>FR997844.1:3996585-5328780 GCA_905475405.1 Schrankia costaestrigalis
CATCATAAATATACCCTTAATTCTGCAACCGTATCCAGACTGAAAAAAAATAATACGTTAAATTTAAAACCATTAATTAATAAACATTACTTAAACTATTTTGAATCTCTAAATCTATTTCAAATCTTCAAAAAATAATAAATAAAAATTATTATTTTTTGGATTAATATTAAGCCTGTGGGTCCAATTTAAAACAGCGGATTTTCCCAATTATTTAATTGTAACTTCTTCCCTGATACTTTTTTTCTGTGTTTTGAACACAACAGCTAGCTTAAATGTGCGCCATTACTTGTACCAAATTTTATTCTATCAAGTTTAATAATAATTATTGAAAAATCCAAGAAAACATTAGTATGAAAACTTAAACTTCTGATAAATCTTCATATAAAACGGCAATTTCATAGACCTATAACAAAATGTAACCAATGAAAATAAAAAAATAAACTTACTGTAAGTATAGGGATATAGTGCTTTAAATCAAGAAAATTAATTCTGCTGATAATGTCCAATATTTTTGTGTTTAACAAGTCAATGATTACTACGTAACCCCTGCTAAAGTAGAAAGATTTTATGTATTCCGCCAACTGAAAATATATTAATAACAATATATAGTCTGTACACTTATTGCCTATGTGGTAGAAATTGGTAACCCGACGAAAAAAATATGAAAAACAATAAGTACTAGCATGACTGTGTAAAAAGTAAATATTAATAAAAAACAAATGAAATAATTATTACTGCCATTTAAGGGTTACTCAAATAAATAAAGTACTCACAAGGGATAGGAATTTATAGTAATATATGAAATCCGGTGTATAAGCTATGGCGTCTGGCTTCAATTTTATTAGCAATACTCTATACTTCTCCGTTGTAAGCTTTGGTAAGACGCCAAAGTACCTTAAAAGAAAACAACATTAGAAAAATATCCGTGCTAAAAAAAAAGGTTTCTAAAGATGCTCCCTTACCGGAAGCATTCGCGTGTAATGTAACGTTACAGAGTCGAGCATTACAATTACATTTAAAAGAATACCTGCACATGAACGATGCGCAGTTTGGTTTTCAGTCAAAATTATCGACAGAGAGTGCTATCTTATGTCTCAAGAATACTGTCCAGTACTATACTGACCGTAGAACCGCGGTGTATGCCTGTTTCCTGGATCTTTCCAGGGCTTTTGACCTTGTATCGTATGATGTGCTCTGGAGGAAGCTGGGGGACAGGAATATACCGACGGGTATTCTTGGAATTCTGCAGTACTGGTATGCAAACCAAAGTAATGTTGTGAAATGGTCAACAACACTTTCAGATCCGTATAGGTTGGAGTGTGGTGTGAGACAGGGCGGTTTGACGTCTCCTAGACTGTTCAACCTGTATGTGAATGATCTGCTTGACGAGCTCGGTAGCATGCGTGTTACATGCCGTGTGGGGGGGGTTACTATTAATAATATAAATTACGCGGACGACATGGTGCTCCTGGGGCCGACGGCAGGATCGGTTAGAGAAATGTTAAGAGTATGCGAGAACTATGCAGCTAGACACGGACTTGTTTATAATGTAAGAAAATGTGAATACATTGTGTTTAAGGCCGCTGGTGTGGCCCCTGAGTATGTGCCAACTTTAACACTTAATGGCTTAAATATAAAGCGAGTGACTAACTTTAAGTACCTGGGGCACATTCTTAGTGACGACCTTAAAGACAATGTGGACATTGAGAGGGAGCGCAGGGCACTGGCGGTCAGAGGGAATATGCTGGCGCGGAGGTTTTACCGTTGTACTAATCAGGTTAAAATAACCCTGTTTAAAGCTTATTGTCAGGGTATGTACACGGGAAGCCTGTGGGTTGGCTTTACCAAAAGATCGCTGGAGGTCCTGCGTATCCAATATAATAATGTATTCAGAATGCTGTTGGGACTGCCTCGTTATTGTAGTGCGTCGGAAATGTTTGCTATAAATCGAACCGACGACTTTTATGCGGTTATTAGGAAGAAGATCTCGTCCCTAATACAAAGACTGCGGGACAGTACCAACAGTATTCTGAGGACAGTGGCGGAGAACATTTATTCTCCTATTTTTAAACGGTTTGTATGTGTGATGCACCAGTAATTTAAAATTTAAAATGTAATTTAAAATGTATCCCAATTATTATTACGATTTACTAACATTAATTATAAGAATTTACTAACATATTGGATCATGTTGTCTGATAATAAAGAATTTTAATTTAATTTAATTTAATTACATCAATGAGGGAGGAGAACTGAGCATTACAGTCCACAAATTGTAATGATACAAATCGAGTTTACATCAGTGAAGGAGGAGAACCGAGCATTATAATGCGCACCTTGTAATGTAACACTAAATCAGAATGCTCCCAAATTCAAATCTATACTAAATATTGCATATATACGCGAATGTTCGTCAGTCAGGAAGGTAGTTTTGTAATGTAATGCTCAAAGTCGAATCAATAATGTTACATTACACGCAAACGCTCGTCAGTTAGGGCGGTAGTGTTGTAATGTAATTCTAAACGTTCACTTGATTCTTTCTTTCGTGATTATCATCATATCAGATAGTGGATTTAATAAGACTCCGCACATAATAATGAAAATTCAACTTACTAAAGTCTTTTTTCGTAAAGTGTTCTTGTGTTTGTATCCAATCATGTAAAATGGCTATAGCATTATCTCTATATTCTTTATTATCAAAATTATATTATTCTTTTCTAATTTCTTCTACGTCTTCTGGTCCAAATAATATTAATTTGTCTTCTGGTGGTAGTATGTTATCTTCATCCATTATTATTTCTAAAATTACTTAATTCGAAATATTACCCTTACTATCAATAAGATTAAGTTTTTAATAGAACTGAATTGGCTGCAGTTTCTCCGTCTAATGACAAAGTTAGAATAAATAGTGTTATAATGCACTTAGTTTAAAATATAGTAAAATACAATGCATGTTGTAAAAACAAAAAAAACACTGTTGCTTGTAACAATACGAATATAAAAATAAGTTGCAGAATAACAAAAACTTTTAGCCACATTTTATTGTTATAACCACCAACCAACCAAACACTTATTTTTACATAATAAGTACTCGTAAGTACTGCTTGATTAATTTGCTTAAGCGTGAATTCGCTGAAAATTAAAAATTATTAAAATATAACGAAAAAGGCATGTACGGTAAGCTATGAAGACAGACTTGAATTAAATGTGAAAGTATCAATGAATAATAGGAGTCCAAAAATATTTCTTGTCATAATATATAAAAGATGTGCAGGACCGTGCAGGGTGGTAAAGTTTGAAGAAAACATCATGTTCATTATTGGACGCTTATAGATGATGATGAGTACTAATATTATAATAACTACCTACTTACCTCTATCTATGAATGTCTTAACAATTGTCTTGATAATAAATTATTAAGCTTGTTAATTACAATTTTTATAATATTTAAATTGTAAATTGTTTCTACATCTGTTTCTGTTTAAAGACTAAATTATTATTAAAAAAGATAGTATACTTAATACTTTAAAACAACATCCTTATGTAAGCACTAAAATGAACATAGCACATCCTCCATTATTGGGTTTTATACTATTTTTAGTCATTAAAATTACTAATTATTTTGCTTATTATTTTCGTATTTTGTACAATAATAAAAATATAATAACCATGTTACGTCTGGAAATAATGTAAAATACGTGATCATCATAACAACCCATTAATGTCCCACTGCAGGGACGGGCCTCCTCCCGTAATGGTGGGATACTTGGTCTACTAATACAACATATAATAATAAATATATACAAATACATTTCAAGTTTTCCTTCTTTTTGTTACTTACTTACATAAAGATAATATTCACGGATAGTCCCTTAGTCGGTTTTTACGACACCCATGGGATGAGATGGGGTAGTGACACACTGTATTCTTACTCGGTCACCACACGGAGATTGCTATTTTTTGACAAAACCAATTTTATTGGTCAATTTGAATAGCCCAAGTTTTTTCTTTTGTAACTAGCAGATATTATGGTAATAATAAGCTTAGTTGCTAACTGTTATATATGCATTGTTATGTATTTAAATTTTCGTGCTAGTTTTATAGTACGAACGGATTTGATGGAGTTGAGAAAATTCAAGGACTGGATCATTAATAAATACTAATATTATAAAGAGGTAAAGTTTGTGTGCTTGTGACGTTGTAGGGGTAATCTCTGGATCTACTGAACTGATTTTTAAAAATCTTTCTGTGCTGAATAGTCCATTTATCGGGGAGTGTCATAGGCTATTTAGTATCACGCTATGACTAATAAGAGTGGAGCAGTAATTAAATATGTTTCAAAAAGGGACGCGTATTTTTCGCCGCCCAACGAAGTGGGCACGGGTCAGCTAATTTTGTACATTTTGATCTTGATGGTAGTCGCCGTTCACTCAAGAAACCTACAGAACGATTTCTATATCGTGTTGGAAAATTATCCGGTGTACATCCAGCGCACACCAAGTGGTATGATGGGGAGAAACTAAACCCATTCCTACACTTTCCTCTGCTGTTTATCCTAGACCTTACTCGTCGTATCAATCAGGTTCGATATAATTATGTTGGCAACTGCTATTCATAGAATACGTTAATAAAACTTCTGATCATCATCATATAACAGCTCATTAATATCCCACTGTATATAAATAATAGATTTTTATTTAATTTCTTAATCACGTAATTTTATTCAAATAAATAATATTAGAGTAAAACACACAACAAGTCCAAAACACCCACATTTAACCAAATATACATAAACTCTAATTAATAAGAATACAAATCAAATATTATTAATAAAATACTACTTATTAATTAATCTAAACTTAATATTCTAAAAGTTCCCGGCATCCCCATGTAGTGCTCATTAAATGTGTGAACACTTCTTTTGGATTTATCTGTAATTGCGTTTCTCATTTCTTCTAAAACCTTTTGAACTTTTGGTGCTGATAAACCTTTTAGTAAATCATCTGAAAATAATATTTTAATTTCATTCTCAGAATAGCTTTTTTTTAGGTTTAATTCTACACTTGGGATCATGTCCAATGACGTGGGGACTTTACAAACATCTTTTAAACGGACACAAAATACATTTAGACTATATTACTTGTGGATAAAACAATTAATTGTACTGTCTAAGATTCGAACCCGTGACCTCAGCTAATACTGTGGTAGTACGACTAAAGATAAAGGAAAAAGATTAAAGATTTGACGACCTCTGTGGTGCAGTCGGTATATTACATGGCTGCTACGCATAGGTCTCGGGTTCGATTCCCGCTCGGTGCAAATAACATGACTGTTTGCATTGGTCTGAGTGTTTCTATGTATAAATGTATGTATTTACAAAAAAAAAAAAAGTAAGTATGTTTATCCGTTGTCTAGTACCCATAGAACAAGCTCAGCTTAGTTTGGGACTAGCTGGCGATTTATTTATTGTATCCTCGCGTGGGTGTTGTAATTTTCGAAAAGTTGCCAGACATTATATCTGTTACGGCTAAAACCCGAAGCGCGGCTACACCTAGTTTTAGCCGGTTAGAACTAGGTGTAGCCACATATGCTTGGTTAAAACTAGTATTAGCCGATTGTTTTCGGCTAAAACTAGGTCTAGCCTTCATCATGCCCTATACTTCTCCGTTGTAAGCTTTGGTAAGACGCCAAAGTACCTTAAAACAAAACAACATTAGAAAAATATCCGTGCTAAAAAAAAGGTTTTTAAAGGTGCTCCCTCACCGGAAGCATTCGCGTGTAATGTAACGTTACAGAGTCGAGCATTACATCAATGAGGGAGGAGAACTGAGCATTACGGTCCACAAATTGTAATGATACAAATCGAGTTTACATCAGTGAAGGAGGAGAACCGAGCATTATAATGCGCACCTTGTAATGTAACACTAAATCAAAATGCTCCCAAATTCAAATCTATACTAAATATTGCATTATACGAGAATGTTCGTCAGTCATGAAGGTAGTTTTGTAATGTAATGCTCAAAGTCGAATCAATAATGTTACATTACACGCAAACGCTCGTCAGTTAGGGCGGTAGTGTTGTAATGTAATTCTAAAAGTCGAATCATTTGTACTAACCCTTTGTTCATTACGACCATAATATCACTTTCTACTATATTTGTCGTTTCAAAATACATATAAGGGCACCAGAGTTCTGTATGTGCACATTTTATCAAATTGTATCTTCGTTCTTTCTAAAGATCCTTTGCAGGTTAATATACTTTTTTCAATATAGGCTTTACCTGAAAAGGTTTAATTCAATATCTATTAAGTCTAAAGCCCGATGTACATATCGACAAGCAGTAGCGAGTTAAGTAGTAATTTGTTGATTAAGTTGATTTAAATAGATCTCCATCCTATTTTTTGGCGAGTTAAGTTGGCGAGACGCGAGAGAGGGGGCTACTTCGTACTTAACTCGCCAAAAAATAGCATGGACATCTATTCAAATCAACTTAATCAACAACTTACTACATAACTCGCTACTGTACTTGTCGAAGTGTAAATCGGGCTTAAGGGCCCTCGCCCATAGACTTTTTGTAGCGATGATGTCACTTGGTTACTAAATGCGCGAAAGCATCGCTACTATCGCCTGTTAGTCTCATTTGCAACGCGCTACTGTATCGATGCAAACGCGTGAACGTGTTGGTTGTCATCGGGGTGGGAACAGTGAGAGAATGGTAGCCAGGTATTTTGTGCTGTTACTGAATCGCGTTTTACCTATGACCTCAGCGACAAGTTACGCGAACCAGCGCTTATAAGTGACACGCTTATCACGCCTACTTTCACTTGATTCTTTCTTTCGTGATTATCATCATATCAGATAGTGGATTTAATAAGACTCCGCACATAATAATGAAAATTCAACTTACTAAAGTCTTTTTTCGTAAAGTGTTCTTGTGTTTGTATCCAATCATGTAAAATGGCTATAGCATTATCTCTATATTCTTTATTATCAAAATTATATTCTTTTCTAATTTCTTCTACGTCTTCTGGCCCAAATAATATTAATTTGTCTTCTGGTGGTAGTATGTTATCTTCATCCATTATTATTTCTAAAATTACTTAATTCGAAATATTACCCTTACTATCAATAAGATTAAGTTTTTAATAGAACTGAATTGGCTGCAGTTTCTCCGTCTAATGACAAAATTAGAATAAATAGTGTTATAATGTACTTAGTTTAAAATATAGTAAAATACAATGCATGTTGTAAAAACAAAAAAAACACTGTTGCTTGTAACAATACGAATATAAAAATAAGTTGCAGAATAACAAAAACTTTTAGCCACATTTTATTGTTATAACCACCAACCAACCAAACACTTATTTTTACACAATAAGTACTCGTAAGTACTGCTTGATTAATTTGCTTAAGCGTGAATTCGCTGAAAATTAAAAATTATTAAAATATAACGAAAAAGGCATGTACGGTGTATGTCTTCATAGCTTACCAGCTATGAAGACATACTTGAATTAAATGTGAAAGTATCAATGAATAATAGGAGTCCAAAAATATTTCTTGTCATAATATAAAAGATGTGCAGGACCGTGCAGGGTGGTAAAGTTTGAAGAAAACATCATGTTCATTATTGGACGCTTATAGATGATGATGAGTACTAATATTATAATAACTACCTACTTACCTCTATCTATGAATGTCTTATTAATTGTCTTGATAATAAATTATTAAGCTTGTTAATTACAATTTTTATAATATTTATATTGTAAATTGTTTCTACATCTGTTTCTGTTTAAAGACTAAATTATTATTAAAAAAGAAAGTATACTTAATACTTTAAAACAACATCCTTATGTAAGCACTAAAATGAACATAGCACATCCTCCATTATTGGGTTTTATACTATTTTTAGTCATTAAAATTACTAATTATTTTGCTTATTTTTTTCGTATTTTGTACAATAATAAAAATATAATAACGATGTTACGTCTGGAAATAATGTAAAATACGTGATCATCATAACAACCCATTAATGTCCCCCTGCAGGGACGGGCCTCCTCCCGTAATGGTGGGATACTTGGTCTACTAATACAACGCTGGCCAAACGGATTGTTAAATATCCGTTTGGCCAGCGATTTCAAGTTTTCCTCCTTTTTGTTACATAAAGATAATATTCACGGATAGTCCCTTAGTCGGTTTTTACGACACCCATGGGATGAGATGGGGTAGTGACACACTGTATTCTTACTCGGTCACCACACGGAGATTGATATTTTTTGACAAAACCAATTTTATTGGTCAATTTGAATAGCCCAAGTTTTTTCTTTTGTAACTAGCAGATATTATGGTAATAATAAGCTTAGTTGCAAACTGTTATATATGCATTGTTATGTATTTAAATTTTCGTGCTAGTTTTATAGTACGAACGGATTTGATGGAGTTGAGAAAATTCAAGGACTGGATCATTAATCTATACTAATATTATAAAGAGGTAAAGTTTGTGTGTTTGTGACGTTGTAGGGGGTAATCTCTGGATCTACTGAACTGATTTTTAAAAATCTTTCTGTGCTGAATAGTCCATTTATCGGGGAGTGTCATAGGCTATTTAGTATCACGCTATGACTAATAAGAGTGGAGCAGTAATTAAATATGTTTCAAAAAGGGACGCGTATTTTTCGCCGCCCAACGAAGTGGGCACGGGTCAGCTAATTTTGTACATTTTGATCTTGATGGTAGTCGCCGTTCACTCAAGAAACCTACAGAACGATTTCTATATCGTGTTGGAAAATTATCCGGTGTACATCCAGCGCACACCAAGTGGTATGATGGGGAGAAACTAAACCCATTCCATGAGTACACTTTCCTCTGCTGTTTATCCTAGACCTTACTCGTCGTATCAATCAGGTTCGATATAATTATGTTGGCAACTGCTATTCATAGAATACGTTAATAAAACTTCTGATCATCATCATATAACAGCTCATTAATATCCCACTGTATATAAATAATAGATTTTTATTTAATTTCTTAATCACGTAATTTTATTCAAATAAATAATATTAGAGTAAAACACACAACAAGTCCAAAACACCCACATTTAACCAAATATACATAAACTCTAATTAATAAGAATACAAATCAAATATTATTAATAAAATACTACTTATTAATTAATCTAAACTTAATATTCTAAAAGTTCCCGGCATCCCCATGTAGTGCTCATTAAATGTGTGAACACTTCTTTTGGATTTATCTGTAATTGCGTTTCTCATTTCTTCTAAAACCTTTTGAACTTTTGGTGCTGATAAACCTTTTAGTAAATCATCTGAAAATAATATTTTAATTTCATTCTCAGAATAGCTTTTTTTTAGGTTTAATTCTACACTTGGGATCATGTCCAATGACGTGGGGACTTTACAAACATCTTTTAAACGGACACAAAATACATTTAGACTATATTACTTGTGGATAAAACAATTAATTGTACTGTCTAAGATTCGAACCCGTGACCTCAGCTAATACTGTGGTAGTACGACTAAAGATAAAGGAAAAAGATTAAAGATTTGACGACCTCTGTGGTGCAGTCGGTATATTACATGGCTGCTACGCATAGGTCTCGGGTTCGATTCCCGCTCGGTGCAAATAACATGACTGTTTGCATTGGTCTGAGTGTTTCTATGTATAAATGTATGTATTTACAAAAAAAAAAAAGTAAGTATGTTTATCCGTTGTCTAGTACCCATAGAACAAGCTCAGCTTAGTTTGGGACTAGCTGGCGATTTATTTATTGTATCCTCGCGTGGGTGTTGTAATTTTCGAAAAGTTGCCAGACATTATATCTGTTACGGCTAAAACCCGAAGCGCGGCTACACCTAGTTTTAGCCGGTTAGAACTAGGTGTAGCCACATATGCTTGGTTAAAACTAGTATTAGCCGATTGTTTTCGGCTAAAAGTAGGTCTAGCCTTCATCATGCCGGCTACAACTAGTTCCAGTCATTCACAGTTGGACAAAACTAGGGCTATCTGATATCATTCCGGCTAGAACTAGTTCCAGACTATCCCTGTTAGATAAAACTAGATGCAAACAAGTAACAGACGCCTGGCTCACGCGAGTCGCGCCTCCCTGCCTTGCTTTATAAAAGTGTGATGTATAATTATAATAATATTCTTTAAAATTTTAATATTATACTAAAACCCTATTATACTAAAACTTGTACTCCTAATAATTTGTGTTAATTATTACAATTTGATTTAAAAGAATACAAAACTATCTACGTTTCTAAGGATTGGATGTTTTTTTTTATATCTAAAAATGCTCTGCTGATAGCATGCCGGCTACAACTAGGTACAGACGCTATGAGTCATACTCGCTAGTAGACCTGCAGTAGATCAGCAGCACTTGGCGCTCACAACCTGCAGAGGCGAGTATCTCGCTACGCCCTCCACCCCGCGCCACTCCTGCAGATGCTGTGAGTCATGAGTGTGACGCGGTGCGGAAGACGTGGCGGGACACGCATCTAAGTTTTATCCAACAGGGATTGTCTGAACCTAATTCTAGTCGGAATGGTATCGAATAGACCTAGTTTTATCTAACAGGGATAGTCTGAAACTAGTTCTAGCCGGAATAATATCGGAAAGCCCTAGTTTTATCCAACAGTGCATGGCTGGAACTAGTTGTAGCCGGCTTGATGAAGGCTAGACCTAGTTTTACCCGAAAACAATCGGCTAATACTAGTTTTAACCAAGAGTATGTGGCTACACCTAGTTCTAACCGGCTAAAACTAGTTGTAGCCGCACTTCGGGTATTAGTCGTAACATATCCACAAAAACAAATTGGTAAGCTAAGTTAATTACCATGTAATACTTCTATAGATTTCTCATAAGTTCCTCCATATTCTTCGGGAAAAATATCTCCATTAACAAATTCTCGTATCAAATGTTTTTTTGTAACAACATGCATTCTTTTGCCGATTTTTTCTGAGACAAACAACTTAACTGTGCTTACAAAGCTTTCAATGAGTTTTGATGATGTCATCAGAAATATACCCTTTATTCTACAACCCGTCGCACCAATGCTTAAGTGGCCAACCTCCATTTTCAACATGTTACACCAGAGACGTTTAATTGATTAGATTAAGCAAATAATATGATTTTTTTAAAGTATTATATTAAAATAATAGTTAATGACAACACATTAACTATTTTTTAATATAATAGTTTTATAAAACCATATCATTTGCTTAATCTAATCAATTAAACGTCTCTGGTGTAAAATGTTGAAAATGGAGGTTGGCCACTTAAGCATTCGTGCGACGAACCGTAACCAGTCTGAAAAAAAGTTTAAGAGAACTGTCAATTATACTTGGCCTACTAATAACACGCTGTCCAGAGAGATTGGTATATGGTTTAATTTAAAGTTCTCCTTCTTTTTCTTTCGTAAATATAATGTTAACAGGTAGTCTCTTAGTCGGTTCCTACTACAGCCATGGGATGAAATGGGGTGGTGACATATTGTATTCTTATTCCGTCACCACACGGAGAATAAATAAATTAACTATGAGTACTTGTCTACTTTTAAAAAGTACTCAAATCAGAGCAATGATATCGATTTATGAGTCACAAAAATGCGTCGACATACAATTTACAAGACCTTCAGATATTCATGAAATTACTAAGGACCATCCAAAAATTCGGCACAGGACTGCAGAAAGTGGCAATACTTGGAGGAGGCCTATGTCCAGCAGTGGATGTCAATTGGCTGATATGATGATGATGATGAGCCTAAAATCCCCTTTCAACGAAATTAAATTTAATTTGATGCAAAATTGATTAGCTTTGAGGGAATATAAACATTAACTAATAATACTAGTACTACTGAATCTTCTATTTTGCAGTCGCATATCAAACGTTTTAATTAAATAAAAAGCATAAAATCTTACCGTCAATATAGGCACAAATTGTTGTAAATCTAGAAAGTTGATTCTGCTGATAATGTCCAATACTTTTGGTTCTAAAAAGTCTACGATTATTATATAACCCCTGCTAAAGTCAAAGGATTTTATATATTCTGCGAGCTGAAATTATTTTATTAATAAGTAAGTGAATATCTTTAAAACAGTATCTTATAATAACAATTCATATCTCAATCAAAAATCAATCAACTAGCCTATTCATAGATATCACGTTATGGCAAATCATAGAAACATCAAAATATGATCAACTAAACTTCTGACTTCCGTTGCAGCTGCTATAATATAGCAGCTGCAACGGCATAATATGTATCATCTTTAGATGAGACATATTATGTCTCATCTAAAGATGGATCTTTTTCAATCTCCTGCCAATTTTATCAGGTCGTCTGTCTATTGCGTAAGGAGTATACAGGGTGTAATCGTTAAGTGTGCACAGGTGATTATTCCGAAACTATGAGAAATATTAAAAAATTTAAAACTGATAACGAAAGTACCTTATCTAATGAGTAAAATGACATCAATAACTTTTTAAAAATCAAACGAGAAGTATCCAAAATTTTGACATTAAACACTCCCATACATTTTGTATGAAATTAGTAGAAAGGTTTTAGTTTCCTTGTTTTAAGTGGTCTAGTATTAATTTTGCCTTCGTTTGATTTTTAAAAAGTTATTGATGTCATTATACTCATTAGATAAAGTACTTTCGTTATCAGTTTTAAATTTTTTGATATCTCTCATAGTTTCGGAATAATCGCCTGTGCACACTTAACGATTACACCCTGTATATACCTTCTCTGTATCTTTCGATTCGCTAATACCGTTTTAGAACCTTTCTGCCTTGCTTTAAACGGACAATAAGCGCTTACTATTTTGCGGCATTTTCGCTTGCGTCTCTAACCCTCGCATTACATAATTAAGGGTTTTAGCATCAAATTCATTGTCAAGCGTTTGAATTATTGATTGATGATGATTGATAAAATATAAATAAATCTGTTAATTTCATCTGTTTATTTTATTTATTGAAAAGACCCAATAATCTACAGCTGCTAGTAGCAGCTACTGGAGTTGTAACCGGAGAAGAATAGAAGACAAAAAAACTTAACACCTAGAAATATATACTTAAAGTGTTGATTCAAATCCAGCAGTAAATAAGTTTTGAAAATATATAGAATAAACAATAAAGTAGTGTAAGATAAAAATGATACTGCCAAATAATTAAAATCATTAACTTCAGACAAGAAAAGTTTAAAAAGTAACTCTGCAGCAGAACCATAATAAGTTAGTATGATACGGACAAGTACATACCAGTGACAGAAATCTATAAAACAATATGAAATCCGGTGTATAAGCTATGACGTCTGGCTTTAATTTTACTAGCACTACTCTATATTTATCCTCAGTAAGCTTCGGTAGAACGCTAAAGTACCTTAAAATAAAATAATATTAGAAAAAATCTGCGCTAGGAAAAATTAGTTCCTAGCTTACATTAAAATTCTTCAAAAATAATCATGTAACATCGTAACATCAATAGCTACATATATTTTTTTTAAATATAGCTTATTATACCTACCAATTGATCTTCGTGTAGTAACGGAGTAAGAATACAATATGTCACCACCCCATCACATCTCATGGGTGTTGTAAAAACCGACTAAGGGGCTATCCGTGAATATTATCTTTACGAAATAAAAAGAAGGAAAACTTGAAATTAAACCCTATACCTATCCGTCTGGCCAGCGTGGTATTAGTAGGCCAAGTATCCCTACGTTATGGGGGAGACCCGTCCCTGCACCAATCGATCAATCAACTAGCCAATCGCAGTTCACTGCCGGACATAGTCGGCATTTCCTAACACGCGCCACCGAACTCATAATATCCTTCACTTTGTAAAATCTCTTAATTTGGTAGTCGTTAGCATAAGCTTCGTCTTGAGTGACAAAACCAGTATTTAAAAAAAATCCAGTGTTACAATAACAATAAAAATACTTGATGTTACCATGATAAACCTATGGAAACCTTAAGAAGGAAACCGTGGTTTAAAACCCTGTACTCGTTAATCTAATTAGCGAGGTATTAGTAAATAAATACATTCCTTACACATTCACACAACGTCATCTAGTCCCAAACTAAGCAGAGCTTGTACTATGGATACTAGACAACGGATTAACATACTTAAATACTTTTTTTTATGTAAATACATACATATTATACAAAGAAAACACACAGACCAATACAAACAATCATGTTTATTGACACAAATATTTGCATTGAGCGGGAATCGGACCCGATACCTCTGCGCAGCAGTCATATTATATAACCACTACACCAAAGAGTTCGTCATAGTAAGTCGGATTTGCCTTACTTTAATAAGGCTGGACTGCACATAATACTCATTAAAATTACATTCAAGCTTACCCTTTGTTCATTAATGTCATTATATCACTTTCCATTAAATTTGTTGTTTGAAAATATAACGGCACCAGAGTTCTGTATGTGCACATTTTATCAAATTGTAACTTCGTTCTTTCTAAAGATCCCTTGCAGGTTAATATACTTCTTTCGATATAGAGTTTACCTGAAAACATTTAACACTGACACTGCAATCATTGATCTACAAAAAACCAAAGATACACACTCCACTTCCCAAAACCGTCCGCAACAAATAGGCTCACAATGAACTTTTTTTAAATTAGTATCGTCGTCTGTTCTACCGGCAAACGTCAATCATTAAATTTTATTGCTTTCTGTGCATTACTTTTTAAATACAACTTTATGTCATGCATGTAAGATTGAATTTGAAAAAAAAAATGTTTACGATATTACTATACGTATTTATTGCGTATGTATAATTTGGTGACACTTTTGGCTGTTAGCTTTGTTTGAAAATGTGCATCTAGGGTTTTTGTAAATCAATGACTGCAATATAAGAGAGGACTCTCCGTGTGGTGACGGAGTAAGAATACAATATGTCACTACCCCATCTCATCCCATAGGTGTCGTAAAAACCGATTAAGGGACTATTCGTGAATATTATCTTAATAATATAAAAAGAAGAAGAACTTGTAATTAAACCCTAGGTATACCAATACGGTTGGCCAGCGTGGTATTAGTAGGCAAGGTATCCCTCCGTCACAGGTGGAGGCCCGTCCCTGCAGAAGGAACATTCGTGGGCTGTTATGATGACGATGATAATAATAAATCATTTTCATTAACGACGTATTTGTTTTGTTCAGGCAGCGTCGAGTAATGTAATTCATTCCACCATTTGGACGTACGTATTAGTTATTAGCAGTATTTCGTACTTCCATCTTTTTGGGACTCATTCTTAGACAATGACGAAATTCAAAAGCAAACGTTAAAAAATAATACATATGTAATTACATATTTTTAGTTTTATTAAGTATGTTTTCCTTGTATTTTAATAACAATAATGTATAATATATATATAATATGCAGTAGTTCCTAATTTAATTTTCCAAAATTTTCAAAGCCAATGTTTTCAAAACAAGTAACAAAATTTGTATTACTGTGTAACTAAAATTGTATATAAATATGATTGTTATTACTTAGTTTAGTCATTATTTTTTGTACTTTAACAATAGAGAATCAACTTACTAAAGTCTTTTTTCATAAAGTGTTCTTGTGTTTGTATCCAATCATGTATAATAGCTATAGCATTATCTCTATATTCTTTATTATCAAAATTATATTCTTTTCTTATTTCTTCAACTTCTTCTGGTTCAAAATATATTAGTTTGTCTTCTGGTGGTTGTAAGTTATCTTCATCCATTTTTATTTCTACAACACTGTTGGCCAAATGTAAGTTTTAAGATATAATTATCAGCAAACTACGTGTGGTGACGGAGTAAGGATACAATATGTTACCACCCCATCTCTTCCCAGGGGTTTTGTCGTGTCTTTACGAAGTAAAAATAAGGAAAACTTGAAATTAAACCCTATACCAATCCATCCGGCCAGCCTAGTATTAGTAGGCCAAGTATCCCTCCATTACAAGAGGAGGTTTGTCCCTGTATTGGGACATTAATGGGCTGTTATGATTATCAGCAAAAGCTGGTACAAAACTACACAAATAAATCAGCTGTATAACTACTGAGCGTGGCATTATCACTTAAGGAATTCCATCTCTTCAGTAGAATATTGAAGGGATTGATGATGACAGGACTGATTCCTTATGCATGTACTTAATGTAAAAATAAATGATGATGCTTTATCCTGAATGCATCAGTAAAAATGTCATCATTATCTTCATATTGAAAAAGCCATACCATATAAATTATAAATTGCAATGGGTCTATCGAAAAAATCATTCCGATGACACTTAACCTTCGGTCCGTCGCGTGGGGTCTTTAAAAGCCCGGACATTACAAACATGGATATTTTACATTTTAAAAACTATTGTATCTAACCAGCGTTTTATGTACCTTACTAAAACGAGTCATAGTTGGTGAGTACCGCAGCTTAATTCAGCTCGCGCGCAAGCCCTGCGAGATACGGAGGTGTTTTGAACGTGCAGGGCGTTGAAAGACCCCACGCGACGATCGGCGTAAGTAAAATGAAACGTATTATTTCTTTAATTTTATTTGTAATTGTGTATTATTAATGTATTTTTTATTGTTTTAGATCAGTTTATTATATTGTGTACCAGTGGAAATGAGTAAGTCGCAAAATCGTCGCATATTACGGCCATATCATAAAAAAGACTGGCCGTATTGCTACTTTCAATAATGTTACTACGATGGTGTTGTAGACAACACTTTTGAGAAGAAAACTTCAGAAATTATCTCATTTTATAACAAAACAAAAGGGGGAGTGGTAGTCGACAAACTCATTGGCATTTATTCTACTGCTCGTGTTTGTTATCACTGGCCACTAAGGCTACTCTTTACATTTTTTGATATTAGTGAAGACTGATTTTGATCCCTAAAAGTTTATAATTATGATATTTTGTTTTTTTTTAATATGACTTTTATGTTATAAAGTTGGTTGTTTACATAAGATGCCAAAAATGATAATAAGAAGTAACTACTTGTAAGGTTTAATATTTATTTGCATTTTTTATAAATGTGATCTTACAAAGAAATTTATATTATGTGTACTTGTAAGATTGTAAGTTTAATAAGACAATATACGAAATACTATGATTTATTCGATTTGTTTTATTGTAAATTAATTAGTAAGTCATAATAAAGTCTAATGTCAAGAACTTACAATGCCCTTTTTAAGTACCTGCCAATTAATCAGTGGGGTATTCAAAGACCCCACGCGACGAACGACGTAACTAAAATCGCGCGACGGACCGAGGGTTAAAACTTTTGGCTCCGATGAGAATCATAGTTATAAATTACAAAGTGATAGTCTCTAGAAATAAAAAAATGTTGATAGTATTGAAAAATAAATAAAGAATTTAAAGAAACCAGTGGGGGCTGGAAATTGCGTAAGAGATCCATCGTAGCAGTACACCGAAGGATCAACAACTTGCCCTATCTTCCCCAATGTGACTGCGGCAATCCAGTGCAATCGATGTCCCATCTACTGATGTGCCCTTTGTGCCCTGAGCGGTGTACGATGGCCGATCTTTACGCGGCCACTCCAAATGCCATTGGAGTGGCCGCTCACTATTTAAAAAATGTTTGAGTTCTCGACCATTGACACGAAAGAAGAAGAAGCCTCAACAACAATTCTAAGAAGTAGGTATGAATGTTATGAACAACTTATAATATTTATCATGTTAACTACTGTCTATTTAAACAGACTTGCTCTAAAACGTAAACATATATGGCGTCGTGTCAACCACAGACTAAAGACTTTAGTCTTTAATCTTTGAAAAATGTATAGGAATCAAGGATAAAATTCTATAATCTACAAATGTCAAATCGTAAAAATAATTTTATCTGTGAAATTTTATGTTGGAAAAAAATACATTTATTTAAAATTTACGAAAGATAGTGGATAAATCAAAGTGATTTACGTGTTTTCTATTGCATAAACGTTTAATGCTACTTTCCAGAAATTTTCATCCATATCAAAGTGTGCGATTGATGTAAAAACTAGTGAATTTGCAATATGTGGTGTTTGTTTACTAAATAAATCAAGTAAGGATAAATACGGTATACTTACCTCTACAAACGATTTTAAAATTGAATTATAACTGCCAGTTTTAAATTGTTTAGAATTGTTTCAACATCAGTTTCTGTTTAAAGACTAAATTAAAATTATGCTTAAGGATATAATACTTTTAAACAACATCATTATAATAAGCACTAAAATAAATAAAAAACAACCTTCATTATTTGTACTATTTTTAGTCACAAAATTACGAGTTTTTTTATATGTTAGTGCAAATTAAATAACAATATTATAACTCGTTCTGTGTGGTATTGAGGTAAAAATGGGTGCGCCAAAGTTCACCTAAAATTTCTACTCCTATAATTGGAAGTCCGAAAATGTCCTTCCTAACATTTTTCATCCTAACAATCGCAATTCCTAATTTTTTTGTCCCTAATGTTAATAATCCGAAGCATTCAACTTCATAATTTCAGTAGCAATAAACATCTATTATACTATTATTTGTTTTCCTATATTTCCTTAACATAACCATCGTTTATACTATAATTTAAAGTCATATCTTTTTTGTTTAGATTTCTTTTTATTCATAATAATGAATATTATATAAGTACATAAATTTTATGTAACTTTGTTGATAACATGTAGGTATAACATAATATACCAAAGACCAGAGCAAAACCAGAGTTCCTCTTCAATCATTCAGTCAAGATCCTGAAAAAAAATGGGTCCTATTTATAATTATTGGTTTAGGTTATGGTAGAACTGTGACCCCAATGCACGAGCCGAGCGAGCGCAGCGAGCGTGCTGCGGAAGCGGCCGGCGAAGTGCCAGAACCGAATTGGTCCTTTACTTATTGGTTTAGTTACGGTTACGGTAAACTCTCAGGCCATAAGCATAACCGTGAACGAGTCCTGTTTTATGGATTTCATTCATTTAAGACAAAAATATTCTAATAATTTTAATAAACAATAATTTAAAAAAAAATCGTTTAATGTAAAAATGTAAAAAGTTGTGTTGTAATCACAAGAAATAGTAAAAAAACAAAACTTTTTATTACTTTCACTTGGTAAATATTAGTTTCTAAGTATGAGAGAAAATATTATGGTGAAAATGTTTAGGGATAAAAGCGTTATGATAAAAAACATTAGGAGTTTAAATATATTTACATAACGATATTATTAATAACGACTTTCGGAAACATGAGTGTTATGAACATCGCCGGTAGCAATACAAATAGTATGAATGAAAACTTTAGGATTAAAAATTTTAGGAAGAGTGATCATTCGGATTACAAATCGTTAGGAAGAACATTTTCGGAAGAAGAACTTTAGGTGAGCCAATATGGACCCGGTAAAAATACTTACATAATACACAATAGTACAGCCAAATAAGACTAAAATAGGGGCAAACCTCGGAACGGAAGCGAATAAGCTGTAAATTCGTATAATCCTTTGTTTTGATGTTCTGATGACTGGTGAAGAAGTCTCATATGATCACGTGTCTGCGTTATAAGTTATTGTTGACCTTGTCAAAGGTCACGAAAATCAGTTTTTTCCAATTATCTCGTTTTCTATGGGAAATACGCCATTTACGTCAGTATAAAAAAAAAACGATATTATTAATGAAACTCAGTACGGATTCCAGAAGTACAAAAATACCAGCCAACTCTTAAGTAAATTTACCAATGAAATAAATGGCTACCTAAACGATAAAAAACACGTATTAGCATTGTTTATTGATTTCAGCAGAGCATTCGATATGTTAAATAATAATAATATGTTATTTGAGCAGCTTTGGCGAAATGGTATACAGGGTCCAATACTGGAGCTTCTGAAAGACTATCATAGAAATAGATACACGACAGTAAAAATACAAAACTGTTTCAGTACACCCCTATTAACAACTAAAGGCACGGCTCAAGGCTCGATAGTTGGACCTATTGAATACCTTCTGTATGTCAATGATATGAGTAATGTAGTACATTCGGCATCAGTTTATCAGTATGCTGACGATACATGCTTGGTGGCGGCCAATAAAAGTTTAAACGAGGCCCAAGTATCGCTACAATTGGCCTTCGATCAGTTATGTAAATGGGCGCACGATAGAGGACTAGTAATCAACGCAGATAAAACTAAAGTTGTTCACATTCACTCATCACACAATAAAACAATATGCAAGCCCGAAATAGTCGCTCATGACCATCACTGTTTGCATAGGCCGGCCAATATGAACCGTACATGTACGTGTCCATTGCTGGAAGTAGTTAATATCATACGTACATTGGCCTCGTGATCGACAGTCGATTCTGCTGGGGTCCACATAAAGATCATGTATGTAATAAGCTAAGATCTATTCCTAGTAAATTTACAATATTAAAATATCAACTACCATACAATACACTCAGAATGATATACATGGCTCTTGCGGATTCGATTGTCGGCTACGGCCTGAGTAGCTATGGTAGGACATATAAGACCTACTTGATGGATATATATAACATACAACTTAGATTAATAAAAATGATTGTACCAAAACATATAAAACAGAAATATGAAAATAATGAAAGCGAATTATTTAAATATTGTAAATTATTAAGCGTATTTGACAGGATTAAATATAATGTCCTCCTAGATGTTAAGAAGCCGGAAGTTTTGTCTAAGAACACTAGGCCAGATTACATGAGAACAGTTTTACATAGAAAAAAATATATATTACCAAAATGTAACAACTTATATGGTGAAAGAACTGACGAATATCTGGTCCCTGTGTTCTTAAACGAACTCCCGGATAATTTACAAACGATGTACAGTTTAAATAGTGATAGCTTTAAAGTCACGTTAAAAAGACACTTTGTACCTTTAGTTTAGTAAATATTTAAATAAAAAATGTTTTGAAGCGGCTCGCTGTCACCTAGATAGACCCTGTGAGGTCTGTGTGGTGCGGCTAATTTGTTTGTTATTTGTGTTGTTTTGTATTTTGGAAATAAAAACATAAAAAAATAAAATAAAAAAATATTGTAGATTACAAAATGGTCTACAATTTTTGTTCAAAACATTTTTCCGTATCACCTACCGTTTTCGAGATATAGCGCAACGAGTGGCGGGCGCGCATACGTACAAAAGTAAAAAAATAAATAATATAAATTAATAATAATAATTGTATCTTTATCCACATATCAATTTTTTATAGTTAACTATTATCTCAACTATACAAACTAGCACCGCATTTCACATGATTTCTTTATGTACAGGTGCGTGCACTCTACTCTTTGAGCTATATCTCGAAAACGGTTCATGATACTAAATAATGCTTGATATAAAAATTGTAGACAATTTTATGATCTACAATATTTATACTGACGTAAATGGCGTATTTCCCATAGAAAACGAGATAATTGGAAAAAACTGATTTTCGTGAACTTTGACCTTGAATAACTTGTGACGCAGACACGTGATCATTATGAGACTTTTCTACCAGTCATTAGTACACCAAAACAAAGGTTTATGCAAATTTACAGCTTATTCCCTTCCATTCCGAGGTTGAATGCTTATTTTACTGGAGTACAACACCTTTAGCCACCATTGATATAAAACCACCAATATTTTATGTTTTAAAGTAATAAATATTATGAAATGTTGCCGTTTCTATGATAATTTCTATATTTTGTCTTAGTTTCCACAACTAGGTCAATAGGTGTAATGAATAAGGAAAAGCAGTACCGAAATTAAAAGTTATTTTAGAGTTACTATTATTGTAGTAACTCTAATCTATGTATTATTATTATTTACAAAAAAAAAGTATTTAAGTATGTTTATTCGTTGTCTAGTACCCATAGTACAAGCTCTGCTTAGTTTGGGACTAGATGGCGTTGTGTGAATGTTTGAGGAAATAAATAATTTTAACCATGCTACCTTATCTCATATTTTTCACTGCAGCGCGAGTTGTTTGAAATTTCATACAACAATAATTGCCATACTAGTGAATAAATATAAATAAAACAATAATGGTAAGATATAAGATTTTAGAAATAAATTTATTTAAAAATTGTAAATATACTTACTTAAGTACCTATTATAAAAATATTAACGGGTAATAAAGCTTAGAGATTTTAGGTAAACACTTAAATTATTTACCGTGAGCCGCTCGTCGTTTCGGCCAGGTTTCCCAGCCATGGTCACGAGCAAGTCTGATAGTATATTTTTGTTTAAATATATTTTTGTTTATTTTTCCTCCAGATATAGTGTAGCTACCCAAAAAGTAAAACATTGTAGCATTAAAGCCTTTTTCCTATTTTATCCATTAAAAATACAAAAATACATTTTCAGTTCAATTCAGCATGTTTCAAATTAAAAGGTTTAAGAAACGTTTTAATTAGTATAAATGATTGGATGATTCAAATATTTTACGATTTAAAACTCTCTACTAGGTAGTTAATAAAAAGTCTATTTAAGTACTTAATCCTGTAATTCATTATATTGTTATCAAGTACCAGTCGAGGACTACATCCAATTTATCATGTCCAGGATTTTTTCAGGTTAAAAATATGGATACACACAAAAAAACCATGCGTGTTTTTTTGTGTGTATCCATATTTCACGTAAAAGAGGAAGTTATCGTTTCAAAAAATACAAAATAGACAATCACCGAAATACATGTAATACACAGTCCATTTGTGTCAGTTACAATTGGACAGAAATGTCGGCAAATAAAATAGTATAACTATCCTCAGATTTTAAAGTGGAAAAGACTCATTTACATGAAGAAAATCATTTACAGTTTTAAATAAGCATATCATAATAGGTCTTTACCTATGAAATTGCCGATTTAATTCTGCGCAGTCTTTAGCCTCTACATTCATTAAAAAAAAAATTGTTTAAATTATATAAACCAAGATAATAACACGATAATTACGATTATTTGTCACGATACATATAATTATATTATATTATATCATGACAAGTGGCGTTCTGTCGTCTCTGCCTACCCCGGCCGGGATAAGGCGTGAGTTTATGTATGTATGTATGTATGTATGTATATAAACCAACATCCAACAAAAGATAATAAATGAAAATTAATATTATTTGGATTAATAATAAGCCTGTGAACATGGGTCCAATTTAAAACAGCGGATTTTTCCAATTATTTAATTGTAACTTTTTTCCTGATACTTTTTATATGTGTTTTGAACACAACAGTTATCTTAAATGTGCCCCTTTACTTATACAAAATTTCATTTTATTAGTTTAATAATTATTGAAAAATCCAAGAAAACGTTAGTATGAAAAATCAAACTTCTGAAAAAATCTTAATACAAAACGGCATTTTCATAAGTAAAGATCATCAATATACTAAGCTACACCATTCAATCTAAGCTTAAAGTTCTAAATGTCCCTGGCATGCCCATGTAATGTTCGTTAAATTTGTCCGTGCATCTTTTTGATTCATCCGTAACTGCTTTGTTCATTTCAGATAGAAGATGTTGAACTGGTTTCGTTGATAAAGTTTCTATTAAATCATCTGGAATCATGTAAATACAAAGACATTAAGGACATGATGCATTTGAAGGTCAGCGTTTTGGTCAAAATAAAGTTAATTGGTATTATACGTATAAATAAAAAAGGAAGCTTCTTGCTGCGAAGGGTCTAATAAGACTATGACTAAATTTTGTTTAAATCATAACAGCCCATTAATATCCCACTGCAGGGACTGGCCTCCTCCCGTGACGGAGCGATACTTAGCCTACGAATACCACGCTGGCCAGACGGATTGGTATAGGGTTTAATTTAAAGTTTTCCTTCTTTTTATTCCGTAAAGATAATATTTATATTAGATAGTCCCTTATTTGGTTTTTACGACACCCATGAGATGGGGTGGTGACATATTGTATTCTTAGTCCGTCACCACACGGAGAACGAATCAGCTAGTATAGCAATATATTATTACATACCATGTAACTCTTCTATAGGCTTCTCTGAACCTCCATATTCTTCAGGTAAATTATCTCCCTGTATCAAATCTTGTACAAGTTTTCTATCCGTGACTGCGCGGATTCTGCTACCAATTTTCTCCGAAAACAGCGGTTTGAATATTTTGATGAACCCTTCGATTAGTTTTGAGGCTGTCACTAAGTAGATACCTTTAACTTTACAACCGTAGCCTCCCTGTAACATAATTAATTATTTTCTAATCAATCTATATCTATACTAATATTATTAAGAAGTAAAGTTTGTGTGTTTGTGACGTTGCAGGGGGTAATCTCTGGATCTACTGAACCGATTTTAAAAATTCTTTCTGTGATGAGTCCATTTATCGTTGGGTGTCATAGTTTATAATATTATGTATAAGTGTACAATATCACGCTAAGACTAATAAGAGTAGAGCAGTAATGAAATATGTTTAAAAAATGTACGCGTTTTTTTCAATGCCCAAGGAACTGGGCACGGGTCAGCTAGTTCTTATAATAAAATTATGAATAGATTTTTTAAGGAAAGTTAAATCCATCGTCTTATGAATAAACTTTATGTAAAATCTACAAAATATTATATTGATTTTCGATATTCATTGTGAATTAAATGTATGTCTATAAAAGCACTTTAATACAGGGCCAGGTAACTGTGTTCGGGCGGGACGGCTCGAGAAATGCCAGTCTTCTCGCCGTCTCGGCTTTTCTAGGTGATAGAGGAACACCCTGGGTTTTAGTCGGTAAACTGTATTACCATATTTCGGGACTCCAACACACCAGACCAAAAAAGGTTAATTGTGTTAGAAATTTCATCAAAAAAATTAAACATTAAAAAAGAATTGTCATTGGAATCATTAAGGTTAGATTTCACAAAACACACACATACAAACAATATGTTTAAAATATAAAAAATACTTATTTAATAAGAAAACAAAAACACACAATTTTAACTCACCGTTAACACAGGTATAAACTGCTGTAATTCCACAACATTCAGTCTGCTAACAAGATCAGGAACTTTGATATCATAACCATCAATTATAAGTATGTGACCTCGGCAGTAATCTGTTGCTTTTAAGTATTCTGCTGCCTGCAACATTAATACGAAAACTTATTATTTATTTGTTTGTTTTACAATAGACTGCATTGTGTACTTGCTAGAAAGCATACAGCGTTTAATGTCCCACTGTAGGGACATGCCTCCTCCAGTGACGCAGAGATACTTGGCCTACTAATACCACGCTGGCCAGACGGATTGGTATAGGGCTTAATTACAGCTTTTTCTTCTTTTTATTGAGTTCCTTAGTCGGTTTTTATGACACCCATGGGATGAGATGGGGTGGTGACATTTTGTATTCGTGGTGACATTTTGAGTCGAGCGCACTTTTTATGAAGTTGCACTACAGACTGCTTTGTTTTATTTATTTGCTCAGTGTTTAAAAGGAAATGCCACTTAAAAATCAATCGAGGTAACGATTAAAAAATATAGTTTTAATAATCTAGTTAGTAAATGCATTTTGACCTTGACCTAACTCATAAATCCGGCTTTAACTTATTATTAAATAAATATTTTTATTGAAACATTAGTCTTGATTATCCTTAAACATAAATCTTAGGCTATTTAGTATTCAGGAAAACCTTAAGGTTTTTTAGTATGATAAAAACACTTTTGGTAAAAACCCATTGGGGAATTTGGTTTGACAAAAATATCTAAATTTACTGTCTAAGTAAGTCTAGAATTTACTTGAGTAAAAAAAGATAGTAAAATGGATGATAATTTCAACAGGATACTGATGGATGAGGGAGGCACAGGACCTCGCAAGGTGGATATATGGAGGGGTCCTAGGTATGTCCTGCAGTGGAAGTCAATTGCCTAATATGATGAAGAAACGCTAATGGGGGACTAAAAAGCCTAGACTGAGCAGTCCTCTTACAGTGTACCAAAGATCTGATTAAGGTTGCAGGAGTCCTATGGATGAGGGAGGCATAGGTTTGCACGCGATGTCAAGAGTTGGAAGAGTCTTAAGAGCGTTGATGGGGCTGACTAGCGCCGCCAATAGAAAAAAAATCATAATTCGCAAATAGGATCAATAATGGAAAATGTTGGTAACGAAGTCTTGAGAAAAGGCAATAAAGTATTGTATAACGCACTTTCAACACTATTAGATAAATATTGCATTATAAACAAAAACGGCCGTTTTTTATGGCCGCGGCGCTAGTAAGCCCTTAACCCTTAAATTGATTTGGTCCGTTTTAAAGGACACAGTGTTTAAACGCATATAGATGATAGTATTACGTGATCCCACCTCACGAGCGAGTCATATTATGTTTTGCAGACTATATCTTCTGCACTCACGCATTTAGTGCGTGCAAAAAAGCTAAATAGTGATTTATTTCACCTATTTGAAAAAGTGCAACAGGCGGGTGGCATTACACTTCAGATAAAAGTTTATGAAAAGGTGATATTTTCCTTTAAATTGTGCATTTTTTTGTTGTATATAATTGAAATACAGTATAACGTATTAGATGACATAATTTATTTCAACAATATTACTATTTTTCATTTCTAATTTCGTCAATTAAAAGTATGTAATTTAAAACGGACCTTGCCAATTTGCTCTATGAACTAGTGTGTCTTTTGTTTGTCCCATGCAACGGACCTTGCCAATTAGACCTTAATATGTTTTTCTATTAAAGGACCTCGATGGCGTGGCGGTAGCGCAAGCTACTGCGGTGCCGTGGGTTCGAATCCCACGCAGGTCTATTATTTGTGCAATCCACTACAGAATGTCCTTAAACCGCGTTTAAATACAGCTTCAATAGATGATTACATTAGAAACCCCTAAATTTATTCGGGTTTCTCTACTATATTATACATGTATTATACATATAAACCATCCTCTTAAATCACTCTATTTATTTAAAAAAAACCACCGCCACATTAACCGCGCAATCCGGAGCACTATGTCGGTCACTTTGGTTCTCCTGCTGATCTCCTCATTTCTGATTCGATCACGCAGAAAAACTCCCAACATGGCTCTCTGCATTACCCTTTGAGTGACCGTAAGCCTTCCGAGAAGGCCCATAGTAAGCGACCACGTCTCTGTTCCATACGGCACCACTGGCAACATGCACTGGTCGAAGAGCTTTGTCTTCAGACACTGAGGCAATGTAGACGAGAAGATACGTTTTAGCTTTTCGAACGATGCCCAACCGAGTTGGATTCGATGAATGATCTCCTTCTCAAAATTGGATTTACCTAGCAGTTAAATATATTTTTGTCGACTTCGAGTTTAGAGCCTCCAATCGTGATTGCAGTAGGTGCAACATGGACGTTTGCCATGATCTTGGTCTTGTCCAAATTCATTTTAAGACCCGCTTGTTGAGAGACTACTGAGGCCATCGAGCATTGTGTTGAGGTTCTCCATGGTCTCAGCTATGACCACGTCGGCAAATCGAAGGTGCGTGATATTCTCGCTATTTATGTTGATGCCGAGTCCGTCAGTGCGGCGGTAAACAGTTTTGGGGATATGACATCACCCTGTCTTACTCGTCGCTGCAACTGGATAGGGCTTGTTGATTTACCCTGAAGTTTTCGTATAAGCACCACAGCACTTCTTTAAATCGTTGGTCAACTTGGTACCGTTGAAGAGACTGTAACACTGCCCATGTCTCGATCGAATATAATAAAAATAAATTTATTTTAATTTTTTATTAACCAAAACGGTTAGAAGTTGGTTTTATGTTTTACCAAAACGGTCAAAAATTGGTTTTATGTTTTGTTTTTAACATTTGATGTATGATTTTATACATTTCTTAACTGAAAATTGATCTCATTGTTATTTCGTGTTTATTTTATATCAAGTAACGTTGATTCAGAAGTGTGCTTTTAGTTTTTTTAGAAAATAATTCTTTGCTTTGTTCTGGCAATGTCCGTTTAATGTGACATATATGAGGTTACCACTCAGAAGCAGGAAATGGGCAATGTCCGTTTTAAATGACATACGAAAAAATATATATAAATACATATTTTTAAAAAAAAAATGAAAAATTCTTCTTTTCTATCCCTATTACCACCCAAAACGTAAACTCAAATGTAAATAAATCTAAAGGATCAGTATGTGACAATTTAAGGGTTAAGTCCAATAGAGAGAAAACAATTCATGATAATTTGGAATATGTTGTAAAGTAAGTACTTAGTTTATAAATTAAAGTTAAATTTTAACTTTATGAATTTTTCAAGTCATAAGGTTAAACTATCAGAAAGACTCACCAAAGTAAGAAATTTGTAGTATAATGTAAAATCGGATGTATACATTATTTGATTTGGTTTTATTTTCGCTAACACGACTCGGTAATAATCCTTTGTAAGCTTTGGTATGATGGCGTAGTAACTGAAAACAAATGATTTAATAATAGATTCCAATTCATAGTAGCTTATTTATGTCCCATGCAGGAAAGTCCTTCTCTTGTTTTAGAGTAAACCTTCGCCATAGAAGATATTGCGCTAGAAGACTAGCGCCGCCAATAGAAAAAAAATCATAATTCGCAAATAGGATAAATAATGTAAAATGTTGATAACAAAGTCTTGGGAAAAGGCAACAAAGTACATATTTGTATAACACACTCTCAACACTTAAAAAGATTTTCAAGAGGGCGCTAGTCGTCACGTTTAACATTGGCTCTGTATTTTGTCTGTTTTTAAATTATATGTAATAGTATTTTAAAACAAGTTTTGTCAAAAAAGTGTGTGTGGCAGAATAATATATACGTACAAATGTTATCTTCGTACAAAAACCTGGCGTTCGTTAATACGCTCAAATACAAAGTGGCGGGACAAATTTAGAAGTGCATATTTGCGTAATTTTAAACCTAGATAGAAAGTGCCTTGGTCTGTAAACAGTGAATTACCTTACCTTATAATAAACATAAATCGGAGTGATCATAATAATAATTTAAACCTATAACATAAATAAAATAGTGAACGATAATTGTATACCCACTCAAAATAAATACATAGTAACTTTCAAAGGATTTTAATATTCAAAGTGACAATACATTAAAAATGTAACAAAAGGTTAACAATCTATCAAATAGTATCGCAGTACAACTATAGTGTGACCACAGGAGCTGTGCACCTCCTGAGGTATGCGCGCGGCGAGAGGGGGGTGGACATATAGAGTACATGTTATATACTGGTATAGAATAAACAGTCTATGATGTAGCTACTAGCGACATCTGACGCAATATACTTAAGTTATTTGGCTGGTACGGGTCGCTACACGAGCGGCTGTAGCAGTTTTCTATTAAAAGACAGTCATTTTTAAAAACTCCAAGAAAGTATTTACATTGTTGTATAGTTTTAAGCGTAAATAGGAACATTATTTGTGTTTTTATAATGTAACTTTGAGAAAAATGACATCTAGCGGAATGTATCAAATACTCTAAGAACATGAAATTCTTAAAGAAAAATATAATGTTCGAATTGTTATGACACTGCCGTCAAAACTCGTGACGGCAGGTAGGTGTCCGTTATGGTAGCATACACAAGAGCTGTATCGAGTTGGTTACTATGCCAAAAAACTCTGCATAAATAAAAATTAAAAAAAATCCAATTGTTAAGATTAATGATGAGGAATTAGAAATCAGATATACAGATTACCCCCTTACTCATAAACGCCTCTTAAATTTTAGTTAATTGATTACCTTAAATTCTTACGGTTTTGTTTGGTATAAGTTTGATTTTACAAATAATAATCTCGCTAAACAGTGATTAAGAGGCGTTTATGAGTAAGGGGTGAGTTCTTATTTATCACCTGCATATTTTTAATAAAATATGAGACTGTTATAAGATATTTGGGTTACATTGTGATCAACTAAGTAGTGTAATATATTACAGATATGTCTATAAAGTCGTCAAATTTGTGATTTTTATTAGTTTATTATTCTACAATAAACTAATACTGACTTACGAAGAACAATGTAAACAATGAGTAGAGTAAATCAAAGTGGCACGCGGGAAGTGATTTTTATAGTTATAAGGCGATGTTTAGCGGAGCACGATTCTGGTCAACTTTTATGCGATTTGGATGATGTTTATGGGCGAACTGCAACTTTAATGGGTATGTAATCGTGTTACTGTTTTTCGTAATCTGTCTCAAGTAATAAATTAACTCCATTTGAGATCTAGAGACCAAAAACAGGCATTGTGTACATAGCACATTTTTAGGTTAGATATTTATTGTAAGTAAGAAAAATCGTAGTACGACCATTTCTGTTGATACATTATCAGTTGCATTAGTATAATTCAGTCAAGATTTATCTCAATTTGAATTTGAATTAATTGCTTTATGTCTATATTACGGTTGATATTGATAACTAAACTATGTCACTTTCGCATCACACTGGTCTGTCTACAAAAAATAATTAATTGCAATATTTTATTAAATTTTATATCATTTAGCTCTTAGTAAATCCATGTTAAATAATATCTTGTTGGTTAATATTTAACACTGAATAAATTTTAGTTAGGTATTGTAGTTATTCTTTCCATTCCATTAGAATTATTAAATTTAACAAATTAAAACAGATTTAAAAATAATGAAAAACTTGAAACTCCTGGTAAACACAGGCAAGGCCGGCCAAAGAAAGAAATGGATGTTTCTATATTTCTGCTCTCCCCCACAAAATACAATTATGTTCTACAGTAAAAAAGAGGTATATAACATTTTTCTTCTTTTACCTGTATTTTATTTCTAGTTATGCCTTAATTTATTGTAGGTATAATTAAATGTTCAATTTACATAACTTTTGTAAAATTTCGAGTTCCAACCCTCACAAAATTGCAGATGATAGCTAGAACTGAGATGGATTTTAATTGTAGTCTTGAAGTTCTACGCAAAACTTTAAATGCAATAGGCTTACCTACAAGAAATGCCCTAGTATTATAAGTGCTCTAATAGTAGAGTGTTATTTGAACATAATTGTTTTGAAAACTATTTTGTCAGACTAAATAGGGTTGCTACGTGTAGCACAGTATAGCGCCCTATTTTTTTGTCAGGACTTTATAGACAGACTGTACCTACATTTAAAAAAAATAGTTGTTGTAGTTTTAATATTATATCTCCGATAATATTGAATTATGTATTGAAATAAAGTGTTACACATGCGTTATTTCAGGGTTACATTTCTACTGTATTAACAGAATTACTGTACCTATGTTTTGTAGTTATTTCGAGATATTCAAATCACTTGTGAGCATATTATCTGTACCAGTACTATGAACATAAATTAACATGGGTTTTTGACATATTCCACTGTGAATTCGCAAAAAGCATTTCCCTACGCTAATTCAGTCAGAATTTCACGCATTATTTTTATATAAAGAATTTATCAAAAGCAAAGTTCAGTTTCTATCTAACTATCACGTGTACGCTACCATAACGGACACCTATTTTTTCTTCGTCCCCCACCTCGCCGCGCATACCGCAGGGGGTGCACAGCTCCTGTGGTCACACTATAATAATAAGTGTTTATAAACTATAAGTGATTGTTAAGAAAAAAAAACTAAAATAAGTAAGTGCGTAATAAAAACGAATGAAGGTAGTGAATATTGTTTTATTTATTGCTGTAAGCCAAAATAGAACATTAATTTTACCAGCAATTGTAAGAGATCCGTAACCGAGTGGTAAGACGTGGAGCCAAAGTGCATTGCACTCGGGTTCAAATGTTCGTTGAGTATTTCACTTTTTGGACATATTTAATTGAGCTAATGAATTGATAAGCATAACAGCTGATGAATCAAAACACAGAATATTAACATTTAAAATTGACAGATAAAAATATTAAAAAAAAAAAAAAAAAAAATCTCTTTTTGACTTATTTTATTTGAATTGAAAAAGATATAACAGGATAAATTACTCAATAGACAACATATTATTGACTTTATATTTTGTAAGTCATACAAATACACACATCAAAAAAGTCTAAGCAACATGCATGATATTACAAATTTACCATTTATATTAATTTATTTTACCATTTATTTTAATTATAACGTTGTATTTTATTTTTAAAATAATATTTTTAGGGTTCTATGATGTAAAAATAACAGCTGTTTTCTTAATAAGTTCTTTTAATAACAGAAATTAACAATATTAGAATATACAGGTACATAAGAAACTAAACTTTTTTTTTACAAATTGAAATTTCTTAAGAAAATGAATTTATTGTGAAAGAATAGGACAATTTAATACAAAGTATGGCCTCCTCTGCTATTCAGAACTTGTCGGCAACGATTATTCATTGAATTAATGAGACTGTTTATGTTATCTTGCGGTATTCGCTCCCAATGGAATTGTAGCAAATCCTTCAGCTGTTGGGTTGTTGTCACTCCGTCCAAGTCCTTCAAAACACGTCTCTGGAGCATGTCCCATGCGTGCTCGATGGGGTTGAGGTCTGGCGATTGTGCAGGCCAGGGCAATACCTGGATGTTCTCCGTTGCCAAGTATTCACTGGTTCGCCGAGCTGTATGTGAACGCGCATTGTCATGCATTAACGTAAAATCGGAGCCAAAGGTTTGTGCAAATGGATGGACATAAGGTCTGAGAATATCCTCAACGTAATTTTCAGCGTTCATGTTTCCATTTACAAAAACGAGCTCAGTTCGCCTGTTCTTCATAAAACCCGCCCATACCATAACTGTTGAGCCGCTGTATGGATGAACTTCCTGAACGCACCTGAGTCTTTCAGTATTTCCGGGTCGACGGTACACTCGCACCCTTCTTGTATCAGGCCTAAACCCGAATCGCGACTCATCGGAAAACATAATTTTATCCCATTGTTCCTGGGTCCATGTTATGCGTTCTCTACACCATTCATTTCGACGAGCGCGATTCCCGTGACGTATCGGTGGGCACCTGATAGGGCGTCGAGCTCGTAGGCCGTACTCATGCAGTCGATTTCGCACAGTTTGGGGACTTACATCAACACCACTTGAATTTTGTAGCCTCAAACTTATCTCTCGAGCGGTTAACATCGGCTGGCGTCTTGCAGTCAGTTGTATGTACCGGTCTTGCCGAGTGGTTGTACTCCTTTTACGGCCTGGATGCTGTTCAGCGGGTTCCCCTGTATTATTGTAGCGCTGCCAAAGACGACAAATAACACTTCTATGAATACCAAAATGTCGAGATACCTGAGATTGATTACTTCCCGCTTGCAACATCCCTACAGCTCTTTGCATTTCATCTGCCGTCAAATGACGTCGCTCCATGACGTAAAGAATATCTAACAATTCAATTTTGTCGCCAACTGTATTTAAATGGTTGGTAAAATTATAAAATCAAGACTAAAACGTAGCAATTAACATGCACTCAAATTCAAACAAATTCGCAGTCATTTGAATTTTATGAAAAAAAACAAAACATAATCGAAATTTTTTTTTACAACCAGCCAGTATGTCATCAATAACAAAAAAGTTTACTTACCTATACACTTTGAGTGAGTAAATACTTAGAAATTAATTAATATAAATGGTAAATTTGTAATATCATGCATGTTGCTTAGACTTTTTTGATGTGTGTATAAGCTATGGCCACACAAACTAAGACCCGCAGTCAAACATTAAAGGAAACTGAGAACAAACTGAAAGTGGTGTTGTTAGAATTAAAAAAATATAAGGACGACAATAGCCTACTGTTAACTGAGCGCAATGACTGCGAAGTAGAAATCCAGAAGGTTAATAACAAAGTAGCAGAGCTGAAGGGACATCTAGCAGAATTAGATATTAAATACATGGACGTCTTAGACCAGCGAAATCGTCTCCAGGATGAAATTACATCCTTCAGTCAGTGTGATGACATCTATACACGATCGTTAAATCGAATTACCGAATTAGAGTTTAACTTAGAAGAGGCTTATAAAAAATTGTTATTCTAGAAGATTCCATTCATGAATTAAACAATAAGTCAACGAAGAATCTTTTCTCTGAGCTTATAGATAAACAAATCAGTAAATCTAACATTAGGTTTGTAATTAGAAGTAGGAATAAGCTAAAAAAATACTGTAAATTAAACAAATTAATAAGAAAACTTAAATATGGTATTGCAAACTCACAAAAACTTAGAGAATTAACAGAAGACAACTCTGAATTGTATAAGGAATGTACAACATTGTTGTCTCATTTGGAAAGTTCTTGTAAAGAAACTGTTGCTAGTAAATTACTGTATGACCAACATACTAGTCAACTTAAAGCTCAAATAACTGACCTAGAGGCTCAATTAATTAAAGTAAATAAGGAACACCAATTATTTACTCATGGTTACATTCTTAAATATGATGAAATCAAAAGGGTTGGTAATGAGCACATAAAGCAAGTATCTGCTCTTAGGTGTAATAATGCTTGCTCAAACTGCTCTGAAACCTTAGATAAAAACTTATTGCCTAAACCTGAATTAGAACCTAAGAATCAACAAACAATGCCTAGCAGTCTTCATAAAAATAATAAAGCTAATAAAAACATAATTATCATCTCTGACAAATTGGGGATAGGTTTTAGTAGCTTACTGAATTTAAAAACAAATTACTCTATATTAAACCTTTGCTCACCTGGAGCAAAACTTAGTCATTTAATTAATATTTTAAAGAAATGTGTTCTAAATAAACAGACAACTGTATTTTTTTTGTATGGTGACAGCTTATCTGTCACTAGAAAAGACATTATTAATTTGACAGAAGTTATGATAAAACAGCATGAAATAACCGGATGTAACTTTATAACAAGTGCATTGCCTTATTCTAAAGCCTTGACTGAACAACAGAACAGGCGCTTAGGACAATTAAATTTACTTTTATACAATTGTACATATCATCACAACGATGTAATTTTATTTTTTGACATTAATAAGTTTATTAATAATAATTTTATTTTAACTAAACATACCATGCATCTTCCCATGTTTTATAGAAAACAAATAGCTAATTTGTTAATATTTAATTTATTTACTGACTCGGGTACTAATAGTGTACCTAATAATTCCTGTGTACAAAGCAATTTTACAATTGAAACTACTTCCAGTAGTTTAAACTTTTAAGTAAGACAAAGGATAGGCAAACATGTATTCTTAATTTAGTTCACCAGAACATTCAAGGCCTATCCGGCAAAGAATTAGAAATAGAGTTATTTTTAAAAAAGCACGATGTGCATTTCTTGTGTGTCACAGAACATTGGTTACAGGCTCACCAATTGCTATTTAATAATGAGTATTATAGTGTGAAAAGTGCATTCTTCAGACGGAAGGCTATACGCGGTGGCTCTTTAATATTTGTACATAATAGTGTTAAGTGTAAAGAACGTAAGGACATAGCCAATCTCTCTATTGAGCGCACTTTGGAAGTATCGTCTATTGAGTCTGAGCAACATGTTATTGTATGCGTGTACCGACCACCGCACAGTGATTTCACCTTATTTGAAACTGCCATGGAAGACATTTTAAGACGTTTGAGCTCTAGTAGTAAACACATAATTGTGTGTGGTGACTTTAATGTTAACGTACTTGAACAGTCACACCTAACGATAAGATTAAATTCTTTGTTTAAATCTTTTGACTTACATGGCCTTTTTCTAGAGCCTACCAGAATCACCTCGCATTCAGCTACATGCTTGGATAATATTTTTTGTAATTGTGATTTCCTACGTAAGGAAGTATTGAGTGAACTTACATCTGATCACAGTGGACAAAAGGTCTCTCTGACTGTAGATAAAATCTCATATGAAAAATATATAACTTATAGACCAATGACGTCAGAGCGTCTGAAACGTTTTAGTGATAGTATTTGTAACACGGTCAATAAATTAGATCTGAATTATTATAATCCAAACGATTTATATGATCCTATGTTTAATTTAATTAAAGTAGAGTTTAATAATACTTTTAAATCAAAAACTATCAAAATTAACTCAAAAATCAAATTTTGTGACTGGGCTACAGTGGGAATCTACAAAAGTAGGGCTAAATTATACGATTTATATGACATGAAAAAATACAATTTTAATCCAAATTTTATACAATATGTTAAAAATTATTCTAAATTATTTAAAAAAGTATGCTCTGCGGCTAAATCCATCTATTTAAGTAATAGATTAGTAAATTCAAATAATAAGATCAAAGCTACATGGAATATTATTAATAGTGAAACAGGACGAACCAAGAAGGGTGATAATAGTTTTAAGCTTAACGTTAATAACAAATATTTTAGTAATGACATAGAGATTGCACAGATATTTAACAATTATTTTGCAAGTGTATCTGTAAATACAACAAACTCCTTAAACTCCTGTTTACTTCGAGCTGAGTCTTTGGTAAAGGGCAGTGTAAAGGAAGGTAGCGTCTTGTTTAGTTTTAATTATATCGATACTCATGAAGTAATCAAAACATTTACATCGCTCAATTCGAAGAAATCAACCGACCTATGGGGTATATCAGTAAAATTAATAAATAATATAATTTTTAACATTGCACCACATCTAACAGTAATATTTAATAGATGTATTGACTCAGGTATATTTCCAAATTTAATGAAACACAGTCGAATACTGCCTTTGTTTAAAAATGGGACTACTAGTGATCCAAGTAACTTTAGACCTATTTCAATATTACCGGCATTGAGCAAAATATTTGAAAAAATTATATTAAAACAAATAGAGAGTCACTTTAATAGAAATAATTTATTTCACAGCAAACAGTACGGTTTCACCAAAGGTCGCTCTACCATTGATGCAGGTGTGGCTCTCCTAGAGCACATATACGATGCATGGGAAAACTCTATGGATGCAATTGGAGTTTTTTGTGATCTCTCCAAAGCATTCGATTGCGTTGACCACAATACAGTGCTTCTCAAGCTCAGTCACTATGGTATCCGAAATGCCGCACTAAATTTGATTGCCTCGTACTTGAAAGATAGGATACAACATGTTGATGTCAATGGAAGTATGTCCACGGGATTGCCTGTATCGATGGGCGTTCCCCAGGGCTCAATTCTCGGCCCTTTCCTCTTTTTGATTTATGTCAACGACTTACCTTTTTACGTTGAAAAGTTCGTTGACATTGTACTGTTTGCAGATGACACGTCACTTATTTTTAAAATACATCGGAACACTTCCAACTTTAATGAAGTAAATAGTTCCCTAGAAAGGCTGTTAGAATGGTTTACAGCTAATAATCTACTATTAAACGCTTCAAAAACTAAATGTATTAAGTTTACATTACCAAATGTAAAGAATAATGTTAGTCCTTGTTTAACAATTAATAACGAATCTGTTAGCCTAGTTCAGTCTACTTTATTCTTAGGACTGACATTGGATTCTAAACTTCAATGGGGTCCACATATAACACTACTCGCTGGAAAACTTAGTTCTGCTGCTTATGCTGTCAGAAAAATTAGGCAACTCACTGATGTAGTGACAGCAAGGCTAGTATATTTTAGTTACTTCCACAGCGTCTTGTCATATGGCATACTGCTTTGGGGTAAGGCTGCTGATATACAAACTATATTTGTACTTCAAAAACGAGCCATACGTGCCATTTACAATTTGCGGGCACAAGACTCTCTAAGAGAACTATTTAAGGAGATAGGTATTCTAACTGTTGCGTCACAGTACATTTACGCTAACTTAATATATGTCAAACAGAACATCCATTTATTTATTAGGTTGTGACGTGCCTCACGCGTCCATCTTCGCGCGCTCCACTTCGCTACACGTCACAGTGGCGCCCAACGTGGGGCAAAAGCACGAGGTTTGGTGAGCACGCCCATTCTTTTCTTTTCTGTGTGTTGTGAAAAAAAAAAGTGTTCCGTTCGAGGTTAGTACTGTGTTTTAGTTACTTTCGTTTCTACAAGCGAATTATCTACTTCTTTATTCAATTTAACTACCTTGTACGTTAAATAAACAACCGGTCAGCGCACGTGGCGTGACCACGTTGTCCCTTAAAAGAAATATCATAACTAGATATTTAATTGACTAAATAGACGATACCTACTGAACGGAACACATAATTCACATTTAATTCTATTATTCATTGTTTACAAAGTGTGTGACTGATTGCTTCTGCAGTTTTGCCGTGTATTATTTTTCTTTTCTTAAATAAGATGTCGTACGCGATTAATTACCACCATTTGAACAAAACTGAACTACTATATGAGGTCACATTACGAGGTGGTGATAAGTCAGATACAGTGGATGAGTTGCGGAAGCAATTAGTAAAATTATTGCCTCTTTATCCGTCGGAGGTCATTTCGGAGTCGTGTTACGAGCCCGCCGCGGATATATCACAAAGTGAGTTTTCATTGTCGCGAGCTAATAACAATTTAAAACTATTGCAAGTAGATTTTGATAGTAGGATGTTCGCTAGGACGGAATCCATTTTGCACCACGTGTACCATAGGTTACAGCGTGTCGACTTTTGTGACAGGGAAAGTTATGAATCAATTTGGCAGGAGTTTAATTCCATTTTTACATTATTTAAAGCCTTGTCACCTTCATCTACTAGTGGCACGAGCGTCGCTAAGACGGATGTACAGCAACCAGGTGGTTGTGCACTTACCTCCGAGTCGATAAATTATGACCGTAAACTTTTTTCGGAATTAGGCAAGTTTAAGTACTCGGGTAAAACTTGTGTGCGCGGTTTCATAGAAAAAATGACTGAATTTATTTCGTCTAGAGGCATTCCTGACTCGAAGGTCTTGTCCTTCGCTTACGAGATATTTTCGGACGATGCCCTTCATTGGTATCGTTCCGTTAGGGACAGTATAAATTCATGGAGTGAGTTGTGTAGGTCATTGAGGCAGGATTTTAGTCCACATAACTATGATTATAAATTAATGTCTGAAATAAGATTGCGCTCTCAAGGTCGAGGTGAGAACATAACACTGTATGTGGCAAAAATGCAGGGGTTGTTTTCTCGCCTTGACAATCCAATTCCAGATGGTGAGAAACTGGAAATTTTACTAAACAATATTAGGCCTTGTTATACCAACTGTCTCTTGACTACAACTATTACTGATATTCCTTCGTTGGTTAGTGTCTGTCGTAATTTTGAAAAATATAATAGTCGTAGTAAGGATTTCTCTGAGCCTCCTACGGTTACTTCTAACACTTTAGCTCCTGAATTCGCTTATAACTATAATAATAATAATAGTAATAAAAAGTATACTGGTTCTTACCAACCTAATAGGTTTAAAAACTTTCATAAAAATTTTAAAATTGAGCCTTCAACTTCTCTTGACTTATCTGCGGAACCCCAAGTTAGTGCGGTATCCAATACTCCCAGGCAGCATTGTCCTCGGTGTCGTTCTGATTCGCATTCCTTGAAAACTTGCCGGCAGCCGCGTTACTTGATTTGTTTTAAATGTGGCCTAAAGGGCTACCGCGCAATAGACTGTCCGAAGTGCAATGGTCCAATTATTAATAATTCAAAAAACTAATTAGTAACGGTTGGGGAAAGAAAAATAAATTTTTTAATAATAAAATAAAGAGTAAATTGTATAATAATAATGGATGGCAAGACTTGTTGCATTCCAATTCATTATACTTCTGCAACAGTAACAAACTTTCCTCAATCGATATTTCAAAACAAACTATTACGCCATATATTTCTGTAACAGTGAACGGTAAAAGTACAGTGGGTCTTCTTGAAACTGGTTCGTGTTTTACAATTCTAGGTAACAACTGTCATAATTATTTTTTAAACAAGTTAAATATTGATTCAAAAAAAATCATTAGAATTTACCACCGCTGGTGGTGATAGATATTCTTCTCTTGGCAGTGTGGTACTTCCTTTTGAATTTGGTAATAAAATTAATCATATTGTCACTCACATAGTGCCAGGCATAAAGAGTTCCTTGATACTTGGTATGGACTTTTGGAGGAGTTTTGATTTGTTCCCTGTCAAATTAGAATCTGTGTTGGTTGATAGAAAAACTGTGAACATCACGGAACTACATTCCGAAGACACGACTCAGTTAATTTCCTTTGATAATCTTTCAAGTGACCAAAGAGAGAATGCTAATAAAATAATCTCCCAGTTTAAGGATATTTCTTATGAAAAGCGAGGTCTTGGTCGCACTTCTCTGATTACTCATTCGATTGATACTGGGGACAGTCCCCCTATTCGCCAGCGTTACTATCGCATGTCTCCCGTAAAGCAGCGTATTTTAATACAACAGGTCGACGAAATGCTTAAGGACGATGTGATTGAGAAGTCCGAAAGCCCTTGGTCGAACCCTGTAATATTGATTAAAAAAAAACGGGTGACATGCGCTTTTGTCTTGATAGTCGTAAATTGAATTCTGTCACAAGAAAGGATTCCTATAACTTGCCCTATATAGCCGAAATATTAGATAATCTGTCAGACGCGAAATACTTATCTAGCATCGATATTTCTAAGTGTTTTTGGCAAACCTTAATAAAAGAGGAGGATCGTTGTAAGACGGCCTTTTATATTCCCTCTCGCGGAACGTATCAATTTAAATCTATGCCTTTTGGTCTTACCAATGCACCCGCTACTCAGCAGCGCTTAGCGGACAGCCTATTCTGCGGTCCCGAGTTCGAAAATAGAGTGTTCTGTTTCGTGGACGATATCGTCTGTATATCGCAAAATTACGAAATGCATGTTAAATTATTGTCCTTAATATTAAAAAAATTAAGGGACGCTAATTTAACAATAAATTTTGAAAAATGTAAATTTTTTAGAGAAAAAATTAAATATTTAGGCTATGTTGTCGATTCTAAGGGCCTTCATCCCGATCCCGATAAGATTGATTCTATTGCAAATTATCCTGTGCCCACTAATAGAAAGGAGGTGCGTCGTTTCTTGGGAGCGGCGTCGTGGTATAGGAGGTTCATACCTAACTTTAGTACCTTGGCTACTCCTCTTAATAAATTAACTTCTAGTGGAAAGAAGTCTCCTCCTTTTTCTTGGTCACCAGAGGCCGATCAGGCTTTCGTTAATTTGAAAAATCATTTGACTTCCCCTTCTGTCTTATCTTGTCCAGATTATACTCAACCATTTGAGATACACGCTGATGCCAGTGACTATGGCATAGGCGCGGTACTTTGCCAGATCTTGAATGGGGAGGAAAGGGTCATTGCTTACTATAGCAAGTCGCTATCGGACCAAGAGAGAAATTATAGTGCTACCGAGCGCGAGGCGCTCGCAGTGCTTTCAGCCATTGAGCATTGGCGTTGCTATGTAGATAACGGTAAACCCCTCATAGTATATAGTGACCACGCAGCGCTCCAATGGTTCCTAAAGCTTAATAACCCAACCGGCCGGTTAGCTAGGTGGGGTGTTCGTCTTTCTGCTTATAATTTCGAAATAAGGCACCGTCGTGGTTCTGACAATGTTGTGCCGGATTTGTTGTCTCGTTCTAAAAATATTATGTGTATAGAAACGCAAAATAAATCTAATAACGTTTCTACTAACGATCCGTGGTATTTAAAAATTTATAACGGTTGTTTAAAAACTCCTACTTCCTTTGTTGATTATCAGGTAATTGATAACAAACTTTATCGTTTTAAGAGAAGTCTCAATCCTCTCACTAGAGAATTTCAATGGAAGGAGATAGTACCGTCCGAGGAGAGAGCGTTGGTTATATCTCAGAATCATTCGTTGCCCACGGCTGGTCATCTTGGCATTTTTAAAACTTATAAACGTCTAGATCTTAATTATTATTGGCCAGGTATGTATAGTGACGTGGTCAAGGTGGTAAATTCTTGCGAAGCTTGCATTGCCCATAAACATCAGACACATTTAACCTTGGGTCACATGGGCGGTCCTAAGTCGGTTTCCAAACCCTTCCAGGTAATTAGCATCGATTTAGTCGGTCCATTGCCTCCAACGAGGAAACAAAATACTTTCATTTTTGTCGTTTCTTGTTGTTTCTCGAAATATTGTTTACTTTTTCCCATTAAACGTGCAACAGCCGAGGTTATTGCTAGAATACTGGAGGAAAACGTTTTCTTGGTTCATGGTATTCCTTCTACGGTCATACTCGATAACGGCAAGCAATTCATTAGTTCAACTTTTAATAACTTATTAACTAAATATAAAATTCCAAACTTGCACTATACGCCTTTATATACTCCTCATGTAAATTCAGTGGAACGTTATAATAAAACTATAATCACGGCCGTTTCAACCTTCATAGATAATGATCACCGTGTCTGGGACACACTTATACCAAAGATTCAATTTGCAATTAATTCTGCGGTGAACGAAGTGACAGGTTTCTCGCCGTCGTTTCTTGTTTACGGTCGGGAGCTTGTAAATTGCGGCTCACGCCATATTGACTCTGACCCCAATATGGTCCATGAGCCGCGAGACTCCTACGCTGAATCACTCGGCTACTTATCTTCGATCTTTGAGAAGGTACAGGCAGCCTTGCTGTCGGCTCACCAGCGTAATTGTCAAGCTTATAATCTCCGTCGTAGGCCGGTGGAATTCCAGGTGGGCGATGTTGTTTGGAGACGTATTTTTTATCTTAGCGATAAGGATAAATATTTTTGTAAGAAGTTGGCCCCTAAGTTTATAAAGTGTAAAATCACATCTAAAAAGTCGCCTTTGGTCTATAAACTATCCGATATGTCAGGTAAACCGCTGGGTGAATGGCATATCAAAGATATTAAAAATATAAATTATAAAGAATGATATCTGAAATAAACATAAATAGATTTTACCTACATATAGTTGTTATTATTTTGTTTAGGCATCGTCGTATTACTCGCACTCTCGTGCATGTCGCTTATCGACTTTTATCCTTCACACCTCGGTGTAATAATATTATCGATTTGTATTTTTATCTACAAACTACGCAGGGTTTCGGATTCGAGCCCGAGACTGCGCTGTGGCGTGTTGTATTTTAACTTGTTGTTTTTGTTACTCGGTGTTCATCGAGCTGATTAAAAGAAAATATATTTTTTTTACCCCTGGGTACAGTGGTAAAAAGAGAGGTCATTCGAACTTGATCACAGGTTCGATGCCTGAAGCTCCTTGTTTCATTAAGAAATTAACGGTGAAGCTGCTCACTAAGTTAATATGTTTTATTGAATTATATTAAGATTGTTTACGTTCTAAAATATAACATTTTAATTAAATATTAGGTATAAGTCGAACCATTGGAATGCGGCCTTGCTCGAACGATCTTTTGTTCGAAGGTTGTTAACCTGTTTCTTTGTTATTTAATTGACTATATCTTTTTCTATAACACGGCGACAGCCTACAGATGTTCTTTTGTTTACAATATAGGTTCCGTATTTCAATGAATCTAATCTGCATAGTATACCTACTTGAAAACTCTCTTTCTCTCTTCTTTTTTTATTAAAATATCCGTACAGCGCTGACTCGTCACACGACTATACTAACTACTAACCCTAATTTTTTTTAAAATAGGATGTACTGCCCTTTTCTTTTGGCTGTTTCAGGTACCTCCCGCGGAGCTGATCTCATCTACCGCTCCTGCAGGGTGTTGGTGCCTGAACAGCCTGTCGCCCCCTGCTAGCAACCGAATTTTCCCTAGGAAAAATTCTGGTCTAGCGGGGGGGGTATGTGACGTGCCTCACGCGTCCATCTTCGCGCGCTCCACTTCGCTACACGTCAATGGCGCGAGCGCGTCGTGGAGGGGCCTACACAGCGGCCATTATATAAGAAGACGCGGGGCGCGGCCGCTCCCCTTTTTTTGTTCCTGCTCATTGAAGATAAGTGTCTGCCTTTCTATAGGGCAGCCATCAACCTCGTGCTTTCGAATCCTCTCTAATCCTTCTGATTTAGACCGGCTTGCTTATTTTGTCTATTATTTGTTAACGTAGTGATTTCTAAATTATAAAAACTTGTAATATTGTATACACTCATTTATTTACTGAATAATACTACATAGTCGTGACTGAGTTGTTTGCATTTATCTCCCTACACAAACCCACTACGTCACAAGGTATAGCGACATTCACAATTTAAATACAAGAAATAAACACAAGCTGGTAGGATTACACCATCGTCTGCACAAAGTTCACAACACTTTTGTGGGACTCGGTGTGCGCTTCTATAACATGTTGCCCAAAGAAATAATGAGCCTACCCTTAAACAAATTTAAAATTGTTGTAAAAAATCACTTAATGCAGAAGGGTTATTATAAGATTGACGATTTTTTAAATGATAAAAACTTTTGGCTCAATACAGAACTTGACATACTAATGTAATCTTTGTATTATTTCTGCTTTTTGTTTTCATTTATTAATTATTTATGATTTGTTAATTAATTTATTAATTATTTACAATTTGTTAACTGATTTATTGATTATTTATAATTTATGAATTATTTATTGTTATTACCTATTTTAATTTTTTTATTTTTATTTGTAAACATGTTTTTGACATTCATAAGTGTTATTTTGTAACCTAAATGAATAAATGTTATTGACTATTGACTATTTTCAATTAGTTAAATTTCGCATTCGAAAAAAAACGGCCGTTTTGTTTATAATGCAATATTAATTTAAATGAAAAATATTTAAAGTCAACATTGTACATTATTTATCCTTTTTGCGAATTATGATTTTTTTCAATTGGCGGCGCTAGTGAGCCCTTTAAACGCTCAAACATCAACAAATTATCTCAACTTACCCTTTATTCAATACTGTCATAATATCACTCTCTTTCAAGTTTGTAGTTTGAAAATAAATAGGTAGTAAAGTTTTCAATGTGCACATTTTATCTATTTGTAATTTTGCTCTTTCTAAGGAACCCTTGTTTAATATTATACATCTCTCTATATAACCTTTACCTGAAAAAATAAATTTAATTTTATCAGTGGCCCGGTATAGTAGAGCCTTGTATTTCTTTCTTGATTTTTGAAATTGCAAACTTTTAAACAATAATTTGTTGATCAGTCAAATAACTATCTTGCGTGAAATTCGAACCCGCTACATCATGCAAGGCAGCCGCATATACTATTGCTTTGCCACCGAAATCTTCACATTTCTTAGTTACGAAATCATAACCAGTTAAAAGTTTATAAAATACTAGCTGACCCGTGCTCACTTCGTTGTTCGACGAAAAAGAATCGTCACTTCTTTAAACATACCTATTTCATTACTGCTTTACTCCTATTAGTTAAAGCGTGATACTATATAGCCTATGACACTCCCCGGACACACTATTCAACACAGAAAGAATTTTTAAAATCGGTTCATTAGAACCAGAGATTACCCCCAACAACGTCACTAACAAAAGTTCGATCTGCAGATAGCTAGTTTTCATTAGAACCTAGAGAAGTTGTTACTTGTGTTATTCTAGAACTATGAGACCTAACATTTTGATTTTTTGGTATGTTGTTATGACAAAAAATAATGTAAAAAAAATCAAAATCTTAGGTCTCATAGTTCTAGAATCTAGCTTCTAGTGAAAACTAGCTATCTGCAGATCGAGCTTTGTTCTACGAATGAGTCGACAAACTGTACCTCTTTAAAATATTAGTATAGATCACTTACTAAAATCTTTCTTAACAATATGATCTTGAGTTTGAATCCATTCTTGAATTATGGCTATAGCCTTTTCTCTGTCCTCTTCTTTATCCATATTGTATTCCTTTCTAACAAATTCTACCACTTCAGGTCCAAAAACTACCAAATTGTTTTTAGGGAGTATGTAATCTGCTTCCATGATGATGGGTGTCTACTAAAAACAGTAATGATAATAATAATATGCACAGCACGTATTGTGAATAGGTTCCTATCTCTGGAGCCCTAACCACCAGTAGCTTGGTCCCTGGACCCGATGCTGGTGGGTCTATCTTTCTTTTATAATTTTGAATAAAAAAAAATATATTTATATATTTAAAAATGTAAATTAATGTGAAAAATGTAAATAAAGAGAATAATAATTATATTATTTAAGACTGATTCTTAATTAAACATAGAAAGATCACACAAAGAAAAAAAAGGGAATCTAACCCACAACATTCGGGGCTGCACGCAATCGGACACACTAAATACGTGGCTAGAGATTGGCAACTAAGTGGTTAAAAACCCCTTCATCATAACAGCCCATTAATGATTATTGTAACAGCTTTTGATGAATTGAATAAATAAAAAAATATACAATGACATAATATATTTATATTTAAATTAGTTTTTATTAAATTAGGTTTTCTATTGTTATTAAAATGTCACATTAATTATCATAAATCACATAAAAATAATAAATGACTCCGATTTGAATTTTTATTTACATACATAAACAACTTATAAATTAAATAATTTTAAATTATTAACTGCACATAAAATATATTAATGTGTAATAACAATTCAGTTTTTATTTTAATTTCAATCATAAAATAATGATCAAATCACGGCAAATAAAAAATAAAAAATCATTATCATATTTACCTTTTTAAAATATTTAAAACGCGTATCCACACTACCGCGAGCTAATGGTGACTATAAACACAGTTTTATGAACTAAAAGATCACGGGCAAGGGTTTAACCACTTATGTGATATAAACAAGGAACATAATACTGTCTAATGAACTGTGTCAATGTGAAGGCTAACCAGTCTGTCCAGTTATCATTACATTAGTTCATACTATGTCCTCCGTGTGGTGACGGAGTAAGAATACAGTGTGTCGCCACCCCATCTCATCCCATGGGTGTCGTACAAACCAACTAAGGGACTATGCGTGAATATAATATTTCGTAATAAAAAGAAGGAAAGCTTGAAATTAAACCCTGTACGAATCCGTTAGGGCTGCGTGGTATTCGTAGGCCAATTATCCCTCCGTCACGGGAGGAGGCCCGTCCTTGCAGTGGGACATTGATGGGCTGTTATGATGATGATGATGATGACATAGAATAAGACTTATACGGAAGAACGTAATGGTTTACATAAATAATAACTACATCATAAAGATAAGTTATACATAGTTTAATTTCTTCCTTGGATTGGACATTAAACATGCAATGATGATGTAAGCTTATAGGTACAGTCAGCAGCAAATACATAGCTGCATTCAAGGCTGTCAAATAGTTAGATACAGCCAAAGTGGTCAATAGCATCGATACAGCCAAAGTGGTCAATTTATTGAGTGCACCCACGGTTATATAATTGGTAACATGCGCGTTCCGTTACTGTTGAAGAATGAAATGTCTCTATCTATTTGAGCGTCTCGGGTGTATCGAAGTTATTGACCACTTTGGCTGTATCTAACTATTTGACAGCCTTGAATGTCGCTATCTATTTGCTGCTGACTGTACTTAAAAAGGAATGAATTTTTGTTTATTTTCCTTGTGGTGTTGACAAATAAAACATCTCCTGGACTTAATATATTATTACAGTTTATACTAAGACATACATAACCACAACGCCATCTAGATCTAAACTAAGCAGTGCTTAAACTAAGGATACTATACAACGGCAATTCATACTCAAAACTTTTTTTTAAACATTCATTTTTATACCTATAATATACCCAGACCAATGCGAATGGTATTATTTTCGTCTATACAAGAAGTTACACAGCGCAGGAATCGAACCCGAGATTTCAGTGTTGCCCTGGTGAGATTAATCATCAATCTCATAAATATTAACTTATAAGAATTAAGTATGAACAATTAATTATCATTAGGATTACGAAATTAAATTCTTACGTTCTCAAAATCGGTAGTAATCTACTGATTGGAATTTCTCCACAGAACAACTCGCAATCGACTGTCCTACCATCGTCATCACCATGATGGTTGGCGGTCATCCACTGTGCCAATTTTGCGAAGCTTCTTACCTTGAATTATCTGTTTTGTGGAACAACCTCGCTGTGGCGTTATTTCCGGACCGTTACGACTTGGGGAGCTTCAAGAAACGAGCGTACTCCCTCCCGCAACGCATCTGTAATCACTTAACATCAGGTGACCTGCTGGCTCGTTTGACTCCCATAACATAAAAAAAGATATAAGAAAGAAACTTAAATACTTATTATTTGGAAGTTAAATTGACATTTTGATCAAAGAAAATGTGCACACATCGATATTTGAACCCGGGGCCCCTGCAGAGCAGTCATTTACTATAACCACCACGCACACGTAGTCATAATTATCTTCGCACCCTTTTAACCCAACATGTAATAACGTCAACAATAATCTGTACTCATAATAATGACAAACTAATTGTATATAATTGCATAAAATTGTCAGGTTAAATTCATTCAGGTGACTTGACTCGTGGTAGATGACTGTCATCATTTTAATTATTATTGTAGTCTTAATAAAAGATAGTATGATAGTTACAGATTTATTCACCGGCTAAGCAAGGTCTCCGTGTGGTGACGGAGTAAGAATACAATATGTCACCACCTCATATCATCCCATGGGTGTCGTAAAAACCGACTAAGGGACTATCCGTTGACTATCTTTACGAAATAAAAAGCCGGTCGCGTGTTGCAGCATGTCACCGGCTGTGCTTACCCTTGATTTATATAATATAAACTTTATACATTGTGTACAAGATTTAATTTCGTTTAAATATTGTAAAATTCTATGTCCAGCAGTGGACGTCGATTGGCTGATAGGATGATGATGATTGTAAAATTTGTTTCGATGCGGGCTGATTGGTGAGAATGGACCTTTAGAGGCGGCATGATGAACGAGACAAGTCTCGCACTAGGCATCAAGCCCTATGACGCATTTAGTTTTTACTAAAAATATGGCTAAGTTAAGTCTCTGCCTACTCCGGACGGGATAAGTCGTGAGTTTATGTATGTATGTATATGGCTAAATAAAAATTATTTAAGAAAATAACTAGTAAACAATGAGTAAATACCAATATGTCCAGCTGGCATGGTTTTAGAAGAAAGAAAATAAATTTATTTAACCAAAATACTTTACGCTACAATGAACATTGCCTATTTACAAAGATACAAACAATTTAAAACAGGTTATTTTTTTCCAAGTCTAGGTACCCATGGGTAGTGTAATGGGTATTAAAAAATACCCTTTACACCACCAGTGGTGCAAGACGGTGGTGTCACGGGTACAAAAGGGCATAACTTAGGTTTGGTTAAGGTTAGAAGGCTATGAATGTGTTAGGAATATTAATTTATAATGTGAGGCGTTCACAGCCGGTTTGTTTCATCATAACAGCTCATTAATGTCCCACTGCAGGGACGGGCCTCCTCCCGTGACGGAGGGATACTTGGCCTACTAATACCACGTTGGCCAGACGGATTGGTATAGGGTTTAATTTCAAGTTTTCCTTCTTTCTATTTCGTTAAGATAATATTTACAGATAATCCCATAGTCGGTTTTTACGACACCCATGGGATGAGATGGGGTTATGACATATTGTGTTCTTACTCCGTCACCACACGGATTAGCCAGTTTGTGTGTTTCACAGTAATCACTGATTCATAAAAGATATTTATATACAGGCTTTTACGCATCGACTAGTGAGATTATAAAATCTTATCCCCCTATCACAAGTGTTGAATTTAACATAACACGCAAACTAAATTATACTTCCTAATTTATATCATTGGAAAATGGCTCTTATTGCTCTTTTGCTCACCAGGCATACAGATTTTAAGTTGATCTCTGTTATGAAAAATTTAAAATTGTCCAGAAAGTGGAAAAGGTCCCAGAAAGACCATGTTTTAAATAGTTCAAATCCCAGAATATCCAAATACGTCTGTTTATTAGTGGTCGAGTATGTAGTAGGTATACAAAAAGTAGTTGTCATAATTTGTTAGGAACAAGGCCAAAAGATTAAATCTAACTGCTTATTAAAACATGTGGCGTTTATCTGACAGTAATAAAGTGCAGCGTAGACAAAAACCAGTCGCACAAAAATATTATATTATGTTTATGTAAACTTTGTAATTGGTCGCAGATGACCTTTACTACTTTAAGCTGACTGTAGACTAGAGTTTCCCTACGTAAACAACATTTATGTAACGAACTCAAAGTCGTTTCCTATGAGTTACGACCCTCAGCGTACTCTAACAGTCAGTGTACAAGACAATGTTTTCTGACAATGGGAATGGTATTTCTCCGTACCGAGGAGTGGGGCGTGATCTGTCAAACTTCTGACTTAAGTCCCCTGGATCGGGTGGTAAGTCAAGGCATTGTGTTGCCGCTCAGCAGCCTCCTTCCACACCATGACTGTGTCACAAAAGGCTGGCCTTTTGATTCCTCTATGGGTTCTGAAGTCCCACCCTAATTTCTAAAACGAAAATTTGCTCTCATTAGAGCAACACCGCTTCCAAATGCGCGAAAACTTTTACCAAAGTTTTGGTCTGCGTTGTACATTATTTGTTTCCTTATACTCGTAATTACGTAGATAGATAGACTGATATAAGAGATAATAATGACGTACTAAATAAAAAGGATTCCCTGAATGTTACACAAGTCGTCTATCGTTCTTTATTTAACCTTTATCTTATGCATTACATCATACCCGTCATGTCATTTACATAAATATTAAAAATATTTTATATAAAAATAATTGTTATTTATTATTTTTGAATTGCCATAACATAATAGTCCGGGTTACCTATAACATTTTGCGTGATTACCAACAAGTTCATTTTTCGTAAGTAGCTTTTTTGATATTTTTTTTTACTACTTATTTTTTTATGAACTTACTTTTAATCTTAAATTGCTGTTATAAAAATATTTATTGGGGTTAAATAACATAGACGCTATCGTTGCGCCCAAAGCTGTGATTTAAAAAATAAAATTACGTGTGTATTAATTATAATGAACTTGGGTGTACTTTGTGTCTTACGGTCCTGTCCCAAAAAATAAATTATTATTCACAAATTATTCGTGTGGTGACGGAATAAGAATACAATATGTCACCACCCCATCTCATCCCATGGGTGTCGTAAAAACCGACTAAGGGAAAAACCGTAACTACTATCTTTACGAAATAAAAAGAAGGAAAACTTGAAATTAAACCCTATACCAATCCGTCTGGCCAGCGTGGTGTTAGTAGGCCAAGTAACCGTCTGTCACGGGAGGAGGCCCGTCCCTGCAGTGGGACATTAATGGGCTGTTATGATGAAACGACACTAGGTTTAACGCAAAAACACGAACCAAAATAGTTTATAGGAAACTATTCCTTGTTTTAAATGTCAAGGTTAAGTTAGTTGTTAGCTATTTTATGACCTCTACGAATCTTGACATGTTGTGGCTATTTTAACTGACATTAAATTAAAGAGTAGGTTGTCTATTTTTTATAATGTTTGTTATTATAGATTAAAACTCAGTCATTTCATTTCTTGAACAATTCAAATCTAAATGCAAGGACAAGCTCAAAGCACAGTTTTAAAAAAACTACACAATACTTATTATAATAATACTATCGAATATTAACGCGTATAGATTTTTGGTAAACACTTAAATTATTTACCTTAAGCCGAGTTAATACCCGATAGTATTATTACTTATTAGACTTAGTGATGATAGCTAGTTAAATTATTATAAAATTGGTAAATATTCAACACAACGCGTTGATTTCTTTTGTTAGAAAAGGAACTAGGTATACAGGCACTGTGCAAAAGTCGACGGGCGTAGTTAAATAAAATTAATTGAAAATGGGAAACAGTTAAGAATTAGACAATAAAATAAAATAAATACAAAAGGTAAATTAATTAAAATTTAGTCGTGACTTCACTTTAAAGGCTCTAATCTGGCCACCCCACACTAGCGTTTAGAGCGTGCGTCGTCGCAACGTTCATCCGACATCGCTCGCTGCGACGCGACGCACAGCGACCGGCCGGCCAGCCGAACGCTGAGCGCGCGCGGCTCTGGCGTCGCGTCGGGTAAACGTCATCCATTTTCAAAATCATTGTGAAAATGGATTTTGACAAAGAAACACTGTTGTTAATAATTATTACTAATTCAAAAATTACGTAAATGAAAAAGATAAGGTCGTCAACATTGGAAACATCCCTCTGTGTAGTGTAAGAGTTCAGGATAGCAATTATTTCATGTTTGATGAACTAGTACAAATTAATACAGAACGATATAAGTCAGTTTTCAAAGTCTATAAAATATCAAGATATTGAAGGTTTTCTGTGTTATATTGTACTTTTACGCAAAAAAACGTTGAACAGGCGCCGCGCAAGCTCGGCGTTCAGCACCCGGTCGGCACTGGCGTCGCGTCACCGCACAGTGTGGGAATATCGCAATCTAGGGGGATTTAATTCCAAATTGAATTAAATAAAGGAAACGTGTTAAAATAATATTGATTGGTGATAAAATAAATATAAATACTTAAATAGTGTCAGAAAATAAAGTTTTATTAAAAAAATGCGATATGAATTAATTTTTTATTTTATTTTTTATTTATTAATTTATTTTTTATTTTAATCACTAATTCCACTTTCGGCCTCATTTAGAGTGGGCACAGATAGTAATTTATTATAGATAAACCAGCATCTACCATCATGCTTAATGCTTCATCGGCCGATTCAGTCATTTGAACAGTTTCGTTAGTCATTCTTTTACGTACGCTTTTCATAACGTAACCTCTTCTAGGTGAACTCATAGAAAGTTCTTTTCTTCTTCTTCTTCTTTCGTGTCAATGGTCGAAACTCAAACAGTTTTAGAATAGTGAGCGGCCACTTCAATATCATTTGGAGTAGCCGCGTAAAGGTCAGCCATCGTACACCGCTCAGGGCACAAAGGGCACACCAGTAGATGTGACATCGATTAGCGATTATCCGTGTGGTGACGGAGCAAGAATACAATATGTCACCACCTCATATCATCCCATGGGTGTCGTAAAAACCGACTAAGGGACTATCCGTTGACTATCTTTACGAAATAAAAAGAAGGAAAACTTGAAATTAAACCCTTTACCAATACGTCTGGCCAGCGTGGTATTAGGTAATAGGCCAAGTATCCCTCCATCAAGAGAGGAGGCCCGTCCTTGCAGTGGGTCATTAATGGGCTGTTATGATAAGTAAGGTCGTGGTTTCCGGCAGAAATCGGCGTCGCGGAAGGCCATGTAGAAAGGTCCATCCTCACCAATGGCCCGCATCGGCCAGTATCGCATCGCACCGGCCAGTATCGGACGCGGTCGAATGCAGCGGAACGCATGCAGCAGTCGTCACCTCTTTTTCATAGTTTTAAGCCTTGATTACAGACGAGCGCATTCGGCGGAATTCGAACGTATGCGCCGGTATCCGTATGCACGCGGACGGAGCCGGTCGCGTGTCGCAGCATGTCACCGGCTGTGCTTACCCTTGATTTATATAATATAAACTTTATACATTGTGTACAAGATTTAATTTCGTTTAAATATTGTAAAATTCTATGTCCAGCAGTGGACGTCGATTGGCTGATAGGATGATGATGATTGTAAAATTCGTTTCGATGCGGGCTGATTGGTGAGAATGGACCTTTAGAGGCGGCATGATGAACGAGACAAGTCTCGCACTAGGCATCAAGCCCTATGACGCATTTAGTTTTTACTAAAAATATGGCTAAGTTATGTCTCTGCCTACTCCGGACGGGATAAGTCGTGAGTTTATGTATGTATGTATATGGCTAAATAAAAATTATTTAAGAAAATAACTAGTAAACAAGGAGTAAATACCAATATGTCCAGCTGGCATGGTTTTAGAAGAAAGAAAATAAATTTATTTAACTAAAATACTTTACGCTACAATGAACATTGCCTATTTACAAAGATACAAACAATTTAAAACAGGTTATTTTTTTCCAAGTCTAGGTACCCATGGCATAACTTAGGTTTGGTTAAGGTTAGAAGGCTATGAATGTGTTAGGAATATTAATTTATAATGTGAGGCGTTCACAGCCGGTTTGTTTCATCATAACAGCTCATTAATGTCCCACTGCAGGGACGGGCCTCCTCCCGTGACGGAGGGATACTTGGCCTACTAAAACCACGTTGGCCAGACGGATTGGTATAGGGTTTAATTTCAAGTTTTCCTTCTTTCTATTTCGTTAAGATAATATTTACAGATAATCCCATAGTCGGTTTTTACGACACCCATGGGATGAGATGGGGTTATGACATATTGTGTTCTTACTCCGTCACCACACGGATTAGCCAGTTTGTGTGTTTCACAGTAATCACTGATTCATAAAAGATATTTATATACAGGCTTTTACGCATGGCAGGCGTACGCATCGACTAGTGAGATTATAAAATCTTCTCCCCCTATCACAAGTGTTGAATTTAATATAACACGCAAACTAAATTATACTCCCTCATTTATATCATTGGAAAATGGCTCTTATTGCTCTTTTGGTCACCAGGCATACAGATTTTAAGTTGATCTCTGTTATGAAAAATTTAAAATTGTCCAGAAAGAGGAAAAGGTCCCAGAAAGACCATGTTTTAAATAGTTCAAATCCCAGAATATCCAAATACGTCTGTTTATTAGTGGTCGAGTATGTAGTAGGTATACAAAAAGTAGTTGTCATAATTTGTTAGGAACAAGGCCAAAAGATTAAATCTAACTGCTTATTAAAACATGTGGCGTTTATCTGACAGTAATAAAGTGCAGCGTAGACAAAAACCAGTCGCACAAAAATATTATATTATGTTTATGTAAACTTTGTAATTGGTCGCAGATGACCTTTACTACTTTAAGCTGACTGTAGACTAGAGTTTCCCTACGTAAACAACATTTATGTAACGAACTCAAAGTCGTTTCCTATGAGTTACGACCCTCAGCGTACTCTAACAGTCAGTGTACAAGACAATGTTTTCTGACAATGGGAATGGTATTTCTCCGTACCGAGGAGTGGGGCGTGATCTGTCAAACTTCTGACTTAAGTCCCCTGGATCGGGTGGTAAGTCAAGGCATTGTGTTGCCGCTCAGCAGCCTCCTTCCACACCATGACTGTGTCACAAAAGGCTGGCCTTTTGATTCCTCTATGGGTTCTGAAGTCCCACCCTAATTTCTAAAACGAAAATTTGCTCTCATTAGAGCAACACCGCTTCCAAATGCGCGAAAACTTTTACCAAAGTTTTGGTCTGCGTTGTACATTATTTGTTTCCTTATACTCGTAATTACGTAGATAGATAGACTGATATAAGAGATAATAATGACGTACTAAATAAAAAGGATTCCCTGAATGTTACATGAGTCGTCTATCGTCCTTTATTTAACCTTTATCTTATGCATTACATCATACCCGTCATGTCATTTACATAAATATTAAAAATATTTTATATAAAAATAATTGTTATTTATTATTTTTGAATTGCCATAACATAATAGTCCGGGTTACCTATAACATTTTGCGTGATTACCAACAAGTTCATTTTTCGTAAGTAGCTTTTTTGATATTTTTTTTTACTACTTATTTTTTTATGAACTTACTTTTAATCCTAAATTGCTGTTATAAAAATATTTATTGGGGTTAAATAACATAGACGCTATCGTTGCGCCCAAAGCTGTGATTTAAAAAATAAAATTACGTGTGTATTAATTATAATGAACTTGGGTGTACTTTGTGTCTTACGGTCCTGTCCCAAAAAATAAATTATTATTCACAAATTATTCGTGTGGTGACGGAATAAGAATACAATATGTCACCACCCCATCTCATCCCATGGGTGTCGTAAAAACCGACTAAGGGAAAAACCGTAACTACTATCTTTACGAAATAAAAAGAAGGAAAACTTGAAATTAAACCCTATACCAATCCGTCTGGCCAGCGTGGTGTTAGTAGGCCAAGTAACCGTCTGTCACGGGAGGAGGCCCGTCCCTGCAGTGGGACATTAATGGGCTGTTATGATGAAACGACACTAGGTTTAACGCAAAAACACGAACCAAAATAGTTTAAAGGAAACTATTCCTTGTTTTAAATGTCAAGGTTAAGTTAGTTGTTAGCTATTTTAAGACCTCTACGAATCTTGACATGTTGTGGCTATTTTAACTGACATTAAATTAAAGAGTAGGTTGTCTATTTTTTATAATGTTTGTTATTATAGATTAAAACTCAGTCATTTCATTTCTTGAACAATTCAAATCTAAATGCAAGGACAAGCTCAAAGCACAGTTTTAAAAAAACTACACAATACTTATTATAATAATACTATCGAATATTAACGCGTATAGATTTTTGATAAACACTTAAATTATTTACCTTAAGCCGAGTTAATACCCGATAGTATTATTACTTATTAGACTTAGTTAAATTATTATAAAATTGGTAAATATTCAACACAACGCGTTGATTTCTTTTGTTAGAAAAGGAACTAGGTATACAGGCACTGTGCAAAAGTCGACGGGCGTAGTTAAATAAAATTAATTGAAAATGGGAAACAAAAATAAAATAAAATAAATACAAAAGGTAAATTAATTAAAATTTAGTCGTGACTTCACTTTATAGGCTCTAATCTGGCCACCCCACACTAGCGTTTAGAGCGTGCGTCGTCGCAACGTGCGACGCGACGCACAGCGACCGGCCGGCAGCCGAACGCTGAGCGCGCGCGGCTCTGGCGTCGCGTCGGGTAAACGTCATCCATTTTCAAAATCATTGTGAAAATGGATTTTGACAAAGAAACACTGTTGTTAATAATTATTACTAATTCAAAAATTACGTAAATGAAAAAGATAAGGTCGTCAACATTGGAAACATCCCTCTGTGTAGTGTAAGAGTTCAGGATAGCAATTATTTCATGTTTGATGAACTAGTACAAATTAATACAGAACGATATAAGTCAGTTTTCAAAGTCTATAAAATATCAAGATACCCATTGGAGGTTTTCTGTTATTGTACTTTTACGCAAAAAAACGTTGAACAGGCGCCGCGCAAGCTCGGCGTTCAGCAGCCGGTCGGCACTGGCGTCGCGTCACCGTGGCGTCGACGTCGGGTGAACGTTGCGTCGACGCTGGCGGCTAAAGACGTCAGGCGTGAGGGGTCTCTAAAACGAACTACAAAACTATGTTTCTTTTAATGTATTTTATTTCTTAATTTCAGCTTACTTGGTAAATGCGGAGGCTAAAGATCCGAGCGCAGCTGTGCGACTCTGCTTATCAAATTTAAGAAATTATTATTAAATAACTTAATTGTCAATATCTCTGAATTCGGTCTGGGCTGGGGTTTAATTAGCTTGCATAGCTAAGCTCTCCGAGGCAAGGAGACTATCAGATGAATACCACTGATCGGTCATCATCATCATCATAACAGCCCATTAATGTCCCACTGCAGGAACATGCCTCCTCCAGTGACGGAGGGATATTTGGCCTACAAATACCACGCTGGCCAAACGGATTAGTATAGGGTTTAATTTCAAGTTTTCCTTCTTTTATTTCGTTAAGATGATAGTCCCATACTCGGTTTTTACGACACCCATGGGATGAGATGGGGTGGTGACATATTGTATTCTTACTCCGTCACCACACGGAGTGTATGACATAACCCATTCAAATAATCAGTTGTCCGCCCAATTGATAAAGAACCTTGTAATATTAATAAAATTAAATAACTTTGTGGAATATTACCAGATGAAACAAAATTATGATTTATATAAAAATAGACAACCGCACACGCTTGTGTTTTGTTCAGCCTAATTTAATAAAAGTTTATCTAATGATAGATAATAAAACTTTACAATAAAAACACTAATCATTATTAAAATAATATATGCATTACGATAGGATTTTCCGGGCACTGCCTGTAGCCATTTATGGCAACCGGGGCTGCGTAGAAGCAGTTACTTAAATAAATTGTATGTTTATCCTATTTTATGTTGTACTACTAATTTATGTAAAAATATAGTTCGGTACTTGGTAATACAAATTAATGTGATTTACATTTTAAATAAAATAATACCTGTTAATTATCTGAGAGCAGCGACACGCAAGAGAATTGCTATTTATTATTCTAAAGGCGTTTAAGACAGAACTTATTCCATACTATTAATGTCTTAAACGCCTATAGAATCGTAAATAGTAATTCTCTTGTGTGTTTTTTCTTTAGATACAGTTCAAGTTCTAGAATGGTGACTGTTTTCCGTCCGTGCAGTGGGACATTTTTGGGCTGTTATGAAGTTTTAGAATGGCGACAGCAACTGACCACAGGGTGGGGAGATCCCTCACACGGTGAACCGACGACTTGGTTAAGACGGCGGGAAGCCGATGGATGAGGGAGGTACAGGACCGCGCAGTATGGAAATCTTTGGAGGAGTGTCCTATGTCCAGTCGTGGACTTCCATACGCTGATATGATGAAGCTTTAACCTAGAGAGTGGAAGAACATATTATTATCATTTCTATCTCAGTGAAGTGTCATAAGAACGTACTTTTTCATTATAAGTACTAGCTGATGCCCGCGGCTTCACAAACGTAAATGTTATTCTGCACCCTAAACTACCTATATTTCAAATTTCATCAAAACCCATTCAGTAACTATTGAAGAAAGAAGAAATAAATATTTATTTGCCACACAAAAAAAAAAACAAAATACAAAAAGCAGATTACATTTTAGTGTGCGACAAAAAGGTTCACACTCAGCTTTATGCTTCGTTGTGGGACAACCACAACGGAGCGCCCGCTAACGTACAGTTTATTTTTTTCACAAAAACTGAGCACCATTAAAAATTAAAAATAAATTATTGCGTAAAGAGTAAACAAATATCCATCCATTCATCCATACATCCTCACAAACTCTCGCATTTATTGTAATATTAGTAGGATAGGATGTTTATTCGTTGTATAGTACAAGCTCTGAGAAGTTTAGGACTAGATGTCGTAGTGTCTGTGTGTAAGGAATGTTTTGACTTTACAAATTTAAAATTGTACTCCAATAACATACTTAATTATAATATTGAAATGGCTATATTTATGTAAACAATAACGTGTCCAACATGAAGGCACAACTTGCTGAGCTACACATTGAACATATGGACACGTTGGATCAACGAGACAGGCTACAAGAGCAAGTCAATTCTTTTGGCAATTGTCATGAAACCTATTCATGGTCCTTGCAAAGGATTAGTGAATTAGAAGCCGAGCTGAATGAAGCCCACAAAACAATTGTTGTCTTAGAAAAATCAATTCAGGACTTAAATACTAGTGCTACAAATAACATGTATAAGGAACTTATAGTTACTAAGCAATCACAGAAATCCAGGTATTCAAATCTTTTATATATTAAAAGTAGTAGGAAACTTAAGAAATACTTAAAACTGAAAAAAATTGTTAAAAAACTTGAACATGTAACAAAGAAACATATTGTATTGTCACAGAGCAATAGTGAGCTGGTCATAGAACATGGTAAAATATTGTCAGATTTAGAAAATTATAGTATTCAATTAACATCTAGTAAATTACTTTATGACCAGCACACTACAGACTTAAAAACACAAATAAGAGACTTGCAATATGAACTGGCAAAAACCAATTCAAATCATGAAAAAGTAATGGAGGATTATATAAGTAAATATGAAGAGATAGCCAAAATAGGTAAAGATAATTTAAAACAGGTTATCTCTTTAAAAAAAAGCAACAAATGCTTGAAGTGTATCCAGTCAAATCCATCTTTAGTTAATAGTAATAGTGAAGTATCTTATAATGAAAACAGGATTTCTGTTAACAAACATGCATCTTCAGTATGTAAAGAAGACAGCTTATTGTCATTATTAAACCAGACAAAATGTAGCAATGATAAAGTTTATATTTTCTCTGACCAATTGGGCTTAGGTTTCAGTACTCTGTTAAAAAGTTTTACTAATTACTCCATTGTAAATAATTGTTACCCCAATGCTAGCTTCAATCATATAATTAATTGTTTAAAGAATAGTAATCTAGAAGCCTCTTCCACTATTATATTATTATATGGTAATTGCATGTCAATTACTAAAAAAGATATCATTTACTTGACAGAAGTGATGTTAATGCTTAATAAAAAAATAGGATGTAGGTTCATCACATGTGCCTTACCATTTTGTACATATTATGTACAAAATGTAAATAAGGAGTATAACAAAGTTATATATAATATAAACTTAATGATGTATAATTTAACTTGTCGTCATAGTGACTTTATATTATACTTTGAAACCAACATATGGTATACTATTGTGGGGTAGAGCTGCCGATATACAAAGTGTATTTATTTTACAGAAAAGAGCTATCCGTGCCATTTATCGGCTTGGAGCACGAGAATCGCTTAGAGACTTATTTAAGGAAATAGGTATCTTAACCGTCGCTTCCCAATTTATTTATAACAGTATACTGCATGTAAGACAGAATATACATTTATATACCAAAAGAAGCGAAATTCATACGGTAAATACTAGAAATAAACATAAACTGTGTGTCCCTCATTACCGTTTACACAAAGTACATCAATCGTTTATGGCACTTAGTATACGCCTTTATAACAAAGTACCTGTAGAGATATTAGAATTACCGATTACTTCATTTAAAGATAAAATTAAAAGTTGTTTAGTAGCCAAAGGATATTACACTCTTGAGAATTATGTTAGTGACCGGAATGCCTGGATTTAAAATACGTCTATGAATTAGGACTCGCAGAAAAATTACTTTGGTCGATGTGAAGTAAGGGCGTCCCTCTGCCATTTGTATCTCCCCTAATTTTAGTTTCTTTTTTGCTGCTCTTATTGTCAGGACTCGTCATGCTCACTATAATGTCATTGCTTGTGGTGGCGTGGAGGCCGGGTCAATCCCTTCCCTACAATATGGCGAGGGGGTTGATGGCTGACCTTTGCGTTATACTCGTGAACGGGTGCTACTTGGGGTGACTGGTCGACCCTGACATTAATAAATTTACATTTTAATACACTTCTGAGTTTTTATTTAAGGGGTAATTTGGCAGAGCGACGTCTTTATTACTGGATAGTTGTTTATGGATGTGATTTGGTGCTCCCACTTCTATGTACTACCTACATCACGACGCTACCTTTATAATTGAATAATCCTTGGTTATGGTTATGTATGGTATACAATGGTTGCAGCGCCTAATTACAGTTATCTCCTATGTCAAAAAATGACGTCAAGAAAATGCAGCAGTAGAGTTTGTTGCGCCGCTTCTTCTCTACTAGCGCTTTGGAGGCGGTGGTAAAGTTTTCAAAACTTTGAAATGTTAATAAACTTAGATTAAGTAGTGTTAGATGACGTCAAAAAGATACAATATTATTGTACTACTTTACTTTTACTTTAATAAATAAATGAATACTATTACAATTAAATTCATAATTAATTTTCAAGTTCAAATAAAATAACAAAAAGAAAAAATCTACTTTTTTTATAAAATTACAGTAAAAATAAAGAATAACATACTTACAAAATTAAATCACACTATATAAAAATATTTGGTATAGTAAGTAATTAAAAAAACCATTCAAAATTCAAAATATTTTATTCAATTTAGTATAACATCGTTATAGCTTATTGACGTCAACTAATTACAATTTTTTTAAATTTAATTTTGAATCCTTAACACTAATGATTAAGTAAACTTATTTTTTAATTTTTATGAAATTTAGCTGTTGCCAGTTGTACCAAGAAAGCTTATTGGTAAATATAACTGGCAGCAGCTTTACATTACTTTAACTGCTTATGAGTCTAAGACTCACGATTTACTTTCTTTTTTTATATAATATAATGGGAGGCAAACGAGCTATCAGGTCACCTGATGGTAAATGATCACCGCCGCCCATGAACACCCGCAACACTAGAGGAATCACAGATGCGTTGCCGACCTTAAAAAAGGGAGTACTTGTTGAACTTACTTAGGCTTGTCTACAACACACTGTTTTAAATTGTCCACACACACAAATTATACAATATACAAGGTAAAGGCAAAGTTAAACATCACTCCTGTGCTCAATATCTACTTAGTGTAGCAGTACCAACATACCTTGTTGTTCTTATGTTCCTCCAAAGGATATAATTGTGAAGTATACTTTGATCAATCCTCTCTCTTTTGAATTCGAACTCTGTTGAATATCCATTAGTTAAGACCTTAGCTTTGTACCGAAGTGGTCTAAGAGAGACCTTCTACAATTAATTGGCCTACTATCTTTTTTACAATTGGACCATTTTTTTTTATAATATAATGGGAGGCAAACGAGCCAGCAGGTCACCTGATGGTAAGTGATCACCGCCGCCCATGGACACCCGCAACACCATAGGAATCACAGATGCGTTGCTGACCTTTAAAAAGGGTATACGCTCGTTTCTTGAAGAAACTTTTTTTTTCTCGTTGTTTGCTTTGTATGTAACTTAGATAATAATATTAGATTTGTTAACAAAAGAAATAATTATTTCACATTTACAGTTTTTTTTTAGTCTAATTACTTACGTCATTAATTTTTTTTCTATTTTTAAAGACAAACCATTAATTCAAAAAAATATATCTTATAGGATTTTCCTAGCTCGATTTTGCATTAATTGTCTAATTTTTGATCTCGTTCTTTTGCATTTTTTGCTTTAAAAATACAGAAAAAGTATTTACCTAGTCTGCATGTTCATTAAAAGCATTGTCCTTTTTCTTTATAATTTAAATTTTCAAATAACATGAACATTAAACACGTCATTCATAGGACAAAATAATTATTTTTTTGTGAGTAATAGCGTCAGTTTTTATTACTGTAATTGCATAAATAAGTAATTATACTACAAAATAATGATTAATTTTGATTATAAAAGGAGTAAATGATACGAAGTAACGTTAATTCGTTGTTTTTAAGACAAAGCAATGGAAGAAATAAAATCAAATCCAATTTTGAGATTTAATCAAAATCAGTTGCAAAATGTACGCAAAGATCTTGGATATGAAGACGTTAATAAATTAAAACAAGATATTGAGAATTTAAGAGATTGGATACAAAAACAGAATCATTTCAGGGTCAAAGATTTTGGTAAGATATATTATTGATGATTTTAAGTTATTGATCTACAAAGATAACCTTGTAAATGTTTCAAAATGAATTATATTATTACCACCATACCATTTTACTAATTGATTGTTTGTTACTTATCTAAAACCTTTTTAAATAAGATAAGATTTATCTTCACCACGGCTGGATCGGTTATAATTGAACTTTATAAGCAGTATGTCAATTCTAGTTCCTTAAAATCGTTAAAAAATTGGTTAAGTTAACTTTTAGTTGTCAAATTGTCACACATTAGGTAAGACAATTTGACAACTAGAAGTTAACTTAACCGAATTTTTTTTTTTAGCAAAACTCAAAACAATTACTACTTACGTCAATGCTTATTATTAGCAAGACCCATTATTTTTAATGATTAAATTTTTTTATTTAACAATAACGACTTAAGAAAAACTTGATTTGAACCTCTTTTAATTACCAATCATAGTGGTTCGCATGGTATAAGTAGCCACTGGACGAAGGTGATTCTTGATAAAGGTCATTAATAGGCTGATAACTGATAAGATTACCTTGATGGCAATGATGATGACACGTATATATTTATTTATATTTTATTTATCATATACTTTATAGTTAAAAAGGGAGGTTTATAATAGGTTACTAAAATTATATTCTTGTCAGTGTTATGCATTCCGTAATTAATTGTCATATATATCAGATGTACTTTGTATTTTTTATTATTTTCCATAAATGTTTTTAATATACATGATAATATGGCAGTGCTTTTAAATAAATAAATAGACACAAAGACTCGAAATAAACTGAAAAAGCAAAAAAAGTTAAATAGTTACTTTCCTATTATACCAAACTATCAAATTGTAACTTGTGCTCTGTTCCCTATAACATGGAAACTTATAAACGTAGTGTGAAGAAGTACATTTAGTCAGACAATCAAAATTATTGCATCTGGTCTAGGTCATTATTGAATACCATCCTTTGCTTTCACCCTTAAGCCCAATTAACACATCGACAAGTACAGTAGTAAGTAGTAAGTTGTTGATTAAGTTGATTTAAATACCAAGATCTCCAGCCTATTTTTTGGCGAGTTAAGTTGGCGAGACGCGAGAGATGGGGCTACTCCGCACTTAACTCGCCAAAAAATAGGATGGAGATCTATTCAAATCAACTTAATCAACAACTGACTACTTAACTCGCTACTGTAATTGTCGATGTGTAAATCGGGCATTAGACTGGCTTGATACGAGAACCTATTTCATAGTATTATTTTTTTTACTAATATATTTTATCAAAATTACAGAAAATTACTTTTTGGAGCGCTGGTTAATTTACAACAAAGGGTCCATCGAAAGAGCAAAACAAAAATTGGATAAATTGTGCACTTGCACTAATCTGATGCCAGAGTTTTTACAAAATTTTGATATAAAGAACGATTTCAAACATACTCTCAACGTTACGTAAGTTTTTTTTTCTTCATAAAATGTTAAACCACAAAATAGGAGTACTGACTTAACAAGTTTTTACCGAGTCAAAAACACGCAAGGAATATTATTTTTTTGCTATCCTCAAATTATTGTCCTTGAATCTAGATATAAGTACTTTGTATCCGATAAATCTATGTTTGTAAAGTCCCCGCGGTACAGGGCATGATCCTTAGCGCAGGAGTTGTCTTCAGGCACAAGTAACTTCGTTTTTTCATTGGTTTTGAATTTTATTACAAGGTTATTAGAGTTGCTAATTAGGTGGCAATATAATCTCCACTGCCAGCAAAAGGGTTCTGCCACTGCGAAAAACTTAAAGCCTTTCAATCACTTTCCGCGTATTCTCTCCTTAGCTATCAAGGCATTGCTTGACCTCCTACATACAATCTTTAAACTACATTCATTTGATATATTTTATTTTAGGAGAATGTTCGTTTTACCAAAACCTTCCAATGACAACTATAGAATATTAGTATCATACTGCACTGGGGAAGAAGACGATAAATTTGATGTAACAGATTTTTATAGATATATTATTGTGGTAAGTATCCAATTTCTATGAATACTAATAATAATAAGGAAGTTCTTATCTCTGGATTTTAACCCTTTCCCTGAACCATAGGTCATAATATGATAATATTATATTTGCATGGTTTTACCATTGTGTATACTGGCGGGAAAGGAAACCTGCTAACCATTAGTAGCTCAATATTATTTTAATTTTAAATGTTTACATTTAAAAGTAAACATTTAAAAATATGATTTGTTTTAAATAAATACTTAATTTTAGTAAAATATTTATTGTATTTTTATTATTCTTAGATTTTTATATAAATATACATTTTTATACAACCTGGCTTCTGTCCGTTTGGAGCAAACATTAGGTCAAAATCATTTTAAAAATTTGTTACCTGAGTTTTATTATTGTTACTCCATTTTGAGGGTCAAAATTAATTATAACAATTTTATTCTAGCTTGGTCATTACATGCTTTGTCATGACTATTGTTATGGCTACGAATGGGTCGCTGATACAAGACACATGTCTCTCGCCCTTGCTTCAAAAGCTAATCCAATTGTTATACATAAAGCTCTTCATTTGATTGTTGTAAGTATTTTTAAATTTTATTAATTATGGTCAAGTTACCAGCTTACCTACCAATTCATTAAGACCTGAGAGACTTTTACAGAGTCTCAAGACATCAAATGAATTAAAAATCTCCTCGTTTTGGAGTCACTTAAAACTAGAATCAAATAATTCATAAAAGTGGTCTTAGGAACGATGTAAGTAACTACAGACCCATAGCCGTTTTATCTGTATTTGCTAAAATATTTGAGTCGCTCATAAATAGACAAATTTCTGTACAGTTACGTTACGAGGATGGTTTGCTGATGAGCAACATGGTTTTCTGCCACAGCGCTCTACTACATCGAACTTGCTTAATACAGTTACTCTTCTTACAAAAAACCTAGACGAAAGAAAACAAGTAGATATAGCCTACTTCGACTATCAAAAAGCTTTTGATAGAGTCGATAATGACGTGCTCTTGGTAAAGATGGCAATGGCTGGCTTCTCTAGTACATTACTGAGATACTTTGCAAACTATCTAAATGATCATAGACAGTATGTAAAGTACAATGATGCGAAGTCAGAGCCATATTCAGTAACATCTGGTATAGGACAAGGCAGCAGCCTAGGACCGTTATTGTTTTTTATTTTTATTAATGACCTCCCAGAACAAATAAAGTACTCTACATTATCGATGTTTGCTGATGACGTGAAGCTCGCACATCCTGTCAGTGACAGCTCCGACTCGACTAAACTCCAGCATGACATCGATATGATTTACCAATGGAGTACAAACAAATAACATTTGCCTAAACATTAATAAATGTGCGGTTATGTCTTTTACACGTGCATCACAACCAATAACAACTGTATATACTATAAACAATGAACCAATAAACAGAGTTACTACTATAAAAGACTTGGGAACCCGATTTGACTCACATCTCACATTTAACCAACATATAATTGAAACCTGTAACAAGTCGCGTAGAAACTTGGGCTTTGTATTACGTCAGACAAAATATTTTAATAACCGCCATGCTATAGCTGTGCTCTACAATGCATATGTTCGTAGTACTCTGGAGAATAATTGTGCAATTTGGAACCCGCATGAAAAGAACTACACTTTACTTCTAGAAAAAACACAGAAAGCATTTATTCGATATCTCTACCTAAAATTATATGGCTACTACCCTTACATGTATCCCACTCCATTTACTCTTGGGATGGTTTCCTACCAAAGCTTGGAGGTTAGAAGAAATTTAACATTAATTAAGTATTTTGTCAGGCTCATACGAGGATCAATTCATAATTCATTTCTTCTTTCACACGTGTCTATAAATGTTCCACGAACAATAACTCATACTCTTCGAGCACGCAAGCGCCCTCTGTTCTACGTTCCCAATGTTTGTACTGTAACCTTATCCAACAGTCCACTTTATTTAGCTTTGCGACACTTAAATAATATATTATTATTCGATGATACTCTCGATATCTTCAGTCACCCTGAGCCGAGACTCCTGAGCATCAGTGCACATTACTTTGAGGCTATTGCAACTCCTAGCACTATATTATAATTGTATGTAACAAAGTACCTATTAGTCTGTAATAATAATAATTTATAAGTGTATAATAATTTTTATTTTATTTTATTTTATTTTAACATGTTTGGGGAGCTATGAAATACATGGACTTAAAAATAGTTACAAAACGCCAATAACAAGCTTCCACAGATATACAAAAAACATTTTAAAACTAAGTTCGTTGACATTAAGTGAATTAATAACTTAATAACTACATTAGTAGACAAATACTATACAATAACAATTTACTATACCATTACATTAATGTGTGCAGTCTAATAATTGTTGGCAATACTGGACACAAACCTTTTTGTTAGTTTTGACTTAGCACTGGCAGAACTTGTGGTAAAAAGATGTATCATGTCGTCGCCATTCAACCTATTAAATTCGGCAAAGACTCTGGGCAAATAGCTATTCTTTCTATAGTTGGTACGGCTCACGGGAACATAAAGGAGCTTATTATGTCGCAATCCCCTAACTGGGGTCCACAACTTAACATTCTCCAATAGGTCCGGACAGTCAATTTTACCCTGTGCAAGATTAATAAGAAAGCATAGATCTGAGATGTTTCTTCTTATATGTAATGGAATCAAATGCAACTTACAACACCGCTGCTCATAAGACAGATCTAGTAGGTGATATAATTTGAACTTAAACCCTAGGTATCGGATAAATTTCTTTTGTAGCTTCTCAATCTCAGCGGAATAACAATCGTAGCAGGGGTTCCAGGTTTGACTAGCGTATTCCAGATGACTGCGCACGTAAGCACAGTATAGGACTTTTATTGCTTTCATATTCTTGAATTCTTTGGTACAACGGAAAATAAAACCTAAAGCCTAACTAATAAGTATTATGTTGTTTTGTAAGTTTGCATATTTTTAATTTTGTTAATTCTGTACCTATAACTTAAGCGTGTAGTGTTATGTACTGTTAGTTTAAGTTGGTAAATAAATAAATAAATAAATAAATTTATAGAATAGAATGAAACTGCCTCGGGGGCGTGATTATAGCGCAAGCGGTTATTGGTGCGATCCATAAAACACACTCATTTTTGTTCTTAGTCTAGATGTTCTTTGTGTAGTGTTAAAAATAATTGTAAAAGTCTTCCCGACACAGGGCAGGTTCCCTAGTGCGGGAGTTATCTTTTTTTAAAAGAAAAAAGGTTAAATTTATTTTATTAATACAGCATTTTGATATTTGTCACGCGATGGACCGACGACCTAGTTAGAACGACGAAAACCCATGGATGAGGGAGGCACAGGACCGCATAAGGTGGCAATATTTGGAGAAGGCCTATGTCCAGCAGTGGACGTTAATTGGCTGATTGATGATGACGATTTTAAGAGTTTCAAAATACAATTAAAAAATAGTTTTCACTGAATATTTAAACTAAGTGTAAAGTTTTTAACAAGATATTTAACTAAACATTTGTAATATATTTTATAGGAAGCAATGGGTCAAAGAATGAAGAAAATACATTTTATAAGTGGATCAAAGTTTTTAGATCTATTACTTACGTTATTCAAGCAAGGGCTTTCAACGAAACTTAGAAATAGAATTGTTGTACATCCAAATCTTGAGAGTCTTTATGATCACGTTCCGAGGGAAGGTTTACCAAAAGAACTAGGTGGGGACGAACCCTCTACTTTTGAAATATGTGGTAAGTTTAAAAAAACAAGAATCACTGTGTTTAATTTACCATGATGCCTTTTACTCGTATGTACTTACTCGAATGATTACTATAAAGAATAGCTAGCGTCGAGTGCAGCTGTAGGCAAATATTTTTAAGCACTTACGCTTAAAATCCCTTGGGTGTCGTAAAAACCAACTAAGGGACTATCCTTGAATTTTATCTTTACGTAATAAAAAGAAGGAAAACTTGAAATTAAACCCTTTACCAATCCGTCTAGCCCGCGTGGTGTTAGTAGGTCAATTATCCCTCCGTCACATGGGATGAGGCCCGTCCCTGCAGTGGGACATTAATGGGCTGTTATGTTGATGAAGAATCATAACTAATAACACGTGAAGTTTTCCTTCTTTCATTTTCCAAGAATAGGAATAAAAAAAAACGGATGAAAAGATAAAAAGAAAAAATATAAAATAACATGAGTGACTATTTTTGTTCACAGAATCAAATTTCAAAGAGTTGTCTTCAGATGCGCAAATTGCTAAACTAAAATTCATGGAGACCATCGGTACTGATGAATCACAAAGATTAGTTTGCAAATTCAACGAAGAATATTCTGGGACAGCCGGCTCTTTCAAGACCTTGTGTGTGGATTAATACCTACATATTACTTGCAAAATTTATTTATTTAAACTTTATGCACACAAATTACAAAGTTGTACATTAGGTAAAATTAAAACATTCAAAATCGTGTTCAGTTTTTTTATTAATAGCCTAAATAATAATAATATTTTCGGCGAATGGACTTATTCCAAAGAGTCTCTATCCACATCTACGGAGACTCTCGCTTGGCAGTTGGATCATAGGTCTGATGCAGAAGGCAGTATTGCTTGACAAGGCACGTATTGTGAGGAGGTTCCTATCTCTGGAGCCCTAACCGCCAGTAGCTTGGTCCCTGCTTCCGATGCTGGTGTGTCTACCTTTTTTTTATATTTTTAAATGTTTTTATTTTTATATCTTATTTAAAAATGTAATTAATTGAGAAATAATGTAAATAAAGTGCCTTAATAAAATATTATGTTATAAGAAAATATTGTTAATTTTTTAGTATTAATTTAATTAATTTATATTCAATGTTTGATTGCATGGACCTGAATATTGAGAAAAATTTGTTAACTTTGCTAAGCTCTTCTTTCCGGTGGTTGTTTTATTATTTTTTATTAACAAAAACTCATTTTATTGACATAAATGTGACAAATCAATCACATGATACATTAGCAGTGGAAAAAATAGTTACCTATCTATAATTATTTTCATGTACAGTAAAAAAAGTCGAAAATAAAGATTGTCAAGCAACAACAAAAATTAATAATTAGAAATAATAATTATGTATTTTGGGGTCTATTTTTTTCTATATCTTACTAATATTTGACCAATTTTATGTCGCTGTGCCTATCAACATAAAATTGGACAGCTTTTTCCGCCATTTTAAAGTATCACCTAAACGCCTGAATAAATTTTAGGAGCAAAATTATTTAAAGCGTTATAATTTCATAATTGTGCAGGCGTATTAATATTACTTAAAATATTAATTACATTATTTTTTAAATAAAACAACTATAATTTTTAGATAGTAATATTCAAGTTTACCTATATTTCATTCTACCTATAAATTCAATATTGTCACGAATATTGTCAAAAAACCTACCATCATGAAACGCCAAAGAAGTTTATATAGGTATTAAGTATCAAAATTTTGATTTTGATTTGAGAGATTTTGAAGACAGTTTAATTTATACAAGGACCGTTCGTATTTATTAAGGAGCCGCTTAATCGATGCCTCTTTCTCCCTATAAATATGAACACAGTCCATAAATTTACTTACGTGAACGAGGTGACAAAGCGTTTGCTTTAATTTAACACGTTACTAACTGACAACAGTGTTCTACAAAGCGCCATCTGAGTGGGCTGGAGAATTTGACTGGACGCCATGACGAGAGGTTGAGCTGTCATTTATATATTTTTTACAAATTGATTTTTCGAAGATTTTGTGATGCAGAAGAGATGCAGTTTTGTTTTGCAAGTTCGTCGTCAGTAAATTAATATGAATAAATATGCAAGTGATTGGTGAATAGCTGGTGGCATTGTGGTCCTGCTGTTCCTGTCTCCATTTTACGCGTTCCCGTCAAGTTCTCAAGAAAGACAATGAAAAGTGAAGCATCGACTTTTTAATGTTATTTTTTATGTTACTTTTATACTTACTTTTACTTTTATACTGAATGTAATATCTCTCACTTGACACTGGCAAAATATGTAACTATGTTCATGAGGCCATTAATAAATAAATACAATACAATAGCGCCATCTGTTCCCAAAGTAACCTAGGCGTAACCCTCTTGTGTTATGGGTAACAGAACAACGGATATTAATACTTATATACCTTTTTTTTTGTTAATACATAAATATTATACATAGAAACACTCAGACCAATGCAAACAATCATGTTCATGGACACAAATATTTGCATTGAGCGTGAATCGAACCCGAGACCTCTGCGTAGCAGCCATGTAATATAACCACTACGAAACAGAGGTCCTCAATGATATTAACTAGAAGACGCTCCAACCTGTGCTCTAACCGTATATTCATATCACAAAAAATCGTGTTCACCGGTGTTTGTTTACCGCTTGTAAACTTTCCTACAGAATTAAAAGTTAAGTTCATAACTTTTAAACTATCGCGTTTTATTGTTATAAATATTATAGATTAAAGTGCATGCTATTATACCTTTACTTTGTTATTAGTAAGAAAATATCTAGTTTGTTAAAAAGGTATTTAAAGACAATGGTTATGTAAATAATAAAAACTTACAGCAATTAATTATTATTATGAGCTGATAATTATCATCGATATTTCTGACAGCGCTACAATTTATTCCAGTATAAAATTAAAAGCAATTATCTAAAAACTTTGTTGCATTAATTAGTTGCATAGACTAATAATATAACTTAAGGAAAATCATCGTGATGTAATTACTATCTTAGTAGATACTAGCTAACCCGTGCCCACTTCGTTGGACGGCGAAAAAAACGTCAATTTTTTAAACATATTTCATTACTGCTCCGCTCCTATTAGTCATAGCGTGATACTATATAGCCTATGACACTCCCCGATAAATGTACTATTTAACACAGAAAAATATTTTAAAATCGGTTCATTAGATCCAGAGATTACCCCCTACAACGTCACAAACACACAAACTTTACCTCTTTATAATATTAGTATATAGACTACAAAAGAGGACCTGATTTAGGAACTCATGGATTCTCTGCGTGGATGACGTAATCACTAAAGAAGGATCCGTGAATCTTATCAGTAGGTACTACTATTTAATCATCATCATAATTATCACCTAATTGACGGCCACTGGTATACAGATGACTTCATCATAACAGCCCATTAATGTCCCACTGCAAGGACGGTCCTCCTCTCATGTGACGGAGGGATACTTGGCCTGCTAATACCAAGCTGGCTAGACGGATTGGTATTAGGTTTAATGTCAAGTGTTTCTTCTTTTTATTTTATAAAGATAGCTAATATTCACGGATAGTAAAACCGACTAAGGCGGTTTTTACGACACCCATGGGATGAGATGGGGTGGTGCAATATTGTATTCTTACTCCGTCACCACACGGAGAACAGATGACTTAATTAAATCTGTATTATTTTTACTGGTTCTAATAAACTGCCGCTGCTTTTATTGAACCGTCCTTTGAAAATTGAATAATAAAACTTCTTTAGTACTCAGTCTTTTTTTTTGCTTTAGAAAGTGACAAAAATACGTTCTTTATATCTGAACATAAGCCTTCTTTAAATATTTCTACCCTACGCGGTTCTATGCTTCCTTCATAATCGGTACACAGTGCCTATTTCTCCTAATTGAAAAAAGATTCTTTAGGTACAACATAAGTCGGAATTTTACAGAATTTTGACGTTCAAAATGACTTTTACGCTGCATTAAATGTGACGTCAGTAAGTTAATAATTATGGTAAATTAATTTATTTTTAACAAGGGAAAATTTTTAAATTTTTCTTAAGTAGATTAAATAAATAAAATTGTTTTTAGGCACGCAAACAATGACAGTACAAAACTATTTTTGCATGTGACTTCTCTTACAAAAATTTTCAACATCAATTCCTTTTGTTTAAACTCTGTTTTATTATGCCTTTTCCAAAATCTATGCCATTTTTCTTGTTGGTATACTTGTTTTATAATATAATGATTAACTATAAAAGAATATGTTTTTAGATTAAATTCATTATGTTTTTTTCTTAAACTTGATCGAACTTGAAAACTTCAGTTTTTTTCATAACCAAAATATTTTTCTTTTTAATTTATTCTTACTTTGGATATTATGTCTTTAAGGCTCATTAGCACTGACCAAGCACGACCAGTCTAAACAATAATGAATGTTTAATCTATAAGAAAACCAAGTTTCTAATCACTAACGTGCAGGCTATATTGAATATTATGAAGATAATAATATTATCAATTAAAAATAGTTTAACCTAAGTAGGTATTTCTCTTTCATTTCGTATTTCCCCATAAGGACATTAGTTTCAATTTTTTTAAAGTAATTGTGAAGACGAACATACTGAAGCACGTACAAAAGAATATTTATATTGATATATTAAGAGAAGTAGAAAAGTAAAAATAAACATATTAAATACAGAAAATGAAAATGTCTTAATTACAGACTTTGTGAGACTTTTCAAGAAACTCAACACCTAAATTTTGGAGGTAGGTAGGTTAGTTTAGGCACTTTATCAGCCTCCTCCCGTGACGAAAGGATACTTGGCCTACCAATACCACACTGGGCAGACTATAATATGTATATGTTATGGGCAATTTGATAAGTCCGGGCACTATTTATAATGGCCGGTCTGTATTCATAATGCCCGACTCAATTGGAAAATGTTATTAAAACAGCATAATTAATCACTTTTCCCGGCCATTATGAATAATGCCCACCCTATCTTGGGCAAAGTTATAAAATAGGTGAACTGTAGTGTTTTTGTTTATTAAATGAAACTAAAGTTACAAAATTTTCATGAAAAGTTAACAAAAAGTAAACTATTGGACATAGTATTTAAAAAATAAACATTTTCCTTAAATGTTTCTGGCACTCGCCGGCCGCTGCAGCGGCCCGCTCGCTTCGCTCGCTCGGCTCGTGCGCGTTGTGATCGCCATACTAACCTAACGTAACCAACTGTTTCTGACTTTTGGCTTAATTTTAGGATTTTAGCTTTTTTTTAAGCTATCTCAAACACTAACTTATTACATGGACCACGGGCCTTCGGCCATTATTAATAATGGCCGGTCAAAGTAATAAATTTATCACTTTGGCCATCGTATTATTAATAAAGGCCGGTCTTTATTAATAATGCCCAGTTAATCACGTTGCCCGTAACATATAATATACTACTATGAATAGGTACTTTATGTACCTACTATATTCGCTTCACATATAGATACTAATACATATTATAGATAAAGTACAAAATAAGCATTAAAAATAAAATCGAATAACCTCTACTTTACTGCAACAGAATTGCACCGACAAAATCAAATTATTACCCGGATATGAAGCAAGTTTTCCTTAAATACCTACTTTGTTGAAAAGTAATTATAAATAAATATAACAATAGTACGTACGCAATTATAAGTTATTTATTCACAGATTTAAATAACAAAAAAAAAAAACTATTGACAAATTAATTGCAGTGCATCTTATTGTCTTGTATCTATGATTGATTATAGGGTGTACTGCGCATTAACTTTAACACAAGTTAACAATAACTTTGTTTCATGACGACCTCTGTGGCGAAGTCTTCATATTAAATGGCTGCTACGCAGAAGTCTCGGGTTCATGTAAATATATAAATTTTAAGATTGCGTCAATTCTCATTAGCCATATATAGCAATGTAAGTTTTTCTTAAAACGAGTAGGTATGAAGACTATAAAGATGACGTAATTTTTATTTTACATTTGATTCATCCGGTACAGTAAAATCTAAAAAATATGAAAAAATATCTGCTGTTTTTTTGAGAAGTTTTTGAATAAAGTTATAGTCTTATATTGTGTTAAAATTGATGCTCATTCTCATGTACGAGTACATCCTGTATAATTCCCCGGAACTACAAAATAAAATAACTTAACTATATCTTGTTAATAAAATTGCTAATAAAACGTTAATTATAAATTAACATGCAATAATGAACATGGAAAACTATATTATAAACATGAAATAATAAAAAAGTTATTAATTATTGTGTCAATAAGACAGGTTAATTAGTGTTAAAATATCGCTTACGCTATTAAAACTGTTTATTATGTACATGACAATGTATATTATTCTACTAAAAGAAGAAAATTTTGAATAAATATTAAATTATATTTCTCAATAACTTCCAGATTGTTACTGCTATGAAATTTAAAAAATAGGGTAGTCTGATATATTATGATCATAACTAAGTATATTTCCAAAATTCAAATGAGACTCAAGTGTTTTACAGAAACGCCTTCGTTTATCATAATATTATCATTTCAGCCAATCGACGTCCGCTGCAGGACATAGGCCTCGTTTGAATGCACACAATCATTGAGTATGTCACTTCTCTATAATTTTCTTTTTGATGCCTATATCAAATTCTAATTATAGAGATAGAGTAAGAAATGAGTATGTAAGAGGAAGTTTGAAAGTGGCACCGGTAGCAGAAAAACTACGTGGCAACCGGCTGTCATGGTATGGGCATGTTATGCGGCGGAATGAGAATCATGTGGTAAGAAAGGTGTTGAACATGTATGTGGATGGATATAGGGGAAGAGGACGACCAAAGAAACGATGGATGGATTGTGTGAAAGACGATATGGCTGCGAAGAGTGTGATTTGTGATATGACGTCTGATAGGAAAGAATGGAAGAAGAAGACATGCTGCGCCGACCCCAAATAAAAAAAAATAAAAAAAAAATTGGGATAAGGGCAGGGGAATGATGAATGATGATGCCTATATCAAATTCATCCAGTGACTGCCTACCGTCAAGAGCGATAAAACAACCTTGTGTATCTTCTTTATAATGCCTTTGTACCTCCTATGTATTTTATGTGTTTTTCTGTATTTTTTATAATAGTGTATAATCAAAAGATAACAATAAGAAATAATTTGTTATACATAAAGTTAATTTTATGACGTAATTCTAGTAGTAAAACAGGTAAAACATAAGTAGTATAATTATGTACATAAATTTACATTTAAATTAAGCTAATTACCAAAGTAACTCGTTTGGCAACGTGGGATCCTTAAAAACTAGTGTTTTCAAAGTGACCGCTGCTCTTCATTGCATATTGGGACAATACACGATTTTAATAATAATAATTTATCGTTCAGGTTACCAGAAATAGTTGGTGTCAGTAAGGTTTCACAACATTCTTTAAATATCTAAAATTGATTAGAATAATAAAGTAAATCAAACTGTCAATTTAATATCCAATTTTGTAGAAATATTTTATATTTAAATATGATATAATTATGACAAATTATAACTCTGGAAGTCCTTACTGCTAGAACCAGTCTCTTTTTAAGGCAACTTAGGCAAATAAATTGAAATAATTTATAATGTTTCGCAGTATGGTGTGATGAGTTATAAAAATAAACAATGGCGATCTGTCGTCTCTGCCTACCCCGGACGGGATAAGGCGTAAGTTTATGTTTGTATGTACGAATAAACAAATAAACCAGAACTAAATAATTGATAGAAACTAGTATTGTAAATGAGGTTGAGGGAATCAACTATAATTATAAAATCAATTTTATTGAGATAAAAACTAAATGATTTGTGTATTAGTGGTTAGTAACGGCTAGGATTTTCCTTATATTAGACCGTTGGAACTGACCAAACTAGTTTATTTTTTTATTTTAAAATTAATTTTATTGACTGGTGAATTGAATTAGAAAAGTAAATAGTGAAAGTGGAATTATGAAAACAATCAAAATTAACCTTAAATTATTTTCGTATTGAACAAAAAAATTAAAAAAAAATTGCTATCTTTATTGTACCTCGCTAACTACAAATTTAAAAGATAATTAAAAACTTTTTCAAAAATAACTATAATAATACATTGTTTTAAGAGCGAGCGTGGGTCTTTAATTAACATATTCATTAGGTAAACGATGGCCGAATAAAAACGTTATTTCCAAATTAGTAAACGCTAAGTGATATAACCAGCTAAAGACAACGCTATGGAAGAAATTAAAGCTAATCCCATATTAAAATTTAATAAGAATCAATTAGAAGAAGTACGTAAAGTGCATTCGTATGATGATGTTGAAAAATTAAAACAGGATTTAAAGCATTTCCAGGAATGGATACAAAAGCAAAACCATTTTAGAGTCAAGGAATTTGGTGAGTATCAATCTTTTTAAATATTATACTCTATACTACTCTGGAGACAGAAAGAAAGTGACTCATTTTGAAAACCTTACAAATTGGTCTAGTAGAAATCATTAAAATTGTTGAAGTTTTCGAAAATTGTTCTAGTGACGTTTCTGGTCTAGTAAAGTATATATTAGCCCGTCTCTTGGCTTTGTTTTATAAGCCCTGTATCATCATCATCATAACAGCTTATTAATGTCCTACTGCAGGGATGGGCCTCTTCCGGTGACGGAGATACTCGGCCTACTAACACCACGCTTGCCAGACGGATACGTATTGGGTTTAATTTCAAGTTTTCCTTCTTTTCATTTCGTAAAGATAATATTCACGGATAGTCCCTTAGTCGTTTTTTACGACACCCAAGGGATGAGATTGGGTGGTGACATATTGTATTATTACTCCGTCACCACACGGAGGTATGTAATATGCCACATTAATTTAATAAATTATGTAATATTATATGCATAAATATCACCTGCCTGTCTAATCTTTTAAGTATTGTAGCGATGCAAATTAACCTGCTATATAGCAACCAGTCTCTCCCACACACGCACTTAATATTTTTTTATACATAATAAAAATATATGAAATTTGTTTTTTGAAAAATTGACATTGATTGAGTTGAGCCTTGACCAGGGTATAGACATCGGCATTAGGACTGTCTTAGGATACAAAAAACGGGATTTACAACTTATCTGTGGTGCTTATAATATGCTACGGTGTAAACGAATGCAAGGTTAGGACTTCTAGAGGTGCCCATGATGGTGTAAAGCCAAAGTTAGCTTTATGTAAATATTTTTTATAAGACCTAATGAATTACCAACCGCTGTGTTACTAGAACAAAACATTAAGTACGTTCACATTATGCCATTATATCAAAAAGCCAATATTATTATCGTACGTTTAGACTTTAAATATAAATATTAATATTCCTCACACATTCACACAACGCCATCTAATCCCAAACTAAGCTGAGCTTGTACTATGGATACTAGATAACGGATAAACATACTGAAATACTTTTTTTTTCGTAAATACATACATATTATACACAGAAAAGACCCAGACCAATGCAAACAATCATGTTCATACACACAAAGATTTGCATTGAGCGGGAATCTAACCCGAGACCTCTGCGTGGCAGTCATGTTATATAACCACTACGCCATAGACTTCGTCAAAGTAGAGCAGTTCTTTAGTTTGTTCTTTTTGAAAATTTAGAGGGCAGATTTGAAGTACATGATCTTGAGATTATTATGTACTTCCAATCTGACCTCTAAATTACTTATTACGCTTGGTTACGCTAATCTGGTGTTAGAACACTAGGTTAGCGTAACGGGTAATATAATCTATCGTGTAATAAAATATAATAGATTAAATTACACATACTTATCTCTACAAAGCTGTGTTTGATATTATAGTAACTAATAAGTAAAGTTTTAATTACTTCTTTTAAATTTGTAAAAATAATAATAATTTCTTGATCAATAATAAAAACACTGTTTGTAAGGGAAAGATGATTTTAAACGCCAATTTTAAAATTAATTGTCAGCCAACATTTTTAAAAGGTTCGTAAAAATTACTTGTTTAGTGCATAATTTGAATTATATTTTATTTCCATATATTATTATCTTGTTAACTTAACATAATATTGTATTGTAGTATTGTGAATCAAATTCCAAAACAGATACAACGCTAAAAGAGATTCAAAGCTTTAAATAGTTCTGATAACACAATTTTAATTATAAAAATAGTCTAAATGTCATCAAAGAAAGAAATAAGAAAGAAAATACATTTATTCCTGCAATAATGTTACAGACAAAAAATTACAAAAAACAAGACAAAAAATAAAAAAATAAAAATACAAAACAAAAATTATGCAAAAGCCACATCTGTGCAGGAATCGGACCCCACTCAGCATAATGCTGCGGCAACCAAGCAATAATGCTCAGTCGCTTACAGCGCTGATTTTCAGTGAGGCCCAGTCATCAGCTTTACACCACAAAAGAATACCGTAAGAAATGAAGGTCAAATGTATGTATGTCCTATGTCCAGTAGTGGACGTCAATTGGTTGATAATATGATGATGATGAAGGTCAAAGTAATGACAGAAATAAGCTTAAACCTATTTAAAAAGATTAAGATAATGATTGAGATAATTATTTTCAGATAATGATTTTTTGGAACGTTTGTTGATCTATAACAAAGGATCAATCGAGAGGACGAAACAGAAATTTGATAGATTCTGCACTTGTATTAATTTGATGCCGGATTTTTTGCAAAATTATGATATCGAAAACGAATTTAGAGCTACTTTTAAAATGGCGTAAGTATTTTTACCTATCGCAAGGGAAATGCTGTGTGTTCAAGAAGAAAGATAATTATTATGAAACATTGCAACAAAAATTAAATACTTTTAATTAAACAGAAATGTGTTATCTGGTACACTAACCCCTGGTTTCCGAATGACTGATCAAGTAATATTATCAATTAATCAAGTGTCATATTATAGTTCCTGAAAACGATAGTTGACAAGAGTTTTGACACTTGATTAGTTGATTTTTACTTGATCAGTCATTCGAAAACCGGGGGTAAAATAGGTACACAAATCAACTGATGACGAATTAATAATTTACTGCTATTTGGCTGTTGGATGTTAATCATTCAAAGAAACTAAAGTCGCAGTTTTTGAGAAAATTCACGTTACGAAACTATACTTTCCAATTAATTTCTTAAAAAAGGCATAGGTTTATGATTTTTGAAAAGCGTTTTCTAACGCTTTGTACTATTGCACGAACATCATCATAACATCCCATTAATGTCTCACTGCAGGGACGGGCCTTCTCCCATGACGGAGGGATACTTGGTCTACTAATACCATGCTGGCCAGACGGATTGGTATAGGGTTTAAATACAAGATTTGCTTTTTTTATTTTTTAAGATTATATGCAGATAGTCCCTTAGTCGGTTTTTACGACACCCATGGGATGAAATTGGGGTGGTGACATATTGTGTTCTTACTCCATCACATTGCACAATTGAATCTTTATATTATCTCCATACCAGCCTAGAGTCATTAACTGCTGAACATACGATTCTTGTAATCGTTTATTTGCGGACGATCTTATTTATGTTTAATATAATTATTTAAACTAAGGTAAAAGCACCTAACTACGAGGGGTTCTAAAAATGGCAGTAAAATCCGAGGTATTTAGTAAAACGGGTTTTTAAAGTAATTCACTAGTTATTTTGGTCTGCATGATAAAATAATAAATTAATAATTTATCTGTTCATATTTATATAAACAAAAAAGAGTTAAGTGTGTTCACACTGAAGAATAATCGGTCATTTTGCCACGGGAAGCCGCCTTGAAAGCACACTTCATACATTTAGGACCTCATGCACGTGAGTATTACGATTTGCCAAATAGTGTTTTACGTGATAATTTTATACAATGCGAGTTTTCGTTTAGGTTGAATTATTGAAAGGACAATATATTTTATCGAAAACACTTAAAATTTGAGTATTTTATTTGCAAATTAGCAAGAAAATACGTGTTGAAAACACCACGGCATTAGGTGCAAAATATTTTAGTGTGTTCCTAAAAGCGATGTATACCACGGAAAAACAAATTTTAAGACATTTACTTTTTTTAAGTTTTCGGTGTGTGTTTTATGATTACAAAGTTTAATGTGTTAGTTCTGACTTATTGAATAACTCATGCATTTAATGATGTAATTCCGAGGTACACCTTGGCGTCGGATTCACTAACTATAGCAGGTCAAAAATGACTATTATAGGTACTTTCTTAATACGTTGTAAGGAAAAAAATTTATGAAGACGTTCGGTTTTTGATCTGTTCTGTTATTATATGTATGTGTCTTATTTTTGTTTCCCTTTCATATTGCAACTATCCACTATTTAATTTGCATAATATCAAAAAATCTTTTAATTTTTATTACTCGGAATTAGAAACTTTGATTTAGCATTATAAAACGCTATTCCGATGTATATACGTCGGAATAAGGTTACATGAGCACCTAATTGCGATGTATTTACATCGGAATAAGCTTACATGAGTTCCTAATTCCGATGTTTTGACCCGGTCATAGAGAGGATTGACCCTGTTTAAATACAGAGTGTTCCTTTTTTATGTGTTTAGTACGTAGTAACTGAAAGAATACTAATCATCTATAGTACAATCACATAAAATTGGAGTGTGCGTCTTTTCATATTTCTTTAACCCAATTATGAAACTACAGCAATTAAATTATTTTTTGTCTGTCAGTCTGCCTATTTGAAGACTATTTTCAGCGTGTGTGTTTATGTAATTTTCTTTGTATCCTCCTACACACTTAGTGGACCTGGATAGTTTTACATACATCATTATTAGGTTTCCTAAGTCATTTTTTTATTGCATAATAATCATTCATGATTTATAGTGCTTCAAAGTTTAGCATAACCGCGCCTAATAAATTATTTCAAAAGTCTTAAACTTGCATTTTAGTTTCACTTATTTATTACTTTTTACAAGACTCTTAGGAATATTCGTATTATTTTCCCTTTATACCCGTGCTACTACGGGTAGCACAGGTAAAAAGAAAAATGATTACCCGAGTTTTATTGAAGTTTAACATAAAAAATAAACTCCTTTTATTTTTGAACATCATGTATGAGAACCCTACATAGGTAGTTCCCTTTCTATTTTTATACTCGGAATTAGGAACCAAATCCATCGGAATTAAGATTTTTACATCGGATTTTTACAGGCGCATTGTTCTTTTTCATATTTTTATTTAATTTATCATTTTTAATAACCTTTTACTGACAAACTGCATATATTTTTCAAAAATTAGATAGTTAACGCTTCTGATAAAAATATAAAATTGTATACAAAGGTACGATAATTACTTAATTTTTAATGTTCTTTCGTGTTTTGTCAAAAACACCACGGAATTAGGTGCCTTTACCTTATCATGGTCACATTCACTAGTAATAAATGAACTATCGGGATATTTACCATGTTTAAGGTTTTCGAGTTTCCGATATTTCGGCGCTGTTACAAGCGCCATGATCACGAAATATCGGAAACTCGAAAACCTTAAACATGGTAAATATCCCGATAGTTCATTTATTACTAGTGACTTATTTATGTTGTTACTTTATTGATTTTGATTATAACCTATTTCAGGAATCTATTTCTCTTACCCAAGCCAACAGATGAGAACTATAGAATATTATACACACATGCAACTGGAGATGATGATAAGGACTTTGAAGTTTTAAGTTTTTACAGATATCTTGTTGTGGTAAGTATTTTGTACATGCACTTTGAGATGTGGTGACGGAGTAATGGGAGTCGTAATAACCTGCTAAGGGACTATCCGTGAATATTATCTTTACAAAATAAAAAAAAAGGAAAACTTGAAATTAAACCCTATACCAAGCTGTCTGGCCAGCGTAGTATTAGTAGGCCAAGTATCCCTCCGTCATGGAAGGAGGCCCGTCCCGGCAGTGGGACATTAATAGGCAGTTATGATAATGACTTTGAGATGATTTGCTGTCACTTCTTACCCTCAGGTGAGCTACATGCTTGTTTGCCACAGTAATACAATAATCTTAGGACTGGTACATAAGGTACAAGCTCTGTTTAGTTTAATGCAAGATGGCGTTTTATTAATGTCATTATCATCATCATTACAGCACATTAATGTCCCACTGCAGGGACGGGCCTCCTCCCATGATGGAGGGATACTTGGCCTACAGATTGGTATAGGGTTTAATTTCAAGTTTTCCTTGTTTTTATTTCGTAAAGATAATTCGCCGATAGTATCTTAGTCGGTTTTTACGACACCCATGGGATGACATGGAAAACATATTCTTACTCCGTCACCACACGGAGACTTTTATTTATTATAATATATTTTTTATTAATGTGATACGAATAATTTTTTATTGTATCGAGTAATTCAGTAAGTTTAAATTTCAGATTGGACAATATTTGATGTGTCATGACTACTGTCATGGCTATGTATGGCTAGCAGATCTTCGTTTCGTTACCTTTGCATTGGTGGCTAAAATTAACCCTATTGTTATACATAAGGGTCTTCAATTAATGGTGGTAAGTAAATTGTTGACATTCTGAGAATTTTTTATACTGAAATCTGTTAGGGGCATGTGGACGACCTCTGTGGCGACTACGCGACAGAGGTCGTCCACGTGTTGACGTGTGACAGCTACGCAGAGGTCTCGGGTTCGATTCCCGCTCAATGCAAATCTTTGTGTGCATGAACATGATTGTTTGCATTGGTCTGGGTGTTTTCTATGTATAATATAGTATAATGTGTATGTATTTACAAAAAAATTTAAGTATCTTTATCCGTTATCTCGTACCTATAGTACAAGCTTTGCTTAGTTTAGGACTAGATTGCAATGTGTGAATCAGTGAGGAATATTTATATTTATTATTATTTATGTGCATGTTAGACTTATTACCATGATACACTGTGTTTCCTCTTTGTATCCATGCAAGCCTTTGGATAATCATAGACACCCCACCGCACACTGATTTTCTGAATGCCTCTGCGATCACATCACTGGGGTTGGGGTGGTTATACACACGAGAATCATGTTTCGCTGCCATCTCGGCCTACCGCTGTAAGGGTCGAGTTGCGTTCTTATAACATCTTTTGGCCTGCAACCATAAAAGTCGGAATGCCTAAGTATAAAACCTTTGCTTTCACCCAGAGCACTGCTGAGTGAAATTCATCTAGCTTGGTGAAATCGCGTTCTTCTAGAACCTACTTTGTTGACAACAGGACAGCGTCCAATCCGAAGCCTTTGAAAACCATGCCATGAGCTATAAATTCTGTCTCGGATTTTGTTTTTTGTATTGAGATGATCTAAGATAGTAAAATTAAATACTTTGTTAATTAGTATGGCGAGAAAAAACATTTAAAGTGTTGAGAGTGTGTTATACAAATATTTCATTGCCTTTTCTCAATAATTTGCTATCAACTTTTTACATTATTTATCCTATTTGCACATTATGTTTTTTTTTCAATTGGCGGCGCTAGTGAGCCCTATAAACGCTCTTAACACATAAGGGTTATTTATATTTTTTTTTAATCCACACAAAATATGTTTAAATATTTCAGGAAGCAATGGGCCACAGAATCAAAAATTTTCACTTTCTTAGCGGTTCTAAATTCTTCGAGGCTATGCTTACATTACTTAAGCAAGGCATGACTGCAAAACTGAGATCAAGAGTTGTAGTACATTCAACTATCGAAAGTTTATATGAACATATTCCAAGAGAACACCTACCTAAAGATCTTGGTGGCGATGAACCCAGTATATCAGAAATAAAAGGTACGATAGATCTTTTGTAACACTCAGGAAACTTATTACTTTATAAACTCTCAGTGTGGTGTGGTGACGAGTAAAAATACGATATGTCACCACCCCATCTCATCCCATGGGTGTCGTAAATACCGACTACGGGACTATCCGTAAATCATCAGAGACAAACTACTTGTCCTTAACAAAAAAACAAAAAACAATCCGTAAATGTTACCTTTACGAAATGAAAAGAAGGAAAACTTGAAATTTAACCCTATACCTATCCGTCTGGCCAGCGTGTACAGTAGACCAAGTATCCATCCGTCACGGGGAGAGGCCCGTCCCTACATGTGCAATGTACTACACATTAATGGGCTTTTATGATGATGATGATTAAACCGATTGCTTCAATATCGTATTATCCTCTTTTTTAATAATTTTATTTTTATTCACAGAGACAACTTTTAAAGAACTGTCTTCTGACGCTCATATTGAAAGAATAAAATTCATGGAATCCCTTGCTACCGATGAGAGTAAAAGACTTGCTTATAAATTTAATGAAGACTATTCTGGTATGCCTGGGTCGTTCAAGACGTTGTGCGTTGATTAATGAACTTCATGCAACAGATTATCTTCAACGGTCATTAGATCGTCTACTGTGGGATCTGGATATCGAAATTCAACTGATCGATTAACTACTGGTCGAAAAAACAATGTTCCTTTTAATAATTGGCCGAATAAACGACGGATCCCTTAACGATTGGTCGAAAAAATAATTTTTATTAGGTTATGTTAGAACAGTGGTCATAAAGCCTTTCAACTAGTCAATGCTCCAACCTAGCCTAAATCATATTGTTTTTTCGACCAATCGTTAAGGGATGTATCGTTTATTCGGACCATTATAGAAAGAAACATAGTTTTGTCAAGCAGTAGTTAATCGAACAGTTGAATTTCCGAATCCCGTGGTAAACCCTCTACTGTGACTGTTCTTCGGAGGTCACGGTTTCGATCGACAGACAAGTCAATCAGTTATGAGTTTGAAAATGGCAGCTTGATTTGTTTTGGGTATTATAATATAAATAGAATAGGTATAAGAATAAGTATTTAAAACAGTAAATAAATGTATATTTAACAATTTTCTAGTATCATCCCTGAATTTTTTTTTTATCCGTGAATGTTATCTTTACGTAATAAATAGAAAGGAAACTTGAAATTAAATCCTATACCAATCCGTCTGGCCAGAGTGGTATTAGTAGGCCAAGTCTCCCGCCGTCACTGGAGGAGGCACGTACCTGCAGTGGGACATTAATGGGCTGCTATGATGATAATGATCCCTGACATTGCTGGTTAGTTTGTGTCTAGATGGCGTTGTGTTAATATCATAAATATTCTGGAAAAGGGTAACGTTCATAAACGAGAATATTATATTTATGAAGCCCATATTGTTTAAAATCATGAAGTTATGTAAAAAGTTTATACATAAAGGGTTCCGTAAATGTCATTACTTGTAATAAACGTTGTAAACTAATGCTTTGTGTTTTATTTTTTACATAATTATACCTATTTTTTTCTTGTCTTAACCAGTTTTTTTATTTGTAAAAGAGTTGACACAATTTTTTTGTATATTTTTTTTTTTTTTTTTTTGAAAAGATAACTCCCGCACTAGGGATCATGCCCTGTGTCGCGGGGACTTTTACAAACATCAATTAACGGACACATATAACACCCAGACTCAGGACATTAATTCGTGGATCTCACAAATTATTGTCCTGTGTGGGGATCGAACCCACAACCTCATGCGCGGCAGCCGCTGGCTTTACCGGCGCGCCACCGAGGTCGTCATATATATATTGTGTATATATTACGCAATACCGTAAATATAAAGAGTTCTCCTGTCTAAATTCATTGTCGCAACGTCTTCTCTAAGAGCGTCGCAACGCTCTTCCGTGATAACTTTACAATATTTAAAGGTTCCTGTAAATTCCATAACTTGGATAAAATATTTTAAATCTTAAGTCATGTCTATAATTTTTTGCGTTATTAAAGACTACTTTCTCCTTGAAAATATCATTTTGATCAATAAATTATCATTTTTAATAACATAAAGTTAAAGAGTTGATAAGATAGAACTTATTATTTTTAAGACGACTAACAACTTATTAGACGATTAATTACATGGTTACAAAAAGAAAATACTTTTTACCCATTGAATATTTAAGCAAAAATTGTGTTATATGAGCTTCAAAAGAGCCATTATAGGTCTCTAAAAACTAAATTGGCTGTAACAATAAGATAGCAAATAATGATTACACATTGCCAATTAAATAATAGATGAGGCATTTTAAATAAGGACTTGGCGGCTAACATTTCTTCTTCTTTTGAGTCGTAAGGCATACCATTGTATGCCTTAAGTACTGCATTCAGGATCATCAGTGGTCAAATACAGTCAGCCCAGAAGGGCCACGGTGCCAGTGGCGTTCATAACGTCTTCTTCTGTGCAATTTTGTAGACACCTAGGACAATTCAGTATGCGTGCCATTGTTTTTTGCCTGGTCTTCACCGCATTCGTAGCAGCCATCTGAAGAAATTGGAATATCCCATTTTACCAGGTTATGTTTATAATGGCTTACCTTAGGTGATTATGGGATTTCTAAATAGACCTGGTGGCAGGTGCTCCTTGCATTCCACATAGTTAAGTAGTTTTAACATCTGACCACTGTGGGCAAAGGGTAGTATTTCCATCTATTACTACTCCCACAGAGAACAAAATCACATGCAGGCCAATTACCATAAACCGCCTGAATCAATTTAGTGATAATGTTGCAATCAAAGTGACTAGAATTAATCTTAATCAGTATAGCCCAGATGATATTTATAAAGATTTATTAGACACTAGCTGCTGTGCCCGCGACTTCGTTCGCGTGGCGGATGTTACTTACTTCGCAATTCGATTTAATACTGAAAAATCGTTTTTAAAACCTTATAACGAACAGATATACCTACATTACAAACGAAATGTAAAATTAACGAACGAACCAAAACCTTTTCAAAGTAAATAAATAGTAAATAAAATATCTATGAAGACTGCGTCTAAACTTATACTGAAAGACATGAGCGAACGTCATTCTTTCAAGGAAAATCTTAACACCGCGATACTGAAAATGACGTCACAGGCACAATGCCATCTGTTGTCATATTTGTAAGTTAAAATAAATGACATCGCTTATTTCATCATAACTGCAAGGACGCGCCTCCTCCCGTGACGGAGGAATACTTGGCCTACTAATACCACGCTGGCCAGTCGGATTGGTTGATAATATACGGATAGATTGGAAGATAATATTCACCGATAGTCCCTTAGTCGGTTTTACGCCACCCATGGGATGAGATGGGGAGGTGACATATTGTATTCTTACTCCGTCACCACACGGATAATCGCTAATTAATTATGAATGAATACATTTGCACGCCACGTTATGGTGCGGCAGAATTACCTGCCTCGGTGGCGCGGCGGTCGCATTACATGGCTGGCGTGCTGGCGTGGCTGGCATGAGGTCGCGGGTTCGATTCCCATGGAGGACAATTGTGATACACAAACTATTGTCCTTAGTCTGGATGTTCTTTGTGACACAAAGAACATCAAGAACATCAAGAAAATATCAATTGATATTTTTAAAGGCTAGTGTGGGATTTGTCTTTTGTAAAAAAAATGCTGAGATAAATTATTGTACCTCACACCTTTTTACCATCTAGCAAAAAATATTTGACTAAACTTAGACTCGACTATATTATTATTATTACTTATCTACAAATAAACTGCGTGCAGTATTTTTGAATTACTTAATAAAATAAACACAAACACTTTGAATAATAATTTAATGTTTTGTGATTGTATTTCTATATTTTATTGTCAGTTTTGTATTTTTTTATTGTTGACAAATAGCAATAATGTGTAAAATGATTTTATAAAGAAAAAACGTGTTACTTATTATGTTGTCTGTTATATTATACCAATATAATATTATTAATTATTAAATAGTTATATAAGTGTGTTATAATTGCAGTTATAATAAGATTGTGAGAAAAGGAATGTTATTTTAATTCAATTTAATATTTATGATTAAGTATAGGTATAGTTTAACTTTAAAAAATGAAGTTTGTACGCCAATATTAGCAATACAGGAAAAGACTATTTATTTTTGTCAGATGTTTTGTATCTGTGATTAACTAATAAAGGTTATTTGTATTTGTATTTATTTACATTAATAAAAACAGGTGGAGTCTGTTGCATACTTTTACGCTGACCAGTAACTACTACAGTTTAAACTAAATGAATACTTACCAAAAGAATAATTTTACTTTAGATTAATAGCTTACTAATACAATTTATATTTAATTAAATTGTTTCAATTACGAAAAACACAAAAATATAACAATCAAGTAAACTTATAATTGATTTAATTTAATAAGACTTATAATTGATATTACACATACGATTCATGGTTAATTTTATTAACATTTAAAAGGAATAACTTATTAATAGCACTTAATAATAAAATAGTTATAGATTATTTAAAAACTCATTTATTTTACGATTACTACTGGTAACGCCATCTCGTGAACAAAAGAAACGAAATTTAAATTCATTCAACATTGAACCAAATCCATTTTTCATGACCCCTGATTTGTATTGGACTGTTCTAATAAAGAGATCTAGCGATATCTCGAGTAATACTTATCCGATTTTGATAAAACATACCTCAGTTTAAGCCTAATAAGAAAGGCTACAATACAATGTATTGGTCTTAAGATTATATTTTAATTCGTTTTAAAGATGTGCGGTAACAAACAGACAGACAGACAGATAGACATTGCTTTTTGACTTTTTTCTAGATTTTATAGATAATTTTTATCTGAATTTTCGAAAAGAACAGACATTTCGACCTCTACAGTTTTATTATAGTATAGAAGATAGATAGATTACCTACTTTAAACTTAATACCTAAAAACTACGTATCTATGTATTTTAATATCTAAAGCGCGCTTATTCCAAAAAGAGTCAATAAGAACCACGTCCGTTCGCATTAAGAGTCAATGTGAATGAAATTATATAGATGCACCGGTTGGCCGTTTCGGACGTTAAACAAAAATCAACCGTACAGCCGTACTCATACCGGCGCGGCGACATTTGGAAATTTTCTTTCATCTATATCTTGTGTGTTTATCAACCAATTTCTATTTCTTTTTTTTTACGAATAAGATATTAAAGTGTACTTTTGAAATATGGGAGTTTGAAAAAGATATGTCTATGCAAATTACAATATATTTATGTATTTAATACACTTTGAAGAAAACCCTAACGATTAAACACGTTATTGTGGCTAATATATAAAATATAGATATATACTATTCATGACTTTTTTGTACATCTTTTGAAGACCATTATTTTTGTAATACATATTTTTGGCGTATGATCAACGTATGCGATGATAAGAGCTAGAACGCGCTTTTTGTCAACTGACTTGCTTCAAATTTTTCGTCACTGCTCAGCTCCTATGTGTCTTAGCGTTATGTTATACAGCCTATAACCTGCCCGTGAGTATGGACTACAATCGTACCAAGTTTGGTTAAAATGCCTTCAGTAGTTTTTGACCCATGCGTGCACATACAGACAGACAGACAGACAGACAGACAGACAGACAAAAAATTTATTGATTGCATTTTTGGCATTGGTATCGATCACCATTCATCCTCCAATATTAATTTTGAACATATATTCAATGTACAGAATTGATCTCTCTACAGTTTTATTATAAGTATATACTAGCTGCTGTGCCCGCGACTTCGTTCGCGTGGCGGATGTTACTTACTTCGCAATTCGATTTAATACTGAAAAATCGTTTATTAAACCTTATAACAAACAGATATACCTACACACGAATTGTAAAATTAACGAACGAACCAAAACCTTTTCAAAAACAGATCTTTACACAGACAGATCTATGAAGACTTTGTCTAAACTTATACTGAAAGACATGAGCGAACGTCATTCTTTCAAGTAAAATCTTAATACCGCGATACTGAAAATGACGTCACAGGCACAATGCCATCTGTTGTCAAATTTGTAAGTTATAATAAATGACATCGCTTTTTTCATCATAACAGCCCATTAATGTCCCACTGCAAGGACGCGCCTCCTCCCGTGACGGAGGGATACTTGGCCTACTAATACCACGTTGGCCAGTCGGATTGGTATAGGGTTTAATTTCAAGTTTTCCTTCATTTTTATTTCGTAAAGATAATATTCACCGATAGTTCCTTAGTCCGGTTCCGGTTTTACGCCACCCATGGGATGAGATGGGGAGGTGACATATTGTATTCTTGCTCCGTCACCACACGGATAATCGCTAATTAATTATGAATGAATACATTTGCACGCCACGTTATGGTGCGGCAGAATTACCTGCCTCGGTGGCGCGGCGGTCGCATTACATGGCTGGCGTGCATGAGGTCGCGGGTTCGATTCCCATGGAGGACAATTGTGATACACAAACTATTGTCCTTAGTCTGCATGTTCTGTGTGTCCGTTAAATTGATATTTTTAAAGGCTAGTCTGAAGACTTATAATAATTGATATTACACATACGATTCATGGTTAATTTTATTAACATTTAAAAGGAATAACTTATTAATAGCACTTAATAATAAAATAGTTATATATTATTTAAAAACTCATTTATTTTATGATTACTACTGGTAACGCCATCTCGTGAACAAAAGAAACGAAATTTAAATTCATTCAAAAAAACAATCCATTTTTCATGACCCCTGATTTGTATTGGACTGTTCTAATAAAGAGATCTAGCGATATCTCGAGTATTACTTATCCGATTCCGATTGTTTAATTATAATAGATAGATACCTACTTTAAACTTAATACCTAAAAACTACGTATCTATGTATTTTAATATCTAAAGCTCGCTTATTCCGAGAAGAGTCAATAAGAACCACGTCCGTTCGCATTAAGAGTCAATGTGAATGAAATTATATAGATGCACCGGTTGGCCGTTTCGGACGTTAAACAAAAATCAACCGTACTGCCGTACTCATACTGGCGCGGCGACATTTGGAAATTTTCTTTCATCTAAATCTTGTGTGTTTATAAACCGATTTCTATAATTTTTTTTTTATGAATAAGGTATTAAAGTGTACTTTTGAAATATGGGAGTTTGAAAAAGATATGTCTATGCAAATTACAATATATTTATGTATTTAATACACTTTGAAGAAAACCCTAACGATTAAACAGGTTATTGTGACTAATATATAAAAGATAGATATTACTATTCACGACTTTTTTGTTCATCGTTTGAAGACCATTATTTTTGTAATACATATTTTTGGCGTATGATCAACGTATGCGATGATAAAAGCTCGAACGCGCTTTTTTTTCAACCGACTTGCTTCAAATTTTTTGCCACTGCTCAGCTCCTATGTGTCTTAGCGTTATGTTATACAGCCTATAACCTGCCCGGGAGTATGGACTACAATTGTACCAAGTTTGGTTAAAATGCCTTCAGTAGTTTTTGACCCATGCGTGCACATACAGACAGACAGACAGACAGACAGACAGACAGACAGACAGACAGACAAAAAATTTATTGATTGCATTTTTGGCATTAGTATCGATCACCATTCATCCTTCAATATTAATTTTTAACATATATTCAATGTACAGAATTGATCTCTCTACAGTTTTATTATAAGTATAGATAGATTATCAAGCTTGAATATGATAATATTTTTAAAACTAAGACTTTTGTTAGTAACTCTAAAACTAAATTCTGTGATTGGGCAACAACAGGTATATATAAAAGTAGAGCTCGCTTGTATGAATTGTATGGTATGAAACAATATAATACTCAACCAGATTTCATTCAATATGTCAGGAACTACTCGAAAACTTTTAAGAGGGCTTGTGCCATAGCAAAGTCTTCTTATTTGAGTAATAAGATAAAGGAATCAAACAACAAAATTAAAAGTACATGGGACATTATTAATGCAGAGACCGGCCGGATGAAAATTCGTGATACTAATTATGTACTAAAAACTCAAGATAAGGTTCTCACCAATAATGCTGACATTGCACATGCTTTTAATAATTTCTTTATCAATGTTCCTATTCATACAACAACCTCCTTAAATTCCTCTCCAAACCAAGCAGAATTTTTACTAAAAGATAAAGTAATTGAATGTAAGAACCGCTTCAGTTTTAGGTCTATTAACCATAATGATATCATAAAAGCTTTCAAAAGTCTCAATTCCAAGAAATCTGCTGATTTATGGGGTATGTCTGTCAAGCTTCTTCAGGGTATTATATTTAATATATCTCCACATTTATCTATTATATTTAATAAGTGTATTGCCATAGGTGTATTTCCTTATCTAATGAAACACAGTAAGATTATTCCTTTGTTCAAGAATGGATCAAAAAGCGACCCTGGTAACTTTAGACCAATTTCAATACTACCTGTGATTAGTAAAATCTATGAGAAAATTATCTTATGCCAATTGGAGAGTCACTTTCATTTAAATAATATTTTTCATAGGCAGCAATACGGTTTTAGGAAGGGTAGCTCAACGATTGATGCGGGTGTTTCTCTTCTGAAATATATCTATGATGCTTGGGAAAATTCTATGGATGCAATAGGCGTCTTCTGTGATCTTTCTAAAGCTTTTGACTGCGTTGATCATGGGACACTTCTGTGCAAGCTTAGACATTATGGAATTAGGGATGCTTCTCTTGATTTATTATCTTCGTATTTAAGCAATAGGGTTCAGTATGTCGAAGTAAATGGTAGTAGGTCCTCTGGTCTTCCGCCAAGTATGGGCGTGCCTCAAGGATCCATTCTAGGTCCGTTTCTATTTTTAGTTTATGTCAATGACTTGCCGTTTCTTGCTCAGGGTTTGTGCGACATTGTTTTATTTGCAGATGATACTTCACTCGTTTTCAAAGTAAACCGTAAGCAAACTAATTTAGATGAAGTTAACGAATCTCTCGCACAAGTCCTGAACTGGTTTACTGCTAACAATTTGCTTTTAAATGCTGCCAAAACAAAATGCTTAAAATTCTCTATGCCCAATGTTAAAAGCCTTAGTAATAATCTGATTTTAAACGGTGAGGTCCTTCGTTTTGTAGACACTACTGTATTTTTAGGAATAACGTTGGATAGTAAGCTGCAATGGGGTGCTCATATATTAGCTCTAGCAGGAAAACTAAGTTCAGCTGCTTATGCAGTTAAAAAAGTGAGGCAGCTAACGAATATAGAGACAGCAAGATTGGTATACTTTAGTTACTTTCACAGCTTAATGTCCTATGGTGTTCTTTTGTGGGGTAGGGCTGCAGACATCGAATCTATTTTTATTCTTCAGAAGCGTGCAGTTCGAGCTATTTACAATCTTGAATCGAATGTTTCATTGAGAGATCGTTTTAAGGAAATAGGTATTTTAACAGTTGCTTCACAATATATATATGCTAATATAATATATATTAAGCAAAATATTGAACAGTATGATAGAAATGGCGACATTCATAGCATTGGTACGAGGAATAGGCATAAGTTGATAGGTCCACAACATCGCCTACATAAGGTACATAACACTTTTGCGGGACTCGGTATACGTTTATTCAATAAACTGCCTATGCATGTAATGGATCTACCTTTACTAAACTTTAAAGCATTTGTAAAAAATCAGCTATTATCGAAAGGCTATTATACAATAAACGATTATATTAATGACAAAAACTCATGGGCTTAGATTTCAATTATCGTGATTTCATGTTGCTTGTTCCATGGTGTAGATTGTGGCTTAACCTAGGTAGTTGTGCGGATGTTATGTTACTACCTTATTACTTTCTTTTACAGTTTTATTTGTTATTGTAACGATAGAAATACTTCACTTGCATTTGTAAATGTATTTAATTATATTATCTAAATGGTATTCTATTCCATTCTCAACTACTTAAAGATTAACAAAATCAACTTGACGACACAAATGCTTGTGTGTTAATTTCTGTCGGATATCGCAGTGACGAGATGACTGATGAACGTGCCATGCAATTAAAGCTTTTTTAAATCAATTTATTAACAATGAAATTTTTTTTATCAATTAAACTTTAAATTGCTATGCATGTAAGATTTGCTTGCACACATCATTCTTCATGCTGCTGTTGGTAATTGTAACAAAGTCAAATTATTATTTTGAAAAGAGTGGCCTGAGTTTCTTGGCCACATTCTTCTCAGAGCTCTACTATAGTCGTCTGCGAAAGTGGTAGTAGTTTGGCAGACATTTTTCTCTATACTATTCTACTACATGTATAACGATTTGCATGTGTTACTTTGTAACCTAAGTAAATAAAGCTATTTGACTTTGACTTTGAGTTGGGAATGTTTCTCTTGCCACAGTTTGACTCTGGCAGCAGATGGTTCGTCTTGGACTGATATAGTATTACGCTGAAAGCTGTGTGGACTCTTAAACCTTCCTGGTGCTGGGCTATACCCATGGGTCTGCGGGTAACATTAACAGTAGGATATTAAATATTGTATTAAGTATTGTCAACTTTGGCGTCCATAATAAAAATATTCTTTTTGGCAGTAATTAGCAAATAGCTAAAACAAATAAAACGGCTGCTGTAATAAGTTTGTCGTTGCGTTAAATACATACTTAAGGATAATTGTAACTGACGTAGGCGTCAGTTGCAATTATTCTTTTGCGATTGCCAGAAACAAATATTTCTTTGAATAAATAAACAAAAACAGCTAGACAGAGATATAAACTCAATTATATACTTATAATAGAATAATAACTTGTTCTAAAAGTGTCATTTTATTACCATTTTTATGATGGTGGCTAGAAACAGTATAACCAATATATTCCACGCTAAATTGACATAACAAGCACACGACAACACTATGGAAGAAATTAAAGCTAATCCTAATATTAAAATTTAATAACAATCAATTAGTAGAAGTACGTAAAGTGCATTCATATGCTGATGTTGATAAACTAAAACAGGATTTAAAGCATTTTAAGGAATGGATACAAAAGCAAAACCATTTTAAAGTCAAAAAATTTGGTGAGTTGTGACCTTTTTAAAATTAAAGTTCATTTTATATTTAGGGGACAAAGAGCAAGCTACTTACTCGTTGGTAAATGTACATAGGTAACCTTATTGTTATACTAGAGAAGCACTTATCCTAATAAACTGAACAAACTTTGCCTCGAATTTTGAGAAACACACAAGAGTTTATTTTTATAAAATTCATAGAACTCTATCTGAGTAGTAAAACATTTATTTCGCCTGGCGTTTCGGTAAGTCATCGCACTATACAATTAACAAAAGTAAGTTAAACTTAGCATAGTAATAAAGAATGAATATTATTTTCAGACAATGACTTTTTGGAACGTTTGTTGATCTATAACAAAGGATCAATCGAGAGGACAAAACAGAAATTTGATAGATTCTGCACTTGTGTCAATTTGATGCCAGATTTTTTGCAAAATTATGATATCGAAAACGAATTTAAGGCTACGTTTAAAATGTCGTAAGTTGAAATGTTGATCTGCTTTTCTTAAAATTCAACAAAACCTGTTTAAATTATTTCCATAAATATCGGACCCCAATTGGTAAATTATTAGCTGAACTAGGCTAAGTCCATTAGGATGAAGGTCTTGAAGGTTTAAGGGCAAACTACAAACATATTTAAAAAAATACTGCATTGGGTATCTTCCTACGGGGGAAAAAGAAGAAAGTGCCAAAAAAAACACAGTTTTTATGTAACCATACCTACATCAAAAACTGGAAGAATGAAATATGTGCATGTGGTTTCTAAATTATATGACAAGCTGTCGCTAATAAACTTGAGGATCTGCGAGTATCAAAGTAACCAAATACATTTTTTGTTTTACTAAAACATTTGTATTGGTTACTTTTTTTAACGCGATTAAACCCCTAAATCATTTTTACGCATACCAAAAGATATACACTGCCGGACATAGGCCTCCTTGTAAACTTAAATTTGCAAACATCATCCAAATCATTAAATCGCTCCTCGAATACAAAAGGGACACAAATCGAAATGCTATAATTTTACAGGGCGGCCAAAACAAATTTTTAAAACGATTTTTTTTTGAAATTTTATATATTTATTAATTAAATATAAGATGTTAATATATCATTAGATGCGTATTTTTAAGCTCTATCGGTGTACAATCTGAACTTTGTAATATCTGTTACTGGTTAATATAAAATAACACAAAAGTCTCTTTTGCATTCAAAATTTTAATCAATACCATATAAAATATGTCAAAAATTTTACAAAAACTTTAGAAATAAAAAGGGATTTATTAAATATTTTCGTATTTTTTTTAATTATAAAGCTTAATCATATTACTAGCTACTTATGAACAAAAGTGAATAGACATCAGGAATGTTTTGTATTAAATAATCTAAACTAAACAATATTAGCTTATCATTAATAAATTGAGATCAAACTTTGTACGTACGTGTTTAAGTTTAATTAAACATCTCTTTAAACATTACGAATATAATTTTACGAGGTTATACCTCGTAAAATTATATAAAAAATAACACTTTAATAATTATAAACAAAACAGTAATACAAATAAGACCTAATCTTAGCATTTCATGGATCCTCCGTGCGAGTTCATCGCGTGATAGAGGACGGAGCACTTGCATAACAGTGTCTGGGTCTAACGACCCAGATGTAGGTTTAGCGGCCCCCTTACAAGTTACAACGCGTTAGCGGTCACCTTCACTGTCTGCTATGTTCCGTCCTCTACCTATCCAAATTTGGTAGGAACCTAACAGTGCCGTTTTGGACATTCGTGATAATAGAGAGCTTACTGAAGTTCTCGGCAGTCCTAGCTCTTTTAATAAGCTGTAGAGGGATTTAGCTGGAGTACACCTCGCACCTATTTCCACGGCATCTCATTTGTCAAGTGAAAGTAGATATTTAATGTCTTAATTGCGTGGTCTTCGGGATGTTAGTTTTCCACGGTACCGTGAGCTCAATAAGTACTACACGCTCTTTTAAATGTGAGTAAAGGAATATGGCTGGTCTTAACGGGGACACATAGATATGCTCCGGGATTCTGTAGTGTGTTTCATACGTGTCAACTAGCAGTGTCCAATCGTCTGTCGAACTCAGGACTGAAAAAGGCTTAAAGGTGGTCTTTTTAGTGGTGCCTTTCTTAACAAATTGGATGTATTGTCTTTCATTTGTAGTCAGTCCTTTTTAGCTATAGCGATCGATAGACTCACTGCCTCGCGTATTGACTAACTTCGTAACTAGTAGGTTATCATTGAGTAAGTGAGGTTCTACTCGAGAAGTTCCGGGTTGAGGTGAAATACAAATTGGTTTGGTAATTACTGTTGACTGTACATCTCCTTCAGAATCGGAAAATGCTTTAAGAAATGGTAGAAAATTAGGATCTTAAACTGTCATCTGCAGAAAAATCGGGATTTGATGTTGTTTTGAGATTGTCAATTTCAAGATGTTCATCAAGCGATAGTGTCGCTTCTTAAGTCACTCTGCCCAAAAACTATTTTTGGCCTATTTGTGACTTTGGTATTTGTTACAGAGCTTCCATCACTGTCTTCGCTGTCCAATATTGATAGATAGATTAAGGTCAGCTTGACTATCTGCTACAGAATTTGTATCTGAAGAATTAATAGGTAGTATAATCTAGCACATTATTATTGTGGACAGCTTTGTTCTGATACATTTAAGGTTGCCATTGTTAATATTTTTCGTGCTCTGCTCATTTTCAAGTAATCTTTAAAATAACAACATTTAAGCGGAACATCACTGAAACAATTACAACAGAAGAAAATGAACATCAAAATAGTAATTATTATTTATATAAAAACACAAAATTTCAAAAAATATTAATTTATTCTAGTATGTTTCAATGGTAAAGGGACGTATTTTAAATTATTGCTAGTGTTGTATTAAAAAACATGATTACAGTCAACTAATATTGGAATACAGAAAAGATGCAATTTATATATGGCACTTTTGTGTTACATATTATAATAACAAATAAAGATGTTAGAATGCAAAACGGTTGTTTCTAAAAATATGGTACTTTTGTTTTACATATTATGTTAACAAATACGAATCTCGGAACGTAAAATGGACGTTTTCCAAAATATGGCACTTTTGTATCATATGACTAAGTTTGAAATACTTATCTCAGAATGCAAGACGGTCGTTTTCCAAAATATGGCAATTTTGTATTAAAAAATATAATTAGACTCACCTGAAATTTTTAATGCAATAAAGACGTATTTTGTGCTGTGGCACTTTTTCACGGAACTTACGGGCGTTCTTGTTGAATGTCAGGACGTAACTAAAAAAATGGCGGTTTTGCACTGACATTACCTACCAAAGTGCTCAAAATCAAAAAGGGCGTTTTGTCAGTGTGGCCAAAATATAAAGAAAAATGATGGGTGTTTTTGTTAAATATAAAATATAGTCGATTTAGGTATCATTTTACCAATAAAACCATTTTCATAATTTTTTTAATTGTGGCCGTTTTGTATTCAAGGAGCGAAATGTTGATGCTTTTTTCAGGAGTTCATTTCTCTTACCCAAGCCAACAGATGATAACTATAGGATAAACACACATGCAACTGGAGAAGATGATAAGGATGCTGAAGTTTTAAGTTTTTACAAATATCTTGTTGTGGAGAGTATTTGGTACAAACACGTTTAGCATTGAATAATATGATTTTAAGGATATTAGCTATCAGCAAGGACATCACAAAATACGAAGTAAATGTTGTAAAGATGGTACTATTCATTTTAGTAAGAGATTCTGATATATGATAAAGTGACCTTTAAACACAGCTGTTTCTAGGGTTTGTTAGCTATAGCTGTTTCAGCGAAGTGGAACGGGTCAGCTAGTATAACATGATTCAGTAATTTTATATTTCAGATTGGACAGTATTTGATGTGTCATGACTACTGTCATGGCTACGTATGGCTGGCAGACCTTCGTTTTGTAACCTTTACAATGGTGGCAAAACTCAACCCTATTGTCATACACAAAGGTTTTACTTTACTTGTGGTTAGTACCTTCTTTTTATGATGGTTGTGCAATTCCCGAGCGGATTTTATTACACTGAGAACTATTCTGGTCATGAGCATCTTGGACGTCACTTAAATAACACGCTGTTATTTCCAGATGTATTCATGTCGAAAGAACAATCTAAATGCCCCTCGATTGATTGCATAAGAGCCTTCCATAATCTTTTAAATCTAAGCAGTCTCTGCAATCATGAAGGCTGGTAAGCCTGGGCATAAACCTTTAGCCGGCGTTTAGCTCCTTTTGGAGTATTTGTTACAATTTTTTTTTTTTTGTAATAGAAGGCAAACGAGCCAGCAAGTCACCTGATGGTAAATGATCACCGCTGCCCATGGACACCCGCAACACCAGAGGAATCACAGATGCGTTGCCTCATAAAAGGACAGGGTTCTATTTCAAGCCTTAAGAGACGATGGCTCGAACATTAGTTTTATTTTTGTTCTTCGTTTTTTTCTGTGTAGTGATGATTTAAGTCAAACCCTTTTTTGTCTTGCCTAAGGATGATTTATTATTACCTTGATATTAGAAAAGCAAAACTTGAACATACTTTCTCAAGCGATGTGACTGTCATGGTGTGATAGGCAGGACTGACAAATTATATTGAAATATTTTAGGAAGCAATGGGTCATAGAATCAAACAATTTCACCTTCTAAGCGGTTCCAAATTCTTCGAAGCTATGCTTACATTGCTCAAGCAAGGTATGACTGCAAAACTGAGATCAAGAATTATCGTACATTCGAGTTTTGAAACTTTGTATGAACATATTCCAAGAGAACGCTTACCTAAGGATCTTGGTGGTGATGAACCTACTATATTAGAAATAAAAGGTTGGTACCGTAATTTTTTTATTTAATTCTCTGTCACAACATGTGCCTCTTAAGCGTTCGTGTATTATTGTAAGAAATTATATTATATCATTGCACTTGACTTACGAGCCTGATTGTTCGTTTTTACCTACACCTATGAAAGATTATAACAATCCTCGGGGTATTTAGAGGTTCATCAATCTTGTCAAAGAGCATAGATTATTTTTTTTTTTTCAATTAGCTGTCCTGTCTCAATATCAAGAATGGTATATCTACCCAAGGCACTAGGTAAAGGGGTATTGTAGGTTCTTGTACTGTCTGCGAACAAAACTCCGGAATTAGTAATTTGCATTTTTTTGCAATGCCTGAGTGAGTTGGTGAACAGGTTTTTATGTACGATCATGGCCTGATGACTTAAATTAATAATATTTGTGATGATAAATTACATTTTTTTTAAACGCATCATGTTTTTTTGAATTTTTTTTTTATTTTTTTTATTTATTCAGTAGTTTTTGAAATAATTTCTTTTTTATTCGCAGAGTCAAATTTTAGAGAAATGTCTTCAGATGCTCACATTGCAAGATTAAAATTCATGGAATCCCTTGCTACCGATGAGAGTAAAAGACTTGCTTATAAATTTAATGAAGACTATTCTGGTATGCCTGGGTCCTTCAAGACTTTGTGCGTTGATTAATTGAGTTCAATCAACTAAATATTTTCTGCCTACTGTATGTGACTGCCACCCCAGAGGTCACGAGTTCGATCCACGCACAAGTTACCCAAGTTATTTAAATTGTTTTGGGTATTTTATACAGACGAAGAATAATTTGTAAAATGTATATAGTTTAAGTTAAAAAAGAAAATACAATCGAATTGAGAACCTCCTACTTTTTTTGAAGTCGGCTAAATATATAAAATTTAGATGTTGTTTATAGTAAGTGGTGTGCAAACTTTAAACAATAATTATGCAGTGTTATATATTTAAGAATAGTATGTAACTGTACTTAATGAATAAAATAAATATATAGGGATATACAGGCAGTGAATTTGTTTTGTAATATGTTGTGATAATAACACCTAAATAAATAAGAATTCAACTTTCGGCCATCTTATCAATGGCGACCGAAAACTGACCTTATACTTGTTTGTTATCTTCTGGCCTATTTAATTTTGCAATGTTTACATAATTATTATTTAACCCACCCGATAATGTGCCAGGGTATTTCATACCCGGCGCATTACTTTTATAATTCTTATTTAGCACTTTGCAATATCGCGACTCTTAGCAGCAGGTAAGGCAACCACAACTTAGCTTTCTCCATTGCCTTCTGGGTGACCATAAGCCTTCTGAGGACCCGTAGTAAGCGATCACGTCTCAGCATCATACATCATCACTGGCAACAAGCACTGGTTGAAGACCTTTGTCTTTAAACACTGCGACAATTTCGACGAGAAAATACGTTTTAGTTTACCGAACGCTGTCACTCAGCTAGTGACCTCCTTCTCAAAGGAACTCAGCTGGAGGGTGGTTGCAACATGAACATTTGCCGTAATCATGGTTTTGTACATGTTATAATGTAGATTAATGATATGCTTTTCAAGTTCGTATTTTATGAAGATCATTAGGCCAACTTGAAAGTGTACAGCGAAGAAACTAAGCTTAATAACACGCTTCAAAATAAAAAATATAAAAATAAACTCAGAAAATTAAAATTAAGAACGTTTGACGAACGGTAAACGGCCGTTCGTGTGTTTTCATACAAAATGCACATGGACGCCGCCAGTTTTCATGCAAATGGACGCTGCCGTATCGCATCATATTTTGTATTAAAATAGCACAGAAAAGTTAATATGAGTACAGAAATCAGTTGTTTAACTGAATGCCTGATTTATTCAAACGAAGTGTGAAGAAGTATTTGTCCAAGCCGGCAAGAAGAAGACGACGGAGTAAAGTTATTTTTAGACTATCTTCCCTAGCATCCAATTCGCGCTTTTCATCAGTTTCGAGATGGTCAGTCTAACGTCCAATGCTAGACATAACATTAACCTTGTGCTTTTTTTTAGTTTCAAACAATTTGTAATAAACTTTATGAAGTAAAAGCATTATGAAATTTGAAAAAATTTGAAAATTTTTGCGGTTTGGTTTTATCCTTTACACATTAATGAATTCATATTTTTATACTAGAATTTATAACTCAGTTAAATCTAAGCGTAGCTAATTAGTACCAGGTAAAAGAGCCACAATTACTTATTTTAACATCATTTTTAAAAAATATTTATGCATTATAGTCACCTTCAAGCATAAAAGTCATTCTTTACATAATTATGCATTATTACACAAAATTATTTATATTGTTTTTTTTTTAATGAACACTAAGCACCATTAGCAGGGTTATTTTCCAAGAATGTTTATTTTAAGTTTTTAAATTACTTACTTAGTTAAAAAAATTAGCACAACGTAGATAGACTTAAATAAGTGACATTAAAACTAACTATCCGTCGTTTTAATTGTGGTCTGTTTTCAAAGTATATTTTTGAAAAGATATAAAAATAATATTATATTTATATTTTATCTTGTTTTTTAAGAAATGATTAAAGAACTCCATCCAAATTTGCTATTAGAGTTTAATGAGAACCAACTACAAAATGTTCGAAAAGAAGTGGGATACAATGATGAACGTAGATTGAAACAGGACATAGAACTTTTGCACAAATGGGTTATGCAACAAAGACATCATCTGCGTAAGGAGTATGGTAAGCTATTTTTTTAATACTTTAACCCTTTCATAGTGCCGCCAGCAGACACAATAGTAAAACAATGGACGTGTACCATATTTATATGGCACACTGCACTGGAAACAAACCCAGCCCTGTCCAAGGCCCGTTGAGTGCTGTAATTTTTGGAATATAAAGAACTTTGATTTAATTACCTTTTTTACTTAGTGTCTTAGTGCTAGTTGTGTTATGTGTGGTAATTTGTGTCTTAAAGAGACAAGTTAGTCTCTTAAAGAAAAAATACTTTCTAAATCAAAAATAATTATTAATCTACTTAGTTATAATTTTAGGATTTTGGTATACAATTGAAACTTTGTTAAAAAGATTTTCTCAGTCAAATGTTATTTTTACCAGCCATATTGGGCATTTGTCAAAGTTATCGGGATGTTTAGCCAAGCTCCATTATCTTAAAAAAAGATAAAGGTTTACATACACAGTCAAATTTAAAACCAATCCTCTCCAGACTTTAGTACGCCGCGCCCGGCGTTGAGATAGGCTAAGATTTTACTTCAGTTGAAAGTCTTAGTCGGAGTTGTCATGATCATCATAACAGCCCATTAACGTCCCACTGCAGGGACGGGCCTCCTCCCGTGACGGACTACTAATACCACGTTGGCCAGATGGATTGGTATAGGGTTTATTTTCAAGTTTTCCTTCTGTTTACTTCGTAAAGATAATATTTACGGTTAGACCCTTAGTCGGTTTTTACGACACCCATGGGATGAGATGGGGAGGTGACATATTGTGTTCTTACTCCGTCACCACACAGAGAATAGTCGGAGTTGTAACATCTAGTAATTGGGATGTCCTGTAATATTACTTAATTTTTTTTTGGGTTTGAAAACAAAATGACTCCCTAATAATAGGCATTGTTAAAGCAACAAAAAATACGACTGCTTGAATAATAATGACATTTGAACTTAACGCCGAAAATCCCTGTATAACCCAGTAACACTACCACAGTAAATACTATAATCTAACACTTTTCAATCTAAAATTCACAAAGTCGTTTAGGCTGTTAGCGCATGCTAAATAGGTATAGACACAAAAATAACTTAAAAACATAATCCTCTTTCTGGTGCAGTCGGGTAAAACAATACATCTTGATTTTCTATTTCGATTACTCAATGCCGGGCTATGCCTTGAAGCTACTCTGTGAAAATGGTGCTGCTAAATGGATAGAAATTATTCAGTTAAAAAATATAAATACATACATACATACATAAACTCACGCCTTATCCCGTCCGGGGTAGGCAGAGACGACAAAACGGAAAAATAAAAAAAATAAAAATATAAATGAATTAAAATATTAATTATTACATTATTATTATTAATTAAAATACAAATAAAATGCCCATTAACAATCCGTTTCAGATATACCTTCGCTTTACCGAGACCAACTGAAGAAAACTATAGAATAGTTATAACCCGAGTTAATGGCGTAGATGAAAACAATTTTATGATAATTCATTATCTAAGGTACCTTATTCAGGTAAGAAAATATTTATAGAAACGTTTTGTTACACAATTATTATTTAGTAATAATGTTTTTTTTTGGGATTATAATGATAGATAGAGTACCGGTTATAGGGCTCACTAACTAAGTAGCTAAATTCGCATTAAAAAAAAACGTATTCCTCCGTCACGGGAGGAGGCCCGTCCCTGCAGTGAGACATTAATGGGCTGTTATGATGATTAATTCAAAACTTGTTATGCTGCTAAAATGTATAAATGTCTATGATTTCAGCTAGGTTATTATCTTCAATCTTATGACTATTGCCATGGATTTGAATACGTAGCGGACGCAAGAAATATTACAATGAACTTAGTTACTAAACTTAATCCTACTCTTACACACAAGGCGTTGATGTTATTTTTCGTAAGTATTTAGATTTAATTTATTAGAAATATTATTAAATTGTCCGTGTGGTGACGGAGTAAGAATACAATATGTCACCACCCCATCTCATCCCACGGGTGTCGTAAAAACCGAATAAGGGACTATCCGTAAATATTATCTTTACGAAATAAAAAGAAAGAAAACTTGAAATTAAACTTCATACCAATCCATCTGACCAGCGTGGTATTAGTAGGCCAAGTATCTCTCCGTCACGGGAGGAGGCCCGTCCCTGCAGTGGGTCATAAATGGGCTGATAAGATGATTTTTAAATTGGTTATCTGACAAAGAACCAAAGTTAGCGACATAGCTCATAAAAATACCATGCTGAGGTGGCAATGGGCTCGTCATATCTATTGAAGGACCGATCGCCGTTGGTGAAAATTCGTCCCAGAGTAGAGACAGCGACTCGGCACGGTATTACGCCACCCCGCGAGTTTTTGTAAATGGTCTCATAAAACTCGCTGAGATAGACCAGATGCGAAAGGCCGAGGACCGTGTTCTGTCGCGCGTGATGGGAGATGCCCATGTTCAGCAGTGAAATGCGATAGGCTTATTGGTTGTTTGATATTTTAAAAACTCGTCTATTCCAGGAACAAGTGCCAACGTACGGGATTTACACTCTATATGAATTGCTTATAACTACTTTCAATACTCAATGCGTTTATTGCACACCATAATGTCATAGCGTTCTTACATATATTAGCACAATATCATTATGGACCCTGTCGTGCACGGAAAACGTAGGAGAGAGGAATCCTTACTTTAATTAGAGCTTACCTTAAGCACTAAGGGGGATCCTTACTCATAAACGCCTCTCAAATTTAATCACTGTTTAGCGAGATTTTCATTAGTAAAACCAACCTTATACTAAACAAAACCGTAGGAAAGACCGTGTTCCTCTGGTGTTGCGGGTGTCCATGAACGGTGATCACTTACCATCAGGTGACCTGCTGGCTCGTTTGCCTCCCATTATCTTCTATATCTATATCTATACTTATAATAAAACTGTAGAGAGATCAATTCTGTACATTGAATATATGTTAAAAATTAATATTGGAGGATGAATGGTGATCGATACTAATGCCAAAAATGCAATCAATAAATTTTTTGTCTGTCTGTCTGTCTGTCTGTCTGTCTGTCTGTCTGTCTGTCTGTATGTGCACGCATGGGTCAAAAACTACTGAAGGCATTTTAACCAAACTTGGTACAATTGTAGTCTATACTCCCGGGCAGGTTATAGGTTATATAACATAACGCTAAGACACATAGGAGCTGAGCAGTGACGAAAAATTTGAAGCAAGTCGGTTGAAAAAAAGCGCGTTCGAGCTCTTATCATCGCATACGTTGATCATACGCCAAAAATATGTATTACAAAAATAATGGTCTTCAAAAGATGAACAAAAAAGTCCTGAATAGTATATATCTATCTTTTATATATTAGCCACAATAACCTGTTTAATCGTTAGGGTTTTCTTCAAAGTGTATTAAATACATAAATATATTGTAATTTGCATAGACATATCTTTTTTAAACTCCCATATTTCAAAAGTACACTTTAATACCTTATTCATAAAAAAAATTTATAGAAATCGGTTTATAAACACACAAGATTTAGATGAAAGAAAATTTCCAAATGTCGCCGCGCCAGTATGAGTACGGCTGTACGGTTGATTTTTGTTAACGTCCGAAGCGGCCAACCGGTGCATCTATATAATTTCATTCACATTGACTCTTAATGCGAACGGACGTGGTTCTTATTGACTCTTCTCGGAATAAGCGCGCTTTAGATATTAAAATACATAGATACGTACTTTTTAGGTATTAAGTTTAAAGTATTACGTTTTCTCCGTGTGGTGACGGAGTAAGAATACAATAGGTACCATCCTATTGTATTCTTCCAACCACCCCATCTCTTCCCATGGGTGTCGTAAAAACCGACTAAGAGACTATCCGTAAATATTATCTTTACGAAATAAAAAGAAGGAAAACTTGAAATTAAACCCTGTACCAATCCGTCTGGCCAGCGTGGAATTAAAAGGCCAAGTATCCCTCCGTCACGGGAGGAGGCCCGTCCCTGCAGTGGGACATTAAAGGGCTGTTATGATGATGAAATTTAAAGTAGGTAATCTATCTATCTTCTATACTATAATAAAACTGTAGAAGTCAAAATGTCTGTTCTTTTCGAAAATTCAGATAAAAATTATCTATAAAATCTAGAAAAAAGTCAAAAAGCAACACTTACAATTTTTAGAATTAATGTCTATCTGTCTGTCTGTCTGTTTGTTACCGCACATCTTTAAAACGAATTAAAATATAATCTTAAGACCAATACATTGTATTTTAGCCTTTCTTATTAGGCTTAAACTGAGGTATGTTTCATCAAAATCGGATAAGTATTACTCGAGATATCGCTAGATCTCTTTATTAGAACAGCCCAATACAAATCAGGGGTCACATGAAAAATGGATTTGGTTCAATGTTGAATGAATTTAAATTTCGATTCTTTTGTTCACGAGATGGCGTTACCAGTATTAATCATAAAATAAATGAGTTTTTAAATAATCTATTACTATTTTATTATTAAGTGCTATTAATAAGTTATTCCTTTTAAATGTTAATAAAATTAACCAATTATAAGTCTTATTAAATTAAATCAATTATAAGTTTACTTGATTGTTATATTTTTGTGTTTTTCGTAATTGAAACGCAATTTAATTAAATATACATTGTATTAGTAAGCTATTAATCTAAAGTATCAATTATTCTTTTGGTATTAATTTAGTTAAAATGTAGTAGTTACTGGTCAACGTAAAAGTATGCAACAGACTCCACCTGTTTCTATTAATGTAAATAAATACAAATACAAATAACCCTTATTAGTTAATCACAGGTACAAAACATCTGATAAAAATAAATAGTCTTTCCCTGTATTGCTAATATTGGCGTACAAACTTCATTTTTTAAAGTTAAACTATACCTATACTTAATCATAAATATTAAATTGAATTAAAATAACATTCCTTTTCTCACAATCTTATTATAACTGCAATTATAACACACTTATATAACTATTTAATAATTAATAATATATGGGTATAATATAACAGACAACATAATAAGTAACACGTTTTTTCTTTATAAAATCATTTTACACAATGTTGCTATTTGTCAACATTAAAAAAATACAAAACTAACAATAAAAAATAAAAATACAATCACAAATCATTAAATTATTATTGAAAGTGTTTCTGTTTATTTTATTAAGTAATTCAAAAATACTGCACGCAGTTTATTTTTTGCTAGATGGTAAAAGGTGTTAGGTACAATAATTTATTTCAGCATTTTTTTTACAAAAGACAAATCACACACTAGCCAATTTAACGGACACAAAGAACATCCAGACTAAGGACAATAGTCTGTGTATCACAATAATTGTGATACACAGACTATTGTCCTTAGTCTGAATGTTCTTTGTGTCCGTTAAATTGGCTAGTGTGTGATTCCCATGGAGGACAATTATTGTCCTCCATGGGAATCGAACCCGCGACCTCATGCACGCCAGCCATGTAATGGCAGGTAATTCTGCCGCACCATAACGTGGCGTGCAAATGTATTCATTCATAATTAATTAGCGATTATCCGTGTGGTGACGGAGTAAGAATACAATATGTCACCTCCCCATCTCATCCCATGGGTGGCGTAAAACCGCCTAAGGGACTATCGGTGAATATTATCTTTACGAAATAAAAATGAAGGAAAACTTGAAATTAAACCCTATGCCAATCCGACTGGCCAGCGTGGTATTAGTAGGCCAAGTATCCCTCCGTCACGGGAGGAGGAGCGTCCTTACAGTGGGACATTAATGGGCTGTTATGATGAAAAGCGATGTCATTTATTTTAACTTACAAATTTGACAACAGATGGCATTGTGCCTGTGACGTCATTTTCAGTATCGCGGTGTTAAGATTTTCCTTGAAAGAATGACGTTCGCTCATGTCTTTCAGTATAAGTTTAGACACAGTCTTCATAGATATATGTATATTATTATGATAAATAAATAGATCTGTCTTTGTAAAGGTCTGTTTTTGAAAAGGTTTTGGTTCGTTCGTTAATTTTACAATTCGTTTGTAGGTATATCTGTTTGTTATAAGGTTTACAAAACGATTTTTCAGTATTAAATCGAATTGCGAAGTAAGTAACATCCGCCACGCGAACGAAGTCGCGGGCACAACAGCTAGTAATATATAAAAAAAAAGAATTTAAGCTAATCAATTAACTAAAATTTAAAAGGCGTTTATAAGTAAAGGGATATATCTATCAACTTAGTTCTCCAGCAATTACCTCGTTAAGAATATGATCAACTAATTTAAAAGCCAACATCTTCTTTACTTTAATTAAGACGCTACTTTGAAAATTTTCGAGTTGAATTCGGCCGTGGCCAGAGGGGCGCGCCCCTCGGCGCGCGAATGAGACGGATATACTCTCGCTCACGCGCCGCCGCGCCGTGTGCGCCGTCGTCGTCCCGCCGGCCCTCAAGGACACGTTATCGCTCTGTGCCATAGTACAAATATATACAGTATTTCAACTTCATAGAAACGGACGACGAAACGTGAGTTTATACCTACACGCTCACGATCGCTGAGGGAACAGTCGCTACTGTGCCGCAGTAACGAGCGGACTGTGTGTTATAATTTGAAACTAAATATATTATTCATATGTCAATTTCAAACAAACATGGCTGATATAAATACCTACCTTACTAAATGACTTAGGTATTTAATATTATAATAGTATTTTGTGTATATCACGAAAACGGTTTGTTGTACTTAGGTCAATAATAATGAAAATTTAGCCCCCCTTTATGTAATCCCCCATGCGTGTCTTTCACTTAGCAATGACATCGATGTCATTTTTTGAATGGATTGGTGAAGTGACCTCGATGCCTTTATTTTGACGTTAAATAGATCTAATAGACCTGTTTAAAGTTTGGTTTTGGTTATCGATAAATTCAATTTCAAACAAACATGGCCAATATAATAAACACAGTACCCGGCCGTAAATATTACACATCGACTTTTTCTCTGACGCTCTACGAAGCCGAAATTGACCGATTGTATTTTTCTATAGGTTGATATGCAATATAAACGGCCCGGTACTGTACCTACTTTACCGAATGACTTGTTAAGTACCTTCTTAATATTATAATTTAGTATTTTATTTATATCACAAACATGGTGGATATAAATACAAAAATATACATGTTTCTTTAAATTAAATGTATCAATCATAAAACAACACGTTTTTTACAGAACACTTGTTATTTATTTAAATATAAAATAGAAAAATAAAAAGTATTAATTTACAATTACAAAACTAAATGGAAACACAAAGTAGATCGCATGTTTACTATTGTTTACGTACCGCGCACCCGTAGGCATTTATAATAAATATTCGGCCCAGTTTGACTACTGGTTATACTGTGACGTCAGTCCGCGGTAGGTAACAGAAAATTCTGTTACAGAAAAACCTACTATCTACCGGTCTATTATGTATATACATGTAGCCCCTATTTTTTTTTTAATTTACACCCGCGCAAGGTATTATGAAGGCACAAAACACATCCAGATTTAGAACAATAATTTGGGGATCACAAAAATAATTTGACCGCCTCGGGGTATCGGTCGCAGTGCACGAGGTCGCTGGTTTGAATCTCACGCAAAATAATAGAACTTTAAAAAAAAATACAATAGCCCCACTATGTATTGTCCTGTGTCGCGGGGTATTTACAAACATTTACTTAGCTGACACAAAGAACATCCAGACTCAGGACAATAATTTGTGGATCGCACAAATAAAATTGTCTTACGTGAGATTTGAACTCTAGGTGATTTTCCACCTGAGGGGCGAGACGAGGCAAAATTTGAAATCTTTATGTAAAAATGAACCGTATTGCTTAGGAAATAGAGTATATATTAACTTTGTAACAAAAACACTCGCTTCTCGCGATAGGCCTATTGTTGTTTGTTGCTACTTTTTGTTTGTGTAAAAATGAACCGTATTATTTCTCTTGTAGAGTTCAAAATACATTAACAAGAAACACGCATGTCGCGATGTCAATTTTTGGTGGAAACAGTTCGGTGTGATTTTAATTCTCGTCTCGTCTCGCCCTTTTGGTGGACTCTTCATGCTGACTTACGATTACCGATTACTGCGCCCGCCACTGCCTAAGGCAGACAGTTTTTTTGTGTGATCCACAAACAACAGTCCTGAGTCTGAACGTTCTTTATGTTCGTTTGTTTCATGTTTGTAAACGTTCCCGCGGTGGAGTGCGTGAGAGTTCAAATCTCACGTAAGAAATTTTTTTGTGTGATCCACAAACAACTGTCCTGAGTCTGGACGTTCTTTGTGTTCGTTTGTTTCATGTTTGTAAACGTTCCCGCAGTGGACTGCATGAGAGTTCAAATCTCACGTAAGAATTTTTTTTGTGTGATCCACAAACAACTGTCCTGAGTCTGGACGTTCTTTGTGTTCGTTTGTTTCATGTTTGTAAACGTTCCCGCGGTGGAGTGCGTGAGAGTTCAAATCTCACGTAAGAAAATTTTTTGTGTGATCCACAAACAACTGTCCTGAGTATGGACGTTCTTTGTGTTCGTTTGTTTCATGTTTGTAAACGTTCCCGCAGTGGACTGCATGAGAGTTCAAATCTCACGTAAGATAATTTTTTTGTGTGATCCACAAACAACTGTCCTGAGTCTGGACGTTCTTTGTGTTCGTTTGTTTCATGTTTGTAAACGTTCCCGCGGTGGAGTGCATGAGAGTTCAAATCTCACGTAAGATAATTTTTTTGTGTGATCCACAAACAACTGTCCTGAGTCTGAACGTTCTTTGTGTTCGTTTGTTTCATGTTTGTAAAAGTTCCCGCGAAAGTAAAAAGTATTATATAAATCTTATCAGGAAGTACCTACCTACCTAAGCTTGCAAATAAAATAGGTACGTAATATTATAGTACTTTTCAATTACGTGATCTTGACGAAAACGGTTATAAAACTTATAACACTTGAGCATATAGTCTAAAATCGCTTATATAAACAAACGCTTGCATTATCAAAAGGGTCAACAGTAACTAGGTACTTAGTTGAGTTATGGCGAACTTTACCTAAGTTTTATAAAAGACATAACTACAAAAATATTTTACGATACAATGTTATCGAAATAACTATTATAAAATAATACTATTATTTACTGATAAAAGAGAACAAAGTATTAATAAAAACTTAGGTATAAATATTTTAAACCTAACCTATATATTTTACCTACGATATAAAATTACGCGATAAAATTCAGTACGAACGGTGAGTCGACATGCACAGGTCCGGCGTCGAAGAGGGCCATCGCCCGACTGAATCGTCGACCGTACTCATTCTGTATCGATCGTTAACTTATCGGTATAAGGTCTGAAATTGCGATGCGCCCGCAACGATCCGGAGCGCTTAGAAATTGCTAAAATCTTATTTGATTCATTATAAATTATTGGTTGTAGTTATGTAATGATATTCTATAGTAATACTAATATTGATGTTACGAATGTATTTGAGTAATTCCTAAGCATAATGATAGTGTACTTTCCGTGTAATATGTAAAAAACTGTTTTTGTAGAGGTGTTTTCAAAAATAAATATGATCGAGCCAAAATCAAGCTATCGCGTTTTGGTAATTACAAAAACCTAGTTAAAGGTATCAATTTACCTATATTAAAATTCTAGATCAATAGGTCTTTTCATATTCCTGTAGTAGTTGATGAAAGATAGTGCATTTTATCAATGTATCATCTTAAGTAAACCTATATTTATCTTTAACACTTTTTTTAGAATGTTTGGGGAACAAGAATGAGAAGAATACACTTGTTTACTGGCTCAAAGTACCTTGATGCAGTTGTTATACTATTAAAGCAAATAATATCAGCTAAACTAAAAGAAAGGATTATTCTTCATGAAAATATTGAAAGTTTACATAAATATATATCTAAAGAACAATTGCCTAAGGAACTAGGTGGCAACAATAGAACATCTAAAGAGCTAAATGGTAAGATAATTAAAATCAACAAAATAGAAAATAGTGAACGTAAAAATCTCCGTGTGGTGACGGAGTAAGAATACAATATGTCACCACGCCATCTTATCTCATGGGTGCCGTAAAAACCGACTAAGGGACTATCCTTTACGAAATAAAAAAAAGGAAAACTTGAAATTAAACCCTATACCAATTCGTCTGGCCAGTGTGGTATTAGTATGGCAAGTATCCCTCCGTCACGGGAGGAGGCCCGTCCCTGCAATGGGACATTAATGGACTGTAATGATGAACGTAAAAATGAATTAATAGCCTAAAAATCTAATTTGATATTTACGTATCAAACAAACTCCGTTTTAAAGGAAACAGAAAACTGCAAATTTAATATAGGTAGTAGGTACTATGTCCAGCAGTAGACCTTAATTGGCTGCTAAGATGATAAATTAGAAAGTTGCAGTTTGAGTCCCAAGGCAGATGTCTTTTTTAATATTTTTTAGTTATTTTAATACGTTTGTTTCTTGTCTGCAGATTTATTGTTTAAAGAATTGTGTTCAGAGAAACATATAGCCGCAATGGAATTATTACAAAGAAGTGGAACTGATGAAAGTCTAAGGTTGTCTTCGAATTTCAATCAAGATATGTTGGGAATGCCTGGATCTTTTAAATATTTAAGTGTTGATTAAATAAAATTTTAATTAAAAGTGAAGAATTTAGGTACTAACTTGGTTGAAAAGGACATTCTTTGTATACGACTCTTGAATTTTTAAAACATAATTCAACACTTTTATTGTATTTATTGTGAAAAAAAAAACATATAATTTCTAAAAATATTTATATAATTGTTTTTATTTTGCCCTTTTTGTAAGCTAACCTGCATATGAGATCATTTTAATAGTCACTATTACAAAGATGAAGATATACGAAAGTGCATGACGACACCAGATCAACGACTTTTGTACCTCGTGCGATGTATTGTGACCACAGATATCAGAACAAAGTTCTTATTTCTGTGGTTGCAACCCCCACGCTGCCATATGCATAAAATATAAATATACAAATAAAGCTATTTTGCTAAAAATTTCATGAGTATGAATACACAATCAAATCAACTACCCTATTGCAGTCCACTGCAGGACATAGACGCCTTTTCGTATACAGTTCTTTTCCGTATACAGTCCGACCCAAAGACCTTAATGAGGTCATCGGTCCACCTAACTGAGGGGTGTCCTACACTACGTTTGCCGAGTCGCGGTCTACACTCTAGGACACGTTTGCTCCAACGGCCATCGGTCCTTCGACAGATGTGACTGGCCCATTGTCACTTCAGGTTTCTAATACTACGAGCTATGTCGGTAACTTTGTTTCTTTGTCGGATGACCTCGTTCCGGATTTTATCCTTCAATGAGACGCCGAACTTAGCCCGTTCCATAGCTCGCTAATTGAGAGAGGAGAAATTAATATGATAACATCATCATAACAAAACATTAACATTCCACTTTAATAATAAATTAAAATATGTTGTTTTGTCTACAGATTTGGTTTTCAATGAGCTACGTTCTGATAAGCACATAGCAACAATGAAATTCTTTGAAAATTCTGCAACTGATGAATCCCGCAGATTGACTTTAAAATTCAATGAAGATTGTTCTGGTATGGCAGGATCTTTTAAAGTTTTGTGCGTTGATTGATAATAGTTAACTTCCAAACAATTAATAAATATCTATGTGATGATGGTGTGAAAATATAAAAATACTAGCTGACCTGTGCTCACTTCGTTGGAGGGCGAAAAAAACGCGTCCATTTTTTAAACATATTTCATTACTGATCCACTCCTATATATAGCTATATACGCTATAATAAGTTGTTGAATACACAAGCAGAATACAAATTATCAAATCAACTAGCCTATCGCTGTCCACTGGTTGACATAATATCTCCCAACACGCACCAGAACACGGTAAACCATCACTACCACAAATGAAAGCAAATAAAACTTAGGTTGTACGATTCACAAATTGTATTTATTACGCCTAAATTACAGAAGAAAGACTATGGAAGACAATGGCATGGTGGCCTAGTGGTCATGGCGCTGGACGCGTATAGTCCAGAGACGCGGGTTGGAGTCCCGCCTTGAGTACCAATTTATTCAGAGGGAACCAATCCTTGGGAATATTCCTTGATATTGCCAAAGCTTTCGATACTCTATCTAATTCGTTACTTCTGACTAAATTAGAAACACTTGGTATCAGAGGCACGCAGTTGAAAATTCTCGCGGACTACCTAAATGATCGGTACCAATGTGTAAAAATAGACAACGTTACTAGCGACTATCAAAGAGTTCCCAATTTTGGAGTCCCTCAGGGTAGTTTATTAGCACCAACCCTCTTCCTTGTTTATATTAACGACCTCTGTAATTTAAACATAAAAAACTGTAAAATAGTATCGTATGCCGACGACACAGCCTTAATTTTTTTTGGACAAAACAAACAAGAACTATTCGACAACGCACAGTTAGGCTTTAATTCTGTGAACAACTGGCTTGTCAGCAATTTACTGACGTTAAACACTGACAAGACAAAATATATTCACTTCATAATGCGGAAGTCCTCTATTAACACTCATAGCACTAATCTACACGCGCACCACTGTAATACTATCACTCCAGGCTATGCTTGTAACTGTCCAACTATCTTACGCACTAACACTATAAAATATCTCGGGATCACAATCGACGACACCCTTTCTTTCAGACAACATATAGAGGGGTTGTCAAAGAGGTTAAGAAAACTAATATTTATCTTTAAAAAAATACGAATAATAGCAGATCCAAAACTGATTTTGCAAGTTTACTCTGCTCTTTGTCAATCCTTAATATTTTACTGCATTACTTCATGGGGCGGAGCTTTAAAAACAATATTGATACCACTCGAACGGGCCCAGAGAGCAGTGTTAAAAGTAGCACATTTCCATCCCTTTCTATTTCCCACCGACCTTTTATACAAATCCTGCAACGTGCTGACGGTTCGCCAACTATTCATCATGCGATTAATACTAAAACAGCACACTCAGCTTCCATACAATAATGTCGTAACTAACAAAAGACGGAGAGATATAGTCTGCAGCTCACAGTCAGCCTCTAAACACACTTATATTAGAAGATTTTATGTATTTTTAGGCCCATACCTGTACAACAAATTAAATAAAAAAATATGTATTTATAATTTAAATTACTTTAATTGTAAAAATAAACTATACTCATTTTTACATAATTTAACGTATGACCAGACAGAGACTCTGCTAGCTGTATGTAAATAAATTTTATTATCACGTAGTTTTGTAAGTCTATATGTATAACTGTAATTTATTGTTTATAATTCATTTTGCCTAGTTAAGCACTTAATATTATAATCTAATCTCCACAGTACCTGAAATACAGGTTTTACCTAGTTCAGGTAACTAAAATAAATGTGAACTAATTATGTAAAATTCATATACCATGTAAATTCTAGCTCATAAGTTTCCTGAATAAACATTATCTTATCTTATCTTATTCTTTTGTCTTTCTTCTTTTCGGATTTTTCTAGTTATACTTAAGCTATATAGATAAAAAATTATATGTAATTTAATACAAAACTTAAAACCATTACGTAGACTCTTCAATTGCAAACATTGAAAGTTTACGGCTATCGCTGTCGTTAAGCCTAAATGTATAAATTAGATTATTTTTATGCCATTTTTTCATTTGTATTTGCTTTTTTCGGCAACATGAACGAAACTCGTTGCTGTCTTTTACCTGTTATTCCAGAGTTATTCGTGTTCCAGAGTTATAGTAATAATATTATAAAGAGGTAAAGTTTGTGTGTTTGTGACGTTGTAAGAGGTAATCTCTGGATCTACTGAATCGATTTTAAAAATCCTTTCTGTGTTGATTAGTCAATTTATCGGGTAGTGTCATAGGCTATAATATAATATCACGCTATGACTAATAGGAGTGGATCAGTAATGAAATATGTTTAAAAAAGATATTACACATAGATATTTATTAATTGTTTGGAAGTTAACTATTATCAATCAACGCACAAAACTTTGAAAGATCCTGCCATACCAGAACAATCTTCATTGAATTTTGAAGTCAATCTGCGGGATTCATCAGTTGCAGAATTTTCAAAGAATTTCATTGTTGCTATGTGCTTATCAGAACATAGCTCATTGAAAACCAAATCTGTGGAGAAAAACAAAGTCAACATATTTTTTTTTATCATTGCAGTAGAATGTTTTATTTTGTTAAGATGATGTTATCATATTAATTTCTCCTCTCTCATTTGCAAGGCGTTCATGCAAGAGAGGGATTAGGCATTTTGAAAAAATCATCATCATAACAGCTTATTAATGTCCCACTGCAGGGACGGGCCTCCTCCCGTGACGGAGGGATACTTGGCCTACTAATACCACGCTGGTCAGACGGATTGGTACAGGGTTTAATTTCAAATTTGCCTTCTTTTTATTTCGTAACGATAATATTGACACCCATGGGATCAGATGGGGTGGTGACATATTGTATTCTTACTCCGTTACCACACGGACAATAAAATGTGTAAATATAAAATCATACCATTAAATTCCTTTATAGATCGCTCTTCACCACCAAATTCTTTGGGCAAATCATCTTTTGAAAAATAATTTAGCAAACTGTCTTTATTTTTATGTATAACTATCCTTTCTTGTAATTTTGTCGTTAGAATTTGTTTTAAAATTGTTACAATAGCGTTTAAAAACTTCGATCTTGATAAAATGTGTATTTTCTTTAATCTTTGCCCTAAAACATCCCTAAACAAGAAACAAATACTTCTTTATATATTTTTTAAATTTTATTCTGTTTGTACTCGTACCTACAAGCTGTTTAAGGAATACTTAGCCTAATAATACCTTTTCTTTATCAAGCAATAGCAACAAAAAACTTCGTGGATGCACAGAGGATTATTAGGAATTCCCGCCATATGTTGTGCCTGCTACTTCCCTATATGTTTTTTTCCAGCGGAACCAACAAATAAAGGAAGTAGCTGGCGCATTATAAAAAGAGTTTGTAAATGTTAGGTTTTATCATTTTATGTTTATGCATTATATTTCCAAGGCTTCATGGAATAGGCAGCTCTGCCACTAACGACTTTGAGCGGCCATTGCAACTTAGGATTTTGCACATCAGTTACATTTGACAATCATTAACAATAAATAAGATTAAGGTAATACTTACGAAAAATAAAACCATGGCTTTTTGAGAAACAATCGAGCTCGCTTTGGTTATAAAGCCAAGAGTCACAAAACGTATGTCTATTACTAATTCATAGCCTAGGCAATAATCATTATTCTGCAAATAATATCCAAGCTGAAAAAGAAAAATAAAACATAATTAGTTTGTATTATGATAACAAAAGCTAGCCGCAATTTCCGTGTTTAAAAGAGTACAAATTATTATCTTCTTACGTTAACAAATACTGAGATCTAAAGTAAAAAGTCTTATGAAATTTTAATTCATTCGTCTTCCAGGATAAGCATGAATACAAGTAAAATGTATATTAGGCTTGTGACGTTCAGTAGCGTGGTTTCTACTTACTTTCACAGAAACAAGCCGTGACTTTGTGTTATATACCTAAATCACCACGTGGTTTCTTTCGTCCATGCTTTAAAATGCCTACAGCTAGGAGAAGCGTGTAACCTCTCATACAGGATTTTCTAAAACAGACTCGTGTGACATATTTCATTTTGATAACAAAGAACTTCACTCTCCAGAACTTGAATTTCGGCTATGCATAATATATGTAGTTTTTATTACGTACGAATAGGTGCATCTGCTTTCTATTTGTAGTGTTCTTTATTTTGTTTTTCTCGACGGACCATATTTATGACGAGACCCTTGTTAACAATTCTGCTATTTTACTAACCGACAACTGTTTTTATGTTAAAAAACTAGATTTACCGTTATTAAATATCGAAAGTAAGTTATGATTGAAGTTTCCTTATCATCCTCGCCAGTAATGTGTGTTATCAATACTCTGTAGTTATCCTTCGTGGGTTTTGTTAGAACAAAAGTGTGTCTGAAAGTAATAAAAATCATCTTTAAAATATTTAAAAAATCTTTTAAATTACTTAAGAATCCTTACATTAAGTCACCACCCATTCTCATCCCATGGGAGTCGTAAAAACCGACTAAGGGATTATACGTTATCTTTACGAAATAAAAAGAAGGGAAACTTGAAATTAAACCATACTAAGTAATCCATCTGGCCAACGTGATATTAGTAGACCAAATCACAGGAGGAGGCCCGTCCCTGCAGTAGGACATTAATGGGCTGTTATGATAAAATACTTACGTAAGTTTCTGAAGGCTTATAAATTCATTTTCTACACAAAAATTCTGTAAGAACTCAGGCAATAGAGTAATAGATGTGCAGGTCTTGTCCATTGATCTCTTAGCTCTTTCTATCGAGCCTTTGTTATAAATAAGTAAACGTTCCAAAAACTCAGGATCTGAAAATTGAACAGAAATTTAGGTTTATATAATGCTTAGGTTGTAAAGAAGGAGAAAATTTAGAAGCAAAGTTGTAGAGAATTTTATTAGGTTTCCTTATGTTCTACAACAAAAATTCGTACGATGCACCCTTTTCGAGATTTAGACGAAAAACTAAAAAACGGGACCTTCTGCCCCTTCGCCTCGGGCTGGAGTTGGAGGGGCGGTGACTTTTAGTATGTTTGTCTCCTAACTAGTCCAAACAAAGTGTCTAAGTCAAACTTTCTGTTTTTGACTTTATTTTGAGCACTCATTTACTGGACTAAAGATATTCTTACCGTAATCCTTTCGAGTGAAATGATTTTGCATTTGGTTCCAAAGATGAAAATGTTCAATATCCCGCGTTAGTTTATTCACATCATCGTATCCTACCGCTTTTCTTACATCTTCCAATTGATTTTCATTAAATTGTAGTATAGGCGTAGTTTCAAGTTTATCAATCATTTTAGTTATTATTTTATTCTTTTGACTAAAGTAATGTTTTCTAGACGTTCATTGAAAATGAAGAATAAAGCCTTAGAGAAATATGTTTTTGTTTTATCTTGTTATTATTCATAAAGTACATATTTATAATGAAGTTTTTTAATACATGAGTATGTAATTATGTGGAATATTCTCAACGTTTTGTTTTTTATCCATCTTTATTATAGTATGCTGTGAATTAAGTATCCGTGTGCGTTTATTATTTAAATAAATTACAGTATTTATAAGTGACATGTTTTCAAAGAATAGAAAGTATTACCGCCCTATATTCCTACAAAATGACATCATCGTAGAATACTCCTAGGTCGTTCTCAGGTTCCTCATTTTTTGGTTGACTTCCGTGGTACATTTTTATTAATTCATAACAGCCCATTAATGTCCCATTGCAAAGACGGGCCTTCCGTGACGAAGGGACTTGGCCTACTAATACCACGCTGGCCAGACGGATTGGTATAAGGTTTAATTTCAAGTTTTCCTTCTTTATTATTTCGTAAAGATAATATTGACGAATAGTCCCTTAGTCGGTTGTTACGACACCCATGGAATGAGATGCGATGGTGACATTGTATTCTTACTCCGTCGCCACACGGATAAATATTTTTTTTTCTTAATTTAAACATATTATTTACTGTACAAAAAAAATCGTATCAAGTCATTTTCGCGACGCGCTTATTTGAGGTGGCTGAGAACGACCCTCCTACATAACTATATTTATGCCTAACATGGATGGAAAGCTTAACCCAAAAGTCTCTACTAAGCCTTTTGATCTGCTTTTTGGTTGGTGGTTTTATAACATGACTACGCACGCTACGCAGAGTTCTCCGGTTCGATTCCCGCTCAATGCAAATCTTTGTGTGCATGAACATGATTGTTTGCATTGGTCTGGGTGTTTTCTATGTATAATTTATGAATGTATTTTCAAAAACAAAAAGTATTTGAGTATGTTTATCCGTTGTCTTTATCCATAGCTCTGCTTTGTTTGGGACTAGATGGTTTTGCGTGAATGTCTGTGGAATAATATTTTAATATTTTAAATTGCTTTAAGGCGACAAACCTGCAAGCGCCTGATGGTAAGTAAACGCCGATTATGGACTTCTGCGATATGATGAGTTTTCAGAAGTTTTTAATAAAAATTAATGTCTTACTTGATTTGTGTATTTTATTAGAATGCGTATAAAGAATTGTTTATTAAAATAATACGTGCAGTAATAATTGCACGGTATTTAATAATAATTTGCATTCGAAGCAATATTCGTACACGTGATTAACCTCCGGTTTCTGAATGACTGATAAAGTAAAAATCAACTAATCAAGTGTCAAAACTATCATTTTCAGGAACTAAAATGACAGTTTTGACACTTGATTACCTAGTTGATTTTTACTTGATCAGTCATTCAGAAACTGGGTGTTAGTTAACTTATTGTTTAGCCAAATTCATAATGTTATATTATATTACGACTAGTTTATTTTGTCAATATAAATAATTGTGATTACGTTGTATGCACATAGTGTTACTTTGCAATGTAGGTCAAAATGTTTAATTTTAAATCGATTGTATTATTGTGATTGTAATGTGTTTTGTGAATTAAATAAATCAATTTTAACTCCACTGAAAAGTATATTTCCAAAAATAAATCAAGGAAAATTTAATTTATAACATAAATATAATAAGGTACTACTATAAGGTACTTGTATGTCAAGATTCTCCGCCGTTACAGAAAGAGACCTATGCCTTAGTGATACATCAAAGGGTAATTAATATGACAATTGTGTTAAATATTAAAATCATGTTTTTAAAGCGTGTTACATTGACTACTTACATTATGTCTATGGATTAATGTGTGGGTGTATTTTAAAGTCTTTTGTTAACGTGTGAAATTAGTCCTAAATAATTATAAGCAATATACTTGAACTTTATACATCTGATAATTTACTTTTTGTATAACTATTGTATACAAAGAAGTCAAGCCTGATAGACCGTTCGAAAATCACGCATTTTATTAGTAAATTCAATATGGAAGAACTTAAATCTAACCCTTTATTTCAATTTAATGATAATCATTTACAAGCAGTGCGTGAAAAACTTGGGTATAATGACAATAAGTTGAAACAAGATTTGGAACAGTTGAATGAATGGATCAGTCTGCAGAACCATTTTAGGGTTAAGGAATTTGGTAAGTTCGAGTTTTTTTTTCTTTATTGGAAGGCTTAATCATGAAAATGATTGTGTCGCCTTAATTTGGACAACAATTTAACTATCTACCTGGATACTAACAGTGGTATTATCATTTTACACATGTCTTTCAGTTTAAGTTCGACTTTAAAGTTTTGTTTTTAATTATTATTTGTTATTATTTCTCAATAAGTGAGCCTGTTGGTTGATGGCACCCTAAAAATATGAAAAATATGGTAAAAACCTTATTTTCGTTCACCTGTCCGTTTTGTCAAATTGTATATCAATCACGAGTTGACTCATTTTGTTGAAACTAAATATTATAATCTAAGATATTTTTGTAATTATTTAATGTACGATGACAATACTCTTACAAAATAACCATTGATTAAATACCCGTATTTCAGCTAAAGCTAAATACTTACCCTCTTACTCATAAACGCCTCTCAAATTTAATCACTGTTTAGCAAGATTTTTATTAGCAAAACCAACCTTATACCAAACAAAACCGTAGGAATTTAAGCTAATCAATTGACTAAAATTTAAATGCGTTTATGAGTAAGGGAGCTAATCTCGACGTTTTAAGAAACAGAATATGATAAAATATTACTGTGATGTGACTTTAAATGTGAATTGTAAATCAAATTAATTTATTTTGAATTATGTTACTAGAAAGTGATGACAATATTTAATTGTACCCACCACCACCACTATTGCGTAAACAACGAATCATACATCGTACAGTGCATTCTACAAATCAGCATTTTATATTACCTTGAATAAATTTATATCATTGAATTAACGTAAATATACGTCACACAGTACTTATGTATTAAACTTAAGTTACATAACAGTTAATTGTCAATAAATACTTAATTAAAGAAAGTTATTATGACTTCCTTTCCGTGTGGTGATGGTGACGGAGTAAGAATACAGTGTGTCACCACCCCATCTCAACCCATGGGTGTCGTAAAAACCGACTAACAGACTAACCGTAAATTTTATCTTTACGAAGTAAAAAGAAGGAAAACTTGAAATTAAACACTCACACGTACCATTATTATTATGAGCTGTTGTTATGCCATTGATATCAGCCGTATTAATAAAACAAAATTCTACACGGTTCAAAAGCAACTAAGTATGTATACTTACCACATTATTTAAAGCAATTTAGTTTTCATCAAGGTTCGGATACAAGTTTTTGCGCTAGACATATAGTATCTTCTAATGATGACAAACACAAACATAGCTCGGGAACAGATTTTTTTTACCGGTTGTACGCAAGCCTTGTAGTTCGTAACGAAGGATAATAAATTTTCTCTAGGATGAATTCTCAAAGCTGTTAAAACATCATTTCACAAAATATGACACAAATCATCAGAGAAAACTGTAGCATCACTGAATACATATTACGTGAGATTATAATAATATACATACTTGTCCTAATGACCACCTGTGGATCATCTAGTGTATATCTAAAGCACACATGTGATTAGACCAACATAATGATGACGACACTCATGAGAAGCCAATACTTTTAAGAGCGTTTATAGGGCTCACTAGCGCCGCCAATTGAAAAAAAAAACATAATTCGCAAATAGGATTGTAAAATGTTGATAACAAATTCTTGAGAAAAGGCAATGAAGTATTTGTATAACACACTCTCAACACTTTTCATGTTTTTCAATTAGATAAATATTGCATTTAGAACAAAAACGGCCGTTTTTTTCAAATGCGAAATTTAACTAGTGAGCCATGTAAAGGTACTTTATCTTAGCCCTTATTACTGGACTATACTCTACTATAGCTATTGGTCTGAATAAATTCGTACTTCCGTGTCCTTGATACAATTCTATATAAAAATATCCGTCAGTAAATTAAATCGTAAATAATTAATTAAGCCTAATTTTAACTAAGCGATAAATAATTAAACTATACAATAATTAATAACTTATTAAACTTTTTGTTCCATAATTAGCTGCTTAACAAGGTTAAGTATTACTTAAATTAACATCCATAATCATTATAAAAAATATTATTATGTTTATTGTCTTAAGTATTAATAAGTTTTAGAAAAACGTGAGAATAGAATATTGTTTTATATAATTACGATGACGTCATTGAGATAATCAAAATCTCATGGTCAAATTAATCATATTGAAACTATTGTAAAATTGAATTATTATTTTTTCTTAAAGATGTAGGACAAAGGTTGTTTAATTAACGGATTTCCTTTTTCAATTCTGAAAATTTAAGACAGCGCAAAAGCATTTTATTAAGTTCCAGAAATGGACTAAATTGGTAGGTTACCTAATAGAACGGTAGCTACGTTTTAAATAAAAGTTATCTTATCTTATCTTATCTTAAAGTAGCTTAACACTTGGTTTGGTTGTCAGATGAACCAAACCAAGTGTTAAGCTACTGTAAAACGTAGTCACCGCTTTATTTGCAGGCTCTACGTAGGGATCTTCCCCCAAATTATTTGTTATGGCATACCTTGATTTAAATCTCGTTATTAGTATAAAGTTTTTTCAGCAAATAACTATCTTTTCGAAACAAATTTGTGCTTAAGGGTTGTAGCAGATATATCAAAACGTAAACGGATCGGCACCGCATCAAATCGAGCCGCTCAGTATTATTTGTATAAAACTACTTACTGCAACGCACACTAATCAGAATCGTAACGTAATCAGATTTTTGACATTTGACACCGAGGAAAAAGGCGAGGCGGTGCCGATCCGTTTTTTTTTACGTTTTGATATATCTTCTACGACTCTAAATATTAAATTTATAGGTTGTTTATATTAGATTAGTTCTAATGTTTTTTTTAATATGATTTACAGAAAATGAATACTTAGAGAGGTTACTGGTAACTAACAAAGGATCAATTGAGAGGACTAAGAAGAGACTAGACAAATTATGCACTTACACCAATTTGCAGCCAGATTTCTTCCTGAATTTCGATGTTAAGAATGAGTTTAATTATCTTTTTAAGAGCTCGTAAGTAATTTATGATTTCTTTATGGTTGAGTGTAATATGTGACAACGAAAAGTAAAACAACGAATACCACGACCCCGTAAGTTTACTACAACGAATAACGTAACAACTAATGCAAGCCACCAGGAATATCTTAGCAACGAAGAATAAATAATAATGATAATTTTAGAGAGCTCGTAAGTAATTTCAATTTATACTACAGCAGAGTCGAAGTGCATCGAAGAGTCAATACAAAACTGAACATATCAAATTCAACCATTACTCCACAGTATAACGCATAGATTACTTCTAAGATTGTGCGCGAAACCAATCAGCGTTGTCAGGCGCAGACGCGCAAATTCGGAAGAATGCGCGCATATTTTTAAAATCACCGAAGTAATGTGTACGTTACGCTTTGGAGTTTAAAAGTTATTTTGTTTTGTTAAGTTTTAGATTAACGCTTCGATTCGCTTCGGTTCTGTCTCACTATAAATTGACTCTTATAAATTAAAATAGCCATTAAGAGGAAGAGTTTCTCTTGCAGACTTTTAAAAAAGTCAAAAACAAATTCTTATGTTTGTTTTCGACATTATAAAAAAAGTATATAATAACTTAAAACGATTTTTTTAATAGTTATTCTTAGTTTAGAAAAGTTAGAGGCGACTTTAGTTTGGCTTTACATGACATGTAGAACTTAAATTGAATGCTTTATGATTAAAGAAAATAAAAATTCATACCTACTTTTATATTTTGCACACACGCTTTTGATACATTCAGTAGACCAGACCCATAATAATATTAAACACAGTCTTTGCTTACAATAATTTGCCCTATGTGGTAATTAAACAAAAAAACAATATTTTCTACAACTTATCCTTTACGCAATCAATGAATCAATCAATCAACAAACTTTAAAAAAAAAAAAAAAAAAAAACAGAACTCGGTCCTGCGCCTTCCGCATCCAGTCCGACCCAGACACCTTTTTAAGGTCGTCGGTCCACCTAGCTGAGGGGCGCCCTACACTACGTTTGCAATATAAAGATGATTTATTTAATAATTTCAGATACACCTGCATTTTACCAAAACCTACAGCTGATAACTATCGCGTATCATTAACAATGTTAACCGGTGATAATTCTGATGATCTTAAAAATATGATACCGTTTTATAGATATCTTATTGTGGTAAGTTTAATGTGTTATAACTTTATACAATTAAATTTATACTTTACCACCGTAATTATTATCTTTACAAAGTAAAAAGAAAGGAAAACTTGAAATTAAACCCTATACCAATCCGTCTGGCCAGCGTGGTAAAAGTAGGCTAAGTATCCCTCCGTAACGGGAGCAGGCCCGTTCTTGCAGTGGGACGTAATAGGCTGTTATGATGAAGGGATTAATAACACAAAATCTTACAAACCTTATCAGCCAGCGGTTGTAAAAGACGACAAAAGTCAACCGAAATTATTTTTAGAGAAGGAAAACTCGGAACTAGTTTAGGTAGGTATATCATTATAGTCAAACATCAAAAGGTAGATAAACAGCAATATGACTTTTTGAAAAGTATCTGATGTAATGAAAAGCAAAATGAATAGTGTAATGAAAAATAAAGTATTTTTTTAAATTTTTTAAGAAAAAAAAAATACAATGCAGCAGTAAAATAATTACTATCACGGGCCTCCTCCCGTGACGGAGGGATACTTGGCCTACTAATACCACGCTGGCCAGACGGATTGGTACAGGGTTTAATTTCAAGTTTTCCTTCTTTCTGTATAAAGGTAACGTTCACAGATAAACCCTTAGTCGGTTTCTACGACACCCATGGGATGAGATGGGGAGGTGACATATTGTATTCTTACTCCGTCACCACACAGACAAATTATAAATATTATACTTTCTTGTTATTTCAGCTGGCTCACTACTCTCAGGTTCACGACTACTGCCTTGGATACGAGTATATTTTGGATTGCAAAAATATTACTCTGGGAGTGTTGTCAAAAATAAATCCTTTGATATCACACAGAGCCCTCTCGTCCATTTTTGTAAGTACCTATGAGTAAGACATCATTATCATCATCATATCAGTCAATCGACGTCCACTGCTGGACATAGGCCTTCTCCAAGTATTGCCACCTTGTCCGGTCCTGTGCCTCCCTCATCCATCGGCTACCCGCCGTCCACCGTGTGAGGGGTCTCCGCACCGTGCGCTTTCCGGTACGCGGTCGCCATTCCAGAACCCTGCCCTGCCCACCGCCACTTTAACCGGGCAATTCTGAGCGCTATGTCGAAACACATAAAACACAATATTTTTTATTAATACACTAATATTACTTATCAGCATATTGGCTCTACTAATTCATTCTTCACTTGCTTTCAAAGTTTTCTAAAGTATCTCAAAGAAATCTTAAAATAATATTTTCACGATGTACGCATGAAATAGTTGCCATAATGAAAGCACCATTTTATAGATAGGTATTCATTGGACTTTCACTACAAATGTAAAAAAAAAAAATACGAAAATACAACCAACCAAAAAGTAAAAATTTATCCTTAATCTTAACTAAGTACACATTTATCATAAAACTCTAATTTTTTTGGAGTCGTACATACAAAAAAAGAAAAGTATTCGTGTCGAATTGATAACCTCCTCCGTTTTTTGCGTTGGTTAATAAAACAATGTTGGAGAAAATAAATGTTATCCGAATTAACTACAGTGAATCCAAAACTGTAATTCTAGTTGTTAGAAACCTTTTGTAAAACGCTTATAAGTAAACTAAAATATATAAAATAGCGCGAGGAATTTTCTCTAAATGTTTACGCTGATGTATGCCATGAAATACGAGCCAATTTCAAAACTCATTGGCTTGTGGAGTTTAATAGTATTTTAAATTTTCCTAGGCATGTTTAAATGTATTGGCTTACTTTTTAGATGTCAAAAAATAACTTAGCCGGGACTGATTGAAAACACAGGCCATTCAAATTTTATCAATAAATCATGCAGTATATTTTGTTGAATGTATTTATTTTATTTCCCTTATTTTTGGTTGTTTAATTTGCTAAAACGTTTTATGCCTAGTTTTCTTATCTTTTCTGTCGTGCCAATTAAATCAGCAAACTTTCTCTTTTTACATACATACATTCATACATAAACTCACGCCTTATCCCGTCCGGGGTAGGCAGAGACGACAGAACGCCACTTGTCACGATCCTGGCAAACAGATTGGGCCTCTTCCACATTCATTAAGCGAGTCATATATGGGCGTCGGTTACGTGTGCTCTTTATTTGGCCCTTCTTCAATATGCAACCTATCTCGTCAACATCATATTTTATGTTATCCGGGGCCTATCACCGGTCCAATTTAAACAATCATGTTCATGCACACAAAGATTTGTATTGAGCGGGAATCGAACCTGAGACCTCTCCGTAGCAGTCATGTTATATGTATAACTAACCACTATACGCCACAGAGGTCATCTAAAAATTGACGGCATGTTTTACCATTATATTCTCATATTATCACCACATTTTGGAGATCGTTATTATCATTGTATTAATATTTTACAGGAAGCAATGGGTCAAAGAATGAAAAGAATACATTTTGTTAGTTCCTCAAAGTTGTTCGATCATTTCGTAACGTTAGTCAAGCAAGGCTTTTCGGCAAATTTGAAACAAAGAGTTCTTATACATTCAGACTACGATGGCCTTTATGATTATATTCCAAGGGAAAATCTACCGAAAGATTTTGGAGGAAACGAAATGACCGTACAAGAATTAACAGGTATGTGAAAGAATTAAAACTAAACAAACCACGGTGTGTGACGGAGTAAGAATACAATATGTCACCACCCCAACTTGGGATAAGTTGGGTTGGTGTGATGGGTGTCGTAAAATTCGACTAAGGGACTATCCGTGAATATTATCTTTACGAAATAAAAAGAAGGAAAACTTGAAATTAAACCCTATACCAATCCGTCTGGCCAGCGTGGTATTAGTAGGCCCAGTATCCCTCCGTCACAGGAGGAGGCCCGTACCTGCAGAGGGACATTAGTGGGCTGCTATGATGCAAGTGGTTTATTTTTTTTTAACTTAGCAAATACAACATCATTCTCATTCCTTTCCTGATAAAAATTAAATATTGATGCGGCAAAAATATAATGAAAAGTACGATTCCCGTCCATTGGACCCAAGTGACACATGCTATAAGCGTCGTTATCCTCGTCATGCCGCTTTTACCTTATCCCTTTCATCAATTAGCCTCGCGCTGTCAGTGGCTAGATAGGCATTTCCAAAAAACGCGCCACAGAACACTGTCCTTCGCCTTCTGCATCAAGTCCGACCCAGAAACCTTGTTAAAGGCATCGGTCCAACTTGCTGTGGGGCGTCCTACCTTCTTCCTTCGGTTAAACCTCGCTCTAATTTACATGACCAAGACGTCAATATGACACGTATACCATGTTAGGCCAGCTTCTGCAAGTTACCTACGCCTTATAAATTTCTGATTACAGATATGATATAAACGGAAAATTAACGTGCATTTTATTTACCTTTATTTGACTTGACGTTTCGGCACAGGTTACACTGGGCGTGGTCGCCAACTGACTCGTGAAAATGTCAAGTAAAATAAAGGTAAATAAAATGCGCGTTAATATCCCGTTTATATATTTTTTAAGTTTAAAAGTTATAATTCTGATTACAGAGTTCCAATTTAAAGAGATGTGTTCTGAAGCCAACATCAAACGACTTAAGTTTATGGAGAGTATCGGTACAGATGAGTCTAAGAGACTAATAAGTACTTTCAATGAAGAATATTCTGGTACACCTGGCTCCTTCAAGACTTTGTGCGTCGATTGATACATTGGAGTATTTTGGTTCAACGTCTGGGTTGTTATTTAATGTTTTATAATATTATAACACTTTCATTATTCACTAATACACTAAAGTTAAAATTAAAGTATGGATTTCACATCTTTTCTTAACAAAAATAGGTTCTTCCATTTATTCATAATAAGTATTTAAAAAACCTTTCAATCAGTCTTTCAAAAAATCTTTCATTTAGGTGGTAGTTTGTTAATTTGTTTCATAATTATTAATTAATATTGTTAATAAAAATGCCACATTATATCAATGGAAAATAAAAATTAATAACCCTTTTTGTTTTATTGACACTATAATATAATTATTACATGACTCAAAATTATTATTTTAGAACGAAAATAGAAAACTTAAATTTTTGTTAAATTTACTAACATTGATTTAACCTACAACTTGTTATTCATTTATATTAAGTACATTTTGCTATCGTAAATTCAGAAGCCTCATGCACAATGACAATGGTTTTAAATCAAAATGGCATGGCGTACTACTTATCATGGGATCCTTTTTTGCCTCATAATGGTTTTTGTACATATTACTGCCCTTGTGGCTTAAAAACTTAGAATAAAAATAGAGAACCACTTGTCATTAATGTTGATACCAAGTTCTTTCCGCTACTCGTCACAAGAATCTATAGCAAATCACAAAATCTAGAAAATATATCTAGCTATTTTTGCTATTAAGTTTAAATAAGGCGTTGTATTTTACGAACAAACCAGGCTGTTGTGTGAACTCAACTTTTTATTCTTTACTTCACACTCCAAAACATTTTATAAAACAAATCAATTTCTACCATTTTATTATTTTTGTTCCAGTTTTATGATTTGGATGGATTTTTTGGATGGATTTTTATGTTTCGTACCATTTCAACTTTAAACAATTCTTGTTATTTTTTAGATCGTGATTTTTTTGCAGCTTTGTTTATAAACAAAAATTTAGGTAGAAAACACTGAATTATATTTGTGTAAAATAACTATTAAAAAGAAGAATTGATTCATGAATAAAAAGACCCCTTATTTCAATAATATGAATTCCTTGAAAAGGAAACGCCACAACGAATAACTAAGCAATAACATAGCACGGAAGTCATACGATATCGAATAACAAAACAACGAATTCACCAATAAGAATACAATCAAGTTAATATACACCCATTATAATGTTTTTCCTAGAAGAAGAACCCATGACCTAGGCGGAAGTTACTGCTCCTAAAAGTCAACTAAAAAAAACTTGCAGATAATTAATAATATGTCTTTGAAATAATAAGAACCGCTTGACACTAAACCCTCTACCACTTCTTCATCTGAGCAAAGTATGTAGTATTAATGGGTAGTACAGTCATATAATATATTACTGTACTGCCCATATAATCCGTGTGGTGACGGAGTAAGAATACAATATGTTACCACCCCATCCCATCCCATGAGTGTCGTAAAAACCGACTATCCGTGAATATTATCTTTACGAAATAAAAAGAAAGAAAACTTGAAATAAAACCCTATACCAATCCGTCTGGCCAGCGTGATATTAGTAGGCCAAGTATCACTCCGTCATGAGAGGAGTCCCGTCCCTGCAGCGGGGCATTAATGGGCTGTTATAATGATGATGATAACAGTCATATAGTGGGACATTGGACTGTTTTAATAAGATTCAATACAGAAATAGTAATACTGTTTACTTGTGATTGTATTCTTTACAATCTCTCATGTTGTTTATATAATTATTTACTTTCTTATCTACCATAACAAGTCAGCTCCGTGCTTCATCAAAGAAATTAATGTAATAACTACAGAAGAGACATTTGCGCAAAGGTACAGTGAAGTGACTATTATACCTGTGTGTCATTTATCATACAGCTGGTTTAATTTCAAGTTTTCCTTCTTTTTATTTCGTAAAGATAATATTCACGGATAGTCCCTTAGTCGGGTTTTTACGCCACTCATGGGATGCGATGGGGTGGTGATAAATTGTATTTTTACTTCGTCACCACAAGGTAAGGTTATAGGTAAGGAAAGTATGCTTACCTTTGTTGTTTGGTTCAATCAACTAGTCTATCGCAGTCCACTGCTAAGCATAGGTCTCTCCCAATACGCGTCACAGAACACGTTGTTTGGATACGCTAAGATAATTCGCGAACTAAGTAGGAAACCTCAGTCAACATTTCGACACTTTCGACTTGGAGAATTCTTAAAAAAATCGAATCATAAAAGAAATCATTTACGCAGAAATCTACAAAAGAGATAGTTCATTTATTTTCTTAATGTTATTTTGTAACATATTAAAAGATTTTCAAACTTTACCACCGCTTCCAAGGCGCTAGTAGAGAAGAAGCGCCGTAACAAACTCTAAAGCAGCATTTTTTAGACGTCTCTTTAATTTTACAACAATTTTGTAACTGAAATAAAGAGCTGCAACCATTGTATACCATATAAAAACTAAGGGTTGTACTAAAGGATCAATATTAATTATTAATATTATATTTTTTAATATTAAATAAACTAGAAATAATCGTCCTGTAGGTAGTACATCAAAGTGGGAGCACCAAATCACAAACATAAATTATGATTTCTAGTAATAAAAATGTCGCTCAACTAAATTCTAAACTAGATTATTTAGATTCTTAATATATTATTAAAAACTAAAACTGACAGTGTAATAAATGTTGAAATTTATTTCTGAAAATTAAATCAAAGTGATTTTTTTTTATTATGAATTAATTATTATATGATTCAGAGTTTATAATAATATAATGCGATAATTTCTTACTAGTGTCATTAGTCTTTAGGTTGTGATAAGAGAACTAGTTATTGTTCATTTCAATATTATAATTTATACATTTAATTATTTGTAATAAAGAATAATTGTTTATAAATAAATTAAAAAAACGATTAATTGTCAAAAATAGTAACAAATATTAGAATGGAAGAAATTAAAGCAAATCTCGTGTTAAAGTTCAATGAGAACCAATTATTAAAAGTTCGTAAAGTTCTTGGATATGGAGAAATAAACAAACTAGAGCAAGATATTGAACAATTACGTGATTGGACTAAGAAACAAAGTCATTTTAGTGTCAAAAAGTTTGGTAAGTTTTTGAAAGTAAGAAGGTAGCTAAAATGTAAAAAAAATTATAACCTTTTTTGTCGTGAAAACAGATGATGCTTTCGGTGGTACTTACTTACTGTTTAATTAATTAATTGTTTACTTATGAAATTTTTGGTGTACAGCAGTTTTGGAATTTAGAAGGTGTTCAGCGACTTTTGGGCCTGACTGTACCTATTTAGTTTGCATTATTATTACATTAAAATAAAATAAATGTAAACCTCTTGCTACGCCTGTATAAGGCACTAGGTTGTTTCTGTATACCTAAACAATAAGAACTTTGTACTTACTTAGTTGCAAATAAAGTTTGAAGTTGAAGTTGAATTTGGTTATGTTTAATGTTTAAAATTCAGATGATGAGTTCTTGGAGCGTCTTTTGATTTACAACAAGGGATCAATTGAAAGGACTAAACAGAAATTGGACAAATTATGTACTTGCATAAGCTTGATGCCAGACTTTTTGAAAAATGTTGACCCCAGAAATGAATTCCGCGCTGTTCACGTCGTGACGTAAGTTCTAATGTTGAATTAAAACTAAATTGATTTTTAACCGACTCCAAAAAGAGGTAGAGAACTCTGTTTAGTAGTAGTATGTACAGTCACGAGCAATAATATGTACACATTATCACATTTTGTAAATCAGTTATCTAAAGTTCTGCCAATACAAAATTAAATATTCGAAGATTAGTTTAAAACTGTACGGAACCTCTTCTAAATTACGAAATAATTTTGGTATTCTAATGTCTAGATAAACGTGCAGATAGTTTAGAAAATTTGACAATGTGTACATATTATTGCTCGTGACTGTACCTATATGTAGTATGTTTAGTTTTTCATACTTAATAACTACAAATCAGTAACTACCTAATTAATTTAATAATTGAAAAAGTATTATAATTATTATTACTTTTGAAAGTACATTATATTATAATCTCAAAGTTCCATAGCAATTTTAATAAAAAAACATAGATTTTTATCAAAAAACTTTGAATTTCTACTTGAGTTTATAATCTGTTTTTTAAATAACAAACTATCTACCTTAAATGATTGTTCATAAGCTATAAAAAAAGGTTGTAAAAAAATCTTTGTTTATTTTTAATTGGCTTTTATTTTTTGTTCAATCCTGTACATTATATTTATTAGCTGTAAGTTTTTCTAAAATTGTAAAATAAATAAATGTGAATGTTACAGAAATAACTATGTGTTACCAAAACCCACGGAAGATAACTACAGAGTAATGATATCAACAGTAACTGGAGAAGAAGACAAAGACTTTGAGCTCATAAGCTTTTACAGATACATTATTTTGGTTAGTATTCTTTTATCATCCCTAATTGATAAATACATTATAACTAAGTTTTTGACGACCTCTGTGGCATATTGTTTTTATTACATGGCTGTTACGCTGAGGTCTCGGGTTCGATTCCCGCTCAATGCAAATCTTTGTGTGCATGGACACGATTGTTTGTATTGGTTTGAGTGTTTGTATGTATTGGTTTGAGTGTTTGTGTGTATAATATGTATGTATTTACAAAGAAAAGTATAAAAGTATTAATAATATTTTGTTACCCATAACACAATCAGGTTAAACCTAGCTTACGAAGCCCTTGCGCTATTCTGTGTCTTATAAACATTGAGGTAATATGTACTACGTACTACATATTACCTCAATGCTTATATATTACTTACATTACATCTTTATAGTACAAATAAATTATACCTATAAAACCGGCTTAGCCAGTTATTTATAACAAATATACCTAGAAAATTTGTCTGATTCAAACAATGGTTATGAAAATTTACTCAGACGTTTAATACAAAAAAATTAATGAATATAAATTACAAATTTATCAGTTTCATCCTATGCAAGTTGCATAAGGAAAAATACTGTATTTTTTTGTATTCAATTCCTGAGAAAATTTTCTAAATTAGTATTGTTAATTCTCTTACCTAAAATCGTTAAAAACTCGGTTAAGATAACTTTTAGTTGTCAAATTGTCTTACCTATTGTGTGACAATTTGACAACTAAAGTAAACTTAACCGAATTTTTAGCGATTTTAAGGTACAAGAATTGACATGCAGGTTCTAAATCTTTTCTTAATAAGCATGTCAATTCTGGTACCTAAAAATTCGTTTAAGTTAACTTTTAGTTGTCGAATTGTCACACTCTAAATAAAACTTAAACACGACCACAAAAGATTACAATTGCAATAGCAAAAACATGACAACTAAAAGTTAACTTAACCGAATTTTAGGTACGAGAATTGACATGCAGTTTCTAAATCAGTCAGTTCAAAACGGACTTTAAAAAGTATTTAATTTCAGCTACTACACTACATGCTGCGCAATGATTATTGCCTGGGCTATGAATGGATAGGAGACATACGAAATATAACATTCGGTGTCGTTAAGAAACTTAACCCCATTGTTATTCACAAAGCTCTTACTTTGGTGACCGTAAGTATAAATCAAGTAAAAGTACTTAAAATATTTTAAATGTTAGTTTTTATATTTTTATAACAGTTAGGACTGTTTCGAATCTAAAAGAAACTCAAATAATATATCCGTTTGTCAATCAGCTGGATAATACAGCGAATTAATCTCCAAGTCATATAGTATTAACAAAAGTCGATTATGCAAGTACAATCCATATGTGGAGCTCTTTACTTGATTACAATTGGTAATCCTGGCAGCTACAACCAAACTAACAAATTCAAGTAAATAACTTTTAATCTTCATTATCATTAAATTATCATTTATGAAATAATTCAACTATTGGGCATAAACATATGCAAAGACCGTGTGGTGACGGAGTAAGAATACAATATGTCACCACCCCATCTCATCCAATGGGTGTCGTAAAAATCGACTAAGGGAATAACCGTAACTTCTATCTTTACGAAATAAAAAGAAGGAAAACTTGAAATTAAACCCTATACCAATCCGTCTGGCCAGCGTGGTATTAGTAGGCCAAGTATCCCTCCGTCACGGGAGGAGGCCCGTCCCTACAGTGGGACATTAATGGGCTGTTATGATATGCAAAGACTTATAATTAAAATCTTTTACTTATAGTTTACTAGCGACCAGCCCCGGCTCCGCACAAACACTTACTACAGAATACCCTTAAACAACGTTTAAGTACAGCTGCATTAGAAATCTCTAAATTGATATGGGTTTCTCTACTATTATGCATGTGTTATACATATAAACCTTCCTCTTAAATCACTCTCTACTTACTTAAAACTGCATCAAAATTTGTTGCGTAGTTTTAAAGACTTAAACATACAAAGGGACATAGGGACAGAAAAATGAACATCATCTATACTATAATAAAACTGTAGAGGTCGAAATGTCTGTTCTTTTTGAGAAATCAGATAAAAATTATCTCAAAAAGCTAGAAAAAAGTCAAAAAGCACGAAACCACATTTTTTAGAATTAATGTCTGTCTGTCTGTCTGTTTGTTACCGCACATCTTTGAAACGAATTAATATAATTAAAAGACCAATACATTGTATTGTAGCCTTTTTTATTGGGCTTAAACTGAGGTATGTTTCATCAAAATCGGATAAGTATTACTTGAGATACCGCTTGATCTCTTTATTAGAACAGTCCAATGCAAATCAGGGGTCATGAAAAATGGTTTTTTTTTCAATGTTGAATGAATCTTAATTTCGTTTCTTTTGTTCACGAGATGGCGTTACCAGTAGTGATCTATCTATCTATCTATATTATATATTACTATAATAAAACTGTAGAGGTCGAAATGTCTGTTCTTTTTGAGAAATCAGATAAAAATTATCTCAAAAATCTAGAAAAAAGTCAAAAAGCACGAAACCACATTTTTTAGAATTAATGTCTGTCTGTCTGTCTGTTTGTTACCGCACATCTTTGAAACGAATTAATATAATTTTAAGACCAATACATTGTATTGTAGCCTTTTTTATTGGGCTTAAACTGAGGTATGTTTCATCAAAATCGGATAAGTATTACTTGAGATACCGCTTGATCTCTTTATTAGAACAGTCCAATGCAAATCAGGGGTCATGAAAAATGGTTTTTTTTTTCAATGTTGAATGAATCTTAATTTCGTTTCTTTTGTTAACGAGATGGCGTTACCAGTAGTAATCTATCTATCTATCTATAATAAAACTGTTGAGGTATGTTTGTTCTTTTCGAAAATTTAGATAAAAATTATCTATAAAACCTAGAAAAAAGTAAAAATGCACGAAGCCACACATTTTAGAATTAATATCTGTCTGTCTGTCTGTTTGTTACCGCACATCTTTAAAACGAATTAATATCAGCGTGACCAATACATTGTATTGTAGCCTTTTTTATTAGGCTTAAACTGAGGCATGTTTGCTTGATCTCTTTATTAGAACAGTCCAATACAAATCAGGGGTCATGAAAAATGGTTTTGCTTCAATGTTGAATGAATTTAAATTTCGTAGATGATTTTTATACACAACGATTGAGCGTAACTTGAAGTTACATTTAGTTATTGTTTCATTGCAATCGGTTCCGTCTATTAAAAGATATTTGAATTTAATTAATTAATATTAAACAGCGCCATCTTTCGAACTTAGACCGGAGTACATCAAGAGTTAAACTGCGTGCTGTATTTTTAAATGTAATGTTATTTAAATACAAATAACCTTTATTTGTTAACATGTTACAAAAATAAATAATCTTTCCCTGTTTTGCCAACACTGGCGTACAAACATCAATTTTTAAAGTTAAACTATGTACTTAATCATAAAAATAAATTGAATTGAAATAACATTCCTTTTCTCACAATCCTATTATAACTGCAATTATAACACACTTATATAATTATTTAATAAATAATATAATATAGGTATTTAACAGACAACATAATAAGTAACACGTTTTTTTCTTTATAAAATCATTTTACACTTTACTGCTATTTGTTGTCAACATTGAAAAAATACAAAACTGTCAATAAAATAGAGAAATACAATCACAAAACATTAAATTATTGCTTTATTAAGTTATATTCAAAAATACTGCACGCAGTTTATCTATAGACAATAATATAGTCCAGTCTAAATATAAACAAATATTTTTTGCTAGAATATGGTAAAAAAGTGTTAGGTACAATAAATTTATTTCAGCATATTTTTTTATAAAAGACAAATCCCACACTAGCGGGAGCTTTTAAAAAGATCAATTGAACGGATACAAAGATCATCCAGACTAAGGTCAATAGTTTGTGGATCACAATAATAATTGTCCTCCATGGGAATCGAACACCCGACCTCATGCACGCCAGCCAGGTAATGCGTCCGACGCGCCACCGAGGCAGGTAATTCTGCCGCACCATAACGTGGCGTGCAAATGTATTCATTCACAATAAATTAGCGATTATACGTGAGGTGACGGAGTATATGTCACCTCCCCATCTCATCCCTTGGGTGGCGTAAAACCGATTAAGGGACTATCGATGAATATTATCTTTACGAAATAAAAATGAAAATAAACCCTATACCAATCCGACTGGCCAGCGTGGTATTAGTAGGCCAAGTATCCCTCCGTCACGAGAGGAGGCCCGTCCTTGCAGTGGTACATTAATGGGCTGTTATGATGAAGTTTTAAAAAACGATTTTTCAGTATAAAATTGAATTGCGAAGTAAGTAACATCCACCACGCGAACGAAGTCGCGGGCACAGCTAGTTTTATACTATTTATGTATAGATTAAGGTTACTAACTCATAATTTTTGTAACATTTAAGGAAGCCATGGGACAAAGAATGAAGAAAATACATTTTCTAAGCGGTTCTAAGTTCTTTGACAGCGCACTATCACTGTTCAAACAAGGCATGACTGCGAAGCTAAGACAAAGAATTATAATTCACGATAGTGTTGAGAGTTTGTACAAACATATTCCTAAGGCTAACTTTCCAATAGATCTTGGTGGTGATGAAGAGTCATCATTACAGATTTCAGGTAAGTTTATGAAAATAATAAACAATAACAATTTGTTAACAATAGGGACCTAGCTTGCTCTCTCTATCAGATTCAAATCAGTCACAATTTGAAATTCAAAACTGAACTATAAATATTTTTCCTAGACAAATATGATTTGGAAAAAGGTTTAACTTATTACATTTTAGGGTCAAATCATACTACAGCAGAATCGAAGCGCATCGAAGCGTCATTCCAAAAACTAAACATATCAAATTCAACCTTAACTCCACGGTATACCGCACACATTACTTCTAAGATTGTGCGCGAAACCAATCAGCGTTTGTCAAGCGCAGACGCGCGCATTCGGGCGCATTCGGAAGAATGCGCGCATATTTTTAAAATCTCCAAAGTAATGTGTACGTTACACTGTAGAGTTAAGGTTGAATTTAATATGTTCAGTTTTGGATCGACGCTTCGATGCGCTTCGACTCTGCTGTAGTATGATTTGACCCTTACTCAAACGTTTTTTAAAAGTAAAGCGGTGCTTAAAATATACATTTGTATGAGAATTTCTAGTTTAAACGCCGCTTTACTTTTAACAGACGTTTGAGTATTCGGCTTCAGTATTTTTTAACCAGTCCTTAAATTTCTTATTCCTAACCTTCGGGCAATGCTTATGCTAATTGGATTTAAATGCAAAATGGGAGATCAATAATAATTGTGAACTCTATTCATATTCTTTGTTAATAATTTACGATTATTATCATGATAATCGAAATAAATCTAACAAAAAAAAAAAACATTGTTTTATTTGCAGAGCACATTTTCAATGAACTATCATCAGATAATCATGTCGCTTATATGAAATTCATGGAGACTATTGGTACAGATGAATGCAAAAGACTTGTTAGTGAATTTAACAAGGACGTTTTAGGATTACCAGGATCTTTCAAAAAGTTGTGTGTGGATTAAGAAACAACTTTATTTCATGACGGGTGAACGTTGCGCCGACGCTGGTGTGACGACGACACGATGGTCTAAAGACGCTAGTGTGGGGTGGCCTTAACGGAACAGGCAATCTGTTAATATAAAATTTTCAATAAATAATAATATGCAGGTCTCACTGCAATGAAAGTTTTAATATCCAGAGTATTTTTACTATAGATTTATGGTATTGTTTAATGGTTTATCCTTAAAGGCATGTATGCCTTATTATGTTGTTTAACCCTGGTAATATTTACTTTACTGGTATGCCTAATGAAATAAGATTTTATTGATCAATTTATGATAAACAGTTATATAGAAATGTAACTATGTACAGTCAGCTGCAAAGAAATCTAACTCCTTTAGCGCGCTGTTATATTCTTAAAAGGGGTTAGATTTCTTTGCAGCTGACCGTACTATTCTCTGTAACAATTTAAAATAAGTATTTGTACTATGTGTATTTTTTTTATTTTAAAAGCAAAAAAATGTTATTGTTAAGAATAAATCTGTGCTAAGAAATCCAATGTTCTTGTTTAAAATAAAGTGTATTATTTGAACATTGTTTTAATTTTTCTATTTGGCTAGCATTCACAAGGTCACGGCTTCAAATACAAGGACCTGTGACCTTGTTCGCGACATCTTTGTCGCTGTGACAGTCAATAAATTAAAGTTATAATAATTTACACTCCGTGTGGTGACGTAGTAAGAATACAATATGTCACCACCCCATCTCATCCCATGGGTCCCGTAAAAACCAACTAAGTGACTATCCGTGAATATTATCTTTACGAAGTAAAAAGAAGGAAAACTGGAAATTAAATCCTATACCCAATCCGTCTGGCCAGCGTGGTATTAATAGGCCAAGTATCCCTTCGTCACGGAAGGTCCCTGCAGTGGGACATTAATGGGCTGTTATGATTTATGTTGCATTTCTATAATTAATTACATAAAAAAAAAAAACAACATACAACTTTTAATGTTTTTTGTCAGAAATCTTATCTTCTAGTAATATTACATGGGCAAATTCGTTCTCTTCTCTTATATGTCAATTAAGATAACTATCTCTTAAGTACTTACTTGGGGCTTTTGATCGACCCTGACATTTTGAAAATTAAACACACACACACATACATACTTTTGTATGTTCCGATGATGCTGTCGACAGCAAACTGCGGGCACAAATGCTTTTTGCACATAGACAGCACATAGGGTCAATTTGGCGGACAACTCTGAAGATTCTTATTCTAGATTTAAAATAAAAATGATTATAATAAGGCAATCCTGCAAAGATGTTTTTAAGGAAATTTAATTAATAGAGGTTCAGTTAGCATACATTTTGTAAACACAGAATTACTGTATGACAGTCATCTAAGTAAAACAAACTGCGTTTCAGAATTTATTTCAATGCTGAAGTTATTTTGAAATACTTACAAAATAACAAACAAACTTATAAAACGAAATAAACAAAAACGATTGACACTTTATTCATATTAACGCCTATGCGTTACCCCACTACTACTATTAGTAGACCAGTCTCTGGAATGGGACGCGAGTAGGTACAAATAAATCTTCATAACAGCCCATTAATATCCTACTGCAGGGACGGGCCTCCTCCCATGACGGAGGGATACTTGGCCTACTAATACGACGCGCGCTGGTCAGACGGATTGGTATAGGGTTTAATTTCAAGTTTTCCTTCTTTTTATTACGTAAAGATAATATTCACAAATAGTCCCTTAGTCGGTTTTTACGACACCCATGGACTGAGATGGGGAGGTGACATATTGTATTCTTACTCCGTCACCACACGGACAACGTAATTTATATAATCGCGTATTTATATTCTTGCCTCACTTAAGCGTACAACTCGGTCATTGCAAGTGTATTAATATAATGGAAGTAATAAAACCAAACCCGTTTTTGCAATTCAATGTTGATCAAATGGAAATTGTTAGAAAGTCTCTTGGATATGATGATGTGAATAAGTTAAAGCAGGATCTTGTGAATTTGCGTGATTGGATTGAAAAGCAAAATCATTTTACTGTCAAAAAGTTTGGTAAGTTAAAATTGTAATCTTAATAATGAAAATGTAAAATAAATTTTATTTATAAATTAAATTAATTTAATTATTAATTTTATTACTTTTTTTTATTTAAGTAATTTAATTTATAATTTTATTTTAATTAAATAATCGACACCAAACAAAGCGTTGATATAATATATATTGATAAAATTTATACTACACAAAAATTATTATTTTATTATCATAATATCATAATAATATATCGTTTCATTATAATATCATAATATATCGTTTTATTATTTATTATCATACAACATTATCCGTGTGGGGACGGAGTAAGAATACAATATGTCACTAGCCCATCTCATCCCATGGGTGTCGTAAAATCCGACTAAGGGACTAACCGTAGGTAAATATTATCTTTACGAAGTAAAAACAAGGAAAACTTGAAATTAAACCCTGTACCAATGCGACTGGCCAGCGTGATATAAGTAGGCCAAGTCACGGGAGGAGGCCTGTCCCTGCAGTGGGACATTAATGGGCTTTTATGAAGTTTCCCTATAGACGGCGCGTATCGGATGATGCAGGGTAGGGGTAAACAAATCTTTAGGGACAAACAGACAGTGTTGTAGTGACGATATAAGATTACTAAATAGAACATACTCCTTTTATTCATTCAATTATCTCGATTAAGTAACTATTCAACAGAAAAAAACCTATTTAATCGCTTCAATCGATAGTCTTACTTAAGGTCAATAAATAATACAGAAGCAAAAACAATGTTTAAAGTGAGTTGCGGTAATTACTATTGAGTGGCAATATAATTGCTCCTTCAGAACTTTTCCATAGTTACATTGTATCTTAAGTTATTTGTTATGGTTCTCATCATAACAGCCCATTAATGTCCCACTGCAGGGACGGGCGTCCTCCCGGGACGGAGCGATACTTGACCTACTAATACCACGCTGGCCAGACGGATTGGTAAAGGGTTTAATTTCAAGTTTTTCTTCTTTTTATTTCGTAAAGATAATATTCACGGATAGTCCCTTAGTCGGTTTTTACGACACTCATGAGATGAGATGAGGTGGTGGTGACATATTGTATTCTTACTCCGTCACCACACGGATAAGTTAAATTGTATCTTATGCCTTCATTTGTTTTAATTTAGTTCTACTGTAGTTTTCGACACTGTAGTGTTATAGTACTTTTAGACATAACGATATTGACAATGACTTTGACGCTCAATTTAATTTGCTGCTCAACTAAAAGTCTGCAGCTTCCGAAAATTTTGGTGATAAATCATTTACATGTAATTTATATTGTAACTGTAACTACTGTAAACTGTACCGTCTTCATAATTTATTTACTTGTGCCATCTAGACTATTAGAAAGAGCGCTCTGGTTTAATATGAAAAATCTCAGATATAGATAAAATTATTATAATAAAAATTAATATATTTAATTTCAAGTTGCCCCGTGCCCACTTCGTGGGGTGGCGAAAAAACGCGTCCCTTTTTTAAACATATTTCATTACTGCTCCGCTCCTACTAGTTATAGCGTGATATTATATAGCCTAAGAAATAATTTTTCAATAATTGTTCATTAGATCCAGAGATTACTCCCTACAACATCACAAACACACAAACTTTACCTCTTTATAATATTAGTATAGATATAGATTTCAATGTATTTTTTATAATTTCAGATGACGAATTCCTCGAGCGCATGTTGATATCTAATAAAGGATCTATAGAGAGGACAAAGCAAAGACTAGACAAATTATGCACTTATACAAATTTAATGCCAGACTTTTTACAAAACTTTGATATTAAGAACGAGTTTCGTTATGTTCATAATATTTCGTAAGTTTTCCTTATATTTTGAATTCAACTTATTAAAAATAGAAACAAAGATTTATTGCAGCATACAATTCACCTTTTTTTGTTTAACGTTTCGCAGAGGTAAATCAGGTTTAATATGTATTTATAAACAGAAATTTATAGACATTTAGCTTTTGCCCGCGGTATCGCTCGCGTTAAATTCGGGGTAGCACTGTTCCCCTTTCCTACGTCACAAAAGAAAAAAAATAGCCTATGTTACTCTAAATCACATCAACTATCTCCACTAAAAAAATCACGTTAATTCGTCCCTCCGTTTTGCCGTGAAAGAAAGACAAACCGACACACTTTCCCATTTATAATATTAGTATGAATTGTGTTTGCGATCTACAAAGTTGAATTGAGTCTGGATGTAATGTTAATAAACTGTTTAAACGAGCCATTATGACTGTATGATGTCTGTGTGCATAATGGCTGGATTATTATTTATCTGATCGTCGAGATATTTATGTTAGGTTTCTCTCTTAACTAAAAAAAACCAGTCCTACGAATTTTTTTAATTCATTTACTAGCTATGTATAAATAATATGCTACTGGCCGGCCTAATGCTCGATTTACACATCGACAAGTACAGTGGCGAGTTAAGTAGTATTTTAAGATTAAGTTGATTTAAATAGATCTCCATCCTATTTTTTGGCGAGTTAAGTACGAAGTAGCCCCCTCTCTCACGTCTCGCCAAATTAACTTGCCAAAAAATAGGATGGAGATCTATTTAAATCACCTTAATCAGCAACTTACTACTTAACTCGCTACTGTACTTGTCGATGTGTAAATCGGGCTTAAGTTCCGGAAAACAGTTTTGAATCTAATATTATCCTCTAGCCCCCTTACTCATAAACGCCTCTTAAATTTTATTCAATTGATTAATTAGCTTAAACTCTTACGTTGTTTGGTATACCTAAGGTTGGTTTTCGTAATAAAAATCTCGCTAAACAGTGATTAAATTTAAGAGGCGTTTATGAGTAAGGGGGTAAAAGTCTAATTAATTTTAAGCCATTTTAAAAATAAGACAGCTTGCTATTATTAATCTTATTTTCTTTTTACAGAAAAAGTTTTTTATTACCAAAACCAACAAAAGACCTTTACCGTATAATGGTAACATATTTACCAGGCATTGATATCAAAGAATTCACTTTACAAAGCTATTATAGATATATGATTGTGGTACGTATTATTTTTCATCATAGCAGCCCATTAATGTCTTACTGCAGGGACGGGCCTCCTCCCGTGACGGAGGGATACTTGGCTACTAATACCACGCTGGCCAGATGGATTGGTATAGGGTTTAATTTTAAGTTTTCCTTCTTTTTACTTCGTAAAGATAATATTTACGGTTAGTCCCTTAGTCGGTTTTTACGAAACCCATGGGTGGTGACATATTGTATTCTTACTCCGTTACCACACAGGAGGAGGTTCTTATGATAAGCAAACTATAATTAATTATCAATATAAATAAAAATAAAAAAAAGGAAAACGTGATATTAAACCCTATACCAATCCGTCTGGTCAGCATGGTATCAGTAGGCCAAGTATCCCTCCGTCACGGGAGGAGGCCCGTCCCTGCAGTGGGACATTAAGGGGCTGTTATGATGATGATGAATTATCAATACGTAGATGTCACAGACGATATATTGTCCGCTGCGGATATTGGACAGGGGACAGCGTTAATATTATTAGACTTTTCTAGAGCTTTTGACTCGATAAACATTGATTTGCTTCTCTCTAAGTTGTCATATTACGGGTTTGACAATAAAACTATAAACTGGTTTAATTCTTATTCATGTAATCGATCGCAGTACGTGGCAATTAGTAATAGTGATGGAACAATTTTGAATTCAGATGTAGAAAAAGTAAATAGAGGTGTACCACAAGGTTCCGTGTTGGGGCCGCTTTTATTCATTCTGTACTCTGCTGATCTGGCAAATAAAATAAAACATTGTAGATTTCATTTTTATGCAGATGACGTACAGATATACCTATTATTTAGACCTAATGATACACACTCAGCTGTTAAAAGAATTAATGAAGACATAAATAACATCTATGAGTGGGCTAGATGTAATTCTCTTGTACTTAATGCAAGTAAAACAAAATATATGATATTGGGTACAAAAGAACAAATTAAAAGCATTGGCGCAATGACTTCACTTTTTATTATTAATGGGGACCCTATAGAACGGGCTCAAGAAGTCAGAAATTTGGGGATAGTTATGGACGAAGAACTTAGGTTTGAAAAATACATATCTGACGTAACACGCAATTGTTTTTATAGACTAAAGGTGCTGTATAAGATGCGTGACTACATCAGTTTTGATCTTCATGTGCAGCTCGTAGACACGCTTGTCCTTTCCAAATTCAACCATATGGATGTGGTTTATGGACCAAGATTATTAGCTAAAACCTCTGGCTTGGTGCAACGTGTACAAAATGCCTGTGCGCGCTTTTGTTTTAATATTCCGAAACGTGATCATGTGACACCATTTTTAAATGAAAGAAATATTTTAAAAATGAACTGGAGGAGGGAATTGCATCTGGCAACACTTCTTTTTGGTGTCATACGTACGGGCAAGCCGGAGTACTTGTTTAATAAGCTTGATTGGATGGATAATCATAGAAAGAACCCTGCTAGAATGTTATCTTCTGTGTTGCATATACCTCGGCACCGAACTACTGCGTTCAGAGGCAGTTTTAAATATAATTCTACAAAGTGCTGGAATAATATTCCACCTCCACTGCGAAGCCTAAAAACTCTAAAAAGTCTTAGTGGTTTCAAAAAAAATTGAAAAGTACTTTTATATTTATACAAAAATCCAGCACTTAGGATGTTTATTAGTAGATAAGATTTAAAAGCGGTAAGAAAACAAATGTATTTTATGTATTTAAATATTTATTATTTATTTATTTCATGTCCAAGATCAACACTCAATTCCACTCCATCTATCGATTTAAGTAGTAGTTAATAAGTAATGTATACAAGTTTTATTTATTTTTATCTTATTTTTATTTTATTTTAATTTTGTATAATAGTACAGTCAAATAAGGCTTAATTAGGGGCAAACCTCGGAACGGAAGCGAATAAGCTGTAAATTTGCATAAACCTTTGTTTTGGTGTACTAATGACTGGTAGAAAAGTCTCATATGATCACGTGTCTGCGTCATAAGTTATTCAAGGTCAAAGGTCACGAAAATCAGTTTTTTCCCATTATCTCGTTTTCTATGGGAAATACGCATTTAACGTCATTATAAATATTGTAGATCATAAAATTGTCTACAAAAAATATCTGAAGTGGTTTGGGCTGTGCGTGCGTTATTAACGTGGTTTCTCCAGTAGGAATACTCCTACCACATACCTAGTGTTCTATCAACGCACAGCCCAAACCACTGGACAGATCTAGCTGAATTTTGGCATGCAGGTAGATGATATAACGTAGGCACCCGCTAAGAAAGGATTTTGATAAATTCTACCCCTAAAGGGATAAGATAGGGGATGGAAGTTTGTATGTAACTTTGTCAATTTCAAACCGATTAGGCTGAGACCAAGCATTCATATGCTACTATATATTGAAATAAGCCTTATTTTTCATAATATTTATAAAGGCGAGCGAAATCACGGGAAAAAGCTAGTGTGTGCATATAGTCGAAAATACGACTTTCCTGCGCTCTAAAGTCACGATATCTCGAAAGCGATGCTTTTTAGGAGAAAAGTGTTCAGATATTTTTTGTAGACAATTTTATTATCTACAATATTTATAATGACGTTAAATGCGTATTTCCCATAGAAAACGAGATAATGGGAAAAAACTGATTTTCGTGACCTTTGACCTTGAATAACTTATGACGCAGACACGTGATCATATGAGACTTTTCTACCAGTCATTAGTACACCAAAACAAAGGTTTATGCAAATTTACAGCTTATTCGCTTCCATTCCGAGGTTGAATGCTTATTTTACTGGAGTATAAGGGTTTTAAAGTTCGTAGCTCAGTAGTGGTTCAGCTGAAAATCAGCGCTGCGGTCATCCGTAGCTTAAGCTGAGCTGAAACCTTCTAGGCATCCTTCTACACAGCACTGCACTACACATTATTTTTAATTTTTATTATTTGTTTTTGTTTGATTTTATTTTTAAAATTGTTTATGTTTCATTGTTTGGTGTTGTGTATGTTTGTATGCCTAATAAACGTATTTTCTTTCTTTCTTTCAATATAATTATAGCGTTCTAAGCTTACCTACTCTTGTTTTCAACAATAAATTTAAAATGCTAAAGTATTATTTTAAAAATAAAAATAAAATGTTAATTATTAATTTATTTTTAGATCAAATTTATCAACGTCAACGACCAAAAAACAATGTATAAATATTAATGATCTTAGATATAAAACATGATAAGAATTTATACATCCAATTGCTACTAAAAAATTAAAAAAAAACAACTTGGGAACTTGATGTGTTTTGTTACTTTTATAGGCATTACATATATACATACATACATAAACTGTATCCTAGTGTGGTATTAGTGTGGTCACCACCTTATCATTTAAGTGTGTCGTAGAAGATGACTTAAGATGTTATTAGACTAATCGATCGATTGCCTATCAACAGCATCATTCAACGATGTTGATCGACTTGTCTAATAGCTTTAATTGACCGACGGAGTTTTGTGTTATTAGATTAAATTAACAATCTACGTCGACACGTCCCTTTCAAATATTTCTGCTTGATGCTATCTTGCTTTCTTTAGCCAACGATCGTCACCATTCTTAACAAGTCGTCGAACAACGCCAAAAATCTGTACTTATAAAGATTTTAACACTAACCAGTAGAGACAATAGTAAAACAATAATGAATCCCTATCCCTACTAATATCTCTTCTCTACTAATATTATAAATGCGAAGGTTTGTGAGGATGCATGGATGGATGTTTGTTACTCTTTCACGCAAAATCTTCTGAATGGATTTTGATGGAATTTGGAATACTTATAGGTAGTTCAGGATGTAGAATAACTTACCATTCTGCCATGGATCGATGCGATCGATTGAAGATCGTTCGATTCATCTAACAACATCCTGATAGATTTATATAAATAATTTTGACTATATAAATATGTTTTCTTTTACAGATTGGACAATACTTGCTTTACCATGACTACTGCCTGGGCTACGAGTTGATATTCGATTCAAGAAAAGTAACATTGAATAATATGACTAAGATGAATCCTCTTGTTGTTCATAAAGCACTTACTATACTTGTGGTAATTATTATTTTAATGTATCATCATCATCATCTTAACAGGCCATTAATATCCCACTGCAAGGACGGACCTCCTTCCGTCACGGAGGGATTTTTTAAAGTGATAGAGTAATATTACACAGTTTTGCCAGGATAGCTACCCTCGTCGAAAGAAGGCGTCTAAGAAAAATTAGCAGATATTATTTTTACAAAAATAAAAAGAGAAAAACTTGACCCTATACCATTCCATTTGCCCAAATATTTATTGTGTCACTAATGGCTCAAAAACATCTATATTATGTTAGTGTAGCGAGTTAGCATGGTGGAAAAAAAAGCCACGCTACAAAACGTCTCAAAATGCAACTTATGCAACCAATTCAACTTCACTTTTTACTTTAGTCATCATCATCATAACAGCCCATTAATGTCCCACTGCAGGGGCGGGCCTCCTGCTATGACGGAGGGAAACTTGGTCTACTAATACCACGCTGGCCAGACGAATTAGTATAGGGTTAAATTTCAAGTTTTCCTTCTTTTTATTTCGTAAAGATAATATTCACGGAGAGTCCCTTTTGTCGGTTTTTACAACACTCATGGGATGAGATGGCGTGGTGACATGTTGTATTCTTACTCCGTCACCACACGGAGACTAATACAAATACTGGAGAATAACTCCAGAAGTTTTTCAGAGATGTAAAAAAATTATATATTTTTTTATTTCCAATGTTTCAGGGAGCTCTAGGCCAAAGAATAAAGAAGATGCATATGATAAGCGGTTCATTATTCTTCGATAATCTTCTAATTCTACTAAAACAAGGTCTATCAGATAAACTTAAAAAAAGAGTTATTGTTCATCCAAATCTTGAAAGTTTGTATGAATGTATACCAAGGGAAACTCTCCCTAAAGAACTTGGTGGCAATGAAAAAACTGCATCGGAATTAAATGGTATGAAAATAAATTATGGATCAATCAACTAGCCTATTACAATCAACTGCTGGACATCAGCCTCTCCCAATACGCGCCACAGAACAAGGTCCTGCGCCTTCCGCATCCAGTTCGACCTTTTTGAGGTCGTCGGTCTACCTAGCTGGGGGGCGTCCTATACTAATTATGGTATAGGTGATGGTATAAATTAAAAAAAAAATTCCTGAGTTTATGTAATTTTGCGAATTTTATGTGGTTACTCAAAGAGAGTGAAGAATAGGTTTCTTAAAGAGTCGGCAATGCGCGTGCGGTTCCACTGGTGTTGCAGGTGTCTATAGGTTACGGTAACACCTTTAAACCTTTTTATACCACAACTCGCTGACCAGTGCCCACATCGTTGCGCGGCGAAAAAAGGCGACTCTTTTTTATTACATATTTCATTACTGCTCCACTCCTTTTAGTCATAGCGTAATACTCACTCCCCAATAAATGGACTATTTAACACAGAAATAATTTTTAAAATCGGTTCAGGAGATCCAGAGATTACCCCGTACAACATCACAAACACACAAACTTTATCTCTTTTTAATATTAGTATTAGATTATTGATTAGCACATTTGGTTACTTTCATTAATTGTGCTTAGTGACAAAGTCTGTAACGACCATTCTAAGGTTACACAAATTCAATTATTTGGCATCATGTATATTAAAGTGGTGGTGAGCAGGGCACATAGCGCGGAGAACCGACAGCCGTTAGGGCAGAAATTTTCTGGAATGGCGACCGTGTACCGGAAAACGCACGGTGGGTAGACGCCTCACAAGGTGGACCGACGACTTAGTTAGGACGGCGGGAAGCCGATGGATGAGGGAGGGACAGGACCGCACAAGGTGGCAATATTTGAAGGAGGGCTATGTCCAGCAGTGGACGTCGATTGGATGATGATATGATGAAATAGAATATGCTTATTCAATTTAAACTTATCTGTAAGTAATTACATGTATCCAAAATGAGAACCTTGAGTCTAATTACATGTATCCAAAATGAGTCTATATGAACTTTTGGATACATGTAATTAGAGGATTTTGAACGATTGGATGATGATATGATGAAATAGAATATGCTTATTCAATTTAAACTTATCTGTAAGTAATTACATGTATCCAAAATGAGAACCTTCTCCTGTTAGTCAGTTAAAATGGCGACCGAGGACCGGGACAGTTATCATAATTAAAAAATAATGTCTTAGTTTAGAGTTACAATTTTTCACGGAAACTGCAAAAATACAATATGATGCTGCAGAGGTCTCGGGTTCGATTCCCGCTCAATGCAAATATTATTTGCACTGGTCTGAGTGTTTCCACGTATAATAATATTTCAAAAAAAAGTATATAAGTACTAATATCCATTGTTCTGTTACCCTTATCACAAGCAGGCTAAGCCAGCTTACTTTGGGAACAGATGGCGCTGTGTAGAGATGTCCGTGAATGAATAAGTTATTGTTTTAAGGTTTTCTTATTTTTTTCAGATATGGTTTTTAAAGAAGTAAGTTCAGATGCCCACATAGAAACAGTGAAGTTCATGGAAACGATTGGTACAGATGAATCAAAAAGACTTGCTTGTACATTTAATGAGGAATATTCTGGAGCACCTGGTTCATTTAAGACTTTGTGTGTTGATTAAAATTATTTACTCTTGTCAAAGATATTTTATTGAATTAATTCATCATCTTCATAACAACCCATTAATGTCCCACTGCAGGGACGGGCCTCCTCCCGTGACGGAGGGATACTTGACCTACTAATACCACGCTGGCCAGACGGATTGGTATAGGGTTTAATTTCAAGTTTTTCTTCTTTTCACTTTGTAAAGATAATATTCACGGATAGTCCCTTAGTCGGTTTTTACGACACCCATTGGACGAGATGGGGTGGTGACATCTTGTATTTTACTCCGTCACCACACGGAGGAATTCATCATGCTCATTTTTTTTGGGATGACATAAAATGTAGGGCGGGACGGCATGCAAAATCAAGTTAAGTCGGTCTTATGCCAGTTGAATATTGGTATAATAAACTCGTATTTTCAATCCCTTTGTTTAAAGAAAACTCTTTTACATGCGATCAAGAGCTGTTTCGTATGGAGATTTTAGTTTTTTGAAAGGTCACAAAGACAGTCAGGTTTAAAAAATATTTAGATCATATTAAAGAAGTTATATTTTGTAAATCGATACAAAATGGTCTTGAGTAATTTTCAAAAACTACAACATCATGTACGGCAGTCCCAATCCTAGAACTGTGACGTTATGATTACCGCCTTCTAAACCAGTGTCTTTTATTATAATTTCCCAAGCTGCATCTTTGGCTTCGTTGCATTTGTATGTAGTCAGTCGCGTATCTCATATACGAAAATTGTCTAACAGTTTTAATGAACTTCTCATCCATTTTGATACGTATGCACCTAAAATGAGGTAACGATGCTAACTGAGTCACGTCCCGCTCCGCACCGCCTTGGTCCGCTCCGCGCCGCCCCGCTCCGCTGTCCTCCGCACAACACCACCCCACTGGCCTCCGCTCTCCACCCCAATTCTCGTTGTCCTCCGCACCGCACCGCTTCGCTGTATTTTTATTATTATTTTTTTTTTTTTAATAAAAGACAACTCCCGCACTAGGGATCATGCCCTGTGTCATGGGGACCTTTTACAAACATCAATTAACGGACACAAAGACACCAGACCAGGACAATAATTTGTGGATCTCACAAATTATTGTCCTGTGGGGATCGAACCCAACCTTTTGCATGGCAGCCGCTTGCGCTACCGTCGCGCCACCTAGGTCGTCATAACAACCCATTATGAATATTCGCTCAGCTCTGCTCCACACCGCTCGTGCTGTTTCCATTGAAGCGGAGCGAAGATTTCGAGCATAGTGATTGGTCAATTCGTGCACCGCTAATCTCTTCTCCGCTCCGCTCCGCGTCAGTGAAAACCCGGCCTAAGGTAACGAACATGGAAATGATAAATAGTTTTGGATTCGGTTAAAAACAAAGAAGTTGTGTCTCACGCATAAGCCTAAACGTGCAATAATGATACTTATTTTAATCACTAGAATAATAAAATAAATATAAGTAAGTAAATGATTATTTACAAAAACTTGTTTTTATTGTTTTATAATAATCATGGGACCTTTATTAAATTTCTGAGACGGTAGCTACGCACAACATTTTTTTTTTGTTTTTTCCAACGGATACGTTTTTTACAGTCTTTAATGACTAAATTATAATAACTTTAATGTTAAACAATAAATAATCTAAGATGTTTATAACGCTTTGACGTAAAAACTACTGAATAGATATACTAACTAAAGAAAAAAAATCGTAATTTGCAAATAGGATAAATAATGTAAAATGTTGATAACAAAGTCTTGAGAAAAGGCAATAAAGTATTTCTATACCACACTCTCAACACTTTAAATGTTTTTCAATTAGTTAAATTTCGCATTCAAAAAACAAACAGTTGTGTCCGTTAATTGATATTTGTAAAAGGTTCCCGCGACACAGGGCATGATCCCTAGTGCGGGAGTTGTCTATAAATAAAAAGAAAGAAAAAAAGAAAACAGCCGTTTTTGTTTATACTCCAATATTTATATTAAGTGAGCCATATAAAACGCTCTTAATGAAATTTTACAATGATATTGCTTAAATTGACGAGATAAGAACAGATGAAAGCAGCGACTTTCGATGGAGACTTATGCCCAACAGTGGACGTATACGCAAGCATACAACGCATATAGAAATATACTTAAGTATTTTTTGTGTATTTTTGGTATGCAATACACAATACGTTTATTGCGCACCATATTCACATGTATTTCTAAAAATAGAAATCGAAATAATTAAGTATTTTCTTAGTATAAAATATACTATTAAAATTTGTTTTAATTGTAGTAGGTAATATTAATATTATAAGATTAATCTTATTAAATTATTTTTTTGTGTATTTAAATATTATAATTATGTGTATTTAAACACAGCAGTAGTCACTGCTATTCAAAGCTAAGCCTTGTGCATCATTTCTAGTACTTCAACGAAATAACTACCGTAGTTGTTCATTAGACAAATTGATTACAAATCGTCATTACACCTACCAGTTACATAGAAACATCACTGTGTTGAAGTCAGTCGTCCGTTAAAGAGTCATGGAAATAATTAAATCACACAGCCTGTTGAAATTCAATGAAAATCAGTTACAAAATGTACGTAAATCTGTTGGTTATGAAGATGTGAACAAGTTGAAACAAGATATTGATAATTTTCGTAATTGGATTGAAAAACAAAATCATTTTCGAATTAAAAGTTTTGGTAAGTTCTATTTTAAAACGTTAACCCTTACTTTAAACGCCTCTTAAATTTAATCAATGTTTATTGAGATCCTAGAGTGCAACAATACTAACATGGCAACTAATTTACTGATTTCATTACTGTCCACTGCTATAAAAAGTAACACCATTTTTGTAAAATTAACCAACAGAAGACGTATTAGCAAACCGTGGATAACGGTAGGACTGCTAAGATGCCTAAGAAATAGAGACAATCTACACAAGAAAATAAAACAAGATCCTACTAACGAAATACTAAAAACTACTTATAAGCGCTACAGGAACTATTGTGCAAACCAAATAAAGAGAGCTAAACGGGCTTATGAAAAAAAGGAGATACAGAAAACGGCATCCAACAGGAAAAGGCTATGGAATACAATCAAGTCTATAAATGGGACAAGTAAAGTACTGGATCATTCCTCCGATCTCGTATCGAGGGATAATCCGGAACAAAGCTTAAACGGAATAAATACATATTTTGCTAATATAGGCAGTAATCTTGCGAAACAGATTGTATTGCCAAAATCAGCTAGCCCTGTTCCAAGCAGGTCCTTTGTCACGCCACCCATCAACTCATTTGTCTTATTACCTACCGATGAAGATGAAATCTTACGTACTATCCGAGGCCTAAAAGATAAATCAGCAGCTGGGATAGACATTATTAATAGTGCTGTAATTAAAAGATACGCTAATATACTTAGCTCACCGATTTCACATATTTGTAACCTTTCCTTGTGCGGTGGTGTCTTTCCTGATGCTTTTAAAGTTGCACTTATAAAGCCTATATTTAAGAGTGGTAAGCGAGACTGTGTCGAAAATTATCGACCTATATCCTTGCTGTCAGTACTGTCTAAGATTTTGGAGCGCTTAATTAATATCCGTCTTACGCGATTCTTAAATAGTAATAACATCCTCGCACCTAATCAATTTGGGTTTAGACGCAACAGGTCAACAAATGATGCAATACATGAACTTTTGAACCCTATTATCGCAAACATAGATAAAAAACAGAAATGTGCAACAGTTTTCCTAGACTTAGCGAAAGCTTTTGACACAGTTTCAATTCCACTCTTGATTAGGAAACTTGAACAGATTGGTGTGAGAGGCATTCCACTGAAGCTGATGCAAGATTATTTGTCAAACAGAAGGCAGAGGGTTAGGATTGATACCGATACCAGTGATGAGTTGCCTATCGAATTTGGTGTACCTCAGGGTAGTATTTTGGGACCTACATTGTTTCTGATATACATTAACGATTTGTGCTCCATTAAACTACCAAAAGGCAAAATTACCACCTTCGCAGATGACACAGCTATCACCTTCTTTGGTGATAGCTGGGAGGAGGTATTTGACTCAGCTCAGAGGGGTGTAGATGCAGTTGATCATTGGTTGAAATCTAATTATTTGACAATGAATGTAACTAAAACTAAATATATAGCTTTTGCTCATAGAACCAACCTCCTACCCCTGCCTAAATTTGAATTAACTGTTCACAAGTGTGACAGAGATAGTCCTATTTGCTCTTGTACTGCACTTGAAAGAGTCGACTCCATCAGATATTTGGGTATTGTGGTTGACCAATTTTTGAGTTTTAAGCCTCACATCACCAGTCTTACTTGTCGTTTAAGAAAACTTATTTACATATTTAAGACCCTAAGACACATAGCTGACAAGAGGATTATCAGGATGCTGTATTTTGCACTGTGTCAAAGTTTAACTGATTACTGCATCACATCCTGGGGAGGGGCAGCTAAGACACACCTCATACAAGTTGAGAGAGCCCAACGTGCCATACTGAAGGTGGGCGCATGTCTGCCATTTCGATACCCAACAACTGAGCTCTACATAGACTGGGACGTACTCACTGTCAGGAAGTCACTAATCTTGCATACTATTTTGAAGCAGCATTCCCTTCTACAGTATGATCAGCATTTAAAAAAAGACAAACGGCGTAAGGGTAAGGTTTGTGATCAAAACACTTTTAACTCGTCTCTTTCTCATAGGTTTTTCAACTTCCTTGGGCCTTACCTTTACAATAAACTAAATACTATTTTAAATATTTACTCTCTAAACCACACTAAATGTAAAAATATCGTTACCATATACCTAAAATCACTCGACTATGATGAGACAGAAAAATTATTAACACCGCTTCGCTAACTGGTATAATATATTGTATACACACACTCACTCAAACTTACACAACATCACACACATTCACTCTTACATTCCCTTTCTCTCACACACAACTTCACTCTGGCTTAGAAATCTCTTTATGTACTTACATAGTTATTATTCTTATTATGTTGCTATTGTAAGTGGTTTTTTTTTATTGTTCAATTTTAATATTGTTATCTCCTATCACCTTGCATGTGCTTTTATCATTGGAAGGTTTCTGGTGACCTGTAACACAGGTTTTTTTACTAAACCTATTTCAGGCACCAGTCTCTTCACAATGGTTATTACATTTTAGCATTTATGTATATTTTATTAGTTGTATCATTGTGGAGAGAAAATAAAGAAATTTGAAATTTGAAATTTGAAAAATTTGATTGAAATTTTTATTAGTAAATTCAACCTTATACCAAACAATACCGTAAGAATTTAAGCTAATCAATTGACTAAAATTTAAGAGGCGTTTATGAGTAAGTGGGCTAAAATATATCTTAAAATAAATTATATTAATAGGAATGCAAATCAAGTCTCTTTATTTATTGTTTTATTAATAATAAAATTATAAAACAAAATATTTATATAAACGGGATATTAACGCGCATTTAATTTACCTTTATTTTACTTGACGTTTCGGCACAGGTTCCACTGGCCGTGGTCGCAAGCTGACTGGTGATGCGACGTCACAGCTTCGTCTTCGTGATAGATAATATATTATTATCATCTACCCTCGCATCTTGAGATGTTAATATAAAGTCCCCCTACACACAACACTGACCGTATCGCTGTTCTGTACGTTAACCGACCGTTCAAAAAAGGGAGGTATTGTTTTCGATATCACTGGATTCCACGTTGCTGACAACTTGAAACCGTCATCCCGGTTAAAGTTTTTAGGGAACTTTTTGATTTCAATGGCCTCGCGCACAAGTCTTGAGTAATGGTGGCGATCGGTGGAGATTACCCGTGGCTTATGAAACTCGATCCAGTGATTAGCGCCAGCGTTCACCAAGTGTTCGGCGATAGCTGACTTGTTGGTCTGTCGGTTCTTCACAGCAGCTATGTGCTCTTTGAGCCTTTCAGCAATGGTCCGCTTTGTTTGCCCAATATAAGAACTGCCACAGCTACAGTCAATCTTGTACACGCCAGGACATTGCAGAGGTAGGACATCCTTTGGTGAGCGTACTATGCTATTAACCTTGGCCTCCGGGGTGAAAATGGTGTGTATTGAGTAGTTTCTCAATAAATTCACGTTTTTCATCAAGGATTAGGTTCGGCACGAATTTAGAATAATGTATAAAAATGTGTGGTACATTCTCATAATATACATTATAATAACGCAATAGAGTCCTGAAAAAATATCGATACCATTTCGTAAGATCATAACAGCCAATTAATGTCCTACTGCAGGGACGGGCCTCCTCCCATCCATGACAGAGGGATCCCTGTCCTACTAATAACACGCTGGCCAGACGTATTGGTATAGGGTTTAATTTCAAGTTTTCCTTCTTTTTATTTCGTAAAGATAATATACACGGATAGTCCCTTAGTAGGTTTTTACGACACCCATGGGATGAGATGGGGTGGTGACATATTGTATTCTTACTCCGTCACCACACGGAGAGACACACACATTTCGTATAAAGCCGTTTAATACAACAACTCGTCTTGTATCTTAAGTGCTAATGATTACTCTTCTTTCGTTTCATATAAAACAGATGAAGACTTTCTGGAGCGCTACCTAATTTACAACAAAGGATCAATTGAAAGAGCGAAGCAGAAATTTGACAAACTGTGTACCTGCACTAATCTAATGCCGGACTTTTTACAAAATTTCGATATAGAAAATGAATTTAAGCCTCTAAGGACAATCATGTAAGACCTATTTATTATACCTATTGAGCTTGGGTAAACCCCGAATTAAAATTTATTTTACTTGTTATTCAGACTTTGCCCAAGAAGATTGGTTAATACTAAGTTAAATCGAGTTCAAACTAGGTTTACTTTATTTTTTAGCATTCATCATAACAGCCCACTAAACTCTTTCCGTGAGGGATACTTGGCCTACTAATACCACGCTGACCAGACCTTAATTTCAAGTTTTCCTTCTTTTCATTTCGTAAAGATAATACTCACGGATAGTCCAATAGTCGGTCTTTACGACACCCACGGAATGGGATGGGGTGGTGACATATTGTATCCTTACTTTGTCACCACACGGAGTTTTAGCATTACCCGTTACATTACTCGTATAATACACTTTTATTATCAACTAGCTGTTGTGCCCGCGACTTCGTTCGCGTGGCGGATGTTACTTACTTCGCAATTCGATTTAATACTGAAAAATCGTTTTGTAAACCTTATAACAAACAGATATACCTACAAACGAATTGTAAAATTAACGAACGAACCAAAACCTTTTCAAAAACAGACCTTTACAAAGACAGATCTATTTATTTATCATAATAATATACATATATCTATGAAGACTGTGTCTAAACTTATACTGAAAGACATGAGCGAACGTCATTCTTTCAAGGAAAATCTTAACACCGCGATACTGAAAATGACGTCACAGGCACAATGCCATCTGTTGTCAAATTTGTAAGTTAAAATATGACATCGCTTTTCATCATAACAGCCCATTACTGTCCCACTGTAAGGACGCTCCTCCTCCCGTGACGGAGGGATACTTGGCCTACTAATACCACGCTGGCCAGTCGGATTGGCATAGGGTTTAATTTCAAGTTTTCCTTCATTTTTATTTCGTAAAGATAATATTCACCGATAGTCCCTTAGGCGGTTTTACGCCACCCATGGGATGAGATGGGGAGGTGACATATTGTATTCTTACTCCGTCACCACACGGATAATCGCTAATTAATTATGAATGAATACATTTGCACGCCACGTTATGGTGCGGCAGAATTACCTGCCATTACATGGCTGGCGTGCATGAGGTCGCGGGTTCGATTCCCATGGAGGACAATTGTGATACACAGACTATTGTCCTTTGTCTGGATGTTCTTTGTGTCCGTTAAATTGGCTAGTGTGTGATTTGTCTTTTGTAAAAAAAATGCTGAAATAAATTATTGTACCTAACACCTTTTACCATCTAGCAAAAAATAAACTGCGTGCAGTATTTTTGAATTACTTAATAAAATAAACAGAAACACTTTCAATAATAATTTAATGATTTGTGATTGTATTTTTATTTTTTATTGTTAGTTTTGTATTTTTTTAATGTTGACAAATAGCAACATTGTGTAAAATGATTTTATAAAGAAAAAACGTGTTACTTATTATGTTGTCTGTTATATTATACCCATATATTATTAATTATTAAATAGTTATATAAGTGTGTTATAATTGCAGTTATAATAAGATTGTGAGAAAAGGAATGTTATTTTAATGCAATTTAATATTTATGATTAAGTATAGGTATAGTTTAACTTTAAAAAATGAAGTTTGTACGCCAATATTAGCAATACAGGGAAAGACTATTTATTTTTATCAGATGTTTTGTACCTGTGATTAACTAATAAGGGTTATTTGTATTTGTATTTATTTACATTAATAGAAACAGGTGGAGTCTGTTGCATACTTTTACGTTGACCAATAACTACTACATTTTAACTAAATTAATACCAAAAGAATAATTGATACTTTAGATTAATAGCTTACTAATACAATGTATATTTAATTAAATTGCGTTTCAATTACGAAAAACACAAAAATATAACAATCAAGTAAACTTATAATTGATTTAATTTAATAAGACTTATAATTGGTTAATTTTATTAACATTTAAAAGGAATAACTTATTAATAGCACTTAATAATAAAATAGTAATAGATTATTTAAAAACTCATTTATTTTATGATTAATACTGGTAACGCCATCTCGTGAACAAAAGAATCGAAATTTAAATTCATTCAACATTGAACCAAATCCATTTTTCATGTGACCCCTGATTTGTATTGGGCTGTTCTAATAAAGAGATCTAGCGATATCTCGAGTAATACTTATCCGATTTTGATGAAACATACCTCAGTTTAAGCCTAATAAGAAAGGCTAAAATACAATGTATTGGTCTTAAGATTATATTTTAATTCGTTTTAAAGATGTGCGGTAACAAACAGACAGACAGACAGATAGACATTAATTCTAAAAATTGTAAGTGTTGCTTTTTGACTTTTTTCTAGATTTTATAGATAATTTTTATCTGAATTTTCGAAAAGAACAGACATTTTGACTTCTACAGTTTTATTATAGTATAGAAGATAGATAGATTACCTACTTTAAATTTCATCATCATAACAGCCCTTTAATGTCCCACTGCAGGGACGGGCCTCCTCCCGTGACGGAGGGATACTTGGCCTTTTAATTCCACGCTGGCCAGACGGATTGGTACAGGGTTTAATTTCAAGTTTTCCTTCTTTTTATTTCGTAAAGATAATATTTACGGATAGTCTCTTAGTCGGTTTTTACGACACCCATGGGAAGAGATGGGGTGGTTGGAAGAATACAATAGGATGGTACCTATTGTATTCTTACTCCGTCACCACACGGAGAAAACGTAATACTTTAAACTTAATACCTAAAAAGTACGTATCTATGTATTTTAATATCTAAAGCGCGCTTATTCCGAGAAGAGTCAATAAGAACCACGTCCGTTCGCATTAAGAGTCAATGTGAATGAAATTATATAGATGCACCGGTTGGCCGCTTCGGACGTTAACAAAAATCAACCGTACAGCCGTACTCATACTGGCGCGGCGACATTTGGAAATTTTCTTTCATCTAAATCTTGTGTGTTTATAAACCGATTTCTATAAATTTTTTTTATGAATAAGGTATTAAAGTGTACTTTTGAAATATGGGAGTTTAAAAAAGATATGTCTATGCAAATTACAATATATTTATGTATTTAATACACTTTGAAGAAAACCCTAACGATTAAACAGGTTATTGTGGCTAATATATAAAAGATAGATATATACTATTCAGGACTTTTTTGTTCATCTTTTGAAGACCATTATTTTTGTAATACATATTTTTGGCGTATGATCAACGTATGCGATGATAAGAGCTCGAACGCGCTTTTTTTCAACCGACTTGCTTCAAATTTTTCGTCACTGCTCAGCTCCTATGTGTCTTAGCGTTATGTTATATAACCTATAACCTGCCCGGGAGTATAGACTACAATTGTACCAAGTTTGGTTAAAATGCCTTCAGTAGTTTTTGACCCATGCGTGCACATACAGACAGACAGACAGACAGACAGACAGACAGACAGACAAAAAATTTATTGATTGCATTTTTGGCATTAGTATCGATCACCATTCATCCTCCAATATTAATTTTTAACATATATTCAATGTACAGAATTGATCTCTCTACAGTTTTATTATAAGTATAGATAACTTTTCTTCTCTACATTTTTTTTTAATTTTGGGGTAGTGGTCCATTCCTACTATTCCTTCCTGATTCTTTGTTAATGCAAACCTTGCATGAACATGCATGTTCACATTGCTCTGAAAGTTTGCTTAGGTATAAATAAAAACACAGTAAGTAATTAAATTATAAAAGGACAAAGCGTAAGGTCATGGCACATTATACCGGCACCGCAACAGCACCGCTCCACACCAGCATTTAACTTGTCATTCAATTTAGAGCATTAAATCGTGTGTAGTATAATATATTTCATAATGTCAATATGAAAAAGCCAACGGCGGGCAGTCAGCGCGCTTGCCGCTACCACACAACTCGACCCGCAGCCCGCGTGCTGCAAGCGAGCGGACCTTATGCGTACAGCGCGCCGACGTAAGCCAACATTAACACGCATGCGACCTTATTACTACTTAATCAATGCAATCGTCAATTAAGATGTAAAGGAAATAATAGGACGACAAAAAAACTCATGTTAAAGGAATAATAATACATACTAATACTTGTTTAATACATTTGTTTTGCTAGTTACACACATTCATAACAGCCCATTAATGTCCCACTGCAGGGACGGGCCTCCTCCCGTGACGGAGGGTTACTTGGCCTACTAATACCACGCTGGCCAGACGGATTGGTATAGGGTTAAATTTCAAGTTTTCCTTCTTTTTATTTCGTAAAGATAGTAGTTACGGTTATTCCCGTAGTCGGTTTTTACGACACCCATGGGATGAGATGGGGTGGTGACATATTGTATTCTTACTCCGTCACCACACGGATTAGTTACACACATTATTGAGTTACAATCTAGATCTTATCTCTGTATCTTTTGTGTCTTGTTATAATTATTGTAATTTGTCGTGTGTAATAGGTATACAAATAAATAAAGGAGGATTTAGTAAACGCCGCACTCTGTATTAATAGATATATTGTAGTTTTTTTGCTAGTCTTATCAGAGGCAGTCGATTAACATAGTTTTCTGTTAATCATGCTTTAATTGAAAAAAAAATGTCCGACAATGAGATTTAGTCCCACCATTGTTTCATTGTTAAAGGTTTTTTTTCTGTTTTGAAAAAGAATTATGACCGGTTAATAAAACATCGTATGGATTGTGTTAAAGGTCTATATAGCCTTTTGCGTTTTATTGAGATGTTTATATTTTAACAAGCAATTTAATGATATTTTATTATTACAATTATGTAAATTAAGCGGCAAAAAATACTAAAATAGAGATCTGCTATGCCGCATGTTGGTACTAAAAACGACGTCAACCAAGAACACAATAAAATATACATGTTTAGCACCACAAAGCACAGCATCTACTACCTTGTGGTAGTTGTTTATATCTAACTTCTAAATAAATATCAACGTCTCTACTCGTTATGGGTAACAGAACGACGAATGCTAGTACTTATATACCTACTTTTATTTTTTAAATACAAACATATTATACATAGAAACACTCAGACCAATGCAAATAATCATGTTCATGCACACAAATATTTGCATTGAGCGGGAATCGAATCGAACCCGAGACCTCTGCGTAGCAGTCATGTTATATAACCACTACGCCACTGAGGTCGTCAAATATCGAATGAATTCCTGCAAAAATAAAATATTTGTTTTTCTAATTTTTGCTAAGATTTTGTCTATAATAGACAATCTCCCCAATTTTAGTCAATTGATTAGCTTAAATTCGTACTATTTTACTAAGCAAAATCTCGCTAAACAGTGATTAAATTTACAAGTTAGGTAGAGGCGTTTATGAGTAAGGGGTTCTGTGTTTATTTTTAACCGACACAAAAAAAAAGGAAGAGGTTCTCAATTTGGATCTATTTTTTTGTGTTTGTAATTAGTTCATACTATAACATATTTCTTCATGTATATTATATCTATACATTTACATTTTACAGAAACAACTTTGTGTTACCAACACCCACAACAGATAACTACAGAATTATAGTTTCGTATTTAACTGGAGCTGACCACAAAGATGCACAATTTATTTCGTTTTACAGATATCTTATTGTGGTAAGTTCTTTTCTTTTATCTTTAGCTACTAATATTATAAATGGGAAAGTGTGTCTGTTTGTCTTTCTGTCACGGCAAAACGAATTTTTAAGTGGAGTTAGTTGAAGGGATGGAGAGTAACATAGGCTACTTTTTTTTCCGTGTCCAGGAAAGGGGAACAGTGCTACCCCGAATTTAGCGCGAGCTAAGCCGCGGCCAAAAGCTAACTTCTTATAATCTAAAGACAATTTACGCACGAGTGATTGATCCCTTTGTTCAAGAGGTTTTTTACAAACATACGACTCAGAGTTCGTTTCCTAGTGCGAAAGTTGGCCTATTTCCTAGTACGGGCCACAAAGAATATATTTCTGCTTGGTATTTAAACCTGCGACCTTTTGCATGGCAGTCATATTCGCTACGCCTTTGTCCTTGGTGACAGAGGCAGTAAAACTTAAAAAAAATGGTATTTACCTTTACAAAAACTAAAAAAAAATACGAAAATAATATCACAAAAGTACCATAAAAATGTAAATATGTATTTATAAAGATTTAAATAAAATTTTAATATAAAATAATAAATACTTATGATTAAACGTTACTGTTATTTTTATGCCTTGCGTCATCCTTCTAACTATTATCCTTTTATTTATTCTTGTATAAATGCACTACCTTAAATACGGATTTAGTGCGTCAAGGCATGATCTTGCAGCCAACCTTCATCATTACCATCATATCAGACAATAGAGGTCCACTGCTGGACATAGGCCTACTCAAAATATTTCTAAGTACATTGAGCGATCTTGTAACTCCCTTTTTTTCGGTGTACCAAAAGACGGGTATACCTACATTGCGTATTCCAGTCAATCTTAAAAGCGTTTATAATGGCTCACTAACGCCGCCAATAGAAAAAAAATCATAATTCGCAAATAGAATCAATAATGCAAAATCTTGTTTGTCCTGAGAAAAGGCAATTAAGTATGTGTATGTTATAGTCAAAACTCATAACCGGTCAAAACCACTTTTGACTGAAAAAATCAGTCAATAGTGGTTTTGACCGACGTGCTTAGTCAAAACCACTATTGACTGTTTTTTCAGTCAAAAGTGGTTTTGACTATCGATGTTAGTCAAAACTCATTGAGAATTGATCTTTTAATACATATTAAGGTAAAAGTCAAAAACAGCTGGTTAGGTTAGGTTAGTATGGTGACCAAAGGACGATAATAATACTATATTCTAGTTTTACATAAAAAAAAATGTTTCTAGCACTCACCGGCCGCTGCCGCGGCACGCTCGCTACGCTGGCTCGGCTTGTACTGATTCGGACTTTTACGTAAATATGTCTTATAATATCAATTTTCAATGAGTTTTGACTAACATCGATGGTCAAAACCACTTTTGACTGCAAAAAACAGTCAACAGTGGTTTTGACTAAGCATGTCGGTCAAAACCACTATTGACTGTTTTACGCAGTTAAAAGTGGTTTTGACCGGCCATGAGTTTTGACTGTAACATGTATAACACACTCTCAACACTTTAAATATTTTTTAATAAGTTAAATTTCGCCTGCAAAAAAAACGGCCGTGTTTATTTATAATGCAATATTTGTCTAATTGAAAAACATTTTTTTTCTATTGGTGGCGCTAGTGAGCCACGTAAAGGCCCTTAGATAACCTTAATAATGTTTTTGTATATTCATTTCAGCTAGGTTATTACATGATGCACAATGATTACTGTCTCGGATACGAGTGGATTGGTGACACAAGAAATATAACTATGTCTACAGTCTTAAAAGTTAATCCTATTACTGTTCATAAACGTCTTACTTTATTTGTTGTAAGTATTCTTTTTAAATTTTATATTTTTGTATTATGTCTAAAATCATTGTGGTGACGGAGTAAGAATACAATATCTCACCGGCCCATCTCATCCCATGGGTGTCCCAAAAACCAACTAAGGGACTATCCGTGAATATTATCATTACGAAATAAAAAGAAGAAAAGCTTGAAATAAAACCCTATACCTATCCGTCTGGGCAGAGTGGTAATAGTAGGCCAAATATCTCTACGTCACGGGAGGAGACCCGTCCCTATTGACATTAAGATATTGATGCTCTGTAATGATGAGATTGATTACATATTAAGAGACAGCTAATTTAAAATACCTCTTTATAACAACAACATTTCTTGAATTGTCGGTTTTGTTACTTTAATTTTTTTACTTTTAACCCTTAATATCATGATCATCCCCGTATTAGCCAACGGACATAGGACATAATGCCAATTATTTCCACTTTGTTCTGTATTTTCTTTATCCAGTAGCTTTTGGAAGGAAAGATTCCAAAATGGCGAACACATAATCAATGAAGATGAGTGTGCAGAATTTTTTTACGGAGTTAGAGGACTGCGTTCAAAATCCTTTTTAGTTTACATTACGGCACATTTTTCCACAACGTATATTAATTATAACCAAGGATTATTATCAAAGCAAAATAAGATTGTGTTATGCAAATAGCGACAGTATAACAATTTGCTAGAGCATCTGTCTGCCATGTTGGGTTTAGGACTTGATAACTTAACACAATTAGGTACTGCATATCGTAGCTGATACTCCCAATGTATTCTGTCTTCATTGTATGTTTGTCTGGGAAGATACATGTGACGAATAAATCATTCTTGTACGTCTGAACGTTAGTTGAATATGTATCAGAATACCTCTTAAATTAGAAACTAAAATATTTTAAAAATAATGAAAAATACTGTAAAAGTTTAGTTCTCGATCCTGGATTCGAACTTGGTATTTTAACTATTTGCATTAGACGCCTTGATAGGCAACCTGAGTCAAGGAATAGAGGAAAACGCAGCTTTGAATCCTGTCTGGGGTAAACATTTCATCATAATCATCATAACAGCCCATTAATGTCCCACTGCAAGGACGAGCCTGCTCCCGTGACGGAGGAATACTTGCCCTACCAGTACCTCGCTGGCCAGACGGATTGGTATAGGGTTTAATTTAAAGTTTTCCTTCTTTTTATTTCGTAATGATAATATTGACGGATAGTCCCTTAGTCGGTTTTTACAACACCCATGGGATGAGATGGGGTGGTGACATATTGTATTCTTACTACGTCACCACACGGAGTACGGATTTTGTAAAAAGCATTATATAATACTCACTTCGTTATATTGCTATACCTATAAAACAAGCCACTACACACAAATAATGTATTAATTTAATCTCTCATTTTTCAGGATGTCCTAGCACAGAGGGTAAAGAAAATCCATTTAATAAGCGGCTCAAAGTTATTTGACGCAGTAATCCTAGTATTCAAACAAGGCATGTCTCCTAAACTAAGAGAAAGGATTGTAGTACATGATAGTCTGGAGAGCCTACATAAGGTTTTACCACGGGAACTATTACCAAAAGAGCTTGGAGGTTGTGGAGGTAGTTCGCAGGATATGTGTGGTAAGATATTCTGTTATTTAAATCAGTAGTTTATTAGATCCAGAGATTGCCCCCTAGAACGTCACAAACACACTAACTTGACATCTTTATAGATAAGAATAATAAAAATGCCACTTCAAAATTCTTACACAAGAATCGTAATCCGTTCAATTGAATCCAATTACTCAAATATTTTTCTTATTTCAGATAATATTTTTAATGAGTTGAAATCAAAAGATCATATAGCAAGAATAAAGTACATGGAGAGTATAAGTACAGATGAAACAAATAGACTTTCTTCAGATTTTAATGAAGAATATTCAGGAATGCCTGGATCCTTTAAAACTTTGTGTATTGATTAAATCTATCTATCTATACTATAATAAAACTGTAGAGGTCGAAATGTCTGTTCTTTTCGAAAATTCAGATAAAAATTATCTATAAAATCTAGAAAAATGTCAAAAAGAACGAAACCACAATTTTTAGAATTAATATAAATATGTCTGTTTGTCAGTTTGTTACCGCACATCTTTAAAACGAATTTCTTAGGACCATTACGGCTACAATACATTGTATTGTAGCCTTTTTTATTAGGCTTAAACTGAGGTATGTTTCATCAAAATCGGATAAGTATTACACGAGATATCGCTTGATCTCTTTAATAGAACAGTCCAATACAAATCAGGGGTCATGAAAAATGGTTTTAGTTCGATGTTGAATGAATTTAAATTTCGTTCCCCTATTTGAAAGTCGTTCATAGACAAACGGTTACAGTAGGAGCTGGGTAATGAGGTTCGAATCCCATGCCGACGAATCTTTTTGTATGTATGAGATCTTTTAAGAAGTTGTTAGCACAGAAGGTGGTAACAATATTGTACAATATGGATTACATGAGCCAGTAGTCATTCCAATCCAGCCTAGACTCAACCGGGAATATATTGAAGAAACAGGCAGCTGAACTATCCTCAATCCTTAATAATAATTTTCCTAGGCTAGCTACAGAACAGAAATGTATTTATGATACCGTAACAAGAGCAGTAATAAACGAAGAGGGCATAGTATATTTTCTCGATGCTCCTGGTGGAACAGGGAAAACATTTCTTACCCGAGTGATTCTAGCGGAAATTAGAAGAATGGGAAAAATTGCCTTAGCGGTGCCATCTTCAGGTATTGTAGCAACATTACTTCCTGGTGGCAAAACAGCCCACACTGCATTTAAAATTTCTTTGGATTTAAATTGCACTGAAACTCCCGTGTGTGGTGTGTCACGCAATAGCGACAAAGCTAAAGTGCTGCAAGATACCTGTTTAATTGTATGGGATGAGTGCACTATGGCTCATAAGAAAGCTATAGAGCCAGTTGATAGGACACTAAGAAATTAGCGCAGAAGTAAACGAGTTGTGGGTGGGGTAACTGTTGTGTTTTGTGAAGAGTTTCGCCAGTCTTGCCGGTTGTTAGTAGGGGCATAAGAGCTGACGAAGTGAACGCTTCTTTGAAGAGGTCTTTTTTTTGGCGACATATCGTTAGGTTAGAATTAATTTTAAATATGAGGGCGCATATGAGTGATAATCTTCAAGCTCAACAATTTTCTAATATCTTACTTGATATAGGAAACGGAAAAGTTCCCGAAAATCAGACTAAAATTATTTTTCCACCCAGCCTTTTCTCCCTGCTCACAAGTGAGGAAGACTTAATACAGTGTTTATGGAAATACGTCCCATATAACACAAAAAGAAAATTCCTGATTATGTGAGCGGGCAATTTAAACACCTAGGAATGATCACGCCAATATTATTAATGCAAAAATTATTTCTGAAATTGTTGGTAATGTCGTCACTTATTTAGCAATCGACCCAATGGTTGATCAGGACGAACGCCACTAATTTTTCAGTGGAATTTTTAAATTCGTTGAGTGTTTCTGGTTTTCCAGCATACAGCATTTCGCTAAAGGTTAGTGTACCAATCATTCTCTTGCGTAATTTAAGTCCTCCAAAATTATGCAATGGTGCACGTGTTAAGGTCATTAACCTTCAGCAAAATGTCATTGAGGCTGAAATATTATCGGAGTGTGGAAGAAGTGAAAGAGTTTTTATTCTACGCATTCCCCTATTACCCAATAGTTTCCCCTTCCAATTTAAAATAGCTCAATTTCCCGTAAGACTTTGCTTCGCAATGACCATCAATAAAACTAAACATACTAATATGTATTTAAAATTACTGCGTAAAGTCACTTTTCCACGCGGACAAAGTCGCGGGCACAGATAGTTGTTAAATAAAAATGTAGTTGTTTTTTATTTCTACTACCGCTGACACTGCTTAATTCTGACAATGCCTGCCAAGCAGTACAGTGAAAATCTCTTACTGTGGTAGGTCCCTTATGACTGGATCAGCGGATGTGAATGATATGCACCTGATTTCGATGATCTGCCTTCACCGGTGCCTGTTCGTCGCGTCTCGGGCGACAGACCAAAACATGGTTGATGATGGGCCTTACATTTGATCGCTCCATCTGGTTGGGGAACGTCCCCGGGCTCGTTTGCAGAGGGCAAACGTGTTCCCAACAACGATCAGTTTTTCGAGACTGTCTTCACCCTTCCTCATTATGTGAACAAAGTAGGTCAAAATGCGCTGCTGGCAGATGGTGGAAAGGCGTGTTTGGACACGAAGCTGCAAAAGGATCGATGCATTGGTGATCGATCGCTTGGCGGACAATGAAAATACAACTGTATTTATATGGAACGTATATTTCGTAGGTAGTGTAATTACAAGGCTATTAAACTTAACAGCTATATCTGGGAAGGCCGTCTTTGATCGGTAGCTACCATCTGCCATCAGACGGGCTACTTCCTTTGATGGTGCTCCATAATCGAAATAATAACAAAACAATATTCCTGAATAAGGGAACAATATTTATATTTATACTCGTAAAGGAACTTTTAAAGGAAAAGTCCAATTCAAATTCAATTTAATTTATTAAGCAAAATAATATAACAAAGACATGGTATCCCTTATGAATTATGTTTCAAACAGTTGTTTAAAGACTGTAAATCAGTAAAGTAAGCGTCATTCGCCGCACTCCTCCACTATGGAGGAGTAAAAGGATACAGGCTATTAAAGTCTTTAAAAAAATCTCAGAAAAACCTCTGAAACTGAATTAAGTTGCAGTTGTAATCACATTAATAAATAAAATAATCATCAGCAGTATGCAGTATGGGCGGGCTTAACGTCAGTCAAGTCCATACACCTCATTTAAATTGCAATTAAGAAAAATATTTTACGCCTAATTAAATAATTGTAAAATATCTTAATTTTTTCAAATCTCGTATTACTATATAAAATTAATCAGGCGTTAAATACCTTTACTCTAAATTAATGGACTTAATCTGGACTGGTGCTGACGCCTATATTATGAAAATGTGTGAAAATGTGAGTACAATTTGGCTTTGAAAAAAAATCATCGAAACAGATTTTTTTTTAGTTACTTTATCTATCTGTATCTTTTGATACCACCACTATCAGAGCAGCATACGATCGGATCTGTTATCTATGGAAGTAACACTATTATGACTAAGAGTTTTAACCAGGATAAAATTAATGACTTCATCAATTCCATCACGGGTCACCTTACTTACTATAAAATAAATAATATTAAATTATTGATGTTTTTTCTTTACATAAATAATGTTTTTATGTAAAGAATATTACTATTATTATTTTTACTAATGTTTCGACTTTACACTTTCGAATACTTTCCACTTTACAAGACTAATAATGATCAAACACTAAAAAATTACAAAAAAAAGTTACCTTGACAATAAATGAAAAGGTATTTATTGTTAACAAATACTTAGGAATTATATATTCATGATTTATTATATAATAGACATAAATATACATTAATTTGGTTATTGCTTCTTGTACAATTTCTTTAAATAAGGCTAGGGCTGTCAAAAATACAACCAAATTGTTTTTATGTAGGTATTTGTTTAAATTCCGGCCGCGTAAAGGTAATGCAATACGCGTTCCATATTCAAAACAGCGGGTTCGAATCGCCAATAAGAAGGATTTTTTTTAAACGAAGAGTTTTTAATTATGTTTATGACTCACAAAGAATTTTTAAATCCTTAAATTTGAAATTGAATTCTTGAATGATTGTAAAATAATAGTATGGTTTTATTCCTTTAAAAAAAGATGATCTTGCTCCACTCCTATTAGTCATAGCGTGATATTGTAGCCTATGACACTCCCCGATAAATGGACTATTCAATACAGAATTTTTTTTTTAAATCGGCTCTGTAGATCTAGAGACTACCCTACAATGTCACAAACACACAAACTTTTCCTCTTTATAATATTAGTATAGAAGTGTAGATTAGCTTTAGGCAAGCCAGTAGCTCTGCTGTGCCATTACTTCAGAAAACATTAACGTAACACCTGCAGATAAAACCCAAACATGCGCGCGAAGAGGCTGTCAACTTGAAAAGAATTTGAAATTAGTTTAGAAAGTTTTAATTACCTAAAATTAAGGTTTCAGGATTAAACATAATGGAATATGATAATTATGAGGAGGAATAAAATCAATTGTTTGTGTTAAGATTAAATTATTTTTCGGTAAATAAAATGCTCTTGACGCAGTGAACCCTGGTGCTTTTGGATATAATAATTTAAAATATTTGAAGTGACAACCCTCAGAATCAAAATATAAAAAAAAAACGTATTTATTATAGTTTTATCAATGCGTCAATATTTTGCAACAACAATATAAAAACATTCAACATTTAGTAACCTACACACAAGTCTGTAAAATCGTCCCATATTTTATTAAATATTTAAAACAAAATGGAAGCTATTAAACCTAACCCTATATTAGAATTTAATAAGGACCAACTTCAAGTAGTTCGTAAGGCCCTTGGCTATGAAGACGTCAACAAATTGAAACAAGACATTGAGCATTTAAAAGATTGGATTCAGAAGCAGAACCATTTTAGAGTGAAAGAATTTGGTAAGGTTGACATTTTTTTTTTTTTTTTTTTTTTTTTTTTTTTTTTTTTTTTTTTTTTTAAAAGACAACTCCACTTATAATATTATAAGGTCGGCTAAGATGCTTTGCTATTGTAAGCAGTGTACGCACCTGTATACAATGACGAAGTAGTAAAGGATACACTATGGAAATTTACAAGCCAGGAGTGCGGCTGTGCAAGTAAATCTCAGGCTATCCTTTTGATTGTACATGGGATGAAAATAATATTTTTGGATGCGGACAGTACACAATGATAATAATTAAATAGGAAAGTTCCACAAAATTAAACAGCAGCTGCAATCTTCACCAGGTGCAAGGTCTTCTTTGTAAAAGACGTTCTAGATTAGTACCACGTTGTAGCCGCTAAGCCCACTTTAGGGTCGTAGCACACATCAAAACGTAGGGAATCGGCATCGCCTCGCCTTTTTCTTCGGTGTCAAACGTCAAAAATCCGATTTCATAACGATTGCGATTAGTGTGCGTTGCAGTAGATAAGGAGTACAAATAGATAACAGTCACTGTTACACTGAATTTCGAAGTTCAGAATAGTGCACGAGTGCCTTAAGGTTTGGAAACGCAATTAACGTTAGTGAAAATGTGCGCATGATGTGGCGCACATTTTTTGAAATATTTCCATCGCGTTCCATATCAACGTGTCCTCTCGCTTATCTTTGCATTTAACTTATGGAGTAATTATATTTTAGATGATGAATTCTTGGAGCGCCTGTTAATCTACAATAAAGGGTCTATAGAAAGAACAAAACAGAAGTTCGACAAGTTGTGCACATGCACGAATTTAATGCCTGAGTTCCTGCAAAATTATGACATTAAAAATGAATTTGGCTACACCATGAAAATATCGTGAGTTTAAACTAACTGTTTAGAGTATGAACAATATTTACTTAAGGAATTTTAATTTAAGGAAAAAAAAAATTAATTTATTAAAGTCAACCAGTTTTATTAGAAATCAACATCAACTAAGTAATGATTATGTTTGGTTATTTATGGGTATTATTATTCAGCCTTCAAATTCAAGTAGGTACAGTATGAGGACATTGATATTATGATTGGTTTTTAAAGAAAGACAGACAACAATGAGGAAGCGAGAAAGTGTGATTATAATTTATTGATGATTTTGAAATTGTATATTATGATTTTAACAATAAGTGATATATTTTGTTGCACTGCAATGACTTTTCATCGAAGTGCAATGTTTCCGTCACCAGTGTCACTAAGTAAGACATGATGAAACATACAATGTCAAATAGAAGTAAGTAGGGAATCAATCTTTTATAATTTCAACCTTATGCCGAACGCCATGAGATACATTTTAATGTGATAATTTTCAAAACATTTAGCTATTTAAAATTATTTAGCTATTTTCGGTAATCGGATGTACTTTTCTTACTCATTGATTTGCTGTCTTTCTTTAAAAGCCAATCACATTATCAATGTCCCCATACTGTACACTATTCTCTACACAATAACTGTAAGGTTGGGTTATAATTTATATTCTTGTTAGTCGTATGTAGTAAACTTACGGGGTCGCGGTATTCTTTGTTGCTCTTTTCGTTGTCACACCCCGTAATTGTCATATATATCAGAAAATACTTTGTATTTTTTTTTCTATAAATATTTTTTATATAATTTATGATATGGTAGAGCTTTGAAATAAATAAACCGCAAAATAACCCATACCAACCTATCCTAAGGTGGGTAGTGACCCGTTTAATTTAAGACATTGCTTGTAAAATTTTATTTTAAACGATTGTTTTTTCCTCTTGTTTGTTTTTTACTTAAAATAATTTAATTGCAATTTAATATTTCAGAGACACGTTAGTGTTACCAAAGCCTTCACCAGATAACTATCGTATTATAATAGCTCACTTGCCAGGAGTGGATGTGAAGGAATTTCACATGTTAGACTACTATAGATATCTTATTGTGGTAAGTCTACGTTATAAATATTCATATTTTTTAAAGTTATGGTAGGTATCTCAAAGTTCCGTAAATTCATTTTAAAAAACCAATATAAGATTTTTATCTTTGAAAGGGGCATATTTTTAAGCTGGTCTTATAGAAATTACATCAAAATTGATTAAGCCTATCACAAAAATGATGAAATTGCTTCGTGAAAGTACTTTAAATTAACGAAATTGCGTATTGTAATTGAAATCCTCTAAATTTGAAGTAAGCTTTTTGAACTTTATAATATATTTTCTAAACTCACAAGCTGTTAGGCTAGAAATAAGCGAGTCGCAGTTTACTGCCCACGTAAGCAGTGGCAAAATAAGCTAGACACTAAGGTCCATTGCTCATGTACCGAAACAATACGTGGAAGTCAAGAAAAGAAGCCTTTGCCCACCAATGGGATGATACAGATTTACACTAACTAACAAACTAAAACATTTTTTTCATATTTAAGCTTGGCCACTACATGCTCCACTATGACTACTGCTTTGGCTTCGAATGGATAGTAGATACCAGGAAGATAACATTGAACAATGTTTCCAAAATAAATCCGATGGTTATGCACAAGGCGCTAACATTGATTGTTGTAAGTATTTTGGCAGCTTAAATAGACTTTCGGGGTATATTGATTTCCGAATTATTGAACCTAGAATAAAGCTAGGTACAACAAAAAATGCAATCCTGAATAATTATTCTCGCAAAAAATTTTTTCACGAATACACATTTTTTTTTCACGTATAGGTACTAACACTTTTTGTCATGCACACAAAGATTTGCATCAAGCGGAAATTAAACTCAGGACCTATGCGAAGCAGTCATTGACTATAACTGCTACGCCACATAGGTCGCCTAAATTGCTAGACCAATGTCCTTTTAATGTCGACGATGTAAGGCATCGTCGACATTAAAAGGACAGGCCAAGGCCATGAAAAAAAAACTCATACAAAAAATTAAACTCATAGGTCTTAATACAATTAACTATTAAAACCTTTTTAACAAATTTACAGGAAGCAATGGGTTTAAGATTAAAAAGGATTCATTTTATAAGCGGTTCATCGTTCTTTGAAACCGTGATCACCTTATTCAAGCAAGGACTATCAGCTAAATTAAAGGAGAGGTTTACTGTTCACTCTTCTATTGAGAGCTTGTATGAATATTTTCCACGCAATGTCCTACCACAAGAGTTGGGCGGTGATGATAAGTCAGTGGTTTATTATGCAGGTAAAATTTATTAAGTATTTTAGTTAAAAAAATAATCTACTACGAGTATTATATCCGTGTGGTGACTAAGTAAGAATGTCAATATGTCACCACCCCATCTCATCCCATGGGTGAGGTTAAAACCGAATAAGGGACTATCTGTGAATATTATCTTTACAAAATGAAAAGAATGTCCTACTGCAGGGACGGGCCTCCTGCCGTGACGGATACTGGGCCTACTAATACCAAGCTGGCCAGACGGATCGGTATAGGGTTTTATTTCAATTTTTCCTTCTTTTTATTTCGTAAAGATAATAGTCACGGATAGTCCCTTAGTCGGTTTCTACGACACCCATGGGATGAAATGGAGTGGTGACATATTGTATTCTTACTTTGTCACCATACGGATAATTATAATTATTATTCAAATTTATAGTTACAATATTATGATTTATCTAAATTTAACAATTTAATCTCATTTTATGTACTTAACCTTATTATTTTGTTGTTTCACAGATTTAATATTCAAGGAATTAAGCACAGAAAAACATATCGAAAACGTGAAAAAGATGGAAAATTTAAGTACCGATGAATCTAACAGGCTTGTTAGTAAATTTAACGAGGAATACTCTGGAATGCCGGGATCTTTTAAGACTTTGTGTGTCGATTAGAAGTATACACTATCAAATCCTATTTATTGTAAAAATGTGTAAAATAATTACACTATAAAAATGTTTGGAATCGAAATACTTAATTGTACACTTCGATAAGGCATAACTAGTAGAGATTATGTTATAAGGCAAATAAAAGGGTAATTGCTTAAATAAATAATGATTACAAATATTATTTTTTTATTGTTTTATCATTTTTATTAGTAAGTACATTTTAGGAACGTATTATACTTATTTATTTATTTATTTGAAGGCACATCAACAATATACATATTGAAATCTGTTAAAAATAAATCTTAGAAATAATAAACTTAAATGAATATCAACTACAGACATACACAACATTATTATAATTATAACACAGAATTATCATATTATTTTATTGAAATAGAATTTGTAATTTTAACAAAATAAATCGGTATAAAATATTGATGATGAAGACTGTGAACTATTTTAAAATAATAGACTTCGCCTTAATACAACTAATACACTATTTGGAAAAATATAAAAGTATTTTTGCCAAAATTAAATGTTTAACATAAATAAAGTACACAGTGTGAAAGTATTGATTAAGTGTTTATTACTTAACTTATTACAATGCTTTATGAAGGTACCGGACCGGAGACAATTATTTGTACATTGCACAATTAATTTTTTAGCGTTCCTGTGCCTCCCTCATCCATGTGCGGGGAACCGACGGATGAAGGAGGCACAGGACCGCACAAGGTGGCAATACTTGGAGGAGGTCTATGTCCAGCAACGGACGTAAATTGGCTGATAATAATAATATGTTAATAATGATGTACGAGCTCGCTTGACCCTCTTCGACTGCCGCTTTGCCACCTTCATCATTCTTTTTTTTTCATCTTTTTAAAAAGACAACTCCCGCACTAGGGATCATGCCCTGTGTCGCGGGGACCTTTTACAAACATCAATTATCGGACACAAAGAACGGGTCTAGTTTATAATATCGACAGGCACTACATCGATGGTCGCTACATCGCAAACGCTCCATCGATGGGTTACTGTATCGACAGTACCCTAAATCGATGGTACGCTACATCGACAGTACCCAAAATCGACGGTATGCTACATCGACAGTACACTAAAACGACGGTACGCTACAATGACAGTACACTACATCGATGGTCGCTACATCGACAGTGCACCAAATCGATAGCACGCTGCATCGACTAACCAACCCAAGCCAGGTTTCATTATTTTTTATAATTCTAAGGCATTTTATTTATTATATTTTTTTATTATTCTACGATTTATTAAAATTAGGTAGGAATATTGTTATTTTTATTATTCTACGAAATTTTTGAACTACTCAAGCCAGAATTAAATAAAAAACCCAAAAAAACACAGGACTTTTTAAAAGTTTTTACTCATTTATAATTTGTTGAATCTGTAAATTGCTTGTTTTTAATGTAAGTACTAAGTACTATGGTGATATAAACATAATAATATAATATTCGTAAAGTTTTTACTTAATTACAATTTGTTGAATCTGTAAATTGCTTGATTTTAATGTAAGTACTATGGCGAAATAAACATATAATATTCGTGTGTAACTTAGTACTTACATTAAAATCAAGCAATTTACAGATTCAACAAATTGTAATTAAGTAAAAACTTTTAAAAAGTCCTGTTTTTTAGGTTTTTTATTTAATTCTGGCTTGAGTAGTTCAAAAAGAAGAATGGGCAGTTTTATATGGGGTGCGTCCCATGTGTTGTAACACTTTGTGACCTATATCATTTGAAAAATCTCAGCGAGTGCTATGTTTTATTGTTTGGGCATAACTCCGTATCTCGTTCAGGGAAACTGTTATAGGGTTTTAAAAAAATAAAAATAATAATTAAAAATGTCTTAACTAATTGGTATTTTAATAGCTACTACTAAAGAGATTTAAAGGTAGAGCCTACTTTGACCGACTAACCAACGAAATCGATTTGGTGCACTGTCGATGTAGCGACCATCGATGTAGTGTACTGTCATTGAAGCGTACCGTCGTTTTAGTGTACTGTCGATGTAGCATACCGTCGATTTTGGGTACCGTCGATTTTAGGTACTGTCGATGTAGCGTACCATCGATTTAGGGTACGCTACATCGACCCAAGAACGGGTCTAGTTTATAATATCGACAGGCACTACATCGATGGTCGCTACATCGCAAACGCTCCATCGATGGGTTACTGTATCGACAGTACCCTAAATCGATGGTACGCTACATCGACAGTACCCAAAATCGACGGTATGCTACATCGACAGTACACTAAAACGACGGTACGCTACAATGACAGTACACTACATCGATGGTCGCTACATCGACAGTGCACCTAATCGATTTCGTTGGTTAGTCGGTCAAAGTAGGCTCTACCTTTAAATCTCTTTAGTAGTAGCTATTAAAATACCAATTAGTTAAGACATTTTTAATTATTATTTTTATTTTTTTAAAACCCTATAACAGTTTCCCTGAACGAGATACGGAGTTATACCCAAACAATAAAACATAGCACTCGCTGAGATTTTTCAAATGATATAGGTCACAAAGTGTTACAACACATGGGACGCACCCCATATAAAACTGCCCATTCTTCTTTTTGAACTACTCAAGCCGATGCAATCGATGTAGCGTACCATCGATTTAGGGTACTGTCGATACAGTAACCCATCGATGGAGCGTTTGCGATGTAGCGACCATCGATGTAGTGCCTGTCGATATTATAAACTAGACCCCAAAGAACACCCAGACCAGGACAATAATTTGTGGATCTCACAAATTATTGTCCTGCGTGGGGATAGAACCCACAACCTCTTGCACAGCAGCCGCTTGCGGTACCGTCGCGCCACCGAGGTCGTATTGCTATGCCTATGCCATGCCTATTGATATTAAAAAATAATTTTAAAATTATGTCTTTAATCAATCGATAAAGTTTTGAAGGAGCCAGGTATTCCACAATTATCTTCGTGGTTCTTATCAATAATTCTACAAGATTCATCAGTGCCAATTTTCTCCATAAATTTAATTTTCTTTATATTTTCTTCTGAACTTAGCTCGTGGAAACATGAATCTAAAAAAATCAACAACAGAATTTTATTTATAAGAATTAAGTGTTTGTTTGAATAACATCTGCGTAGAGGTCTCGGGTTCGACTCCCGCTTAATGCAAATCTTTGTGTGCATGAACATGATTGTTTGCATTGCTCTAAGTGTTTCTATGTATAATATGTAAATATTTACAAAACAAAGTATTTAAGTTTGTTTATCCGTTGTCTAGTACCCATAGTACAAGCTCTGCTTAGTTTGGGACTAGATGGCGTTGTGTAAATGTGTGAGGATTATTTATTTATTTATTTTAAAATAATAATCCTATAAATGATATAGAACGATGCGTTAAAATCAAATTTATACACACCTGCATATTCCTTCATGGTCTTCCCATTACCTCCAAGATCTGAAGGCAAGTCTTCTCTAGGTAAATGTTCATACAAACTATCTAAATTAGAATGTATGATAAGCCTTTTCTTTAATTTAGCCGATAAACCTTGTTTGAATAATGTAAGGAAAGTGTCAAAAAACTTTGAACCACTTATAAAATGTATCTTTTTCATTCTTTGTCCCATTGTTTCCTAAAAAAAATAAAAATTAATGTACTTCTATTGTAAGATATGACGTAATACAAAAAATATTTAATGTTACCATCCATTAGGCTTAAGTTCACTAGGGGAAATTCAAGTAAAATTAAATCAGTTGTAAAATCTTTTTTTTTCACAAGGTTTGTATTTACTAGCGAATAGTTAAAGATGTTAATAGAATTAATATTATTATTTAATTTTGTTGTTAGCCATAGGACCGCGCCAGGATTCTTTTAGATGTTATAACACCTAATATGTATAACTTTAATTAGAACAGTAGAACTTTTTCTGACTGTGGGAAATTGAATAAATAAATAAATAATTTTAAATAGAATTAATGAAATAAAAACAATACTCACGACAATCAAATATAAAGATTTTTGAATTACAATTGGGTTAACTTTTTTTACTGTACCAAATGTTATATTTTTAAAATCTACTACAAATTCGTACCCAAAACAATAATCGTAGTTTAATACATAATGTCCAATCTGAAACAAAGTATAATTACATAATCTATATACTTATAATAAAACTGTAGAGAGATCAATTCTGTACATTGAATATATGTTAAAAATTAATATTGAAGGATGAATGGTGATCGATACTAATGCCAAAAATGCAATCAATAAATTTTTTGTCTGTCTGTCTGTCTGTCTGTCTGTCTGTCTGTCTGTATGTGCACGCATGGGTCAAAAACTACTGAAGGCATTTTAACCAAACTTGGTACAATTGTAGTCCATACTCCCGGGCAGGTTATAGGCTGTATAACATAACGCTAAGACACATAGGAGCTGAGCAGTGGCAAAAAATTTGAAGCAAGTCGGTTGAAAAAAAAGCGCGTTCGAGCTTTTATCATCGCATACGTTGATCATACGCCAAAAATATGTATTACAAAAATAATGGTCTTCAAACGATGAACAAAAAAGTCGTGAATAGTAATATCTATCTTTTATATATTAGTCACAATAACCTGTTTAATCGTTAGGGTTTTCTTCAAAGTGTATTAAATACATAAATATATTGTAATTTGCATAGACATATCTTTTTCAAACTCCCATATTTCAAAAGTACACTTTAATACCTTATTCATAAAAAAAAATTATAGAAATCGGTTTATAAACACACAAGATTTAGATGAAAGAAAATTTCCAAATGTCGCCGCGCCAGTATGAGTACGGCAGTACGGTTGATTTTTGTTTAACGTCCGAAACGGCCAACCGGTGCATCTATATAATTTCATTCACATTGACTCTTAATGCGAACGGACGTGGTTCTTATTGACTCTTCTCGGAATAAGCGAGCTTTAGATATTAAAATACATAGATACGTAGTTTTTAGGTATTAAGTTTAAAGTAGGTATCTATCTATTATAATTAAACAATCGGAATCGGATAAGTAATACTCGAGATATCGCTAGATCTCTTTATTAGAACAGTCCAATACAAATCAGGGGTCATGAAAAATGGATTGTTTTTTTGAATGAATTTAAATTTCGTTTCTTTTGTTCACGAGATGGCGTTACCAGTAGTAATCATAAAATAAATGAGTTTTTAAATAATATATAACTATTTTATTATTAAGTGCTATTAATAAGTTATTCCTTTTAAATGTTAATAAAATTAACCATGAATCGTATGTGTAATATCAATTATTATAAGTCTTCAGACTAGCCTTTAAAAATATCAATTTAACGGACACACAGAACATGCAGACTAAGGACAATAGTTTGTGTATCACAATTGTCCTCCATGGGAATCGAACCCGCGACCTCATGCACGCCAGCCATGTAATGCGACCGCCGCGCCACCGAGGCAGGTAATTCTGCCGCACCATAACGTGGCGTGCAAATGTATTCATTCATAATTAATTAGCGATTATCCGTGTGGTGACGGAGCAAGAATACAATATGTCACCTCCCCATCTCATCCCATGGGTGGCGTAAAACCGGAACCGGACTAAGGAACTATCGGTGAATATTATCTTTACGAAATAAAAATGAAGGAAAACTTGAAATTAAACCCTATACCAATCCGACTGGCCAACGTGGTATTAGTAGGCCAAGTATCCCTCCGTCACGGGAGGAGGCGCGTCCTTGCAGTGGGACATTAATGGGCTGTTATGATGAAAAAAGCGATGTCATTTATTATAACTTACAAATTTGACAACAGATGGCATTGTGCCTGTGACGTCATTTTCAGTATCGCGGTATTAAGATTTTACTTGAAAGAATGACGTTCGCTCATGTCTTTCAGTATAAGTTTAGACAAAGTCTTCATAGATCTGTCTTTGTAAAGATCTGTTTTTGAAAAGGTTTTGGTTCGTTCGTTAATTTTACAATTCGTGTGTAGGTATATCTGTTTGTTATAAGGTTTAATAAACGATTTTTCAGTATTAAATCGAATTGCGAAGAAAGTAACATCCGCCACGCGAACGAAGTCGCGGGCACAGCAGCTAGTTTTAATAATATAAACCTACACATATAGTCCTACTGTACCCAGGTAGTTAAAATTTTTTTAATGGTAGAGGGAAGGAGCGTTTCAAGTCAATCACAAACTTAAGAATAAATTTCTAATTGGCTTGAGAAACTCTTCATTGAATTGAGGATTTAGTGATTAATAATTAATCTATATCTATACTTATAATAAAACTGTAGAGAGATCAATTCTGTACATTGAATATATGTTAAAAATTAATATTGGAGGATGAATGGTGATCGACACTAATGCCAAAAATGCAATCAATAAATTTTTTGTCTGTCTGTCTGTCTGTCTGTATGTGCACGCATGGGTCAAAAACTACTGAAGGCATTTTAACCAAACTTGGTACGATTGTAGTCCATACTCCTGGGCAGGTTATAGGCTGTATAACATAACGCTAAGACACATAGGAGCTGAGCAGTGACGAAAAATTTGAAGTGAGTCGGTTGAAAAAACGCGCGTTCGAGCTCTTGTCATCGCATACGTTGATCATACGCCAAAAATATGTATTACAAAAATAATGGTCTTCAAAAGATGTACAAAAAAGTCCTTAATAGTATATATCTATCTTTTATATATTAGCCACAATAACGTGTTTAATCGTTAGGGTTTTCTTCACAGTATATTAAATACATAAATATATTGTAATTTGCATAGACATATCATTTTCAAACTCCCATATTTCAAAAGTACACTTTAATACCTTATTCATAAAAAAAAATTATAGAAATCGGTTTATAAACACACAAGATATAGATGAAAGAAAATTTCCAAATGTCGCCGCGCCATTATGAGTTCGGCTGTACGGTTGATTTTTGTTTAACGTCCGAAACGGCCAACCGGTGCATCTATATAATTTCATTCACATTGACTCTTAATGCGAACGGACGTGGTTCTTATTGACTCTTCTCGGAATAAGTGCGCTTTAGATATTAAAATAAATAGATACGTAGTTTCTAGGTACTAAGTTTAAAGTAGGTAATCTATCTATCTATACTATAATAAAACAATCGGAATCGGATAAGTAATACTCGAGATATCGCTAGATCTCTTTATTAGAACAGTCCAATACAAATCAGGGGTAATGAAAAATGGATTTGGTTCAATGTTGAATGAATTTAAATTTCGTTTCTTTTGTTCACGAGATGGCGTTACCAGTAGTAATCATAAAATAAATGAGTTTTTAAATAATCTATAACTATTTTATTATTAAGTGCTATTAAGAAGTTATTCCTTTTAAATGTTAATAAAATTAACCATGCATCGTATGTGTAATATCAATTATAAGTCTTCACACTAGCCTTTAAATATATCAATTTAACGGACACAAAGAACATCCAGACTAAGGACAATAGTTTGTGTATCACAATTGTCCTCCATGGGAATCGAACCCGCGACCTCATGCACGCCAGCCATGTAATGCGACCGCCGCGCCACCGAGGCAGGTAATTCTGCCGCACCATAACGTGGCGTGCAAAATGTATTCATTCATAATTAATTAGCGATTATCCGTGTGGTGACGGAGCAAGAATACAATATGTCACCTCCCCATCTCATCCCATGGGTGGCGTAAAACCGACTAAGGGACTATCGGTGAATATTATCTTTACGAAATAAAAATGAAGGAAAACTTGAAATTAAACCCTGTACCAATCCGACTGGCCAACGTGGTATTAGTAGGCCAAGTATCCCTCCGTCACGGGAGGAGGCGCGTCCTTGCAGTGGGACATTAATGGGCTGTTATGATGAAATAAGCGATGTCATTTATTTTAACTTACCAATTTGACAACAGATGGCATTGTGTCTGTGACCTCATTTTCAGTATCGGTATTAAGATTTTCCTTGAAAGAATGACGTTCGCTCATGTCTTTCAGTATAAGGTTAGACACAGTCTTCATAGATCTGTCTTTGTAAAGATCTGTTTTTGAAAAGGTTTTGGTTCGTTCGTTAATTTTACAATTCGTGTGTAGGTATATATGTTTGTTATAAGGTTTCAAAAACAATTTTTCAGTATTAAATCGAATTGCGAAGTAAGTAACATCCGCCACGCGAACGAAGTCGCGGGCACAGCAGCTAGTAATAAATAAATAAATAAATAATACTCATACATTCACACAACGCCAATTTTAGTCCCAAACTAAGCAAAGCTTGTACTATGAGTACTAGACAACGGATAAACATAATCAAATACTTTATTTTTTGTAAAAATACATAGGTACATATTATACATAGGAAACACTCAGACCAATGCAAACAATCATGTTCATGCACACAAAGATTTGCATTGAGCGGGAGTCGAACCCGAAACCTCTGTGTAGCAGTCATATTATATAACCACTACGCCACAGAGGTCGAATTGTTTTTAAATACAATTTACTGACGTATTGAATAAATAAATATTACATAGTAAGGCACATTTGGTCGAAATACTAAATGCCGCAAAGTAGCTTAACGTATCAATTAAGCGATATTTTAATCACAACGTCATAAATATTAAACGATCATAAATATCAGCACAAAACATAATTATTATTCAAGATGGACATAACTGAGTTCGAAGGTAACAAACTTAAAAAAAATAGACCGTATAGACATCTTCTCAACTTTTGCTGACTGTTGCTGATCTGACAGATTTTTCCAGCTCAAAATATATTTTATCATCATCATCATATCAGCCAATCGACGTCCACTGCTGGACATAGGCCTCCTCCAAATATTGCCAAAAAAATATTAAAAATATATTTAAAATGACTCCAATTATTTAAAACAATTGTATTGTATTTTGTTTTTTGTTAAGACCCATCACTAAGTTGGGTCAATAGCAAAAACGGCCAGTATATAATGTATTATTAGTTGTAATGTTGTATATTATTAATTAACTAGCTGCTGTGCCCGCGACTTCGTTCGCGTGGCGGATGTTACTTACTTCGCAATTCGATTTAATACTGAAAAATTGTTTTTGAAACCTTATAACAAACATATATACCTACACACGAATTGTAAAATTAACGAACGAACCAAAACCTTTTCAAAAACAGATCTTTACAAAGACAGATCTATGAAGACTGTGTCTAACCTTATACTGAAAGACATGAGCGAACGTCATTCTTTCAAGGAAAATCTTAATACCGATACTGAAAATGAGGTCACAGACACAATGCCATCTGTTGTCAAATTGGTAAGTTAAAATAAATGACATCGCTTATTTCATCATAACTGCAAGGACGCGCCTCCTCCCGTGACGGAGGAATACTTGGCCTACTAATACCACGCTGGCCAGTCGGATTGGTTGATAATATACGGATAGATTGGAAGATAATATTCACCGATAGTCCCTTAGTCGGTTTTACGCCACCCATGGGATGAGATGGGGAGGTGACATATTGTATTCTTACTCCGTCACCACACGGATAATCGCTAATTAATTATGAATGAATACATTTTGCACGCCACGTTATGGTGCGGCAGAATTACCTGCCTCGGTGGCGCGGCGGTCGCATTACATGGCTGGCGTGCATGAGGTCGCGGGTTCGATTCCCATGGAGGACAATTGTGATACACAAACTATTGTCCTTAGTCTGGATGTTCTTTGTGTCCGTTAAATTGATATATTTAAAGGCTAGTGTGAAGACTTATAATTGATATTACACATACGATGCATGGTTAATTTTATTAACATTTAAAAGGAATAACTTCTTAATAGCACTTAATAATAAAATAGTTATAGATTATTTAAAAACTCATTTATTTTATGATTACTACTGGTAACGCCATCTCGTGAACAAAAGAAACGAAATTTAAATTCATTCAACATTGAACCAAATCCATTTTTCATTACCCCTGATTTGTATTGGACTGTTCTAATAAAGAGATCTAGCGATATCTCGAGTATTACTTATCCGATTCCGATTGTTTTATTATAGTATAGATAGATAGATTACCTACTTTAAACTTAGTACCTAGAAACTACGTATCTATTTATTTTAATATCTAAAGCGCACTTATTCCGAGAAGAGTCAATAAGAACCACGTCCGTTCGCATTAAGAGTCAATGTGAATGAAATTATATAGATGCACCGGTTGGCCGTTTCGGACGTTAAACAAAAATCAACCGTACAGCCGAACTCATAATGGCGCGGCGACATTTGGAAATTTTCTTTCATCTATATCTTGTGTGTTTATAAACCGATTTCTATAATTTTTTTTTATGAATAAGGTATTAAAGTGTACTTTTGAAATATGGGAGTTTGAAAATGATATGTCTATGCAAATTACAATATATTTATGTATTTAATACACTGTGAAGAAAACCCTAACGATTAAACACGTTATTGTGGCTAATATATAAAAGATAGATATATACTATTTAGGACTTTTTTGTACATCTTTTGAAGACCATTATTTTTGTAATACATTTTTTTGGCGTATGATCAACGTATGCGATGACAAGAGCTCGAACGCGCGTTTTTTCAACCGACTCACTTCAAATTTTTCGTCACTGCTCAGCTCCTATGTGTCTTAGCGTTATGTTATACAGCCTATAACCTGCCCAGGAGTATGGACTACAATCGTACCAAGTTTGGTTAAAATGCCTTCAGTAGTTTTTGACCCATGCGTGCACATACAGACAGACAGACAGACAGACAAAAAATTTATTGATTGCATTTTTGGCATTAGTGTCGATCACCATTCATCCTCCAATATTAATTTTTAACATATATTCAATGTACAGAATTGATCTCTCTACAGTTTTATTATAAGTATAGATATAGATTAATTATTAATCACTAAATCCTCAATTCAATGAAGAGTTTCTCAAGCCAATTAGACATTTATTCTTAAGTTTGTGATTGACTTGAAACGCTCCTTCCCTCTACCATTAAAAAAATTTTAACTACCTGGGTACAGTAGGTCTATATGTGTAGGTTTATATTATTAAAACTAGCTGCTGTGCCCGCGACTTCGTTCGCGTGGCGGATGTTACTTACTTCGCAATTCGATTTAATACTGAAAAATCGTTTATTAAACCTTATAACAAACAGATATACCTACACACGAATTGTAAAATTAACGAACGAACCAAAACCTTTTCAAAAACAGATCTTTACAAAGACAGATCTATGAAGACTTTGTCTAAACTTATACTGAAAGACATGAGCGAACGTCATTCTTTCAAGTAAAATCTTAATACCGCGATACTGAAAATGACGTCACAGGCACAATGCCATCTGTTGTCAAATTTGTAAGTTATAATAAATGACATCGCTTTTTTCATCATAACAGCCCATTAATGTCCCACTGCAAGGACGCGCCTCCTCCCGTGACGGAGGGATACTTGGCCTACTAATACCACGTTGGCCAGTCGGATTGGTATAGGGTTTAATTTCAAGTTTTCCTTCATTTTTATTTCGTAAAGATAATATTCACCGATAGTTCCTTAGTCCGGTTCCGGTTTTACGCCACCCATGGGATGAGATGGGGAGGTGACATATTGTATTCTTGCTCCGTCACCACACGGATAATCGCTAATTAATTATGAATGAATACATTTGCACGCCACGTTATGGTGCGGCAGAATTACCTGCCTCGGTGGCGCGGCGGTCGCATTACATGGCTGGCGTGCATGAGGTCGCGGGTTCGATTCCCATGGAGGACAATTGTGATACACAAACTATTGTCCTTAGTCTGCATGTTCTGTGTGTCCGTTAAATTGATATTTTTAAAGGCTAGTCTGAAGACTTATAATAATTGATATTACACATACGATTCATGGTTAATTTTATTAACATTTAAAAGGAATAACTTATTAATAGCACTTAATAATAAAATAGTTATATATTATTTAAAAACTCATTTATTTTATGATTACTACTGGTAACGCCATCTCGTGAACAAAAGAAACGAAATTTAAATTCATTCAAAAAAACAATCCATTTTTCATGACCCCTGATTTGTATTGGACTGTTCTAATAAAGAGATCTAGCGATATCTCGAGTATTACTTATCCGATTCCGATTGTTTAATTATAATAGATAGATACCTACTTTAAACTTAATACCTAAAAACTACGTATCTATGTATTTTAATATCTAAAGCTCGCTTATTCCGAGAAGAGTCAATAAGAACCACGTCCGTTCGCATTAAGAGTCAATGTGAATGAAATTATATAGATGCACCGGTTGGCCGTTTCGGACGTTAAACAAAAATCAACCGTACTGCCGTACTCATACTGGCGCGGCGACATTTGGAAATTTTCTTTCATCTAAATCTTGTGTGTTTATAAACCGATTTCTATAATTTTTTTTTTATGAATAAGGTATTAAAGTGTACTTTTGAAATATGGGAGTTTGAAAAAGATATGTCTATGCAAATTACAATATATTTATGTATTTAATACACTTTGAAGAAAACCCTAACGATTAAACAGGTTATTGTGACTAATATATAAAAGATAGATATTACTATTCACGACTTTTTTGTTCATCGTTTGAAGACCATTATTTTTGTAATACATATTTTTGGCGTATGATCAACGTATGCGATGATAAAAGCTCGAACGCGCTTTTTTTTCAACCGACTTGCTTCAAATTTTTTGCCACTGCTCAGCTCCTATGTGTCTTAGCGTTATGTTATACAGCCTATAACCTGCCCGGGAGTATGGACTACAATTGTACCAAGTTTGGTTAAAATGCCTTCAGTAGTTTTTGACCCATGCGTGCACATACAGACAGACAGACAGACAGACAGACAGACAGACAGACAGACAGACAAAAAATTTATTGATTGCATTTTTGGCATTAGTATCGATCACCATTCATCCTTCAATATTAATTTTTAACATATATTCAATGTACAGAATTGATCTCTCTACAGTTTTATTATAAGTATAGATAATAATAATAATTTTAAAGCTTGTTGTTCCACCTTTCATTGCATTACTCTGTCTCTGCATCATCCTAAGGTTGACTGGTAGAAAACGCCTTTGTGCATGATATTGTACATTAAGTTTTAAATAAATAAATAAATAAATATATGGGTTAGAAACTACTCCTTATTTTAAAAACTATTAAAAGTATTTATAAAAATAAAGTGAACTTACCAAAATAACATATCTATAGTAATCAATAAGTTTAAAATCATCGTGGTCCAGTCCATTGAGTGTTGTCACCACAATACGGTAGTTATCACTTGTAGGCTTTGGTAATACACATGTGTACCTAGAACATACGTTTATTATTTTAATTTATTTGTATTTTTTTGTCAATGATGCAAAACGGAAAATTGCATAATATTATGTTGTATTTATGTTTATTTATTTATTACATTATGGATGACTTACAGCTAATACAAACAATATATAAATTAGTATGTGAGACACAAGTCATCAACTGGGTTAGAAAAAAAAAGACCATTAAAAACATAGCACTGCCACTAAGACAGAAAGAGAAACAAAAAAACAAAAAACAGTCACATTAAATCAAATAAATTGTGTTCACTTATGTTTGTAGTTAATATTATTGTAGGCCTATTATTTTCTTCTTATTCATCCATAGAGCTTGGTAATAAAACTTTACTGCGATTATGTGTTAGGACAACATCGACATAGAGACCGCAGGAATAAATCAGAAGAGGTCTTATCCCTCCCGAAGAAGGCAGGGTCGAGGAAGGAAGATCGCTCAAAAGCCTAGTCGTTGCAAGTGTAGCCTCGCAAACGTGATAAGCACTATTCACATGCAAAAATGCCTCAAGTATGGATTAAACAGGCGGAATTGAAATCGTCATGATTGAGATTCTAACCATGGTTTGAGGAGTTCAAAATGTAGTTATTATGTTTCCAAAGGTTCACATATTTACACTTTTAGTATACCTACGAGTAGGTATATGGGAGTCTGACATAGGTACCCCGCTTGCTAAAAACATTTGCTCCACAAAAACGATGACGACCTCGGTGGCGCGCCGGTAGAGCCAGCGGCTGCCGCGCATGAGGTTGTGGGTTCGATCCCCACGCAGGACAATAATTTGTGAGATCCACAAATTATTGTCCTGAGTCTGGGTGTTCTATGTGTCCGTTAATTGATGTTTGTAAAAAGTCCCCGTGACACAGGGCATGATCCCTAGTGCGGGAGTTGTCTTTAAAAAAAAAAGAAAAAAGAACAAAAAAGATATTATTCGGATTTATTATTTAAAGGCGCGTAGTTGTTGATCAAAATCAATCAAAATCAAAATCATTTATTATTTGTAAAACATAGGTGATCAATACAATTCAGTTCTTATAAATACATAAGTGTGCGCTATGTTTTGTCTATGGTAAGACATACAAATATGGGAAGGTGAATAAATTTGCTACAATTTAAGTCACACTCACCAAAAATCACAAAATTATTACAATTTGAATCATATTAGGATTGAGGTGATGTAATTTTGTTTTTTTTTTGTTTCAGTGCGAGATTTATGTAGATTATGTCATATTAATTTCGGATTATAATGTAAATTTTCCAAAAAAACATTAAGAATTATAATAATTACCATCAGTTTTACATTTCAGTTAAATAATAAAAAAAAAATATTTTCATTTTTACAGAATTTTCGTTAAGAAAAATATACTTACGAAATATGCATAATAGGCACAAATTCATTTTTCACGTCGAAGTTTTGTAAGAAATCTGGCATTAAACCTGTGCAGGTACATAGCTTGTCAAATCTCTGCTTAGTTCTCTCGATTGAACCCTTGTTGTAAATTAATAAGCGCTCTAAAAACACATCTTCTGTAAAATATGAAAAACAAAAATAAATAGTAGCCCAAAAATATCCCAATTAGAGGATTTTCCATATCAGCCTATGGTTCTCCACTGCTGGACATAGGGCTTCTCCAAAAGTTTCCACCCTGCGCGGTCTTCCGGTGCGCGGTCGCCATTCAGTCAGTTCTTGTTTGCCTTTTTAGGAAAATAATAGGTCTTTACCATTGATTTACAAAAAACCAAAGATACACACTCCACTTCCCAAAAAGGTCCGCAACAAATAGGCGCATTGTGCACTTTTTTTAAATTAGTATCGCGTTGTTCTACCGGCAAACGTCAATCATTAAATTTTATTGCTTTATGTGCATTACTTTTTAAATACAACTTTATGTCATGCGTGTAAGATTGAATTTGAAAAAAGAAATATGTTTACGATATTACTATACGTATTTATTGCGTATGTTTAATTTGGTGACACTTTTGGCTGTTAGTTTTGTTTGAAAATGTGCATCTAGGGTTTTTTATAAATCAATGGTCTTTACCTATGAAATTGCTGTTTTGTATAAAGATATTATCAGAAGTTTTTTTTTCATACTAACATTTTCTTAGTTTTTTAAATAATTATTAAAGATAATAGAAAAAAATTTGGTATAAGTAATAGCGCATATTTAAGCTTAAACTGTGTTTAAAACAAAGAAAAAAAAGTATCAGGGAAGAAGTTACAATTGAACAGATGGGAAAATCCGCTGTTTTAAATTAGACCCTTGTTCACAGGCTTATTATTAATACAAATAACAATAATTTTTATTTATTATCGTGTGTTAAATGTTGGTAATATCCTATATTTCCTAAAGAACAAAAAAAATAAAACATAATATGTTTTAAAAGAATATAGGTAAAGACCTATTATTATTAAAAATATTGGATGCGTCCCTTAGTCGTCTCTTTCATGAAATTCTCGTTAAAATGACAGTCAGTCACCAACGATATAATTATTCTAAGCACAATATATTTGGAGCTCTCACCAAATTCTTTGACAGTAAAATGATTCTGCTTTTTTATCCAATCTCTTAATATTCCAAGATCCTGTTTCAATTTCCCGACATCACCATATCCAAGTGATTCACGAACATTTTCTAACTGATTTTCATTGAATTTTAATATTGGATTCGATTTTATAGCTTCCATTTTGTAAAAGCAAGTAAACTTAACTCAGTGTCGCCGTTAAATAAATAGTTATGAGTAGTTAAGCGACTTTATAGATAAAGTTACAGTCTAAGTAGCAGGCTATAAATTTATATATTTTCTTTAGTATTTTTATGTAATAAATCTTAAAACATTGGCTTTAAAACAGCAATAATTCATTAGTTGACGGTTATATTACAATGTAAAGATAAAAATTATGTTATTATTTTATAATATAAACACGTAGGTAAGCACGTGGCCGCATTGGATCTGATGGAAAGTGAGAATATAGTTCAGGAAGAAGGGCAAAGATGGTAGTCAAAACTGCATTCCTTCACACTATTCATCACACGTTTAAAGGACCCCATCATCCTTTTTTTTGGTAATATCACAAGTAGGTACAAGAAATGTGCTCTGTGGTTTCATTAAACCATTGTTTGGCATATGAGGAAATCCCTGAACTTATAACTGGGGAACCCGACAGCGTTACGTTGCAAAAAAAAACGAGGTCCTTTATAAATTTTGTGGAATAGCATCGTCGTCCTTAGAAACCCAACAACGGATACAACTTCCCGAAATTTACTTGTAATAAATTATGAGGTGAGCTGGACAAAACTTTAAAAAGTGTTGTTTTTTTAGTTTTTTTTTTGTTCTATGCGTTTTTTCATTATTTTGATCTAGACACATCTATGAAAAAACTTAACTTAATTATAATACATAAGTACACTGTGTAAAATATTTATTAAACCCAAAATTTACGAAATTATAATAGGTACATACAAAATAAACTCAAAATTTACAAAATGAATTTTTAAGTTGATAGTTTTCTAACCGTGATAATACAATATTAAAAACTGGTAATTGAAAAACATGGGATTATCATTTCTTGTAAAAGGGGAGTTAATGTTGATATAAATCGAAAAACAAAAAAAACACATGCGTCACAAAAGTCGTTTTATTTTAAGTGTTTGACTAAATTTTAATGTCGTAGTTAATATTTATTAACTTTATTTTTATTCAACTTTATTTATTATTGTTTTTAATTACTATTAAAATGATAACGTTACATAATATATTATTACACAGCTCACAGACGTCATTTGACTCCTCCAAGGTTACATTTATCATCATCATAACAGCACATTAATGTCCCACTGCAGGGACGGGCCTCCTCCCGTCACGGAGGTATACTTAGCCTACTAATACAACGCTGACCAGACGGATTGGTATAGGGTTTAATATTAAGTTTTTCTTCTTTTTATTTCATAAAGATAATATCCACTCTAGTCACTTAGTCGGTTTTTACGACACTCATGGGATGCGATGGGGTGGTGAAATATTGTATTCTTACTCCGTCACCACACGGAGAGACATTCATCATTATTTTGTCGAAAGACATACATTTTTTGACATAGACTTCCTTTGGTTTCTGTCTGTCCTGTTCGTTATTCGTCCATTGCTTACGGAACTTTTACGAAATTGCTGTAAGTATTATTTAATTAAGGTTATTGTATAAAAGTTGTAGTACATTTAACGTAACGTACACGGATCGGCACTGCCTCGCCTTTTTCCTCGGTGTCAAACGTCAAAATTCCGATTACTTTACAATTCCGATTAGTGTGCGTTGCAGTAAGGATTTTCACACAAATAATACTGAACGCCTCGAGTTGATACGGTGCCGATCCGTTTACGTAACGTTATATGTGCTACGACCCTAAAGGCGTGTCCAGACATAGCGCGGCGAGTGCGCGGCAGCATCACGCGGCATTCGTAAGACACATTTCTGCCGCGCTCTAGTTTGGACAAAGCCAACTAATGTTTGCGAGGCAGTACTGCGCACATACAATCGCCGGCGAATGAACAATGATAACGTTCGCGCGCGGCAGCCGCGCTCGATTACCGCTCAATGTTTGGACACACCTTTATTCGTATCAAAATGTTGTTAAACCCCATTTATAAATTAATGCATTTAAGCGTCACAGAAACCTAGAACAAAATGTGGCCAATCTGTATTCTTACAACGGCTTTGGTGATTTATGACAGACAACAAAACAAATTCTGTTATCTACAAATAATTAACATATTATGTGTCCAGACATACTTACGTTATTTTTATTGTTATTGGTAATAAACCAATAGGAAGTAATAATATCTACTTATTGTCTGGCTGTATAGTACTGTTTGAAACATACTTATTTCCATGGGGTTACTGAGAGTTTCTCCGTGTGGTGACAGAGTAAGAATACAATGTCACCACCCCATCTCATCCCATTGGTGTCGGAAAAACCGCCTAAAGGACTATCCGTAAATATTATCTTTACGAAATAAAAAGAAGGAAAACTTGAAATTCAACCCTATACCAATTCGTCTGGCAAGCGTGGTATTAGTAGGCCAAGTATACCTCCGTCACGGGACGAGGCCCGTCCCTGCAGTGGGACATTAATGAGCTGTTATGTTAAATTGACCATAAAAAAAACTAATTATTATTTATTACAATAATTAATTATTTATGTTTATGCATCATCTTATTTTATGTTTATTTGACCTGCAGTCAGAGTTTACGAGCTCATTCAAATAAATTTAGAAATGATAAAATTGTGTAACATAAAATATAATAAGTTTTAACACGTTAAAAACACCAGGCCAAACATTACTTTTTTCTGATTTTACAGAAACTAACATTTATTTACTTTGGTCACGTTGGCTAAAGCGCCGATTACACTAGACTACATGTGTAGTCAACTACATCTTGTAGGAGACTACATCTTGTAGGAGATATTCAAACAACGAGTATTAAACGAGACTAGTATTTCTCCTACAAGATGTAGTCTCCTACAAGATGTTAGTCTCCTGCAAGATGTAGTCTCCTACAAGATGTAGTGTCCTACAAGATGTAGTTGACTACATGTAGTCTAGTGTAATCGGCGCTTAAATCATCACGTTTTGAAAATGCGTAATAAAGAAGTAAAGTAATTATTAAAACTAAATGATTTATGCATTTTAGTTTAATAATAAATGTTCATTTGTTATTGATGTTTTAATGATAATTACATTATTAATTTTTATAAATAGGACAACAGAATAACAAATATTACGCCATCTGTGCATATTGACGGCATCTGTGGCGTAGTGGTTATACAACATGACTGCTATGCAGAGGTCTCGGGTTTGATTCCCACTCAATGCAAATCTTTGTGTTCATAAACATGTGGCGCTGTGTAACGATGTCTGTGAATATTTATTTATTTGTGCTTACAGTTTTGTTAACAAAAAATGAGTAAGTTTTAGTTAGTATTTTGTAAAATTGATCATTATTATCAAATCAACGAATTGACTTCCACCGCTGTAAAGAGGCCTCCCTCTGTAAAAATAAGTATTAACCTTAAAATACTTTTTCAAGGTCTGCCTTTCTGGGATAGGATACGCTGTTTCTTATAGTATTTTTTATTAGTAGAGCATCTGTCTGTGTGGTTACGGAGAAAGAATACAATATGTCACCACCCCATCTCATCTCATGGGTGTCGTAAAAATCGTCTAAGGGACTATTCGTGAATATTATTTTTACAAAATAAAAAGAAGGAAAACTTTAAATAAATCCCTATACCAATCCGTCTGGGTATTAGTAGGCCAAATATCCCTCCGTTCCAGGAGGAAGCCCGTCCCTGCAGTGGGACATTAATGGGCTGTTATGATGATGATAATGATAATTTTCGACGCGATAACATTGTAAAAATAGATTGAATATTTCAAACAAGGAAGTTTTTCTGATTTTTATTTTGTTTTCGGAATAATTAATTGATTCATCAAAAAATAAATTAAATTCTAAAGAAGTACAGTGCAAAATTTTAATCAATGCTTAATTCTTTAAACGAGCCAGCTACTCCAAAATTATCATCATTACTAATACACGGTAATCTCTTAGTATCGTCGATACCAATTGCTTCCAATATGTTTATTCTGTTTATATTCTCTTCTGAAGTTAACTCTTTGAACCATAGATCTGAAATTTTAAAAAGAAAATTTAAAAAGGTAAATAAAAGCCCAAAGTATTATTCCGGTGTCTCACCGTCTAGATGTCTAGATCAATAAGTCAGTACCTCCCCGCATCATAATAGTCCATTAATGTCCCACTGCAGGTATGGGACTCCTACCGTGACGCAGGGATACTTGGCCTACTAATACCACGCTGGCTAGACGGATTGGTATAGGGTTTAGTTTCAAGTTTTCCTTCTTTTTATTTCGTAAAGATAATATTCACGGATAGTCCCTTAGTCGGTTTTACGACACCCATGTGATTAGATGGGGTAGTAACATATTGTATTCTTACTCCGTCACCACACGGATAATACAGTACCTCCCCTATGGCTGCTTAATTGCATAATCGGTAAATTAAGCATGTTTAAAAAAGGACGCGTTTTTTTCGCCGACCAACGAAGAGGGCACGGGTCAGCTAGTCTCAAATAAATTTCTCTTCCCACAATGTGTAGTTTGACATGTTCACAAAATGACCAAGCCCTTTTTTTATTAATAAAGATATAAAAAATGTATAGTTTGAGTGTCTTGAATTTGAGCAGAACAGATGTGGGCACATTTCATCTTATTTTATCCGAACCAAATGGGGTTCCTGCAAATGTGCTGTTTAAGTTCATGGCACAATTAAAGATAGGCTAAGTGTTGTTTTTTTATTAGAGTACGATGGGACTGACATACGCTGCGCGTAAAAGTCCCGAATATCCACAAGATTTAAAAAAAAAAAAGTGTAGTTTTTTATTTTTCTTTACATTCTTACCTACTAACTTATTCATTTTCATTTGGCATCCTCCTAGTTCTTCAGGTAGGAGATCTTTTGGTACTTGTTCGTGTAAACTATTCAGACTTGTATGTATGATGATTCTATTCTTTAGTTTTTCTGACATACTTTGCCTTAATATCTTAAGAAATGCATCAAAAAACTTTGATCCACTTAAAAAGTGAAGTCTTCTTATTCTTTGTCCCATTGCTTCCTGAAGTAAACAAGGGATGTAATAAATTAATGATATTGGTTTATTCTCATCCCATGGGTGTCGTAGAAACCGACTAAGGGACTATCTGTGAATATCACCTTTACATATAAAGAAGGATAACTTGAAATTAAACCCTATACCAATCCGTCTGGCCAACGTGGTATTAGTAGGCCAAGTATCCCTCGGTCACGGATGGAGGCATTGACCCTAAAACGGTGGACCTACGACCTAGTTAGGACGACGGGAAGCCGATGGATGAGGGAGGCACAAGACCGCGCAGGGTGGAAACTTTTGAAGGAGGCCTATTGCCAGCAGTGGACGTCCATAGGCTGATATAGAAGATATGGAAAGGCATTGACCATCTTTCCGGGACTCTGATAAACCTACCTGCCAGTGCCAACGATATGTTTACCTATTCGTCGTTAATCGAGAGGGTTGTCGCTAAGGTTTTCTACATAAATAATAAACAGTCATTACTCACAATAATCAAATATAAAGCCCTGTAAATAACAATAGGATTCATCGTCTTAACCATACCCAAAGTCACGTTTCTTAAATCCGACACAAACTCATATCCATAGCAATAGTCGTGGTATAGTACATAGTGACCAATCTAAAAGAAAACATACTTAATATCAATGAAATAGTGAACTCCTCATTATCATAACAGCCCATTAATGTCCCACTGCAGAGACATTAATACCACGCTGGCCAGACGGATTAGTATAGGGTTTAATTTCAATTTTTCCTTCTTTTAACTTCGTAAAGATAATATTTACGGTTAGTCCCTTAGTCGGTTTTTACGACACCCATGGGATGGAATGGGGTGGTGACAAATTGTATTTTTACTCCGTAACCACACGGATTAGAATAATGTTATAAATTATTTCATTATATTTTAATAATAAAAATGTATGCTTGCGTAGATCGTTGAAACAAATAACCTTCAAATTAAAAACAAAGCAAAAAGTCTGCATTCCGGATTTGATAAAAGAATGTTGCAATTTTTATACTTGAAATTAATTTCTAAAGTGTCCAAAAATTTTGAATTAAGCAGAATTGCTACGCAAACATATGTAGTTATTAATCATAAATTTATGCACCAGTCTCCGTGTGGTGACGAAGTAAGAATACAAATGTCACTCCCCCATCTCATCCCTTGAACATTATCTTTACGTAATAAAAAGAAGGAAAACTTGTAATTAAACCCTATACCAATCCTTTTGGCCAGCGTGTTATTAGTAGGCCAGGTATCCCTCCGTCTCTGGAGGAGGCCGGTCCCTGCAATGGGACATTAATGGGCTGTTATGATGATTATGCACCAAAACTACAATACAAGTAGTAAAAATGGTTCGTTACCAATATAAGATGCCTGAAAAAGTCAGTAACGTTAAAATCATCATGATCCAAACCAGAAGTTCCTGCTACTATAATACGGTAGTCGCCACTTGTTGGCTTTTGCATCGGACATGTTGGCCTGAAACATTATTATAATGTAAGTGAAATTGATAAAGTCTTTGAGATTTCATTAAAGGGATCATCATCATCATAAATCAGTCAAAAGATGCCCACTGCTGGACATAGGCCCCCACCAAATATGCCACCCTCATCTATTGGTGTTAAATTATGTTATTACAGGATTACTACAGTCTCCGTGTGGTGACGGAGTAAGAATACAATATGTCACCGCCCCATCTCATCCCATGGGTGTCGTAAAAACTGACTAGGGGACTATCATCTTAACGAAATAAAAAGAAGGAAAACTTGAAATTAAACCCTATACCAATCTGTCAGGCCAGCGTGGTATAAGCAGGCCAAGAATCCCTCCATCCCGGGAGGAGGCCCGTCCCTGCAGTGGGACATTGATGGGCTGTTATGATGATGATGATACATGTTTACAAAAACATTTATTTTTAGGTACAATCAATCTTTATGAAAACGAAAGAGACTTACGTTACGATTCGAACAGCGTGAAATTGATTTTTAACGTCAAAGTTTTTTAAAAATTCTGGCATTAGGTTTGTCATAGTACATAGTTTGTCGAATTTTTGCTTTGCTCTCTCTATCGAACCTTTATTGTAAATCAAAAACCGTTCTATAAATCCCTCATCTGAAAATAAGACAACAGTTCAAAAAATCTTTTAAACATAACAATCTCTATATAGAGACGCCATAAGTTAGGTCATGGGTGTCTTCGTAACATAATTATTATCATCATCATCATCATGAAAAGTGATTTAACCACCTGATAACAAGTCGTCAAAACGAGAACCATAGCTCGATTCAAATAAATAAATAATCCTCACACATCACCACCTAGTCCCAACTAAGCAAAAGACCAATGCAAACAATCATGTTCATGCACACAAGGATCTGCATTGAGCGGGAATCATAAAAAAATATACCGACAGCGCCACAGAGGTCATTCAAATAGTCAATTTAATTTAATCTATTAATATAACTTTGTAAACCAAATTGTTTAACGAGTTATAAAACTTAAGGTCTGACATCTTTAATACCTAAAAAGAGACAGCTTTTCGGTAATAGACTCAAGATTCTAGCTCTTAAGTAATATAAAATAATAATAAATAGTATTTCAATCTCCTCATCTCTACAAATTCACATTATACATACTAATATTATAAATGGGAAAGTGTTTCTGTCTGTTTGTCTTTCGTTCACGGCATAACGGAGCGACGAATTGACGTGATTTTTTAAGTGGAGATAGTTGAAGGGATGGAGAGTAAGTAACATAGGCTACGTTTTTTTTTTTTTTATTCTGTGCCCAGGAAAGGGTAACAGTGCTACCCCGAACTTAACGCGAGAGAAGCCGCGGGCAAAAAGAAGTTCAAAAATAAAGATAACTTGCCAAATTTTCTAACTGTGTAATGATTCTGCTTCTGTATCCAATCACTGAAAAGTTCAATATCCTTCTTCAATTTACCACCGTCTCCATAACCAAGGGTTCTTCTAACATTACGTAACTGATCTTTATTGAACTTAAAAATAGGATTAAATTTGATTTCTTCCATTTTATTTTAAACACTAATTTATGAGACTATTTTAATGCAAGATGCTTAACAAATCAGGTGACTGTTTCGTAAGGTAACATTAAAATTATAAACAGTTTGCATAATTATTTAAGTTGCAGAGAAACAAAAAAATCTTTAATGTGGCTACACTTTAGTCATTAAAATAATTTTAGTCTTAATTTGCGACTTAGATATCTTAAAATGTAAGTAACGTTAATGTTTGATAAAAAAAACTAAAAATACTAGGTATACCTGACGTTATTATCTAAGTCGTAAAGCCATATAATTTCTGTATTGTTGACTCTGGCGTAGTGGTTATATAACATGACTGCTACCCAGAGGTCTCGGGTTCGATTCCCGCTCGAATCTTTGTGTGCATGAACATGATAGTTTGCATTGGTCTGGAAGTATTTTATAATATGTATGTATTTACAAAAACAAAAGTATGTAAGTATGTTTATCCGTTGTCTCTAGTACCCATAGTTCAACCTTTGCTTAGTTTAGGACTAGATGGCGTTGTGTGAATGTGTGAAGAGTATTTATTTATTTATTTCTATCTCGCTTGCATTTACGGGTCTCTATTCTTTTAATATTTTCTATCTCTTTTATAGTACCTACTCAGATGTATATACGAGTCTAACAAAAAAGAAGTTGAGGTCATTAATTATTTTAAACATCACTGTAATGCTATAATTAAGAGTAATTAATATGATTTTTGCTTTGTAGATTTAAAATATAGCACATTATTTTACGTGTCAAATTTTGCAAGCATCGTTGGATGTTTGTTACTCTTTCAGGTAAAACTACTGAATGGATTTTAATGAATCTTTACAATATTATAGCTTATACACCAGAATAACACAATCAATCAATCAACTAGCCTATTGCAGTCCACTGATGTCCACGCGCCACAGAACACGGTCCTGCGCCTTCCGCATCCAGTCCGACCCAGAGACCTTTTTGAGGTCGTCGGTCCACCTAGCTGGAGGGCATCCTACACTACCTCAGAATAACACACATCTTCATAAATATTATACATTTATGAAGATGCTACCCCTGAATTTAACGCGAGCGAAGCCGCGGGCAAAAGCTAGTAAATAATTAATCTAAGATTGTTGTATAAACTTTTCTTCTACTTTTATCAGTTTAATAACGTGATAAGTAAGCATATTCAACACAATGAGTTCAAACTACAATCGTTTAAAGTATAACACAGTGGTAGTGGTTATTTGAAAACTTTACATTGCTTTTTTAATTACTTTTAGTATGATAATTTTACGGAATTGCTGAGCTTTAGAACTGTATTTTCTTTATTTTATTTATTTATTTATTTCTGTACACTACAACATAACACAATAATTATACAATGACAGAAACATGTACAAAGACTTGCTTAACTCACAAGTGAGTTCTCTTCCAGCAAACCTTTAAGTGATAGAGAGAAGTTAATACCAGGATAGTAAAGTGCACAGTGTACACTAAAAAAGAGAGATATTAGAATAGAGAGAATAGAAAATTAGAAATAATATTAATGTAGATACTTAATTAAATAATAAGATCCGTACATAGATTAAAAAAAAACATATATAACAGCAAAGAGAAAAGAAAATAAAAATAATAAAATTACACATACAATTAAATACTAAATGCATATGAGTACTAATACAAGAAGTTGATTTAGGGCAACGTCAGCAAATATTCCCTTGCTCTTCTTTTGAATACTTCCAAAGAGGGACTAGCACGTATAGTATGAGGAAGGGCGTTCCATAGCCGCACACCATAAATTGTGAACGAGTCATGGTAGCGACTGGAAGTGTGAAATCGTGTACGAAGGAGAAGAGAAGAAGATGTACGACAGGGTTGGCCCCTTGGAACAAGATACTCAAAGCGCTCACGAAGGTATGGAGGAGCCTTAGGGTTATGAAGGATAGAATATAGAAAGGATAGAATATGAGAGTCTCGGCGTCGTCGAACAGGCAACCACCCCAGTTCCTTACGAAAACCTGAAACATGGTCGTATTTCCGAAGTCCGAAAATGAAGCGGATACCCAAGTTCTGCAATCGCTCAAGTTTATTAAGAAGCTCTTCTCTGGCATCAAGGAAACAAATATCAGCATAGTCTAGAAGAGGAAGCAAAAGAGTCTGTGCAAGAGTAATTTTAGTTTTAATAGGCAAGAACTTTTGAAGACGTTTTAGTGATTGGAAGGTGGCAAACATTCTTCGACTAACCTCCGCGATGTGGTCATCCCACCTCATATAATTGTCGATATAGACACCAAGATTTTTTACTCTTTTCGTATATGGTATCTGAATTGAGTCAAAGAAAACAGAAGGAACTGTTTGCTGACTTAAAATGTTAAGCGTATATCTACCACCAACGATGATCGCTTGTGATTTAGCAGGGTTCACTCGGAGTCCAAAAGACTTAGCCCATTTGCTAATATTCGCCAGATCATCATTAATCGCAGCCACAGTCCCAGTGACTTCACCAACATTGCAATGGCGGTATATTTGCAAGTCATCTGCGTAAAGATGAAATGGAGAAGATAGAATACGTGAAACAGAATTTATAAAAATAGAAAAAAGGAGAGGAGATAGTACGCCACCCTGAGGAACGCCCGCAGTCAATCCGTGCCAGCCTGAGGAAGTCTCGCTCAAACGAACGGACTGCGATCGCCCATGAAGATACGATCTAAACCAACTAATTGCAGAAACAGACAGATTGAAAGATCTTAATATTCCCAAGAGTATGTCAAAATCCACTGAATTAAATGCACTGCTAAAATCTAATAAAATTAAAATTGTAAGTTGCTTATTCTCCATAGCTAGTCGAATGTCATCCGTTATTTTAACTAATGCAGAAGTTGTACTGTGACCAGGGCGAAAACCAGACTGATAGGGACTTAGCAGGCAATTAGAGGAAAGATGATTTGACAGTTGACCATGGACAATACTCTCGAGAACCTTGGAGAGAATAGGTAGAATAGATATAGGTCTAAATTCTGATAATTGTGTTGGATTTGAGACTTTAGGGAGTGGTATTACATGGGCCTTCTTCCATGCAGAGGGAAAAGTAGAGGTGGTCAAAGAATAATTAATAATGTGTGTAAGGATAGGAGTAATTTCATTGATGATAGGAAGGAACATCTGCAGTTGAAGGCCGTCATCTCCTACTGCTCTGGTGGAAATAGACCGAAGTGATTTTTCAACCTCTGAGTCACCAACCTCTCGAAAAGTGAATGTAGTATTGTGCGAAAGAGGAAGGCTAGAAAGATAATCTAAGGTGGACAGTTTAGTGCTGTAATCAAGTGAGGCAGGGGATTCAGAAAAATGTGCATTCAGAGCATTAAGATTTATGTTATCGGCTCCAACAGAAGGTTGTTTGCCGATACCGAGAGACCTTAGGAACTGCCACACCTGTGCCGAATTTGAATTTTGGACTTTGCTGTGAATATGGCGCTTCCTGGCATCTCTACACATACGACTGCAACGGTTTCGCTTATTTTTGTAAATTTCGAAGTTTTTATCTGTCGGCTGTCTACGATATCTAATTTTAGCCCTATCCCGTTCCTCCATAAATGACTTAATATCTGCCGTTAGCCAAGGCGCAGGCATATGCTTAACCCTTACTTTTTTTATTGGTGCATGGACGTCATAAATTTGTAAAAGAGTTTCGGTTAATGCATTTACCTTATCATCCAATACACTACAGTTGTAGACAGAAGACCAATCCGCCGAGAAAACATCCAATCGCAAGCGCTCCAAATTCAAGTTTTTAAAACTACGAAGATTAAGAACTCTACTCTTGCACTTAGGAGGACGTACCTTATAAGAAAGATAGATAAGATCGTGATAGGAAAAGGGGGAAGGAAGCTGTCCATAGGCAAGAACTTTGTCATTATTGGACACAAGAATCAAATCAAGAAGAGAAGGATTGCAGTGAGGAGCTTTATGTGTGGGTTTTAACTCTAAACTTTTCATATTGACAGAAGCAACAAGGGACAACAGTCTCCGACTGCGTGTGTCATCCTTCAGTAAGCAAGTATTAAAGTCCCCGAGAATTATCACATCGTCATAAATTAGCCTTAGGTTTTCAAGCTTACTTTCTAGAGAAGAGAAATAATCGATAGTGCACGATGGACTGTAGTAAACTCCTATAAGGATCCTCGTATGTTGCAGTTCTATTTCAATAAAGAGATGCTCGGCAAACTTGGAGTAAGCACTCGGAGACTCGTCCACTACTCTATATTTTAAATCACTACGAAGATACATGGCAACCCCTCCATATCCCTTGCAAGTTCTGTCATTACGAACAAGTTTATACCCGGGCAAGGAATATTGAGTAGAAGGAATAGAAGGTTTTAAAAAAGATTCGGATATAAGAATTGCTTGAATAATCTTATAATCGAAAGAAGAGAGGAGATCAGAATAATGAGCGGGAACGCTTTGAGCATTAATGTGAACTACATTAAAAATATTATGACAGGAAGTGAAAACAGAAGACAGTTGTTGATTCAAAGAAATAGAAACTTCGTCACTACACGCACTAGCAAAATCCTCATCAGACCCATCATCAGATGAACAAGAAGTAAAAGTATCATCGCCAGAAGTGTTAGACATAAAATTTTATATTACAAATCTTCTTCTTCTTAAATATTCTTTCTAATTTATAAAAATAAAAATATTAATACTATAAAACAAAAAAAAAAAAAACAGAATACGAAAATAAAATAAATAATCCTTAACCTATTTAATAAAATAAAAATACAAACAAAATAACTTCTAACCTCGATGCACTCGCTAGTTGCTAAATTGAGAGCTACAAAATAATCACAAAAGAAAGTGTAAAAACATAAAATTAACATTAAAAACAACTAAATCAGTAACTTATTCCTAAACAAAAATAAAATAATAATAAAAATAAAAAAACAATCAAGAAAATATAAATAAAGTTAAAAAAAAAAAGTTATAATAGTTCGGAAGTAACCCGTGGCTGTATGGCTAAAATCCCGTGCTTCAATCAAATTAAAATCTATCAAAATAATGTGAAGGTGACACTGACAGTATGAATTTTTGACAGCAAAAATAAAATTAATAACGTGAAGTGGTGAAGTGGTCGGTGAAAATAAACGTTGCAACATACAAATTTTTCTCAACTACAAAAGAAATCACCAACCGTCACCATTCGAAAAAATAAAAATTCGAATACAAGTACCCATACCTGGAATTTTACACAGCCACTAGTACCGAACTATGAAGAAAGATGATAATCACAAATCACTTTCCCGTCTTCTTCGCTCTTCTGTCTGATGTTCCAGAAGCCTGCTTGTTGCCAACAGTTTCCCTATCACCGGCAGCGGAGCTCTCAGTAGAGGACTGACTCACAGGGAAATCCACGATAATGTCTTTCAACTCAGCTGCAGACTCAATTTTGCGCCGAGTCTTGTTAGGAAGTAGAATGACAATTTTGCCCTGGGAAGACCAACATTGTCTTACACCAAAGTGTTTTCGTGCCCTCATGAAAACATCATGCCGAGGTTTTGTCAAGAACTCTGAGATAGTGAGCCCGGTACCTCTTAAGCTGGATTTGCTACTCCACACTTCATCGCGCTTTAAAGTACTATGCAGTCGTAACAGTAGGGGACGGGGTTTACTCATATTAGATCCCAATCGGTGACAGGAGACAATATCACTCGTAACAATGGAGTCCAACTTCATGTTTTTGTGCAGCACATTAAGTATTTGTGAGGTGCAATTCTCTTCTTTTTCCTCAGCAAGACCATGTAGAAGAAGAAACTTTCTCCGTGACAGCATCTCATGTCGGTCAAGCCCAATGGATAACAGTTCTATTTGTGTTTTGATAGAGCCAATAGTCTTCCACATTAGAGTTTTAAAATCTGAAAAGTCCCGTGATAAACTTGCAATTCTTTTGTGGCTCACCTCTGTATTGGCAGCATTGTTAAGTTCCTCATCATACTTCAACATTCTTGCTTCAAAAGTCTCAGTAAGTTCTTCCATGTTACTTGTTAACTTGGCATATAGGTCCATTTTTACGAAGTTTTTTAGAATTTTAGGAAATGTGTTTGATTGTAGTAAATGTTATAAGAAATATTAGTGCATCTAGGTAGATTACTTTTAACAATAAATAAACATTTATATACCTATTAAACTAATTTATAATAATAAAATAATTCAAGAGCTCTTTTAAAATGTGTTGACACTTTAACTACCCTCAAAAACTCCTCCTCTCTCCTTCTTTGTTTGATCTTAAAGCTTCTTGAATTAGTTTTGTAAACAACTTGGAATGATATTTAAGAGTGATTCTCCGAAATTCGATTCTTTCTCAGATTCATATGGGCTATTTTTTTCACATTAAGGCTTATAAAACATGTTTTCGTGAAAGAAGATAATCTAAGATACAATGTCTGAAAAAGGCACACTTTATACAAAATGGTTTTCGAGATAATAAACTTTAAATTTTTTTGTGTGACCCTTTGCACATAAAATTATTGTATAACGATTCCATAATTATTCGTCTTAACCTCATCTAAAACTACAGTCCAATTTCAGAACCAGTCTCAAAGGGTTACAATATTAAACAACAGCCACATTAATAAACACACATCATTGCGTAATAATCGAATGATATAATCGTTTAGATACGATCCTACCCTTTAACTTGAAATATACCTACGATTTTATCGTAAGGACGCGTTCAGACCCGCGCCGGCTGCCATCACCCGGCATTGTGCCCGCTTTACACCAACACACGTCTTGCACTCATATAAACTACATAATACATAACGGTCATGTATTCTGCTACCGCGCACGAGGTCCCGGGTTCGAGACCCACGCAGAACGATTTTTTGTAAATAATTATTGTTCTGAGTCTGAATGATTTCTTAGAAGTCCCCGCGTCACATTGTTTATGTTCACGTTTAAAAGTGAAAACGAAAAGTGGATACGCCACCAACTATAGCGTAGGCGCATAATGCGTTTTATTTCTTTTTTATTAAACTCAAATTATATACAACAAACTTCAGCCCAACGGGTACTGAAGAGCGTTGCATGCGTTTAGCATACGCGTGTCTGAACACAGCCTAAGTAGAAACGTGAGTTTCTATTATGATTATAATATGGACGCATCAAGGCACAGAGGGTCTAAAAATATATCGTATCGAAGAAATATAATCTCTAGACAAAGTTAATATATCGATAATATTAGAACATTTTTATGTGCTTGCTGAATAATAATATAGTATGAATAATATAGGATGGGGTTTTAAGAAGATTCTAGGTTAAAAATATAATAATAATATAAATATACTAAGTGGTTATAAAAAAATCTGATTTTAGGCTCGTAGATCATTTAAAGTCATGCTGATCTAAGTGACTGTTTTATAATATTCTCTCTCTGCGCCTCTGTTATTAGGTAGGTATACTATTATTTTTTATAATTTCATGTTTTATGTAATTCTAACTTTGCGCTGGGAGTCAGTTACAAGCCTAAATGCCGCTTAAATCAATAAAATTTAGATGGCCTAAAGACAACCAGTATCAGCTGTACCAAACATCAAAATTAAATTAATTAATTCCCCACAGGACAGGCTTGCCTAGTGTGGGGCCATGGATATAACTAATATGTACCTATGCTAATTTGGAAATAAAGTATAAAAAAAAAAAAAAAGTATAAATAATTCCGTAGAATGTTACGAATACATTTGCTATTGATGTGATAGAATGCAGCAAACCTATATTTCACAAGAAAAACTAGACCAAAACCATATTAAATAAGAAATCATTGCGAAAAAATATATATATTTTTAATACAAACGCAATAAGATCATCACCGGCCGCCTCCTTCTCAATTCAAAAACAAATTAACTAGATCTACAATTCATCAACAAACAAAAACGGGTCAATACTCTATTAAATTGAGGAAGGTAGCAGAACAATAGCTCCATATTTATTATCACAAAGACAATAAACATTCCAATAATACATCTAAAACTAAGAATAATGGAAATCAAAACACCTTTTGTTTTCGAAATACCTTATAAATTATAGGACAGCTTTGTATTAAAACCTTTTTCGATCAAAAGTGCCTTTATGATGCCAGTAATCGGCGTCAAAGTATTTTTTCAAGGAGTGATAGGCTATTATTGATGTTAAGACGCTGCTTTGAAAATTTTCGAGTTGAATTCGGCCGTGGCCAGAGGGGCGCGCCCCTCGGCGCGCGAATGAGACGGATATACTCTCGCTCACGCGCCGCCGCGCCGTGTGCGCCGTCGTCGTCCCACCGGCCCTCAAGGACACGTTATCGCTCTGTGCCATAGTACAAATATATACAGTATTTCAACTTCATAGAAACGGACGAAACGTGAGTTTATACCTACACGCTCACGATCGCGGAGGGAACAGTCGCTACTGTGCCGCAGTAACGAGCGGACTGTGTGTTATAAATTGAAACTAAATATATTATTCATAAGTATGTCAATTTCAAACAAACATGGCTGATATAAATACCTACCTTACTAAATGACTTAGGTATTTAATATTATAATATAGTATTTTTTTTATCACGAAAACGGTTTGTTGTACTTAGGTCAATAATAATGAAAATTTAGCCCCCCTTTATGTAATCCCCCATGCGTGTCTTTCACTTTGATCTAGGTAAATTTAAGCAATGACATCGATGTCATTTTTTGAATGGATTGGTCACCCATCCATAAAGTGACCTCGATGCCTTTATTTTGACGTTAGAATAGATCTAATAGACCTGTTTAAAGTTTGGTTTTGGTTATCGATAAATTCAATTTCAAACAAACATGGCCAATATAATAAATACAGTACCCGGCCGTAAATATTACACATCGACTTTTTCTCTGACGCTCTACGAAGCCGAAATTGACCGATTGTATTTTTCTATAGGTTGATATGCAATATAAACGGCCCGGTACTGTACCTACTTTACTGAATGACTTGTTAAGTACCTTCTTAATATTATAATTTAGTATTTTATTTATATCACAAACATGGTGGATATAAATACAAACATATACATGTTTCTTAAAATTAAATGTATCAATCATAAAACAACACGTTTTTTACAGAACACTTCCTATTTATTTAAATATAAAATAGAAAAATAAAAAGTATTAATATACAATTACAAAACTAAATGGAAACACAAAGTAGATCGCATGTTTACTATTGTTTATGTACCGCGCACCCATTTATAATAAATATTCGGCCCAGTTTGACTACTGGTTATACTGTGACGTCAGTCCGCGGTAGGTAACAGAAAATTCTGTTACAGAAAAACCTATCTACCGGTCTATTATGTTTATACATGTAGTCCCTATTTTTTTTTAATTTACACCCGCGCAAGGTATTATGAAGGCACAAAGCGCATCCAGATTCAGGACAATGATTTGGGGATCACAAAAATAATTTGACCGCCTCGGGGTAGCGGTCGCAGTGCACGAGGTCGCGAGTTTGAATCTCACGCAAAACAATAGAACTTTAAAAAAAATACAATAGCCCCACTATGTATTGTCCTGTGTCGCGGGGTATTTACAAACATTTACTTAGCTGACTCAAAGAACATCCAGACTCAGGACAATAATTAGTGGATGGAACAAATAAAATTGTCTTACGTGAGATTTGAACTCTAGGTGATTTTCCACCAGAGGGGCGAAACGAGGCAAAAATTGAAATCTTTATGTAAAAATGAACCGTATTGCTTAGGAAATAGAGTATATATTAACTTTGTAATAAAAACACTCGCTTCTCGCGATAGGCCTATTGTTGTTTGTTGCTACTTTTTGTTTGTGTAAAAATGAACCGTATTTTTTCTTAAATAGAGTTCAAAATACATTAACAAGAAACACGCATGTCGCGATGTCAATTTTTGGTGGAAAGAGTTCGGTGCGATTTCAATTCTCGTCTCGTCTCGCCCTTGTGGTGGACTCTTCATGCTGACTTACGATTACCGATTACTGCGCCCGCCACTGCCTAAGGCAGACGTACACGACTACAGGCAGAGTTTTTTTGTGTGATCCACAAACAACGGTCCTGAGTCTGGACGTTCTTTGTGTTCGTTTGTTTCATGTTTGTAAACGTTCCCGCAGTGGAGTGCATGAGAGTTCAAATCTCACGTAAGACAATTTTTTTTGTGATCCACAAACAACTGTCCTGAGTCTGGACGTTCTTTGTGTTCGTTTGTTTCATGTTTGTAAACGTTCCCGCGGTGGAATGCATGAGTTCAAATCTCACGTAAGAAAATTTTTTGTGTGATCCACAAACAACTGTCCTGAGTCTGGACGTTCTTTGTGTTCGTTTATTTCATGTTTGTAAACGTTCCCGCGGTGGAGTGCATGAGAGTTCAAATATCACGTAAGAAAATTTTTTGTGTGATCCACAAACAACTGTCCTGAGTCTGGACGTTCTTTGTGTTCGTTTGTTTCATGTTTGTAAACGTTCCCGCGGTGGAGTGCATGAGAGTTCAAATCTCACGTAAGACAATTTTTTTGTGTGATCCACAAACAACTGTCCTGAGTCTGGACGTTCTTTGTGTTCGTTTGTTTCATGTTTGTAAAAGTTTCCGCGAAAGTAAAAAGTATTATTTAGATCTTATCAGTAAGTACCTACCTACCTAAGCTTGCAAATAAAATAGGTGAGTAATATTATTTCTTAGATTTTTTCAGTTTCACACAACTCCTAGGTACTGTCGCGGAGACTTTTACAAAGAACATCCGAACTCAGGACAGTAATTTGTGAATCGCTCAAACAACTTTTTTGGTTGGATTCGAGCCCGCGACCTCGTGCACGCAAGCCACTACCGCGACCGGCCCGCACTGCCCGCGCCACTGAGGCCATTTCAATTACGTGATCTTGACGAAAACGGTTATAATAATAATAATAATATCTTTATTGGTCGAAAAACAGTATTTCTTAATTGTGATACATCTCTGGTCTCCACACTAGGATTCCCTGTGTCGTGGAGACCAGCCTCTTTCATCTTAGAGTAAAAAATATAAAACTTATTACACTTGAGCATATAGTCTAAAATCGCTTATATAAACAAACGCTTGCATTATCAAAAGGGTCAACAGTAACTAGGTACTTGGTTGAGTTATGGCGAACTTTACCTAAGTTTTATAAAAGACATAACTACAAAAATATTTTACGAACCAATGTTATCGAAATAACTATTATAAAATAATACTATTATTTACTTATAAAAGAGAACAAAGTATTAATAAAAACTTAGGTATATATTTTAAACCTAACCTATATATTTTACCTACGATTAAAAATTACGCGATAAAATTTAGTACGAACGGTGAGTCGACATGCACAGGTCCGGCGTCGAAGAGGGCCATCGCCCGACTGAATCGTCGACCGTACTCATTCTGTATCGATCGTTAACTAATCGGTATAAGGTCTGAAATTGCGATGCGCCCGCAACGATCCGGAGCGCTTAGAAATTGCTAAAATCTTATTTGATTCATTAAAAATTATTGGTTGTAGTTATGTAATGATATTCTACAGTAATACTAATATTGATGTTACGAATGTATTTGAGTAATTCCTAAGCATAATGATAGTGTACTTTCCGTGTAATATGTAAAAAACTGTTTTTGTAGAGGTGTTTTCAAAAATAAATATGATCGAGCCAAAATCAAGCTATCGCGTTTTGGTAATTACAAAAACCTAGTTAAAGGTATCAATTTACCTATATTAAAATTCTAGATCAATAGGTCTTTTCATAGTCCTGTAGTAGTTGATGAAAGATAGTGCATTTTATCAATGTATCATCTTAAAATAGATAAACGTGAGATGGTTTTATATTAAATTTTTTGTATCTATATCGTACAGTTTATGCTGGAAATGGGCTGAGAAAAAAAGCTGTTTATTAGGCTGTCGTTGGGTTCAGTAAAGAATTAAGAGGAATACTGAGAAAACTATTGGAGCTATCTTGCTACTTTTAACGTTATTCTACGAAGCATTGAGCAGAGAGGTTAAAATTAAAACTTTAAAATATTTATTAACACGTGCAAAACATTATCCCCCTTACTCATAAACGCCTCATAAAAAGTCAATTGATTAGCCTAAATTCCTACGGTTTTGTTCGGTATAAGGTTGGTTTTCCTAATAAAAATCTCGCTAAACAGTGATTAAATCTAAGAGGCGTTTATGAGTAAGGGGGTATATCGTTGGAACTTTTATAGACAAATAATAACTTTTAAAATTAAAGGTGTTTATGTCTCTAAGGTGTTACTCATTAATAATGGCGGTCCCTCCCAAATAACTCTATTGATATTTATACTTAAATTAAGCGCACAAAGCGCTAGTACTAACTTAAACGATCGCTTACTGAAGAGACCTGGTAATTTTCACCGCCTTAGAACAACGTACATAGCAGGCCATACGTTTCTTAAAACATAAACAGAGAAACAGTTTCTCACAACAAAATCGGTTGCGGAACCACATACCAAACACTTCTTAAATATGAAAAGCTCATATTTATTCATGAAAGTTTACTTCCAACATATTTGTGAGGCTATTGAAAATTATTACGGTAACTGATATCGTATGAAGTATTGTGTATTATGGAGTAAATATTAAGTGGCAATCTCTTGAATGAGGGTTGGAGAAAATTTCCGAAGCGAAAAAGGTGGTTATAGAGGTCTTGTGAAAATACTTTTGGAGGTCAAAAGAAAAGGTATAGATGACTTTTGGATGAAGGAGAAGTATAAGTCCTAAAAAGTGGCCTAATTTGGGCCTAATACAGTGTTGATCACCGTGTGGTGACGGAGTAATAATACAATATTATGTCACCATCCCATCTCATCCCATGGGTGTCGTAAAAATCGACTACAGGACTATCCGTGAATATTATCTTTACGAAATAAAAAGAAGGAAAACTTAAAATTAAACCCTATACCAATCCGTCTGGCCAACGTGGTATTAGTAGGCCAAGTATCCCTCTGTCACGGGAGGAGGCCCGTCCCTGCAGTGGGACATAAAATGGGCTGCTATGATGATGACAGTGTTGATCTGTAGGACAATTCTCGTAATTATATTAGTTTAGAATCTCAACTCAATCTCAGTCAGTCAACTTCAAATGTCACTTCTTATGTCAAATTTGATATTTTATTAACCAATGAGACAGCGCCAAACGTTGATTATAATCTGTAGAGTTATCACTTGGAGTTAACCGAAATGTAATTATAATAAATTATATTTACGAGAATTGGCCTTCTGGTCTGAAGATACAGGTATAGGTATATCAAATTTCCTTAGCAAGATGATTTATGCACTGCAATGTTCACGTGCGTACTCGATTTGAAAAAAAACTTCTTTTTCGGACCGTAATAAGCTAGATTCAAAACAAAATAAATGATTTAACGATAACTTCATAGAACCAAAACATTGAAAGCAAAGATAATATTCTAAAACTTCTTAAACCCACAACAATCTTAAAACAAACAGATAATCCGGAAATATCCTAACAATTTTGTCTATTTTAACATTCATGAAACATCGAAGAAACATTTCTATCTGAATTTGTACATTCTAGTAGGGGAGGCAGCGCTTTAGTTGAGCGAGTCATTTTATCCAGCATGTCAATTCTCGTTCCTTAAAATCATTAAAAATTCGGTTATGTTAACTTTTATTCGTCAAATTGTCACACATTAGGTAAGACAATTTGACAACCGATGTAAACAAATTCTTCGTGCGATTCATAAATTATTGTAATGAGTCTGGGTGCTCTTTGTATCCATTTAAATGATTTTTGTAAGTCCCTGCGTAACAGAGCATTAACCCTAGTGCTGCAGATATCTTTAAGAAACCATAATAATTTATACACTACATTTGAAAGTCCCAATATCATACAGTGGAGGAAATACATGAGCCGGTACCTATTTCCAAATAATTAACAATTGTTTGAAACAAGGTTCAATTAATGAATCAACTAGCCTCTCTTATTCCACTGCTGGACATAGTTGTTACTAACAAGTAGGTTAAGTTATTGTTACTAACAAAATGGACTTTGTGGTCTGAAATAAAGATTTTTTTTTTTTTTTTTTTTTTTTTTTATTTATAGGCCTTTCCCATTACGCGTCACAGAAAACGGAAAAATTCATTTGAGCTAAAATTCCTATAAATATTGTAGCGCTAGCTCCCCTTCTATTAGTAAGGTTTATCAGATTTTGTAGGATATCCTACCTTTGGGAACAGTTGGACAGCGAATCGTTTACTACGATGGAGGTTGATATCATCTCGATAGAAAAGTGTGGTCGAATATTCAATTAATGGTTGGCTGTAAAGTTATATTGTTTTAGGAAAAATTTAATAAAATGAACTTGCATTGGTATGATCTATTTATTTTGTGTAAATCCCTTATTACAGGAATAGACTATCATACCAATTTAGAAGACTTTACTTTATGCACTACGTAAAGGCTAAAAGTGTAATCATACTTATACCACAAAAATCAGGCCACCGCACTGTTTTACTCCACCACTGGAGAAGACCCGTACTGATAGAGAAATAATAGGCTGTTATGTATGAATAAAAGAAAACCCCTCATAAAATACCTAATTTATGTTCAAACGTTAATAAAAAATATATTGCAAATATGCCAAAAAATATAACTACAAGCATCAAAGAGATACGTTATTCTTTTCAAAATAAATAATAATGAGGAAAAATGAACATGAATGAAATTTTCTTTACCAAAAAGCAATATTTTCTGTACACATAGCAACTAATCAAGCTAGACACTCATGTACATTAATACCTTGAAATAAGACACAATTTCAAATGAAAATGTTTAACTTGATGTGTTGCTACGTGTACCTACACAAATTGCTTTGTAAGTAACAAGAAGTCAAGATGTACTCAGTGGCTTCATATGACAATGATTACGCGATACTTGAGAGACTTAGTATTGTGGTTCACTTGAAATTATACTGAGAATATAACGATACTTGACAATATTAAACTCTTGCTTTACGTGGTATATTTATTAGAAAATCTTGGGGCTTTTAACCCTTTAACAGCCACAAGTAACTTCGTTTTTCATTGGCTTTGACCTTTATTACAAGCTCATTAGAGTTGCTAATTAGATGGCAACATAGTTGCCACCACCATAAAGAAGACACACTTCACTTTCCCATTTTAAACCTGTGCATGTCTTTAGTAGCGTCTGAGGGTCTTGCGACTACATTTAATCTAGGGTCTGCTGCTGCCTAGGTATGGGGGCTACAAGAAGCAGGCATGACAATGATATGTGATTCACTCAAATCCTTATCTTGCGTGGGGTTTAAACCCGAGACATTACGCTTGGCAGGCTGAAATTGAATTGAAAATCTTGTGACTCTTAAAGACAAGTCGCTTCCACTTCCATTGCGAGGCGATATAAGATGTAGATACCGTTTTTCAGCCTTTCTGGTAGCGGCTATCGTTGACTGGAGCGTACAATCTCTCAAACGTTTGCAGTTGAATATTATCTTATGACCGTACCGGCAAAATGATGGCGATACGGAGAGAATATCTTTACTATTTCACTTATACTATTTCATAGCTGTCCTTTTATTATTACCATGTTTTATACACTCCGAGTAGTAACAGAGTAAAAATACAATATGTTACCAGCCCATCTCATCCCATGTGTGCCGTAAAAACCGACTAAAGGACTTTCTGTGAATATTAATACTACCGCTACTTATAATTATACCCGATTATATACAGACAAATACGATTTATGCTGCCTTATTATTTTACAATTATACACTGATTATCTGTTTACACCACTTCAGGATACACCTAATAACATACTATTCATTAACATTCGATAACATCAATACAATAAATTCTGACCTAGACATATTTCAAATAGCGCAGTCATCATTTTGTACCATTGAGGAGTGTCCAAAATTTATTGAAACACCACTTTCGAGCTTAAAAATAATACACCAGAATATCCGTAGTGTAAATCGTAACTTACCTAGTTTTCTAACACTTCTCGAAAGATCTAATACGGATTGGGATCTTATAGTTCTTACGGAATGCTGGCTGCGTCATACTCAATGTGTTCCTTCAATGGACGGTTACAACTATCTTACAAACGACAATAATAATACGCAAAATGAAGGAGTAATCGTATATTTTAGAAATACTATGCTGCTAACTCAAATTGATATATCAATAGAGAATGCAAATTGTTTGACTTTAAAACTAAACCGTTCCACAACTCTCGTTGCATTATACAGACCTCCTGGTCATAAGGACATTAATACTTTTATAAATTCACTTGATAACCTGCTTAGTCGCTTACATGATCCAAATATAATACTTATAGGAGACATTAACATAGATATTATGCCAAACAATAAAGACCCCAACTGTTCTATCTACTTAAATCTATTAGCCTCCCACAGTATTTTACCTGCTCACCAACTACCTACTCATAGCAAAACATGCTTAGACCACGTAATGCTCAGGACCAAACTGCCAGCGACTTGCTTGATAGTTGAGTCTTCTGTGACTGATCATGAGAGTATAATACTTATACTAAAAGCTAGTATTAAAACTAGCATCTCATTTTCTGTCAAGAAGGTTGACTACAATGCAATTGATCGCGATATGAACAATCTCTGCTTAACCAAGGTATATGCAACTAATGATCCAAACATTGCTACTTCTGAACTGCTTTCTTCATTAAATACTATCTTGGAGTCGAACACAAAAACTATTACTGTACCCAATCGCAAACGTATCATAAAGCCCTGGATAACTTTAGGACTCCTAAGATGTATGAGAAATAGAGATAATCTACATGTTAAAGTTAAAAAGTATCCTAATAATGATATAATAAAAACTACTTACTTAAGGTACCGTAATTATTGCAACTGGTTATTAAAAAAAATAAAAAAAGATTACGAGCAATCTCTTTTAAAAAATGCATCAACTTCATCAGGTTCAGGCTTCTTCATCCAACCCAATTTCAGCTGCTAATAATATTAATAAATATTTTGTATCCATAGGCAGTACACTAGCAGAAAAAACTAAAATATCCCTAGGCCTCACCAATAATACACTTACAGAATCTTGCCCCTTCTCTTTTGTTCTGACTCCTACCGACCAAGCAGAGGTTCTTAACTGCATTATAACCTTAAAAAAAGATAAAACCACCGGACGTGATAACATTTCAGGTGTATTCTTAAAACGATACCTGTTAACGACGTATAGTGACTGACTATAGTGTGTGAGTGAAGGACTAAAACTAAAAGACCAAAAAAGACTGTGAATCAGTGATATAGTGATTGAGAGACCTCAGATATATAGTATAAGTGTAAAAATATTAAAATAGAACGATTAGATAGACTTTTATTAAAGAAAATGTGTGAAAATGTGTCGAATTATAATAGAGACTTTGAAACGATAAATACTTAGCCAAATTGTTAATTTATATAGTTTAATTTTGTTGTATATTGTTAATTTAACGGTAGAGATAAATAATAAACAACATTTGAATATAACTTTCAATTTAATAAAGAATTATAAACGAATAACTGCTAGAGATCGACGATATTTTGTGTATTTTTTATGATTATACTGTCATAACTTTTTGTACCATTGAGATATAAAGAAAACTATTTTTAATTATTGAAACTGACATTGTAACGAGTTTATCCATGTATAATACTGTATATTTTATGTTTTAAATAAAGAAATACGAACAGAAAACGAGGTTACTCAAAGTGAAAATTAGCTTGAGATTAAGCGCTAAATCGCGGTGCCCACGTGACGGTAATGCTCCGGGGTACTTAAGCGATTGCGTTTTCTTGGAAAATTGTAGTTGGATCCTGAAGAAAAGTAAAACATCAAGCTTTGAGTACCTCGGAAACTGGAAGAAATACTGAAATAGTGAAAAAGTGTTTTATTTATATCCCAAGAAGAACCTGCGCATACAAAGCACCTACAGCAAGATTTTCCATAGTTGAGGAATCGACGGGCATACCGGCGCGGGCTAGAGCTTTAGTGTTGCTCTCCCGAAACAAACCCCGTCACCCGTATAGGGAGGTATCCTTCACGTGTGTGTCCTGTGTGCGTTATCTATACACACACACCAACGCACACCCGCGCACGCTTACGTACGTTTTATGTACAAGAGGGCGCGGCCAATACAGTTGGTCCTTCGAGCCGGATCTTATTCCTTTAACGGGTTTAAGAGCTTGCTTGTAGGCCGATAGCTGTGTGCGCTGAAGAAAGAAGATAACGGTTCAAGATGCCGGTCACCAGGTCACAAAAGGGCGCGCCGACGCGACGCTCAGGCGAAGAAGCGACGGAGTCATCTTCAGAGAACACGGAGACGACAACCGGGACTGGGACTACGGCCACTGAAACAACCGAGAACACTGAAACAACCGAGAATACTGAAACTACCGAGAATACTGCCACTACCAAGAATACTGAAACGAACGAGAATGCGACGGCAACTGAAGAACGTCGTGCCGAGGTACCTGGGTCGACGAATACAGTCGTTCCCAAGTCAACCAAAGCGAGAACATTGAAATCCTCGAGTTCAAGAATAAAACGAAGAAAAGAACTAGAGGCTGAAGAAGAGTTGGCGCTGCTTGAGTTAAAGCGGGCGGAAGCTGCAGCGGTGTTAGCACGCGTCAAGCTCGACAGGCTTCGATTGAATAGCGATGCAAAGGAAGATGACGATTCTGTGGAAGATCATGAAGATAGGACTGCAAAGGTGTGTGATTGGATGGACAGTACCGAGAAGAAAAAGGCAGATAATGTGACTCAGAGTGGGCATGCACGTATGGTGTCCGTGGAGCACAATGCCGTGAAACCTGAAGATACAACACCAGTGAGCAGCCAGTCCATAGAAGTCAAGGTCCTTGCCGAAGCCCTGAGAGATGTTGTGAAGGGAACAAACACATCACAACCGAAGTATGTGTACGAATTACCTACGTTCGATGGGAACATAAGTGAATGGATAGCCTTCAAGACATGTTACGAAGATACATCGCCCATGTTTAATAACGTACAAAACATGGCACGATTAAGAAAATCAATCAAAGGAACTGCAAGAGATGAAGTGAAGAGCTTGTTATACTCTGAAGCAGTACCAGATGCAGTATTGGTGGCTTTGAAAAGAAGATTTGGCAGACCGAATGCTCTAGCACTAGCCGAACTGGAGAAGCTGAGAACATTGCCTAGGATTAGTGACAACCCTAAGGATATCTGCATGTTCGCTAGTCAAATAAATAATAGTGTAGCAGCCATCAAAGGATTGAAGAAATCTCAATATCTTCATTCGCCAGAGATGATGAAGACAATTATAGCGAAGATACCACCTATTATGAAGTTTAGATGGTATGACTTCACAGCAGAAAATGAAGAAGAAGAATTTTGCAACTTAACTCTAGTAGCGAAGTTCTTCGATAAAGAAGCTGATAAGTGTGGGGCTCATACTACATATGAAGACGGGAACAAGATGAAAGAAACGAACACATACAAGAAACCGTTCCAACGTCATGTGACTCACACAGCAAGTGAAAGTGAAGTGAATACAGTGAAGTGTCCACAGTGTAAAAACAATCATAGACTACATGAGTGTAATAGTTTTAAGACATTGAACATTGACGATAAGTGGACATTAGTGAAACGTGAAAAATTGTGTTTTAAGTGTTTAAATAGTGATCATAGACATGAACAGTGTAAACGATGGCCGTGTAAAGTGTGTAAAGGTTCGCATCATTTCCTACTGCACAATACGAAGAATAAGAATACTTCTGTAGAACCACAACAAGAAGAGAAAGCTGAGAAGTCAACGAACATAGCGTTGAAGATGTCCAGTGCTGGGAAATCACGTGCCTATTTGAAGATTATTCCTGTGGAGCTGATATCAGACACAGGAAAAGAAAATATATTGGCTCTATTAGATGAAGGGTCAACAGTGTCTTTGTTAGATAGCAAGGTAGCTCGTGACTTAGGAGCTACTGGAATCAGTGAAGATCTAACAATTGAAACTGTCGGTGGACAACGATTGAAGACTAAGGACTCCATGAGGATAAACTTGAAAATTAGAGGAGTTCATGAAGACAAAATCCGGCAGTTACGTCAAGTCAGAACTATTGATGACATGAAACTCACACCGCAGTTCATTGACAAGGGCAGATTAGAAGAATGTTCACACCTGAAAAACCTAAGCGACGTATTATATCACGAAGCAGAAGAGCCTAAGCTGATAATAGGCCAAGACAACTGGAATTTAATAGTGTCAAGATACACAAGAAAAGGAAAACCTGGACAACCAGTTGCGTCGTTAACCGAGCTAGGATGGGTACTGCATGGTCTAGATACAAGCATAGCGAAGACAATGAAATACATAAACTATTGTTCTCACACTAAAACAATAGAAGAAGAAATGCATGAACAAATAAAAGACCACTTCGCCATCGAAGCGCTAGGAGTGATGCCACGCAGACCATCAACTGACTTCGAGGGACAGGCTCTCAAGATATTAGAAGACACCTGTAGAAGACGACCCGAAGGCCGATTCGAAGCAGGAATGCTGTGGAGAGACCCCGAAGAGGAAATGCCCGAAAGTTATATAGCGGCTGAGAGAAGGTTACGCACCATAGAAAAGAAGATGGAAAGAGATTCTAAATTTAAAGCAGAGTATGAAAATCAAATTAAGAATTTATTAGACAAGGGTTATGCGGAGAAAGTAAACATTGAAGGTGATTTTAAGAAGAAATGGTACTTACCTCATTTTGCAGTGGTACACCCTCAGAAAAAGAAGATAAGAATCGTCTTTGATGCCGCAGCACCATCAAGAGGGAAAAGTTTAAATGACGCGCTGTTACCTGGACCTGATCTGCTTCAGTCTCTGTTCGGAGTTCTGATAAGATTCCGACAAGGACCTATTGCGGTAGCAGCCGACATAAAAGAAATGTTTTTGCAGATAAGAATTAGAGAAGAAGATAGAGACAGTCTACGATTTTTATGGCGTGACGACAAGACGTCAGCACCTGTAAAATACCGGATGACATCTGTAATATTCGGTGCTACATCTTCGCCATCGACTGCCATCTATGTGAAGAATAGGAACGCTGCTGAGTACGAGAATGAATATCCAGATGCAGCAAAGGCAATAGTACGAAATCATTATATGGACGATTATCTTCATAGTTTTCATTCGTCAACAGAGTTGCAACAGACGACCACGCAAGTCGACTTAGTTCAAAGAAAAGCTGGTTTCGAACTAAGAGGATGGACTTCGAATCAACCTACGTTGCTGCCATCACATCTAACTGGTCAAGAAGTTAAAGAGATACACTTGGGCCAGAATGAAGAGAAGACATTAGGACTGAAATGGATTACGTTTGAAGACACATTAGCCTTTCGTACAAACCTAAGAAAGTTGCCTGAAGATGTACTGAATAACATCAGAAAACCAACGAAAAGAGAAGTGACGAGCGCCGTGATGTCGACGTTCGACCCACTTGGATTATTGACACCAGTTCTAATACAAGGAAAGAAGCTCATACAAGATATATGGAGAAGCGGCATAGACTGGGATGATCCGGTAAAAGACGGCGACAGTGAACGCTGGAAAAGATACGTGAGCAGACTAGATCTACTGAAGACTCTACAAGTGCCAAGATGTATATCGCCACTTCACGCTGAAGGGGTTCTCTTCACGTGTTTACCGACGCAAGCTTAGCAGCATATGCAGCTGCAGTATATTGGCGTACCAAGTCTGAAGATGGTACGTACATGATGACATTAATATCAGGAAAAGCTCGAGTAACACGCTTGAAACCGATATCAGTGCCTCGCTTAGAATTGCAAGCTGCACTATTGGGAAGCCGATTAGCACGCACTGTAGAGGAAGAAACAGAATTGTGTATTACGAAGAAGACATACTGGACAGACTCTAGTGTGGTATTAGCTTGGATACAGTCTGATCCAAGAACATTCAAGACATTCGTCGCTCACAGACTAGCCGAGATAGAAGAATTGACAACACCCCAGCAGTGGCGCTGGGTACCAACATCTATGAATCCAGCCGATGACGCAACTAGAATCCTCGCTGAAGACTTCAATAGTGAACACAGATGGTATAGAGGTCCAGAGTTCTTAAGACTTGAAGAAGACAAGTGGCCTGAAAAACGAAGCTTCGGTAGAGAGAAGACGATAGAAGACCGAAAAACCGAATCAACTATGATCATGAAAGAGATATGCACGCTTGAGCCAGAACGATTTTCGTCATGGAATAAACTATTAAGAACCACGACGAGAGTTCTGCAATTTATAGAACTATGCAGAGCAGGAAGAAACCAAAAGACGAATCTTGTAAAAGAAGAGGACTGGAGAAGGAAGAATAGAAAACGTCAACCTGCGTTTAAAATGAAATTAGAGAATATCGAGAGAAAATGGTTACCAATAAATGAGAAACTCATAGCTAGAGCAGAAGAGATATTGTTCAGAAGATGTCAGACAGACAGTTTTCGAGAAGAATTAAGACGATTGCAGAAACAAGAACCTCTAGAAAGAAGCAGCAAATTGAAGAAGCTCGATGTGGTTATAGAAGACAACCTTCTCAGACTGAGGGGGAGAATCGATGCGGTAGCTGGATTATCGAGAAGCTATACAAGACCTGTGATTTTGGATAGTAAGCACCACATCACTCGTCTCATCATCTATGACTATCACAAACAATTTAATCATGGCAACCACGCTACGGTAATGAACGAGCTCAGACAACGATTTTATATATTGGGTCTGAGAGCAGCAGTCAGAGCAACTCAGCATGGTTGTCAATGGTGTCGCATCAGGAAAGGAAGACCGCAAGAGACAGCCTTTGGAGACTTACCGATCGAGCGACTGAAGCATGGTGAACATCCGTTCACGTACACCGCCGTCGACTATTTTGGACCGATGACCATCACGGTGGGAAGAAGACACGAGAAGCGGTGGGGTGCCTTGTTTACTTGCTTGACTACACGAGCAGTTCATCTGGAGTTAGCTGCCTCTCTATCATCTGACTCTATGATACTGGCACTCAGAAGACTAGCTGCGCGTCGCGGTATGCCATCCGTGATGTTCAGCGATAACGGCACGAACTTTGTCGGGGCCAACAAAGAATTACAACAAGCTGCAGAAGCATTGAAGAACGAAACTCTAGCTACTGAGGCCGAGAAGTATGGTGTTAGGTGGAAATTTCCCAAACATGGGAGGAGCCTGGGAAAGACTGGTGCGATCGGTGAAAACCGCACTAGCCGCCACACTCCGAGAACGACATCCGAGAGAAGAAGTTCTACACACTCTTCTACTAGAAGCCGAGCATATTGTTAACTCTAGACCTTTAACAGAGTTAAACGAAAATGAAAATGAAGAAGCACTCACGCCCAACCACTTTCTCATTAAGCGGTCGTGCGGTGCTGGACGACTGGGCGCATTCAGTGACCACGATTTGGTTGGTCGCGAGACGTGGAAGACGACGCAGCAGCTCAGCGACCATTTCTGGCGACGTTGGGTACGGGAATACCTACCTACTCTCCTACCCAGACGTACGCCAGGAAGCAACGTCGGAGAGAACCTGAAAGTTGGTGACATCGTGTTCATCGTAGACCACACACTGCCACGCTGTACGTGGCCGAGAGGACGCATCATCCGCAAGTATCCAGGGCCCGATGGACGGGTTCGGATTGTGGACGTGCAGACAAGAGGAGGAGAGCTGCGGCGACCCTGCTCCAAGGTGGTGCTACTGGTGCCTTCCCAGACGTCGTTGCCACAGGATGGTGCGACGCACGAGGGGGAGAATGTTAACGACGTATAGTGACTGACTATAGTGTGTGAGTGAAGGACTAAAACTAAAAGACCAAAAAAGACTGTGAATCAGTGATATAGTGATTGAGAGACCTCAGATATATAGTATAAGTGTAAAAATATTAAAATAGAACGATTAGATAGACTTTTATTAAAGAAAATGTGTGAAAATGTGTCGAATTATAATAGAGACTTTGAAACGATAAATACTTAGCCAAATTGTTAATTTATATAGTTTAATTTTGTTGTATATTGTTAATTTAACGGTAGAGATAAATAATAAACAACATTTGAATATAACTTTCAATTTAATAAAGAATTATAAACAAATAACTGCTAGAGATCGACGATATTTTGTGTATTTTTTATGATTATACTGTCATAACTTTTTGTACCATTGAGATATAAAGAAAACTATTTTTAATTATTGAAACTGACATTGTAACGAGTTTATCCATGTATAATACTGTATATTTTATGTTTTAAATAAAGAAATACGAACAGAAAACGAGGTTACTCAAAGTGAAAATTAGCTTGAGATTAAGCGCTAAATCGCGGTGCCCACGTGACGGTAATGCTCCGGGGTACTTAAGCGATTGCGTTTTCTTGGAAAATTGTAGTTGGATCCTGAAGAAAAGTAAAACATCAAGCTTTGAGTACCTCGGAAACTGGAAGAAATACTGAAATAGTGAAAAAGTGTTTTATTTATATCCCAAGAAGAACCTGCGCATACAAAGCACCTACAGCAAGATCTTCCATAGTTGAGGAATCGACGGGCATACCGGCGCGGGCTAGAGCTTTAGTGTTGCTCTCCCGAAACAAACCCCGTCACCCGTATAGGGAGGTATCCCTCACGTGTGTGTCCTGTGTGCGTTATCTATACACACACACCAACGCACACCCGCGCACGCTTACGTACGTTTTATGTACAAGAGGGCGCGGCCAATACAATACCTTGATTTATTAGTACCTCCTTTGACTCATATTTTTAACTTAATGTTTAACACGGGTGTATTTCCAAATGAGTTCAAGCTAGCGGAAGTCATTCCAATTTATAAAAGTGGAAACAGAGGCTGTTACACTAACTATAGGCCAATCTCTTTACTTCCGACATTAACAAAAGTAGTTGAAAAACTTATAAATAAACGCCTAGTCACCTATTTAGAAACAAAAAACCTTCTTTCACCTTTTCAATTCGGGTTTAGAGCAGGTAAATCAACAAGTGACGCAGTTCATGAGTTGACAGATCACATAGTTGCTAAGTTGGATAATAAACAGAAAGTCTTAGCAATCTTTTTAGACATAGCAAAAGCCTTTGACACGGTGTCGGCTCCACTTCTTCTGAACAAGCTCGAGAAGTTAGGTATTCGGGGTTCCCAGCTTGAGCTTTTCAGAGACTACCTCACTAATAGGTATCAAAGGGTTAGATTAGGTGAGATAATAAGTGATGACTTACCAATCGCATTTGGTGTTCCCCAGGGAAGCGTATTGGGTCCTACCCTTTTCCTCACCTTTATAAATGAGCTGTGTAATATCAATTTAATAAATGGCAAAATTATAACATTCGCTGATGACACAGCTCTAGTTTTTCACGGGGAGACTTGGAATAGTGTTTTTGGCTATGCTCAGGCTGGATTCGACAAGGTCTACCAATGGCTGGTGGAGAATGGTCTAACAATTAATATTGGGAAAACTAAATACTTACCCTTTTCTATAAAACCCATTCCTGCTAATATTCTAGCTAACTTCTCCATCACGGCTCACAATTGTCAAGACTCTAATTCGTGCTCGTGTACTCCTCTTGAGTCAGTACCTTACATTAAGTATCTTGGTATTTTGATCGATAGTAGCTTAAATTTTAATCGACACCTAGATTTACTATCAGCTAGAACCCGTAAATTGATATTTGTTTTTAAAAATCTGCGGCATGTCGCAGACAAAAATATTATTCGCATGGTTTATTTGTCCTTATGCCAACCTATACTTACGTACTGTATCACAGTTTGGGGCGGTTGCGGCAAAACACATATGATTAAGCTGGAACGAGCTCAGAGGGCTGTCCTAAAAGTCAGCCACTCCTTACCTTTTCTGTTCCCTACATGTGACTTATATCCTCTTTCCGACGTATTGACCGTGCGCCAACTACATATACTTTACACTACTTTGAAACAACACTCATTGATCACTTATGATCCCACTCCTACGAACAAACGTTTAAAACATAAGGTCTGTGATCCTTTTGCTAACAAATGGACTACAGCTTTCTCTAAGAAATTCTTTGGATTTCTTGGACGATATGTATACAACAAAATAAATGCATTAATACCATTTTACCCTCTTACCAAATTTCTGTGTCAAAAGACTATCGCCTCCTGGCTGAAGACTCTCAGCTATGAGGAAACTGAAAATATCCTATCTATTCCGGTCTAAAGTATAAAGTCTTATCTTACCTACGCAAATTCTCATTTATACGGTCATACAGTCAATAAATCATTACTCACAAAAATATAATAATAATAATAATAATTATACACTCATCCACTCATATACATATCTACACGCACACACATATAAGCACGTACGTACATAAACTCTCTCAACATATACACAAACACAAACACACACACACACACACACACACATACGCCAACCCTTCCGTTTCACACAACTTTCACACTTACCCAAATTCTTAGTAACTACTAATGTAAACAATGTCTCCAGAGTCTGGAGAGGCTGGTAATCTGTCATACAGGTCTCCTAGTTCAGATACCAGTCTCTCGCATAGATGTAAATTATTTTTTGTTGTTTAAATTTCATGTATAGGTACCTACTTACTGACTACATTATTGTGTAAAAATTACCATCTGTGTGAGAGAAGAAATAAATAAATTTATTATTATTTATTATTATTATTTATATATAAGAAGGAAAACTTGAAATTAAACCCTATATCAATCCGACAGGCCAGCGTGGTATAAGTAGGCCAAGTATCCCTACGTCACGGGTGGAGGCCCGTCCCTGCAGTGGGATATTAATGGGCTGTTATGATGATGTTTAATACTACCATAGTTGATTCTTAGATCAAGTTAGAGATGACGGTCACAAAGTGGCAGTCAGACCTATACAAAAACTGTCTTGTGTAAAATTTTGAAACCTGACATCAACAAGCCTTTTCGAAACTGTTACGCTATCTTGATAGGCAATAAATATAAAGATAATACTTACAATACAATACACATATATAACTACGTATGTATCTATAACAACCACAAATTGTAACGCTGTAATTTCCCTTGAGGACGCTCGCGAAAGCCTGTCAGATCCATGAGGACTGTTTAATCATCATACGATTATGTTATGTAATATAATGTAATATCGTTTTCGTTCATATTGTGGTGGTTATCTTCAAGTAGGGACTTAGAGTGTAAGTCTTGAGGCACTCGACGTTGCATTAAAATAACAGTTTTACTGCTGTTTCTTGAAGCCGTGACTTGAGTTACCTAGTCAAGTTTAGTTACTACAGGAAAAGTAAAGAAGAACTTGCCTTATACCTACGGGGACCGTATTTGGTTTGTATATAAAACTCTAGTTTTAATCAAGGTATACACTAAATTTGAATTCACATTAAAAATAACTATTAACTAAAGCATGCGCCTGCTATAAAAGCAGACTACTTAAATGTCTTTTTAGTCGTCTTCCTCAACTGACAAAGTTATCTCGTTAAATGCACCAAGAGTTTGCAAGACAAGAGGGCAAGTTTGAAAACTGAAACCGCTTTAAGTAGATCTCTATGAAACTGCAAATGTAAGGCAAGAAAGTTCAAATGTAAAGATAAAATCAAGTACGAAGGATCTTTTTAATTTGGACATTTGGCTTTGCATTAAAGAGATTAAAGATCTTCATATTAATTTGTCTTGGTTATGAGATGAAAAATTATTTTACTCAGTCAGTATTTATTTTCTTTGAAATATCTTCTTACGTTGTTTGTTTTCCGTTTTAGCCATAATAAGAAGTAAAGTTCATAGCGTCAAGTCAAAGTCAATTGAAGCACAAACTAACTAAATTTTATTAGTTGTCATTTAAACCTTGTGAAATGTATTATCTTTATAAATCACTAGCTGACCCGTGCCCACGTCGTTAGGCGGCGAAAACAACGCGTCCCTTTTTTAAACATATTTTATTACTGCTCCACTCCTATCATTCATAGCGTGATACTATATTATAGCCTATGACACTCCCCGATATATGGACTATTCATCACAGAATTATACTTTTAAATCGTTTCAGTAGATCCAGAGATAACCCCTACAACGTCACAAACACACAAACTTTACTAAATATATAATATTAGAAGTAGTAAACGGTTTAACGTAATCTTAAAACAGTATTAAAACCCCTGATAAAAATAGCTTAGCAATATTTACCAGGTAAAAATAAAACATCTACAGGCACTCACAGCCAGTCATATTTTAGAATCAAAGTACTATACAAATTCAGGAAATAAAGTATATACATAATTATATATACAATTTCCTTTGTTGGGTAAAGCGTGCGGCAAAGGGGACTTATACTCCATAGCTTTAACGTCGTAAATCTCCGTGAATATTATAAAATCGTAGCAACATGTTCAATACGACCTCTGTGGCACTGTCGGTATATTACATGGCTGCTACGTAGAGGTCTCGGGTTCGATTTCCGCTTAATGCCAATCTTTGTGTGCATGAACATGATTGTTTGCCTGGTCTGGGTGTTTTCTATGTATTAATAATTTTATAATAATTTATTTATTTCTTTCTCCACAAAGGTTACAAAGTTACTTACAGCTAATGTACAAAGTTAGACCTAGTCCCTTTGTGAGAGCTGGTGTCCGTACTAGGTTTCGTACAAAACCTGTATTACGGATCACCAGGCTCTCTGCTACCTCGGAGGTAGACAAGTATATGTACATAATTTATACAAGATATCAAGAGATGAGAAAACAAACAAATTATACAAAACTTATCTTAAAAGTGTCTGTGTATGTTGTGTGTGTGTGTTGTGTGTGTGTGCGCGTTGTGTGGGTGTGTGTGTGTGTGCGTATGTGTGTGTGCGTGTGTGTGTGTGTTTGTTGTTGTTTGTGCTTATATTTACAATAAGTGTCGATTTTAGTTGAGTGTTTTTCTGTGTGCTTTTATTGGATTCTAGCTATGGTTTTATTACCTTTTCTGTGTTGTCATAATCTTGTTCAAACAACCAGTTAGTAACAATAATTTTACATTCCCTCTTTGATTTATGGTATATGTTTAAAAGTTTGTTTAATTTGTTATATACGCGAGCTCCTAGATAGCAAAAGCAACTTCGTGCAAGGTGAGTGGCATAAGAGTCAGTGGAACAGACAGTGTGTTTGCGACGTTTATCAGCTAGTTTAGATGGGTCATATGGTGTAAGTGAGTGCGTTTTTATTGTTACCGTTAGAATGAACTGCTGTCGTACTGTCAATACTTTACATTTAGTGTAGAGATCGGTGGTAGGAAAAAGAAAGGGGAGATGCCATCCAACTTTCAAAACCGCTCGTTGAGCCCGTTCCAGTTTTATAAGTGAGGTTTTACAGGCACCGCCCCAGGAGATGATACAATATGAAGTTATTGACTGACATAGACCTAAGTATACTAGTTTTATAACTGATTTGTCGGCTATGTGGCGCAATTTTTTAAAAATGTAAATGAGTTTGCGTAGTCTAGAAGCAAGTAAGTCAATATGTTGATGGAACTTTAATCTGTAGTCAATCTGAACACCAAGGTACTTTATGGAGTCTGTACTGGTTATATTAGGACAGTGACACGCAGGCCCTTCATGTTTGCAGTTGTGTGCTTGAATTTTAAATGAACCAGATGGTGGCTGGCCTGGGCTTGTAAGAGAAAAGGTAATATATTTAGTTTTTTCGACATTTAATGTTAGTAAGTTCTTGGCCAGCCATTTAGAGATCTGGTCAATGCCTGACTGAGCATATGTAAAGGTTTCGGCCCAGGTATTTCCGTGGAAAATGAGAGCAGTATCATCAGCACAAGTAAATATTTCTCCATTTTTTAGGCAGTGATTACAGAGATCATTTATGAATATTAGAAATAGGGTAGGACCGATGATACTGCCCTGAGGAACTCCGTAAGTTATAGAGAGGTTGTCGCTAACCCAACCATCAATTTTAACACGCTGCCTACGTCCTGTTAGGTAACTTTGGAAAAGATTTAATTGAGTGCCCCTTTTTTTGTATGTATGCATGTACATATTTACAAAAAAAGTATTTAAGTATGTTTATCCGTTGTCTAGTATCCATAGTACAAGCTCAGCTTAGTTTGGGACTAGATGGCGTTGTGTGAATGTGTGAGGAATATTTATTTATTTACAATCGATGATAACTGAGATACTTGTTACTATGTTAACTTGTTACCCTTGACCAATCAGACATGATTTTATAATTGCATCAGCTAGTACCTACGTAGTTACCTACAAGTGTGATTACTATAATTAAAGTTAAATCAACTTATCTTTACTCAATAATAATTGACTTAAGATAAGTTAATTATTAGTTACATAAAAATCTGAACCAGTTAATTGGTTTATTAGTTTTAATATTGTGTGTTTTTCTAATGTTTATCTTATTTCTTTAGTCTATACTTATATTATAAACAGGTAAAGTTTGTGTGTTAGTGACGTTGTAGGGGGTAGTCTCTGGATCTAATGAACCGATTTAAAAAAATCTTTCTGTATTGAATAGTTCATTTATCGGGGAATGTCATAGGCTATATAGTATCACGCTATGACTAATAGGAGTGGAGCAGTAATGAAATTTGTTAAAAAAAAGGACGCGTTCTTTTCTCCGCCATACGTACGGATAGAATAATAATTACTTTACACGATAATACTCATATTATTAACTACACACATCAAAAAAGTCTAAGCAACATGCATGATATTACAAATTTACCATTTATATTAATTTATTTTACCATTTATTTTAATTATAACGTTGTATTTTATTTTTAAAATAATATTTTTAGGGTTCTATGATGTAAAAATAACAGCTGTTTTCTTTATAAGTTCTTTTAATAACAGAAATTAACAATATTAGAATATACAGGTACATAAGAAACTAAACTTTTTTTTTACAAATTGAAATTTCTTAAGAAAATGAATTTATTGTGAAAGAATAGGACAATTTAATACAAAGTATGGCCTCCTCTGCTATTCAGAACTTGTCGGCAACGATTATTCATTGAATTAATGAGACTGTTTATGTCATCTTGCGGTATTCGCTCCCAATGGAATTGTAGCAAATCCTTCAGCTGTTGGGTTGTTGTCACTCCGTCCAAGTCCTTCAAAACACGTCTCTGGAGCATGTCCCATGCGTGCTCGATGGGGTTGAGGTCTGGCGATTGTGCAGGCCAGGGCAATACCTGGATGTTCTCCGTTGCCAAGTATTCACTGGTTCGCCGAGCTGTATGTGAACGCGCATTGTCATGCATTAACGTAAAATCGGAGCCAAAGGTTTGTGCAAATGGATGGACATAAGGTCTGAGAATATCCTCAACGTAATTTTCAGCGTTCATGTTTCCATTTACAAAAACGAGCTCAGTTCGCATGTTCTTCATAATACCCGCCCATACCATAACTGTTGAGCCGCTGTATGGATGAACTTCCTGAACGCACCTGAGTCTTTCAGTATTTCCGGGTCGACGGTACACTCGCACCCTTCTTGTATCAGGCCTAAACCCGAATCGCGACTCATCGGAAAACATAATTTTATCCCATTGTTCCTGGGTCCATGTTATGCGTTCTCTACACCATTCATTTCGACGAGCGCGATTCCCGTGACGTATCGGTGGGCACCTGATAGGGCGTCGAGCTCGTAGGCCGTACTCATGCAGTCGATTTCGCACAGTTTGGGGACTTACATCAACACCACTTGAATTTTGTAGCCTCAAACTTATCTCTCGAGCGGTTAACATCGGCTGGCGTCTTGCAGTCAGTTGTATGTACCGGTCTTGCCGAGTGGTTGTACTCCTTTTACGGCCTGGATGCTGTTCAGCGGGTTCCCCTGTATTATTGTAGCGCTGCCAAAGACGACAAATAACACTTCTATGAATACCAAAATGTCGAGATACCTGAGATTGATTACTTCCCGCTTGCAACATCCCTACAGCTCTTTGCATTTCATCTGCCGTCAAATGACGTCGCTCCATGACGTAAAGAATATCTAACAATTCAATTTTGTCGCCAACTGTATTTAAATGGTTGGTAAAATTATAAAATCAAGACTAAAACGTAGCAATTAACATGCACTCAAATTCAAACAAATTCGCAGTCATTTGAATTTTATGAAAAAAAACAAAACATAATCGAAATTTTTTTTTTACAACCAGCCAGTATGTCATCAATAACAAAAAAGTTTACTTACCTATACACTTTGAGTGAGTAAATACTTAGAAATTAAATAATATAAATGGTAAATTTGTAATATCATGCATGTTGCTTAGACTTTTTTGATGTGTGTATTTGACGTCCACTGCTAGACATCGGGGACCTCCAAAATGTATATATTCATAATTAAATTTAATTTTATTTACAAAAACATTTAATTTTTGAAAATAAATAATAATAGCCTTTGCGCTAAAAGAATAAAAACAATATTGAACTGATTCTAATATAACTTATATTTTAAGTAGTTTTTTTTTGCGTAGTACATAAAACCTTACGTAAATATGTAACATTCATTATGTTTTTTTACTCTCCGTAAGGTTTCCCAGCAATTGTTAAACTATTTTTAGATACTATTCAGAATTATTATAGTAGATACTATTAATTAAAAAGCTAAGGTTTAGGTTTTCAGAAAAAAAAAGTAGGCATACTTGTTTTATACTAAATAAATATTTTAACACATAAAGTTTTAATATTTCATCTCTAAATCTAGGTTTGCAATAACTTATAGAAAAATAAATCTAACTAAAAAGCTATAAACACAGAATAATATCGCATTTAAAGCAAAGTAAAAGGTTTGAATTATGAGAAAGATCTCCGATAGACAAGTGACAATAAGTTTGGGACGCTTATCCAAAAAAGACACAGACTACAAATTAATGTCTAGGCAAGGATACACTAGGGCACAAATGTCTCACGTCATGTGTCGCGCGCGACGTACGCGACTTCGCTCGACAGTGGTAACATTTTTGACATAACAACGTCGCTGCGGACATAAGTCGCGCTATGTCGCCAGATATGTATGATATGTCGCTGGACATGTCGTCGACACCATGTCGTGGAACATTTGTCGCCTCGTATCTTTGCCTTTAAACTAATTTAAAAATAGTGGAAATCTTACTTCGACAATATTTATTATCTATCTTTCATTCTATCTATCTCTACATTTTAAAATACAAGAAACGGAAGTTAAAAGATATATTGATTATGCTAATCTACACATAAAGTTTTAAAGGAGCCAGGCATTCCAGAATATTCCTCGTTGAAAGTGGATGCAAGTCGATAGCGCTCGTCAGTACCAAGTTGTCCCATAAACTTCACTCTTTCTATATGCTCATCTGAACTAAGTTCTTTGAATTGTAAATCTGTAAAGGAAGTTTGATTTAGCTTAGGTTTTATTAGTTTGTAAGTGTTTTTTTAGCTTCATAACAGCCTATTAATGTCCCACTGCAGGGACGGGCCTCCTCCCGTGACGGAGGGATACTTGGCCTGCTAATACCAAGCTGGCCAGACGGATTGGTATAGGGTTTAATTTTAAGATTTCCTTCTTTCTATGTAAAGGTAATATTCACAGATAGTCCCTTAGTCGGTTTCTACGACACCCATAGGATGCGATGGGGTGGTGACATATTTTATACTTACTCCGTCACCACACGGATAACTTGATTTTTACAACTTGATTACATTTAAATACATTCAAAAATTGAGTTTAAATCCAACATCAATCCGTTTGTTAGACATGATTTGTAATGCCCGATTTACACATCGACAAGTACAGTAGCGAGTTAACTTGCATCATTGGCGAGTTAAGTCACTTTTTGCGTGACCTCAAAAGCGAGTTAAGTAGTAAGTTGCCGATTAAGTTGATTTGAATACAGCTCGATCCTATTTTTCGGCGAGTTAAGAACGAAGTAGCCCCCTCTCTCGCGTCTCCCTCACCCGGCCGGCTCGGCGCTCGCAGCGCCCGCCCGTGTAGACGGGCGAGTTTAGTACAGTTCACAAGTTCTAATATGTATTTATTTTTATTTTTGTCTGTTTTTCTATGTATGATGTGTACGTATTTACAAAAGTATTTAAGTATATTTTGGCGTTGTCTAGTACCCATAGTACAAGCTCTGGTTAGTTTGGGACTAAATGGTGTACTTAGAGTAAAAGTGTGAGGAATACTTTTAATTTTTTTATTATTCTATACTTTTCTATTAAAATTTTATTTTCAATGTGTTGTGTAAGTGTTAATATTATTTCTCGTATAATAGCGCGTAAATTGGTATTCAATTGTTCAATGTCCATTTTATCGATTAAAATAACCGTACCTAAACAATCTCAGGCGACGCACGCCGGCACGCACGACGCGACTGGTCTTCGTCTCTGATCGGCAACTTATGAGCTGTACTCGCCTACGTGTGAACTGTACTTACTACTTATTACTTACTACTTAATTGTCTATTTTTTTAACTCGCTACTGTACTTGTCGATGTGTTAATCGGGCATAATGCCCGATTTACACATCGACAAGTACAGTGGCGATCGGGCATTAGATCAAGTTTCTCTTCGCTTCAAAAAGTGATAAATAAAAATATTGTTGTAGTAGGACAAGGGGCATAACCTAAGGAGTCGTCCTTAGGTCGTCCTTTTGAAGTTGTAGACGTCCTCTGTGGCGTAGTCGGTATATACTCGTAACATGGCTGCTACGCAGAGGTCTCGGGTTCGATTCCCGCTCAATACAAATCTTTGTTTGCATAAACATGATTGTTTGCATTGGTCTGAGTGTTTCTATGTATAATATGTATGTGTTTACAAAAAAAAGCATATAAGTAGTAATATCCGTTGTTCTGTTACCCATAACACAAGCAGGTTAAGCCTAGCTTACTTTGGGAACAGATGGCGCTGTGTAGATAATTGTCCGGTAAGTATTTTTTTTTGTTTGTTGTTTTCATCTAGCATTTACCGTCAAATAATCAAGTAACAGAGAATCAATATGCTAAAGTGTCTTTATAGGCTAGTCATATCTGAGAAAACAAAGATGGACGTCACAGTGTTTAACTGAATGTAAAAATGGTGTATTGGTACGAATGTTAGACCTATGTCTAGCAGTGGAGAAAAATAATATCAATTAATTGATTGATTGATTGACAAGGGTTGACCAATTGATTGATTGATTGACAAGGGTCACTCACAAAATTTTACTGCGGGACATATTTAAAGTCCGCAGATTTGAAAAGTTAACGCAAAAATATTGAAAAACTCCAGATTTATATAATTATAGGTATCATCATCATATTAGCCAATCGACGTCCACTGGACATAGTCCTCCTCTAAAGTATGTCACTATGTGCGGTCCTGTGCCTCCCTCATCCATCGACTTCCAGCTGTCCTAACTTGGTCGTCTGTCCACAATGTGAGGGGTCTCCCCACCCTGTGCTTTATACATATTATATTATAATTAAGAAACGTACCATTCAATTCTTTCATAGTCAGTCCATCGCCACCGAGTTCTTTCGGAAGTTGTTCTTTTGGGAAGTAGTCGTGTAGGCTCTCAACGTTTGGATGTATAACGATCCTGTCTTTCAATTTAGCTGAGAGTCCTTGTTTGAGTACATTTAATACCATATCGAAGAACTTAGATCCGCTGAGTAGATGAATTTTCTTCATTCTTTGACTTAAAGCTTCCTGAAGAATTATAAAGTTACTTATTAATGACTTGCAAATAAACAACCATGACTACAATTCCATAATAAAGGTTATTTATGACACAAGTGGCGAAAAAAAAATTGCTTTTGTGGCGTCCCAGGTTTTGTCCCCATGAGGGACAATTATTTGTGTGACCAACAAATTATTGTCATGAGTTTCGACGTTATTTTTTGTGATGTCTGCGTGGTGACGGAGTAAAAATACAATATGTCACCACCCCATCTCATCCCATGGGTGTCGTAAAAACCGACTGAGGGACTATCCGTGAATATTATGTTTACGAAATAAAAAGAAGGAAAACCTTAAATTAAACCCTATACCAATCCGCCTGGCCTGCGTGGTATTAGTAGGTCAAATATCCCTCCGTCGAGGGAGGAGTTCCGTCCCTGCAGTGGGACATTAAGTAATGGGCTGTTACGATGATGATGATTGTTTGTGAACATCTTTATGGCTCAGGGCTTGATTCCCTGTGCATTACAAAAAGTATATGTATTTTGTTAGTAAATCAAATCAAATCAAATCAAAATAATTTTAGTATTAAGTATAGGGCTAAATGACACTTACATTAAATAATGTCATTCCTTTGTGCATCGTAACAGGGTTGAACTTAGCAATGGTACCCATTGTTATATTTCTTGTATCGCCTATCAGTTCTAAGCCATGACAGTAGTCATTATTGAGAATGTATTGACCAATCTGAAATTGTAAACATTTATAAGGTTATTATACATTTATCAGTGCTTATCTATGTGTGAGGGGTTACTGCTACTTTCCATTTCGTATATGATGACTTAGATTTTATAACTTACCATAAACCTTTACTCATAAACACCTCTTAAATTTTAGTCAATTGATTAATTAGCTTAAACTCTTACATTGATTGGTATAAGGTTGGTTTTCGTAATAAAAATCTCGCTAAACAGTGATTAAATTTAAGAGGCGTTTATTAGTAAGGGGGCTAATGTTTATTTTTGAAGCAAAGATGTAAAAGTAGAAATAAGTTCCGAAGCCAATAGTAAGAAGGTAATGGTTGTGGGTTCTCTGTGATAATAAGGTTTTATTGGGTAATTGGTAATGGATTAAGAGTCCACAATATACAATGAAATGTCATATTATTTAATAATTTTACTAAGACATCTTTTCAAGGGAAAATATAATAAAAGTAAGGGCAAGATTAAAAAAAAAAATATTAAAAGCACACTAACGTCTACTGCTTTTGTTCTATGACAATTGGTGGGCAAAACTTATTGCTAAGATTTAAAATTTATGGACAGACATGGCCTACAAATAACAAAAGGTCCTTCGGGTCGGACTGGATGCGAAAGGCGCAGGACCGTATTCTGTGTCGTGTGTTATAAGAGGCCTATGTCTAGCAGTGAACTGCAATAGGTTAGTTGATTGATTGGGCCCATTTGTCATCTTTCACGAAGAAGGTTCTATAGTGAGTTAGGGCGCCTTCAAATTTGCCGCTAAGTGTCGCGAGGAGGCAGCGCGGCTGCAGCGCTGCGGTCGCGCTGCCGTCGCGCTGCCGTCGCTAGATTTGAGAATGGTAGTGTTGTGTTTTAGTTTTACGATGGACTCAGACGAAAATACACTGCTCTTAGTGTTACTATTAAAAAGAAAAAGTATTCTAAACAACACTAGTCGATCGATTAACGAATGCGGGGACGCAGCGCGGGCGTAGCGCTGCAGTCGCGCGTTTTTTATCTCTATGAATTTACAAAACAGCGCGACCGCAGCGCTGCAGTCGCGCTGCCTCCGCGCGACACTTAGCGGCAAATTTGAAGGCGCCCTTAATAAGTCAGTTTTACTAATCTTACCACAATCATATAGCGGTAGTAATCAATCAGCTGGTGTTTGCTGTCATCTTGTCCTGTCAGATTTGAAATGAAGATTCTGTAGTTATCTTTCGTGGGATGTGGTAGCAAACATGTGTACCTGAAACACGAAAGTAAACCTTTTGGTTACTGCATTAGTGGTTGCATAAGTGATTAAGTTGCAAATAACAGGTCTTATCTGCTAAATAATAATCTAGAGGACGAAGTAAGAAAAAATGCCGAACCAGAAATCCATACCAATATTATAAATAGGAAAGTGTGTCTGTCTGTTTGTCTTTCTTTGACAGCAAAACGGAGTTGAAGAGATGGAGAGTAACATAGGCTACGTTTTTTTTCTTTCTTCTGTGTCCAGGAAAAGGGAACAGTGCTACCCCGAATTTAACGCGAGCGAAGCCGCGGGCAAAAGCTAGTACATAATATTTTTTTATCATTTTTCCTCATTTAAAAGATATCTTGTCATAAACAACCAATCCACCTGGCTAAAATGATGTTAGTAAGTCATGTTTTCCTAAATGAGTGAGAGTGATACCCTTTACCTATAATTTAGTTATAATTAATGTAATAAATAATGCATGCAAAGCAAAGCATGACATTCAGTGATTCCCAGCTAAAAGCTAAATTGTTTTCGAACAATTATTTTAAAGGAGTGCGATGAGAAAGCTTTAAAACTGCAACGGCAAGACGAGCAGAAAGCTAAAATTTAGGAACATGATGGGAGGCAAACGAGCCATCAGGTCACTTGATGGTAAGTTATCACCGCCGCCTATAGATACTCGCAACACCAGAGGAATCACAGATGCGTTGCCGACCTTTAAAAAGGGAGTACTTATTAATATCGGAAAACTTTAAGTAAGACTTACGAGACATTATGAAGAGGCTTGAACTCATTCTTGATATCAAAGTTCTGCAAAAACTCAGGCAATAAGTTAACACAGGTACATAGCTTGTCAAACTTCTGTTTCGTCCTCTCAATGGACCCTTTATTGTAAATCAGCAAACGCTCCAAGTAATCATCATCTGTGTAATAAATTTTTTTTTTAACAAATAATCTTATATCAGCTGTTATAATATTACCTGAAGATAAGATCATATAATATACGATAAGAAAAGATAATATAAGATTCAAAAGATAAGAACTTTTTATAAAACTTTTGTTATGATTTGCTTTTAGTGTTCAATGGTTATGAGATAAATAATAAAACAGTGGAGTAGCCTCATTGGTAAAGAGTTTGCGATAATAATAATGTGAATTCAAGTCCTGCCCGGCTTTCAAAATATTTTCAAAACAATTTTTAAAAAAAAATTATTTGCTTGAACTTAAAACCAGTCATTATGTACCTATTCATTCAGTGTCGCATAGTTTTGGGCTACATTAATTTAGTCCACAATATCGTTTTGCCATCGATACGCTAATGCCCGATTTACACATCGACAAGTGCAGTAGCGAGTTAAGTAGTAAGTTGTTGATTAAGTTGATTTAAATAGATCTCCATCTTATTTTTGGCGAGTTAAGTTGGCGAGACGCGAGGGGGCTACTTCGTACTTAACTCGTCAAAAAATAGGATGGAGATCTATTCAAATCAACTTAATCAACAACTTGCTACTTAACTCGCTACTGTACTTGTCGATGTGTAAATCGGGCTTAAGAAGTTCACATTTTATATAATTACTTTTTAAAACATCATAGTCTTGCGATAAGCTATCGTCGTGAACTTTCTTAACATAGCTAAACATAAAGTATAAATATTATTTATTATGTTACTTATTTATATATCGATAACATTGTTATTACTTTGACCTTTACTGATTCATAATATTGTTATTATTAATTATAGTAATAATTACAGCTAATAAGCTGTGAACGCGGCACTCAGCAAATTCAGTTTAAATAAATTTAATATTTGAAAACTAATTGCACGGGATTCAATTTTTTTTACCCAAGAATAAGTAGCATTTTTTGTCATCATTATTATTATATATCAGCCAATCGACGTCCACTCCTGGACATAGGCAAGTATTGCCATCTTGTGCGGTCCTGTGCCTACCATGCTGGCCAGACCGATTGGTACAGGGTTTAATTTAAAGTTGTCCTTCTTTTTATTTCCGAAAGATAATATTCACGGACAGTCTCTTAGTCGGTTTTTAGGACACACATGGGATGAGATAGGGTGGTGACATATTTTATTCTTATTTTGTCACCACAAGAATAATATTATATTGTCCTGTTCACTTTCATAATTATGCATTAAGTAAGAACTGTAGGTTTTATATAACAAACAGACAGTTCAACTCAATTTCTATGCCTAAGCAAAAGTATTAATAACAATGATTAAAAAACTAAACATGCAATCTAATTTTTAGCTAAGTTTACCTTGTTATTGTTTAGTTAAATGGAGCCGTTTAAGTTTTAGCATTGTAAATTCAGTTATTATGCACTTTAAGTGGTATAATTATCACTCCATTGTGTAAGTGTTTTGCGTAAATTGATTAAAGTAGTTAATATGACTGATAATAGACAGATTTATACATGTTTTATCTTCTTCTAAAAGAGAAGTTGCTCAACATGGCTGTATCTTTTTTAATGTTATTTATTACGTCAAATATTAATAATAGCCTAACTTTCGGGAAATAAACCAAAAGTCATAAAATTATTTTACACCGTCCGTCCCCACAATTTCAGACGTTTCAAAGATCCGATATAGGTATCATAGGATAGTAACGATCACGTCTTTATAATCAGCTAGCTGACCGCACGGCCACTCCGTTGGGCGGCGAAAAAACGCGTCCCTTTTTTAAACATATTTTATTACTGCTCCACTCCTATTAGTTATAGCGTGATACTATATAGCCTATGACAATCCCGGATAAATGGACTATTCAACACAGAAAGAATTATTAAAATCGGTTCAGTAGATCTAGAGATTACCCCCTACAACGACACAAACACACAAACTTTACCTCTTTATAATATTAGTATCAGACACCATGAAACCTAACAAATAATAAAATCAATTTTAAGACAATACGAGATTAATTTTGAAGATTTGTATCCGAAGATAAAGATAAGATTTTTTTTTTATTACTTTGTTATAAGAATAAGATTAATGTAAAAAAACATTCAGAATAAAAAACATAATATTTTTGTACACATCGCTGTATTATTTTCATTCAAAAATGTTTCTTAATACATGGACTTAAGGTACATAATTATACTAAGTTATACCTAATGATGATTAAGGTCCATGGGCTTAGATTACTGTGTGTACCTTTACAATCAAGGTTATTTATCTACCTACCTAACTACGTACTATTTAAGGTAAACAACTTATTAACGATGATAATTGTGTATAAAAGAATATATTTACTTAGTACAACCAAATCATAATTAATGCATTAAAATAAATAAAAGTGTTCATCTGTTGGGAATTCATTATGCGTATTGGTCATTTTGCTTAGGCGTCATTATACGTGTTGGTCGTTATGCCTGTGTTTCAATATTCGTATTACCTGTTGGTCATTGTGCGTATTGGTCATTGTGCGTCAAAAGGTTTTCAATTAGGCTTAGAAATCTTTGATTAATAATTATACAGAATCGAAAGGTTTCTAAACATTAACCCCCTTACTAATAAACGCTTCTTAAATTTAATCACTGTTTAGCGAAATTTTTATTAGTAAATTCAACCCTATACTTACCTAACAAAACCGTAAGAGTTTAAGCTAATCAATTGACTAAAATTGAAGAGGCGTTATTACAAAAGCAACAGTTTGGGCAAGTAGTTACAAAAGCAACATAACATTGAAGGGCACACAGAAATATGAATACAGGATGTCTATCATGGCACGATACGCCGCACTTTTGCTCAGACGAAATTGACGTAAGTTTCCGAAATTTAAATAATTATGCTGCACTTCTTAGAAGTAGTTTAGGTAAAGAAACATTGAAATTTGGAGTTCACTTAAATTACCTAATTACGCGAATAAAAAATAAACAGAGCCATAATAGCGCAAAGAATTAAATAAATGCGCACCACCGTATTAAGCACGTAAATGTTGTCTCTTGTACAATTAAAGTAACATTTTTTTTATGTATGCCAACATCTACCATTTATTTTTCACTATCTACCTGCCCCGGCTTCGCACGAGTGCAATACTTATAGACTACAAAATATTATTCCTTACATATATTCCTCACACTTTCACACAACGCCATCTAGTCCCAAACTAAGCAGAGCTTGTAATATGGGTACTAGACAACGGATATACCATACCGCATAAAAGTCCGTTTCGTAGTTCAACAGTTTTAAGCATATAGGGACGGACGGACGGACAGCGACTTTGTTTTATATTATTTAGTTATTATCAAGTATATTTACAACGACGATCTCTGTAAGGTAGTAGTAGTACATCATGGCTGCTACGCAGAGGTATCGGGTTCGATCTACCTAAATACAAACCTTTGAGAACATGTACATAGAACAATGGTCCGGGTGTTTTCAATGTATAATAGTTGTTATTTACAAAAAAAAATAAGTGGGTATTTTTATCGTTGATCTAGTATTCATAGTACATTGTCTTGTTTTAGGACTAGATGGGTGTGTAAAAGGAATATTACTTTAAATAATCTATAAATAACCGACTGGGAGAAATAACTTTTAGCGATAAGACCGTAAACAAACAAATTATAGTAAATTGGAAATCACTTGGACTTGTCATGGGTTTGCACAGCGGCGCCTTGACCGATCTATCACGACATTATTGACGTATTATCATTGAATAAAAAAATATATTTGTTTACAAAAAAAAACGATAAAATTAACAATATACCAAAGTTTGTTTTGCTATAACCAGTCCTAATAAAGTTACCTTTAATAAGACATAAATGAAAATAATATAAAGTCTGAAGTAGCCAGCACAAACGTACTCCTTGGGCGTTCCTGTGTCCCTCCCTTATCCATCTGTGTCCCACCGTATTAATTAAGTCCTCAGTCGACCGTGCGAAGGGTCTGCCGACCTTTCAAGGGCCTTCCAGTACGCGGTCAGATCCATAATAAAAAACAAAACTACAAACTCACCGAATTCCGTAACACGAAAGTGTCTTTGCATTCGAATCCAATCCTTTAAATGTTCAATATCTTGCTTCAACTTATTCACATCTTCATATCCAAGGGCCTTACGTACATTATTTAATTGATTTTCATTGAACTTTAATATAGAATTTGATTTAATACGTTCCATTTGCGCTTGTAACATAAAATATACATACAGAATGAGACAGCGCAAGAAAATAATATCTGTCAGTTTGTTAAGGTAGTTCACACTAACTTAACCGCGCGTGTTATAAGGGAATCATTTTGTTATTAATGTTAAAGTACCTACTTATGTATTTTAAATTTTATAATTTTGAAAGGGTTGTGTAATTTTAAGTTTTGTAAATAAGGTTATGACAGATTTCGAGCTTTCCTACTTTTATATGAATTTAAATTTTTTTTTTATTATGTAAGATAAAAAGATTTTCAGGGAAACACTTTCAAAATATCCAGTAGTTACGAGTACTTCATAAGAACTTAATAAATTGAGTGTATTATGTGTCGACTATGGTCACTAGAAAAAATTATTTAATTTCTTGACAGCAGATTTACATAATAAAATAATACGTTTACAAGCACGCAAATACGTGTATTATGAGCGTTTATAGGGCTCACTAGCGCCGCCAATTGAAAATAAATATTGCATTAAAAACAAAAACGGCCGTTTTTTTTTCGAATGCGAAATTTAACAAGCGAATAAAAACATTTAAAGTGTTGAGTGTGTGTTATACAAATACTTTATAGCCTTTTCTCAAGAGTTTTTTTATCAACATTTTACATTATTTCTCCTATTTGCGAATTACCTATATTATTTTTTTTCTGTTAGCAGCGCTAGTGAGCCACGTAAAGGCCCTTAACTCTAGGTGATGCGTATTTATCCAACGTACTTAGTCACAACTCACAGCACAGCATTTATCTTGTCTGTCAAGGTTTTTATAGACAATCATTTTTTAAGCAGCGTGCCACCACAATATTAATTACTATTCTCCATCAAAATTTTGCAAAAAACTTAATTTGTTTACTCGATGTTATGAATTTGTATAATTTAAAATGATTTTATCTTTACTTGCATGAAAATAAAATTGAAGTCTGTTTGTCATTTAAAAAACTACAGTTTTTTTTACTAATTACGCATGAATGTCAATGAAAAATATTTTATTTTTTTTGCCTGACTGTCTGTTTGTTTTGGGTAATAACCAAAACGGCTGGGCTCATTGTTATAAACTTTACCTGGTCATATTGCGCGTAGCTTAGACTTCTTTAGTTTTTCTTTTGATTTTCAAGAAAAAAAAATACAGATACTTAGTCTAAAGTTTATTCATGTAAGTTTCACAGCGGTTTTTTTTAATTTTTACTTTTAAGCACCGATTACACTAGGCTGCATGTAGTCCCCTATAATAAGGACGTCCTAACTTTTTAGTAATAGGACGTTCTGTTTACACTGTCCTTCATGTGATTACACTAAAATACATGTAGTCTCCTACATGATGTAGTTGACTACATGTAGTCTAGTGTAATCGGCGCTTAAGAATTGACCTTTTAGTTTGTACATTATCAAGTAACTAAATAAATAAAATAAAAACTCAAAAACACCATAAGTTAGTCAGAATTAGTGTGAAGAGGTCTTAACTGAATCAAAACCAGTTTAGTTAAGTACCAAACTGGTCCGAAACAAGTTAACTGTTATTCCTAACTGAAGGTATAGGGTTTTAATTACAAGTTTTCCTTCTTTTTATTTCGTAAAGATAACATTCACGGATAGTCCCTTAGTCGGTTTTTACGACACCCATGGGATAAAATGGGGTGGTGACATATTGTATTTTCACTCAGTCACCACTCGGAGATATGTTTTTTTTTGAACGCCACGAATGACGTCGCCTGGGCTGAACATGCCCAGACTACCTCCGGTCTATACTTGGGAGGGGGTGGAAAACTCTTATGAGTACCCGAGGGAGGCCCTATGTCCCTAGCGGGTTATGCACGGACTCTTACCGGCTAAAAACCACCAGACCTACAGACTACTCAGTTGCCCTATGGGCTACTAAGCGAATCGGAACGTCCCCCCCAGACTGGGGTCCGAGGAAGCGTTTCTTAGATAAGCGTCGCCCCATTGAAGGGACGCCCACTTGATTTTCCCTAATAGAACCCTACTTAGAGAATCATGATATACATAAACTTATACTTATATAATTTTAACTATGTTTAATGCTTTTTATTCAAAGATGTAACAGATTTCAACAAATCGTAGTGCGAATCGAAATATAACATCAAAGTATTGAATAGAGGTCATTGGCTTATAATATAATAAGCATGGTTCGTATTACTGATGACTAAGTTACTGTTGATGACGTAATATACCATGTGGTAAGAGTAAGATATTTGAAGTTTTATAAGTATAATAAATAAATAAATAATCCTCACACATTCACACATCGCCATTTAGTTCAAAACTAAGCAAATCTTGTACTATGGGTACTAGACAACGGATGAACATACTTAATTTTTTTTTTGTAAATACAATATACATTAGAAAACACTCAGACCAATCCAAACAATCATGTTCATGCACACAAAGATTTGCATTAAGCGGGAATCGAACCTGAGACCTCTGCGTAGCAGCCATGTAATATACCGACTGCACCACAGAGGTCGTCATAATATAAGGTAAGTAGTTTAAATATCATTCCAAAGGTCATGTAAAGCACGATTAAGGTTTGAGAAAAAGCCACCAAGCAAAGTTATGAATAAATAGACTGTATGGAGTTTTTTATCGTCAAATTCTTTTTACCGTCAAATTCTTTTTATATGCCGTCCACTTTGATTCAGGCAGGCAGGTGTCGAAAAATTTGAAACACGTTATACTGGCTAAAATTGACAAGGAGAAATCAATATTGATAACTTTATTTTTAATTTTGTTTTTGTATCTTACTTTACCCTAACCACAATTCGGTATGTAAAGATTTTTTTTGGTATTTTTTTTATATTTTTATTTTAAAGGTTTATCAATTATAAACAACTAATTTGAGTAATTTTGCTTTCCTACTTATAGTTTATTTGTAGTAAACAGCCAAAGTAAGCAATTCGACCGCATGTATGACGTCATAGATGCGGTCGAATTGCTTACTTTGGCTGTTTACTGCAGATGGGCTATAGGTGGGAGGGCAAAAATGCTCAAATTAGTTGTTTTAGTTATTGAGCAATGAAAGCAGAAACAAACTTCTGTTGAGCCGGGCGACATGATGTCATTTAGACGTCAAATGAAAAATAAAGTAATTTATGTAATAATTGTAAAAATAAACACAATCTTGCGTTTTTTTGCGCTAAAAATATGATTTTACTACTTATCGATCTAAAATCTCTAAATGGTTTTGGATTCGACATAGGTTAACTTTTACTTTACATACCGAATTGGGATAAATTTTTTTATGGAGGTAGCTTTGACTCTGTATTAGCACATAATATTATGCTAAGTAATTTTTATTCTAATAAATTACAGAATTAGGAATAACATATAGATGCTTTTGCTCCAGCTTTTATAATATTTTGCCACTTTCAAAGTGTAAAAAAATTAACATTGAGAAGCGTCATTTAAAAAGATATTTTATTTATTTTATACTTACTTCCTATATTTACTACATTAGTCCTTAATTCATTAAATTTTTTAATGTAAATATAAAATTAAACACATTTAAAATAAAAAAAAGGTATTATAGGGTTACTTTCCCCAAAGTACCAGGGAAATAAAAAAAATGATACACAGTGCAATATAAAATAAGTTTATTTCATAAATAAGCAACTAATAATAAATATTCTACACATTCACAGCGCCATCTCACTTGAAACTAAGCTTTAAAAACTGTTATATTATATACTATTTTTATTTGTATGTATTTTTACTTAGATTACTAATACATAAAATTAAGCATACAAAATGTGCAATAAATAAATTTACATTAAAAATTACTAAACATCAATGCATGTAAATACACAGGTCATATAAATAATATTATTATAATCAAATAAAATTTACGACTACAATACAATAATAATAATTTTGTATAATCTTAAGTAAAACATAACTATAGCGTTAGTATACCTCCCGTTATTTATTATACTTACCACAAAAATATGTATAAATTATTTCTTGTACTAAAAAAGTTTAATCTGTTACCTATCATCTTCCAACCACTTCAGTATAGTCAGATACTTTGTCTAGAAATACAATACAGTTCAAGATAGTATTACTTTAATCCCTGAGCCGCTGTAGAATTAAATGGTATTGTATCCTTAGCTGTTAGAGTTTGCCAATTCGTAAATAGTTATACAAAATAGTACCCGAAAATAAAAATAAAAAATAAATGAAAATCAAAAAATATTTATTTCAATCGACACCTTAGTGACACTTATGAAAGTCAGCGATCTTATAGTGATCACATAAATATGCACGTCTAACTTAACGGCTAAGTTTCCTAAGGGTTCAGAACACTACAGAGAAGACACCCACAAGAAACTCTGCTGGGTTCCTATCGCTCTTTTTGGTGATCACTTCACAAATATTATTTTATTAAAGTTAGTTAATGTATTACCGAAGCGAGTAGTACAGTCAGCTGCAAAGAAATTTAACCCCTTTAGCGCACTGTTATATTCTTAAAGGGGGTTAGATTTCTCTGCAGCTGACCGTACATTCTAGATTCTAGAGAATATCCTGCTATTTACCTAGCTATAATAAACTGTTCACAAGATTGCATAGGCATAGCAGGACTCTCATTACATAGCAACACAGTGCTGTTAGTTAGCTTCAATTAGCTCTAAATTTGGCGCATGCTGTTCATGTTACGAGTATTCAACCCGCACAGAACCGCAGCTTTCGATAAACTATATAGCTTTTAGTAACGTAAGCTCTTACTAAACACACAGTTAGAAAATTATTAAAGACTAGCTGACCCGTGCCCAGTTCGTTGGGTGGCGAAAAAAACGTTATGAAGCGTCCCTTTTTTAAACATATTTCATTACTGCTCCACTCCTATTAGTCATAGCGTGATATTTTATAGCTTATGACACTCCCTGATAAATGAACTATTTAGCACAGAAAGAATTTTTTAAATCGGTTTAGTAGATCCAGAGATTACCCCACAAACACACAAACTTTACCTCTTTATAATATTAGTATAGAAGTATAGATATAGATTATTCAATTTGTAACCTTTGAATAAACGACAGTTACTAATGTATCCTATTAATATTATTAAGCGAAAGTTTCTAAGTATGGTTCTATAAACCTCTTTCACGGAAAAACAACTAAGTTGATTTAAATGAAAGTTCACAATAATATAGCTTATTCGTACCTATATCAAAATAACACATAGACAATTTAAAAAAATGTGTGTGAATTGTCCAAAACCCATGTTTTGGACAATTCACACGATTTACATAATCGTCTCCATAGACGAAGTCGCGTGTCGCTAGTTTATAACATAACTGGCTTTTGCCCGCGGCTTCGCTCGCGTTAAATTCGGGGTAGCACTGTTCCCCTTTCCTAGACAAAGAAGAAGAAAAAAAGTAGCCTATGTTACGCTTCATCCCTTCAACTATCTCCACTTAAAAAATCACGTCAATTCGTCTCTCCGTTTTGCCGTGAAAGAAGACAAACAGACACACTTTCCCATTTATAATATTAGTATGGATGTTTTCATACAACTTTAGGTAACAAAGATACTAATCTACACACAGAGTTTTAAAAGATCCAGGCATTCCAGAATATTCTTCGTTGAATGTGCAAGCAAGCCTGTGACTTTCGTCTGTTCCCAATTTTTCCAGGAATTTCATTCGTGCTATGTTTTCGTCTGTACAGAATTCTTTAAATTGTAAATCTGTGAAAAGGAAAATAAATCGTTTAAATATTATAATCTTGCATTAAAATATTCTCCATGTGGTGATGGAGTAAGAATACAATGTCACCACCCCATCTCATCCCATGTCGTAGAAACCGATTAAGGGACTAATCTGTGAATATTACCTTTACATAGAAAGAAGGAAAACTTGAAATTAAACCCTATACCAATCCGTCTGGCCAGTGTGGTCTTAGTAGGTCAAGTATCCCTCCGTCATTGACGGAGGCCCGTCCCTGCAGTGGGACATTAATGGGCTGTTATGATGAATTATTGTGCGATAGGTGAACATATCTACCAGCTCATCTTAGACTTATTCGATTAGTTATCATTTTTTAAATTAGAACAGTATTTTACCTCTTAACTCTCTCATAGTCATGCCATCGCCTCCAAATTCTTTAGGGAGATGCTCTTTAGGGAAATACTGATGTACACTCTCTAAGTTAGAATGTATTACAACTCTTTCTTTCAATTTAGCTGAAAGACTCTGCTTTACTAATGTTAATAAGGTATCAAAGAACTTTGAACCGCTTAGCAGATGGATTTTCTTGATTCTTTGGCTCAAAGCTTCCTGAAAAAAAAAACAATTTCGAATTAAAAAGCAGGTTAGTAACGATCGTGAGGGTTTAATAATTTATGGACAAGTTTTGTAAATATTCCTTTTAGCTGTGTTTCCTTATAACCAACACCAAAGCTGAAAAATTTGATTGATATTAGTGTTTCACTAAACAGATATTTTTGTTTAATTATGTAAATCGTGCATGTGAATATTTTGACTGCCTCTGTTGTCTCAAATGTGGGTGTCGATCACTTGGTCACGAGTTTGATTGCCATGCACGACAATTTATTTGCATAGTTATCAAATGATAGTCTCGAATCTGTCAAGTTTATGTTTACAAAAGTTTTTGCGACACAGTGGCATCCCTACCCATAGTGGTATATTGAAAATAAATAACAGAGGAATATTCAATGTTATTTCTATTTCAATACAGTGCGTTAATATGCTTACATTTATAACAGATCATTGCTCTCAAGTTTAATGTTGCAATAAATCTTGTTTATCAGAACCAATAAATAATAAACTTACATTAATTAATGTCATTCCTTTGGACATTGTGATTGGATTTATTTTTGTTATTGTACCAAGAGTGACGTTTCTTGTGTCACTTAGAAGTTCGAGTCCTTGGCAATAGTCATTGTTTAGTAAATACTGGGAAATCTGTAAAATAAATTGGATGAATTAGTGTACTAGACTTCTCCGTGTGCTGACGGAGTAAGAATACAATATGTCACCACCCCATCTCATTCCATGGGTGTCGTAAAAACCGACTAAAGGACTATGCGTGAATATTATATTTACGAAGTAAAAAGAAGGAAAACTTGAAATTGAACCCTATACCAATCCGTCTGGCCAGCGTGGTATTAGTAGGCCAAGTATCCCTCCGTCATTGGAGGAGACCCGTCCCTGCAGTGAGACATTAATGGGCTGTTATGATGAGTGTACTAGATCTTGCAGTTTTCTCTAACTTTTTGGTAACTTAAGTTCTTCTCTGTGCAGAGGACTTCTGTTCCTCGCTAGCTCTATTAATCTATACTTATAATAAAACTGTAGAGAGATCAATTCTGTACATTGAATATATGTTCAAAATTAATATTGGAGGATGAATAGTGATCGATACTAATGCCAAAAATGCAATCAATAAATTTTTTGTCTGTCTGTCTGTCTGTCTGTCTGTCTGTCTGTCTGTCTGTATGTGCACGCATGGGTCAAAAACTACTGAAGGCATTTTAACCAAACTTGGTACGATTGTAGTCCATACTCCCGGGCAGGTTATAGGCTGTATAACATAACGCTAAGACACATAGGAGCTGAGCAGTGACGAAAAATTTGAAGCATGTCAGTTGACAAAAAGCGCGTTCTAGCTCTTATCATCGCATACGTTGATCATACGCCAAAAATATGTATTACAAAAATAATGGTCTTCAAAAGATGTACAAAAAAGTCCTGAATAGTATATATCTATCTTTTATATATTAGCCACAATAACGTGTTTAATCGTTAGGGTTTTCTTCAAAGTGTATTAAATACATAAATATATTGTAATTTGCATAGACATATCTTTTTCAAACTCCCATAATTCAAAAGTACACTTTAATATCTTATTCATAAAAAAATAATTATAGAAATCGGTTGATAAACACACAAGATATAGATGAAAGAAAATTTCCAAATGTCGCCGCGCCGGTATGAGTACGGCTGTACGGTTGATTTTTGTTTAACGTCCGAAACGGCCAACCGGTGCATCTATATAATTTCATTCACATTGACTCTTAATGCGAACGGACGTGGTTCTTATTGACTCTTTTTGGAATAAGCGCGCTTTAGATATTAAAATACATAGATACGTAGTTTTTAGGTATTAAGTTTAAAGTAGGTAATCTATCTATCTTCTATACTATAATAAAACTGTAGAGGTCGAAATGTCTGTTCTTTTCGAAAATTCAGATAAAAATTATCTATAAAATCTAGAAAAAAGTCAAAAAGCAACAACACTACACACTTACAATTTTTAGAATTAATGTCTATCTGTCTGTCTGTCTGTTTGTTACCGCACATCTTTAAAACGAATTAAAATATAATCTTAAGACCAATACATTGTATTGTAGCCTTTCTTATTAGGCTTAAACTGAGGTATGTTTTTTTTGAGGTATGTTTGATCATCAAAATCGGATAAGTATTACTCGAGATATCGCTAGATCTCTTTATTAGAACAGTCCAATACAAATCAGGGGTCATGAAAAATGGATTTGGTTCAATGTTGAATGAATTTAAATTTCGTTTCTTTTGTTCACGAGATGGCGTTACCAGTAGTAATCGTAAAATAAATGAGTTTTTAAATAATCTATAACTATTTTATTATTAAGTGCTATTAATAAGTTATTCCTTTTAAATGTTAATAAAATTAACCATGAATCGTATGTGTAATATCAATAAATAACAATCATAAACAGGTGGAGGGAACTTATAATTATTATAAGTCTTATTAAATTAAATCAATTATAAGTTTACTTGATTGTTATATTTTTGTGTTTTTCGTAATTGAAACAATTTAATTAAATATAAATTGTATTAGTAAGCTATTAATCTAAAGTAAAATTATTCTTTTGGTAAGTATTCATTTAGTTTAAACTGTAGTAGTTACTGGTCAGCGTAAAAGTATGCAACAGACTCCACCTGTTTTTATTAATGTAAATAAATACAAATACAAATAACCTTTATAAGTTAATCACAGATACAAAACATCTGACAAAAATAAATAGTCTTTTCCTGTATTGCTAATATTGGCGTACAAACTTCATTTTTTAAAGTTAAACTATACCTATACTTAATCATAAATATTAAATTGAATTAAAATAACATTCCTTTTCTCACAATCTTATTATAACTGCAATTATAACACACTTATATAACTATTTAATAATATATGGGTATAATATAACAGACAACGTAATAAGTAACACGTTTTTTCTTTATTAAATCATTTTACACATTATTGCTATTTGTCAACAATAAAAAAATACAAAACTGACAATAAAATATAGAAATACAATCACAAAACATTAAATTATTATTCAAAGTGTTTTGTGTTTAATTTATTAAGTAATTCAAAAATACTGCACGCAGTTTATCTATAGATAATAATAATAATAATATAGTCGAGTCTAAGTTTAGTCAAATATTTTTTGCTAGATGGTAAAAAGGTGTGAGGTATGTACAATAATTTATTTCAGCATTTTTTTTACAAAAGACAAATCCCACACTAGCCTTTAAAAATATCAATTTAACGGACACAAAGAACATCAAGACTAAGGACAATAGTTTGTGTATCACAATTGTCCTCCATGGGAATCGAACCCGCGACCTCATGCACGCCAGCCATGTAATGCGACCGCCGCGCCACCGAGGCAGGTAATTCTGCCGCACCATAACGTGGCGTGCAAATGTATTCATTCATAATTAATTAGCGATTATCCGTGTGGTGACGGAGTAAGAATACAATATGTAACCTCCCCATCTCATCCCATGGGTGGCGTAAAACCGACTAAGGGACTATCGGTGAATATTATCTTCCAATCTATCCGTATATTATCAACCAATCCGACTGGCCAGCGTGGTATTAGTAGGCCAAGTATTCCTCCGTCACGGGAGGAGGCGCGTCCTTGCAGTTATGATGAAATAAGCGATGTCATTTATTTTAACTTACAAATTTGACAACAGATGGCATTGTGCCTGTGACGTCATTTTCAGTATCGCGGTGTTAAGATTTTCCTTGAAAGAATGACGTTCGCTCATGTCTTTCAGTATAAGTTTAGACGCAGTCTTCATAGATATTTTATTTACTATTTATTTACTTTGAAATTTTACAATTCGTTTGTAATGTAGGTAGGTATATCTGTTCGTTATAAGGGTTTAAAAACGATTTTTCAGTATTAAATCGAATTGCGAAGTAAGGAACATCCGCCACGCGAACGAAGTCGCGGGCACAGCAGCTAGTACTAAATAAATAAATAATTCACACATCGCTACCTAGTCCCAAACTAAGCAAAGCTAGTACTATGGGTACTAGACACGGATAAACATATTTAAATACTTTTTTTTGTAAATACATACATATTATTATACATAGAAAACACTCAGACCAATGCAAACAATCATGTTCATGCACACAAAGATTTGCATTGAGCGGGAATCGAACCCGAGACCTCTGCGTAGCAGCCATGTAATGTACCGAAATGTATCAAAATGTCCCATTCCTACCCCAATGATGCAGGGAAACTAACTAAGAACTAAGCTAACTAATAATGAATTGGTATCATCATTATCATCATCATACGAGTTAGAATCGGGTTAATTTTGAGTTTACCTACTCTGATAAAGATGCAATGTTTGTATTATTGTTTAGTTAAAATCTGACATCAAAAAGCAATTCGGAAACTAATTAAAAAAACACTTCTCGTTTTAAAGTTGGACACAAAGGAGACGGTTTTTTTTCGCACCACCCTAAACAGTAATGTATATTATTCATATTACTCACAAAAATAGTTATTATCTTAATATAGTTAACCGAACACAAATTATACTTAAACGAATAGGGAATAATGAAATATTAATAAAAAAGGATTACTCCTAAAAATGCTTGTTTTGGAACGTTTATTTTAATAGTTAATACAAATTATCAAGTAACGTACTTTAAAAATAATCGTAGAACGAAACGTAAATAACAGCCAATAGCAGATACTCTGTAGTACAGTTTCAATCAGTTTGACACTGTCATGACAACGTTGTTATTGTTTCAGATTTTATTAGATAAATGCATGATTTATTTGTACTTTTATATTTTATAAAAATGGCATCTTTAGATAGAGTGCATAATACACACTAAAGCTGCTCTTGCTGGATACTGTTGTTGTTGCTTATTGAGCACAGGCACAGTCACTGTTAGCTGCTGTGCATTGTGATGTGTAAAGTGTGGTTTTTATCTTGGGCTCTGCTTTTAGGTGAGCTTGAGCCACCTGCGTCTATTTAAGATGAAATACTGCTTTATGAGATGACTGTGTTAATTATAATTGTGAACAGTAATAAATATTTCTTGTGTCATATATATAGTGTATTGTTTCTCTTTAACTACCTTATTATTTTAGATCTACAAGCAATAGCCAGCAAAAACTGCGTTATTTCGAGAGGTCTTGGTTGCCTTATTAGTGTTTATTCATTAGACAATCGCTGTTGTGAGATTTTAGGTTGTCACTAGAGTCATGTTTTGATTGTCCTATTTCAGAGTATTCCCTCTTGAGGGAGTTTTGATATATATGCAGACTGTCTATCCAGAGATTATAAGGAATAAACGGTATGCATTTCATTCCTAAACTCGCAATTTGTGACTGGGCCTATTCGCCGAACAAAAAAAACCGTCTCCTTTATAGGTCGCTTTTTCCGATACCTACCAACCGAAGTAAATAGATGGTGCAATATTATTTTCTTAGTCCATCACTATATGAACAATCATCATAACAGCATCATAACAGCCCATTAATGTCCCACTGTAGGGACAGGGAGGGATACTTGGCCTGCTAATACCACGCTGGCCAGACGGATTGGTATAAGGTTTATTTTCAAGTTTTCCTTCTTTTAATTTCGTAAAGATAATATTTATGGATAGTCCCTCAGTCGGTTTTTAAGACACCCATGGGATGGGTGATGACATATTGTATTCTTACTCCGTCACTACACGGATAAAGACAATATAGGGAATTAAAAATCCGGTTATTCAAGTCAATAAACTTGTGGCATGACAAATGTGTTAGACAATAAAGTTCACAGCCTCTGCCTAAGTTTTCTACCTACATAATAATTTTTTGCTCAAAGAACCAGTCACGGTCAGCGTGCTCTATTAATCATGGTCTTTTGTTATTGATATCTCTACATAATTTTAAAAAAACAAACTTATTTTCTTTTTTTATTGTATACGTATTTCTTTGCTATTTTCATTTTTTTGTAATTCCAGCGCATCCAAAGTTGATAATGTTATTAACAATTGGACAATAAAATTTTAAGTCACGATTAACTCAACAATTAATCTACTGACTGTTATAGGCCTTAAGGCCTACTCAGACCTGGACGGCATGGCAAGGTATTTTAATTTTTACTAATGGAAATTCAACCGTAATGTTACAGAAATACGACATAAATTGATATGCTTTAATATGATGCCGTGGCATTGAAAGGGATTTTATCGCACGGCATTAAAAGACGCACCACAGGCTCCCGTGGCGGGATGCCGCGGCATACCGCGGTAGGCAACGGCATGCCGTTGCGACCGAGTGCCACGGACTCCGGCGCTAAAAGACGCGCCACAGGCTGCCGTGGCGGGACGCCGCGGCATATGACAAGGTCTTTACAAATTGGATGTAAGGAACAAAGGTAGATATCTAAATTCTTAAGATAAGATTATTCTACTCAGGCTCATTCTTCAGCAATTTCTATAAATACTTTTAATATAACTTACCATAATAATATATCTGTAGAAATCAATGACTTGTTGTTTGCTATGATCTTCTCCTGTCAAACTTGAAGCAAATACTCTGTAGTTGTCTGCTGTGGGATGCGGTAACACTCCCATGTTTCTGTGTGAGACAAAATATGTTTTTTTTAAATTAGTTGAACAATTTAACATAAGCAATCTTAACCAATTTCTTACGGTTCGCTGCTAGGCAAAGGCCTCCCCAAACTCGCATATCACATCAATTAATAACAACTAAGGGTCGTGGCACATATAACGTAACGTAAACGGATCAGCACCGCCTCGCCTTTTTCTCGGTGTCAAACGTCAAAAATCCGATTACGTTACGATTCTGATTAGTGTGCTTTGCAATAAGGAGTTTCATACAAGTAATACTGAACGGCTCAACTAAGAATACGTGTTTTTAAGTCGGACTAGAGCATCAAATTCATGCGATCGACGTTCTGCAAGCTTAAATTTTAATACCTATCGTTCTTTCAATTTTTATTTAAAGATGGCGACTACGTAACGGATGGCACAGAAATGGGCACCCTTTATAAGGTGGACCGTCTGGCAAAGGTTGCAGTTAAGCGATGGGTGAGAGAGGCACTGGCCAGAAGAAAGTAGAGACGTTTAAACGTGGCCTATGTCCAGCAATGAACTTATTTTGAGTGAGATGATAATAATAATGAAGAAAGTTTGTGTAAAAAAAACTTACGCAACAGCAAACACTGGTTCGAACTCATTTTTGATGTCATAATTCTGCAAGAACTCCGGTAATAAATTGACGCAAGTACACAACTTGTCAAACTTCTGTTTTGTTCTCTCGATAGATCCTTTGTTGTATATTAGCAAGCGCTCCAAATATTCTTCGTCTGTAACAAAACAATCATTCTATAGCATTCTATAACATTCTATAACTCTCCGTGTGGTGACGGAGTAAGAATACAATAAATGTCACCACCCCATCTCATCCCATTGGTGTCGTAAAAACCGACTAAGGGACTCGTGAATATTGTCTTTACGTAATAAAAAGGAGGAAAACTTGAAATTAAACCCTATACCAATCCGTCTAGCCAGCTTGGTATTAGTGGGCAATTCCTCCATCACGGGAGGAGGCCCGTCCCTGCAGTGGGACATTTATGGGCTGTTATGATGATGAGAGTTTTAGGTGAGGATAACTACAGGACGCCAGGCGACAGAAAGTAACAGTGGGAAGGCCTGGAAGATGAAACAGGCTCTCAATAGTCATAACTACAAACTATTACTATTATACTCTGACTGACGACCTGTGCAGCGTAGTGGTTATATAACATGACTGCGACGCAGAGGTCTCAGTTTCGATTCCCGATTAATGCAAATCTTTGTGTGCATGAACATGATTGTTTGCATTGGTCTGAGTGTTTTTTATGTATAATATGTATGTATTTATAAAAACAAAAGAAGTATTTATGTATTTTTATGCGTTGTCTAATACCCATAGTACAAGCTTTGCTTAGTTTGGGACTAGATGACGTTGTGTGAATGTGTGAAGATTAATTAATTAATTATTAATGATAGGTATTTACAGCAAAATGTCGTCTGTGTAGTGAATGCCCAATTCTCCTCGTACATAGCTTGTAATTGTTACAATGTTGAAATTAAGGGGTACAATGAAACCATAAAGCTATGGGACTTTACACTTTGTGAGTCTAACGAGAGTCACTCTTTGACATTTTTACTTGTTGAACACCATATTTTTACAGCTGAAAAAACAGGCTTAAACCTAATGATCATACCGCATAAAAACCAAAACTAGAAACCTTAAATTGGTGGGTTTGTGAATAAGAAAAATTTACAATAGTTTATGTTGGTTTAGATTAACTTTATATAAATTATTCAAGTTATTTTATACACTTTACTTATTTATAAACATGGTTATAATGTCTACAATTACAATTAAAAGGCGTTATTTTCATCACACCTACCCACTGACACAGTACAACCAGTAGTCTATCTCGACCGAATATTTATTATAAATGCCTACGGCTGCGCGGTACGTAAACATGCGATAGGGTTGCCCACCTACAGCTTTTTAATTACATTTACCTACTTTCCCGCTTGTTACTGCGGCACAGTCGCGACTGTACACTGCGCAAAGCCACCGCTATCGTGAGCGTGTAGGTATAACTCACGTTTTGTCCGTTTCTATGAAGTCGAAATACTGTATATATTTGTATTATGCCTTTAATTACCTACTGACCTCGTACTTTACCCGTAGCTTTAATCGATCTCAGCCATCTAACTAGTTGATTGCGATACAATTAGGTGAATTCCTCATTATCCTCCTTATTATGAATGCTTCCTTATTAAGCAAAGTTGCTCTAGAAAATTAGCATCATCATCATAACAGCCCATTAATGTCCCACTGCAGGGACGAGCCTCCTCCCATGACAGAGGGATTCTTGGCCTACTAATACCACGCTGGCCAGAAAAATTAGTATGTACGAGTATGGTTTAATTTCAAGTTTTCCTTCTTTTTATTTCGTTAAGATAATATTTACGGTTAGTCCCTTAGTTGGTTTTTACGACACCCATGGGATGAGATGAGGTGGTAACATATTGTATTCTTACTCCGTCACCACACGGAGATGATAGGATAACATTGTTTAGTGTCTTTTGACAGAAAAGAAAGAATATTATTTTTAAATTCAAGGATAAACAATGCTGCATTGCGCTGTCATAATTAATTGAGCAAAATATAAAGATGTAAAAAAGAATTTATATGCATTTTATAAGGATTTGTATAATTATTTATTTTTTATGAACGTCATTTAAATTTTAAAAATACTAAAGTTTTCTTGTTTCATATTATATTTTTATATTATACAATGACATGGTTTATATATTTACGTAGTAGATCATAATATAATAAACTTTACAAAACTTCTTCAACGAATATAATTACGAAATTGAACTTAATATTAATAATAATATCAATTTGAACAAAAATAGAATATATTGCACTTAATCACTTAGTGACAAAATTCCACGGCAATTGATTTGTTAGATGACGTCAGATAGTTGACCTTTTTATTATACAGTGATCGCAATAATGTCGAGCTTTAATTGTAATGATACATCGGTGAATTTACTACCTATAAAATTAAATGTAGTGTAATGTCCTGTGATGTCAGGGTAAGAATACTTTATGTGCGGTACAAAACAGTGGGATTCAAAACTTTGTTTGAACCACAGATATCTGGTTTGAATTGACTTACTGACACTAAACTCGGCTTAGATTGGTTGAAACTATAGCTGGGTAAACCCCTTGAAGAATTCCTTCATTGTCACGAGTTTTGTCACTCTGTTCTGAGTGATCGTGAACCTATTGTGAAAACCACAATTTGGTAATAATGAAGAAGGCAGCAACAGGGTAGTTCGTATAAACTTTTCAAGATGTTTCTCTTGTCACCCTAATGTGTTTGCACTTGTTGCGAATGCAGAAACATATTATTTAGATGCCATATGACTTTCTCGAAAGGCTTGTTGTGACAATTAAGGTCCATTCTCACCAAACGGTCCGCATCGGCCAGAATAGCATCGCACCGTTTAATATCGAATGCGTCCTTCGCTTCTATATAGGTTCATAGTTTTAAGCCTTGAGCGCAGACGCTCGTCTTAAAACAATGAAACATTCGGCGGAATTCAAACGTATGCGCCGCTAGCCGGACGCACGCGGATGAAGCCGGTCGCGTGTCGCGGCATGTCACTGTGTTTACCCCTGACTTGGTAATATAAGCTTTAAACACTGTACTGTACACCATATTTAATTTCGTTTAAAGATTGTAAAATTCGTTTCGATGCGGGCCGATGCAGGCCGGTTGGTGAGGATGGACTTTTTAGAGCTATATGAAGAATTTCATTGGGTGATCGAATCAGAAATAAGGCGTATCCCAGGAGAACCAAAGTGATCGACAAAGCGCCTAAGATATTTAGCTTTAGTAGATTTGCAATGTTACCAGAACCATAAAATTAAGAAACAAGATGATACTTTGTACTCATTTTCCGTAAACACTGACTTTTGACGCACATTTTAACAATTTATTAATTTAATTACCTTCCTAGATATTTATTTTTTTATGGTTAATTCAGCCTTCGTAAAGTAATTAACATATAAAATAACAATTAAAGTACAGTCTAAAATACATAATGTTATTTAGATTCATATCATTATATTCAACCATGATAATACAACTTGTAATGCCTAAAGATTTTAAATTATTTTGAATGCCTAAAGATTTTAAATTATGTCTTGTTTGTTGGTTTGTGAAATAAAATTGTTTTAAATTACAAATATTTTTTACTTATAAAGCTTAGGTATAACTAGAAAAATCCGAAAAGAAGAAAGACAATGGAAAAAATTGGTACTCGAGGTCTGGCCTAGTGGTCATGGTGCTGGACGCGTATAGTCCAGAGACGCGGGTTCGAGTACCAATTTTACCCATTGCCTTTCTTCTTTTGGGAAAATTGTTTTAATTTTTTGTTACTTTAACGGGCACAAGTAACTTCGTTTTTTCATTGGTTTTGACCTTTATTACAAGGTCATTAGAGTTGCTAATTAGGTGGGAACATAATCACCTCTGCCCGCAAAAGGGTTAATTAAATAATAAAAAATGACCTTTAATGTTAATGTCATCATACTCCATTGTTTATAAAGTAGTACCTATCTTATTAATTACGTGTGAAAATTATTAAACTTAAATACCACGCACTAAACATAAATGATTTTATTGTTTTAATAATTATAAATAACTAAGTATAAATCCAGTACATATTAATAAAATTAGGGACAAAATCGCTTTTTTTTTACGCCACGAATGACGCACGCCTAGGCTGAAAATACGCCCAGACTACCTTCGGTCTATACTAGGGAGAGGGTGGGAAACTCTCATGAGTACCCGAGGGAGCCCCCGCCTATGTCCCTAGCGGGTTATGCCGAGACTTTTACCGGCTAAAAACCACCAGATCTGCTGCTCGGTTGCCTGATGGGCTACTAAACGAATCGGGACGTCCTCCCTAGACTGGGGTCCGGGGAAGCGTTTTTAGATAAGTAAAAATCGATGTCTGTCCGTCCCTTTATGATTAAATGCTGCTCTGGACGGCCTCTGTGGCGTAGTGGTTATACAACATGACTGCTACGCAGAGGTTTTGGGTTCGTTTCTATGTATTATGTTAGGTATGCACTTACAAAAAAGGAAATATGTATTAATATCCGTTGTTTTGTTACCGATAACACAAGCAGGCTTAGCGCTGTGTAGACCTTATTTTTTTTAGTTAGATTTATTTATCAACCGACTTCAAAAAACGGAGGAGGTTCTCAATTCGGTTGTATTTTTTTTTTTTTGTGTTTGTTACCTGATTTCTCGAAAACGACTAGACCGATTTGAAAATTTTTTTTTTTGTTCGTATGGTTATGCTTCCTATTTGTTCCCATTGTCACCAGATCTGGATCTGGATGACGGGATCTCAGAGAAATCGAGGGCATCTCTTGAAAATTGTAGGGACGCATTGTGTAAAATCTTGTCATACATGTGCATCTCTGACGTCACTACCAAATAGTCAAGAGTTAGAACTGGCCAGATCCTGGATACCAGAGAGAGTCGAGGGAACACCTCAACGGCATGTAGCAGCTACCTTGTGTTTGGGCTTATTTTAATTGTATTGATCTAAACTTTACAAAACTTTACACAAACATGATCTGATGATGAAGAAGATTGAGGGTTGAGGCAACTCCTCAACGGTATATAGCAGCTACCTTGTGTTTGGGCTTATTTTAATTGTATTGATGAAAACTGTACACAACTTTACACAAACATGATCTCATGATGAAGAAGACTGAGGGTCGAGGGAACTCTTCAACGGTATATAGCAGCTACCGAGTATTTGGGCTTATTTTATTCGTATTGATGAAAACTATACATAACTTTACACAAACATGATCTCATGGTAAAGACGACTGAGGGTCGAGGGAACTCCTCAACGGTATATAGCAGCTACCTTGTATTATTCGCTTATTTTATTAAATTGATAAAAACTTAACACTAACATTATGAATGTAATCGTAGGTATGGTTTAAGACTTGAATGAAGTTCTTATTTAAAATTAAAATAGGAATTAATAACGGATTATACATAGACAAACAAATTGTTGAATTGCATTTAATTTATTTTAAACTTATTCTTTGGATATAAAAAATTGATAATAATAATTATTATATTTATTTGATTTATTTTTATTTTAATTAACTTAATTATTATTACCAATTAACCACACCGAGACGGTGGCTACGCTTTTCGATGTTCTCCCTATTTAAAACTTTTTGCATGTAGGTCCTTTTCAACCGACTTCTTTGTGAAACTTGATTTATACGTTGTTCACCAGTCTCTTTTGAAATGACATTGGAGGTAGATTTCCTACATTAAAAGGCGTTTCTACCTTTCTTCGTTTGTTTCATTCAATCGGCGCTGTCACATATAAGCACCGCGTTTCGTAGGTCTACCCATATTCAGACAAAGTAATGTCCCACTGCAGGGACGGGCCTCCTCCTGTGACGGAGAGATACTTGGCCTACTAATACCACGCTGGCCAGGCGGATTGGTATAGGGTTTTTTTCCTTCTTTTTATATCTCAAAGATAATATTCACGGATAGACCCTTAGTCGGTTTTTACGACACCCATGGGATGAGATGAGGTGGTGATGGTGACATATTGTGTTCTCGCTCCGTCACCACACGGATTTATAGATTTGGAATTCACTAAAAATTTAGAAATAAAATTAATTTTCACAAAAAAAAAGAACCGACTTCAAAGACAAAAATTGCACTAAAAAGTAATAAATAATTACTTTTATTTTGATTTTACAACATTAAATCAGCCATTCTTTCCACTTAATTTTAATCTAAAGAATAGGTTCTTTTCATTACTGTAAAAGTATTGTTAAGGATATTTCTTGAAGAGTCTGTAAATATATTTATTTGTAGATTCTTTAAAAGATAATCAAATTATTACAAATAATGTAATATTATTGTTATTTTTGGAGTCGGTGTCAGCCAACGAAATAAGTACGATAATACCTAAGCAAGCGGAATGACGGCCATGAATTACAGATTATAAATGACTTCGACATTACAGTTGTTGATTGTTTATGGATTAGTTTAAAAATTAAACAAATATTCTTATCATATTTAAATAAATATATTTTAAAATACCCGTATCACATTTAAACCTTTTAATATTACTTATATTTAATAACTGATTAAAGCTTTCCAGAACTTAAAATAGATTAGATTAAAAGAATGATTCGCGAATAGGATCAATAATGCAAAATGTGGTCTATAACGTCGTTAGAATAGGTAATAAAGTTTTGTATCACACTCTCATCACTTTAAATGGTTTCTAATTAGATAAATATTGCATTTAAAACAAAAACGGCCGTTTCATTTTCGAATGTGAATTTTAAGTAATTGTTAGTTTGTGTATAACAACGACGCCATAATATTTGTTTAAGTTTTCAGTCAGAAATAAAAAATGGTATAAAAAATAACTATCGTGGCTGACACCGACTCCAAAAATAACAATAATATTACATTATTTGTAATAATTTGATTATCTTTTAAAGAATCTACAAATAAATATATTTACAGACTCTTCAAGAAATATCCTTAACAATACTTTTACAATAATGAAAAGAACCTATTCTTTAGATTAAAATTAAGTGGAAAGAATGGCTGATTTAATGTTGTAAAATCAAAATAAAAGTAATTATTTATTACTTTTTAGTGCAATTTTTGTCTTTGAAGTCGGTTCTTTTTTTTTGTGAAAATTAATTTTATTTATGTTTATTTTAACAGAGTTTAATTTTACTGTAAGGTATAGTTGCCGTAACATTTAATAAACCCCAAAGGGAATGGGAACCCCAAGGGAAGAAGAAAGAAATTGTCCTACTAAAAAACTGTTTATTTTTCATTACTTTTTGAACAAAACTGCTATCGGCTGCATCACAAAAAAACACTTAAAATTCAATTTACTTAAAAATTATTACTTGAAACTTACTTTAAGATACCATCTAACATATTATTTAAATTACTACTCAAAGTCACTGTTATACACAGAAGAAATCGAGAATCACAAGAAATGAATAAACCTATAAATTTCATTTACGCAGAATAACTTTAAAATACCTTCTAGCAAATTTCAAATACTATTTACACACAGACAAAGCTAGTTTTTTTTTTATATAGATAAGAACACTTAAAAATCTGCCAATTGTATTTCTATTCTGTTTGCTAAATAGCGCCTAATAATTAAATTATGTTAATTTACATACTTTAATTAATTACAAGATAAAGTTACCTAATAGTTTTTTTTTGCAATAGGTAACGCGAATCTATTTTTTCTTTAATTATTATCTTACAGTTTTCTGTTACTATGAGAGTGTTCTTAAACCGTGTCCTAAAGTGTGAGAAAAACTAGATAAAAATATGTGTTGAACAAAGAAAATCGAAGTAAAACTATATATATTGCATAGGTAGTATAGCTGTCATCATCATAACAGCCCATTAATGTCCCACTGCAGGGACTACTAACACCACGCTGGCCAGACGGATTGGGTTTCATTTCAAGTTCTCCTTCTTTTTATTTCGTAAAGATAATTTACGGATAGTCCCTTAGTCGGTTTTTACGACACCCATGGGGTGACATATTGTATTCTTACTCCGTCACTACACGGAAATCAAATAACACATCATAGTACTTACAAAAAAATGTCTTTTGCATTTTTTGTAAAATTATATCTTTGAGTAGAGTGCTGAGAAAGCGCCAAGTTTAATAGGTCATTGTTGAACAAAAATGATAAAATAGTATAGGTAATTAGATTAGGCAATTACCTACTTAATTTATTTATCAGCAAAACAAAGTGTTACACGTACAATCAAGATTTTGTTTTTTAAGATTTTTTTTTTTTTTTTTTTTTTGTTTATAATACATTTATAGCCAGCCAGTTTGCTGATTCAATAAAACACTTCATGCAGTCTGCTGACGTGCTTTTATATATTATATATTAGTATAGGGTTTAATTTCAAGTTTTCCTTCGTTTTATTTCAAAAGATAATATTCACAAAAGTCCCTTAGTCGGTTTTTACAACACCCATGGGATGAGATGGGGTGGTGACATATTGTATTCTTACTCCATGATGATGACTCCCAGATGTACTGTCAGTGTAGAATAAAACTAAACTGATAGATACGAAGAAACGAGTTCAAATATTTTAACAGTTACTTGCAAAGCAAAAACGAAACAGGATATTATTCGTTACAAAAACTAGCAATCAACTAAAGCTTCAAAGCTAATAATGCGATACTTTTGAAAAAAAATGAGTTAGGTGTTTCACGTGTAGAGCAATGACCTTAGCTAAATCTTTATAACGACGACGAAAGCGTACCTTTTATATATATAGCTTACAATAATTTAAAAAGTGATAAACTTTAAGTTCTTTCACAAGTTCTAAGGGACCGACTTGCGAGTAAGTAAACGGCTGCCGTGCCTAAGGATCCTACACAAAATATTTTATTAGTGGGATCAAAAATATTTTTGATTAAAATATTGTCATGAGCCTGTTTATTACACATCGACCTGTGGAAAGAGACAATCGTTCAATTTCAACTTCGTAAAGCGTCATCTCTGTCGCACACTATCAAATCATAATTAATTAATTTTGTTTTAAGGGTACGCATGCCAGTCGCAACTCCATACAAATGGAGAAAGTTAATTGCTCCTTGATGTGATAAAATTTATTATCAATAGTATTTATTTATTAATATTATTTTTACGTGTTAATATTATTTGTACCCTTTCCCCAAAGTTATTTTGGGCAATTTTATCGTACACGTTTCCGACAACTATCTTTTAGGCTCCGCTCACTACCAAGTTCGTATCTATGGAATGCGTACCCATAACAGTCTCTAATAGATACCAGACTGTGTGTATTTCGCGCGACAGAGATGATGCTCTACGAAGCCGAAATTGGCCGATTGTCGCTTTACAAAAGTCGATGTGCAATATTTTCGGCCGGGTACTGTACGTATGTTTCCTCCGCGTCAAAGGGCTCTATCTAACTTTGCCTTGGGCTAGTAATTTAGGCATTTACTTATCATAACTTATGTATCTTCTTGTCCTCGGTAAACAAAAAAATATCTTTGAAAAAAAAAATGTGTTTGAATTAAAGAGGCTACCTATATTATTATGCCTGTTAGGTTGTGATATTTGATATAAAGGTGGGCGGAGGCCTAAGCTATAACAAGTTTAATAATACTAAGTATCGTATATCGATACTGTGTTCATAATTCAATGCCAACAAGCCTTCAACGTTGATTAGTTGTTACGCTACTAACTCTAAGGACTATTTTATATTTATATACTTGTGTACAATATTGACATTAGCATTTTCTTATGACCTTTCCTTGATAAAGAGAAACTAAGGATGGTTTTATAGGTTATTTAAATGTAATTAAATAGGATGGCTTAATTCAAAATGTTACGTCGTCGTAGCTATTTTTTGAGCTGTCAAATGGTAACTGTATTAAAATGTAGTAGACTTTAGTAGAGCTTTTTCAAGAATATGTTGACCTCATGTGTGACCTCAACAGTATGTTGAGGTCTCAACTTATCTCGTGGTTATCTTTAAAGTCGACAAATGGAAATTAAGAACTTTTTAAAAATAGGCAACTGCCTCACGAGGGATCATGCCCAGCATCACCAAGACTTTTAAAAACATCAATTAACGGACATAAAGAAGAACCAGGCAACAAAATAATTTGTGGGTCTCACAAATTATTGTCTTGCGCGGTATTTAACCCCGTGACCTAGAGCACGGCAGTCGTGTGCACGAACGCTGTGCCACCGAGGCAGTTAAGGAAAACTGAACTATATGTCCTTCTTAATCTCTGTGGGCGGCGCACGTCTTAATAAAAGGTTAAGATTTTCTTCGTGACTGAACATTACACGTTCCTATTGATGGACTGTTATGATTGTAAAACAAGCCGCACTTGGCGAGTTCTGGGAATTTGTCTTCTACCAGTCCTTCACCAACATTTGCATATAAATGACTAGCTATTGCCCGCGGCTTCGCTCGCGTTAAATTCGGGTTAGCAATGTTCCCCTTTAGGACACAAAAGAAAAAAAAGTAGCCTATGTTACTCTCCATCCCTTCTACTATCTCTACTTAAAAAATCAAGTCAATTCGTTGCTCCGTTTTGCCGTGAAAGAAAGACAAACAGACACACTTTCCCATGTAACATAATATTAGTATGGATTTTATTAGATTACTTCTCCTGTGATTATAAAATTATTTAGATCTAAAGAACTCCCGCAATAGGGATCATGCTCTGTGCCGCGGGGACTTCATTTTACATGATTTTATGACTTTATTTTATTCATTTAACGGACACAAAGTATTAAACATACTGAATTTCTAATATGTGTGTCTTATGCAAAAAACAATAGAGGCTTTAGTATTCTGACGTCACTACAGATTTTCGTTAGCCGTGTAACTATTTCACATAGACATAACATCATTAATATTTTTTTAATAAAATCATTATAATTTGGCTTCCCAAGTAACACATCAAAGCATTATAAGGGCCGAATAAGAGAATTCTTGTATCCTTTTAGCATTTTGAGTTAGTTTTATAGTCGCATTATAAACGTTTATATGGCTACTGTAATGCTTATTTGGGCACAAATTATACAGCTTTATGCCCTATATAGGTTCACAGTAGCTGGTTAATAGCATTACTGGCGCATTAAATTAGCATTATTGTGGTCAAGAAAGATGTCAATCGGATTAAACAAGCATCATTTTGGTCAATAATAATATTGCCAATCGCATTAAGAAAGCATTAAAATGGTCAATGAGATAGCCTATTGCATTACAGAAGCATTATAATAGCAAAATTATTGATAGTGAAGATGCCAACGGCATTACAAAAGCATTAGACTAGCATTTAAATGTGCTAAAAGAATTATTGGAGCAATTTAAGTGTTCACACTTAGGAAACTTTATATTATTGCGTGTAAATTATTACAATAAAAAAAAGTGACGCCATATTATAGTTTGCATCAAAACAAATTCGTCGGATAAGTTTTTGACTCGTTTGTTATTTCTTGCCTTCAAATATTACTGCGCAGTTTAGTTTACTGTACTTGTTTATATAAGTTTCATTGAAAATTTTCACGCGCCTTCGATATTTTGTGGTTTTCATACAAAATGTTTTATAAAAATGATGTGTGTAAAACCAAAACAAATGTGTATTCCTAGTACAGAATAAGTTTTGAATAAATATAATCATAGTTTTGCTTGTACTGTATTAAATTAAGTTATATAAATATTTTAAATGACAATTCCTTTTGTAAATAGGTCCGAAAGAAATTATTTTTTGGTTATAAAATATTTACAAAATGGTGGTCAGCCTTAAGCAGCCCGGTGAGCCCAATTTATGCCACCAGCATTACAACTATTTACGTGTGATTGTTTAAAGAGCTATTAGCTACACAACAGCACTCAGTTCTTCCTTTAAAATGCAAGCATTATATTGATTCACATTTATGCTGTTCAGCAGCATTAAGCTTTTACTTACCCCTTACAAGTGCTTTTACACAGCAAAAGGCACAAAAAACAGCTTAAAGCTGGATATCGGAATTACATGGCATTATAGTGGTTCACGTTTGTGCTGTAAAACAGCTTCAAGCACTTATTAACTACTTTAAAATGTCTTTGTAGAACCAAAAGCACTAAAAATAGCTAAAGGCTTCACAAAAGCATTCTGATATGCCATTATCCAACTGTTATACAGCGTAAAGCATTACAATGATTTTCAAATGCCATTGTTCAGCTTCAAGACGCTCGGTGAACTTATATAAGAGTTTGTACGGGTCGTAAGCTCTATATAAGTTCACTTGTTGCTTGTTAAAATGCTTTCTGTGTTACTTGGGTTATATTTCAAAACCTCTGCCATAGTACAAATATATACAGTATTTCGACTTCATAGAAACGGACGAAACGCGAGTTATACCTACACGCTCACGATATCGGTGGCTTTGTGGAGTGAACAGTCGCGACTGTGCCGCAGTAACTAGCGGGAAGGTAGGTAAAATGTAATTAAAAAGCTGGAGGTGGGTAGCCCTACCCCATGTTTACGTACCGCGCAACCGTAGGCATTTATAATAAATATTAGGCCGAGATAGACTACTGGTTGTACTGTGCCTCTGCTAAAACGATAAAGGTTATTTTTTATAATAAATCGCAAACAAAAACCAGTGTACGTATACGTACAGAGATTAATGTATTTTTTATGTTAATTAGGTTTTTTAAGTTAACATAAAAATATTTTATTAGTACTTTGTAAAAGATCTTACAATCTGTTTGTTTGTTTTAATATTATTTTATTGTTTATTAAACTTTTATAGAGTTATAAATAAGATTTATTTATAAGTTTTTTTTTGTATATTTTACTTTGTAATTAAGTAATTATTATGTAATTAACTTACTAAGTTGTGTTTAAAATAAATATGCAATAAGTACTATAGTTTTAATTATTATAAAAGTTTTATTTTGCATGAGGAATGCACAGGACCGCACTAGGTGGCAATATTTGCAGGGGGCCGTATGTCGTCGTTGGTGTCAGTGCACGTCAATTGCCTTAGTAGCAGTTGGTTCTAGTTGATGTAATTGGTTAAACATATATGTCACAGGGAAATGAGGAAACCAGGGATTTCACGAAATCACTAGGGATATCACGAAATCCCGGTAACGGCGCTTGTACACGGTAAGAAAAATCGCCGTGTCTACGCCAGACAAGACAAATCTTCGTGTACACGTCAAGAATTTTGTCTTTTTCGTTCACGAAAACTTTTCTTGTCTTCCGCAGACAAGACAATTCGGAACGTGTACACGCCAGGATTTTTTTCGTACAGTCGTCAGACGGGCGTAGGGCGCGCAAGTAATAACAAGTGTGATAATCAGTGTGAGTTTCCTTTAGTAAAAATGTTAACTAGAAAGCTAACAAGTATGATACCCTACTACACCGCTCCCCGCCCCTCCGCAACAACGTTCGCCGTGTCTTGTCTTCCGCAGACAAGAAAATTTTCTTATGCATCGCCGGCGCTGTGTACACAGGTTGTGCTTAGAAACGACACGAATTCTTGCGTAGGCCCGGCTATTTTTCTTACCGTGTACAAGCGCCGTAAATGTCGAAAATGCCTTGCACTTCGGTGGCCGCTACCGCAGCACGCTCGCTTCGCTCGCTCGCCTCGCGCATTATGGTCACAGTTCTAACCTAACCTAACCTATAGAAGTTGTAATCCTTGTGTTTTTTAATCTACAAACAAAAATATAAGCATTTCTTTTCTAGTACAAACGGGATTTCGTCATATCCCTAGTGATTTCGTTAAATCCCTGGTTTACTCATTTCCCTGCGACATATAAATACAAACTAAGTTTTAATATCGTTTTAATTAACTGTATACGGGTTCAAGGCTTACGTGAATGCGATAAGTAATTACTTTATATATTTTATTTTTTTAGTCGACTTAATACCAAATTTATTTACTGTTAGTAGATACTAATCAATGAAGAATAAGACAGGTTTAGTAACGTTGATGCGATCATTTGATAAATTTTGAGGTCATTTAAAAAGTCATTACGTATGGACTAAAGCCCGATTTACACATCGACAAGTACAGTAACGAGTTAAGTAGTAAGTCGATGTGTAAATCGGCCTTAAGAATGCAAAATCACCAGGTCAGAAGTGGGTTTCATTCGGAGAATGGCTTAAAACGCGACTAAGAAACAAGTAGATAAAAGCCAATTAAAATATGTAGCATAGAAGTAAAGACTTGACACGAAACCTGATGCCAACCCGGCTGAAGGGCATGGTTCTGCTCTAGAGATCATTCCCTACCTACATGCAGAAGGTCTGTTCTTGAGCTGCTGTGCCAAACACTCCAGTCCAGGTTTTGTCCTAGATTCTATGTCTAACCAACCAACTTAAACAATTTGATACCTATTAGATTAGTTACTAACCACTATTATAATTATAACAGTAATAATTAAGCCGAAAATTTGTGTCTAAATAAAGTTTTTAAATCAAAACCGGTTTTCGAATAAAAAAACTAAAATTATAAAAGGATTTTTGATTAATTTTTAAACGCTATAGTGTTTCAGAAAGGTTAAGGTCACTTATTATCTTAACAGATCATGCTTAAGAGAATAAAATAAGTCTGAATCATAAATCATAACAGCCCATTAATGTCCTACTACAAGGACGGGCCTCCTCTTGTGATGGAGGGATACTTGGCCTACTAATACCACGCTGGCCAAACGGATTGGTATAGGGTTTAATTAAAAAAGTCTGAAAAGTGATGAATATTATCATCATTAACATCTAAACCAAAATACGACTACCGCGGGACCTAGGCTTCCTTGCTCTGCCACGTACAAAACATAAATACCAGATCGTTTTCAAAATATTAGTTAGACGACCTGGTTATGACGGCGGGAAGCCGATGGATGAGGGAGGCACGGGACCGCACAAGGTGGCAATACTTGGAGGAGACCCAAGTCCAGCAGTGGACGTCGATAAAAGAAGCATTTTTTCTACGATATTGAATCCTGTAAACTAGGCTGAACACCGTGATCACAACAGATTACCGACCTCTCTGGCGAATTTCAGGGAACACCGGGAAGTTTAGGGATCCTCTACGGATTTGTTTGTAAGAAAATGTGGAAATTGCAAAAACTTAATTACATAACAATCAAAGAAATTTAAATGTACTAAATTTAATCTATTTAAAATTATAAGGAACTAAGAAGCTTTTTAAAAAATAATTATATTTGTAGGTTCAAAGTAAACTATATTTATTCTTATAATATTTTTCGAAAAATCACCTAAAAGCTCTATTATACACCTTAATATGACACTTGATCCGCATAATGTGGCATTATTCTAGATAATAAACTGTATTCATTATTCTTTTTCCATTTTGCCCAAGAAACACATTTCCAAAGAATATGACACACATTTCCCAAGAAACACATTTACAAAGAATATATACAAGTGAAATTACCTACAAAGCCTAGGTTTTCTATTGGTAATCGAAATAAATCGATGCAGAGATCCAACCTATATCTTCAGAGGCAAATTCTCCTAAGACGCAAGTCAGTTCTCTGCCCCGACCTTTAAATTTTTTAAATTTTTTTTTTTTTGATATTTTTAAGGAAGTTTCCTCATATTTTATAAAACCCTAAACTCAAATATAAAGATGCTAATTACTTGCAATAAAAATATAAACAGAAAATTAAAAACTTACCAAATTCCGTAACTCTAAAATGCCGTTGCATCCGAATCCAATCCCTCAAATGTTCAATATCCTGTTTCAATTTATTCACATCTCCGTAACCTAAATCTTTACGTACATTTGTTAACTGATTATCATTAAACTTTAAAATAGGATTAGATTTTATTTGTTCCATAGCTGCGTCGGTAACTGTTAATTATAAAATGAGGCCTTTTTCAACGGCTAAATAGTTTTATAAGTTACTTATAAAGGCTTGTTCACAATGTATATAAAATAATCGTACACTATTCTTTAGCATTTAGTAAGAGTTGCTATAACGCGAGCGTTTCGGTTTAAGTGCTAATGTCGAATGTGTTTATTATGGGTTTCAGGCCTCAATAAGGTCATTAGGACGATGTATGACTCAGGCAAATTGTGCCTTTAATGAACTGGTTTTTAGTTTTTATTTACGTGTTTCTTTATGCTTAGGTACACATTTTATTAATTTGCGTCTTGTCTACATTCGTACTTATAATTTGTTTTATTGCTTATTTGTATAAGGTTCAATATAAAACAAAGTAATAATTCCTCAAGACGTGAAATTATAATAAACAAAAGATGCTCCACGTAAAAAAAGTAATAGCTGGATGTATGAATTTTTTTTTTCCTAGATCCATAATAATTTTCTTCACACATTTACACAACGCCATCTCATTCCAAACTAAGCAGAGCTTGTACTATGGTTGCCAGACAATAAAATAAATACTTTTATACCTTTTTGATAAATACATGCATATTATACGTAATAAATACCTAGGTCAATTCAAACGTACATGATCTTGTACACAAGTAATGGAAAGAGAACCGGAGACTTTTGCATAGCAGCCACAACCACTACGCCAAAAAGGTCGTCGAAGAGGGCTGTATCAAAGCTGAGAATGCCTTTGTGTAATACAAAAGTCTAACATAACTCAAAATCATTATCATCATCATAACAGCCCATTAATGTCCCGCTGCAGGGACGGGCCTCCTCCCGTGACGAAGAAATACTTGGCCTACAAATACCACACTAACCAGACGGATTGGTATAGGGTTTAATTTCAAGTGTTACTTCTTTAAAAAAAAAAAAAATATCACTAGTCCCTTAGCTGGTTTTTATGACACCCATGGGATGAGATGGGATGGTTACATAATTGTATTCTTACTCCGTCACCACACGGAGAGATTGGCTGATATTAAGATGATAATCTTTACAAGCCTAGTAAAAATTAAGCTAGTAAAAAAATCAATGTAGAGCGTCATAGACAGATTGTTAGGGAACCTTTAAATGCGGAAGGGTTAATATTTTATTATTATTCGACGACCTCGGTGGCGCGATCCTAGCGCAAGCGGCTACCGTGCACGAGGTTGTGGGTTCGAACCCCACGCAGGCCAATAAATTGTGAGATCCACAAATTAATGTCCTGAGTCTAGGTGTTCTTTGTGTCCGTTAATTGATGTATGTAAAAAGTCCCCGCGACACAAGGCATGATCCCTAGTGCGGGAGTTGTCATAAAAAAATATTATTATTTGGAGAACACTTTGTCCAATAGCTAACAATTAACCATTGGTAGATATGATGATAATAACGATGGAAAAAAAATCTAGATTCTAAATAGATGTTATTATTAACACTATTTACCTATATAATTTAACTCATGTAACATTGTTATTATAGCCAGATAATTAGCTTTAATCATTGATTACAAGTAAGTATAAATAAGTGACAAGGATATCTTTTTATATCTATTTTTTATTTCTTTTTATAAACAATAATGTAGTTGATCAATAATTAATAATATGGAAATGTATTGTCGTGTCAAATTCTGACAAGTTAATGAGTAAATAACAAAGAAATATCGATTGGTTCTATGTAGGTACAGTCAGCCCCAAAAGTCGCTGAACACATTTTAAGGACCAATAAAACACTAAACACAAAAAATGTCATAAGTCAGTGACCCAACAAGAGTAAAAAATAAACTTTACATACAAAACGAAACGACCATAAAACGCTGAACACGAGTATTTCAAAAGTAGCTGAACACCTAGTATTCCGTAAGTAGCTGAACATCATTCATTACATACATAACTAGATTTAACAAATCAACGTTGTTGCCTATTAATCTACTTTTGGTATTCTTGATGTGAAATGTGTTCAGGGACTTTTGAGGCTGACTGTACCTGTCATCGTAAGAAATGGTATCAAAGTTAAATTATTAAGTACCTACGTTTGATAAGGGCATTGTTTCTCCTGTTTACTTGTCACATTATCTTTAAATTATAACGTTTATGCATTGCATGATTATAAATTACATATAAAGGGATAACCACACACGTCTGGCCCGTGGCCGTCCCGTGACCCGGCTGTGTTCCGTCAGGGAAAAGAAAAATATGGGTCCATACATTGTATATAGACTCGACCACACGTCTATGTCCGGGGCTACGCCGTGACGGTGTGCAAGTTATCTGATTTCACTCCGTGGTTTACACTGGTAATAAGAATGAATAATAACCTATCCCACCGGAAGATATTCCGAGAGCATGATCTTCTTTGGAAGCCATTTTTACACAAACTAAAGAAATTATCAAATTTAAAGGATACTTTAATAAACGGGCACGCCCCGCCCCCGGCCCGATCCCGGCCTTGACGTGTGTGGTTAGTCCTTAAAGGTCGTCCCACACAATCGCCCGAAGTTGCACCCGAGTGCTCAAAGTTGTACAAAAATGTCCGAAGTTGCATACAAGTTGCACTCAAGTTCCCAAAGTTATATACGAGTGCCAAAGTTGCAAACGAGTGCCGGACGTTTCAGATGAGTGCCCGGCGTTACAGGCTAGTGCCCGAAGTTGCATTCAAGTGCCCGACCATTATGCAACAATAACAAACATACTTATATAATACGCCCAGCACACTAGAGCCCTTATAGATTGTAGTGGCTAGTGTACCGCTTTTGGAACTGGGCCTCGACGGTAATATTCAGCGTGTACTCAGGGTACACTGAACTGGTAACGGTAACAGTGGTAACGTGTTGGTAATATAAAGCGCCGATTACACTATATATTATTACAGGCTGTTAAGACACTACATATCGGAGATTGGCGAGTCCCGACCGACCGCCCTACATCATGTGTAGTGTCCTACAAGGGCCCTACATGTAGGGTAGTGTAATCGGCGCTTAAGTACTTTTAGAAATTGTAATTTTTTCTTTAAGTTATTAGGACTTTTTGGTATTATTTTTCCAAAACTTTAGTTGTATTTTTAGTAATTATTATTTAAATATAAATATATTCAAAATTATTTATACAATTTTTTTTTAGTTTCGTCAATTAAAAACCAATACTTTTTTAAATCTTAAGGTAAGTAGTTTATTAAAATTAAAATAGAAATACATTTATGTTATCCTTTAAAAAAACTGTATTTTTTAACATATTAAAGCAATTCATATTTTAGTATAAATACGTAGTATACCTAAACAGAATAGTTACCTACTGGAATATTATTTTAATTAAACTTATTGTAAAAAATTTAAACAACGCAATGGAAAAATTATTTTAACGTCTACAGCCAAGATTCAATTGTCTCACTTCTAGAATAAGTATATTACTTATTATAAAAATAAATTATTGCTTAATTAAGATATCTTTTATTTTTCATTGTTTTATTGACGTCAGCTATTCTAGAGGACAACCAAACCGCTGTTTACCTATTTTTTAAACGTATGAAAATCCTGAACGAACTTCATGACGCTGAAGGCTGTCAGAATCCTGAACATTTCGTAGGTACTCTAACCGACTGAGACTATACGTCCTTAATGTCCCACTGCAGGGACGGGCCTCCCACCGTGACGGAGGGATACTTGGCCTACTAATACCACATTGTCCAGGCGAATTGGTATAGGGCTTAATTTCAAGTTTTCCTTCTTTTTATTTTGTAAAGATAATATTTACGGATAGTCTCATAATCGGTTTTTACGATACCCATGGGATGAGATGGGGTAGTGACATATTGTATTCTTACTGCAACAGCACACGGAGAATGATGATAATGATGATGCTTATTTAAAATAAAATACTTTTACAAGAAAATGCCTCATCCAGGAACGCCAGGAGCTGGGCCTGTTAATACCAAACAACATAATAAAACAGTATTTTAGTTTGCTATCCGTGTGATGACGGAGTAAGATTATTTCACCACCCCTTTGTATCCCGTGGGTGTCTTTTATCTATCACTTATTAGTGTGGCGGAATAACGTTTTTCTTAACTCAGTAAGCGCCAGTTCAATTCTTGAACAGATAACATAAAAAAATAACCCACACTAGGGATAGCCCTGTGTCGCAGAGACTATAACATAAATGAATTTAACGCACTTAAATAATATCGAATCTACGACCTCGAGAACTGCATCTGCTATCGTGCCTTATCTGTATCCGCCGCACCACCGAAGCTATTTATTTATTACCTGCACTTACTCGTACATTTTTTTTAAAGTAACACACATATTTAAAAAAAATCTAGGTTGCATTATTCATACTACCAAAACCCAGAAGTTCTTTACCGAGATTCACCTTCTCTTAATATTACAGCAATACGCAAAACAAGAACTTTGCTGTGACAATTGCTAAGTAAGTATTCTGTCACCAAAATATATAATTTTTACAGTCAAGAACGATACGCGGTGACTGTAGTGAAACACACGCTAGTTGGTTTAACACTAATTTATTTATAATCACCCACATTAACAATTATGAACTTATATCTAAGTACCGCCACCATTACAATATACTACATCTTCCCCTTTTTGCAATATGAAAACAAAATAATATCTTGTTAAATTATAAGTAGGTATGTCTAACATTAGCTTACAATATCTAACTAAATATAAGTTCGTAAATATACATAATAATATACATCCGTACATAGGTATGCATATAAAAATATTACGGAGATAGGTACAATTAATTAAAAGTAGGTACATCAATTATATAACAAATGAGTAGGTATGATTTTAACAATAGGCAGTGATTAGTATTAATTTGAGCATATTTTTATTACAAACACAGATGGTTAAATAAACGTGTTTTAGGTCCTATATAATTATCTAACTTATATAAACTATATTATAATTATCTAACTTATATAAATTCTTAATGACTAATAAGTAGTTGTTTATAACGTTGGAAGCGCTAGAATATATAATAAAAATTTAAGCACCGCTGTCACCATGTAGTGAAACACACGCTAGTTGGTTTAACACTAATTTATTTATAATCACCCACATTAACAATTATGAACTTATATCTAAGTACCGCCACCATTACAATATACTACAGTGACTTTTACAAATATCAATTTAACGAATACAAAGAACATCCAGAGTCAGGACAATGATTTGTGGATCACACAAAGAACTTACCTATCCGTTTGGTGACGAAGTAAGAATACAATATGTCACCACCCCATCTCATCCCATGGGTGGCGTAGAAATCGACTAAGTTACTATCTGTTAATATTACCTTAAATAATAATAATAATAAGCCCGCAGGGGCAGCTTGTGGCGAACTGTTGGTGAGTGGCGACACCACGGACCCTGATTCCTTGATGGCCTGGCTTACCTTCATTGGTCGGCCAGGACTGGAATACGCAAGAGCAGATCCTATGCTCCAAGCTGAAAGTGTAAAATGTCATAACGCCGGGGGCCCTTGAACGGTTGACCGGAATTTGGCGCCCCGCAGACTCACCTCTCCGCAGCTTCTAGCCTCTCTACGAGATGTTGCTCCATTGTCGCACTGTACGTGCGGCCGTTTTGTGGGGCCCACTCAACGAGGTGGCAAGTCACTACCTGTCTTTTTATAATATAGAGACTGATTATCACGACAGGTATCCGGTAGTCTCCTTCCATAGCCTAATAACCGGTCCATTAAACATACTCATCCATAGACTATTATTTAAATTTCTATTGCATCCTTACAGATGCACTACAATAGTTTTTGCACTCGGCAGGGACCATCTCTGGGTGTATCATATTGTGCGTTCAGAGATGGTATCTGCCCTGTGTATCCATTACCAGATTAAAAATCTCTTAAAGGGCCTCTTCGTCTTGGCTTCGGCCCGATGTATGCCTTCCAAAGAACCGGGTCTCCAATAGACCCGAGTATTATGGAAAAGAGAAACATAATAATAATAATAAATTTCTTTATTGTCAGTAATTTGAGGTACAAACATACAGTTACACAACTTAGAAAACATCCAAAAAGTCTAAATAGTTGCAACGTTGACTTGTACTAGTGAAATTAACACTGTATCACAAATGTCAGCGCCTTCCATACGATAAAACTAATAAATGTTTATATTAACATATTATTATGGTTGCATTTTACATTATCAAAATTAAGTAAAAAATAAAGTAAAAATAAACAGAAAAACTAGCGCCTTCATGACAGTGAGCGTTTATGTACAGACATACTGAAGGACGCCGTACTGCTCTCTTCTAAGAATCTACAGGCTGAAGAACCTTTGAAACGTAGACCTCGGATTGTGGTAGTAGGAGTACCTACTACTATGACAGAGCAAGAGGTCTACAAATGTATTTATGATCAAAACGTCGAAGACAAAATTCCTTCTATGACCTTCGAATCTTTTTTGTCTTCGATAAAATTGAGTCACAAGTCCGGGAAACGTGAAGCCTTATCTTGCAACTACGTCATTGAAGTTTCTGCACAGATAAGAAAAGCTCTTATTATACAACAAAGACTTTTTATTAACTGGACCTCTTGCCCTGTTAAGGACTTTACTTTTGTCACGAGGTGTTACAAATGCCAACAATATGGTCACGCTGCAAAATCCTGCCACGAACTAATTCCATCATGCAGCCATTGTGGGGAAATAGGTCACACTATCTCTGAATGCAACAACAAATTGGCTTCTCAAAAATGCGCAACATGTTCGAGGTTTAAAAAACCCAACGATCACAAAACTGGCGATACTGAATGTCCTGCGAGAAGAATAGCCGAACATAGATATATTAACTCAATAGATTATGAAATAGCATAGATTTAGTACTATTCTCGTAATACATTTATTATATTAAAATTATTTACAACTTCTAAATTAAAATACCACTTTGCCCTACTTAGAATTTTTTACAAGTAAGCACATTCCTTAGTTTATAGGTACATTATAACAAGTAATTTAACATACTTAATTATAATGATCATTACTATAGTATTTATTTTGTAAGCATTTTATTTTTATTAAATAGTGTATAGAGGCAACGTTGTAATTAAATAATTTCCTAATAAGTATATAATTAGCACTTAGAACGCCTGTAACACAGGATTAATCCTAGTACAGGCATACTAAACTGTATAGCACATTATTATGTTATTAGATTTACTTAAGCTATAATTTAAGACCTATTGTAAATTGAATAAATGATTTGATTTGATTTGATTTGATGTACGCATTGGTGTGTGTGTGTGTGTGTGTGTGTGTAGATGTGTATAATGTTGTGTGTGGAGAGACGTAAGTGTGATGTGGAAGTGTGTGTGTGGAGTGTGCATGGCTGTGTTTAAATACATGTGTGTATTGTCAGTTTACTGTTGCGTTTATAGTAGAGTTTCCGTCCGGCCATAATCCAAAGTTTTTAGCCAGGCTATTAAAGCCAATTTAAACTTTTTCTTCGGTAGGGGATGTATATAAACCAGTTTATTAATACGGTTGTACAATCTAAAGCTAAGAATATATGAGCAGCGACCTGCAAGAGCTGTTCTGTGAGGTGTTGATTCACAAATGATGTCCTTCCTACGCTTGTTGTTTGCTACGAATGGTACCACTGCATGCTTACGGATTAGTAAGTGTAGCACAAAAAGCTGTCGTACAGTTAGGACCGAAAAATCCTGGTAAAGTTTTATTGAGGGGTACCTAAACTGTTTGTGTAGTAAAACTTTGAGGACAGCCCTTTGCGATCTCTCCACTTTTAGCATGTGAACGGAACATGCATTTCCCCAGACAGATGCAATAGCTCAGAATAGATTGCACCAGACTAAAATAAACTAGTTTAAGAATTTTTATATCCGCCGAGGACCTAAGCTTTTTTAAGACATACAATAATTTTCTTGTACGAGATGAAAGATTTTCAATGTGCTTGCCCCAACGAAGGTAGGAGTCCACAATGACGCCGAGGTTTTTGATGCTATGTGTGTGTTCTAATGATAGGCAGTTACATTTGGTTTGTATTTGGTCACAGCTGTGACCTTTTAGTTGTAAGTTGTTTCAAGGTTGTGAGGAGGAGTTACAGGAAGAAGTTATGAATTTAGTTTTGTCGACATTCAGTGTGAGAAGACTGGTAGCTAGCCAAGAAATAACAATTGAAAGGGCGTTTTCAGCGTGAAGATACGTTTCATTCCAGCTTTTACCATGGGCAATTAGCACAGTGTCATCGGCATAAGTTATAATTTTGCAAAAAGGTATACTAAGTTGGCTAAGGCCATTTACATATAAAATAAAAAGTGTTGAACCTAGGACACTGCCTTGTGGCACGCCGTAGGAGAGTGATTCTTCATCACTAATATACTGTCCAATCTTCACACACTGGGAACGACCACTCAAGTAACTCCTGAATAACTCCAGGGTGGTTCCTCTTATGCCTATAGATTCCATCCTGTCCAACAGTAGTGAATATTTATTATTATTTACAGAATATTTATTTATTTAATTAACCGATTTTTTAACGATTTTCAGGTACGAGATTTTGTTTTTAACTTATTTGTTTGTCATGAATTTTAACATTAATACAATCAAAATACCCTAATAATAATGGTTTACGAAGGTTTGTGTGCGGTGTGGATCCACATACAATGACCGCTTTCCCATCAAAGCAGGTGAACAAACCGCCGCTGATGAACGCTTGCTATGGCAGGACATAGCCAGGCCTTTAACTATCAGCTTTCCTCTCTGCACTTTCACATTCACTCAATCTTTCTCAAGAAAAAAAAGGAGAGGATATTATGGGTATAGTTAGACCTCGAATACTTTTTTGTACAAAGGTGTCCTAGAGTGGAGACCGCGACTCGGCGAACGTAGTGTAGGACGCCCCCCAGCTTAGTGAACCGACGACCTCAAAAAGGTCACTGGGTCGGACTGGATGCAGAAGGAGCAGGAATGAGATCTGTGGCGCGTGTTGGGAGAGGCCTATGTATAGCAATGGACTGCGATAGCCTAGTTGATTGATTGACTTTTCTGTACTTTGTATAATTATACTGTTTAGACTACTATCGTGGTGCATGCGCATGAAGATAATTTACCGTAAGCATCCCATTAAACTAAATTATCTAATAATGAGGAAATCAAAACACTGCCACTGCTAACAAGTCACTGTTGATTGCTCCTTATCATTTCCTTATCAACGTTCTACTGTATCAAGATGATCATACAGATAACATTGGTACTCCATACATGTCGTCTTGTCTTGTAAACATAGATAACAGTTTGAATATTTTAAAAATAAAAAAACAATGTGAAAATAAAATAATTTAAAAAAGTGTTTTGTGAATAGTTTTTGGGGCATTTTTTATTTTTGTGAATGCAAGGGATTGAATTTACACGGAATCGAAAAAATAAAAAAGAACTACTTAGATATCGCACTTAAGTCCAGGTATAGTATTTGGAGTTTTACATTAAAAAAATTAGCAACTTTTTCCAAAAATTGTTTAAATTATATTATATACCTCAGCTCTTATTTAACCCATTGCAGAGGCCAATCAAATCATTGTTTAGTTTCATAAATTCTTACACTTTGTTAATGGTGACAAATCTTAAAAAAGTTGTCCAAAACGAAACATTAATCTATCCGATCGTCGTATTTCAAATGATTATTTAAGTAAGTAATAAAAAATCAATCTCTCTTAATATGCTAAACGATTAAGTTGTTCATGTTTTGTGTGGTAATACCATTGAGGTAGTATGTACTACGTACATAATATTACCTCAATGGGTAATACCAAATTTGACAAATATATAGAGGTCTCGGGTTCGATTCCCGCTCAATGCAAATCTTTGTATGCATGGGATTGAGATGATTGTTTGCGTTGGTCTGGGTGTTTTCTATGTATAAGAATGTATGTATTCACAAAAAAAGTATTTAAGTATGTTTAGCCGTTGTCTAGTACCCCAGCTCTGCTTAGTTTGGGACTAGATGGCGTTGTGTGAAAGTGTGAGGAACATAATTAAATTCATTGTAATAACTAACCCAACACACACGAAACAGGCTTTCCCAACTTGTTTTTAAGATTCGTCCTTGAGACTAATATAATAAGCCACAGACATATTGTTTTTGTTACCTATTCCATTATTAGATCATAATAATACGACGTATAAATAAAATAATGATCGCAGATAAACTACAAAGTATGTGCTATATATAAATTTATAACTAAACAGACAACCGTGGTTACTAGACGCTAGTAAACATAAATACATTGCCGACAATATAATAAACTTCTTGTAAAACACCTGACATCATAACAATATTAAAAACGCGAATAATTGTAAGTATGGACATTTGCTACTTTTTCACGTAATATTTACTGAATTAATTTTAATAAAACTTTACAATAATTTTTACTTTTTCACGTGATATTTACTAAATTAATTTTAATAAAACTTTACAATAATTTTTATCATGTGAATTTATCAAGATATTTTTATCATGTGAATTTCCCAGTATCATCATTATTATATCAGCCAATTGACGTCCACTACTGGACATGGGCCTTCTCCAAATAATGCCACCTTGTACAATCATGTGCCTCCCTCATCCATCGTTTTCCCGCCGTCCTAACCAGGTCCAATATATGCAGACAAAGGCGGGAACACCCGGTAGTTAACAATACATTATTATGGCAATTTTTGTTTATTAACAGTTATTTGAAGAAATGGAATCAAAATATGATATGATAAAATTTAACGCCGATGATATAAACGCTATTAGAAAAGAATATAATTTGGACACTAAAGAGAAAAGGGAAGAAGCATACAATATAATAGAGACTTGGTTGCAAAAACAAGATCATCTTGTGAAGAAAACTTATAGTAAGTAAGATTTTAAAATATTTCAAATTTTACGTTTTTTTTCTTTATAATTTCGAAACAAGTATATAAGCCCAACACACAGGTCTGTATTCTGGTCTGTATCTGGCCATTAAACGAATTTCCCTATAGGGACTTTCGATGTCATCTGAGTCCATTGCAGCTAAGCAGGTTCTATTCTCGCTCAATAAAATTCTTACTATTAATTTTTGCATTTGTTAGGCAGTTTTATGATGCATTATTTTACAAAAAAAAGTAGGAACATAAAGAAATTGTGCGTTGTCTTGTAGCCATATTTAGTTCTGCATAGTTTGGGACTAGATGGTATTGTATGAATGTGTCATCATATCAGCTTAAGGACGTCCACTACTGGACATAGGCCTCCTCCAAACATTTCCAACCTGTGCGGTCCTGTGCCTCCCTCATCCATCGGCTAGAAAAAAATGAATGTGTGAAATTCCATTTTGTTACCGTGGTAACGTGGCAAATCAGTTGCTTGCCTGATATTATTCTACATAATTGGCTATACGACATACAGTACTGTTTTGTAATTATAATGCTAAAAGTGACTCAGCATTGTCAGTCTTAATCTTAAATACTAGCTGTAAAGCCCCTGTAATTAAACTAGCTACTGTAACTTAACTGATACTACTTAGACGTTATCAGAGTTACATTTTTACACTAGTGATTAAAGGTAAATTAATTAGACACAGTGGTGGTGGTATCTACTTTAAAGATCTGAAACAAAGTGATACTATGAACCATCTGATATAAAATTACGTTATGACTTTTATTATTAGTTTATATATAGATACCGACGTCCCCGGGCAATAACCCAGTAATAGTATATTACTGGTTTTTTTTTTTATTTGATATTTAGCATCTGTGGGTTAGAACTCATGTATGTAATTTTTTATAGATATTTTCTGCGGGTAATTACGAAAATATGATCAATGACAGTTTTATTGCATGGAACTTTCATCGCATTTTTATACGGCAAAAATCAATTAATACAATATAACTTTATAAATTTTATAACTGTTATTTGGTATTATAGTAATACTGGAAAATAATTCTAGTAAAGTTTTGGTTATCGCGATTACAAGTTTATTGCCGTGAAATATGAGGCAGATGTTTTCGGTAATGGTTGGTAGCAGTATTTATACGAATTGAAATACACGATTAAACGTTTGTACTGGCTCATCACAAACACTTTTTGACCCGTATCGCACATTACGTAGGCGATTTGAAAATTATTTTGATGAAAAATCTTATTATGTTAAACTTTAATAACGATTCTAAATTTGAAGTGAGTGGACTGTTTCACCCAAGTGGACTGTTTTTTTCGTGTCAAATTTAAGTTATTAAACTTAATTGTTATAAAACAATTTAAGGATTAATTTCGATTAAATGTTATTGTCCACTACTGGACATAGGCCTCCTCCACTTATTGCCACCTTGTGCGGTCCTGTGCCTCCCTCGTCCATCGGTTTCCCGCCGTCCTAATTAGGTCGTCGGTCTACCGTGTGAGTGGTCTCCCCATCCTGCGCTTTCAGTACGCGGTCGCCACGCCAGAACCTTTCTGCTCCAACAGCTGTGGCCGGGCAATTTTGAGCGCTATGTCGGTCACTTTGATTCTCTTGCGAATCTCCTCATTTCTGATGAAATCACGCAGGTAAACTAATAATTGTTCTCTCAATTGCCCTTTGAGTGACCATGAGCCTTCCGAGAAGGCCCATAGTTAGCGACCACGTCTCTGATCCGTAAGGTTTGGCTGATATGATAAAATGTTATTGTGTGCATCAAGTAGCGGCGCTATTTAATCAGAGAGGAAATGTTAAGAGTAGTAGGCTAGGCATGCTCCTGCCTGCGGCTACTGAGCGGAGTATTTATTGCAAAAGAGACGACTATAGTGGGCTCGTAAACATTTGCTCTGGAAAGATAAGCTGTTCTGGTGTTCGGTAATGGTGTTTACAGATGAGTCCTGTTCAATTTTCACTCAGATTCACGTAGAGGACGTGTTTCGCGAGTTCCTAGTCGTGTTAGCTATCTGCAACATCCTCAGGAAGTCTTTATAAACCACGACAGAGGTATATTTTGTATAACCTGCCGCAGCGTATGCTTGTGGTATATTATATAGTATAGTTTTTTTACCGAACCGGCTTGTTCGGAAGGCTGGAAGTCATCCAGTCTGCGTTCGAGACCTTTCGTGATAACTTTCAGGTACGATTTGTGACGTTAGGCAGAAGAAAGAGTCATGGGTCTGTAATTCTAATGAGCCTAGAACGAGTTCTGCGCCGGCCTTCAGTAATAAAATCTTGTCGTCCTTAAGTTGTCGGAGAGTAGGTATTATTAATCTAACGCAAATTGACGACCGTGATTTTGTCAGTAGGGTGTCGATTTAACTTTTGGATAGCATCCTAGATAATTAACAGGTGTAAATATCTTCTGACATCTCAAAATTTTCGGCAAACCGTTTCATTTGATATACCCATATTGCAGAAGAGTATAAAAAAACTATTACGACATGTTAGAATATTTTTCAAATTATTCTCGATGGGATCTTTTATTTGATACCCATAATATGGGTACCCTTTTTACTTATATTATGAGTAAATATAGTATAGAGTACTGCTATGTATGGCATTAGAATGTGGCAAAAAAGGGTGTATAGAAATTGGTAGTTGTTTGTTGTTAAAATAATTAATTACAATATCGAACTACTCTTATGTGTGCTACGGGGAGAATAAAAATAGGTACACAATTGTAGGAATAGTACACCATAACAGAAATCGAGCAATCTGATGATTTAGACATCAGAAAATTAGTTACTCCTATCCATTGGCGTCGGAATTCATATGGAAATGTTATTCGTTGATCTGATTTCATGTACCGCCTACACAACCAGGTAAGATTTATTTTAAATACGATTTTGATAAAGAATGTTTGGAGTTAGACATCTAACACATAACTCAAATTAGACTACGGGGACGAAAATCTAAACCAGGCTCACCGATTGAAGATATTGCGCTAGAACCCGCTTATCATCAACCTTTTCCAATTAGCAATGCACTCCATACAGATTTACATTCCTTGTGCAATAGTGGAGGAATTCCAAGACACTACTATATCTTTTACAAATCATCTGACGTATTCTCAAGATAATATTAGCAACTTACTTACTGAAGAAACATCGGATAGTGAAGATTGACAACATTCAATTTTAATTTCAGATTTTTAATGCCATATTGTATTTTTTGTTTGATTTTACTAACTATAACTAATACAGAAGACTGTTTGTATTTTTATGTTTGATGTGTATTGTTTTTTTTTTTTAAAACTGCCATAATTTTGTGCTTATGTGTAGTTTTGTTTCAAAAAAGACTTGTCAAAATATATCAGTATACATAACATACAGTTAAAATACTTAAAGTTTATTGCGGTACTAGATATTTACTGTTTAGAGACGCTTTAGATTTCACGGCAATAAGCCAGTAATAGAACGTTACCATTTCTATGTTCATTGAAAAAGTTGGTTAGAGAACACAGTAAATAGTCATTATTGTACTATTAAATTTGAAAAAAATGCCGCAATAATCTTGTAAGTTGATATTACTGGCTTCATCATTATTATTTTAAACGGTAAGATACAATTACTGTTAAAACGTTTCAAAAACATTTTATGTAACAGTTACTTTTATGTATTACATAAACCTTTGAATATATAATGTAACTGTAATACTGCAAATTGATTCTTTAAAAAATTAGCTTTCATTTGATACATTGAACATGGTATAATAATGTTTTGTTAAAGAGATATGGTTAAACATCACTAAATATTTTTTCCTGTAAAATTTGATTTTTGCGATTACGTGGTTATTGCCCGGGGACGTCGATACGAGCTGTAACCAGCGACTTCGTTCACGAAAAAAATGTACAAAGGTTCACCATTTTTTATTCTGCGAAACCCTATAAAAAGGCCTATGACGTCTCTAATCATGATTCTCTAAGTAGGGTTCTATTAGGGAAAATCAAGCGGGCGTCCCTTCAATGGGGCGACGCTTATCTAAGAAACGCTTCCCCGGACCCCAGTCTGGGGGGGACGTTCCGATTCGCTTAGTAGCCCATAGGGCAACCGGTAAGAGTCCGTGCATAACCCGCTAGGGACATAGGGCCTCCCTCGGGTACTCATGAGAGTTTTCCACCCCCTCCCAAGTATAGACCGGAGGTAGTCTGGGCATGTTCAGCCCAGGCGACGTCATTCGTAGCGTTCAAAAAAAAAAAAAAAAAAAGACATAGCGACTATGTCCTTACAACGTCAACTGGAACCGGAGTTTCCGCCGTAATATTTAAAATAGAATAGTGAAAGTCCCATCGAAATAGGTCCAGCGACGTCGGAGATTATCCGGAACAAACAGACAGACAGACAAAAAAAATTAATTGTGATTTTCGGCATTGCTATCATATACATTGATATGCAATTAGTAAAAAACCGGTAATTTCATGTTACAAACAGACGCTCTAATTTTATTTAATTGTATAGATTCTAATAATAAATAAATAATAAAACCTGTCTATTAATAATCACGGTCTTTTTAGACTTGTCTTGGTAAGTGTATTTTCATTATTTTGATTAGTAGTGATACAATCAAAGTAATTAGTTTCCCCAGTTTTATTTAATTCCAATTACATTACAGTTTTGGTAAACCTAATTACTTCTACTCGTAGTATGATAATCGAGTAAGAGTACACGGTGTCGTAAATATTTTATCTACGAAGACAAAAAGAACTAGGTACCTAATACCAGCGAAGTTAGCCTCCATGTCAGTTGACCCATGATGCCATTGTAGCAGATTCTGGAAACATTTGCATATTAATACCTATTAAATTGTTAGTTTTTATTGAAATGGTGTATTTATTTATTAATTATTGTGTAAACTGTGTCTGGCTGTTCTACATTAATATCAATCCCTTCTTTTTTTATTTTTCTTTTATAATAACTTTCTAATAATATAATCCTATTATATAATACTAATTTGGTTATTTTTGAATTATTCTAGGTAAGGATTATCTGGAAAGATGTCTATTAATGAACAAAGGTTCCATAGAAAGAACGAAACTACAAATAGATAAAATGTGCACATTAAGAACTGTACATAAAAAGTATTTTGTGATCTTCAATGTAAAGGATAAAACGCTGATGGAAACTGCTAATAAATGGTGAGTTAATCTTTTATCGACCATTTTTATATACTTCTATACTATTTTATAATGTAATATTATAAAGAGGTAAAGTTTGTGTGCTTGTATGTGACGTTGAAGGGGGTAATCTTTGGATCTAATGAACCGATTTTGTATAATTTTGCCGCGTTTGGTTCTCATTCATCCTAAGAATGCCACCTTTGAAACCAAATCATATTTTCTAACTGAATTTATACCGTAGGTGTTGGGTGGGAACTGTGTTGGAGCAGAGGCCTTTAAGTGTGCTACTGCTATGACCTTAAGTTTACTTCTGTTCGGACAAAGGATTCTGCCCCTGGGGTAGCAGTAGCACATAAACAAGCTGTTATTATATAAAAATAACACTAAACAAAAGACACCACTAATTACTTAGTTCTCAAATTCCAAATTTATCTGACGTGTGTGACTTTTTATGTGATGTACTTACATTTTTTACGTATACGCGTATATCTATAAATAGATCCGTAGGTATATTTCTTGTTGTGCAAAATATAGTATTTTTATCAAAAAGTTTTCCTTATTGCGTAACTGCTTTAGGAAACAAGAAATAAGCAAAAAATCATAATCACATGGTTACTGTAAAACGTTAACAACAAAAAGTAGTAAAGTATTTGAATATTATGTATAATTTCCTTAATGTGTAAAAACTAATAGTGAGATAAAAGTTGCACTATGACCCAGCAACTGGCGCGGTGGTAAAACGGCCCGATTTACACATCGACAAGTACAGTAGCAAAGGTTTTTTTCCTAAAATTATAATATCATCATCATCATAACAGCCCATTAATTACCCACTGCAGAGACAGGTCTCCTCCCATGACGGAGGGATACTTGGCCTACTAATACCACGCTGGCCAGACGGATTGGTATAGGGTTTAATTTCAAGTTTTATTTATTTCGTAAAGATAATATTCACGGATAGTCCCTTAGTCGGATTCTACGACAACCATGGGATGAGATGGGGTGGTGACATATTGTATTCTTACTCCGTCATCACACGGATAAATTATAATATTATATTAAAATATAATTTCAATATTTTCTTTATAATTTTCAGCCATTTCGGGTATGCACCGAGGCTCACTAAGGAAGGTTACAGAGTATTTATAATTAAGTTAAAACATGACATCGATGCCAAACCGTCGGATTTTATCAACTTCCAAAATTATTTATTACTTGTAAGTATCATACCTTAAAATTTGAATGTTCGAGTGGAAGAATTTATGGTATACCACCCATACCTAGTGATTTTTTTTCTGATTTTTAAATAGCTTACTGAATTTTCGCGAAAAATGTAGTTTAACAAAATAAAGATTGGTAAATTTAATATTTCCGTTCTGTCCAACCAAAGAAAAACCATTTTTGAAATTAACTGGTAAAATATCACAAATCAATTTATTATTGGGTAAAAGAAACTAAGAACAGTGCAGGAAAACCACTCAATTTCTTAACATATTTAAAAGTTATAATCTTAAGAATATATTTTGTGAACCAACTAGAACTACTGCTACGGCTGCTAATTGCCTGGATAATGTTTTTACTGATAGTGGATACTTAAGCAAGTCCTTAATTAGTTGCTTGCCCTCAGATCACGGTGGACAAATAGTGTCTTTTTCAAATGGTAATAAATATAAACCTGAGGAGAAAATAATGTGTAGACCCATAACCTCTAATAAAATAAAAAAATTCAAATACCAATTACAGGATAAACTTAAAGCTATAGATTATACAGGTAATGATCCTGAAGTCCACTATAATTGTTTGTTTAGTACAATATCAAATGCTTTTTCAAATACATTCAAACAACAATATCAAAAGCATAACACTAAATCTAGATTCAGTGAATGGGCTACTGTAGGTATTTATAAAAGTAGGCGAAAGCTGTTTGACTTATATGCACAGAAACAGTACAGATTAGATAGTGGTTTTAGTGAATACGTTAGGAATTACTCTAGGATATTTAGGAAAGTATGTGAGCAGGCAAAGGCCATTCACATCAAAAGGAAAATAATTAGAGCCCCTAATAAAATGAAGGAGACTTGGAAAGTTATTAATAAAGAGTCTGGTAAATGTAAAATGAGGGATAGTGTTACTCGAATTAAATTAGAAAATAAGAATATTACCTCTCCTAAAGATATTGTAAATGCTTTTGAAGATTATTTTGCCAATATTTCTTTTAAACTGACTTCTTCAATCACAGTGCTGTAGCCCTTCTAGAGAATAATATTAGTTCTGCTTCTAAATTTAACTTTAAACGTATAGATTTTGGTGACATCCTAGGAGCATATAAACATCTTAAAATGAAGAAGTCTGAGGATTACTGGGGCATGTCAGTTAGCTTACTTAGTCATGTTATTGATATCATTGCACCTGATTTGGCACTCATATTTAACGAATGTATAGACAATGGTACTTTTCCTGACTTAATGAAACATAGTAGACTTATACCATTATTTAAGAAGGGATCTAAGGCAGAACTTGGAAATTACCGCCCCATCTCTATTTTGCCAGCTTTGAGTAAGGTGTTTGAAAGAGTGATGCTCAATCAAATGCTACTGCACTTTAAGATCAATAATCTTTTCCATAGCCAACAATATGGCTTTACTGGCGGGAAATCTACCACCGATGCGGGAGTGGCTCTAGTTAGCCTGGTTTACGACGCTTGGGAGGGTTCGCAGGATGCTATTGGAGTATTCTGTGATCTTTCTAAGGCATTTGATTGTGTTGACCATCAAACACTTTTGCTCAAGCTACGTCATTATGGTTTTGACCAAAAATCAATAGAATTGTTAAAATCATACTTAACAGATAGGCTTCAAACGGTAGATGTAAAAGGCATTAAATCGAATGGGTCAAACGTAAAAATAGGCGTACCGCAAGGATCAATTCTAGGGCCTTTTCTCTTCTTAGTTTATGTCAATGACTTGCCTTATATGATAGAAGCACAAGCTGGCATCGTTTTGTTTGCCGATGATACATCGATAATTTTCAAAGTGGCTAGGCGTACTGCAAATGCAAATAAAGTTAACAATATTCTGAATGCCATTTCAAATTGGTTTTCTGCAAACAATCTATTGTTGAATGCTGGAAAGACCAAATGTATAAGGTTTACACTGCCTAATGTAAGGCAAGCACATGTTGATGTCATGCTGGAGGGGCATAGGTTGGAATTTGTACAAAGTACTAATTTTCTAGGAATTACAATAGATTGTAAATTGCAATGGGGTGATCATATCACTGGTTTAGCCAATAAGCTTAGCTCTGCTGCTTTTGCTGTTAGACGGATTAGGCAGTTGACAGATGTAGGAACAGCAAGGTTGGTATACTTTAGTTACTTCCATAGTTTGATGTCCTATGGTATACTAATTTGGGGTAATGCAGCAGATTTAGAAACAATTTTTATATTACAGAAAAGGGCAATACGTGCTATTTATTGTTTAGGCAGGAAAGACTCTCTCAGGGAACGTTTTAAAGACATAAATATTTTAACCGTAGCGTCTCAATATATATTAGAAAACATACTGTATGTCAGGAAGAATATAAATAAATTCACAAAAGTAAGTGATATCACAGACAGAAATTTGCGTAATAAAAATAAACTGCTCCTTCCGAGCTATCGACTTAGTAAGGTTAGTGATTCTTTTAAAGGCGACTGTATACGCTTTTATAATAAGCTGCCTGAATCGGTCCTTGGTATGCCTGACAATAAATTTAAAACCTATGTTAAGACCACTTTATGTAAAAAGCATACTACAGGACAGACGATTACCTTAAAGATAAGAGTGTTTGGCTTGGTGCAGGTCTCCCATAATGTGCCATTAATAATAATGGCATAAGTTGTATTAGGTACATTACAATACGTTTTTTTCGTATGATATTTTAACTTAATGTTTTGTTTATATACTTATTTCAATTTTACACAAACAAATGTACACTCGTCCACATTTGATTTAAGAGTTAGGACTCGCAGAAATTTACTTCGGTCGATGTTAGGTAAGGGCGTCCCTCTGCTATTTGTGTTTCCCCAAATAATATTTATTTTTCATCTATTACTATTGTCAGGACTTGTCATGCTCACTATAATGTCATTGTTTGTGGTGGCGTGGAGGCCGGGTCAATCCCTTCCCTACGATATGGCGAGGGGGTTGATGGCTGGCCTTTGCGTTATACTCGTGAACGGGTGCTACTTGGGGTGACTGGTCGACCCTGACATTAAGTAATTTTCATTTTTGGTACACCACTTATTTATCTAGGGGATAATTTAGTTGAGCGACGTTTTTATTACTAGAAAACTTTACAAATGTGATTTGGTGCTCCCACTTTTGTGTACTACCTACAGGACGAATCTTCTAGTTTAAGATATTTAAAAATGTATATTGATCCTTTAGTGCAATCCTTAGTTTTTATATGGTATACAAAGGTTGCAGCACTTTGTTACAGTTACAAAATTGTTGTAAAATTATAGAGACGTCTAAAAAATGCTGCTTTAGAGTTTGTTACGCCGCTTCTTCTCTACTAGCGCCTTGGAAGCGGTGGTAAATTTTGGAAAACTTTTAATATGTAAACTTAGACTAAGTAGTTTTAAACTGACGTCAATAAGCTGTTATTTTGTAACATTATGTTGAAAAATAAAGAAACTGAAACTAAAAACAAAGCAACTAAATTGAAGAATTTCTCATCTTTATAAAATCGAAAAAAATAAATAGAGCATTAATATATAACTTTTTAAGCGCATTCAAATTAATATTTTCATCATAACAGCCCATTAATGTCCCACTGCAGGGACGGGCCTCCTCCCATGATGGAAGGATACTTGGCCTACTAATACCACGCTGGCCAGACGGATTGGTATAGGGTTTAATTTCAAGTTTTTCTTCTTTTTAAGTTTTTAATTAATATTTTAGATGGGTGAATTCTTGAAAAATGTTGACTACAATAGAGGTTACATTTTCATCGCTGACTGTTTAGACGTGAACATTGCGGAGGTTCTGGCAAAAAACAATTTGAGTGAATTACAACAATTTGTTCCTATATTAACAGTAAGTAGAATTATATTTAATTTTCACTAAATATTTATTTAAAATTTTTGCTCGTGTGATAACGGATGGAGAATACTTCTAAGGGTCGTAGCACGTAATTATAACGTAACCTAAACGGATCAGAATCGCCTCGCCTTTTTACTCGGTGTCAAACGTCAAAAATCCGATTACGTTACGATTCCGATTAGTATGCGTTGCAGTAAGAAGTTTAATACAAATAATACTGAACTAGTTGATACGGTGCCGATCCGTTTACGTTAAGTTATATGTGCTACGAACCTTATCTATAAAAGACCGTAAATAGTGTCAAAACGAGAAGCTAAAATCTTATTTGTTACGATGTGCCGATAGACCTGACTAGCTACGGTAAAAGACAGACCCCTCATGTGGTGTACTGATAATATCCACCAAGGTTTTTGTGATGATGATTCCCAAGTAGGGTTGGCATCAAGCAAGCGGCCCGCCGTAAAATATAGCCCAAAACTTTAGCAGCATGTGGAAGAAGAAAACATGCTGCGCCGACACCAAAAGAAAGAAAAAGAATTGGGATAAGGGCAGGGGAATGATGATGATTGTGAAATATAGTAACTTTAGCTACGCGTGGACAAACATTAAATGTCAAAAAACAAACAATCACTTAATAGTTATTATTTTTAAAAACCGAATTGGAGAATTTGACTGGACGCCATGACGAGAGGTTGAGCTGTCATTTATTTATTTTTTTTTACAAATTGATTTTTCGAAGATTTTGTGATGCAGAAGAGATGCAGTTTTGTTTTGCAAGTTCGTCGTCAGTAAATTAATATGAATAAATATGCAAGTGATTGGTGAATAGCTGGTGGCATTGTGGTCCTGCTGTTCCTGTCTCCATTTTACGCGTTCCCGTCAAGTTCTCAAGAAAGACAATGAAAAGTGAAGCATCGACTTTTTAATGTTATTTTTTATGTTACTTTTATACTTACTTTTACTTATACTGAATGTAATATCTCTCACTTGACACTGGCAAAATATGTAACTATGTTCATGAGGCCATTAATAAATAAATACAATACAATACAATACAAAAACCGAATTGTTAATTCTGATATATTTTACTACAGGAGGGCCAAGGCGGTAAAATCAAAGGTATAATATTCCTAACGACTTCAAAGCTAATAGAGGGATTTATAAAATTAGTAAAACCTTTCTTCAAAGAAAAAGTAAGGAATAGAATTCATGTCGCCAATAATAAAGAACGATTGAAAGAATGGATTTCAACTGATATTTTACCTGGAGATTACGGTGGCCTTGAGAAACCACTTGAGCAATTGCATGGTAAATAACTTCTTCTTTATAGCTTTTCTTCATGTTTATGGCTTTTACTGTTCACCACTATCTCAATAATTACTAAACTATTGTATATGTATCATCATCATCATATCAGCCAATAGACGTGAAAAGCTAGGCATAGGCCTACTCCAAATATTTCCACCTTGCGCGGGTCTGTGCCTCCCTCATCCATCGGAGTCACGCGTCGTATTTTTTTTTATGAAAAATACAACTCCCGCATTAAGGAACATGCCCTGTGTCGCAGGAACTTTTACAAACATCAATTTAACGGACACTACGAACATTCAGACTCAGGGCAACCAGAACATGTAGATCGCGAAAATATTTTTTCTGCGTGAAAATCGAACCCACGACCTCGAGCACAGCAGCCGAGTGCGCAACCTAGGCAGTACCTACACAGTACAGTATTGACTAGGCTTATCTGTCCATCATGTGAGAAGCCTCCCCAATTTGTGTCTTCCAGTATCTGTCATGGCAAATTCATATAAAATATTTTATTTCAGACCATTTATTAACGACTTTAAGCTCGGAACCAGTTCAGGAGCTGTTTAAAGAAATGAATGCAGCTTGCACAGACGAGACTAAAAGACAACAGGATGTATTCAATGAACAATACATGGGAATGGCTGGCACTTTCAGAACTATGACATTAGATTAACTCACTAAATTATTTAAGACGAGATAAAATGCTGTATCTAACTTGAAATTAAAATGTACTTTTACCTGACTCCTAAAAGCGGAGGAGGTTATTAAATTGGTTGTATTTTTTTGTACCATTAAACTCATTTATTTGGTTAACAATTTGATAAAAATACTATTTCGGTTTGATAGGGATACCGTTTTCCATTCCAATTTGGTCCTATAATTTTTTTTAACAAAGCAGTTTAAGAAATTGGGTATTATCCCAAAAATACGACATTGTAAATTACAATTCAAAAATTAATTTATAATATATTTTGTATTTCCTTTTCAATAAACAATAACATCGACAGCACGTCTATTATTACTACACTACATTATTCTCGACGTCATACGTCTTATTGCTATTTTTTTAAATCAGGCAAAAATTATTACAATTAACAATATTTTAGTCTTAATCTATTCTTCTTCTTCTAATCTATTGAATATGAATAATTGTATTGAGTAGTTATATCAGAACTTTATAATTATAAGATTTCATGTAACCTTTGAAACTGTACGAATGGAGCCAATGTTAAGGTGATGGCTGATCCAAGAACCACAGGTCAATGTCTCGCTTATGGTGGACGATAAGATATAAAGTATCAACATGTAGCATTAACAACGAAATTGAATCTAAAATAACAGAAAATCCTTTTAATAAATGGTATATCATCTTTATCAAATCAGCTATCAGCCAAAAGACATTGGTCTCCTCTAAATATTGTCAGCCTGCGTAATGTGCATCTTTCATCTACCGATTTCACGCGCCGTTCACCGAAACAATTAACACAATCAATGGTCCTATCACCACAGACCGCATTAATGTACTACTGCAGACGGGACTTCTCCAATGATAGAGGTAAACTTGACCTTTTAACACGCTAACCAGACGAACCTCATCTTCATATTATACTTTACATGAATTGATACTCTGAACAAACGAAATAATAAACGCTTTAAAAGAATATAATTATAAAAATAAGTAGATACAAAAATGTAAGAAATAAATAACAAATGTTATTATTCATATAATTTAACCCTCCAATAGTTTCAAAATATTTTTCCTTTCGGAACGTGTCATCCGAATGTCAAAACACCCGTTCCCAAAACATCCGTTCCCATTACAACCGTTTCCTTAATTATTTGTTTTCCAAATTGCAATTTTCCCAAAAGTAACATTTGGTTTGATATCAGTTTCTCCAAAAGAACTAATCCCAAAACATCCGTTCCTGTCACCACCTTTTCCTTAATTATTCGTTTCAAAAACAGACAATACGAGCCAGAGAACGGCAAAGAATTGATGCATTCGAGATGTGGTGCAGGAGACGCATGTTGAGGATATCCTGGACCGCCAAGCGCACCAATGCATCGATCCTTTAGCAGCTTCAAATCCAAACACGCCTTTCCACCATCTGCCAGCAGCGCATTTTGACCTACTTTGGCCACATAATGAGGAGGGGTGAAGAGAGCCTCGAAAAACTTATCGTTATTGGGAACACGGAGGGCAAACGAGCACGGGGACGTTCCCCAACCAGATGGAGCGATCAAGTGAGAGGCCCATCATCAACCACGTTTTGCTCTGTTGCCCGAGACGCGATGAACAGACACCGATGGAGCCACATCATCGAAAGCCGGTGCAAATCATCCACATCCGCTGATGACCACGATTCTCAGTCATGAGGGACCGACTACAGAGAGAGAGTATAACAAAATGTCAAACGGGTGAATTTAAACAGCATTATAATATTAGTTGATCTAAATTGAATTGCTATATTAATACTATAATTTAGTTATTGTAACACACATTTACTTAAGCCTGTGATTAAGCTTTTCTTATGTGTGTAGTGATAAACGGATGTACTAAGAATTAGCCTATTAGTTATAAAAGGGTGTCATAATAAACTGATGTTTTGGGGTATGTTTGCAATGAGAAATGAGTATTTTTGCATACTGTCATTTTATGAAACTGTTATTTTGAAATGGATGTTTTGGGAACGGGTGTTTTGACATTCGGATGACATGTTCCGAAAGGATATTTTTCTCATGTTAACCATTAACCTCCAACAAGTCTGGGTAGCCAAAGATGTCATACGCCCTGTTTGTGTGTTCTATAAAATATTCTCCTAAACCTGGTTTTGTGTGGACAAATGGTTCAATAGGGCAACACCTCCGAGACGGCAAGAAGACTGGCATTACTCGAGCCGTCTATTTATTAAATTTTAAATTCAATAACTTAAAAGTTTTGTTTTTAAGTAATAAATTATTGAAGTAATAATTACTGTAGCAAACTAATATTAAAACACAAAATTTTACAAAGCTGATTCGCATTGAAATATTACAATTAAGTTTCTCTTTTAAAGTTAATAAAGCATAAAAATATACACATTATTAACAAATTAATGTTAATAGTTATAATACATGGTGCTAAGTGTTGAATGAGTATTTTACAATGGCGAGCTAATTCAATCAATCAATCAATCAATCAATCAATCAATCAATCAATCAACTAGCCTATTGCAGTCCACTGCTGGACATAGGCCTCTCCCAATACACAGCCACAGAACTCAGCCCTGCGCCTAATTAAATAAAATTAATAACCATATTAGTTCAAATTTTGATTCATCAAAGCAGCTAGTTAAATTTAACACTAATTAAGATTTAGTCTGAAAAATCTATTTTATTTTCTATTGTTCGTATACTGTTATATAATTCAAAATTTAATTGTCGATTCAAACTATTTTATATGTCTATTTAATTTTGTTTAAATCTAGTTTTTTATCTTATTTTCCATGAGTTTTGTTACTCTATAAAGTAAAAACTACTAAACAGATTTTACTGAAACTTTGCAATGATATTATTTATTCTGCTTTTGTCTGCCTAATTCTTTATGAAATAGGTATACAACTTTTTACACTTATCATTCATACTCAGTGTAAATTTATCTAACATAGGTTGATGTAGAATTTTAAGCACGAGAAAAATCTTTATTAAGATGGAGCCACAGTATATAATAATACATTACGATCTGGATACAGTTGACGTTCTTCGTAAAAAGTATAATATTGACTCTGTAAATAAAAGAAAAGATGCGTTCAAAATATTGGAAGACTGGTTGCTGAAACAACATCATCATATCAAGAAGGAATGCAGTAAGTGCGTTGGGTCACCATTATTTATTTTTTTTAAATTTATTTTAGTTAAATTAAAACGGATAGACCAATTACATTAATTTAACAACATCCATAATTACACATAGATTAAATTAAATTACATAGGAAATAGCTTACAAAATAGTACACAGAATTATACAACTAATTAACTAAATATAAAATAGCAACAATAAAATATATTAAATTAACAATAACAAAACTAATAGATAGGTATCATTCATAGTTCATACGTCTCGCTCGCAGTACTGTAAGCATACAGTTAGTACACTCTTCCAATCATCATCGAACAGATCACATTGTGGGAATAAATCAAGGAGAGCGTTGAAATCCGCCATGACTCGTGGTATGGGGGACTGAGCTCGAGCCACTGTGTGGGCAAATGGTACCACAAATAATTTGTGCTTGCGATTCCTAAGGTAGTTATTTGGGGTGTAAAATTGGCATAACTCGCCATTCAAATTTGAGGAGTCTATTTTACCCCGGAGTATCTTACAAGCTGTCGAAAGCTGTTCATAGTTCCTGCGAACTTCGAGCGAATTATATCCTAATGAGCCAAGAAGGAATGTCGTGGGATATAAGAACGGATAGTAACCATAGACAAGCTTGTAGAGGTATCTTGGGAAGGCCTTTTGAACTTTCTCAAGTAGAAGCACGTAAGTAGTTTCGTGTGGGTTCCAGACACAGGCACTGGTTTCGAGTTTTGTTCGCACTAGTGCACTATATACGAGACGAATCACAGCTAGATTGTGAAAGTCGTTAGAATTTCTGAGAACGAAACCCAAACGCCTGTAGGACTCCTTTGCTAACGTTAAGATGTGATCGTGGAAGGTAAGCCTACGATCAAATGTAACACAGAGATCTGTCATGGTATCGGTTTTAGTTATAGGGACACCATTGATGGTGTAGTCAAAGCTAATGGGATTCTTCATTCGACCAAAGGTCATCACGTTGCATTTATTTAAATTAAGGTCCATTTCATTAACGGCGTACCACTCACATATTGCGTTGACATCTTTCTGTATACTAAGGCAGTCCTCAAACGACCTAACTTCAGGTCAAAGAAGACAAAGAGCTTCAGGTCATCTGCGTTCAGAAGACAGCTGGAATGCATAACAACACCTGGGAGGTCATTAACCATCAATAAGAACAGCAAGGGTAAAAGGATTGAGCCCTGATTTACTCCCGAACGCGTATGATAGGGCTTCGAATCATATATGCCAAGCCTAACGAATTGCTGTCGATTCCTAAGGTAATCTGCTATAAGAGCAAGAAGGTTCGAGGAGAAGCCTATATTTACTAGTTTTGCTAGCAATATATCATTATTAACCCTATCAAAAGCCTTCCGAAAATCAAAGTAAAGCACGTCTACTTGGGATCTCCTATCGAGACGCCTAGAGACGTAGTCTACGAGTGTAAGCAGGTTGGTGTTTACAGATCTTTTGCGCCTGAATCCATGTTGTTCGTCACATAAGTACTAGTCAACCTGCGCGTATATGTACCTCTGAACAATAGTCTCAAATAACTTAGCGGGAGAAGACAGAATGGCAATAGGCCTATATTCTACGACATCAGATCTATTAGGACCTTTGGGTATTGGTGTTACTCTTAACAATTTCCACTGGGGTGGATAGACTCCTTCCGTCAGTACCAAGTTAAAAATGTAACAAAGAGGACCACTAAGAACAACCATAGCACTTTTAAGAATTACAGACGGCAAGCCATCGGGACCAGCTGAGCCTCCGAGCTTCAGTCGCCGTATACTGTGGCAGACGTCCCAGCCCGTAATTTTAGTTAAGCTCACATCATTACTATTGCGGTCACAAGTAGTTGTAACGACGGTGACAGCTGCGTTCAGCTTAGGCACTTCGGTTAGAAAAACACTAGAAAAATAACTGGCAAAGGCCTCGGCAGCATCCGGTCCAGACAGCTCTTCTTTTTGGTAGGTTAATGTAGATTCAAAACCACCCTTTGAACAATTGAGACGTGTTGCCAAAATTTGCGAGGGTTAATTTTAATATTAGATTCGATACTCACTATGTAATCGTCATAAGCATTCTGAATACGCGACTTCACGTTGATAGGCCATAAGTCCGGAGATAGAATTGTTTCAAAGAAAGCAAGAGGCACGCCTATCTTATAGGACGTATAGTTGCCCTTCGTTCTGAGCTCATCCACAGTACAGGTGCCCATAGTACATATTTATGTCTAACAGGTAGTTACGGATTTCATCAGCATTAGATTCCATATTCCAGAGATGAATGTATTTTCGTGGCTCTACAGCTTTCAGAGATGTTATAGCAACGCCTGTAGTCCCTATTTATGAAGTTGTATAAATACCTTTTTGCGTCTCTACAGGTTGTTGTTGGATACTGTGTTTGCCCAAGTTAATTTCACATGGCCCGCACTCCTCCCCGCCATAAGGCGCAGCCAATACTGTGCAATCAACGCTTAAAGGCGGCGGAAACGTATGTTCTAGCAAGTGTGGTCGAGGTCGCCGCTGTGACGAGGGCGCACAAGGCAAGGATTGATCAAGATTGTATATAACTTCGGAGGCACCATCTTCTACAGTCATCTTGTTATCAAGAATGAGTTTTTCAATGTATTCTATACTATGTTTTGTACACTCTAGCTCGTGGACGAGTGTATCACCTCTGAACTCCAAGTCCATAATGCATTTCTTGTTGTTGTTATTCTGAGATTGTATGTCAGCTTGCGCTCGGGAAGTCGTCTCCACGTTGCCCAGTAAAAAGTCCACGTCATTCCTTAGAGTCTTATATTATTTATCTAGCAAGTCACTCATACCTGACTTTATTACCTTGATGTTCTCGGATATCTCATACATAATAGTATCCTGTGAGCAGTATCTATTGGTGTTTTCCTCACGGAGCGCGTGCAATTCCCTTAGTAGAATCTCAAATTCATTGGACAGGGGGCTGTTTTTAATCGGGGTAGAGGGACGTAAACACACAGGTGATGTCACCCGTGGTGCTTTCTTCTGTGTTGTAACGTTACCAGAGTCACCCGTACTGGTCGTTGGGCACTTAGTTTTGTCATCGCTGCGTGGTGGTATGACGGGACTTGCCAGTGTGTCGTTGTTTATTTTTTTCGGCTTTTTACAGCGACATTCATGACAGACCCAGCTGTTTTTCTGCTGGGAGGTCATTTCTAATAAGTAGTGACTATGTGGTACATTAGCGCATTGCAAATCATACTTATTTTTACATTTTGAGCATTTTAAGTTGATTTCATCCTCAATTAATTGTTTACAACCTGCACATGATGCCATCTTGTGATGAATAGCGGAAGTAGTAATGATATTCTATAGCAGTAAGAAACAATAAATCTGATAGTATTTCGTTCGAAGCGCTGTGGATAGATGGCGCTGTTAAACTACTCCACGCCAGGGGGTGCTCAGGTTTACTATTTGAATAAAAAACCGTCACAGATATTAGTTTTTTTGTTTGTTTTTGCACTTTTCTAGAAGTAACGTAAGGGATGACATAACTGTGATAAGAGAGACAATGTCTAGCAATAGACTGCGATAGCATAGTTAATTGATTGACTGATTTGAAGGCATAAAGAAATATCATGAATCACTCTCCGTGGTGACGGAGTAAGAATACAATATTCCCTCTGCCTACACAGGTACAGCCTCTGAACAGATGAAATACTGTTGTATTTATGAGGACACTGAGTTTTAATTTATAATCACTATCGTTAATGCACTGAATTATGGGAAAAATTTAATTGTTTTGATAAATTGTACTGGGTTGTATGTAAAGTTATTGCAAACGTCAATTTAGGAGATTTACACACTGAGTCACTTTGCCCACACTATCACTGATGACTTTCACGTTATTTATCACTTATACACAATTATTTCACAAACTAGTTCAATTATGAATTTAAAATAATAAAAGTTACAGAGACTATTATAAAGAGATGTTGCTTAAGGTAGCGACATCTAGCTAGCCATCATCATCATAAGCTTTATGACGTCCACAGTTTGACATATCATAACAGCCCATTAATGTCCCGCTGCAGGGACGGGCCTCCTCCCGTAACGGAGAAATACTTGGCCTACTAATACCACGCTGGCCAGATGGATTGGTATAGGGTTAAATTTCAAGTTTTCAAGAACATGAAGCATATTACTTGTTTCAGGATTTAGGTCCCCAATTTAGATCATTTATTGCCTTCACACTAATCTAATTCTCAATAGTAATATTTTAGTTAGATATTCTAGATGGCGTTGTCTAGATAATATAACTTGAACGCGACTGCGCAGTGAATCAATTGTGCCACTGCGTAGCAAAATGCGGAGTTTTGCTAAGCATGCGCCTATCCATGTTAGTATTTTTTTAGATATTATAAATGTTATTTTGTGTTTTATTACATATATGTGGACTGAAAGTCATATTAATGTTTATAATAATGTTGTATATTGTTTTTAGCTTACGAAATAGAAATGGATTCTCGAATATTTGCATGGCTGGAAGAAACTGTTTCGGATGAAGAATCTGTATTGGATATTGATGAAAATCGTGTAGATACAGTTGACAGTAACTGTTCTGATATTGTAGCCTCCGTGAAACAGACACAGAACAATCTTAGGAGGTAACTGAACGAGTCGATTTATAAAAAAAAAGAGGAAACAGAACCCAGACCAAGTGGTTTATGTGCAATGTGTCCACGAAGGAAAAAACAACGCTCTAGAAAAGCATGCCAACGTAGATGCATTTTTAGAGCCATAAATCACTTTGCACCGAGCATGTGACATTTATGTTCAGTATTTGCTATGAGAGACACATATCTATGGATAATAATGGATGACTAATTTTTAAAATTTATAATGTTTTCATTTTTTGGGGAATATTTTATCGTTCCTTGTTTCTAACAAAAGGCTAAGGTTCAAGGGACTTTTAATTTACGCAGAAGTCTGCATTTTTGTTATTTTTTTTGTAATTAAACTCTTTTATTACCTAGATAAATGCCTTTAATTTACTAAAACATATTTTTTTATATTTAAAAAAATACGATTTAAATAGCATGAGTATTTTGCTCCCGCGCGCCTATCCGTGTTACTTTTTAGGGTGCGCCTTCTCGAGGATTAACTTTTAGCCATATTCAATTCAATTTATTTAATTCGGAACTAAGTCCATAGTGTTAGTAACAATTTCTCTTAAAACTAGTGTTAGTAACTACAAAAAAACAATAACAATACAAAGTGTGTGATGATAGCAGCTTCACCTTGTAGTATGAAGCTGCACCCATCCACGAATTATGGGTGTGTCTCACCTATCTGCAAACACACTTACGATGCTGTTGGTGCTGCCGCGTACCCTGTACATATACCAGCTTACTTTTCAAAATATCATACATAACAAGCATTCATATTTACAACTTTTAGATAAAACCTAAATGTTTTCGATTTCAATTTCAGGTAGATATTATTATGAGAAATGTTTGACATTTTCTAAAGGATCAATTGAGAGGACTAAAAAACAAATAGATAAATTATGCATATTGAGAACTTTACTTCCAATGTACTTTGAGATTACAAATCTCGAAGAAAGTAGTTTGTTGTCGACTTTAAATAATTAGTAAGTACCATTTGTCTTGAAATTAAACCTTAGACTCGTACCAATCCGGTTGGCAAGCGTGATATTAGTAGGCCAAGTATCCCTTCGTCACTGAAGGAGGCCTGTCCCTGCAGTGGGACATAAATGGGCTGTTATGATTTGTTTTGGAAATCAATGCACCATACACTAATTTTCTTATTTTATGGTTACATGTTAAATTCTCTGCGCTTTTCTCAAAAAAGATCTCTAGATAACCTAAATTCAATCTTCTAATATTATCTCTCTATACATAATATTCATATCAATATTTCTACACTTAACTAAGTATGTCGATACCTCTGGGTTCAATTGGCGTATAAACCAAAACCGGACTTTTCAGGAGAGCGAAAAAACGATTTCAATTTTTTTTTAAATCATAGCATTTTTGTTATTGAAGTTACATAAAAATAATCAAGAAGAAAGATTCTTAGATTTTGAAGACGAAGAAGGCTACATCATCAAATCATGCGTTCTCCCATTAGTCATCCCATGGGTGTTATAAAAGCCGCTGATATTGTCTCTTAGAAACCAAAAGAAGGTTAATGTAATGAAAGATGGTAAAATTTCCTTCCGTCTATGGATGATACTTGTCCCAGCAGTAAAACGTTAATAAGCTGTTAAGATAAATCATCATAACAGTCCATTCATGTCCCGCACCAGGGACGGTCCTCCTCCCGTGACGAAGGGATACTTGGCCTACAAATAACACGCAGGCCAGACTGATTGGTATAGGGTTTATTTTAAGTTTTCCTTCTTTCTATGTAGCGGTAATAATTATGATAATGATATAAATGATGAATATAAAATGCTAAATTAAATATTGTTAATGACAATTTGTAGATAATTATTACATTATTACTATAAATTAAATATTGAAACAATTCTGTGAAAAATAAGAATTCAATAAAATATAATTAAAGATAATGAACCCGAGGTCAATGAAATTGCTAATATTTTATATAGGTAGTCAAGATCTTTTTTTAATTTTAACTTATAATTTTAATTTGCGTTTTATCATTATTATTACAATCTATTTATTTATCTCCGCAGACCTTGTAACAAAGGAAAACTAGCTTTACAATAATCACGCTTCATCATAACAGCCCATTAATGTCCCACTGCAGGGACGGGCTACTACCTACTAATACCACGTTGGCCAGACGGATTGGTATAGGGTGTAATTTCAATATTTCGGTTTTTACGACACCCATGGGATGAGATGGGGTGGTAGGTAACATATTGTAATCTTACTCCGTCACCACACGGAGATCACGTTTATTAGATTGATTTGTAGAGGCTTTTACGTCGTGTTTTCCTTCTTTTCTTTATGTAAAGATACTTATTTCCGATTGTTCTGGTAAAGTTATTTTACATTTTTTTTTGTACACTGAAGTCCCTTGTTAAACCATAAATATTTAATTTTAATATATTTTTCAGTTATTTTGGACACATCTCCAAGCTAACATCAGATCACCATAGAGTTTGCGTGTTCAAGATCAGAGAAGATGCAGATATAAAAACTTTAGATTTTACAGATGTCTTAAAATATTTTTCACTTGTAAGTTTTGTTTAAATTTTTCGAGATGTTTTTGTTTCTATTAGTCTTTTCCGAAAATTAATCCTCCTTCAATGTGAGCTACTAGAAGTTGAGGTTTAGTTTTCTAATCCGGTAAATACTTGAAAACGTCTTGTTGAGTCTTTTTTTTTTTTATGTAGATTTCTGAAAATCTGCTTGATTTTATTAGCAAAATGACGCCAATTGATTTCTGACGTTAGTTAGATTCAATTATTTTTTTTCTTTAATTATTTCGATATTTTGATTCATTGACCTTCCTAAAGAATTTTTTTTTTAAATCTTTATTAGTCAAACAAGGGTTTTATCACTCTGTGAACATGTCTGAAAGGAACTTTTCAGACCGGAAAAAACCACAGAACCAAGAAATTTGGGGGCGTTATGTATAAAACCACATTTTGTTGAAATCGAAAAGAAATCGTTAATCAAGGACGTACTTAAGAGTACAGTGTACCCAACACTACTTATTATAAGGGTGACACGGACCCGTCTCTTGCCATTTGTTAGCTACATTTTCCTGCACATATTATTTACGACAGGTTATGATTCTTTTCAGGTTTCAGAATTTCTAAAACACTACGATTATTGCGATGGATATATTTTTGTTGCTGATTTCTTGGAGAGCAATGCAAGATAATTTTTGTCTAGAGTTAATTACGTTGAACTCAACCAGGTGTTACCTATCTACACCGTAAGTTTTAAGTAAAGTTACTTGGAATACTTCTCCGTGTGGTGACGGAGTAAGAATACAATATGTCACTACCCCATCTCCTCCCATGGGTGTCCTAAAAACCGACTAAGGGACTATTCGTTAATCTTTACGGAATTAAAAGAAGGAAAACTTAGACTTAAACCCTATACCAATCCTTTGGGCCAGCGTGGTATTAGTAGGCCAAGTATACCTCCGTCAGGGAGGAGGCCCGTACCTGCAGTAAGACATTAAGGGTCTGTTATGACTTGGAAAACTAGCAAATCTTGATAACCACATCTAGAAAGTCTAACAATAAACTTTTAATGAAAATTGAAATGAATTTAAAAAATAAACGCAAGTAACCTATTAATTTTAGCTTTACTAGATAGATCATTTATTTGTATACTTATTTTTTTAGACCGGCCAAGGCTTTAAAGTTAAAAGCATCATTTACCTTACAAGATCAAAATTTGTTGAAAGTTTTGCTAATATGTTAAAACCCCTTCTTTCTGACAAGATGGGTAGTCGAATACATGTGACCACAAGCAAAGATGGTCTAAAGAAACTCCTATCTCCTGACGTTTTACCAGAAGATTATGGTGGTAAGTTATCAGAAAACACTTCCGCAGTTACATGGTAAATATTTTGTAAATGGCTATATGTTTATAAGTTTTTGGGAATTTATGGTGTTGCGAAAGCTGACCAAGAGGCTACTACATCTATACCTCTAGATGGAACAGTTGACATGATACCTGGCACCAGAAGGTCTAGTAGCGTCTTACCAGCGTAGCATCAGTAGTTTATTTTCTCTATTTTGTTGGTTGAGGGTGGCAAGGGACCACACAAGGAAATATTTGGAGGAGGCAAAATACGTCCATGAGTGAACTGCCATTGGCTAATAATTATGATGTTGATAATGTTATTGTTTTTGATCAGTATTGGGAACTGCTTTTTTATGTAATTGGAATAATAAACATAACTGATTCTTGTTGTTTTAGATGATCTTATTAAAACTTTAAGTTCTGAGCCAATTCAAGAATTATTAAAAGAGATGAACGAAGCCAAAACAGATGAAAGTAAAAGATAAGAAGCATCATTCGTTGAAAAATACTTGGGAATACCTGGATCTTTTCGAACCATGACTTTAGACTAATTAATTGTAACGTTGTATTAGTTGTAGACTAATAAAAAATTACTTTAGCGGAAAATTTAATTACCTACCTACAGTTTTTTGCGTTTTATTGACTTCACAAATAAAATATGTATAGTACTGTAAGTACAGTATTTTAAAATATAATGTCACCTTTTTATTTACCTTATACTCCACACTACCAACAGTTTTATAGTTCATCAAAAATTATGAGATTCTTGTAAAAAATAATTTACCTAATTTATTCAGAGTGGGATTAAATCCGACTTAATTGACCTGACCCAAATGGAAACTCTAGACAGAATGCTTCCAATTTGGAAAACAAGTTGTTCGTGACTTTTTATCACGGCGAAATAAGGAATGTTAGCAAGGCCCACGTGGTACCCATCACCAGTACTATCGACCGCATAACAATTTAGTACGTTAATGACCAACATGTCATTGATATGCAGTAAAAACAGTGCGGCAGTACGGGGCCTTGCGGGACGCCAGCGTTGTGGTCTATGCTTTCGAAGCAACTAACGTCGACAACCATTCGTATGCATCTTCAAGAAAAGCTGGTAACCTTTTTGCGCACTATCCTCAGAGAGGTCAAAAGCTGGCAACATCGACAGAAGATCCCTATGCCATACTCAATCGAACACCTTAGCCATGTCCAGGCACACGTTTGTGCAATACTTCCAGGTAAGCCATTGACAGGACCAAAAGCAGGATCGCCGAAAACCGTAATACCTCCATACCATCATCATCATTAACTTAACATGAATTGATACTCTTATTGAAATCAGTTTCTTTCTCAATATTTATACTTAATAAAAACTACTTACAAAAATGTAATAAAACCCTCTGAGGCACAAGACCGCGCAAGTAGGATATTTGGAGGAGGCTTATCTCCAGCAATAGACGTCCATAGGCTGATAAGGTGCTGATGGTGATGAAAAAAACGAATAATGCAATAATTTTAATACAGTAATAAAATATATTTTATAAACTTAATAAAGCTTAAAATTATAAACATTTGTAACGAATGAACCCTGCCAAATATAAATGCGATGACATAGGGTTGAATAAATACTTCACAATGGGAACCTATTTAACGCTATAAGTACCTAACTAAATAAACTTAATAACATAGCCTGTTCCAATCTTTCTTTATTAAAGCAAGTGCCGAAATTTTAACACTTTATATTGGTCTGAAAAAACTATTTAACTTCCTATTGTTTCTATAATTTTGTTATTTAATTCAAAATTGTATTCATAGTTAGGCCTTGAACGCTATTCTTAATTTAATTTAGCTAAAATAATAATATATTTTTTCTACCTTTTCCTTACGAGCCTTTGTTTCTTTTTAACGCGAAAACTACTCAACAGGTTTTACTGAAATTTTGCAGTAATAAAATCTATTCATTAAATTATCGTATGATGTTTAAATTGTCGCTACAACTGATCACAAAGTTTAAATCTACTTCAATTATTATTGTGTAGTCTAACTGTAATTAAAACGTAGTTTATTTTCTATCTATACTCTAAGCAATAATCTTACCTATTTTTATCAATAATAGCGTAAATACTTCTGCCACAGCCTAGCATAGAATATACGAAGATTATCAATGATATGGAGCCACAGTATAAAATAATACATTACGATCTGGACACCGTTGACGTTCTTCGTAAAAAGTATAATATTGAGTCCGTAAAGAAAAGAGAAGATGCGTTCAAAATATTGGAAGAATGGTTGCGGAACCAACATCATCACATAAAGAAGGAATACAGTAAGTACATTAAAGGATTTATAATTGTGTTGTGCTTGATCGTCTAATAAAATGAGACAAAAATATAAGTAAACAAAAGATAAATAATCTTATAGGTACTTACAAACTACGACAGAGGTATCTTATGCAGAACTTCTTAAAAAGTTAGCTGAATTTGCAACCCCGCCCCCTACCATTTCCACTACAAGAGCAGTTATTTCGGTGTCTCATCTGAATGGACACTTCGTGGAATGATCCTCCATCACATTTGTGTTTTTTTAATCCTATAGCAAACGTTCTCTCAAAAGTAGTGTGTAGAAGAATTTAGTTCTTCATAAAAGGTAATAGTTACGTAATTCTTTCTGAAATTCTATGACCACAATCTGTTACCTTTCCTGGACTAGTTATATTTGCTTTCTTCAACGCACAAGCTTACTTTTAAATATCTATACTAATATTATAAAGAGCTAAAGTTTGTGTGTTTGTGACGTTGTAGGGGGTAATCTCTGGATCTAATGAACCGATTTTAAAAATTATTTCTGTATTGAATAGTCCATTTATCGGGGAGTGTCATAGGCTAAATAGTATCACGCTATGACTAATAGAAGTGGAGCAGTTAAGAAATATGTTTAAAAAACGGACGCGTTTTTTTCGCCGTCCAACGAAGTGGGCACGGGTCATAACTTCCTTTTTGATTTCAGGTAGATATTATTATGAAAAATGTTTGATATTTTGTAAAGGATCTACTGACAAGACCAAAAAGCAAATTGATAAATTATGCACAATGCGAACAATGCACCCAAAGTATTTTGAGATTACAAATCTCAAGGAAAGTAGTTTGATGTCGAGTTTGAATAAATTGTAAGTGTATTTATTTATTATGCAATTAAAACATTTTTTTAAAAAGATAGATAAATAACGAATTTTGTAAATACATCAAAATGATTGTCTTAATTTTTTTTGCAAACTTTTGCCTTAAAATAGCTGTTTTAAAAACCAGTGGTTTTGTCGTTATCCATTTTTACTTTGCTGTCGTCAAAATATGTACTTTAAATAGTGATATAATAGAAATACATAGCATGATCACACAAATCATTCCATAGATGTAGGAGTAAAAAGACACTGATCAATATATTCTGTTTTAAAACAATAAAGAAAAATTTCCTTGCATCCCTGAGGAGAAACATTTTGTTCCTGCATTGGGACTTGAATGGGCTATTACGATTATGATGAATATACAAAACCAAAGTTTTTTTTTAAATTAGTAGTTGTTTAACAACTTAATTAAGTAAAAGAAACAATTCTGTGAAAATTACTTTAATAATAAAAATATTAAAGATAATGAACTCGAGGTTAATGAGATTGTTAATAGGATATTAAGTAAAGTAAGGATATTTTGTAATTTTAACTTAAAAATTTAATTTGAATATCACTATTATCATAAATTCTTATTCATTTATATTGATAGGGAAAGCCCTTTAGAAGCTAAGCCTTATACTACGCTAGCTTGTCGAATTTCTATAAAGTTGTTTAAGGAGCTTTCCTTCTTATGTTTTTTTTTTTTTGGAGATAAAATCTGTGAAATTTTGTTTTTAGCCATCTTTTACGACTCCCTAGGAGGCATACTGTGTATTTCCTGCATTTTTTTATTGTAATATTTATTAAAGTACATTTCGTTTTTTGCTTAACCATGTTTGTTTTTATTTCAACAAAAAAAATACCCAAAAAAATTTTACCCATAGTACAAGCTTGGCTTAGTTTGGGACTATATGGCGTTGTGTGAATGTGTGAAGATTATTTATTTATTATTTATTTAATTTCAGTTATCTTGGATATGTCTCCAAGTTAACAACAGATCACCACAGAGTATGCTTAATGAGGATAAGAGAAGATACAGATATAAAAACTTTAGATCTTTCGGATCTATATAAATATTTTTCAATTGTAAGTTTATTTATTTTTATTTTATTTCATTTATTCAACTAAGTTAATTTTTGCCTACATTTATTCACGAAATTTATTGTTTCTTAGTTTTGTGGAGGAAATCCTTTGTGCTATTTATCCTCCTGTATTAGTAAGTAGATTACATCAGATTAACTGTGGAAGCGGCCCATTGACTAATCAGAGTGCTGGGGTCTTAGCAAGCTCTTTAACATCAATCGATGCTATCCACGTTTTCTGGATTCTACTTCCGCAGATAGAGAGTTTCCCCAACATCATCATCATATCAGCCAATCGACGCCCACTGCTGGATATAGGCCTCCCTCAAGTACCTTGTGCTGTCCTGTGCCTCCCTCATCCATTCCCTTACATGTCTAAATTTTATTTTATTAGATCGTAACCTGCACTCAAAGATGATTCTGCCGCATAAAAAGTTTATATTATATGTATTATGCGATTAAAAAGCATGCCAAGAGCTGATTATGACGGAAAACTTTCTGCGATATGATGTTTACATGTCTCTCAAGGTTATGCAATATAAAATATATGCGTTTTGATGTATGCTGAATTATTGTAGGTGCGCCAAACAATTTTCTGCTAAATGATGTTAATGCCATTCGTTGTTATGCAAAATAGTATTCTGCCATAAAGAATACTGCTATAAACCTTTATTTGATTACTTTCAGATTACAGAATTTCTAAAACGCTATGATTATTGCGATGGATATATTTTTGTCGGAGATTTCTTGGAGAACAATGCAAGTGATTTTTTGTCAAGAGTTAATTATGTTGAACTGAACCAGGTTCTACCTATTTTCACTGTAAGTTACCTAAACTTTTAAATAATAAGAATACGAGATGATGAGATGAGATATTTAAGTTTTGGTTAGGCGGACCGGGGACATAAATTAATGTTCTCTCTCACAACCATGAGTAGTCCACTGCTAATCACTGGTCTCCTTAAGTTATATTCTATCTTCGTTCTATTCATCTACCTATTTTCGGCTACCTATCTATTTTCGATCCATCAGTGCAACTCATGTGAAGTCTACCCCAACTGCCTTCATTCCTATGAAATTGTTCGGCCATTATATTATTTGATCCTGCAAAAACCCAGTCTGCTACGTCTATCACGTTTCTTATATTGATATTTCTTATAACTGTAACCCAACAAGCACCAATGTGCTTGTTGGGTTACGAGAGAAAAAGTATATCATTTGTAAATTTTAGTGATTATTATCAAGTAGCTGCACATCCTGTAAAAGGTAGGTAAAATCAACGTTTTAAAAGATGGTTTGGCGACTCTGGTCTAAAACGAAAAATGATGAAGTATAATAACGTCAACTTGTATACCAATGTCGAAATATAAAAATGCCAACAATAAATTTTGTAAAAGTAGAAAAATGGCAAAGTATATTTTGGTCCTCGTGGATAAATGGTGAAGTATAATAATGCCCACTTTCTGCCAGATTAATTTAATGGGATATCATAGAAACGTTAACACCAAATCAATGAGTGTACAGTTGGGTTTGGCGACTAGAATATTATTTTGACTTCCTGGCCACTTCAAATGAAGACTTTTTTTATTTAATATTTGGCAAGTATTTATATCTTACCTTGTGTGTGGCTAAAAATAATTCATTGAATAGGCTTTTTATCCTTTGTACTATAATTTTCATAAATAAATGCGAAACATTCATTTCAATTCTTAGGCATTACCTCATATTGGCTTAGTATTTGTGACATTTTTTAGGTTGACATTTTTATATAGTGACATTTTTATAGGTGGACATTTTCATATTGTGGCATTTTTATAGGTGGACATTTTCATATTGTGGCATTTTTATTGGTTGACATTTTTATACATTGATTGTGGACGTTATTATACTTCATCATTTTTCGTTTTAGACCATAGTCGCCAAACCCGCCTTACGTCTATTGAACGACCACTAATTACTTACTTATTGACTTTTATTTTAAAGGCAAGTGGCAAAAAACCCTTTTTGCTTTGGTGGCTAGTAATTGAATAATATTGGAATATAAACTATCAGCATAAATTCTCGCAACGCATCAAAAATTTAACTACACCATCTAAAAGTCTAGTATAATACTACAATGCTAGGTAAATTTTGTATATTGTCTCATTTTTTGCAGACCGGCCAAGGCTTCAATGTTAAAAGCATTATATACCTAACAAGATCAAAATTAATTGAAGGATTTGCTAATATGTTAAAACCTATTATTTCTGATAGGATGGGTAGTCGAGTACACGTGACCACAAATAAAGATGGCCTGAAGAAACTTCTATCTCTTGACGTATTACCAGAAGATTATGGTGGTACTCAGAAACCACTTGCGCAATTACATGGTAAATATTTTTTGTGTCACTATTTATTTCTACTTTTTGGTACTTTACAGTTTAGCATTTCATAGCGTTGTGTGCATCTGGGGAAAATATAAAATAAATGGTATCTGGTACCATGAGTATCTTAAAAGGAGCTTAAAGAAGCTAAATTTAGTTCAATACCTACCTCTAGTAAAGATGAAAAATTTGACATGATAGCCGTGGCCAAAATATCTAATCAGTGCATAGCTGTAAGTCAAGTTGTCTCCATACTTAGAGGGGGGTTTTGCCTTTTTGATGTGCTCCTATTCATAGACCTCGCAGATTTGGTTTGACCTATCTTATTGGCCGATCAGCATTAGTTTTTCTCTTTCTAAGCACTTTTTTCTTGGTTAAAATAATTATGTACACTCATTGTTTTAGATGATCTTGTAGAAACTTTAAGTTCTGAACCAATGCAAGAATTATTAAAAGAGATGAATGCAGCTAAAATAGATGAAAGTAAAAGACAAGAAACTTCATTCCTTGAAAAATACTTGGGCATACCTGGATCTATTCGAACCATGACTTTAGACTAATCTGTTTTGGAAGGTTTTGCGTTTTAATGTAATCAAAAAAACAAAATTGTTGGGAATCTTGTACTTTTTTTCAATCAAATAAACAGAAAACCCGTTTTTATAAAATATACTTTAAACGTACATTTTATTCAGCATTTTCTTCAACACCAGTTTCAAAGTCATAAACCAAAAATAGGGATATCTATCAACAACCACTTTCGCCGACGATTATGGCATAGTTTTATGCAAAATATCACCAAGAAAATCTGATAGATTAATTTTGTAGCTAAGTCTATTAGCATGAGCATTTGTGGTAGCAAAGGTCATAATTTAAATGAATTCTTGTCAAATCCCTTTTGAAAAACATTTCTTAGCCAGATTTTTTCCCATGCACTATCCGTTTATGGAATGATTAACATGCCGAAATTCTCCCAAAACTACAGTAGAGATTCCTTCAAGAGAGGGGTGTATAGATTTTGAATAGTCCGGTAGCGCGTGTGATGTGATGCCTCTGGTGTTGCAGGCGTTCATATCTTTCGGTAACCAGGTGGACCAGATGTCTGTTTGCAACCATCGTGGTTTGAAAGATATTTATGTCTGTATGTTTCCTTTGATGTTAAAATTCAAATCCAATGTTCATTTTTCATATATTATTGTTTATCTGTTGTCTAGTACCCATAGTACAAGCTTTGCTAAGTTTGGGACTAGGGCGATGTGATAATCTAGGTGAATGTGTCAGGATTTTTTATTTATTATTATTTTAAATTTAATTGGACCCAAAACTGAGCCTTGTAGGACTCCAGTTGAAATATTGTTAATATGAGACCTAACTGCTTGTTTGCAATTTCTTTCATCGACCGTAGTTTTCCTGCTGTGTAAAATGTGATTTAAACAGTTCAAGTACCTTTTCTCTAATGGTTTTATCAAGAAGCAGTGGCCTACCGTATCAATCATCATCATCATCATCATCATTTCAGCCAATCGACGTCCACTGCTCGACGTGCACTGAACATAGGCCTTCTCCAAGCAATGGCACCTTGTGCGGTCCTGTTCAATAATGAAAAATGAATTAAAAAAAAAAAATACCGTAATGGAAAATGAATAAATACCGTATCAATGATGGAACTTAAATCTAAAAATACAACAGACACTTTGTACTTGAAATTTTTATGCTAATAAATTTATTCATTAAAACATTTTTAGAAACTGATGTTTCAACCATTTCCTGGTTTCGTACTGTTTGAAATAAAAACCAAATATTTAACCAATAACTTTTTTATTTTATTTTATTTTATTTATTTATTATTATCACACATACAACTATTATCACAGGTACTTATAACCTAATTCAATAGTCTATGTACAAAAACAAAAACAATTACTAAAAATATCAATAAATTACAACTTAAATAATAATTACTCTTTGTGCAAACATATAACACAATAAGTTACCCGTGTGAATTCGTTCAATGTACATGAGAACTTACTTTTATTTTTATGTATTTACAAAAATAAAAAATATTAGTCTAGTACCCTAGCACAAGGTCAGCGTAATTCAGGATTTATTATCACATAATGTCAAATTGTCCGAAATATTTTGTTTTATTTAAAAAATATTACTATGTAAGCCGACTTAATCTATACGATGTATGGCTATTTTTAAATAAATGAGATTTAAAAAAAAAAAATATTACTATGTAAGGAATTTTTCTTTAAATTAATTAGAAATGACTTCTAATGTAGCAAAGTCAAAAACAACACAACCAAATAGAGAAACTTTCCCTTTTTTTTTTAAATAAATCCATAGAATAATATTTAAGGCTTCTTTTGAATTGTTTAGAATACTAAAAATGCTATTCTCTATTCCTTACTTTAATTTTAAGTTTATTACCTATGCTTCTTGTCTTATCAAAAAAAATACTATTGTTGGTATTTTATGAACTTTTAACTTATTGGTAGGTATGTTATGTTTGTGTCAAGCAAAGATGAAATTATTGATTTATCTTTGCTTGACAAATTGACTGATTAATAAACAGGTAGTATATTCGCCTTATTTCTTATAAAAACAACACCACAAAAAATATAATTAAGGTTTTTATTTCAGTTTATTTACGAAACATTCATTTAAAATATAAAATTATACAAAATTAAAAACAGCAGGTACATAATAATAGTTTAACCTTTTACCTAATCAACACTTAAAGATTTAAAGGAGCCAGGCATTCCGGAATATTCCTCATTAAATTTTCCTTCTACTCTCTTAGACTCGTCTGTGCCAATTCCTTCCATGAATTTAATAACTTTTACATGGGATTCTGAACACAGCTCCTTGGTAATCAAATCTGCAACATAATTTAAGTTAACTAATAAGCACAATTATACAGTCTACGTTCTTTGACCCACTGCTGGGGTTTGATGGATAGTGGGAAAGAGACACAAGATTCCGCGCAATGGAAACCTTTTATATACGTACCATTTATATTATGTACCTTTTGTATGATGTAGTTAAGATGATAAATATGGGTTCAAATGTCTTATTTAAGGGTTAAGAAATCAAGTTTCAACCCCAAGTTTTAGGTCTGTTCAACAAGCGACTATGTGCGTCACGGTATTTAACGTCCAAAACTAGCTAGAAGTTTGATTATTTGAACGCCAAGGTCGGTATAATCATTGGCATTGTTTAATCCACCTAGTGTATAAAATGTTTAAGAGCCTTTATTACTTTATAGCGCCGCCAATGATTATGTTTTTTTTCTATTGGCGGCGCTAGTGAGACACGTAAAGGGCCTTAAGTAGAAGAGTTATTGTAACTGTTGAAATTACAGCACTATAAGATTTAACAATTTGTGTCTAGAGAAGTAAGGGGTTTTGTGCTTTGGCATTGTAGACGACCATGAGCAATCTTCCGCAACAAAAGGAAAACAGAAAAGCGTCAACGCTTTTCTGTTTAAAAAAAAAAAGGTTTGAAGATTTTTAAAAATCCTTTTCCCATCCCCATTTATTGATAAATAGAAGAGAAATCGTACCATTTAATTCCTTAATACTCTTTTCCTCTCCGCCATAATCACTTGGTAGGTTTTCTTTGGGAATATGGTCGTAAAGACTCTCATAGCTTGAATGTATAAAAAGCCTTTCTTTCATCTTAGAAGACACGCCTTGAGTAATTATTGTCATTAAGCTATCGAATACCTTAGAACCACTTATTAGATGAATTTTCTTTATTCTTTGTGCCATTGCTTCCTGTAAATAGAGCAAATACAATAAATAAATTGGATTTTATGTTTATAGATTTCGGTTTTAAGAGAATAATAATAATAGCCTTTATTAACAATCTTTAAATTTACATAATATGTTTAATTTTGTATGACTTGATGCACACCGATTACAAGATTGTCTTGCTTTTCAGCATAGGCCTCCCCAAGATTTCTCCAAATTGTTCTGTCTCTAGCTTTCCTTGCCCAATTGTTTCCCGCTAATTTCATAATATCGTCCTCCCATCTTCGACATTGTCTACCTTTCTTTCTCTTTTTATATCTAGGGCACCATTCCGTAACTTCTTTAGCCCATTTTTCTGTTTTGCTTCGCATTAGATGTCCAGTCCATTTCCATTTCAGTTGTTTTATTCGGTATTTTACATCCATAATCTTAGTTTGTTTTCTCATCGTTGTTAACCGAACTTTGTCTTTTAGTTTTATATTAAGAATGCTTCTTTCCATTCTGTGTTGACAGGTTTCTAATGCTTTGATATTCTTGTTAGTGCAACTCCATGTCTGGCATTCATAAGTCATGCTCGGTAGGATACATGTATCAAAGACTTTCTTTTTACCTGCAATTGGAATGTCTGAGTTTTTCATTATGTCTTTTAAGGCCCAGTATCTCTTCCATCCTATATTTATTCTATTGTTTATTTCTTTTGTTGTGAGGTCAGTGGGAGATATTATTTGGCCGAGATACGTATACTCGTTGACATACTCCAATTCAGTAACGTTCTTAGGTTTAATGGGAATTTTTAGGTGATTTGTCATTAGCTTTGTTTTCCCTGAATTTATCAATAATCCAACCTTTTCGCTTTCATTAACCAGTTGTTCGATCATGTCCTGTAGGATCTTTGGGTCTTCGCATATTAATATAAGGTCATCAGCAAATCGTAAGTGGTTTAATAATACTCCATTGACATTTAATTTTATACCATAATCACTCCATTCTAGTTGGCAAAATATATGCTCTAGAGTTGCTGAGAAAAGTTTGGGTGATAGAGGATCACCTTGTCTAACTCCTCGTCTAATGGGGAAATATTCTCCAATCTTTTCTGTGCGTATTCTTGCTGTCATATTTCCGTATATATTTTGAATTATACGAATATACTTGCTGTGAACTCCTTGTGAGACAAGAGCTTCCCATATTTTCTCATGCTTTATCGAGTCAAATGCTTTATTGTAGTCTATAAACGCCAAATAATAGTTTATTTTATAATCATTGCATTTCTGAATTAACTGTTTTATGGTATGAATATGGTCTATAGTAGAGAATCCACTTCGAAACCCAGCCTGTTCCTTCGGCTGATTTTCATCTAATGTTTTTGATAATCGTTCTAGTAGTATTTTAGAAAATATTTTATATACGTTAGACATTAGTGATATAGGCCTGTAGTTCGAAATATCATCTGTTCTGCCTTTCTTGTGAAGTAAGGTTATAGTTGACGTGGTCCATTGATGAGGTATATGCTCTGTTGTCAAAATTTCGTTAAATAATTCCGTAAGTGTTTTCAAAATAATCTGAGATACTCCGATTAAAAGTTCATTTGAAATACTATCCTCGCCTGGCGCTTTTCCTTTCTTTTGTGAATTAAGAGCTTTAGTAACTTCGTCCTTTAATATCATTGGAATCGTTTCTTCGAAATCTTCCTTGTCGCATATAGTTGATATTATCTTATGTTCATCATTATAAAGTTCACGATAAAAATCGGTAGCTGTTTTTAGTATTTCGTTTCTTTTTGATTTGTGTTTTTTTGTTTTATGATGTGTTACGTTACTAATCCAATTAATATTTTCTTCAAGTTCTTTCCATGCGTTCTTAAGTCCACCTGATTTGGCTATGTGAATTTTTATTGTTTCTGTTCTCACTTTTTGTCTATACTTTCTTATTGCTACATTTATTTCTTTACTCAGTTTTGTTATCTCTTTTCTATTAGTTTTCCTTTTTTGAAATAAAATTGCTCTTCGTTTAATTAACTCTCTTGCTTCTGATCCTAATCTATCTTTTTGTATTTTGTCCCTTTCTATATTTCTGTCTGGTTTTATTGGTGTTAACTCAGTTTCTAAAGATTCTAATACGTGACTTGGTATGGGTAGTTGTATTGGTAGCTTAGTATTCTGTATATGTTTTCTTGATTTCTTAGGTTCAACCCCGTGTAAATGTGCTCGGAGTAGCCTATGGTCAGAATTATAGTTGAATTTGTTAAGAACTTCTACGTTTAAGAACATCTTAGGTTTGTTTGTAGTTATGAAATCTATCTCATTTTTATTTTGCCGTTAGGAGATTCCCAAGTCCATTTCCTTTTAGTTTTCCTTTTGTAAAAACTGTTCATAATATGCAAGTTATTTTCTAACGCGTAGTTTATCAACCTCTGTCCGTTATCATTTCTTTTGCCGGTAGTATAAAGTCCTAGTATCTTATCTTCATTAGGTTTTCTCTCTCCTACTTGGCTGTTAAAATCGCCCATCACAATAACGGTGTTATATAATGTCTCCATTGTATTGTTTAACTGTTCATAAAAGTTGTTTTTCACCTCCTTTTTTGATACTTCAGTAGGAGCGTATACCTGCACTATTGAAGCTGGACATTTGTACCCAGGAAGTATGATGTTTAGGACAACTATCCTGTCTGATATTCCTTTAAATTCTATTATATTATTTTTTAGATACTTCTTAACTAAGAAACCCACGCCGTATAATCCTGGTGTTTCATTTTTGTAGTAAAAAATGTGTTTCTCGTATTCTTCAATTTTTTCAGTGTTCCTACGTACATCGCTTATACCAAGGATGTCCCAGCTGATATCATTTAAAGCTTGTTCAAGTTCTATTAAATATTCCCGTGATTTTAATGATCTTGTGTTAAGTGTTGCAATGTGTAGTCTCTGTTTCTGATTTGTTATTTTTTGATTTTTTGTTGTTAGATTTTTGGTTGTGAGATTCTTCGATATGAAATCTTGGAGGGTATGGTCAATAACCCCGCGGTGACCAGCCGTATTGGGGTTTTTATTGTTTTCTTTTAAAGTTTTGCCTATTTTGTTTGTTTCAATTTCGTAACCGGTGTCTAGTAGCTGCTATTGTTGAGATGGTTTTTCATTAAGAGAGGAAGATCTTGCCCTCATATACTCGAATGCATTTGTTTTGTGCAGTTTGGGAGGTGCTATAATATTTATAGAACCACTGTGTGTTGGTGTGTGAACCATGTTAGGCGATGTTGAAACCTCTCTCTTTCTTTTTTCAGCATCAGTTTTTTCTCTAATTATTAATTTATTGTGTCGGATGAATGCGTCTTTGCCCTTTTGCTTTTCCTGTTTAAGTTTTTCTTGTAAGTTCTTCCGTACTTCCATCGTTTCTTTAGAAAAGTCTTCAGTAATATATGTTTGTTTTGGCATTCTCATCTTATTTCTTAGTATTGCTATCTTTTTTTGGAATGACGTAAAAGTAATAAGTATTGGCCTTACTTTCTTCTTATCTTGTTTTCGTCCCAGTCTATAGTAGTTATTTATTTCGTAAATATTTATGTTTATATTAAGGTTATTTAGAGTGTCTTTTATTATATTAAATAATTCTTGTTGATTATTTTCTGTTTCTTTTATTCCGTGTAATATCAAATTATTTTTCCTACTTTTGTCCTCCAAATATTTCACTTTATCATGAAGTCTTTGAATCTCAGATTTTAGGTATTTATTTTCTTCCAAAATTGGTTGTAATTTATCATCTATATTTCGCATGATACTTTCAGTAATTGTTACAGTTTGTTGGTGAAGTTCAGATTTCATCATCTGAAATAATTGTATCATATCTTCTGACATTCCGGTAGAAGTCATATTGCAAAATCCAAAGACAATAAATATTTTACGTGTATTGGAACGTATCTCGCCTATTAGGTTGGCACTACTGGATGACGTCTTTCCAGTTGTCACTGACAAGTGTGTCAAATAAAATTTCCGATATGTCAGTTAAAACTTAATGAATGTAAAGAAATTTCTAACCTTACAAAGTAAATGTTGTCTTCTTTGAAGTTTTATCCTTTAAATCAGTGATCCAAATGTTCCAAATGTTCTTTATCTTCGTACTATGAAGTGTAGTGAGGTGTTCAGTTCGTTTTCACTTTGATTTCGATTAAAAACCGGGAGCACTTTTACGTACAATGTTGTGGTCGGTTTTAAGAGAAGAATATAATAAATAAATTTATTTACATAAAATTTAGAAATGTTTCAAAGTCAACATGAAATGTTAAAAAAACATTAATTTCCAATTGCTTCCAAAGGGAATTCATTACAAATTAACCGATAGCTAGGCCCTCTTTAGTTGCAGAAGTAAGGACAACACCCTCTTTATAAAATTCAGTCCGTCACTCTTCGTGTATGCAGGTAAACAGCATTCACGTGTTTTACGGAGCTTATCGTTTTTGTATTAATGCACTAGCTGACTCGTGCCCACTTCCTTGAGCGGCGAAAAAAAACGCGTCCTTTTTTTAAACATATTTCATTGCTACACGGTCGCCATTCAAGAACCTAAATGCCTTAATGACAGGTTTTTTTAAATAAATGATTGTAAGCATACTTACATGAAATATGACACGTCCTTTATGTGATGTTACAGGGTTAGCTTTTTTAATGACAGACATTGTAATTTTCGAACAATCGATTATATGTTCATACCCAAAACAATAATCGTTGTATAGTAAATAAGTCACCAACTGAAACATAATTTACTAATTAAAAAAACCAGCTTTATCTAAAGCAATTATCTACTATATAAAAATAAGTCGGGTTTTCCTTCCTGACGCTATAACTCCAGAACGCACAAACAGATTTCCACGGTTTTGCATTCATTGGAAAGGTCTCGGGCTCCGTGAAGTTTATAGCAAAGAAAACTCAGATGCCCGTGCGAAGTCGGGACGGACCGCCAGTAATACTAATAAAATTAAGGCCGATATAAAAACCGTTTCAAAAATCAATTTATTTATTTTTTTATATAATAACTTTATATTTTTTTAGATAATATAAACCTCTAATTAAACGATCTTCCTGAAATTGAAACAACTTGGAGATAGACCGTTAAAAACTAAAAATCTGTTCAACTTTTTTTTCTCTTCCATACAATTTTTTTTAAATGGTTTATTATTGACTAAGTACCAGTCATGTTATATAACCACTACGCCACAGAGGTCATCGCATTTAATAATATTTCCAGTAACGCAGTCCTGTGAATCCCTTATCGATCAGTTCATCCTCATACACCATTCATACAAGTAACGCTTCCACACAAGCATGAGATAAATTAGTAAAGCACTCACCACACTGAAGTGTCTGTAGTAATCTATGAGCTTGTAGTCTTTTTCATCATGACCTGTCATAGAAGTAACTATCACACGATAGTTTTCTTTTGTTGGTTTTGGTAGAAGACAGGTATTTCTAAAACATTTAATTTGAAAAAAAGGCCTAAAAAAGAGCACTCGTAACCGCATGTATGACTCACTTAATGAATGTGGATGAGGCCCAAGCTGTTTGCCAGGATCGTGACAAGTAGCGTTCTGTCGTCTCTGCCTACCCCGAACGGGATAAGGCGTGAGTTTATGTATGTATGTATTAATTTGACATGCTTATAGTCAGAGAGTCAAACTATCTATCTTCAATTCGCATGAATCACTTGACACATCGGAAAGTGCATTATAATATAACCCTCTTACTCATAAACGCTTATTAAATTTAATCATTGTTTAGCGAGATTTTTATTACGAAAACCAACCTTATACCAAACAATGTAAGAGTATAAGCTAATTAATCAATTGACTAAAATTTAAGAGGCGTTTATGAGTAAGGGGGTAAGAAGATATCTAATATGATTTAATTTGAGCTGTTTCTTTTCCTAATCTCTAACCTCTGCAAACATAGCTAAGTAAGTAATAATATTTATTAGTACAAAAAGAAATTACAATTTTGTTCAACAGTTCTGTGGTCCCCACACTAGGATTCCCTGTGTTGTGGGGACCGTGTCTCTTCATGTGTGTGACACAATAGTTTTAACAAAACAAAATAGTAAGTAAAGATAATGAGCATACAAAAGAAAAAAAAACAATATTAATAAATAAAATAACAAGATCAAGTAAATTACCTACAGTACTGTTGTGTGTGGGTGTAAGTGTGTGTGTGTGTGTGTGTGTGTATGTGTGTGTTGTTTATTTTAGTAAGCATGCCAATTCTCGTTCCTTATAACCGTTAAAGTTAACTTTTAGTTGTCAAATTGTCTTGTTTTTGCTATCGCAATTGTAATCTTTTTTGGTCGTGTTAAAGTTTTATTTAGAGTGTGACAATTTGACATCTAAAAGTTAACTTAACCAAATTTTTAACGATTTTAAGGTACGAAAATAGACATGCAGTTCATGTATGTTAGTAGACCTTAATAAAGTGTTCTGTGTTGGTTGGAGCTGACGGCAGAACTTCTCTAAATAGCTAAGTATGTCAAGGTTGTCTGTGCATTTCTTGCTTAAACCAATGACGGCGTAGGCCTATTTGCAGCTTGAATATTTAGGTTTTAGTTTTGGTGAAACTTTAATGTAATTTATCTCATTATTGCTGCCTCTGTGGCATGGTCATGATTGTGGCTGTCGTACATGAGATCGCGGGTTTAACCAGGACCTATCCAGGACAGGTATTGTCTTTAGTCTGGATGTTCTTTGTGTCTGATAAATTGATGTCTGTAAAGTCTCCGCGACAGAGAGCATGATCCCTAGTGTGGAAGTTGTCTATTTATAATAACACTAGCTGACCCGTGCCCACTTCGTTGGGCGGCGAAAAAAACGCGTCCCTTTTTTAAACATTTAATTACTGCTCCACTTCCATTAGTCATAGCGTGATACTATAATAATATAGACTGTGACACTCCCCGATAAATGGACTATTCAACGCAAAAATAATTTTTAAAATCGGTTCATTAGATCCAGAGTTTTTTACCCCCTACAACGTCACAAACACACAAACTTTACCTCTTTATAATATTAGTATAGAAAATGTATTGGTTCTAATTTGCTTGTTTTTCAAGTACTTACACCATAGCATGAAATGCTTTAAATTCATTATGAATATCAATATTTTGTAAAAACTCTGGACTTAAACTGGTATGAGTGCACAGTTTATCCAGTTTTTGTTTTGTCCTCTCTATTGAGCCCTTATTGTTGATTAAATATCTCTCCAAAAATTCATCATCTGTAATTAAAATATTACTTATCGTAATACTGAACTGAAAAAAACTTCTTTTTAACATAGGAACGACATAAGAATATTTTTGTTCGAGCTTGATATAGAGCAAAAACAGTCCAGGAATTGAGGCATTTTAAGCGGCCATTCCTCATAATCATCATAACAGCCCATTAATGTCCCACTCCAGGGACATGCCTTCTATGGTGACGAAGGGATACTTGGCCTACTCATAGCATGCTGGCCTGACATATTGGTATAGGGTTAAATTTCAGGGGGGTTAAATTTTAGGGTTAAATTTGTTGTAAAAATAGACATCAGTTATATTATAAAGCTGTTGCCTTACGGTGCTAATAGATTTATGAAAGATTCCCTTATTATTTTTTGTTGAGATCTTTTATAAATCTTTTCCTTTGTATAAGTAATGCATTTTTATACACATCATGCAATTTTACCACTGTCACCAGTTACAAAAAAAAATATATGACTTACCAAACTCTTTAACTTTAAAATGATTCTGCAATTTTATCCAATCTCGCAAATTTTCAAGGTCTTGTTTCAACCTATTCACGTCATCATAGCCAAACGCGGTACGTACAGCTACTAACTGATTTTCATTGAATTTTAAAAAAGGATTTTCTTTTATTTTTTCCATTGTTACTTACTAAAATGTCAGCAAAGATGGTGGAATATTTTATGAATCAATTGATTTAAATAATTATTTGTAAGACTTTTGCTTAGATGTAACTTTTTAATTATAATGTCAATTATACAGTTTAAACAGAGTATTTAAGCCTGAATTAAATTTTAATTATACTATTTAATTTTTTTATTAGTTTATTATTTAAATAGTGCTATTTATGTGAAGGTCACGGGAAATAAATTTGTAAACGTATTCGTTTTTTTTTTTCAGAATGTACACGTTCTTTAAGTTATATAACTTTTGAGACAAAGATAATAATATTTATATTATTATTATTTTGTTTATGTAATGGGAGGCAAACGAGCCAGCCACCAGATGGTAAGTGATCACCGCCGCCCATAGACACCCGCAACACCAAAGGAATCACAGATACGTTGCCGACCATAAAAAAGAGAGTAAGCTCGTTTCTTGAAGCTATGTATTTATGAATGTTGACATAAAAATATACTAGAATAGAACGTCAGCAAGGTCATTACAGGGATGGGTGACTAGTAAGTAATATTTCATCTCAGGGTCTTCATACTTCGAAGGGCCCCTAAATGTCAATCCTGGGTGTTGCTGTAGTGTCTTTAAGCCACATAAGAAGCAAAAAGGCATGAACAACTCTCGACATAGGTTGACCACTAACCAAACGATAAATAATCTAAAATATTGGTAAGAGTGTCTCCGTGTGGTGACGGAATAATAATACAATGTGTTATCACCCCATCTCATCCCATGGGTATCCGTCAATAATATATTTACGTAATAAAAAGAAGGAAAACTTGAAATTAAACCCTATACCAATCCGTTTGGCCACCGTGGTATAAGTAGGCCAAGTATCCCTCCGTCACAGGAGGAGGCCCGTCCCTGTAGTGGGACATTAGTGGGCTGTTATGATGACTTGTTCTACAGTTATCTAAAGGTTTTGAATGTTAATTAAGTATGTTAGTCCGGGACGTTTTCGCTATAAGCGGCAACTCGTGGCGTTACTACTTACTACTCATACTTTTGATCTCAACGCTCGCGCTCGCCGCCCCGCTCTTACCTTACCAAAAATAAAAACAAAATTTTGACAAAATTTGATACTATTTTAAATTACGTCAAATTAGATACTTTGAATTTAATGTAATCTGATGATGATTAGTAACTAATTGTATAACTTAAATATATTTCATATTGAAAAAACCAATACTATAATAAATTACTGTATTTCATCCATTTTAATTATTAATTCTGTATTGTCTTATATTTTAAATTAAAAAGAAAACAAGTTTTGCAGTAATTTAATTCAGTATTTTAAAAATAATTGGACAAAATTTTCCGTGTATTTTTATATGTCATTATTTAAAATTGAATTCTGAGAAAAACAATAAAATATTTCTCAGTGTTTGTACTCTTGGTAACACAATGACATGTTAGGTATATGGATTTGTCGTCATTATCATCATCATATCACTCTATGAACGTCATAACTCTCCTATAAACATTTCTATCCTGGGTAGTCCTGTACCTCCCTTATCCATACAATATCAAAGCCTGAACTGATTACGTTGGGTCAAGGATTTAATGCCAAGTTTTCCTGACTTAGATAACTTTTATGTCCACACTAACATAAATCTATTTTTCTCTGATTACCTGCTGGGCTGTCACAGAATTTCTTGTGTCTTCAGTGCTGGCGGCAAGGGAATAGAATATTTTTTTAGAATAGAATATTTATTGGTATAAAATTACAAATAACTTACAAAAAGTATCTTAAAAGTACAATCATACAAAATAAATCTTAAATTAACATTCGCATCTGCCTGAACTAGGTTATTTAACCTGTGTGTCAGGTCTTTGCCTTACGCGTCACAGAAACTGATGAATCAGATTATAAGTAATTACAATAAAATGTTCAATTATTTAATGAGTAATAAATAGAAATATTATACAACTTATTGCTAAAGTGTGCAAGAACAAAGCTAGGTCACGTAACAACTCGAATCAGTTGTTCGGTTTCGTAATAATTAAGTGTATTTAAATAATCTAGTAAAGTTATGCTACAATTCTTATGATTTACATTGTATATGTCTAATAATTTGTTTAATTTATTATACAAATAAGGGCCCAAATACAAATAAAATCTCTTAACATATGCATGTCGGGTAGTTGGCATAGTACACACTATGTCTTTTCTCCTTTTATTTGTGGGCACAGGACTATACATAAGCTCAGTATGTTGTAATAGAATAGTGTTTTGAATAAATAATTGACGGACAGTGAGAACCTTACAAGAAGCGTATAGTTGATGTGTAGGAAATAAAATTTGTCTAAAAGTGGCTACCTTCAGTACTGCTCTTTGAGCACGCTCTAAGGGTAACATGATTGATTGAGCGGCACCACCCCATGAAGTTATACAGTAGCCAATTATGGACTGACACAATGCTAAGTAGACTTGTTTTATAAGTTTATAATCAGTTACATTACGAAGATATTTAAAGATATAAATTAGTTTACGCACTCTAGTACATAGTGAGCCTATATGATTAGAAAAATTTAAATTATTTTTATGAGTTTTACATCTATGTACATGAATGTTTAAGTTAGTGTTAGATATTATGTTAGTTTCCCTCATTGTAAACGTAATATATTTAGTTTTCTCTGCATTTAGGGTTAGTAAATTTTGATTAAGCCAATTACATACCGTATTAAATCCAAGCTGTGCATAACTATTGACTTCTTCCCGCGATTCACCCGAGGCCAGAATGACGGTGTCATCGGCATAGGATATTACTATACTATTTTTGAGTGTAATACTACAAAGATCGTTAATGTAAATGGTGAAAAGTGTGGGGCCCAAAATACTACCTTGGGGCACTGAAAAACAGCCTGTTTTTGTTTCAAAACTTACATGCGGTCCTAGTTTAACTGTTTGAAATCGTTCACTCAGATAGTCAGTGAAAAGTTGTAGCTGTGTTCCTCTGATCCCGATTTTTTTCTAGTTTAGTTAAAAGTAAACTACATGAAACGGTGTCAAATGCCTTGGCTAGATCCAGGAAGATTCCTATTGTGTGCTTACCCTTGTCCAGGTTGTTAGTTACATAATCCGTAAGCCGACGTACCGCCTGTGAAGTTGATCTATTTGGCCTAAAACCATATTGATTGTTTGATAAGAGATTGTTATCCTCTAGATATTTAATTAACCTACTATTAATTATTCTTTCTAAAAGTTTTGATAAACCTGTCAAGACGGAAATAGGTCTGTAATTTTTGACACAAGTTTTATCACCTGATTTGAATACTGGGGTTACTAAAGCTTTTTTAAGTAAGCTTGGGAACACACCTTGTGATAAACATAAATTGAATATATGAGTTAAAGGACGGGCCAGATAGTTTTTACATCTTTTTATTACTATATTTGGGATGTTATCCCAACCAACCGCAGAACTATCCTTTAAATCTGTAATTAATCTCAGCACCTCCTCAACATCTGTGCTTAACATAACAAAAGATTTTAACATAGACGAAGTCGAAATTACGAGCGTGTTTGATGACGGGGGATTACTTGAGTTTAATAACTTTTCTGCTAAATTTTTACCAACGTTTGCAAAATAAGTATTTACACTATTTAAGGCAAGCTGAGGACTTGTCTCCGTTAACAGTAAGTCCATTGGTGGCTCATATTTTTTTGTCCTAAATGTGTTGGTTTTTATAAATTTCCATATAAGCTTGCTATTTTTTCCCGCTCGTTGTAATTGATCTTTATCATACTCTATCTTTATTTTTTTTTAGCAGATTATTACAATAGTTTCTGTATCTTTTATATGTCAGTGAAAGGATTTGATTGTCTGGATGTTTTTTTAGGTTCAGATGTAGCTTGTCTCGATGCCGTATACAACGGACGAGACCGGGCGTAATCCAAGGCTTTATTATTTTAAATTTACTCGGCAAATTTTTTGCGTTCGTGTTTTTCTGTATAGCAGTTTGTAATGACGTAATAAGATAATTTAATGACATATTTGCATCATAAAGATTATTATAAATAGGTTCAAAATTAATTTTAGAAACATCATATTCAAGACTTCTCATATTTAATTTACTATAATTACGTACATAGTTTTTTCTGTGTAAGGTTAGTTGAAGTGTTAATAGAACAGCTTGATGATCAGTAAGGGTAGAGTTAGTTATTAAGGCTAGTGATGGTTTACTCGTTTTTAGAATGAAATGATCCAGACAAGATCCACTTTTATGGGTAGAGTGATAATGAGCTGGTAATAGACCATGAAATGAGCACATACTTATTCAAATAGTTGTTTGCGTGTAGGTAACTAAACTAAGCACACATTTGGCTTTCAAAAATATTTAATTTTTGATGTTAGTATAAACTACCTAATTACCTAATCTTTTTGTGTATAAACATAATTGTTTGCATTGGTCTGGGTGTTTTCTATGTATAATATGTATGTATTTACAAAAAAAAGAGTATTTAAGTATGCTTATCCTTTGTCTAGTACCCGAAGTACAAGCTTTGCTTAGCTTGGGACTAGGTGGCGATGTGTGTGTGTGAGGATTATTTATTTATTGAATACATCAGGTTCCTATCCTAAATAAAATTAATCAACACATAAAGATTTAAATGAGCCAGGTAAACCGGACAATTCTTCATCGACTGGTCCAGATAATCTTTGTGATTCGTCAGTGCCGATTTTTTCCATAAATTTAATTACTTTTAAATGCTCTTCTGAGTTTATCTCCTTCATCATTAAATCTGCAATTAATAAGATTAATTTTACAAATTAAACCAAACTAAAAAGTTTGAAATCGATCATTAAATTGAAAGGAACGGTTATCATATTTTATTAGCAAACTAGCTGACCCGTGCCCACTTCGTTGGGCGCCGAAAAAAACGCGTCTCCTTTTTAAACATATTTCATTACTGCTCCACTCCTATTAGTCATAGCCTGATATTATATAGCCTATGACACTCCCCGATAAATGGACTATTCAACACAAAGAGAATTTTAAAAATAGGTCCAGTAGATCCAGATATTACCCCCTACAACGTCACAAACACACAAATACACAAACTTTACCGGTTTATAATATTAGTATAGATGAAATTTTTACCAGTTAACTCTTTAACACTCTTTTCACTGCCACCAAAATCACTTGGCAAATGTTCTTTTGGTATAATTTTATATAGACTCTCGTAATTTGGATGTATCACCATTCTATCCCTGATCTTAGAAGACATAGCTTGCTTAATTATTGTTACCATGGTATCAATAAACTTAGAATTACTAATCATATGAAATCTTCTAAATCTTTGACCCAGGGCTTCCTGAAAAAAAATATAACTTTAGTTAAACCATTTTAATAGCGTACGTTTTTAAAGAAAAATCATTTCCTTCATAACAGCCCATTAATGTCCCACTGCAGGAAATGGCCTCCTCCGACCCCTCCTACTTGGCCTACTAATACCACGCTGGCCAGACGGATTGGTATAGGGTTTAATTTCAAGTTTTCCTTCTTTTTACTTCGTAAAGATAATATTTACCGTTAGTCCACGGTTTTTACGACACCCATGGTGGTGACAAAGTATATTCTTACTCCGTCACCACACGGACATCCTCTTATTAAGAGAATAAATAAAACTTTTGGGCCCTCCTGTGATATTTTTACGAGACCAGCCCAGCAGTGGGCAATTAATGTACCTAATATTATAATAAATACGTAAACTTTACTTACAGTAAATAAAATTAGAGCTTTTTGTACAACAACAAAATTTATTTTCGTGACACCAGCCGCTGTTATATGTTTACAATCAATAATAAGCTCATAGCCAAAACAGTAGTCATGGTTTAGTAAGTAATAAACTATCTGAAATAAAAACAGTTAATTAAGTATTCAAATAATATTACCCCCTTACTCATAAACGATTCTTAAATTTAATTACTGTTTACCGAGATTGTTATTACGAAAACCAACCTTATACCAAACAATGTCAGAGTTTAAGCTAATTAATCAATTGACTAAAATTTAAGAGGCGTTTATGAGTAAGGGGGATAGTTTCTGTGAACATTAAATTGGTGATTTAAGTAAAGCAGTACTCTATTAATTTTAAACAACTTCAATTTCTTTTATTGTACTCCATAATGTAAGTTACATAGTTATAACTCGGTCACATTATCCCGAGACCTGGCGTCGATGACGTGGCGACCGCGGGGGTTGTAAGGAGAACGGGACGCGAGGTTCGCATTCCAGCAAGGTCTCAAGATAATGTGACTGTGTTATAGATACAATTATAGAGCCTGTAGGAAACAGCATATTAGAAGAGAGGAAGAAAAGCGCATCGAAATATGTTTAAATAACATAATCAGAATCCAGAAACTGTATTAATGTTTGTCGCCGAGGCAGACAGCGATAGCCTGTGGCTCTCAATTCCTGCAGAAGAAACTGCTTATATCACAAAAAAACATCATCATGACAGCCCATTAATGTCCCACTGCAGGGACGGGAACAAACATGCATGCTTAAAAAGCAGTGAGGAAGACACTGAACCAGCTGTGGTACTAAATATTTTACAGTTAGGTATATAAAAAAATGTCTTACCGTAATAAAAAATCTGTAAAAATCAATCAGTTTTAAATCATCATCGTCTATACCAGTTACCATTGTTACAAGTATTCGGTAGTTATCTTTTGTCGGCTTTGGTAACAGGCAGGTGTGACTAAAACGAAAATACAATTTTTTAGCTATAGATGAATCTATTTCAAGCAGTGATTTAGATAACTAAATAAATAAATAAGAAATAAATTAATATTCCTCACACATTCACACAACGCCATCTAGTCCCAAACTAAGCAAAGCTTGTACTATGGGTGTTATAAAGACAACGGATAAACATACCTGAATACTTTTTTTCAACCGACTTCAAAAAAGAGGAGGTTCTCAATTCGGTTGTATTTTTTTTTTTTTTATTTTTTGTGTTTGTTACCTGATTTCTCGAAAACGGCTAGACCGATTTGAAAAATTTTTTTTTTGTTCGTATGGGTATGCTTCCCATTTGGTCCCATTGTCACCAGATCTGGATCTGGATGACGGGATCCCAGAGAAATCGAGGGCATCTCTTGAAAATTGTAGGGACGCATTGTGTAAAATCTTGTCATACATGTGCATCTTTGACGTCACTACCAAATAGTCAAGAGTAAGAACTGGTCAGATCCTGGAGACCAGAGAGAGTCGAGAGAACACCTCAACGGCATATTGCAGCTACCTTGTGTTTGGGCTTATTTTAATTGTATTGATGAAGACTTTACAAAACTTTACACAAACATGATCTGATGATGAAGAAGATTGAGGGTCGAGGCAACTCCTCAACGGTATATAGCAGTTACCGAGTGTTTGGGCTTATTTTATTCGTATTGATGAAAACTGTACACAACTTTACACAAACATGATCTCATGATAAAGAAGACTGAGGGTCGAGGGAACTCCTCAACGGTATATAGCAGATACCTTGTGTTTGGGCTTATTTTATTCGTATTGATGAAAACTTTACACAAACATGATCTCATGATAAAGACGACTGAGGGTCGAGGAAACTCCTCAACGGCATATAGCAGCTACCTTGTGTTTGGGCTTATTTTAATTGTATTGATGAAAACTTAACATTATGAATGTAATCGCAGGTGTGGTTTAAGACTTGAATGAAATTCTTATTTTAAATTAAAATAGGAATTAATAACGGATTATAAATAGACAAAATTGTTGAATTGCATTAAATTTATTTTAAACTTATTCTTTAGATATAACAAATTGATAATAATAATTATTATATTTATTTGATTTATTTTTATTTTAATTAACTTAATTATTATTACCAATTAACCATGCCGAGACGGTGGCTACGCTTTTCGATGTTCTCCCTATTTAAAACTTTTTGCATGTAGGTCCTCCGTTGTTCACTAGTCTCTTTTGAAATGACATTGGAGGTAGATTTCCTACATTAAAAGGCGTTTATCCCTTTCTTCGTTTGTTTCATTCAATCGGCGCTGTCTCATATAAGCAGCGCGTTTCGTAGGTCTACCCATATTCAGACAAAGTAATGTCCCACTGCAGTGACGGGCCTCCTTCTGTGACGGAGAAATACTTGGCCTACTAATACCACGCTGGCCAGGCGGATTGGTATAGGGTTTAATTTTAAGTTTTCCTTCTTTTTATATCTCAAAGATAATATTCACGGATAGTCCCTTAGTCGGTTTTTACGACACCCATGGAATGAAATGAGGTGGTGACATGTTGTGTTCTCACTCCGTCACCACACGGATTTATAGAATTGGAATTCACTAAAAATTTAGAAATAAAATTAATTTTCACAAAAAAAAGAACCGACTTCAAAGACAAAAATTGCACTAAAAAGTAATAAATAATTACTTGTATTTTGATTTTACAACAATAAATCAGCCATTCTTTCTATTTAATTTTAATCTAAAGAATAGGTTCTTTTCATTAAGTATTGTAAAAGTATTGTTAAGGATATTTCTTGAAGAGTCTGTAAATATATTTATTTGTAGATTCTTTAAAAGATAATCAAATTATTACAAATAATGTAATATTATTGTTATTTTTGGAGGCGGTGTCAGCCAACGAAATAAGTATGATAATTACCTAAGCAAACGGAATGACGGCCATGAATTACAGATTATATATGACTTCGACATTATAGTTGTTGATTGTTTATGGATTAGTTTAAAAATTGAACAAATATTAAACAACTATTCTTATCATATTTAAATAAATATATTTTAAAATACCAGTATCACATTTAAACGTTTTAATATTATATTTAATAACTGATTAAAGCTTTCCAGAACTTAAAATAGATTAGATTTAAAGAAATAATTCGCGAATAGAATCAATAATGCAAAATGTTGTCTACAACGTCGTTAGAATAGGCAATAAAGTTTTGTATAACACACTCTCATCACTTTAAATGGTTTCTAATTAGATAAATATTCCATTTAAAACGAAAACGGCCGTTTCATTTTCGAATGTGAATTTTATGTAATTATTAGTCTGTGTATAACACGGCGCCATAATATTTGTTTAAGTTTTCAGTCAGAAATAAAAAATGGTATACTTAATAATAACTATCGTGGCTGACACCGACTCCAAAAATAACAATAATATTACATTATTTGTAATAATTTGATTATCTTTTAAAGAATCTACAAATAAATATATTTACAGACTCTTCAAGAAATATCCTTAACAATACTTTTACAATACTTAATGAAAAGAACCTATTCTTTAGATTAAAATTAAATAGAAAGAATGGCTGATTTATTGTTGTAAAATCAAAATACAAGTAATTATTTATTACTTTTTAGTGCAATTTTTGTCTTTGAAGTCGGTTCTTTTTTTTGTGAAAATTAATTTTTTTTGTTAATACATACTACATAGAAAACACCCAGACCAATGCAAACAATCATGTTCATGCACACAAATATTGCCAACCTTCTACTTTATTTGACTGTAGCTGGAGTGGCAGACCAATGGGAACTGGTCATATGCGTCAGCAATGGCCAAACATAGCAAACTCTTGACTACCCTGTAATTTCAGTAGCCACTGTACCCTTTCATATAATCACAGAAATATTTTGCCATTCAAATTTCAAATTTTTCAAATTTCAAAATACTTTATTTCATAAAATTTATTACAAATTGTTTGAAATCGTCGTTTACTTAAAATTGAAGCTACAATTAAAATTATAGATCGACACAGACAAACGCTACAGCACTAAAAAAGCCGCGTTGTATTGTCAAATGTAAATTAAAGGAGAAAAATAAAACCAATCTACTACTCGAATCTACTTGTCTGTCTGTATTGATCTATAAATTCCAGTTTCCAAATGGTAGGGCCAATGAGAAGAAATCTGGCAAAGAAACTCATGGCAACTCTTTAAAATTCAGTTGTGTTTACATTTTTTTTTTACATAAATCATATACCCAATCAAAATATTTGACAGTACCAGACAGGATAATACACCATTTATACATCATAAAAAATAATAATCAAAGAAAAGAAAAATAGAAGACAAGCATGAGAACAAGGAAGACAGAAAAAAAGATAGAAAGGATACAATAATACAATAAGAACTTAGAGATAAAACAATTAGCACAAGTAGCACACATAAATAAAAAAAAGTGCATAAACTTGCATTATTTGAGACAGCCTGGGGAACAAAAGCAGTTAATCCCAAGCCTTTTTGTCTTTCGTGTAGTCTAGGATAGTATAATATCCCTTTACAATAAGTTTTTGTTTGACTACATTCTTAAATTTATTAAAACTTAGATCTTGAATATCTTTCGGAATTTTATTATAAAATCGGACACATTGACCCTGAAATGAACTATGTATTTTTTGGAGCCTAGAATACGGATGAATAAGTCTATCTTTATTTCTAGTATTTATACTATGGACATCACTTCTTTTGACAAATTGGTCTTTATTTTTATGAACATAAATTATGTTTTCATAAATGTATTGACTTGCTACAGTTAATATATTGATTTCTTTAAATTTTTCTTGAAGTGATTGTCTCCTACCTAAATTATAAATTGCAAGAATAGCTCTCTTCTGCAGCACAAAGATAGAATGAATGTCGGCAGCATGTCCCCATAGTAAAATACCGTATGACATTATGCTGTGAAAATAACTAAAATATACTAATCTAGCAGTTTCTATGTCTGTCAGTTCTCGAATTTTCCTAACGGCATAAGCTGCAGAACTTAGTCTCTTTACCAATGTCCTAATATGTGGGCCCCACTGAAGCTTAGAGTCTAGTGTTATACCAAGAAATTTTGTAGTGTCCACAAGGTCTACCTGATCCTCCTTAACTCTTATTGTGGATTTTACTTCTTGTACATTCGGCGTTATAAATCTAACACATTTGGTTTTGCGGCTATTAAGGAGCAAGTTATTAATGTCAAACCAACGAACAACTTTAGAGATAGCCAAGTTCACTTCGTCAGTGCTAGTCTGTTGTCGTTTTACTTTAAATAAAAGCGAAGTGTCATCGGCAAACAAAACTATCTCATGTTGATCTTTAACTAGATGTGGTAAATCATTTATATAGATGAGAAACAAAAGGGGTCCAAGTATGGAACCTTGCGGAACGCCCATTTTTACGACAGATCCTGGAGATAATTTTCCATTAATATTAACTCTTTGTATTCTATTATTTAAGTAAGACGTGAAAAGATCTAATCCAAGTTTACCTAAACCATAGTGATGTAGTTTCTGTAAAAGTGTATCATGATCGACACAGTCGAAAGCCTTGGACAAGTCACAGAAAATACCTAAAGCATCGTAAGACTTCTCCCAGGCGTCATATATATGTTTTACAAGCTCCACACCAGCATCGGTTGTGGAGCGACCCCTTGTAAAACCAAATTGTTTAATATGTAAAATTCTGTATCTATTTAAATATGTTTGCAGTTGGTCTGCAATAAGTTTTTCAAAAATTTTACTGAAAGTTGGCAGTACTGAAATCGGTCTAAAGTTAGTTGGGTCTGATGTACAGCCAGATTTATATAAAGGAACAATTTTGCTGGATTTCATTAAATCAGGAAACACACCACTATCTATCGAATAATTAAATATAAGAGCTAAATGCGTTGCAACTGAGTAAATAATATGCTTATACCCCTTCCACTATATTTAACGACATTTGACAGATTGACGTTAGTGACGTTCAGCAGTATCTCGAATGTAATCCCACTCGATTGTAAGCGATTTCGCGATTTTTCAAATTACTTTATTTTACACATTTGGATCCTTACATCAACTTACATTATCATTTTATTATTGTTTCTTTCTTATATGTTAAGAGAATTAGCCTATAGCTTAAAATAATAAAATTATAGTTTGCTTAGGTATTATTTAAAATACATAATTTATCGTGACACATTCGCGGGTTATAGCTAATCTAAAATATCATATTACATTTTATAAACGTATTATGAAGAGTGGAGGTTTATTCATAGCATTTATTTCTACCGATTATTTGTAATTTGTTTTATAATGGTAGTAATCGTTATGAGTGTCCATCACTAAGTAACCATGGTAACTGAAAAAAACATGGGTACGTCCATGAAATACAATATAATTTGTTCGAGAAATAAGCGGAAGTATTACGAAACTTCATGGACGTGAACTGTCAAAAAGCTAAACTTACGCTGGAAGGGGTATAGTAATAACTACAGAATTATCCCATAAATCTGCTGTCTTTTTTACATTAATGGTATTAAAAGCTTTAATTATATCAAAAGGAGTAACATGTTCAAATTCAAAATCATTGTTGAAAATCGGTACGTTATCCTTTAAAATTAATTCTGCGTTTATAGGTGAAGAGTTCAAAGATTGAGTAGTAGTAATTGGAATATCTGTGAAAAATTGTTCAAAAGCAGTGGCGACTTCTACATCTGATGTGATTGTTGAGTTTGTTATACTCAATGTCGCGGTTGACTACTTTGCCTGTCTCACTATTGATAATATTCCATATGGTCTTAATCTTATCATTACTGTTTTTAATTCTTGAACTCAGAAAACGTGATTTAGCTACCTTACAAAGCTTCCTAAATAATTTAGAATAATTTTTAACATAACTCTGAAATGTATCACTAAAATTATAGTTCCTTTCTTCATAAAGTTCATAAAACCGTATTCTACTCTTATGTAATCCTACTGTTGCCCATTCACTGAATGTGGCGTTGCCTTTAATTAATATTGTTTTTGGAATAAAAACTGATTTAAACACATTACAATAAGTAGTAAAAAAAATATCAAATAAAGTGTTTGTGTGTTTACACTATCATCCGCACTGATAATTGGTGTGGAACTAAAGGCTAACTCAATTTTGTTTTTAAAACATTCAATTCTATGCGCAGTTTTAGGTATAACAACAATGTTCTTAGATACATTTTGTTCCCTTCTATTTAAAAATGTAATTTGCTGACCAGTGTGGTCTGACTGAAGCTTATTAATTATTAATTTATCAGTAATTAGAAAATTAATAAATACATTATCAATACATCTTGCTGTTGTTTCAGTTTTACGAGTGGGCTCCAAAAATACATTTTTCAGATTAAAAGATTGAAAAAGAGCTAAGTATTTAGATACCCTTTCTGGGGTTTCATTCCCTGTTACCAGTAAATCAATATTAAAATCCCCACAAACCATTACATATTTTTTAGACTTGGTTACCTTATCTAAGACATCCTCCATAACTCTCTCAAAGCAATCATACATACCCGAAGGGGGTCTGTACACACTTAATACAATAAAATGCTTCAACTCTACACAGGCTATCTCAAAAGAACGTTCAACCGAGAGATTAACAATATCAAGTCGTTCTTTATATTTAAATTTTTTGTTCAAAATTATCAATGAGCCACCTCGTATTGCATGCTCTCTGTTGAATGAACTGCCTATCTGGTGATTATCAAAATTAAACATGTATTGGCCACTTCTTAACCAATGCTCAGTAATACAAAGGATGTCAATGTTGTTACTATTATTAAATAACTCGATTTCTAATGTTTTACCTAACATGCCCTGAATGTTTTGATGAACCAGATTTAATTGATTGACATTCTTTGCATTACCTAGAGGTGAGCAAGAGGTATACTCTTTTGTCTCACTGTTTAGTTTAAATCCTTTTGTTGTGTAGTTGTAATCTTATAATCTAGGGATTGCTCTATAGGAGCAGTCAACTTAAAATCTAGGGTGGGCTCCATAGGAGCTACTAACTTACAAGCTAGGGTTTGCTCTATAGGAGCAGTCAACTTAATATCTAGGGTTTGCTCTATAGGAGCAGTCAACTTACAATCTAAGGTGGGCTCCATAGGAGCTACTAACTTACAAGCTAGGGTTTGCTCTATAGGAGCGGTCAACTTAAATACTAGGGGTTGCTCTATAGAAGCAGTCTGATTAAAAGCTAAGGGTTGCTCTATAGGAGCAGTCAACTTACAATCTAATGTAACCAATGGATTGGCTGTCATTTTAAAAATGTATGACAGCGATGATGCTATTTGTCTCCTACTATACAGAGACAGGTAATATCTATCTTTTTTTGAAAAGAAGTTAGTTCTAACAAGCATATTAGAGTCGATCATATGAAATTTATTTATATGTTCTCCATTAATTTTACAAGTTAAATTGTGCATCATAATATTAAGCTTATATCTAATATTATTTTCTGCTTGTGACAACCCTTTGCAGTAAGGTAGAGTAAACAAGATTATTTTTTCAACATCCAGTTTAGTTAGTTGTTCAAAGTAGTTTAAAAATGATTGCTTATTTAAATTGCCCCTATGTCCACTAAATAGGACTAATGTGGTTTCCTTATCAAAACTCAATTTTGATATTTTGTCTAATATATCACTATATCCTAATTGAGGCTGACACATATTACTAAAACCTTGCTCAGAAGCATGTAATAAAGAACCTAAGCCTTTTCCAATTTCATCACAAAACATTATAGCTTAAGTGCTCATTAGTGCTTCAAGGTGGATTAAGTAACCACAACGTTGGTACTGACCCTAAAATACTACTACGAGTAATTGGCTGAGCCCCTTAATAGTAAAACTACTGGATACAAAAATTGCTCATTATGGACGTCGAGTTTCGAAGATGTTTGTAAATATTCCGTGGTTTCAAAAGTAAAAGTAATTAAACTGTTTATACATTCAGCAAAATCAATGTCTACTCCCATGATTCAACGTGTTTTGGAATAAGCTGTTTCATCAATATCATCATATTAGACAGTCCTGCATCAGCACATATGCCTCTTCCAAAATTTTGACCTTATGCGGTCTGGTGCATCCTTTACCAATAGTTTTCAGGCAAAGTCTTGGATCGGGACATTATGCCTCTTCCATAAATTTTGACATTGTGCGGTTTTGTGCGTTCTTCTCTTATCGATTTGCCACCGCCTTGACTAGTTTGACTGATAGCATAGATATAAGAAAGGTGATCAAGATCTTACCATCAATACATCATCATCATAATATCTGACAATTGATGCCCATCGCTGGACATAGGCCTGCTTCAAATGTTTTCATTGTGATATTTCCTAGTGTGATTCTATGCCATTCTCATCCATCATCCATAATAATTATATAAAGCATGTTAAAAATAACTTACCTAGTAACGAAAAGCGGCCGGAACTCATTTTCAACATCAAAATTTTGCATGAACTCCGGCATTAAGTTTGTGTAGGTGCACATCTTGTCAAGTTTCTGTTTTGCCCTTTCGACAGAACCCTTATTTGATATTAATAATCGCTCTAAGAAGTCCTGATCTGTGATAAAAATATATTCTATAAAAATATATAGAAAAAAAAAAAAAAATAATAATAAATATATTATATATTTCTGATTTATAGTTGTTGAGTACTTTGCTTGTTAGTCATAACAGCTAGTTACAATATCACTGCATTGACAGGCCTATTTCGGTGTTTTCGGGGACCGCAATCTTAGCGTGGATTTTAGTTGGTAAACCGTATAAACATCTTTTTGGGACTCTGACAAACCTGCCTACCTGGGTCAGGAGCGTCCTCCTAGTACTCTAAGTATAAGATTTCCTCAGTTAAAATCCTATTTCAGTGACGGATGCTAATTTGGTCTACTTACTTATTAAAGAAATACTTGTTCGCCAAATAGAGAGACCCGTGTGTGGTAATGTTATTTTTGTGTCTATATACATACATACTTAAACTTACGTCTTATCCTGTCCGGGGTAGGCAGAGACGACAGAACGTCACTTGTCACGATCCTGGCAAACAGATTGCGCCTCGTCCACATTTATTAAGCGAGTCATACATGCGCGTCGGTTACGAGTGCTCTTTATTTGGCCCTTCTCGAATATGCAACCTATCTGGTCAACATATTATTTTTTCCGGGGCCTACCCGCACCGACTAGCCCTTTCACACTAGCCTTGTATACTTGTTTCGTCAAACGCTGTCAATGTCATTTTTGTGTTTATATCTACTGCGTTTTTTATACTGTGAAAATATTACGTGACTAAAACTAACTTACCAAATTCTTTTACAATAAAATGGTTTTGCTTTTGTATCCAATCACGAAAATGTTCAATGTCTTGTTTTAACTTATTCAGATCATCATAACCGAACTCTTTTCGCACTGATTGTAACTGATTTTCATTAAATTGTAATAAAGGATTTGGTTTTATAAACTCCATAATGTTAAAACTTAAATGTCAGACAAACAATGCAAGATTTTCGCAAATTGAAATACTTTTATAGCAAATTGTGCAATGCGACAATATTATGTAAATACTTAATTGTTGTTCAAAAAACTAACGAAATCTTACTTGAAGGAACTTATCAATGAGAGTTACTTAAATCTTTATTCATTATAATTATTTTAATTATTCTTAATGTTGATTTTATAATTATTTATATTAAATACATGTTTAAATTTTATTAACAGTAATGAGCGAAGGTCGTGTGATTTAGACGGATATGGTCGACAGTACAGGATACTAATTATTTAATTTTTAAGTAGTGTTATGAAAAATAAAGTAGATTTTGATGTATTAAAGTACCTAGTAGTCTATACTAATATTATAAAGAGGTAAAGTTTGTGTGTTTGTGACGTTGTAGGGGGTTATCTCTGGATCTACTAAACCGATTTAAAAAAATCTTTATGAGTTGAATATTCTAATTATCGGGGAGTTTCATAGACTATAATATCACGCTATGACTAATAGGAGTGGAGCAGTAATGAAATATGTTTAAAAAAGGGATGTTTTTTTTTTGTTTTGCCGTAAGGACGAAGTATAAAATGTCCCAAGTCTATCTCATATTATTTTGTGGCATAAAAACTGATTAAGGGCCTTAACGTGGCTCACTAGCGCAGCCAATAGAAAAAAAATCATAATTCGCGAATAGGATAAATAATGTAAAATGTGGATAACAAAGTCTTGAGAAAAGGCAATAAAGTATTTGTATTATTGCCATCAATGAATATAATCACTGAACATTTCTTAGACAATAACGTTGTACAGATAATTATTTTTTAAATAGTGTTTTAGGTAGTTAACACAATACGTACTTTATACGAAAATTACATAAACTAAACAATTAATTGAAGGTTACATTATATACTTGCAATGCGTTATTTTTTAATGCAAAATTTAAAAAGAAAAACTTTTTTTTTTTAGATGCGAAATTTAACTAATTTAAATAATAAAGTATTTGTATAACACTCTCAACACTTTATTGTATGAATAAAGTGTTGAGAGTGCAAATACTTTGAGCCACGTAAAGGCCCTTAGGCTTACATTGATGTTTGTAATATCCCCGTGAAACAAGGTAAGATCCCTAGTCCAGGAATTGTTTTTAAAAATAATTGCTATACGAAACAATACCTTCTACGACACAAAGGGAAAAATCCTTTACGTATGACAAACATAATCATTTTTCATTATTATAACATATAAACAAAATAACAAGAATAAATTCGTTCCGCAACTAATTAGTTTCAAACAATATTATATTATGTAATATTAAAATATAATTATGTTAATACAAACTAAAATTATGAATATGATAACATCAATTGCTGCTATTGTTGTTATATAACCTGTTATATCCTTGACAGTTTAGTTACTCTCCGTGTGGTAACGGAGTAAGAATACAGTGTGTCACCACCACCCCATCTCATCCCATGGGTGTAGTGAAAACCTACTAAGGGACTTTCCGTGAATATTATTTTTCGCCCAAAACCCTATACCACTCCGTCTGGCCAGCGTGGTGTTAGTAGGCCAAGTATCCCTCCGTCACGGGAGGAGGCCCGTCCCTGCAGTGGGACATTAAAAGGCTGTTATGATTAGTTACTATCTTACTCTTATCTTACGAAGGGGTGATGAAAACCCGTGGAAAAACTTGTTTGTTAATCATCTTTGTGACAGAATCATCATTATCATCATCATCAAATATCATTGGGAGATATTTGTGTCCGTTAAGCGAGTGTTTGTAAAGTCCCTGCGACACAGGGCATGGGCATTGGATTATCTATTGTTTGCCTGAAAATTATACGCCATATATTCTAATGACCGAATTTCATTTGCCCGAATTTATTTTGCCATAATACATATTATTAGACATAATGGCAAAAACTACTTGGTGGCTTAAAGAAAAAAACCAAACCTAACCTATCTAAGTTGAATTGCTCTAAGTCTTTCAGTTTAAAAATAATTGAATTATGCCAAGTAAATATTATGGCTAAAGACGATTATGGCAAAAAATATTAGTACAAAATGAATTTAAGGAAAATGAAAATTTGGGCAAATGAAATTCTGGCAAGTGTAGGTATACTTGTGCATTGATGTAGCCGCTTATTTACTAAATTGTAGATGCTAGGATGTAGAAATAGACAAGGTCAGATTAAGAGAAATTTCATGCAAGGAATACCTAGGTATAGAGAAATACATTTTGTCAATACAAATTTAATCAACACACAACGTTTTAAATGATCCAGGTGTTCCTAAATATTCTTCGTTGAACACCCCTTGTAATCTCTTTGACTCATCGGTGCCCATAGTTTCCATGAATTTCATTCGTTTAATATGCTCTGCTGTACAAACTTCTTTAAAATTTAATTCTGTAAAGAAAATGATAAAATGAATTAAAGGCTCTTCTTTATAAAGATTGCAAAAAACATTAGTGTCTCCATGTGGTGGCGGAGTAAGAATAGAATATGTCACTACCCCATCTCATCCCATGGGTGTCGTAAAAACGTAAAAACAACATTAAAAGAGCCTATTAATGTTGTATTGCAAAGTTGACCCTACTCCTAGTTACAGAATCTCTAATACCACACTGTTAAAAGAGTGACATAAAGGTGAGTGATTAGAACAACAGGTGACATTTTAAGGACACACGTCAGCTGTATAGCCGAAAACGAAATGGCTTTATCAGTTTTGACAAATAATTCTATCATAATTCAAATTCATTAAGATCGTTATTTAATGTTTATGCGTGAGCTTGACGTCATTGGTTGACCGTAATCAAAACTATGCTTAGATTAAAAGTGCAATCTATTTTAAACTTTCACTTCAACGCAATAAATAATAATATCTACTAACACAATACAAATGTCACTATATTAAACTGAAGAGTTTGTATGTGAAAAACCATGAAAAACCATTAAATAATTTAAAACTAAAGTCAACTTGTTACTTGTGACATTACAAGCTTGTCATTTTAGAAAAACTGAAAATGTAGAATTTAAATATTGGCTGGTAAGCCACCCAATTGTTGGCACCTTAAGAGTGGACTTCGTGTCAGACTAAAATATAAAATATCATAAAATTATAAAATACTTTAATCTTTGCTTATACTTAATCATTATTATGTGATTGAATAGTATTAAATAAATATTATTGGCACTAATGCCAATAAAAGGATTCTGATAAATTTATTGTTGCTATGTTGTCACATGAAATAAATAAAATATGATAAAAATATTAAATAAATAATATTTGAACTTGAATAATCATACTGAACTTGGAAAATCTATAGTGTTTTCTTTCTTTTTACTCACTTTTAACTCTTAAGTGCCAATAATTGTAGGACTTCTAACGATTAGGTGGTTTACCCTAATTTGTTTTATATTATAAAATTACGAAAACTTTAAATTGAAATATGCACCAATGACGTCATGCAAGAAATGATAGGGATAGACATAGAAGGAAAAAAGAGAGAAATTCATTAGAATAAAACATTTTACCGAAAATATACTCTAGTAACTGTCAATAACGTTGACTTTATTATTTGTTTTTATAAATATCTAACGACTATTTGCTAATACAAAAGAACTGATAATATGTCAAAGTAGCGACATGATTTAGCTGATGTTTTGTTGTGCGATATTGAACCTAATAGTTTTATGACATGCAACTAACATTAACTCTAGAGGTGATAAAGCCATTTAGTTTTTGACTATACAACAAGCTGTATACTTTCAATGTTGCAATTGAAGAGTTTACGTAATGGTTTCAAGTTCGAAAAGAAGAAAGACAATGGAAAAAATTGTTACTCGAGACGGGACTCGAACCCGCGTCTCTGGACTTATACGCGTCCAGCGCCATGACTAACTAGGGCACCCGAGCATCCGTCTCAACTACTAAATTATATGTAATTTAAGGTTAAGTTTTAAGTTTTTGTATTAAATTACATATAATTTTTTACCTATAAAGCTAAGTTATAAATCATCACAACAGCCCATAATGTCTCACTGCAGGGACGGGCCTCCTCCCGTGACGGAGGGATACTTGGCCTTCTAATACGCTGGCCAGATTAAGTATAAATAATTTGATAAAAATATTAATTAAGCTTACCAGCAATTTCTTTCATACTCCTTTCACCACCTCCAAAGTCTTTAGGTAAATTCTCTCTTGGTATGTGTTCATACAAACTCTCATAATTAAGATGTATTACGACCCGTTCTTGTAGTTTTTTAGTAAAACCTACTTTGACTAATGACAGGAAAAGGTCAAACAATTTTGAGCCGTGTATGAAGTGAATTTTCTTGAGTCTTTGTCCTAGGGCTTCCTGAAATTATATTGAAATATCAATTTATAATATCTTTGAACATAATATTTTTTATTTTTTTTATATTTTTTAAAATTGGAACAACAAACAGCTACATTTAGATTACACGCTGTATACTATATATATATATATATATATAGTAATCTAAACAGCGTTGTGGGCTGCATTATTGTTTATAAGATTTTTTATTATTTTCAATGTGTATATCTATAATGTAGCTGTTATATATTATATATATTATACTCGTGTATATTTATGTATATTGAATTTTAAAAAAATATTATATATGTAGTAAACATTAAAATGGACGGAGCGACATATTAATTGTGACAAAGCTTCATAAGGGCGTTTATTGTATCCTTAACGCTCTTAAATAAAGAAAAAAAAACATATAATGCTGTCATTTTATACAATGATTGTGGTAAAAGGCGACTATAGGATGGTTTTTAGAAAATCTTATTCAACACAAACAAACGTAAAAACACTTGATATAAATACTTATAACAAACCGTCTGGAAAGCACTGTACAAGTACTATGCGTTTCAAATGAATGGAAGCGTCAATGACCTTTATCTGTCAAAGTTTGATTAAAAAGTATGGACGCCTTACGAATTTATTTGTATGGCGTCACAAAATGCCACAAGGTCATGCACATTCTTATTTGAGTTATTCGAGTAGTAAGCAAAGTTTATGTGAATCACAAAAAATTGTTCTGAGTTCAGATGTTTTTTGAGAGCGTTCAAAAATTCGGAAAATATTTATACACCTGTTAAAAAAACCTTCAATGATCAAGCCTTTATGGATCGATCTTGCTAACGGTCTAATAGTATTGTAAAAAGGTTTTTAAGTCATAAAAATACTTACGGTTGTAACAAATGTTCCATTACTCACAACTACAGGGTTTATTTTTTTAATTATAGCCATATTAGCATTTGTAGTGTCTATGATGTGTTCATAACCTAAGCAATAATCATTGTGTAGCATGTAGTTTATTAGCTGAAACAAGATAAAAGTTTTCATTATCTTTATACTAGCGACCAGCCCCGGCTGCGCACGGGCACCAACTACTGAATTTCCTTAAACAACGTTTAAGTACAGCTTCATTAGTAATCTCTAAATTTATAAAGGTTTCTCTACTATATTATGCATGTTTCATACATATAAATCTTCTCTTAAATCTATTAAAAAATTACTTTCTATTAAAAAAAACTGCATCAAAATCCGTTGCGTAGTTTTAAAGATTTAAGCATACAAAGGGACATACAGACAGAGACATCGACTTTATTTTATACTATGTACCTATAGACTAGTCCATGGACGTCCACAGCTAGACATAGACCTCCTCCAAACATTTCCAACCAATGCGGTTCTCTACCTCCTTCATACATCGGCTTCCCGCCGTCCTAACTAAGTCGTAAGTAAAAAAAGTAATAATATTTTATTGACGCCCTCTGTTGCGTAGTGGTTATATAACATGAATGCTACGCTCTGCGTCTCGGGTTTGATTCCCGCTCAATGCAAATCTTGGTGTGCATGAACATGATTGACCTTGGTCTGAGTGTTTTCTATGTATAATACGTACGAATTTACAAAAAAAAGTGTTAAAGTATGTTTATCCGTTTTCTAGTACCCATAGTACAAGCTTTGCTTAGTTTGGGACTAGATGGCGTTGTGTGAATGTGTGAGGTATATTTAAAAATTGAAAAAGACTGACTCTTAAATCAAAGTATTGACATGATGACAAAGATTCAGATGAGGGAGTTGTCTTTACTACACTGTATATCAAAGTCGGTCTCGCTGTCTCTTGGTCCTTTTATAAATATGCTTAAATCTCTAAAACTAAGCAACGTATTTGAAAGCGGTTTCAACCCGTGCGCCGCCGAGGCTTATCGCTAGTTTTCAATAATAAAGTTCGCAGTTAATAATCAAGAAAAATTAGTTAAACATATCTTACCGTAAACATATATCTCTGAAAATGCATATATGTAAAATCATTATCATAAACACCTGTAATAGTGGAGACTACCACGCGGTAGTTGTCTTCTGAAGGCTTCGGTAATATACAGTTGTAGCTGGAAAATAAAAATAAACATTTTGATATTTTATAAAGGATTATCAATGGTTTTCCTTCTTTTTATTTCGTAAAGATAATATTCACGGATAGTCCCTTAGTCGGTTTTTACGACAACTATGGGATGGGATAGGGTAGTGGCATATTGTATTCTTACTCCGTCACCACACGTATCTCCACTAGCAACAGAAAGCGGCAGCGAGGACGATCCAAGAGGAGATGGCGGGATAAACTTGATGCCTTCAAAAATATTTGGCAGATACCTAGAAGCCACGGATCGATAAAGATAGATAATACGATGTTTTGACCATGGCAAAAGTCCTCGCCTGGCCAGTGTTTTTGTGAAGAGCCGCAAAACGGCGCCTTGCCAGGCGAGTGGGTAGATATTCAAAATTAATTCAAAAATTAATGATCTTATCGAGGTTTTTCCTCCCATTCCGGTAACTTCTCTAGTGTTGCAGGTGTACATACTACTTAGGCTACGGTAACCATTTACCATCGCGTAGACCCTTTGCCTGTTTGTCACTAACGTCGTACTTAAGTATAAAAAAATCTCCTTCATTATTGTATGGTTATAAAGCTGTTGTGGGCCACTAAAACATTGCATCTCCGTCTTATAGTATACTAAGATACTAGAGGATATCCAACTTAACTGTAAAAAACTACTTACTTAAAAAAGTATTTAACCCTTTCACAGTGCCGCCAGCAGACCCAATATTAAAACAATGCACGTGTACCATATTTAGTACACTGCACTGGGAACGTGTTAAGTATGTTTATCCGTTGTCTAGTACCCATAGTACAAGGTCTGCTTAGTTTGGGACTAGATGGCGTTGTGTGAAAGTGTAATAAAAATATATAAAAAAAACTACTTACGAAATATTAAATACCGGCTTAAACTCATTTTCAATATCATAATTTTGAAAGAATTCTGGCATCAAGTTTACAAAAGTACACAGCTTATCAAATTTCTGCTTCGTTCTCTCAATGGATCCCTTGTTATATATTAGTAAGCGCTCCAAGTATTCGTCATCTGTAAATTTAAAAAAAAAACAATGAAATGTATTATGGTGTTACAGTTAATTCTGCTCCCAAATTGAAGTGTAATACGGCGGGTCACGTTTGCCGCATGCCTGCTTAATCATGGGCGAGGATAACCACAGAGTGGACTTCAAGCAATAGGAAGTGGCGCGAGGACGGCGCAGGAGGAGATGGCGAAATGACCTGGACGTTTGAAGAGTAATTTGTCGGGCAGAAGCCACGGATCATAGAAAATGGAAGTCCGAAGGCAAGGTCTTTATTCTAAAATGAGACAGTACCAGCTATAATAATAATAATATCGACGGGCCCCAAGAACAAAATCTTATGGAAAAATAAGACGAAATGTATTTTATTGTATAATCGTATTCTACACAATAAACACTATACGACACCATTTTATTTTTTTAATATTCTCTTGCATATTGAAATAACCAATCGAACATTGTCGTATCAGAAATTATACTTCCACAAACAAACATGTATATACATGTAGGAGCATGTTCCTTGGAACCCATGCCGCGTGTGTAGCGACTTAACGTCATTTACGTGTTTGTACTCGTCAAAGTCAGTTGCGTTATTTATTATCGTTTGTGCATATACTATATTGTTCTACAAAAATCTAAAGACATGATATTAAAATTTATAATTAATTCACATGAAACATAATAATTTTAGTTTTATAATTAGTTTAATATACAATTAGACTTTATTTAGAAAAAGATGTTGATTTTTAATCAGTTATTTTTATTTTTTATTCACCTTAAGTCTATGTTCGACAAAACTGAATTCCAAGTCACTTAACGGTTGCGCCTATACGATTTTGTTTTACGAAATTTTTAAGGAAAAAATGTGTCTTAGGTAAAGATGCGATTTTGTTCTCTGTAAAGTATTTTTTCATCCGTGTTTGTTCAATCCAAAAGTATCCGATTTAATGCTTTTTTTAGTAAATTAGCATGATTTTGTTGTTTTTCAATAAGCGTTTAGCTGTAAATTCCACTTTGACATATACCTTCCTTTTTGCTTTCTGTTAGAAACTGGCTGTCAAAATTACAGTAACGTTTCTCCACTACTACCTGTAGCTGAAAATATTGATGTTGTTTTATGTTTGGAGGGGCTTTATCCACTAATAGATAGCTTAACAATAGATGAAAAAAGGTGGGGATGAATATCGGCTTAAGTCCAATGTCAAATATACAGAATCCATTCTAGAATTCGCAGACGACACGACCTAGAGATACTTACTCGAAACTCAAAGCAGTGCCAAGAATTACTGCGAAAGGATAATAAATTCTGTATGTAGACTGATGGAATGAAAGTGCAACCTAGCAAATGTTATTCTCTCTGTTTAGGTAGACAGGATACGACATATGCTTCATATGGCCCCGGGCTTATTATAGGCGAAGAAAACGTTTAAATAATATCAGAAACCGTGCTTTTAAAATTGCTTGGTAGAAAGATAAACGATAAAGATCGCTCTCTAGTACTAAAAGATGTCTTCAATAATTTCATAAATGACATTGAAAAGGTAAATCAACAACCGATAAATAACGTAAAAAAGTCTGGATATACGACCACTAAAATCCATCCTAACTGATAAAAATACATCTGCACTCGCGTTACGGTTACAATTTCACAAAAAGTTAATGATAGGTGCTCCAACTATTAGAGCAGGTTTTAAAAACACGGAAATATAATCAGACAATGAAATTACAAAATCTTTCATAAACTAAGATGAGAATGATAGCTACAGAGTGCACGAAAAGATCTTAGAAATGCAAAATGAATGGGCTACTCTAGGTGACTGCTGTATACTTTTAGCTTTGAAGTTGTGCACTTTAATTCATGACTGTTTAGCAGCATTACTTAAATTATACCTCAACGTCTTTTAATTGACTCTGAACGATCAAAGTAATCTTGTAAGATTGGAAAAGCGACGGTCAAAAACACGGAATGTGGCAAAGAAATTGTCACGACTAGACACATATTGGTAGGCTGCAAAGTGATTTTGGATAGGAGTCATTACTGCAACGTCTTGACAGAGCTCTTGGAATTATACGTGAGGCAGTCAGTCTATCGATTGCTAGAGCTGAAGGCAAAATATTTAATTTGTCCTGAGTTCGGCAGACAATTGGACAATACTGGTAGACACATAACAACCCGAAAAATATCTGCGTGTCGCCGTTGAGACCAGACACATTCCTCTACTCAAATTAAGACAAAAATATTTTGACTTGACAAATGAGATAACCAAAAATGGCTACATAGTTCCTCTATATGCCGTTGATATAGCTGCAAGGTGTACTACCGCTAAATCCCTCTACAACTTGTTAAAAGAATTAGGACTGCCGAGTACTCCAGTAAACTCTCTACTATCACAAATGTCCAAAACGACATTTTTAGTCTCCTACCAAAAGTGAATAGGCAGAAGACGGAACATAGCAGATAGTGACTGCTAACGCGTTGTAAGGGGGGCTCCTTAAGCCTACATCTAGATCGTATGTCCTAGACGCTATTATCCTAGGGTTCCGTCCTATAACGATGGACATAACGGCACCCGTTATGTTACTTCATAAACAAATAAACCTTAGATAAAAATGTTCTGTATATCTACAAAATTATTTTATAGTAATTGTTTTTTTTTATGAATCGAAACATTACAGATAATGTATTTTAAGACAGCAAAACAAGACATCAATTGCCTAAAACAAAGTCATATGTTAAGATATATACTATATCATTCCGAAAAACAAAGCCGTATATTAATATATGTGCTAGATCGTTACAGAGAACAAAATCTTATTGTATTATAAGAATTCATTTTATTCGAAATAATAATTAAATTCTTTTAAAAAAACATGAAAATAAAGATATTTAACACTTCATTAGCTTTTGCCAAGATTTTTTGCAATAAGTTTATATTTGCGTCATTGATTTATAAAAAACCCTAGATGCACATTTTCAAACAAAACTAACAGCCAAAAGTGTCACCAAAATAAACATACGCAATAAATACGTATAGTAATATCGTAAACATATTTTTTTTCAAATTCAATCTTACACGCATGACATAAAGTTGTATTTAAAAAGTAATGCACATAAAGCAATAAAATTTAATGATTGACGTTTGCCGGTAGAACAACGCGATACTAATTTAAAAAAAGTGCACAATGCGCCTATTTGTTGCGGACGTTTTTGGGAAGTGGAGTGTGTATCTTTGGTTTTTTGTAAATCAATGATTTGCGTTAGTAAAAAATGATCATGCGTACACAGAATTTCAAACGCTCATACTCGAAATCGATAATATTGCAGATACGCTTTTGTTCTTGGGGCCCGTCGATATGCTAGTAATTAATTTATGTTAAAACATATTCATTCAACACCATATTATTATAATATTATTATAGTCCCAAACGAGTGAAATTTGAATATTTTTTTTTTTTTTGAGTGTGATTTGTGATATGACGTCTGATAGGAAAGAATGGAAGAAGAAGACATGCTGCGCCGACCCCAAATAAAAAAAAAAAAAATTGGGATAAGGGCAGGGGAATGATGATGATTATAGTCCCAAACAAACTTTTTTGTAATTGCATTTGATAAATAGAAAACACCCTTAGCAAACATTTGCATTATAAGCATGCATGCGGTGTTCGCCTATAAGTAGTTATTACACTTACAATGTTAAACGTAGCTAATTAAGGAAGAACTGTTTTAGTGTAAATAGCTGTTGGTGAACCTAATAATAAATAAATAAATAAATAAAGTAAGTGGGAATCAAATGGGACCTATGCTTAGCAGCGAAGAACTATAATAATACTAGCTTTTGCCCGCGGCTTCGCTTGCGTTGAATTCGGGGTAGAAAAAGTAGCCTATGTTATTTTCCATCCCTTCAACTATCTGCACTTAAAAAAATATCCCAATTTGTCGCTCCGTTTTGCCGTGAAAGAAAGACAAACAGACAGACACTATTTCGACGGGTCCTACGTAGACTAGTATAAGTGCAAAAACACAAGTTTACAGGAGAGCAATTCAAAGGTTCAAAAGCTTATAACTTTGTCAAAGTTCTACAGAAATTACTGAAATTTTGATAGGTTATACCTGAAAATGAAAGGAAAAAACCGGACTAAATATATTTTTATATTTCTTTGTATTTTAGAAAATAGCTGTACTTGCATTTGCTTAGCTTGTTTTGATCAAAGTATCCAAACAAGTAAACTGTTACAAGTAGCCACTTGTACTAGTTTACATAGTTCTGACTTAGTTTTTAAATAATGAAAATTAAAGAAATACACATTATTAGTCATACATATGAGTGTAATTTGTAAATCATGAAACCTCGAAATATGGAAAAATAATTTCATTTATCTACTTTTAGCACTTGCACTACTTTACAAGCTACTAAGAAACTAGTTGTACCAGTAATTTATATAGTTTTGTGGTCATGAACTTGATTTTTTTATGGAAAAATGAAACAAACAAACGTACAAAATAGTAAAACATGTTTATTGTGTAACATTAACCCCCTTACTCATAAAGGCCTCTTAAATTTAAACACTGCTTAGCGAGATTTTTATTATCAAAACCAACCTTATGCCAAACAAAACCGTAAGAATTTAAGCTAATCAATTGACTAAACTTTAAAAGGCATTTTTAAGTAAGGGGGTAAATGTGTAAATAAAACGTATTTACTATTTTTATAATGACTTCAAATTTTGAAGTCTTTTCCATTTAATTCCAAAATTTTGAAAATTTAACATGATTCTCGTTCTGATAGTAAATATCATCTTTAATAGGTTAAGGAGATATTAAATTATTAAATTAATCTTTAACAAGTTATAAACTTTAATAAAATATATACTTGGCTTCGTCTTTTTAGTAATAATAATTAGTTAAAGTAATCAGTGCTTTCTTTACCATGTTAATAAAATAATATGTATCTATAACAAAATGTTAGGTTATTTTTAGGTAAGAACTGTACGACTATTAAGACTAATTAAATAGTTGTCTTACAGACTCATCAAAATAAAATATACATTGCACAATTAATTTTGTACCACAACAACAATTTACTAAGTGGTAAAAATAACTTAAAAAAATAAGACTTCTATTAAAATAAAAACCTAGTCAGATACGTTTACGTATATATAAAACGTTCTAACGTTTTATTTATTCACAAGAAGGCGTGCAGGATGGCCATCTTTTTGTTTAGTGGAAACATTGTTGTCCCTCCAAGTGGATGTACTGGGAAAAGTTGTCAGATACTAATTCTCCCGTGATAACTTCTCACTCTTTCACCAGATCGATTGAATTGCATAATGTCACGTATTATTCACGGCTGTGCTAATACACAAGTGGTTACAAGTGATGATAAATTTATGAAAGTAAGATTTTTTTTTATGTATTGAACAAAAATGTCTTAGCTATATGGCTCTGTTGAATTATATTATCTATAAAGTAACGTTGCCTTATTGTGGTAGCTATAGCTGCAAGCAATTTAAGCCCTAACTTGTAAATAATGCAAAAACTAACTTTTTTATGTTAGAAATGTTAAGTTTATTTGCTCCCTAAGAGTTCTTTCATTGCACAACTAAAGTAAATTTTAGCTGCTTATTAATTCATTTACCCACAATTTATTAAAATATATAAAAAACCAGCAAAGATTTAAAAATCAATAAAGTGTAAAATTTTATTCAAAATATTCCCCATAGTTCTCTACTAGCAATATGCTACCCATCCTCCTACCAGGTGTTATAACACTGATCATTTTCCAGATTTCCCAGAGGACCAGGATTACTTTTTATGTAGTTTTTCTAAAACGTTAGTGACACAAATACCAACATATCAAATGTTTTTAAAGATCTGATACCCTTAATAGTTTCAGGAGTATCTGGGTTAATTGACTCCGAGAACGCTTCATACTTATTATTATTTTTATTTTCACTTATCTTAAACACTCAAAACTTCGTAAAAATATGAATAATATTTAAAAATTCAATACACAAAGTAAAGTTCGTTGCAGTTACACCCGTATCGTACGTACGCGCTGTATCGTCGCCGCGCGTATACTGGTGCAACGGTCACTTACACTCACGCGTCACGTAGATCGTAACTACGTAAACTAATGCAAGTAACTTATATCAGTTTTGACCGTCTCCTTGCATTAAATTGTGTTACTTACATCAGTTTACGAGTTTGTATCGCCGAAACTAAAAGAAATTTTAATTTTTTTTTTACTGATTTGAGAAGAATAGGTTATTTTAAGGCCATTCAAGCAAAAAAGTCATTTTCGTCAATTTGCGGGTTACACCAGTATACGTAGGACCCGTCGATTTATAATACTAGTATGAATAATAGAGTAATTTTATTTTTATTCTTTAAATTGACCAAGCACCATTGACTGTTTTATTAAAAAAGGGGAAATCAGCTGTTTTAATGAGAAAATTTTACTTTATATTATTAATTTTCGGTATCTTTAAGTACTTCAGGTTATACACATCCAGACAAAATAAAAATGTTTTGCTGTCACTACTTAATGAATATAAATAGGTACCTACTGTTAAATTTAAATTAATCTTAAATTATTAAAAATCAAAATTCAAGTTTTGTTTTGTGTCAATTCGTGATAATGATGTGAATTTTAGCAATGACGTTAATTAAAATAAATGATTTTAACATATTCTAAAAACATTTATTTTTATTGTTGTTAATAAGCGTCTCGTTTTACAAACTATGAAGTTCTTTGTTTAAAAAAACCACTCTGGCTCTAGGTTTTGGGCCCTGTCTTGCCTAAATTGATAACACTCGCATTAGGGTTCGTGCCCTTTGTCGCGTGGGCTTTTATAATCATTAATTAAACGGATACAAAGGACATCCAAACTAAGGACAATAAATAAATAAATAAATATAAATATTCCTCACACATTCACACAACGCCATCTAGTCCCAAACTAAGCAAAGCTTGTACTATGGGTACTAGAGAACGGATAAACATACTTAAATACTTCTTTTAAGCAAATACATACATATTATACATAGAAAACACCCAGACCAATGCAAACAATCATGTTCATGCACACAAAGATTTCCATTGAGCGGGAATTGAACCTGAGACCTGTGCGTAGCAGTCATGTTATATAACCACTACGCCACAGGACTCTGGCACTAGGTTTTTGGCTCTATTTTGCTTAATTGACAACTCTCGCACAAGGGTTCGTGCCCTTTGTCACAGTGACTTTTACAAACATCAATTTAATAAACCCAAAGAACATCCAGACCCACGACAGTAATTTGGGGATCACACAAAGATTTGCCACTACCGCAACCGCCACGCCTGCTAAGGCGGTTTTTTTGGTCACATTTTAGGTATCATTAGCGTACAGTTTTCATTTGTCATCTATAGATGACTATAGCAGTCAAAAGGTTAGGCTGAAAACATTAACCCCCTTACTCATAAACGCCTTCTAAGTTCACTGTTTAGCGAGATTTTTATTAGTAAAATCAACCTTATACCAAACAAAACCGTAAGAATTTAAGCTAATCAATTGATTATAATTTAAGTGGCGTTTATGAGTAAAGGCCTCAAAATTTGACGACCTTGGTGGCGCGACGGTAGCGCAAGCGGCTGCCGTGCAAGAGGTTGTGGGTTCGATCCCCACGCAGGACAATAATTTGTGAGATCCACAAATTATTGTCCTGGTCTGGGTGTTCTTTGTGTCCGTTAATTGATGTTTGTAAAAGGTCCCTGCGACACAGGGCATGATCCCTAGAGCGGGAGTTGTCTTTTAAAAAATGAAAAAAAAAAATGAAAAAAAAATGAAAGGGTTAACTTACCAAACTCTTTAACAGTAAAGTGATTTTGTTTTCGGATCCAATCTTTCAAATGCACTACATCTTGATCTAATTTATTAACTTCATCATAGCCCAATGTTTTACGTACTGTGTTTAACTGGTTTTCATTAAATTGCAAAATAGGAGTTGATTTAATTTCTTTAATTATGTTCATTGTCTTTGAGAACAAAAACGCTATTGTTTTTCAAGAAAAATGGAAACACTTTTATATACTAACTTAATAAAAATTCAAAAAATAAATGATGATTTTTCACGTGTAAGAATTTTAGGATTAAAGTCTAATGAATTTTCTAGCACTATGTTATAATTATGATTAAGGAAACAATGATTATTTTATTGTTATGAGATTGGGGTTTTTTATTTTAATATTAATTTTATTAAGTAAAAGATTTAGAAAAAAATTAGTGGTCATGGCGCTGGACGCGTACAGTCCAGAAACGCGGGTTCTCTATACCAATCTGGCCAGCGTGGTATTAGTGTAGGCTAAGTATCCCTCCGTCCCGGGAGAAGACCCGTCCCTGCAGTGGGATATTAATGGCTTGGTGTGATTAGAATAACAATGTTTTCTTTTGTAGGTATTTAATTAAACTCTTCGGCACTTTATAGGCGCTTCCGTGGGGCATGACTATACCAATAACATAAAAATATAGTAATCACCTACTGTAGTATTTACAAGTGTATTAACAGATACATATAAGTAAATAAAAAGGTATGACATTAAACTAGACTGGATTTCTCGAAATAGTACCTACGAGTATCCAAAGCTACTCAAATTCGATATTAAAAGATAAGCCTCGTTGAGTTATATTAGAAAATCTTATTTATGTTGACTAAAATAGCAAACCTCTTTTTAAACATGTGTACCTAAATAACTGGTTGAACAACTTTATGAAAAAATTGCTTGTAAAAATAGAATACAATTTAGATATTTTTTTTCTTTTTGGGGGTACGGTCTCAGGCAATGATGTTATAATATTAAAAGAAGGTAGATATGGGGTAAGCGCAAGTCTAAACAGGAGTATTCTAACTTTTGGTCTCTAGTCGACGTGCAACTGTCTTGCCTGTCAAAACGTAGATATATACAACGTAAACGTAGAGAAAAACGAATAAAAATGCGGTTTTGTGTTTATAAACACAGCACCAGCTATCACCCTAAGGTTAATAAATCACAAGGGATCTCATATCACAAGTAATTATTATTTATATCTAATGTATTTAAATTTAATTTAAAATGTCAGGACCGACCATAGAATAAAGTGCAGAGTAGAATATGTAACGATTATAGAGTACATTAAATTGATCCGGATAATATTTTAACTCAATCTACATAAATCTGTGTCACACAGTCTATATAACTCATCTTTGTTAATCTGGCTATTATTTAAACATTCTACTTATAACGGTAGAAACCCGTGTAGCTCATGACATAATGGCGTCCGAATGATCATGGTCAACTTAACGTTGTATAACGTAAACTGGAATCGTACAAAACATTATTAGAACACAAGATGTTTAAATTATTCGATTGAAAACTTTTGTTGTTATTCAAGCTCTATAGCTCTATCATATTCAGAACAGATACCCACACCCACATGACCAGGTCGCCCAGTGTAGAGCCGTAAGCAATGTTTGCATCCTGGGATGCAAACATTGCTTCCTTAAGTTCCTTCTCCTCCTCGTCTACAACAGTAATTACCGGCCACGTTTAACCATAAAGGCCTACGCAGACCGGGACGGCATGGCAAGGGATTTTAATTTTTACTAATGGACATTCAACCGTACTATAACAGAAATACGACATAAATTGCTATGCTTTAAAATGAAAAATGGCGTGCGATAAAATCCCTTTCAATGCCACGGCATCATTTTAAAGCATAGCAACAAGGTTGAATTTCCATTAGTAGAAATTAAAATCCCTTGCCATGCCGTCCCGGTCTGCGTAGGCCATAAAGCAAAGGTAATACCATTGAATGTTTGCAAACTATCGATAGTGCAATACTATCGATAGTTTTAAACACTATAGATAGTATCGATTGTTTGTTGAAATGAGACCATCAATTGTATCGATATTATCGATAGTATTGATTATAAAACATCAATACTATCGATTCTATCGATACTATCAAAAAGTAATACTATAGAATAGTAAGTATAGTATCGATAGTATTGATGCCTATCAATACTATCGGATCTCAATTACTAACAATACTGTCGATACTATCGATATGCATATCGATACTGTGACTATTTTACAAGGTCAACTATCGATAGTCAAACTATCGATAGTTCTGCAATACTATTAAGAGGCTCGTCAACTACGCACGCAGGCCGTGAGCTGGCCGGTATTATCAATCCCACTTCTCGACACCAACAATTTATACTACGCTAACTCGAATTTTAGGAAAATTAGTTTTTTACGCTAAAGTGCTTAAAATGTCCTATTTTATTAGTAATAAAAAAATTATGAAGTAATATACAAAAATAACGAAGTTACAAATTTTATACAACGCTAAGTACAGGTAATTTTTAGAATCGTTCGATTTTGTTTACGCTAACTTCACTTGTCGCATTATAAGATGGAAGTGCGCAGTTTGAAACACTTTATTAGTAATGCTAATTAATAGAGCTATTGTTGCAAGTTAGTCTAAATATTCATAGTGTTAGTGTATTTTTACAAAAATGACACGAAAACGAGCTAAATATTTAGTAAAATTTACCAAAAAGGTAAAATATTCATTGAGGAGTATTAATAAAAAGGATGATATTCCGCTTTATACTGCTAAAAGAGGTAAGTTTAATGTGTTATTGAATATTCTATTGTAAGATAAGACCTAATCTTAGCATTCCATGGATTCTCCGTGCGGGTGCCGGGTCCATCGCGTGATAGAGGGCGGAACACTGGCGTAACAGCGTCTGGGACTTACGACCCAGATGTAGGTTTAAGGAGGCCCCCTTACAACGCGTTAGCGGTCACCTTCACTGTCTGCCATGTTCCATCCTCTACCTATCCAAATTTGGTAGGAACCTAACAATGCCGTTTTGGACATTCGTGATAGTAGAGAGCTTACTGAAGTTCTCGGCAGTCCTAGTTCTTTTAATAGATTGTAGAGGGATTTAGCTGGTGTACCCCTCGCACCTATTTCCACGGCATACAGAGTAACCCTATAGCCATTTCTGGTTATCTCATTTGTCAAGTCAAAGTATTTATTTGTTTTAATTGCGTGGTCTTTAGGGATGTTAGTTTCCCACGGTACCGTGAGCTCAATAAGTACTACACGCTTTTTCAATTTTGAGTAGAGGAATATGTCTGGTCTCAACGGCGACACGCAGATATCCTCTGGGATTTATATTGTGGAATTAGGGGTACATACGGCTAACTTGCACTAAATTTAAAAATATACACAATTAAGCAAAAATAAGAATGTGAAATAACTATAAATAAATCAAATATTAATCATACAAAATTTCAAATCAATATCCTTATTAATATAAAAGTTATCGCGTTTTTCCTTTTAAACGTGTCTACTGTAAAGTTCACTTTTAGGAGTTAGCTTAGTATAAATTGTTGGTGTCGTTCTGATGTCGCGGAATCTGATAGATTTGAATCTGCAGGAACGTTAGTGACTTCCGCCATATTGTAGTTTTGATAAATCAGTGCGCACAACCTGCGCTGGCGTCGTTACAGGAGCAAGAAAGCGTGCCTGTCACTTTGCACTACTGATATACCCTCAGAACTGTCATCGTCATATTAAACGTCACTGTCTGACATTACAAGTTAATAGTCGAGTCAACGACAATACTACGATGCTGCCACCTACTTCCTTTTAATATCAAGTAAATTACTTTTAAATTACTTCATTCTCCGACTTAATATATATTTTTGTTAGGTAACTATGTACATCGTCGTCATAGTAACTACAATGATTGGTTTTTGTTTTAGGAATTTTTGTTATGGATTTGTGAGCTTATGGCATATCTTCCCTTTATAATACATCTTTGGTCTTAGGCATTTACAATAACATAGATTATTCCACGTTTCTCATGTGCGAAAGTAAGCTCCGAGAATGATAAGCTTGGTCTATACCGTAATAGAATCTACTTTTTTGATAAATTTTAATGGTTTAGTAGTTTGTAATGCTTAAAAAAGTAATAATTTATGACAATTATTAGAAAGCAAACAATTAATTATTATAAAAATCATCAGATCTTTTTAAAACTGTAAATTTATTATTTTACAAAATAATTACATTATACACACATCAAAAAAGTCTAAGCAACATGCATGATATTACAAATTTACCATTTATATTAATTAATGTCTAAGTAGGTATTTACTCACTCAAAGTGTATAGGTAAGTAAACTTCAAGTGTATAGGTAAAAAAAAATCGATTATGTTTTGTTTTTTTTTCATAAAATTCAAATGACTGCGAATTTGTTAACGTTAATGCATGACAATGCGCGTTCACATACAGCTCGGCGAACCAGTGAATACTTGGCAACGGAGAACATCCAGGTATTGCCCTGGCCTGCACAATCGCCAGACCTCAACCCCATCGAGCACGCATGGGACATGCTCCAGAGACGTGTTTTGAAGGACTTGGACGGAGTGACAACAACCCAACAGCTGAAGGATTTGCTACAATTCCATTGGGAGCGAATACCGCAAGATGACATAAACAGTCTCATTAATTCAATGAATAATCGTTGCCGACAAGTTCTGAATAGCAGAGGAGGCCATACTTTGTATTAAATTGTCCTATTCTTTCACAATAAATTCATTTTCTTAAGAAATTTCAATTTGTAAAAAAAAAGTTTAGTTTCTTATGTACCTGTATATTCTAATATTGTTAATTTCTGTTATTAAAAGAACTTATAAAGAAAACAGCTGTTATTTTTACATCATAGAACCCTAAAAATATTATTTTAAAAATAAAATACAACGTTATAATTAAAATAAATGGTAAAATAAATTAATATAAATGGTAAATTTGTAATATCATGCATGTTGCTTAGACTTTTTTGATGTGTGTATTTGATTTTTAATAATAACACGGTAAACCATACTGAATGTCTTTTGGAATGGTTAAGGACTTACAACTTAATTATAACTTTTAAACTATCGCGTTTCATTGTTATAAATATTATATAAACGGGATATTAACGCGAATTTTATTTACATTTATGATATTAACGAGAATTTTATTTACAGTAATATAAAGGTTAATAAAATTCGCGTTAATATCCCGTTTATAATAATACTTGCAACTAAATGTTTCATAATTACTGCCATGATTTTCTTTGGTATTACATACATTTTAATATCGATGTTGTCATAATTATTATAATTAATAAATAATACGACAGAGAGAACTTTATCATCTTAAAATCGTAATTACAATAATAATTGTCAGTGTGGTTGTCACCACAGCGGAATAAGAAGACACGATGTCACCACCCCAACTGATCTCATGGATGTCCTGACATTCTCTTAACAAATACAAATAGTTTAATCACACGTACAACTTTTACAAAATTATGCTTGAATTCCCTGAGATAAATACCTAGAACCTGTGGATAAACAAACTTTTTTTTTCATTTCTTTCTAAAAGAAAACTCCCGCACTAGGTATCATGCCCTGTATCACGGGGACTTTTACAAACATAAATTTAACGAACACAAAGAACACCCAGACTCAGGACAATAATTTATGGATCTCACAAATAATTGTCCTGCGTGGGGATCGAACCCACGACCTTGTGCACGGCAGCTGCTTGTGCTACCACAGCGCCACCGAGGTCGTCAAACTTGTTACTGAACGAAAACAAAAGAAGAAACACTTAATCTAATAAATGCTATGTCCGTCTAGACAACCAAGGTAGCTGTCCGTAAGGCAAGTTTTCTTTCATAACTAGAAGGCCAATTTCGGCAGTTACGAATATAAAAATAATCAATAATATACTGTATTCTGATATTTTCTAATATTAATCAATTTTATTATAAACGAAAAACTTAAATTTACAAGTTTTTCCAACTTTCCACGTGTAAGCTCTCATCTAGTATGTAAATATTTTTTTTTATTAATGTTCTTTCTATTCATTGCATTAAATTTAGTAACATTTAAGTCTTTACTTATAAGTACTTACTTAAATTAAGTATTTATATGTTAAAGTTAATATTTTGTAGAATGTTATAATAAGAAATGTGACGTTACCATGGAATAAATTACTATTTATTAGGTACTTATTATTATGATGATTTCATAAGGAAAAGTCTTAATATTTTTAATGAGTTTTATGTCATGACAAACGAATAAGGCATGGGTAGATGCACATACTTGTTACTATAAATATTATATAAACGGGATATTAACGCGCATTTAATTTACCTTTATTTTACTTGACGTTTCGGCACAGGTTGCACTGGCCGTGGTCGCAAGCTGACTGGTGATGCGACGTCACAGCTTCGTCTTCGTGATAGATAATATATTATTATCATCTACCCTCGCATCTTGAGATGTTAATATAAAGTCCCCCTACACACAACACTGACCGTATCGCTGTTCTGTACGTTAACCGACCGTTAAAAAAAGGGAGGTATTGTTTTCGATATCACTGGATTCCACGTTGCTGACAACTTGAAACCGTCATCCCGGTTAAAGTTTTTAGGGAACTTTTTGATTTCAATGGCCTCGCGCACAAGTCTTGAGTAATGGTGGCGATCGGTGGAGATTACCCGTGGCTTATGAAACTCGATCCAGTGATTAGCGCCAGCGTTCACCAAGTGTTCGGCGATAGCTGACTTGTTCGTCTGTCGGTTCTTCACTGCAGCTATGTGCTCTTTGAGCCTTTCAGCAATGGTCCGCTTTGTTTGCCCAATATAAGAACTGCCACAGCTACAGTCAATTTTGTACACGCCAGGACATTGCAGAGGTAGGACATCCTTTGGTGAGCGTACTATGCTATTAACCTTGGCCTCCGGGGTGAAAATGGTGTGTATTGAGTAGTTTCTCAACACCGAGCCAATCTTATCTGTCACGCCTTTCAGATAAGGTAGGTACGCAGGTTGCCTGTTCACTCCAGGATGTCTCTCTCTTTTTATTGGTCTCTCTCGCGTATTAACCTTAAATCCATTGTTCGTAAGTACCTCCTGAACATGGTCTAGCTCTCGCCCCAGGTGCTCAGGGTCACAGAGATCATATGCTCTGTTCTTTAATGATGTTATCACAGATTGAAAAGTTACAATACTTGTTACTGTCTGCATTCTGTAACATCATCATCATCATGTCAGCTCATCTACGTCCACTGCTGGACATAGGCTTCCTCCAAGTATTACCTTGTGCGGTCCTGTGCCTCCCTCATCCATCGGTTTCCCGCGTTGTAACTAAGTTGTCATAATATTAGATCTTTACCTATGAAATTGCCATTTTGTATGAAGATTGATTAAAAGTTTGATTTTTGATAAGTACTAACTTTTTCTTGGATTTAAGCTAACTAATGTGTTTAAAACACAGAAAAAAAAAGTATCAGGCAAGAAGTTACAATTAAACAAATGGGAAAATCCGCTGTTTTAAATTGGACCCACGTGTGAACATGGGTCCAACAAGCCTGTGAAGGCTTATTATTAATCCAAATAATAATAGTTATTATTTATTATATTTTCTTAGATGTTCGTTATGTTCTATATTTATTAAATAATAAAAATAATGTTTTAAAAGAATGTAGAGGCTAAAGAATGCGCATAAATAAATTGTCAATTTCATAGGTAAAGACCTATTACTTTTGTGCATGAACATTATCCATTTATACAAAAAAGGTTTAATTGAATTGGCAAGAAAAAGCTGAGATATGATTTAACAAAAAAATAAAGCTAAACAATAACTGAACTGAGAACTTTTCCTCGTGTACCTATTTTATACTCAACAAAACGCTTTTAAAATAATTAAGAGCAACACACATCATCTTGACAAAGATGCATTGCTAATTTTAATTTAATCATTTAATAAACTTCTTCTCATCTCTTTGTAGTAAAAATCAGTTACAGTCAAGCACACAAAAAAAAGTATTTAATTATTTTCGTTGTCTAGTACACATATTACAAGCTCTGCTTAGTTTGGGACTAGATGGCGTTGTGTGAAAGTGTGAGGAATATTTATTTATTTATTATATTAAATAAAAAAACACAGTATCATATTAGAACCGCCAAAGTTGGAACCGTAATACCCCATAGCAAAGCGTCTTACCATCATTTTCTTATAAGACGAAGTTCCCCACTGTCCGCGTGCAAGTCACTGGAAAAGGTACAAAATGGTAACCGTCTCGGTGAAGCGACGCCGACGCCGACGGTAGCGCAAGCGCAATTCCCATGCAGTACAATAATTGTTCATTATTTTTGCGATACATAAATTATTGTCCTGAGTCTGGATGTTCTTTGTGACACAAAAAATAAACCCTAACTGTTTGGGGGAGTTGTCTTTTTAAAACATAAAAAATAGGTAAAAATCTTTATTATTGCAGTTGAACATCAATGGTATGCTATGTCGATTATTTTATTAATTTCTACTAAGATGCGAACCATACTCATCTGCTTTGTAAATTACATTGTAGACACACACCTCTTTTATGAATGTCTTTGCTATTCATTGCTTACTAATATTTCCAATGAACTACATTATTATTATAAATGTTAAATAAACATAGTAAGCAGTATTATTTTATGGTGATGTCATTACGAATATTTAAATATTTCTATATGAATCTTGCTAATATCAAAATAATAGGGGACGGACACACTCGTAACTTTCTAAATTTTGTCTTACTGTTTAATTAACACAGTAATATACTGTCACAGTATAAGTACCGTTTTCACGTCGTCGCGTTCTTTCAAAAAAGCCTGTATGTTAGATGATTTGTAATTATTAAGATTGAAATATTATCATTATATTATAGTTTGACAATCTATCGAGATTGTTAACTCATCTTTACTAGGTATATCTTTTCATATATTTATCTATACTTGCTTGCAAAAAAATCGACCCACCCTTAAGGTGTTGGTTTAAAGTAATAATTAATTGAATAAAGTTTTTGATATTAGTGTATTGATTGATAAAGAATAATATTTATAGAACTACCTTAACATTCCAAAATTACCTTTAACACTAAGTGATAAAAGTAATTTTCAAATGTTGGAGTGATTAGGTTCCAAAACGATAATTATTCGGTGGGCCAATTTTATTGCACGCAAGATTAGATAGGTATATTACTTACTAGCTGAGGGAGTTATGGAGCTAACCAGTTTTTATAAACGGATGTTTTTTCTCTTTGAATTGTTAAAAATTCTAACGTTATACCGATGTAAAATTTATCTTTTTATGTCACTTGACCTGTCATAGAGCACTTAAATATTATCGATGACTAATCTACAATAACTTTACCATAAAGATTACATAAATATAAATTTAAAATAATAATCAATTACTTAATATGAAAATGATAATCAGTATTAGGCGTAGCAGCTATAAATATTTATCAAAATATATTGATAATACGTATAGCAAAATAATCTTTATTGTGTTAGTCATTATTTGCCACATTTTCTTTTAAAATCTTGAAAGTCTTGATATTATGTTAGTATAAGCTGCATGTCAGTTCTAGTTCCTTAAAATCGTTAAAAAATCGGTTAAGTTAGTTGTCAAATTGTCAATAGGTAAGACAATTTGACAACTAACTGAACCGATTTTTTAACGATTTTAAGGAACGAGAATGGACATGCTGAATAAATAATTAAACGGTTTAATTACGATTTATGAAAACCACAGAGCCATGAAGTCTAAGGGATTAAAGGCACCAGAAAAGGTCAAAATGCTTTAAAAAGACCTAAGTTAGTCAAATTAATGCTACAATCCATACTAATATCCTGTCTGTCTGTCTGTCTGTTACTCTTTCACGCCTAAACGGCTGAACGGATTTTTATGAAATTTGGTACAGTCAATCTTTAGACCCTGAGGTAGAACATAGGCTCCTTTTTATTAAAAAAAAAATATTTTTTTTACAAATAAATCGTATGTTCTAGCATTTTGAAATTTTTACCAGTGTGGGGGTGGAATAGGGGTTGAATTGAAGATAAGACAATAAATCTTGGTACGTAGGCTTTTTCTACAAACGGAATTCCCGAAATTCGAAACATACGGCTTCGGAACGGGAACTACAAAGCCAAACACATTTACTTCTCTCTCACTCACAACAAATTCTGATTCTGATTGACAAAAACTAATTTCAAAAAAAAAGCCGCGGGCGGAGGCTAGTATGAAATAAAAGATTTAATTCATTTTTTATCATTTAGGTATAAAATAAAGTTATTATTAACTACAAGGCAAGTTCTACGTCATAATTTTTTGCTATACATTTTAGTACAATTATGTCGATTTTATCTGCTTACAACGAATATTATTTTTTTTAGAACTAATCTTGCCCAAAAAAAACTTTTATTAGCCTACTATTATTATTATTATTCACGTTATTTATAAATTCATAATATTTAACCCACGTGAAATTATACGTCACTTACATCGTGAAATATAAAGACTAATTTTACCTTTATAAATAAATAACAATCCTCACACATTCACACAACGTCATCTAGTCCCTAACTAAGCAAAGTTTGTACTATGGGTACTTGACAACGGAAAAACATACTTAAATACTTTTTTTTTGTAAATACATACATATTATACATAGAAACACTCAGACCAATGCAAACAATCATGCTCATGCACACAAAGATTTGCAGTGAGCGGTAATCGAACCCGAGACCTCTTCGTAGCTCTCTGCCATGTTATATAACCACTACGCCACAGAGGTCGTCTAATTTTCAAGATTATTTAAGCCGATGGACGAGAGAGGCACAAGACCGTAAAGGTGGAAATGTTTGGAGGAGGCCTATGTCCAGCAATGGATATCCATAACCTGACATGATGATGAAACGATGCTTTCATTCTTCACTTTGAATGTGTGAAGCACAGAACTTTAAAAAGAAGTTAGTCATAAAAACACTGAAAAAGTCATAAACTTTCCAATCATCATAACAGCCCATTAATGTCCCACTGCAGGGACGGGCCTCCTCCTGTGACGGAGGGATACTTGGCCTACTAAAACTACGCTGGCCAGACGGATTGATATAGGGTTCAATTTCAAGTTTTTCTTCTTTCTATGTAAAGGTAATATTCACAGATAGTCCCTTAGTCGGTTTTTACGACACCCATGGTATAAGATGAGGTGACATATTATATTCTTACTTCGTCACCACAGGGATAATAGTTTATTATAGTATTCCTTGTTTGATAGAGTGACATAAATCCCAAATCTGAATAACTACACCGTATAGAAAAAACGTCTTCTTTATAAAAAATTATAAATACAAACGATTGTTGCAATAATATAATAAAATATATAAAAAGTATTGTACACCACGCCTTATTTCTAATCGATTACAATATTATAAAAGAAACGTAATGTACTAACATTTGATTCAGTCTTGTGTAAACTTTAACTAGATAGGCCATTTCGCAACAAAATGGAACAAATAAAATCAAATACTTTATTTGAATTCAATGACAATCATTTGCAAAATGTTAGGACAGCTCTCGGCTATGGAGATGTGGAGAAATTAAAGCAGGATATTCAACATTTAAAGGATTGGATAAAGATGCAGAACCATTTTAATGTTACTGAATTTGGTAAATATATTGAACTCTATATACTTGTAATACGATTTAGTTAGGACAATGGGAATTCGAGGCATGAGGGAGGTATCATCATAACAGCCCATTAATGTCTCACTGCAGGGACGGGCCTCCTCCCGTGACGGAGGGATACTTGGCCTACTAATACCACGCTGGCCAGACGGATTTGTATTGGGTTTAATTTCAAGTTTTCCTTCTTTCTATGTAAAAGTTTTATTCACAGATAGTCCCTTAGTCGGTTTCTACGACACCCATGGGATGAGATGGGGTGGTGACATATTGTATTCTTACTCCGTCACCACATGAGGGAGGTATAAGACCGCGGAAAGTGGTAGTGTTTAGAGGAGATTTATGTCCAGCGAGGTACGTCAATTGGCTATTATGACGATGATAGTATAAACAGCAGAAGAAATGTGATTTTGTGTCTGTTTTGATGTTCATAGAGCCAATAAATTTGAAAACACACTGATTACATTTATGGTTTTTTAAATTATGTTTTGTAATGGACATTTCGTTAACTTAAGAGTACCTATTAACTATAACATTAATGATGTTTAATTTTAAAACCCATGAGGATTGCAAATGTCTTGGTGTTCTAACTTCATAAGTTTTTTCTTTTTATCTTTATTGTCGTCTGATCAGACAAAAAACTTCTCTTATGGACATCCTCCCGTTTACGTTTAAAACTGAATCCCTTCTATCTGTAATCATGCGTTTACAAGTAGAATTAGATAGTTAAACTGCCAATACTTTAACGGATAAATTACCAAAATAATACCTAAAGCCAAGTCAATGTTACCCCATTGAAACTACAGGCATTGACTATGCTGGCCCTATTCTGTATGCCAATCGCTGGCTAGTACTTGTAGGCTGGTTAAAGCAAACATTTTCGTTGGTTTTACTGTTTAAGAGCTAGTAGGGGACTTACGTATCAATTAACTGGCACTGTAAGTAGAGTGTTATAACAAGTCGTGGTAAAAGTCTGCGAATATTTTCTGAATAAGTACATAATTTGATTAGTGCAGACACTGTATTTGTAAGATAATGAATTCTGTAAGGTTTCTTTATTGTTTGATTATTTTGGTTTGATTATTTTAGTAAATTGATAGGAACAAAAAGAATTTAATTCCGTTTCTCATCTGAGTATAATATTCTTTATTGTCTTGGAATCTCTAGAAATCAGGTTTCAACTATCAAGTCGCGAAATTTAATTTAAAACACGTGGTGTGTTACATTTTATAAAACTTACAACGCCTAAAGTTATAGCAATACTTACCATAAATTAGTATGTATTAACTATTTATTTGTACAGGCGTTTCACATTAAATTATACCTTCTGCAATAACTGTTGGATGACATTCCCATATATATATAATAGTTAAGTTTCTTATGAATTGATTAAGTTAAGTTTTTTACAATATATCACCACCCCAACTCATCCTATGGGTGTCGTAAAAACCGACTAAGGGAACATCCGTGAATATTATCTTTACGTAATAAAAAGAAGGAAAACTTGAAATTAAACCCTATAGCAATCCGGTTGGCCAGCGTGGTATTACTAGGCCAAGTATCCCTCCGTCACTGGAGGAGGCCTGTCCCTGCAGTGGGACAATAATGGGCTGTTATGATGAATAAATAAATTTATTAATAATTAATAAATTATACCGCAATAATTACAGATGAAGAATTTCTGGAGCGTCTTTTGATATACAACAAAGGTTCTATTGAAAGAACAAAACAACGTTTTGATAAGCTATGTACCTGCACAAATCTGATGCCGGAGTTTTTACAAAACTTTGATGTCAAAAATGAGTTCAAAAGCCTCTATAATATATTGTAAGTACCTATGTGCCAAACATTGATTTGTGCCAAACAAGGAACTTACACTCTAACTGGAATGCTTACGAAGCAAATTAAGAAAAATTAAATATTACTACTGACAACAAAGGGTTTATATTTTATGTGTATAACGAAGGAAAGGGAAAGGGAAAAATACTCCGAAAAGGATAACGACAAAGGTGGATTGCATCTCTCTCTTCCAACTGTAAATTAAAAGTTGGTATCTCGTTAAGAGAGGGACACACTCCACTCATTCAGCTGTAAATTAGGAGCGGATTTTTTGTGACCAGTAAGCATTCCAGCTATAGTGTAAGTTCCTTGGTGCCAATTAAAATTACAAAATGTTACCATCACTGTTTCGTTTTGTTTAGCTCTGTAATCTGACTTACTTACGAAATTCGACATTCAAAATAATATTGATATTGTACAAAATCAGAGAAACGTAGAGGTAGGGTAGGTAGGATAAGGGTCTAAAACGATATGAAGGCTTAATTGATACTAAATCATCACAGCATCAAAGCAATGTCATAATAATATTGCTCTTTTGTATAGATAGGTACCTAGTACATCATTATTAATCATTATTTCACTAAGTTTAAATGAAACTATTTAGGTACTTCTTACAAAAATTTACTTGTACATACATTTTGCATGCATCATAATATTATTATTCGCATTGGGCGACTTTACATACATAAGTAGGAATTACAAATTCAACTTTTTTCAAGTCTGTACCTAACCAGTTTTGTATTTTGTTGTTGACTGACGTAACGTACAAAGCTTAAAAGGAATTTTATAACCATTCACAAAATAAATGTAATTTTTCGACTGTTTTTTATGCTAAGTTTTGCAAAAAAAATTAAGACTGAAAAAGTCAATCTCATCAATCACTTTCGGTACAGTGTGATAATGAAAATTTTAAAACTACTTCCACGCTAGTGCTAGTTAGTTAAGCCTAGTGAATACTATTAATGTCTTCAACACGAAATATTCTTAAGTCTGTTAAATTCAATAACTATTTGAAAAATCCTCTCTGCTAAGACCTCGTTCGGCTATTGCAAAGTTTTCAATTAAAAAAATGAATTATCTAGTTAATTTGACGGCCTCTGTGGCGTAGTGGTTATACAACATGACTGCAGCTACTCAGAGGTCTCGGGTTCGATTCCCGCTCAATGCAAATATTTGTTTGCATGAACATTATCATTTTTTGCATTGGTCTGAGTGTTTCTATGTATAATAAATATTATACATAGAAACTATTATTTTTATAATAAATAGTAAATACATATGAATATTATATTTATAATAAATAGTAAATAAAAAATAAAAAAAAAACACAAAAATATATTAGTATTAATATCCGTTGTTCTGTTACCCATAACACAAGCAGGTTAAGACTAGCTTACTTTGGGAACAGATGGCGCTGTGTAGAGATGTCCGTGAATATTTATTTATATTTAATTACTATTTTACAGGTATACGTTTCCGTTACCTAAGCCTACAAGTGACAACTACAGAGTGATTGTAACAATAATGACAGGAATTGATGATGATGACTTCAAAATAATCGATTATTACAGACAGCTGATATCGGTACGAATATTTCATGATAATTATTATTTTTATATATATTAAGTATAATAGTTTCTAGTTAAAAACTGCATATAAGCCAGAGCATAAGAAGATACCGATTTGGTTTACTAATGATTTTTACATAGTATGTCCTCATTTAAAAAAAAACCTTTTCAAAACCAATTAGAAACCATCCTTTTCTTTCTATATTCAGTTAAAAATATTGTGGTTTGTAATGAGTCTTACAGGATTTTAACCATCAAACCGAGATTATAAAAGCTTAGGTTAGGTATTGGTATTGATCGCTGACTACTGATCGAACCTAGCTGCACCTGCTGAATATTTGCATTAGACGCCAAAGCCAAACAGTTTATCTCGCTATCCAAATTGCGATCTACTGTTTTCAGATTTATTTCGATTCAGTTTAAATTAAATAAAATGTATTACTTCCATTTCAGATAGGTCATTATGTACTGCAACACGATTATTGCCACGGATATGAATTTGTAGCAGATCTAAGAAAGATAACTATGGGTACTGTTACCAAAATAAACCCTATTATTGTTCACAAAGCTCTATATTTGATTGTTGTAAGTATTAAACAAATTATTTAAATAATTTATACACGCGACGAACGCGACGTACGCGATTAAATTAACGGCCCTACTTCTGTCCTATGTGGCAGTCTGCGACGAGATACGACGTTATTGTGTAGGACACGTCGCGGCGCATTCATCGTCAACGTAGGACACCGCGTAAGCCTTAGTTGTACTAGACAGCATTAGTAAGCCACGTAGCTGCTCATTGCTTTGAAGTTAGGGTGGGTAGACCCTGCAAAATAGGAAAATTTGACACACAATCAAATAAGTCTTGCAAACCTAGCATCACCGTCAATTTTTTTTTTATTTTCTAGTCAGAATTTCAATGGCTGCTAGAGTATATAACTGCTCAAGACAACCCGTACTTACTATAACTGAAAATCGTGTATAAATAGTGAAACAAACTTCCGACGCATATCTTCTTCTTTCTAGAACATTGAATTTTTTAACCGTAGTGACATTCCAAAATACATCGTCTCATAGCCCTCACTGTTTTCGGCCAGCAGGCATGGTTAACAATAAGTCCTCCTAATAAGTTCTCCTATCCGTGTGGTGACGGAGTAAGAATACAATATGTCACCACCCCATCTCATCCCATGGGTGTCGTAGAAACCGACTAAGGGACGATCTGTAAATATTATCTTTACATAGAAAGAAGGAAAACTTGAAATTAAACCCTATACCAATCCGTCTGGCCAGCGTGGTATTAGTAGGCCAAGTATCCCTCCGTCATGGAAGGAGAAGATCCCCCGTCCCTGCAGTGGGACATTAATGGGCTGTTATGATGATAAGTTCTCCTTGAAAAATATTCATTCATTCATTCATCCCAGCCAATTGACGTCCTCTGCTGAATATAGGCCTCTTTCAAATATTGCCACCTTGTGCGGTCCTGCGCCTCCCTCATCCTTCGGCTTCCCGCCGTTCTTACGAGGTCGTCGGTCCACCGTGTGAGGGGTCTCCCCACCCTGCGTTTTCCGGTTCGCGGTCGCCACTCTAGAACCTTTCTACCCTAACGGCTGTCGGTTCTTCGCGCTAAGAACAAAAAATAGTATGACTTTATAATTTCACAGGAAGCAATGGGTCAAAGAATGAAGAAAATACACTTTGTAAGTGGTTCCAGAGTTTTCGATGCTTTCCTAACTATATTCAAGCAAGGATTATCAGCGAAATTGAAACAAAGGCTTGTAATACATTCTAGTTTAGAGAGTGTTTACGAATATGTACCAAAAAGTATACTTCCATCAGATCTAGGAGGAGATTTGAAGAGTTGTAAGGAATTGTCAGGTTGGTTGTTATTTTTTGGTTACCTTTTTTATACTACCTTGGTGGCAAAATGGTATATGCTACTGGTATTGAATAAAAAACAAGCACATACTATTTTGAGTTATTGACGTTAAGATATTTAAATAAATTGATCCTGTTACTTTTGTATCTGCAACTTGTTATGATTGGAGTCTGCCCACTACACCGTACCATACCATGACCGTGCTAAGACCGTGCCAGGACCGTATCAGGCACCCAAAGTAAAACAACGTCGGCACTGGCCGGTTACGGAACGGTCTAGTGGGCGGTCTCATACGTTTGAATACAAAGAATACTTTTTTTCCTGACACGTTCATAGCACGGTCCTAGCATGGTCATCGTAAGGTACGGTGTAGTGGGCAGACTCTTTAATTCAACGTACCTTTTGAAATAACAAAAAAGTTCTCTATAGTTGCCTTTTTAACAAGATGGAGCCCACTGAAGTCGCACATTAGAAGGTTGTTATTAGGTTCTAGGTGGTGAGGGAGTAAGAATACAATATGTCACCCCTCCATCTCATCCCATAGGTGTCGTAAAAACCGACTAAGGGGCTGTCCGTAAATATTAACTATACGAAATAAAAGAAGGAAAACTTGAAATTAAACCCTATACCAATCTGCCTGGCCAGCGTGGTATTAGTAGGTCAAGTATCCCTCCATCATGGGAGGAGGCCCGTCCCTGCAGTGGGACATTAATGGGCTGTTTTGAAAGTATTTATGTGTCCTAATGTAAAACTCTTTAACATAAATATTCAAACTTATTTATTTTGTTGTCATTGGTATTATTTATTTTTGTTACAGATTTATATTTCAAAGAATTATGTTCGAATGAAAACATCGAAAGCATAAAATTCATGGAAAAAATTGGTACTAACGAGTCCAGTAGATTAGCTGGTAAATTTAATGAAGAACACCTAGGAATGCCTGGTTCCTTTAAAACATTGAATGTTGATTAATGTAAAATAAAATTTGTTTGTAGACAATATAATAATAAAAAGATGTTTTAATAATCATGTCAATTCTCGTACCTAAAAATTCGGTTAAGTTAACTTTTAGTTGTCAAATTGTCTTGTTTTGGCTATTGCAATTGTAATCTTTTGTGGGAATGTTAAAGTTTTATTTAGAATGTGACAATTTGACAACTAAAAGTTAACTTAACCGAATTATTAGGTACGAGAATTGACATGAAGGATACAATCGTAGGTGTGCATGAAAATGGCTATTGGATTTGTACTACAATAATTTTACGGTGTTGTGTAAATGTGTAAATGAAATATTATTCTATGTTATATTCATCATCATCATAATCATAACAGCCCATTAATATCCCACTGCAGGGACGGGCCTCCTCCTGTGACGGAGGGATACTTCGCCTACTAATACCACGCTGGCCAGACGGATTGGTATAGGGTTTAATTTCAATTTCATTTTCATTTTGTAAATATAATATTCACGGATGTTATATACGATGTTAAGTATATTAAAGGGTAGTAAAATTTTGCCGTTTTCATTTTGAGAGGAAACCAATAGATGCAGTGCCAAAAACAGATACAAGCTTTCTGTTAGTAACAGTTAGATATTTGGTTTCTGAGACTGCCAGGGGCGAACAGCTAGCAGCTATATATTCCTATATCTTTGAGCAAGGCAGTTGGTAATAAATATAGACAATAATATTTTCTATAATTACTTTTCAAGAATGAGAATAGAGTTTTGTTACTAGATAATAATCAATACAAGAACCAACAAAATACCCTTTCGTAAATATTTCACAAAATCTGAGTTATAACGTCATTTAAATTTTTAAATGACAATCGCTGCTTACGTATGTTTATTAAAACACATTAACTATCATAATGACTTTTATTTTTTTATAAAATGACTATTATTAATAATGATGTCATATCAGAACAATGATGTTTTTATGCGACACTCGTCAACATGAATGCATTGGCGTGGGTGATTTAACCCACTTGTTACGAGAAGTGTAATACCTATCGAAATGTTATAATTTTCACAGGAACTTTCAATTTTTACATCATAGGTCAAATAAAAAATAACAAAAAAAATCTGTGACTTTTGGAAAAGCCGGAAAATGGTGTCCTTTTAAAAGGACACTCGTAAAATGTACTACTGTCACTTCGCTGATACTAAAATATTAAGTTTCAGAATGAAATGCGAAAAACTCATTGTATTACACTGGTTTTAATAAAAAAGTAAGTAGCTGGTATTTTACCATGTATTATCATATCTAATTCATGATATATAACAGAAAAATATCACTTTTGCCCCGAATGGATGTTCGCAGAACATTTTTGTTACACGACTTCATAACAACTGGTTGTTCGACGTGCATATATCTCTTTTGTTGTTGAGAGAATCGTCTTATTTTGCTAACATGAACTGAACTTTACAAGGATTTGTCGCCACGGTAACGATGGTTATTATTATTATGCTACTTGTTCAACAAAACCACTTCAGCACTTGTAGATCTGTATTGAAACATTCCTCGCTCTGATTTAGGCATATCCTTATTAGAAGGTAAAATACCCTTAGATACACGATTTTCTCTTATGGTACCAGTAGCTTTCATACCTGTTCCTTCTAGTCCATCAATAAGATGAACAGACGTAAAAAAATGTCAAAGAAAAATCGAAACGGCGCTTTCTCATCTATTGAACGCAGAATATCAGAAAATGAGAGAATGACACTAGCGCCTAAGACCAGCTTTTTGAAACTTTTAGGAATGTCTGCTCCTTGACCTTGATAAGAATCAAAACATACGACATATCCTAAGCGAGTAGTTCTAACTCCGAATTTGTAGCCCCCATCGAATCGGTTTGCCTCGTATGAATTGTTTATTCGAAAGATTCTAGATTTGGAAGTGGTCTCCTTGCCAATTGTGCTAAATGCTCATCATCGCTATTGCTAAAAGTTGATGCATCATAGCTATAATATGCTATTGCAGAAACTGGTAACTGAGATCCAGAAAGATTTGACATAGAAACTTGATTCTCGTCACCTGAATCTTCGTCAGTTACCTCAGCATTACAGTTATCAGAAGGTTTAATTGTGATATATGACGGTATTTCGTCATCACCATCAACCAGTTTTTGCTTCTCCACAATCTTATGTAAACATTATACTCTGATATGTGATATAAAGGCAAAAAAAGAAAACATTCGTAACGAAACTTTCAAACCGTCATAGTAGGTGATATTACGACTGTCCTTTTAAAAGGACGCCATAATAAACTTGAAATATGGCAACTACAATTGTATTGTACATAGTAATAAATACATTAGAAATATAGGTAAGGGTTATGTTGTTACAGTATTACACGTATTTTGTCGATATTTGGTGACAATTATAATATATTCTAACCATTTACCAGATATATTGTTTTTCTATTAAACTTTTTCGGTTAAAACCACAATATAATATACTTAAAACAGCCAAGTAATGTATTAAATGACAGATAAACTCCTAAACTCGTAATATTTATCAAAAACTATTTGTTAAAGTAACCTCATATTTTTAATTATTAATTTTTGAGAGGTGGTCTTTTAAAAGGACGCTCGTAACAAGTGAGTTAAATAAGTGTAATGTTTCATTATAACAGCCCATCAATGTCCCACAGCAGGAACGGGTCTCCCCCGTGACGGAGGGATATTTGGCCTACTAATACCACCCTGGCCAGACGGATTGGTACAGGGTTTATTACATATTGGGTACATAATGTATTCTTACTCCACACGGAGATGATGTTCAAAAAGTTTAAAAAAATATATAAGAGCAATAAGTTTTTCATAAACAGTTAGATACAAAATAATACGAATTTTATGGTCATTTCCCGACAACTTAGTTAATTCGACAAGACACGGATAGATGAAGGAGACACAGGGTCATGCAAAGTGGTGGTATTTGAAGGAGGTTTATGTCCAGCAATGGACGTCCATGGCTACTTTTATCTCTGAGCTCTACTGTAATTTAAGTAAGACGTAAGTAGTATTAGTTTAACAGATATTTACTTAAATAAAGTTAAGACTTGAGACAATAAACTGGCTAATAGTCGAATACTCAAACGTCTGTTAAAGTAAAGCGGCGCTTAAACTAGAAATTCTCATACAAAATGCCTAGTTTAAGCGCCGCTTTACTTTAACAGACGTTTGAGTATTCGGCCGTAAAACTCAAAATCATTCTGAAATATGTTTTCATTTTTATTCCTTTATATAACCATTAACTAAAAAATAAATTTTATATATAAGTACGATTTGGTAACAAGAAAAACAAATAATAGGTAAGCAAGCTGACAATAAAAAAAACTCTTCAAATTCAACTTTGTTGGACAGCGCAGCGTCTAGAAAATAACAGCGTTGTTTTTAGTAAGTAAGTAGTTAAGCACTCCAATGTTTCAAGACGAAGGTGACTTTCATAACAGCCCATTAATGTCCCACTGCAGGAGCGGGCCTCCTCTTGTGACGGAGGGATACTTGGCCTACGAATACCACGCTGGCCAGACGAATTGGTATAGGGTTTAATTTCAAGTTTTCCTTCTTTTTATTTCATAAAGATAGTATTGACGGATAGTCCCTTAGTCGGTTCTTACGACACCCATTAGATGAAATGGGTTTGTGACATTATATTGTATTCTTACTCCGTCACTACACGGAAAGTAACACAATGAGTTTGTTTTGGTTTTGATTTAATAAAAATTAAGTTAACACTTAATTGGTGGTTCTCACAATATTCACACACTACAAACTCTATTCTTAAAGCAAAATTTTCCAACTTGATTACAAGCAATTATAATATTGTTAGTAGGCCAAGCATCCCTTCGTCACAGGAGGAGGACGTCGCTGCAGTGCACAGAGTACATTATATGCCTATATGCTGCAGTGGGACAATAATAAGCTGTTATGATGATAATATTGTTATTCTTTAGTGTGAAGTAACTAATATTCAACTGTTATTCGAAAGTATTTTAATTATCCTAATTTTAGAAAACAGAAATACAAAACAAAGTCATCCGTCACACAGGGTTTCCCTAGTATGGACACCAGACTCTCACAAAGATTCAATGAAGCTTCCACTATGTAATAAAATGTTTATTAACGTTATATCTTTGTGAAGAGAAATAAATAAAATTATAAAGTCACTGCCTTAGTGACAAAGATTGCGTGATCAATCGTCTGACTACTAACTTTACTAAAAACTAATAAGCTTTACAAATAATAGGACACCAATGCATTAATATTTTATGTAAGGATGTTATATTGTTAAAAAAAGTGTTAACGTAATATTTGATTTGACAAATTTGATAATTTACTGTATGTAAATATTTTATGATATTTATTGTATTTTGGTATTTTTTACGCAATAAATTTTTTAATGTTAATTAGTTTTATATTTGTTTCCTGAATACTTCTAGTGTTTCTGATCAATAAAATGACACACATGTTTTCTATTATTTATCCAACTTATGGTTTTTTGTCAAGTAAATGATCAGTAAGTAATGCCCAACGCTAGCATCACCTGTTGGTAAGTAATGCCAGAATTCATTCGAGTCAAATCAATTGTTAAAAACCTCATAGTCTTGTAATTTTCCTAGCAAAGAATATTACTCTTTAACAGTCATATTTTCAGTGCTTTATGCTTGTAGGATGAGGCCTATGTCCAGGAGTGGACGTCGATTGGCTGATATGATGATGATGATGATGCTTGTAGGTGGACTAATTATTTTTTCTCACACATTCACACAACGCCATCTAGTCCCAAACTAAGCAGAGCTTACTACTACTATGGGTACTACAAATGCAAATAATCATGTTCATCCACACAAAGATTAATTTGCATCAAGCGGAAATTGAAAAAAGAACCCGAGACTTCTGCGTAGCAGCCATGTAATGTAACGACTACGCCACAGACATGTTGATGAACTAAGACGGTTCCTGACCTGGTTCATATCAGATCACCATTACTTTCATATCAGACCAATAAAGCTTTACTTTAGGTACAGGCCTCTTACAGTGGCTAATCGAAATTTTGTCTAATACCACAGTGACCAGTCGAAATGGTATAGGATTTTAGTCAAGTTTTCTTTCTTTTTTTTTTTTTTTTAAATCTTTATTTACGGAGCTTTTTCATAATATGACTATGTCGCTCCATCATAGTCACCCTTATATTACATAGAATTCTTATATATATTGTACAGAGTTTTAGCTTCATCAGACATTGGGTATGATAAGACACTATTACACAAACCCATGTTATACGTGTTAGGTATAAAGACAGATTGTGTAAACTGAGAGCTGCGGACACATTCCATTAGAATGTGTTGCACGTCTTCTATAACATTGCACGTTTCACAATTGGGTGATGGAGATATACCCATCAGAAAAGTAAACTTTCTTGATGGTATGTGTCCAGCTCTCAGCCTCATAGCTATTACACAGTTATGTCTGCTGAGTGAACAGTCATTGATCCAAGGAATCATAAGTGGTTCTGGTTGGATTGTTTTATACCAGATACCTTTTTCTATTGACCTCTTATCAAAATATACTTTCCAACACTTAAAACAATAATCTCTGATCCTATATAAATAATTTGAAAAATAAGGTTTGATTGAAACTGGAATACCATGACGACTGGCCTCTTTGGCCATTAAGTCAACTTTCTCGTTACCCATTATACCTACGTGGGACGGAATCCACTGGATAATAATAGTCTTATTCATTCGTTCTAACTCCAAAATATGGTTAATAATTGTATAAGCTATCGTTATTCCTCGAACTGTCGAGGTACAACGAGCTATATGAAACAGAGAACTTTTGGAGTCAGTAAGAATAACAAAACGGTTGTGGTTAATAGAAAAAAGGTAAGACAAAGCCTCATTAATAGCCAATAATTCGGCATACATGATAGATACATCTGGATTAATTTGGAAGCCTACATGAATGTCTTGTTGAATATCGAGAAATGCTGCTCCACAAGCACCCTCTTCCCTTGATCCATCAGTGAATATAAAATAAAAATCGCGATATTCCTCATCCAAATAGTGGGTGGAAATATCTTTCAGGTCAGAGGTTGAATACAAACGTTTAGGTTTATTAATTAAATCTATGTTAAATCTAATGTTTTTTGAAATATCTATGTAACTCATCCAAATATCACTAGTAAACATTTCTAAGTTTTGACTACAGTTGATTTGGGTCTCCTTCAATTCTTCATACATAAAAACTAAAATAGGCTTATTTCTACGTTTCCAAGAGTTTATACAGTTTGTTAGGCTCTCTAATATATTAATAATATTACTACTGCAAGATAATGATTTACTTCGCAATAAAAACTTACCACCTAAGTAACATCGACGAACATGTAAGGGTGGCAACCCTAATTCACTACCCATAACGTGTATAGGTGTAGTTTTAATAAATCCCTCGATAATACGCATTGCCTGATTTTGATGTTTTTCTAATTTATTTAAATGCGATTCACTACTGTCACCGTACAAGAAACTTGCGTAGTCCAAACGGCTTCTTAAAAGAGATATGTATATTTTTCTTAAACACTTAGGATGAATACCCCAACTAGTACCCGCTAAAAATTTAAATATACTAAGTAATTTGTTAGTTTTTTCTATAATTTCGTTAATGTGTTTTGACCACCGCAGTGAGCGATCAAGCCACAGCCCTAAATATTTAACATTTTCTACAGTTGATAGACTATTATTATTAATATTAATTGTGATATTTTGCCTATTGCAACCTTTCTTAAATACGCATATTTTACTTTTTGATGTCGATATCTGTAAACCCAGTTCTGATATTTTTTCTGTAAAAAAGTTTATAGCTAATTGTATGCGTTCGGCAGCCCTGTAAATGTTATTATCGGTAGAATAGATAACAAAGTCATCGGCGAACTGAGAAATTGATATTGAATAAGTAATTAACTGTTTACATATTTCTATTGTAGCTACGTTAAATAAAAGAGGGGACAAAGGGTCACCTTGAGCTAGGCCGCGATCAGTACAACGCACAATTGAAAAGTTAGGTACTTTAATTGTTAGATAACGTTCTCTGAGAAACTGCCATAAGTAATTGCAAATGTTACTTCCCGCACCCAAAGAATCTAATTTTTGTAGTAAGGACGAAATGTCTATATTATTATATGCATTTTCGATATCGACAAAACAGCCGACTGTTACTTGATTATTACAAAAACCTAATTGAATATTTGTGACTATGTGACTCAAATTATCTAAACTTGATCTGCATTTTCTAAACCCCAAAGTGTAATTAGAAAACATGTTATTTTTTTCAACGTACCATTCTAGACGTCTTTGTAAAATTGAATGAAATATTTTACATAAACATGATATTAACGCTATAGGTCTAAGGGCGGAATCAGAAGATGGATCCCTGCCAGGTTTAGGGATTGGTACAATTTCTATGTATCGCCATTGGTTGGGAACAAATCCCGTAAATAAAAAAATGTTGTAAAAATTTACCAAAATAGATTTTCCGTTAATAGGGAGATGTCTTATCATACTAAAGGAAATGTCATCGCTGCCCGGCGCAGTGTCTTTTAATTTAATACTTTTATTTAACTCATGAGTCGTAATTTGGGAATCTAATGTTAAATTTTGTGATGTAAATATTGGCTTAGGACAAGAAGCGTAGTCGGGGGTTAGACTATACAAGAGTTGTGTTGCTTTTTCTATATCAACACATTGTTTACGTGAGCCATTGTCTTTCATCCACCTAATTTTTGTCCACAGTTCACGGCTAGACGTTTTCTCATCAATAGTCGTGCAAAATACTTCCCACGACTTCCTCTGAGTTTGTCTAATTAGTCTCTGAGACTCACTTATTGTTTTTTTTAAATTAATAAAGTTTAAAGGGGTAGGATTTCGTCTAAATTTAGACAAAGCTAATCTCCTGAGTGCAACAGATTTTGACAATTCTGGGGTCCAATAAGGTTTAGGCCGAAAATGTTGAGTGGGGTTAGGATTTAATTTAATAAGAGGTATGAACTTATCAGCCGCATCATGTAAACAACTCACAAAGGTATCATATTTTGCTTGTAGGTCATGAGATGAGGTAATAGTAGTGTAATTTTCGAACGTCATCTCAAGGTCAGAGCGGTACTTCACCCAATCGGCTCGTTTGAAGTTTCTTTTTTTCTGATATGTTATATGTGAACAGTAAGAAGTGGAAATTTTGATAATCAAGTGATCACTACCAAGGGATTCATTTGTAACCATCCAGTCAAACTTTAGAGCGACATCAGATGACAATAAAGATATATCAGGTGAGGATTGTCTAATAATGCCATCAACTAATTGAAAGCGAGTGCACCTACCATCATTTAATATGGTGTAATTGTAGTCTAGTATAGTATCAAAAATTTGCTTGCCTCGCGCGTCCGTTTTATAGGACCAATTAGTGTGATGAGCATTGAAGTCGCCTAATATTAAAGATTTTTTACTTGCTAAAGATAGAATATAGCCCCATGTTTGTAAATTGGTGTTAGCGTTAGGTGAACAATAAATAGCTATAACATGATTCAATTCATTGCAATTAAATAACTTAATAATATGTATTATTTCTAAGTCCAAACAAAAGTTTACAATCTGTATTCTATGTGCTTGGATCGAATTGTGTACGATAATAGACACACCACCATAAGGGATAGTTCTGTCTTGCCGAAATATAGTGTAATTTTTAATTGTTAGAAAGTCATGAGGCTCAAGCCATGTTTCACTTACCACAGCGATGTGAACATGTTCCTGGATCAATAACTGCTCAAACACTCTTAATTTAGGCTTAATACTACGTGCATTCCATTGTATGATGTTTAAGTTAACTATGTTGTTTACACTATCCATTGTCAGATGATAAAAACGATTTAAACAGAGCTAAATTAGGTATACAATTGTTGAAACATGTGTCAAGCCATTCTAGTATAAGTTTTACCCAGTCTTTTAATTTAGTCATTAAAATAAATTTAGCTTTATGTAACATATTATTATCTTTTAAATTATCTAATAAGGTTCTAAAACTTGTTTTCTTCTCTTGATTTCTGTTATCTTGATTTGTTTGAGGTATAGAATCTTCATTATTTAGCCATTCTGAGTGATTGGGTGGGTCATCAGAGCTCTCAGAGCATGTAACAGCCATGTTAGCAGTAACGTTGTCCGATAATTAATGAAAAGGCACACTCTTTTTCTTCTTTTTTCTTTGTTTCTTAGTTATATTTTCATTTTGAACTACTTGTTGCTCTGTTTGGATCTCGCTACGCTGATTGGGTTGAAGTGAGCCCGATGGTTCTTGAAGTAGAGTGGTCTCCGTACTAAATGTATGTATATTTTTTACAGTATCGACGTAAGTCTTACGAGGAGGAGGAACGTAAATTTGTAAGGCCTTTTGATAGGTGCACCCAAATTCTGACATAATCTCACGTAGTCGTTTTTCTTTTTTGAATACCGGACACTCCTTAGATAAGGTGACGTGGTTCCGTGAACAATTCACACATTTAAAAGTAGGCACGTCACAGATTGTACTAGTGTGATTACTGCTTCCACATTTTGCGCAAACGGTCTTAGTAGCAGGACACATTTTAAGGCTGTGTCCATATCTCAGACATCTCGAACATACTGATACAGGGAAAACATAAGGAAGAACCTTTATCCTTAGTTCGAATAAATACACGTACCTCGGTAGACCGGAACCTTTGAATCCTATTTGAATGGTTTCACTTGGTGTCCATCCTTGGTCATTTTTTCTATTCAATCTCTTTACGGATACCACAGATTTATCCGACTTAATATGCTTGAGGAGTTCTTCTTCTGTGAGCTCAAGCTCAATGTCTTTAACAATCCCATATGAAAAGCCCACTTCCCAAGTTTTCTGCCTTCTCCAGCCGAGCTCGTCGAGTGCGGCGCAAGATAACAGATTCTCTGCACTCGATTCATTATCAAAGGTCAATAACAATTTGTAAGGATTCACATACTTCACCTTTGTAATGTCCGTCAAACCGTGTGTATGTAATAGTTTTGCTAGTGCGAACTGCTTGGGAAATTTTTCTTTAGAATAAACAGTAACTTGTAATTCTTCCGATCGCATACTGTCATGACTAAAAGACTTTCTCTTCGACTTACTAGTTATTTTCTCCCAACTATCCTCGCTGTCTTCTGATCTGTAACGTTTGTTTCTTGTTTCTATGTTTATATCCATGTTATTTTCTTTATTCGTATTTGTTAGGTTCTCTAAGTATTGTTGCTCATTTATAACAACATTATAGTTTGTAGTGTCATCATTGATATTAAAATTTCGCTCGCTATCCATTAGTGATAAGGATCATAATTGCTACAAGCGGGATAGCGCAAGCCGGTCGCATGCGCCAGCCGATAGCAAACCGGTTTAATTGTTTACTAGATAATATTATTATGAATCAACTTTAAATAGACGTACTATTCGCACCAGGTGTGAATGGTCACTGGAGGCCTTTCTTGACCTATTTAATTAAAACTAGTTTTGTTTCCAAATATATCGCCTAGAACACAGATCACTGGTTACATAAATATTTAGTTTTTAGCTAAAAAAATATAGAGACTAAGTAAGTGATCGCTATAAATTAAATTACGTAATCATTATAATAATGGCTTGTATTTTAACTGGTACCTATTCTCTGATTTTAGGCTAGTTTTATGTTAATTTAATAAGTAGTATAAATAAAAAAACAACTAGTCTAAATATAACTAAAGCTCAAACTTCAAGCACGTGTTTATTTCTCCATCTTGAACCACGGGGTCCTTTGAGCAAAATTTAAAGAAGGAATATCTGACTTAAGACTGGAGAGACGGCCTCGGTGTGGTGCGAACGTCGCGTTTGCGGCTAGTGTACACGTGGTCGCGGATTCAAATCCCACGCAAGACAATAATTTGGGTGATACAAATTATTATCCTTACGCCATCACCACACGGAGTAAGAATATAGTGTCTCCGTGTGTTGACGGAGTAAGAATACAATATGTCACAACTCCATCTCATTCCATGGGTGTCGTAAAAACCGACTAATGGACTATTCGTGAATATTCTCTTTACGTAATAAAAATAAGGAAAACTTTAAATTAAACCTTATACCAATCCGTTTGGCCAACGTGGTATTAGTTGCCCAAGTATCCCTCCGTCCCTGCAATGGAATATTAATGGGGACAAATTATTTTTAAAAACCTGGATGTTCTTTGTCTAAAGTCTCCAAGACATAGGGCTCGATTCCTAGTGCGATCGTCATAACAGCCCATTAATGTCCCACTTGGATTCTTGGCCTCCTAATACCACTCTGGCCAGACGGATTAGTATAGGGTTTAATTTCAAGTGTTCCTTCTTTTTTATTTCGTAAAGATAATATTGACGGATAGTCCCTTAGTCCGTTTTTACGACACCCATGGGATAAGATGGCGTGGTGTCATATTGTATTCTTACTCCGTCACCACACTGATAAGTACAATAGTTGTCTTTTAACAATAATAATAACAAGTTCTACCTCTGACCTTACCTTGGACCTTAACAACGGATGAAGTGCAGACGTTTTTTTTTCTTTATGCATTCTTCCTTCTAAACAAAATTGCAAAGTCCCATTTGCGTTAAAGTTTTTTTGTGGGACCCCAAAAATTTTTTTTTACTTATAATAAATTTATAATCCTCACACATTCTCACCTAGTACATACCAAACTAAGCAAAGCTTGTACTATGATTTGCATTGAGCGGAAATCGAACCCGAGACATCTGCGTAGCAGCCATGTAATATACTGACTGCGCCACAGAGGTCGTCAAAATGATGATGTGACAATATTTATACTAAATCCATCCATCCATCCATATCAGCCTATGGACGTCCACTGCTGGACATAGGCCTCCTCCAAAAGCTTCCACTCTGCGCGGTCTTGTGCCTCACTCATCCATCGGCTTCCCGCCGTCCTAACCAGGTCGTCGGTCCACCGTGTAAGGGGTCTCCCCACCCTGCGCTTTCCGGTACGCGGTCGCCATTCCAGAACCTTTCTGCCCCAACGGCTGTCGGTTCTCCGCGCTATGTGCCCTGCCCACCGCCACTTTAACCGGGCAATTCTGAGCGCTATGTCAGTTACTTTGGTTCTCCTGCGGATCTCCTCATTTCTGATTCAAAGGAAACTCCTAACATAGCTCTCTCCATTGCCCTCTGAGTGACCTTGAGCCTTCTGAGAAGGCCCATAGTTAGCGACCACGTCTCTGTGCCATACGTCATCACTGGCAACACGCACTGGTCGAAGACCTTTGTCTTCAGACACTGCGGTAATGTGGACGAGAAGATACGTTTTAGCTTCCCGAACGCTGCCCATCCGAGTTGGATTCGACAAGTGACCTCCTTCTCGAAGTTGGACCTACCCAGCTGGACTGACTGTCCCAGGTAAATATACTCGTCGACAACTTCGAGTGTAGAGCCTCCAACCATGATTGGAGTGGGTGCAACATGGACATTTGCCATGATCTTGGTCTTGTCCATGTTCATTTTAAGACCCACTTGTTGAGAGACTCTACTGAGGCCATCAAGCATTGTGTTGAGGTCCTCCATGGTCTCAGCCATGACCACGATATCGTCAGCAAATCGAAGGTGCGTGATATACTCGCCATTTATGTTAATTCCGAGTCCGTCCCAGTCTAAAAGCCTAAGGCTCAACTCACACCGAAAGAGCGGCGAAGGGCAGCGAAGCTGAGCGCAGTTTCAGTGTCATACAAATTTTAACTTTATTTTCATTAACATAATACTAATTATCGCATGATACTTGATCAAGTCGCACGGATCCTTGCGGAAATTCCGGCGAATTTTAAAAACTAATTTATCAACCTAGCGGGTCGCTTCGCTTCGCCGCTCTTTCGGTGTGAGTTGAGCCTAAAAGCATCTTCCAGTGCAGCGGTAAACAATTTCGGGGATATGACATCACCTTGTCTTACTCCTCGCTGCAACTGGATAGGGCCTGATAATCTGCCCTGGAGACGAACCGACATAGTGGCGTTTTCGTATAAGCACCGCAGCACTTCCATATACCGTTGGTCGACTTGGCACCGTTGGAGAGACTGCAACACTGCCCATGTCTCGATCGAATCAAAGGCTTTCTCATAGTCCACAAACGCTAAGCATAGGGGCATATACTAAATAATGTAAAAAAAAGTCGTTTTCATGCACACAACGAATAACTGAATATACTTAACGACGAATACAGAGAACAACGAATAACCGAATACCAACTGCCTCTACTTCAATAATGAGGGAGTTAGTGTGTTTTTAAAAATCATGAAATCATTTTTCAGATAATGTTACAGGTTGATTTATTGGCTTCAAGTTGCTATACAAGGACGATGCCATAGTACAAATATATACAGTATTTCAACTTCATAGAAACGGACAAAACGCGAGTTACACCTACACGCTCACGATAGAGGTGGCTTTGCAGAGTGAACAGTCGCGACTGTGCCACAGACGAGCGGGAATTCTTTCCCGCTAGTTGGTAAATGTAATTAAAAAGCTGGAAGTGGGCAGCCCTATCCCATGTTTACGTGCCACCCAGCCGTAGGCATTTATAATAAATATTCGGCGGAGATAGACTACTGGTTGTACTGTGACTATGCCTACAGTAATATTCTACAATGATTCTTATCAAAGTGAGGTCATAGATAAAAGAATACAGCTGATAACAGAATCCTTGTACTCAGCGCTATTAATATTCAGATAATTGTATTACCAACAATTATAAGTAATTAGTTAAATTGTAACAATAATAACTTATGAGGGCGTATCACTATCATTATTGAACAAAAAAAATATTTCAAAAATTTACAAGTACACACATCAACTAATCAACCTAGACACTCATGTACCTTAATACCTTGAAATAAGACACAATTTCAAATGAAAATGTTGAATGGTGATGTGTTGCTGTGTATACATGATGGTATTGAGATTAATATAAAAAGGTTTCGTTTTCAAAAGAGAATCATTCTCGTTTTCTGTCTCTTAGAAACATGGAGAAATTGTTAATTTTCTGTTTTCTTTTTGTGGCGTTTTATACTGCAGGTATTTAATTTTTAAACTATTTCATTAAGTACTAGCTTTTGCCCGCGGCTTCGCTCGTTTTAAATTCAGGGTAGCACTGTTCCCCTTTCCTGGACATAGAGGGAAAAAAAATAGTAGCCTATGTTACTCTCCATCCTTTCAACTATCTCTACTTAAAAAATCATGTCAATTCATCGCTCCGTTTTGCCGTGAAAGAAAAACAAAGAGATAGACAAACTTTCCCATCTATACTTATAATAAAACTGTAGAGAAGTCAATTCTGTACATTGAATATATGTTAAAAATTAATATTGGAGGATGAATGGTGATCGATACTGATGCCAAAAATGCAATTAATAAATTTTTTGTCTGTCTGTCTGTCTGTCTGTCTGTCTGTCTGTCTGTCTGTCTGTATGTGCACGCATGGGTCAAAAACCACTGAAGGCATTTTAACCTAACTTGGTACGATTGTAGTCCATACTCCTGGGCAGGTTATAGGGTGTATAACATAACGCTAAGACACATAGGAGCTGAGCAGTGACGATAAATTTGAAGCAAGTCGGTTGAAAATGCACTTTCGAGCTCTTATCATCGCATACATTGATCATACGCTAAAAATATGTATTACAAAAATAATGGTCTTCAAAAGATGTACAAAAAAGTCCTTAATAGTATGTATCTATCTTTTATATATTACCCACAATAACGTGTTTAATCGTTAGGGTTTTCTTTAAAGTGTATTAAATACATAAATATATTGTATTTTGCATAGACATATCTTTATCAAACTCCCATATTTCAAAAGTACACTTTAATATCTTATTCGTAAAAAAAAAGTTATAGAAATCGGTTTATAAACACACAAGATATAGATGAAAGAAAATTTCCAAATTTCGCCGCGCCAGTATGAGTACGGCTGTACGGTTGATTTTTGTTTAACGTCCGAAACGGCCAACCGCTGCATCTATATAATTTCATTTACATTGACTCTTAGTGCGAACGGACGTGATTCTTATTGACTCTTCTCGGAATAAGCGCGCTTTAGATATTAAAATACATACATACGTAGTTTTTAGGTATTAAGTTAAAAGTATCTATTTATTTAAACTATAATAAAACTGTAGAGGTTGAAATGTCTGTTCTATTCGAAAATTCAGATAAAAATTTATCTATAAAATCTAGAAAAAAGTCAAAAACCACGAAATTACAATTTTTAGTATTAATGTCTATTTGTCTGTTTGTTACCGCACATCTTTAAAACGAATTATTATAATCTTAAGACCAATACATTGTATTGTAGCCTTTTTTATTAGGCTTAAACTGAGGTATGTTTCATCAAAATCGGAACAGTATTACACGAGATATCGATCTCTATATTAGAACAGTCTAATACAAATCAGGGGTCATGAAAAATGGATTTGGTTTAATGTTGAATGAATTTAAATTTCGTTTCTTTTGTTCACGAGATGGCGTTACCAGTAGTAATCACAAAATAAATGTGTATGTAAATAATCTATAACTATTTTATTATTAAGTGCTATTAATTATAAGTTATTCCTTTTAAATGTTAATAAAATTAACCATGAATCGTATGTGTTATATCAATTATAAGTCTTATTAAATTAAATCGATTATAAGTTTACTTGATTGTTATATTTTTGTGTTTTTCGTAAATGAAACGCAATTTAATTAAATATAAATTGTATTAGTAAGCTATTAATCTAAAATATCAATTATTATTTTGGTATTAATTTAGTTTAAACTGTAGTAGTTACTGGTCAAAGTAAAAATATGCAACAGACTCCACCTGTTTTTATTAATGTAAATAAATACAAATAAACTTTATTAGTTAATCACAGGTACAAAACATCTGACAAAAATAAATAGTCTTTCCCTGTTTTGCCAATATTGGCGTACAAACTTATTTTTTAAAGTTAAACTATATCTATCATCATAACAGCCTAATAATATCCCACTGCAGGGACGGGCCTCCTCCCGTGAAGGATGAATACTTGGCCTACTAATACCACGCTGGCCAAACGGATTGGTATAGGGTTTAATTTCAAGTTTTCCTTCATTTTTATTTCGTAAAGAGAATATTCACCGATAGTCCCTAACTCGGTTTTTACGCCAACCTGGGGATGAGATGGGGAGGTGACATATTGTATTCTTACTTCTTCACCACACGGATAATCGCTAATTTATTATGAATTAAATTTGCACGTCGTGTATGTCAGTATGAGTTTAGAAGCAGTCTCTAAAGATCTGTCTTTGTAAAGATCTGTTCTTAAAAAGGTTTTGGTTCTTTTGGAGTATATTCTTTCGTTACAAGGTTTAAAAAACAATTTTTCAGTATTAAATCGAATTGCGAAGTAGTAACATCCACCACGCGAACGAAGTCGCGGGGACAGCTAGTTTATAATATAAGTATGGATGAGGGATAAAGGAGGCACAGGACTGGGTACAAGGGAAATATTTGAAGGCCTAATTACAGCTCTGGACTTCTGCTAGCTGATATTATTATGATAATTAATCAATAAACATTCTTTTAAAGTTCCAGCTGGAAGTGAGCAGCCCTATCCCATGTATATATGTACACATACGTATGTACGCATGTAGGTATATGTACACATACGTATACCTATACCACGAAATGTTACCTTTTTTGGGGTTTTGGCCTACTAATTCCACGCTGGCCAAACGGATTGGTATAGGGTTTAATTTCAAGTTTTCCTTTTTTGTATTTCGTAAAGATAATATTGACAGGTAGTCCTTTAGTTGGTTTTTACGACACCCATGAGATGAGATGGGGTGAATAAAAAGAAAGAAAAAATCTTTATTTTACACCTCACTGCACAACACAATATATGGTGACATATTGTATTCTTACTCCGTCACGATACGGATCATAATAGGCTGTATTAATTATATTCATTACCTTATTTCTTTTACTTTTGCAGATGTTTTATCAAAAGTGATAGACCTTGATGGTGATACAGACAATGATCATAAAATAGTTGGTGGTACTAATACAACAATTGAGCAGTATCCCTACCAAGCTTACTTATTGTTAACTGATGGTCGTGATGATTACGAATGTGGAGGTTCCATTGTAAGTGAAAATTATATAGTGTCAGCTGCGCATTGTCTTCCAGGGTAAGTAAATTTTCTTTTTATTATTATTACTAGCTGTGGACGCGACTACTTATGTCTGCGATTAAATTAGAAAATAAATCTATAATAATATTATTATATAAAGCTGAAGAATTTATTTGTTTTTTTGAACGCGCTAATCTGAGGAACTACTTCTTTGATTTGAATTTTGTTTTTAGTGTTGGATAGACCATTTATCGAAGATTTGTTCCTGATAGGCTTCTAGAATGTCACGATAAGACCAAAAAAAATTTTACAAGTTTTTAGATTATTTTATTTATTTTTAAATTAAATCGCGGATTTAATCGCGTTCAAAGCTAGTAAAATAATAAAAAACTTGTTTAATTTATATAAAGTTATATCATCATCATATCAGCCGATCGACGTCACATAGCTGCTGGACATAGGCCTTCTCCAAGTATTGCTACCTTGTGCGGTCCTGTGCCTCCCTCATCCATCGGTTTACAGCCGTACACACCAGCGCTTTACTCAACTTACCACTGCAGCTGCTCTAGCAGTTTTAGTCGACTTCATGCAGCCGCTGCATTTTGTTGACAATTTAAAAAATAATATTTTTAATGCTGTCTTCGTAGTATCTGCCTACTTCATGGGAATAGAGCGTGAGTTTATGTATGTATGCCTTTTTAATAATTTTCAGAATCCTATCAATTCAAGTAAGAATTGGAAGTACGAATAAATTTTTCGGAGGTAAAGCTTATAACACAACGACGTTTACTCCTCACCCCATGTACAATGATCGTACTAAAGATTACGATGTGGCTGTAGTTACTATAAGCGAAGGCATGGATTTGGATGGGGTGACGGCTAGAGCCATAACCATGGTTGGTGTGGGTAATGATCCACCAGAAGGACGGAATTTAACTATTTCTGGATGGGGTAATACATCGGTAAGTAATTTTACGGTTATCTATTGTTTGCCCGAAAATAATATGCCATAATATTCTTATGCCCGAATTTCATTTGCCCGAATTTCTTTTGCCATAATTTTATTAGACATAACGGCAAAAACAGCTACTTCTTGGTGGCTTAAAGAATAAACCTAACCTAATCTATCTAAGTTGGATTGCTCTAAGTCTCTCAGTTTAAACATAATTGAATTACGGCAAGTAAATATTATAGCTAAGGACGATTATGGCAAACAATATTACCTAGTAAAAAATTAAATGAAATTATGGAAAATGAAAATTCGGGCAAATGAAATTCTGGAGGTATACGTAATTTAACACCTTACTATCTCTGCACGACACAAAGGCTGGCTGAAAGAAAATGCCTTAAGGCATTAAGCCCGCCATTGTACAACAATGTTATTTGTGCATAAAGTTAAAAATAATAAATAATTTTTATTTTACAAAGTAATATGACAACGGCAAAAGTACCTACATCATAATAATTTATACAGGCAACGTTTTTTCTACCCCATCTAGTCTTATACAAAACTGTATTAAACATTCTTGTACTTTTTTTCGTAAACATAGAAAACACCTACAATTGTCTGTCGTATTTTGTTTTGCAATAAGCGGGAATCGAAACCAAAGCCTTTGTATATCACTCACTAACCCAAAGACGTCGTCAACATTTTAACTCAAATAACTCAAAGAGAATTCATTGATTTGATAGGAAAAGCCTCTTTTGTATAGTGGGCTCTTTACAGGCACTGGCCAACATTGCAGGCTCTAGGCAAATAAATAAAACTCCTAGAAAACCCGCATGTCTTTTCCCCTTTGCCTTTAGTTCACTAGTGCGTCAACGTTAATCCTACATTAGCTATTGCTTTTCTAGTTTACAGAATTTGTACATTACTGAGAATTTCAGCTACTCAAATCATTTACATTTAGCTCCGTCTATTTGCACTATTTAGTTACACTGTTACTTGTTTTCTATCGTATTAATATCATGCTACATCTTCGCATTTTTAAATTGTTAATATCCATTTTCAATATGTTGAAGTTAACTTATAAACTTCAGTGTAATGGTTAGGAACTTACAATATCTACATCCTGGTCCTGGTTGAAAACCAGTGCTAGACGTTTAACTTGACGTCTGGCATAATGCTGAACCAGGGTCCTTTTTAAACATAGCCATGAGACACTCATGGCCACAGAGGCAAAGGTATTCTGTTTTACTATGTTTGTTTTTTTTCTTATTGTATTTTTGTGTATGCTCGTGTACCTGCTTCTGTGTAATTTGTTTGAATAAATGTTTTCTTTCTTTCTTTTCTTTTTTACATGAATTTCACTTAGTGTTATAATCAGAGTAAATTAATGTAGAACACATTTTGTAATAAGTCCTATAACAATAGGCACAATAATAGATTTCCATGGCAGAGTTAGAATCTTTTTTCTTATTTCTTCAAATTATTTGTCCATTATTTTTCGATTCATTACGGTATCTATTTGAAATATCTCAGTTAATACACCACCTAAATTAACAAAAATGTAATTTAAACATAACTTTTACTAAAAATTCATACCTCCTTATATTTTTTTACAGGAAGGTGGTACTTCACCTCAAATACTGCAAGTAGCCCACGTACCTGTTGTAAGCAGGGAAAGGTGTAATGCCTTGCTGCCTACTACTATTACTAGTCGGATGATCTGCGCTGGCTATGCTGAAGGCGGTACTGATACTTGCCAGGTACTTACTTTTATCTCATCTATATCTATACTTCTATACTAATATTATAAAGAAAAAGGGTAAAGTTTGTGTGTTTGTGACGTTGTAGGGGAGTAATCTCTGGATCTACTGAACCGATTTTAAAAATTCTTTCTCTGTTGAATAGTCCATTTATCGGGGAGTGTCATAAGCTATATCACGCTATGACTAACTGGAGTGGAGCAAAAATGAAATATATTTAAAAAACGGACGCGTTTTTTTCGCCGCCCAACGAAGTGGGCACGGGTCAGTTAGTCTTTTAAATACCTGCAGCCAGGAGGGTCTAAAATGCTATGGATTGATAATCCAAGGCAATCGAAAGAAGATCTTTAAATAAAACATTTACTCTACTAGGGTACGTGTTCTGTATCGCGGGGACATCATAAATATTTATTAAAAAGACACAAAGAACATCCGAACTCAGGATAATAATTTGTGGATCGCATTGTCCGTGTGGTGACGGAGTAAGAATACAATATGTTACCATCCACCATCTTATCTCATAAGTGTCGTAAAAACCGACTAAGGGACTAATCGTAAATATTATCTTTACGAAATAAAAAGAAGGCAAAATTTGAAATTAAACCTTATACTAATCCGTCTGACCAGCGTGGTATTATTAGGCCAAGTATTCCTCCGTCATGGGAGGAGGCCCGTCCCTGCAGTGGTACATTAATGGGCTGTTACGATGATTTAAAGTGTATAATTCATTTAACCTTCTTTTTTATGACAATTCAAAATTACTTACAGGGCGATTCTGGTGGTCCTGCTGTCCTGTCTAACAACGGGAGACTGGCTGGAGTAACTTCGTTTGGCTACGGATGTGCACGACCAAACCAACCAGGAGTTTACACTCGCATTGGCAACATGGGTGTGCGATCATTCATTACGTTAATGACAGGATTGTAATTATTGAGTTGTTTTAATAATTTTGTATGAATTCAATCAAGTAGTTGCTGGTCTTAATGCCGGCCATACACACTACGGTCTACCGGAGAGGTCCACCTGCACAGGTGACCGGCGCAAGATCGTAAATCCATTCTTTCGAGTAACACCGTACAGTGTACTACACGGTCACATTATCTAGAGACCTCGCTGAAATGCGAATTTGCGTCCCGTTCTCCTTTCAACCCCCGCGATCACCCCGGGCGCATCAATGATTCGTCCGAGGCGACGTGACCTAATCGACGCCAGGTCTCGAGATAATGTGACCAAGTATGTGACTCCGGTCGCCTGCGCAGGTGGACCTCTCCGGTAGACCGTAGCGTGTATGGCCGGCATTAAACTGATTTATATTTTGCTTGATCGTACTTGTAAAGTTTTGTTAAGTTTTTGTTTACAAAATAGTAAATTATATTTTCATGTTATTATCTAATAGTAGTCCTTACTGTTATTAAATTATTGATTAAAAATAGATTAAAATAATGGTTTTGTTGAATATGACAATATAATATTTTGTGGATTTTTCTTGTGTATTACTAAAATAATAAATGTAAATTATTCTTTAATTATTTCAACGTTGTTTTTAATAAAATATGTTACCAATTTGTTATGTTGAAATTTTATTAAATTGTTGAATAAATTTGCGGCTATAACATTAAGTAATCTTTTATTATTCTTTTAATAAATTACGTTTTCCGTGTCCGTGTGGTGACGGAGTAAGAATACAATATGTCACCACCCCATCTCATCCCATGGGTGTCGTAAAATCCGACTAAGGGAATAACCGTAACTACTATCTTTACGAAATAAAAAGTAGGAAAACTTGAAATTAAATCCTATACCAATCCGTCTGGCCAGCGTGGTATTAGTAGGCCAAGTAACCTTCCGTCACGGGAGGAGGCTCCTCCTTGCAGTGGGACATTAATGGGCTGTCATGGTGAAATTACGTTTAACCCAAATTCAAGTGAGGGGTATATTATATACATGGCATACAAAGTTATGCTATTTAACTCAAAACTATATTATCCTATTAATTGTTAATCAAACAACAATAATTAATGATAAGATTATTAATTAATTGTGCTTAGCACTCAGTTGTTTATGAAAAGCGGACATATAGATTTTATTCATCCATCCATTAGTCAATGGTCGTCCACTGCTGAACATAAGCCTTCTTCAAATAAATCTATACATATAATAAATCTGTAGAGAAGTCAATTCTGTACTTGAAATATATTCTCAAAATAACTATCAGGGTGTGATTAGTGATCGATACTGATGCCAAAAATGCAATCAGTACAATTTTTGTCTGTCTGTCTGTCTGTCTGTCTGTCTGTATGTTCGTTATAGAAACAAAAACTACTTGACGTATTGATGAAACTTGGTACAATTATTCTTCATACTCCTGGTCAGGTTATAGTATACTTTTCATCACGCTACGATCAATAGGAGCAGAGCAGTGAAGGAAAATGTTGGTAAAACGGAAGAAATTAGAATTTTTAAGTTTTAAGTAGCTATTAAGGTAGGACATGTAACTTAGGTTATTTTGTTAGGTATGTTAAAAAGCAAGAAAGAAAGAAAAATGATCGCTTGAAAGCCCTGAAAAGAATTATTGACAAAAAAATGTTTTACCCTTTAAGAATTTTATATACATAAAATATAAACATTGCAATGAACATTGATATTAAAATTTCATCAGGCGTTTAAAAAATGTAAACTATTTTTTTAGAGCTTTGAAGCGTCTGTTAGGTAAAACTAAAACGGCCTATACTTTTCATCACGCTACAGCAGTGAATGAAAATATTGGTAAAACGGGAGAAATTAAAATTTTTAAGTTTAAGGTAGTGATTTAGTTATGAAATCTAAAGTAGGTTATTTTGTTAGGTTGGTTAAAATGAAAGAAAAATTATCGCTAGAAAGCCCAGAAAAAAAATATTAACCATTTTAACTCCTCGCAATAGTCAGGCATATGAGATTAATAAAAAAATACTGTCGAATATACAAGTGGAAAGTAAACTTTATTTTTCAATAAATAGAATGGTCGATGAACAAGAAACCACTAATTACCCTATCGACGGGTCCTACGTAGACTAGACAAAAATAAATAGTCTTTTCCTGTATTGCTAATATTGGCGTACAAACTTCATTTTTTAAATTTAAACTATATCTATACTTAATCATAAATATTAAATTGAATTAAGATAACATTCCTTATCTCACAATCTTATTATAACTGCAATTATAACACACCTAAATAACTATTTAATAATTAATAATATATGGGTATAATATAACAGACAACATAATAAGTAACACGTTTTTCTTTATAAAATCATTTTACACATTATTGCTATTTGTCAATATTAAAAAATACAAAACTGACAATAAAATATAGAAATACAATCACAAAACATTAAATTATTATTCAAAGTGTTTGTGTTTATTTTATTAAGTAATTCAAAAATACTGCACGCAGTTTATCTATAGATAATAATAATAATATAGTCGAGTGTAAGTTTAGTCAAATATTTTTTGCTAGATGGTAAAAAGGTGAAGTACAATAAGTTATTTCAGCATTTTTTTTACAAAAGACAAATCCCACACTAGCCTTTAAAAATATCAATTTAACGGACACAAAGAACATCCAGACTTAGGACAATAGTTTGTGTATCACAATTGTCCTCCATGGGAATCGAACCCGCGACCTCATGCACGCCAGCCATGTAATGCGACCGCCGGGCCACCGAGGCAGGTAATTCTGCCGCACCATAACGTAGCGTGCAAATGTATTCATTCATAATTAATTAGCGATTATCCGTGTGGTGACGGAGTAAGAATACAATATGTCACCTCCCCATCTCATCCCATGGGTGGCGTAAAACCGACTAAGGGACTATCGGTGAATATTATCTTTACGAAATAAAAATGAAGGAAAACTTGAAATTAAACCCTATACCAATCCGACTGACCTGCGTGGTATTAGTAGGCCAAGTATCTCTCCGTCACGGGAGGAGGCGCGTCCTTGCAGTGGGACGTTAATGGGCTGTTATGATGAAATAAGCGATGTCATTTATTTTAACTTACAAATTTGACAACAGATGGAATTGTGCCTGTGACGTCATTTTCAGTATCGCGGTGTTAAGATTTTCCTTGAAAGATTTTTCTTTCTTTTGTTTGCATAAAGATAATATCTGCGCAAATTCCTTGAAAACGAAAATCAAAATAATTTATTTGCATTAAGTAAAACATTGTATTTAAAGATGGTACAATACAGTATACATAGTTCATACATGTTTAGCTAAGTACAATAGCATGCAAATATTTAAAATGTTTTATTAAATTCCATTAATCCTTTAATACTATAAAAATTATGCTCCAATAACCAAGTCCGCAGCCTAATTGAAAATAATTTTACATTTAATAATTTAATAGAATTAGGTACTTTATTAAACCTTTATCACCTTTAATCGATTATTACAACACCCATGGGATAATTTGGTTTATTGATACATACTCGTAGTACTTCTTCTTACTGCGTCACCACAACATTTTTTTTTAAATATAATGCTTTTATACTTTTATAACGTTTCAATAACAATACAATTACTGTTAATGTCCCTTTATCTTCGTTTTCTTATTTAATATTCCATACATTTCCATTATTAATTGACTGGAACTTACAATTTTACACATACAATATTACAAAAAACGCGTAAAGTCACTAAACAACAAAAAAACATAAGCTCTGATAAAAAAAATTATGACCAATTTTTGTTATCTATACTTCTATATTTAATAATAATATTATAATATATAATATAATATAATATATAATATAATAATATTATAAAGAGGTAAAGTTTGTGTGTTTGTATGTTTATGTGTTTGTTTGTTTGTGTGTTTGTGTGTTTGTGACGTTGTAGGGGGTAATCTCTGGATCTACTGATCCGATTTTAAAAATTCTTTTTTTGCTAAATAGTCCATTTATCGGGGAGTGTCATAGGCTATATAGTATCACGCTATGACTAATAGGAGTGGAGCAGTAATGAAATATGTTTAAAAAACGGACACGTTTTTTTCGCCGCCCAACAAAGTGGGCACGGGTCAGCTAGTTTGTACTAAAACAAAATCGATTACACGTGTCACACGCCACAGCCACAAGAAGCAAGAACGGGTTACAAAAGTAGCTAAAACGCGCTACACCCACTTTTATTCATAAATTTGGACGTTTAGTGACCGGTGCGGGTCACAAGAAGCGAGCAGCGACGATTGTACCATGTGGCAGCCACCGGCGTCAACCATGTGCGGCAAATCCTTACAAAATGTACAAAAACTACAGGAAATATGCCAGTAGCAGCATTTTGTGGTTGTGGCCGGTGGCACCCAAGGGATGAGATGGGGTGGTGACACACTGTATTCATACTCTATCACCACACGGAGAATAAAACATTTACGACAGGACATTTATTTACACAACTTTATGAAACTTGTTTATAACCAAGTACAAAATTAAAAGGACGATTTTGATTCCCGACCTTGTATTAAATATTAATAGAATTTCTAAGATTAGTATTAAAAAAAATTCTGCAGTCGTCTTCATCATAAGATCATGTTTGTGTAAAGTTTTCATTAATACGAATAAAATAAGCCCAAACACTAGGTAGCTGCTATAATACCGTTGAGGATTTCCCTCGACCCTCAATCTTCTTCATCATCAGATCATTTCTGTGTAAAGTTTTGTAAAGTTTTCATCAATACAATTAAAATAAGCCCAAACACAAGGTAGCTGCTATATGCCGTTGAGGTGTTCCCTCGACTCTCGGTGGTCTCCAGGATTTGACCAGTTCTAACTCTTGATTATTTGGTAGTGACGTCAGAGATGCACATGTATGACAAGATTTTACACAATGCGTCCCTACAATTTTCAAGAGATGCCCTCGATTTCTCTGGGATCCCGTCATCCAGATCCAGATCTGGTGACAATGGGACCAAATGGGAAGCATACTCATACAAACAAAAAAAAATTTTTCAAATCGGTCTAGCTGTTTTCGAGAAATCAGGTAACAAACACAAAAAAAAAAAAAAATACAACCGAATTGAGAACCTCCTTCTTTTTTTGAAGTCGGGTAAAAAATATGTTTTTTTTTGTCTTATGAGCTGCCCCATTAATCTATTTAAATATTAATTGTAGACACTTAAGTATGCCAAAATATCCATAAAGTAGTTAATCTTGTATTTTTTAGAGAGCTTTATTAATCTATTTTAATCTTAATTGTATCATACAAAGATCGCTTCCCATACATTAAATTACATTAAACTTTTATACATCTTAACAACCCATCTGACTTATGATAAACTTAAGATACCAATAGATAAAAAAAGACTTAAGATACCTACTTAAAAGCGTTTTAACATACGATTGTGAATTTACTTGATTGTAAAAAGTGCGAGAATTAAGTCGTGTGTTTGTTTTCCCGTCGTGTGTTTGTAACCCGTTTCTTAAATAAAAATGGATGAAATAAACTCAAATATTTTATTAAATTTTAATGAAAATCATTTAGTTAATGTCAGAACTGTACTTGGTTATAGTGATGTAAGTAAATTGAAACAGGATATTGAACATTTGAGTGATTGGATTAAAAAGCAAAATCATTTTGTAGTTAAGGAGTTTGGTAAGTTTTACAAGATTTTATACTTGACTATACCGTACCTATCATCATCAGCCCATTAATGTCCCACTGCAGGGACGCGCCTCCTCCAGTGACGGAGGGATACTTGGCCTATACCACGCTGGCCAGACGGATTGGCATAGGGTTTAATTTCAAGTATTCCTTCTTTTTATTTCGTAAAGATAATATTGACGGATAGTTCCTTAGTCGGTTTTTACTACACCCATGGGATGAGATGGGGTGGTGACATATTGTATTCTTACTCCGTCACCACATGGGTCTATGGTTAGTATAATATTAAGGTTCAGTCTTAAAGGCTGTAACATTTGCACAACACTGATTTAATAAATAAGCAGTAGTAGTACTAACTAAGATAAGATGACCTCTTGTTGAAGAAAGTAATTTAAGAGAAGTCTGTAATTCGTTTTATCTCTTTATTTACATTTTTCACATTCTTTTACAAACTAATAAAAAAAATATAAAAACATTTTAAAATAAAAAAAGGTAGACCTACGAGCATCGGGTACAGGGACCAAGCTACTGGTGGTTAGGGCTGCAGAGATAGGAACCTCCTCACAATACGTGCCGTGTCAAGCAGTACTGCCTTCTGCATCAGACCTATGATCCAACTGCCAAGCGATAGTCTCCGTAGATGTTGATAGAGACTCTTTGGAATAAGTCCATTCACCGAAAGTACTATCGGAACAATGATCGCCGAATCAACACTAATTGGTTTTATTATTATTACAGATGAAAGTTTCCTAGAACGACTACTGATTTATAATAAAGGATCTATAGAGAGGACGAAACAGAAATTTGATAGATTATGCACTTCTGTAAACTTGATGCCTGATCTTTTACAAGATTTCGACGTGGACAATGAATTTAAAGCTGTTTATACTATTACGTAAGTAAATTTTATTTTCTATACTAATATTATGAAGAAGTAAAGTTTGTGTGTTTGTGAGTTTTTGACGTTGTAAAAATTTATTCTCATGTTGAATAGTCGTATGATAGATATTAAATAGAGTATGACTAATAGGAGTGGAACAGCAATGAAATGTGTTTAAAAAAGTGCACTACATCTTGTAGGACACTACAATGATGTAGTGTAGGGCGGTCAGGACTCGCCAATCTCCGATAGTGTCCTAACAGCCTACATGTGATTACACTACTAGACAACATGACTACCTACAAGATGTAGTGTCCTACATGTAGGGTAGTGTAATCGGCGCTGTAGTGGGCACGGGACAGCAAGTTTTAAAATAATTTCAGTTTTTTTATATTATACATCCAATTATTTTATTTATGATCAAGTAGATAATTATGTACATCGGTTTGAGGTTCAAAATCAGCCATATTTTTGAGGGAGTAGGAATTTGATGACCTCTGTGGCGTACTTAGTCGTTACATGGCTGTTACGCAAAGGTCTCGGGCTCGATTCCCGCTTAATGCAAATCTCCGTGTACATGAAAATTATTGTTTGCACTCGTCTGGGTGTTTTCTATGTAATAACAATAAAAAAATGTATTTAAGTATTTTTATCCGTTGTCTAGGCAGTAGTACAAAGCTTTGATTAGTTTGGGACTATGGCGTTGTGTGAATGTATCATCATCATCATCATAACAGCACATTTATGTCCCATTGCAAGAACGGGCCTCCTGCCGTGACGGAGGGATACTTGGCCTCATAATACCACGCTGGCCAGATGGATTGGGATAAGGTTTAATTTCAAGCTTTCCTTCTTTTAAAAGAAGTGTGAATGTGTGAAAGATTTTATTTATTTATTCTAGTGATGCGGATTTAGCATTATGGTTTTAAAAGGTTTTAAAATTACAAAGACAACACTTGTGAACATGTTTACAATATTTACAAACTTTTAAGAATAGTTTTTAGAAGTTGTTACGTAATATTTTATTAGGCTAACGTCATGCGGTATTAAAAAGTTATTTAATAATTAGAGTGTGTTATTGTGTATTTTGTAATTCTCATAATCATAATCAAAAAGTGACGTCATTTAATATTTTTTTTTTTTTTTTAAAGACAACTCCCGCTCTAGGGGTCATACCCTGTGTCGCGGGGACCTTTTACAAACATCAATTAACGGACACAAAGAACACCCAGACCAGGACAATAATTTGTGGATCTCACAAATTATTGACCTGCGTGGGGATCGAACCCACAACCTCTTGCACGGCAGCCGCTTGCGCTACCGTCGCACCATCGAGGTCGTCGAATAAGCTATTAATCCAGCAATGTGAAATATTTAAACGCGCTTCATGTGACCTTTTTAATCATAGTTTTTAATATTCAACTCTCACGCTCTATAGTATATTGCAAAAAAAAAACATTCATACAACACAAACTGCTTCAGTGGCAAGGCAGTGTACGACGTCGCGGGTTCGATCCCCGCGCAAGACAAATTATTTGTTTGATGCACAAATTATTGTCCTGAGTCTGGATGTTCTTTTTAAAGTACGAAATTTTTAAAGTACGTAGGTTTAAGACAATGATTTGTTATGTATAGCCGTGTACGTCTTTTGGCTTTCATTGATGAAATCCTACTAATATTATAAATGCGAAGGTTTGTAAGGATGTATGGATGGATGGATGGATGTTTGTTACTCTTTCATACAAAAACTACTGAACGGATTTTGATGAAATTTGGAATATAGGTAGTTTAGGGTGTAGACTAACATTAAAGGTCATGGCACATTATACCAGCACCGCAACAGCACAGCTGCTGCACGGCGTCGCCTCGAATTTAGACTACGGCTAGCTGCCAGCGCGCTAACTACGCGTTGTCCGCAAGGTGCAAGCTCGCAGTCCGCGCGCCGGCCGCGAGGTGTAAGCTTGCTGTCACCGCGAACTCAATATTGTTTTAAGACATTTATCCTGCGACGACGCAATGACGTTGTTTCTCTACCGACTCGGAGTCGGCGCGTAATGAGCATGCCGTGCGTCGGCGCGCTGTACGCATAAGGTCCGCTCGCTTGCAGCACGCGGGCTGCGGGTCAAGTTGTGTGGTAGCGGCAAGCGCGCTGACTGCCCGCCGTTGGCTTTTTCATATTGACATTATGAAATATATTATACTACACACGATTTAATGCTCTAAATTGAATGACAAGTTAAATGCTGGTGGGGAGCGGTGCTGTTGCGGTGCCGGTATAATGTGCCATGACCTTTAGGCTACCTATACCACGCGGGTGAAGCCGTGGGCATCAGCTAGTTAATTATAATGATGATTCAGATGTCAATCTTGATGATAAAGACTTACTTTAAGTAATTATGGGAATAATTTATGTGTTTAAAAAAAAAACGTTTATCACACACGATACAATATTTAAACGGATAAACCAATAAATATTTTTCAGTAAAACATGTTTTATGCCGAAGCCCACAAAAGATAACTACCGCATCGTGGTATCAATGACAACTGGTGAAGAACATGATGATTTTAAAGTTACCGATTTTTATAGACATCTGATTTTAGTAAGTATTGTTTAAATTACTTTTAAATTAACCTATAATAGCTTATGTATAGCGCCGATTACACTAGACTACATGTAGTCTCCTACATCATGTAGGAGACTACATGATCTCCGATATGTATGTCCTAACAGCCTAAATGTACCTACGCTTACGACTAGAAAATTGTTTGAAAAGAAAAAAGAGAATAGAAAGATCTGTAAAACTTTGGTACTTAGGCAGGATTCCAACTTGGGTCTCCGGACCATACGCGTCTTGACCACTTGGCCACCCAAGTCCCTGTCTTGTAAACCAAAGACCATTCGTAAAGATTTAAGACGACCTCGGTGGCGCGCCCGTAAAGCCAGCGGCTGCCGCGCATGAGGTTGTGGGTTCGATCCCCACGCAGGACAATAATTTGTGAGATCCACAAATTATTGTCCTGAGTCTGGGTGTTATATGTGTCCGTTAATTGATGTTTTTAAAAGTCCCCGCGACACAGGGCATGATCCCTAGTGCGGGAGTTGTCTTTAAAAAAAAAAAGAAGAAGATGAAAGACAATAAAAAGGTTGTTTTCGTATCTTAGTAAACCAAGGTAACAGTCACTTCAACATTGCGGAAAAAAGTAAGACTGATTTATGTATAACACTATGATAACACTATCAATTATGAATTCATAATTAAGTTTTAAATAAGACTTATTTTGTAAAAGTTAATGTATAAATTTGTTGTCATTATCAGGAATTCTCTCTACTTTCCGTAGCGAATGCAAGGTTGCCTAAAAATAGCCTGTCAGATAAATAGCATGCCTACATTTCCTGGTGGCCGTGTTTGTTCTCCAAGCAGTGATCCTTGTCAAAGGATAGGCGTACCCCAAGGATCAATTCTAGGACCCTTTCTCTTCCTAGTTTATGTCAATGAATTGCCTTATAGAAGCACAAGCTGGCATAGTTTTATTTGCCGAGGATTTATCGATTATTTACAAAATGGCTTGGCGAAGTGATAATAAGGTTAAAAATAATTTGAATGGTTTTTGCAAGCAATCTATTTTACCGCGCGGCATAAAAAGACGGTTTGGAGGAGCCCTAATGTCCAGCTGTGGACGTCCATAGGATATACCTAATCTATTGTTGAATGCAAAAAGACCAAAATGGTTTACACTGCCTAATTGTTTTAATTTGTTGGCAAAGCTATTTACTTGGGATAGAAAATCTAAAGTCAAGACAATCTTGATTTTAAAATATCCATTGTATCCATACGCTGTTCTATGGCAACCATAGTTATGGCAACCATACTTCTGGCTCAATATAAACTATAAACACTTACATTTTCAGATGGTGTATTACGCATTAAGTCACGATTATTGTCTTGGATATGAATTAGTTGCGGACTGTAATAATATAACTATTGGTACTTTAAAAAGAATTAACCCTCTTATCATTCAGAAGGCCACTATATTGATAATTGTGAGTATACGTCAACGTCGTAAGAATAAAGTGTAGTTAAGGGAATATAGATCTAAAAATTCAGACATTATTCTTGAATTGAGAAGATCCGCAGAATAACCAAAGTGATCAACATAGAGCTTAGGATTGCCCGATTAAAGTGACGGTGACCATGGCATATAGCGTATAAAACTGACAGGCGCTGGCAACCGCTAGGTAGAGTTATCCCCTCACACGGGTAGATAGGCGATATAGTTAGGGTGGTGGGAAACCGATGGATGAGGGAAGTACAGTAAAGTGGAAATATTTGGAGGAAACCTACGTTCATCTGTCAATTGGCTGATAGTTATAATAATGATCAATTGACTGTAATTATACTATTTAATGTGTGACGTGTGGTAACGGAGTAAGAATACAATATCTCATCCCATGAGTGTCGCAAAAACCGACTAACGGTCTATCTGTGTAATATTATCTTTACATAGAAAGGAAAACTTGAAATTAAACCCTATACCAATCCGTCTGTGGTATTAGTAGGCTAAGTATACTCCGTCCCGGGAGGAGGCCCGTCCCTGCAGTGGGATATTAATGGGCTGTTATGGTAAGGGTAAAGTAAAATTTAATTTTCCAGAATGCCATGAGTCAAAGATTAAAAAGGATGCATTTCATAAGTGGCTCTAAAATGGTTGATACTTTCTTAACAATACTTAAGCAAGGTTTATCTGCTAAAATAAAATCAAGAATAATATTACATCCAAACTTAGAAAGCCTTTATGAACATGTTCCGAAAGAAATCTTACCTTCAGATTTTGGAGGATATGAAAAAAGTATGAAAGAGCTATCAGGTAAGCAAGATGTCAAACTTGTTAACAATAATGTCCATAATTATAAGATTTCACCAATAAATGTGGGTTTGCCTACAATGGTATGGATAAAATTGAAGACTCATTCATGGCTGCGCCTTTTCTGACTAATTGCCATAATGAACAAAAGAGTATCAAGTCAACAACTAGTGATCATAGGATGCCTTGCACAGATAATAGGGCAATGAACTTTAATATTTCATTGATTAGCAAGCACCACCTACATAGCGCCGTGTAAACTTTCAATGTTACAGTTTTTAAATAGATTTTTATCATTTTATGAGAGAACCACTGAGTCATAGGGACTTTTATGGACATGACTTTAACACATTACGTCTTTGTGCGAGAAAACATAATTTGTGAATTACACAAATAATTAACTGCGTGCAATTCAAAACCACAACCGTAAAAAAGCAAGTATTATAGCACCAAACGATAATATAAAGGTAATGTTTTATCGTTTTCAGATTTAAATTTAAAAGTTTTAAGCTCCGAAGAAAATGTTAAAAGAATTAAATTTTTCGAGAAAATTGGTACTGATGAATCTAAAAGACTACCAGGCAAGTTTAATGAAGAATATAGTGGAATGGCTGGATGTTTTAAATCCTTAGCTGTTGATTAATTGAAGAATAAGACACTTTAATAAAACACTTTAATTAGGATGATTAAAACGAATACTTAATAAAATCTTGAATAAGGATGATTTGTAATAAGTAAGAAACTTAATACATAAGAAACTTTATAAAATATCCTACAAAATATAAACTCGTTTAAATGAATCCTGACAATAAATATTTTTAGAAAAAATTATGTTTTGCCTAACCACTCTAACGACCGTGGTTATGAAAGTCGACTAAAACAAAAATAGTGTCAAACGTCTCGGCTAGTATACCAGCCAAAATGAAATGTTGTATTAATCTAGTTAAACAATGCTTAACTAAGTTGACATCATTTTAACATAGATTGGTTCGCGAAAGCGCATCTACAGTTTTTATACGCAAGGGATGTTAGTCAAAAATGATGTACCTATTTTAGATGTTAATTATATAAAGAATTTATAAATTCTCTGTATTTTATTAAGCTAATTTTGTTTCATTTTACAGTCCTAATTATGAGGATTAAGCTCGTATGTTTTTGCCTTATAAAGTATCACATTTTTTCATGGTACGCTGTTTTTAATCTAAAATTGTGAGAAAATTCAAAGTACAGCAATTTCAAAAACTAAAGTTAACAACCTAATTATATACTAATTAAAAATGATAATATGTTAGTAATCTGATGAAATTAATGGCTTTAATTATTTGCATAGTCCAAACTATGAATCTTTTTTAATATAGTACTATTGCTTGTGATCAAAACAATAGCCATAATTGTATTGTATTGTACAAAAAACACCATTAAATCAATACTATTACAGTTCATTTCTGTATACCGTAAATAGCTTTACAACAAAATCCCAATAAACATATATCATATTTAAGACTCTATTCTTTACAAATCAAGGGGCAATTTCGTTTAACTAAACACAAAAACTTCATGATGTTAGTTTCAAAGACTTTACTAAACATAGGTATCGGTTACACATCATCTAATGGACCTTTGGACGTTGAGGATGAGTCACGTTCATCTCATTGGAAGGATTCCCCGAACACGCCTAAACCAGTACAACCAGTAGTTTAACTCGGTCGAATATTTATTATAAATGCCTACGGCTGCGCAGTACGTAAACATGCGATAGGGCTGCCCACCTCCAGCTTTTTAATTACATTTACCTACTTTCTCGCTCGTTACTGCGGCACAGTCGCGACTGTTCGTTGACTGTTTGGTATAACTCGTGTTTCGTCCGTTTCTATGAAGTTGAAATACTGTACATATTTGTACTATGCCTAAACATAATCTCTTTGATGACGATGCACGTTTTTAATGTTTTGACAGTTTCCCGGAAAAAATACTATGAGTTAGTAGGACAATTGGGATTGATAAATACTCAATACCTTTACTTACTTATAAGGAATTTTCCTTTATGTTTATCGAGAGTTTAAGTTTACGTGTAACGCTGAACCTGTTAAGTACATTTCCTAGACACATAAATTATAATTACATAAATACATTTTTGGCGTTGAAACTACATATAATAGAAATGACTGCTGCTTAGAGGTCTTGAGTTCAATTCCCGATTAACACGGTATTACAACAATGTATTATTCACAGAAAACCAACATTTATCCTCATGCATTCAAAGATTTACATTAACCGGCAATTGAGACCAAAATCTAAAACCCCTTTTATTAAAAATACCTGCTCTGGTGTTGTACATTTAACAGTCGATATTATAGAAACTTATAAGTAGGCAGTATATTATAATAACAAAGGATCAAATACAAACCACTAAACATGCCAATGTTAGCCTAATTTGGATCTTAAATTAGAAATTCCTTTGGTCAACCGTTAGGGGTCTCTAAATAGCTATTACAGTAGATTTTATGTATTGTCGGAGAGTTCGTTAATAATTAAGATGGGGTATATAACATTATTCAAAGTGAAATATACTGTAGGCGGTTCAAACAGTTGCCAAAGAAGTTGTTCAACTTTGAAATTGTAATAGGGTTGAGAAATTCACCATAATATTTAGCAAAGATATTATCAAAGAGAGATCGTTCAGGTCCTGAGAATTTTAAAGCGAAATGTAAATGGCGTGAAATTATAAGATGGTGTTTTAAAAATGTTTTTGTGGAGAGGAGATTTTCTGTTTGTTTTTGATAATTTTAAACGACAGTTTTCCTTAAAATTACAGCAAATTTTGACGCCAAGAATTTGCAGTTTTAAGCAGTAAGTAGCAGCGAATTTAAAATTTGTAGATAAAAATTCTCTGTCTCTGGGTCGGACTGGATGCGGAAAGCGCAGGACCATGTTCTGTGGCGCGTGTTGGGAGAAATCTATGTCCAGCAGTGGACTGCAATAGGCTAGTTGATTGATTGATTGAGATAAAAATGTATGATGCCATAAGGATTCTGTGTGCGGTTCAGTAGGTCATGGAGTTTCGACTTAAGTATCATTATTCTAATAATTAATGGGTGACAGAGGAACAACGTAAGATTTGGTGAATACTTTCTTATTTCATGACGCCGATAAAACTCAGCCTGTTTCATCGTCGTCGTAGTAACAAAATACTATGCTCTAACAAAAACAATGTTAATTATAGAGGACATTATGAGCGTTTATTGCGCTCACTAGAGCCGCCAATAGAAAAAAAATCGTAAAAAGGATAAAAATGTAAAATGTTGATAACAAAGTCTTGAGAACAGGCAATAAAGTAATTATTTGTATAACACGCACTCTCAACACTTTAAATGTCACTGTTAATGTGCTCATAGCACATTAACATTTTTATGAGTTAACTAGCGGCCAGTCACTGCTTCGCACAGGCATTATTGAAAATTTTCCTGAATTTTCTTTGCTATAAACCTCACGGAGCCCCGAGACCTCCTAACGAATGCAAAACCGTGAAAATTGGTTCGTGCGTTCTGGAGTTATAGCGTCAGGAAGAAAAACCCGACTTATTTTTATTATGAGTTAATTACAGTGTTATACCTCTACATGGTAGGACTTTGAACAGTAAAAAATCTAGTTAAGATGTTTCTTAAACTAGATTTTTAATTAAAGAGAAACAAAAGTACTTACGAGTAAAATTAGGCTGATTTAAAAGATTGACATCATAAAAATACAAAGAATATCTATTGTTGTTGCAAAATTGTAGTTTAAAGAAGCAATATAGAAAAATATGAACTTTAAATGCTGATTACTATAGTATAAGTTAAACAATATCTTAGAAAATAAAAAGAACATCATGAAATAGAAACCACATTTAGTTTTATAATAAAATATCTACAGGAGAGAGAGCTAAAGTAGAAAAATTCAACTTCACACAACACTTGAGTATGAAATTGGATGGCAAACGCAATTTGTACGTTGAAATGAAAACTACGACAGTGAACGACAGTATAGTATGATATATAAGTACTTATAGTAAACTATTTTAAACTGCTACAGCTTGTTCATTTGTGTTCACACCGGTTGGTTATGTTGGTAATACTCATATTTATGTAACTTAAAAATAAATGCTGGATAAGACTGCCGGAAAATTTATATTTTATTTTTATATTTGTCAATTTTAAATTAGGTAATTTGGCTTTTTGTGGGTGACAGAGTAAGAATACATAATAATCACTATTCTATCTTATAGCAAGGGTATGTTGAAGTACACAAAAATCAGGGAATAGGTATTGTCAGATTATTTTAGAAGGAAATTAAAAAATTCTTCACAGCTGTGGAATGTAAGTTCGGTTATTATGTTTACGTCGTCGTATCCTTATTTACGCAGACACAATAAAAAGTAAAATATGTATTAAAAAAAAATCACATTAAATCAATTCATACCAATGAAGAGAGACTCATTCCACAAACTAAAGCTTTACCTCGAGATTGACCGAACACGACATTATTCATCAAAAAGATCCCAAACATAGCATAACACCCTCGCGTGTTTTATTCAATGTTTGCTATTACTTTTTCATCAGGCACCTTCCACAAATTAGATTTGAGGCTTCGGCTCCTTTCGTTTCGATCAAAGTCGATCCTAACATTCCCTCGTTTTTGTACGTGACCGTTCATTCAAAGAGAACAGTATTCAAAGCAAAGTGGCAAGTGTGAATTATATAGGGGACTGCCTGTGGTAAAACTGAAACGATTTTGTGTAAATAACGTAAGAAGTTTTGTTGAACTTTGAAGTATCTTGCTTAGGCTAAGATAAAAAGTATGGAATAATGTTTGGGTAAATTGTTTTTAGACTCACGTGTTGGACCGATGACCTGATCGAGGTTGCAGGAGACCGATGGTTGTTTAAAAAAAACACAAAATTTGCTAATATTCATACAAATACTAATACGTTAATACAATTGAATAATATTCGTAAAAACATTAAAACAGATTTACCAAAAAAATATTTACGGTTCAGCTTGTTGTCTAGCACAGTACAAGCTAAACTTAGTTTAGGACTAGATGGCGCTGTGTAAATGTGAAAAGAAAAAAAAATCTAGATATAACACAGTTCCCGAATTCCGAGTCTACTTTAGGTACAGGGACAAAGTTGATAGTTCATATCTTGTGTAAACCAGGGTCTGACCGCTATTACCTGCTACGTGCCTCACTGAAATTTGAGAATACCTCTCTGTTCTATTTTAAGCTCGATGGTTTTGTTTGTATTTCTAAATATAGTTTGCCTTCGATCATGATAGGTATTTAGGGTTTTATCTACATGAAATTGTGAAGTAATAGGTACATAAGGAACTACAGAACATGACCTTACTTATTATATCTGTACTTGATTCGTGAGGTAACGGACTTCATAAAAATATCCTATACCACCCACTGCCCTCTGTGTATGTAAAAATGGGAGTAAAGAACATACAACAACAATATTATAATACAAAAATTACCTTATGTCAATCTGATAGTCCAGCACGGTATTAGAAGGTGCGTTTCAATTTGAAAAGAAAATTATTTTGAAAATACTTAAAGAAAACGTACCCTATCATATTGATGACCATAAACATTCACCCCCTTACTCATAAACGCCTCTTAAATTTTAGTCAATTGATTAATTAGCATAGACTCTTACATTGTTTGGTATAAGGTTCGTTTTCGTAATAAAAATCTCGCTAAACAGTGATTAAATTTAAGAGGCGTTTATGAGTAAGGGGGTTAAAGAATATCTTTTTTTCTTGCAAAATTTCAACTTTAAAGAATCAATATCGAGAAACTGCTGTTGATTACTAAATATGTATGACTTAAAGAAAACGTACCCTATTCGTAACTAAATCAGTGAGTTAAAGTAAAATATTAAGTCGATATCAAATCCTTCTAAATCTATGCTGCATCCTCAAAGGGTACATTTCAATATACATTTTGATGCGACCACAGAATGGTAAGCCTTTCAAAATCTGAGTTTCCAACGTTCACATAATCCGTACAAGAATACTCGTATATATCTGTTCTCTTTAAAAGCAACGCATTTTATGCAAATGCACTTATTTTCATATATTATGCTGCGGCTTTTAGCAAAGATAATGTGGCTTCATAATCTTTTGCAAGTATTATGGTTCATTTTCTAAGTTATACGTATACAGTTTACTATATCCAATCATAAAACGACAATAGTACAAGCTTTGCTTAGTTTGGGAGTAGGTGGCGATGTGTGAGGATATTTATTTATTATTTATTTATTATAAGGCCATGGTAGAATCGCAGGAACCTGTTTGAACAAAAGCACTCGAACACGTCTAGCAAACATACGACAGTAAAGTATTTGTATTTGACAGTATTATCTGCGTTAAAACATGAACAACGATACTTTGATTCGTAATTAATAAATGTTTTAAAAAGTTATGAGATTCTCCACCGCACTAGATTGATCGCGCTTGAGATCCATGAGCGCCGGTACAACTTAATTTTGCTCGTCTAAAAGCAATAAAAAATGTATATTTTGAAAAAAAATTGTTAGTCAATAAAATAGCTACGAAGGACAAAAACTCAGCTGTGAATAGCGTAACATAAAATAATAACAAATTTCAATGTTGATATATCCAAAGAAAACACTGTAACGTAATACAATTTGGTCTGGAAGTCTACAGTGAAGCCACAGTACAACCAGTGGTCTATCTCGGCCAAATATTTATTATAAATGCCTGCGGGCGGCTGCGCGGTACGTAAACATGCGATAGGGCTCCCCACCTCCAGCTTTTTAATTACATTTGCCTACTTTCCCGCTCGTTTCTGCGGCACAGCACAGTCGCGACTCTTCACTCCGCAAAGCCACCTCTACCGTGAGCGTGTAGGTATAACTCGCGTTTCGTCCGTTTCTATGAATCGAAATACTGTATATATTTGTACTATGGTGAAGCCGAGCTTGTAAAATATTTACATGTTTCTGGCCCTTTCTGTCTTCGTATATCTAGTGGAAGTCACAACAAAAATGTTTTACTAAAACATATTTTGTAACCTCAATTTTTCAAACTGCTTCTTGCTTATATAATTGTTATTAACACGGGTATTAACAAGTATATTATTTTGGTAAATATTTAGTAATAATTTAACTTTGAGGCTCTCGACGTTTCGGCCAGGTTACACCAGCCGTGGTCACGAGTAGACTGATGCAACGATGACACTCACAACTCCGTCTCCGAGGTAGAAGATTTTCTTTCTACCCTCATTTTGCACACAACACTAACCGTGTCCCTATTCTAATTTTTGATATAACTGAAGGATGCAAGTGCCATAAAACCGAGGAAGATGTTTGAAGGAAGCCGATGCCATGGACCAAAAGGCGTGTGGAAAAAATTACTTTTTCTTAACTTTTGTTTTTGGTATTTATTGCTTACTGGTATAAGTGAAACTACTTTTCCTTAAGGTACTTTTTCAGACAGAATTCTTCGAGGATAGAGATGCCAATATGTTCATAAGCATAAAATATAAACAGTAACCCCCTTACTCATAAACGCCTCTTAAATTTTAGTCAATAGATTAGCTTAAATTCTTACGGTTTTGTTTGGTATATGTTGATTTTCCTAAAAAAAATCTTGCTAAACAGTGACTAAATTTAAGAGGCGCTTATGAGTAAGGGGTAAGTTAATAACAAATAAATAGAATCAGTCAATACTTATTATTTAGAGAATAAAACATTGTATCAAAAAACCTCATAATATTTTGTTTCGACGGGTACATGAATAAAAAAACAAAAGCAATGTGACCTCAAAATGGCGGAATCAAATGGTTTATTCATGAGTACCCTGTTGTGAACTAGTTTACTCTCTAAGGATTATTTTGACGAATTTATTTTGAATAAATCACTGAAGTTTGATTATGGTGTGTTTTGGGAAAAAGCCGAAAAGGTATTTTTGGCAGAGGATTTTTAAATTTACAATTTTGTTTTAGAGGTAAAAAGTAGTTTACTAGCAACGAAGTATAGTATTATGTAGTAGCTTACCTTCGCAGAAGGCTACCAATCACCGAGAGCGGAATAGAGAAAGCTGAGAATTTCTCAGTGTTCCAATATTAATTATCTAATTGACAAACATTTAAAGTGTTGAGAGTGTGTTATACAAATACTTTATTGCCTTTTCTCAAGACTTAGTAAGCAGCATTTTAAAGTTATTGATCTTATTTGCGAATTGTGTTTTTTTTTTCAATTGGCGACGCGACGCAAGTGAGCCCTGTTAACGCTCATAAAGCATACAGTAAAGCAAACTGTTTTCAATTAAATATCAATATTGAAAGACCTTAAACGCAGTACATCTACCTAAAGACAAATTTTAAAACAAAACTATTTAAAACACCTTCTAAAGTTTTACTTCAAAGTAAAATAAAAAGTCACAAGACAGTTGTAAATAGATGTAACGACATCGACATCTGCAGTAACATTTGTGAGTGTCTCAGGGCGCTACTTGTGTAACACATCTACTCTCTACGTATCGAACTGTGAACTAAGCAGTTTGTGTTACAAAATCTTTGTTACTGAACATTCTATGTGTAAGAGAACTGAATTTTTGAAATGGTTTGTGTCATTTGTAGTTATTTTAATGTATTTTGAATTTTTAGCCATAGATCACCCATTCAGGGAGGGGCTGCCACTAGTTATAATAGCCAGTTGCCCGTTAACCAAGCTATATGTCACTACACACACTTCTCCGTGTGGTGATGGAGTAAGAATACAATATGTCAGCACCCCATCTCATTTCATGGGTGTAGTAAAAATCGACTAAGGGACTATCCGTTAATATTAACTATACGAAATAAAAAGGACGATATCTTGAAATAAACCCTATACCAATCCGTCTGGCCAGCGTGGTATTAGTAGGCTAAGTATCCCTCCGTTATGGAATGAGGCTCGTCCTTGCAGTGGGACATTAATGGCTGTTAAGAAGTCACTAGTCAAAGTTTGCCACTACGTCACTATGATTTTCTTCTTTCGATCTATAACATTGGGGCCTTCAAGCGTAGTGTAAAGAAACACATAAGCTAAGGACAGTAGGAGGATTGCGATATTGCGACCATATTTTATTGTTTTTGGACACTTTACTGATTGTTAGGAATTAGTTCCTTAATCGCCCTATACGATTCCATAGTGTGATGAAGTAGTAATACCTACTCTGAATTCGAAGTCCTCAATTATCTATACTTCTATACTAATATTATAAAGAGGTAAAGTTTGTGGGTTTGTGACGTTGTACCCCAGTACACTCTGGATCTACAGAACCGATTTTAAAAATTCTTTCTGTGTTGAATAGTCCATTCATCGGGGAGTGTCATAGGCTATATAGTATCACGCTATGACTAATAAAAAAGGAGCAGTAATGAAATATGCTTAAAAAGGGGGACGCGTTTTTTTTCGCCGCTCAACGAAGTGGGCACGGGTCAGCTAGTTATATGTAGATAATAATGTTTTATCAGGCTGCCTATACCAGGAAGTTAAATAAAGACAACGATTAATCTCAAATGAATGTTCACGAGCTGTTTAAACATAAAAATAATAATCTGAGTCAGTTATTCCTTCAGTATACCAACATAAAAGCAACAAGCGGAAAACGTAAGCAATAAATTGTAAACATTAATTATACATTCGCGTTATCCTACTAAAACCGAGTATTATAGTGTCCAGAACATAACAGTAAGGGGAAGTGTACAAGAGTAAGTTTTATAAGATATTTGATGGTTACATTACTTGTAAACATTATTTATAAGTTTCGTCTAATATTAAGTTATAATTTTGGTGTGTTTTTGTTCAGCCAAAATAAAGCTACAGGGGTTATAATATAATATCTGCAGGGACAGGCCTCCTCCCATGACGGAGGGATAATTGGCCTACTACCACGCTGGCCAGACGGATTGGATAGGGTTTAATTTCAAGTTTTCCTTCTTTTAATTTGGTAAAGATAATATTCACGAATAGTCCCTTAGTCAGTTTTTACGACATCCATGTGATGAGATGGGGTGGTGACATATTGTATTCTTACTCCGTTACCTTTGAGACCGTTTTTTGAGAGCTCATAAAAATAAGATTCGAACCCATGACCTCATACACGACTGCTTTGCCACCGAGGCTATTTTACTGCCATGTCAATAAAAAATACTTTAAAAAATTTGCAAAAACTAAAAAAAGCATTTTCCTTCCCCATAGTTCATTTTATTCAAGTCGTCACTGTATTCCTCCAGCTATGAAATTTGTATTCCATTCACACTCAAGTTACGATAGTCATAGAATAAAATATAGATGAAACAGCCATCTACCTCAAAACGTTATGCCTTTTAGTTGCCTCTGACACAGTACAACCAGTAGTCTATCTCGAGCGAATATTTATTATAAATGCCTACGGTTGCGAGGTACGTAAACATGCGATAGGGCTGCCCACCTCCAGCTTTTTAATTACATTTACCTACTTTCCCGCTCGTTACTGCGGCACAGTCGTGACTGTTTACTCCGCAAAGCCACCTCTATCGTGAGCGTGTAGGTATAACTCGCGCTTCGTCCGTTTCTATGAAGTCAAAATACTGTATATATTTGCACTATGCCTCTGAAATGTGTTGCTAATATGAATTTCACTTTAAGCGGTATGTTGCCGCTTAAATTTCGGTTAGAAGCTAGCTTCTAAATTCATTTCGTAGAATTAATTATCTTTTGAGATATATTATGCAGTATTAAGTAATAAGACAGGCTATAAAGCAGCAATGATTTACCGTTTTGCTTTTCTTGAAAGATATATGAATGTTATTTAGAAAATAACAACAGTAATTTAAGCGAATTATCTTTGCTTATCCAAAATGTTTTATTTAAATTATCAATAATTATCCTGGAGCCCCTCATACGGTAGACCGACAACCTTACGACAGCGCAGGAAACCGATGGATGAGGGAGGGACAGAACCGCACAAGGTGGCAATACTTGGAGGAGGCCTATGTCCAGCAGTGCTCAATTGGCTAATATGATGATGATGATGATGATAACAGAAACCTGAAACAGTTTTCATAGAACGAGGTAGTCTATGTTCATAACAGCCCATCAATGTCCCACTGTAGGGACGGGCCTCCTCCTGTGACGGAGGGATATTTGGCCTACTAATACCACGCTGGCCAGACGGATTAGTATAGGGTTAAATTTCAAGTTATCCTTATATTTATTTGTTTTTTTTTTTTGTTTTTAAAAGACTACTCCCGCAGCAGGGATCATGCCCTGTGTCGCGGGGACTTTTACAAACATTAATTAACGGACACATAGAACACCCAGACTCAGGACAATAATTTGTGGATCTCACAAATTATTGTCAAAGTCTCCCACATTGATTGTCAAAGAAAAACCAATCTTATTATTCATTTAGCTTACAGTGAATTAGCTTATAAAGTTTAAAAAGTATACTTAAATTGAACTTAAGGCGACGAAATCGCTTGTCATCTAATTGAATATCATAAAAATATTAAAACTTACCCTATGCATTTAGCAACCACTCGTTTAACTCAAAAAGAAAACATAAAATACATCCTTCTACAAAAAAACATCCCATTGTGTTGCAACACCAGTATTTTGCAACGCAAATGCTGCTAAATGCCTCCCTGCTCCACTTGAAGCTAAATCCTTTAGTTAATAGTCGTTTTGTATGACTCAGGCACTACTTGTGTAAATACAGAGCAAGTGCTTTTGTTTTATACTTGAATGTTGATATAAATAAATATTTGTATGTTTCAAATACTGCAGCGTAGAGAAAGAAATAGAGAAAGAAAATTTTTATTTTGTTGTAACAAGAAAAACATACAATAAATGAATTTAAATATAAAATATAAATGTACACAAAATAGGACCTAACTCAGCTAATTGCTGTAGCGCCATGCGTCATAGACTCTACGTCACTTCAGCGCTGGTATTCTGTTAGGCTTATCTACGGAAGGTATTCGTTAACACGCGAAGCAGCAGTCAAGAGAAACTGTGTTTGTTTGTTCAGTGAGAGATGAAGTGTCATCGGCATTTTATATCATAAAGATAATGGATAAAATGTCTATTTATCTCTCATATTTATGTCTATTTTGTGTACATTTGTTTTTTATTTAAATTCATTTTATTGTATGTTTTCGTTTGTGCAACAAAATAAAAAAAATTCTTTCTTTCTTTCTTTCATAACAGCTCATTAATGTCCCACTGCAGGGACGGGCCTCCTCCCGTGACGAAGGGATACTTGGTCTATTTATCTACGAATCTTTTAATTTGCACCGTACATTTTTAGTTATCTCCCCATTTCTTTATATAAACTACTATCAATACACATACATTTATCACGTATAAACGAAATAGATATTGCTATCGAGAATCAGTTCTGCACACACATGAGTACAGGTGACAGCGGCAATGGATTCAATTTGCGTATAGCATTGTGACTAGTATTGATCCGTGATGCCTTCAGTGGCGTCGCAAATTGCATGTTTTGTAGTAAGATAATAATATGGTCTATTATTATTTGTGGTATTGAATATCTGAATTACTATAGGCTGTACCTCTATGGTAACATATATTATTATTATATATGAATTAAGTGGTGCTACTTTTGGAGTACTAGACACTACACTTACTTTTTAGAAGAGTGGTATTAATTTACTCTGATAATAATAAGCTATCTATACTTAGTAATAGCTCTAAAGTTTTCACCCAATTAATAATTTTTAAGCGGTTTTCTCTATATTAAAAGCTCAAGTACTGAAACTATTATAAAATCTGAATCTGTCCAAAAACATAAAACATTTAACTTTTTTCTTTGTTATTTTTTTACTTTTTTTTTGTTAAAATTTTGATATTTATTGGCACTGGGCGGCTACGTGGGTTTTAGTTGGTATACAGGTCTAACCCGGGTCGGACAGAGACGGCACGCCTGGCCGTAGGGTCTCCAAAGGGATTGGTAAAAAGCCGCAAAGTAAAGTTTCCGAACGAATAATAAGGAATTTATGTGTCACCTTTATCTTATTTTGTTTTTGTATAAATAATTACTGTAAAAAATCTCCTTAAAAGTAGTTTTGATACGGCACCAATGGGGTATCTATTAATAAAAGGATGGTCATCATCATCATAACAGCCCATTAATGTCCCACTGCCTCCTCCCGGGACGGCAGAATACTTGGCCTACTAATACCATGGTGGCCTGACGGATTGATATAGGGTTTAATTTCAAGTTTTCCTTCTTTTTATTTCGTAAAGACAATAAAATAAAAAAAATAAGATAAATATTCACGGATAGTCGGTTTTTACGACACCCATGGGATGAGATAGGGTGGTGACATATTGTATTCTTACTCCGTCACCACACGGACAAAAAATGAAAGGATGGTAAGACCAATTAATACTATTCTTTATAGCATAGAATATCAAAAGATATGAGAATGGCACCTGTTTAATGTACTTACTTATAAAGTATTTTCTTGGCCAAAAATAAGAATGTATTTTACTTCGTTCAACCTCTATTTACGAAGCAATCAAAATTATATTCAACGACAAAATAATACAAGACTGATTCTGAGCTTTTGAACATAGACAAATTAATGTTGCAATCAGTAAAATTGTTTACTACGATACTCTGAGAAAGTAAAGTACCCATAAATAAAAGGGGACGGAACCCATAAAGCTGAAATAAACGTAGCAACGATGTAGCCTGACTCATTTACTTAAGTTCATTCAATGTCAGACATCTTTGAATTTGTACAATAAAGAGATATTTATGTTGGTAGTTAAATAAGTAAAAATAGAGGCGGACTAAGAATATTTCAATAACGTCAACGTTCCACCGTGTCGTTGGAGAGTCGTAAAGTAAATTTTTGTTATTTATTTCTATAAGATCTCTTTCTCCGTGTGGTGACGGAGTAAGAATACAATATGTTACAACCCCATCTCATCCCATGGGTGTCGTAAAAACGGTCTAAACGACTATCCGTGAATATGTGGGGTATTAATGGGCTGCTATGATGATTTCTATAAGATAGCTGAAGATTTTTCAGCCCAGCTGGTGTAATCGTCGGACATTGACGTCAGCTTACCCAGCCAGCCCAAGATGGGGATTGCTCTAGACATAAACTTTTAAAAGCGTTTATATTATTTCAATTATAAATAATTTCAATGAATATGTGTGAGAAAAAGGATCGAAGTTCAATGAAAATTGTGACCTCTAAAAAAGCACCTTAGCATTATAATCTGGTAAAGTCTTATATTTACAGTAAAATATCTTTCGAATTCACTTTTACTACACCCATTACAAAATAGTGGTAATGACACCATGATATACAACCTCAAACTGAAAATTATCACTGAAAATAACCAGTTAAACTTTTATACAGGGTGGCTCATTCAAATGGGTTACTGCTTAAGACCTACAGAATCGATATTTAAATAGAAAAATTATAAGTTTACTTTTGCAAAACAACCAGATTCGATTCCCCAGCTGGGTCTTTGCCAAATGTATAAATGCAGTTTTTGTTTTTATCAAAATCGGTGACATGGTTCCTAAGAACAAATCTTCGTATGACTTATAGTTTAAGACTTTCCCATACTGACCCATTTGAATGAGCCACCCTGTATATGAAATACGTTTACTAAAAAGAATTCTCTTCAGTACTTCTTAAAATCTTTTACAACATACCGTTAGCGAGTTCTCTTGATAACTAAAGATACAAGCTAACATTGCTAACCAGAGCTATTCCTTTGAGACTCAAAATGTAAATCCTATTTTCAAACACTCTTGCGTATATAAATTGTTTAAGTAATATTATTTTAAGTTTTACACTAATATGTGTGCACGAGTTAAAGCGTAGTCGTGTGAGTGTCATTTGCATTTCATTCAATTATATTGCTGGAAAGTATTAAAGGAAAATATAAAATCTTGTTTCATTTACTGAGCCGAAATCGAACCTTTAACCTACTTTGATCAGCCAGCTACACGTATTGGTAAATGGCTAAACATCATCATTTGTTTTTCTAGACATACTTTTAAGACTATTGCAGTGCAGAATATCGCGCAGAAGAATTTATGCGAATTAAGTTGTCCCGAGTCGGAATGATATTTATGTTCGTTATATTTAACAAACGCAACCCTGTACTACATAACTAGTTGTCTTAATATTTGAAGTTGAATTGGGTTCTGTTTCTCTCGATAAAAATCAAATTGCCAAAAATTCAACCAATTTTGAACCAAACTAAAATACTCATTCATGCGGCTACCGTTAGAGGTCGTTATGCCTTGATTACATGTTGGTTGTAAACAGTAGCTGGCAACTTCGCAGCAAATCAGTGAATGCGGCAACAACGTATTTCGGATTAAGTATTAAGCGCTTTTACTGGTTTACTTCGGAATTAGTACGTTGAGTTTCAAAAGGCATTTTGGTTTTGTAGATTGATCACAGATCTTCATTATGATCTTAACACTTCAAAAACCACTCTCTGTAAGAGTTGACTGTTTTTTTTTTTGTATTCCCAGCAGGATAAAACCCTTTTGGCGATTAAGGACCATAAGGCAAAATGACTAGGTGTAAAAATAGCTGCTACGTAATCCATCTACCGGGGGAGTTTTTATTTTTAAACTCTTTTATTTAAAATAGCCATACATCATATAGATTAAGTCGGCTTATCGGAGGAGTTTATTGCGACACTTTGCGCTAACCCTTATTATATGTTAATCAGTTATCCTTTAGTCGCTTTTGAAGACAACATCAGAATAGCATGGTTTGTGGTGCCATCCCTAATCTTTAGCCTGGTCAGCACACGTACCTTGCAATCTGTGTAGTAAATAAGTAGGTAAGAATACAACCGAAAGTCATCTACTACACAATCTCACCCATTGGTATTTTCTGACTAAGTAAGTAGCTACTCAGATTTATCTCGTTTCGTGTCTTCCGGTCAATGCAGCAAAATATTAGTAGTTCTCCGTGTGGTGACGCAGTAAGAATACAATGTGTCATCACTCCATCTCAACCCATGGGTGTCGTAAAAACCGACTAAGGGACTAGGGGAAAACTCGAAATTAAACCCTATACCAATTCGTCTGGCCAGCGTTGTATTAGTAAGCCAAGTATCCCTCCGTCACGGGAGGAGGCCCGTCCCGGCAGTGGGACATTAATGGGGTGTTAAGAAAATTAGTAGTTGTGGTAATAAAGTTTTCCTCATTTATCATACAAAAGCCGAGGTTATATTTTTACCTACAAAAACTATTCACAAAGGAATCTATAGGTCAAAGATTCTGGTTTTACATTTAGCGAATAGTGAGGAAAGAAATGTTGTTTAAAAAAAGAATGAAGTAGAATAACATACTTTGACGACCTCTGTGGCGTAGTGGTTATACAAACATGACTGAGGTCTCTGGTTCGATTCCCGCTCAATGCAAATCTTTGTGTGCATGAACCTGATTGTTTGCATTGGTCTGGGTGTTTTCTATGTAGGTATGTATTTACAAAAAAAAAAGTATTTATGTAGGTATGTATATCCGTTGTCTAGTACCCACAAGCTGTGCTTCGTTTAGGACTGGATGGCGTTGTGTAAAAGTGTGAGGAATATACTTTGAAATTGAATTGGACCTCACAATTGTTTAAAAAAAACTATATTTTCAATTCTCAACAAACAATTCATCTTGAAAACATTATAGAGAAAACATCATAACTAAAAATAACTCGTTGTTTTCCACTATCATTCGCAGCAAGATTAAGTGTTAAGAAAGCCTCGTCGTCAGAAAATGCCTTGTTAAAATTCATGAGAGTCAATTGACGAGTTACCATAGAATTGAGTAAAATAAGCCTTCTACCTTGGCTTCCATTTTTGTTATAGAATAGGGAATTTTTCTCGCAAGATTGGTTGGCAGGTGTTAATGGTTTTTTTTCACTTTGTTTTTATGGTATATTTGAGTGAAGAAAATTGGACTTTAATGGGTATACAATTTGGTTTAATTTTGATTGTTATTGTTGTAGAATACGGATAACCTATATAACCAATGATGTATCACCAAAACCCCATCAATGCCATCAATGTCCCACTGCAGGGACGGGCTTCCTACCGTGACGGAGGGATACTTGGCCTGCTAATACTGGCCAGACGGATAGGGTTAAATTACAAGTTTCCGTTCTTTTTATTTTGTCAAGATAATATTCACGGATAGTCCCTTAGCCGGTTTTTACGACACCCATGGGATAAGATAGGGTGGAGACATATTGTATTCTTACTCCGTCACCACACGGAGAACGATTATCATTATTAGATGTTAAATTAAGCAACCTTTCATCTTCATAATCTTAGACAGCATCTCGAACTCCCTGCTAACCTTTAAACTGCAAGGCGTCGTAGTAAAAAATTCACCTAATTTTATAGTCAGCATTGCAAATTTGCAACTCTTTTTAGTATTTTGGCTCTGTCTCGTCTCGGAATGGTAATCTCTGGGATAATAATCTTCTGGCACTACATTCTGTAGTGATGGGAAATGTTACAGTGTTTTAAAATATTTTGTCGTTATTTTGTTTCGATAGTTGTGTTAAAAGTTATGACAGTGCACTTTAGTTCATTTTTACTGTAGTTCAAATGCCGTGATATCGTTTTATTCCGTTGAATCAAACTTTATAAATATATTATTACTGTGGAGTTTTTAGTTTATATCAGTTAGTAAATCAGGGATATAAATATCATATTTTCTGCAACATACTGTAAACTAACTAATTAAACTTGGAAAAAATGGTTAAAACGCAGGTACTGTTGATGACAGAATTGAAATGTTCTACAACTTCAAGGCAATAATATTCGCGTTGTCCACGCTTTGTGCATTCCTAACGTCAATAAGCAGCGATAACCATCAAGTAGGTACAGACCCCAGAAGACCCTCCAACTCATCTGTGAAGTGGCAAAAATCGGAACTACTTCCCTCTTGTTGTAATTTCATTCTATTGTAAATTGTAACTGCTTTTTTAGGAACACTGAAACGACGAAAGCGCTACCATTCAGTTCACAAAAAAGTTGGTCGGACTGTGAGGCGTCTAAGCTTTATAGGTTAATTTATCTATAATTTCAGCCGCCAACTCGTGTCTTACAATAAGACAATAAAAAAGAGAAAAGAAAAAATACCAAACACATTTTTGTCCCATCACTGCGCTAGGTCGCATCTGCTACACAGACGAGGAAGCATACGTTACACTAATGCACTGGGTCATTCCTTTTTACATAAACTAGTATTGCTCTTGTATTGTCTACAAACTCTCGTAAGCTTTTAATGCTGATTTTTTTTTTATATTTAAGATTTTAAAATACATGTTTATAAAGTCTTCTGTGGAAATGGAACTTGACCTATTATTCCATGCTTATGCTTAGTGATTCAGAAACGATGACATGGCTTTAAGCAACGTGGGCTAGAGTATTTAAAAGATAGGTGGCTACCTAATTTAGCTAGCTTAGTGGTATTTTATCTGAGCGCATGTTTCGTAGGGCACGAAAATAGGTCTGTCCCAGCTCTTGTCAAGACACAGTTGTTAAGCCTAATCGGGGCTCGAAACAACTCTTGATTCCCGGCTGGCCACTTACAAATATAAGAAAGAAAATCACGCTGGCCAGTGGGTTTCGTATTGGGTATTATGTCAAGTTTTCCTACTTTGGTTTTCGTAAAAATTACATCTGCAAACTTTGCCTAAATCGTCTTTTACAACACCGGTAGGTTGAGACCAGATTTTAACAATGTGTTTTCCTAATCTTACACCAGACGGTCATATTTATTTCTCTAAGCAAGAATTATTCAAAGAAAACATCAAAGAATCGTCCTAATGAAACAAAATTATTAAGAGGGAAAGTCGAGAACGATGTCCAAAACATATCCAAAGTGAGATTACTTTTTTGATTAACTGCCCAACTCTGTTATTTGGTGAACTTGTGAATTTGGCGTTCATTTGAACTTGTATTACTGTGTCTAACAATTTTGAAAGTTTTTTGAGTTACTGATCTTGTTATGCTTTAAGTCAGATTATTTAACATTTGGTCAAATGAATGACTGAAGGTTTCTAACTAGAATCTTTACTTATATTTTTTTTTTGTATACAAATATTTTTTCATGTTTCCACCCTAGTTATTTTCTTAAACAAAATAAAACTTTAAATATTTCATTACAAAAAGTGTTGAATTTAACACTGTCTGTTGCAGGAGTTTGGAGCAGACATGTCCTTATGTGGAGATCATGTATCGGCAAACGTTACGTAGGAGTTAGGACGCATCCCTGTCTTATGGAACGACGACTTGAGACTGATGGGTGGATATGGCTGGAGGACATGAGCAGAGGAAAATGAAATAATGGCGCGAATATGGGGAAACCGATGTCCAGCAGTGGTAAACTCACAACTGAGAGATTAATTAAATATTTTAATTGAAAATTGTACAAAATGTTCTTCATATACTTACGAGATAGATACATAGAAAATCAAACACTCACAGACACAAATATTATATAAAACCTCCTGCTTACATTATAAAACACCACACACACGCACTTACACACACACATGCACACAAACAGATTTTTGTTAGTTTTGTATTCCATATTATAATTTTAAAAAAATAATTAGATATTAGGAATTAAATATTATATGCGAAGTAATTTATTGATGTTAAACTTACTTACTAACACTGGAAAACTTTATTGTTTGTTGCCTAGTGTGGGGCCAAAGGATACTGTACAATTTGTTTTATTTATTTTTATTTATTTATTTATTTATTAACGTCTGCCAACAGATTTTACATTATAATCTTAAACTTATAAAATGTGTTTACAATAAATAGCGTTTACAGAATGTAAATCCAATACTAGGCAAACAACACATTAACACTGTACAAAACTCGGCTACTAATACTACTCTTTTTAGTTAATAAACGCTTTTTACTTTACTTTTAAAATCCTAACCCAAATAGTGGAAAAAATACCTATCTAGTACGTAAGTAAATTCGAATTGAAGTATGGTTAACCGTAAGTGAAAGCAAATATGTTGGTAGGGATTAAAGTATCGCCTCTTAACCTTCGTCAGACCAGGGTTGCACTCCAGAATGAACTTAGCCATGGCACCCTTAACCTACCCTTAGGGAATATACCTACTTATCCTTTAATGCAAAAAATCTTGTTACCTACGTACTAGCAAAGAGCCTACAGGTTTTTTTAAAATCTGTGTAGGTATGGTTTCCTTTCTTCATAAGTTAGATTTAGGAGTGCAAGAAGTTGTACTTAAATTCAAATCCTACACTTAATAATTACCAGCTGCCCTGTGCCCACTTCGTTAAGCGGCGAATAAAACGCGTCCCTTTTTATAAGCGTAAGTTTTTCATTACTGCTCCACTCCTATTAGTCATAATTATATAGTATGACATTCCCCGATAAATGGACTATTCAACACAGATTTTTTTTTTTTAAATCGGTTCAATAGATCTAGAGATTACCCCCTACAACGTCACAAACACACAAACTTTACCTCTTTATAAAATTTAGTATAAGGTAGTGTCGCCGAAGATAGCCCGGCTCCTAAGATAGCCCACTTTATGAAAAATACGTTTATGATTTTTCGAAACATTTGAAATTTCGCGGGTTTATGCTACTAACACCATAGACAAAAGTGCAAGTGTGTTTCATTACCTGTGCGCCGCCATTTTGAAGACAGATGACAGTTCGATTGATGTCGTCAAAACGGTACACGTTTTATAACCTTCACTGTCTCAATTTTTTGAATTTACTTAATTAAAATCAACACTCTTTGGTGTAAAGCGTGAAAAATCATACTTGATCTATTAACTAACGAATCACAGGTGAGTGTTATTATTTTATTCCCTTTTTTGTATTTTTACGGGATTGTACTGAAACTAGGTGTAATTTCCTATCATGGCCCATAACATAATCCCCAAACATAGCCACATTTGATTCTTTGTTTAATTGATTTTTTAGTATTCCTAAGATAGCCCACCTAGTAAAACAAAAATGTTTAATTAAAAAGAACTGATTTGTTTACGTTGATAAGTTTCTTTGAAAGTTAATTTAAAAGTAAGATTTTATTTAATTTATTAGTTTGTTTTTATTTTATAGTTGATTTACATTTTGATAGATTTAAGATAGCCCACATTTGATTCTTTGTTTAATTTTTTTTACTTTTATGAATATTTTTATGAGAAGATGTTTTTTTATTTTAATATTTTATGTTAAAAGTATTAAAGGGTTTATAATTCATATATTTCGATTAATATTTTTCGGGCCATCTTCAGCAACCAGCTTCCCAAGATAGCCCAATACCAAGTTCATAAAAAGTGTTAATCTTTGTATTAAAATACCAAAAGCTGTATTACTTTTTTAAATATCTTGTTTCCCAAATAAATATATTCTAATTTCCATTATGTGTTTTCTTTACTTTACACAACTACAAGGTTTTACAAGGTTTTGAAATTTAAGTGGGCCTTCATCGGCGCCCGTACCTTAGATATAGATTTACGCGATCCACAAATTACTTATAATATTTTAGCTTGGATGTTCTCTGTGTTTATTCCTTGTCTGTATGACCCTGCGATACGATTAAATCCTCAGTAGGTACCTACCTACAAAAACTCTATTTAAGAGAAAATAAAGAAACCGTCAAGTTAACATTCAAAATAATTTTTCATTACCCTTACATCTACATTAAGACATTCCCACTCTATAAAACAGCTTTAAGCAATATAAAAGTATTACAAAACTATAAAAGAAACGCATTTAACTCACCCTGTGAACAAGATGGCGGACATGAAAGTTTATAATGAGTATTATATAACTTGTTAATAACGTTTTCGTGTACGAAACATTTTATTGCTGTTCATGTTGACTGTCGTTTTGACGAAATGTTCATAATTTTGTGTTTAGGTTTGGTGTGTATATGTGAGCGGCTGTTTAAAATAATGTAGATATGTATTTTAACTGGAAGTAGCTAAATGTTCATGATTTTTCGGATTTAAATCTGCGTTCGCTTAGCCCTATAGTTTTATAACCTTACCTACTTAAACAGACCTTACGCAGTGCGCGCCTATAGAAAGAGTAATAGCAACAATTGACTTTTTTTTTTTAATATATGACAATCAAACAAAACAATATACTTAAGATATTGACGTCAATTTTATTTTACTTAAGTATAAAATAATTAGAAACCTTGGTACTAGCAAAGTAAGAAGATGCGGCAGTTTTAGCCATTACGGCGCGGCCTGTCGACTATGTCCATTTTTTTCTGGATTCCAACGCATCTTTCCAACTCGGTCAGGCCAAAGACAGGGTCTTAATGAAGAGATTAAAATTATATCTATACTTATAATATTATAAAGTTGTGAGTTAAAAGTTTGTGTGTTTGTGACGTTGTAGGGGGTAATCTCTGGATCTATTGAACCAATTTTAAAAACTCTTTCTGTGTTGAATAGTCCATTTATCGGGGAGTGTCATAGGCTATAGTAGTATATAGTATCACACTATTACTAATAGGAGTGGAGTAGTAATAAAATATGTTCAAAAAGGGACGCGTTTTTTTCGCCGCCGAACGAAGTGGGCACGGGTCAGCTAGTTAAATATAAAGTTTGAATAATTTCATAAACAACCAATATAAAATTTTCTCCTACTTTAAACTTTACAACAAAATAAAAACTCACAGCAAAAGTCTTTAAAAGGCTTTACCACAAGAGCCTTAAAAAATAAACATACATAGAGATATAAAATAGGGAAGAGAGGGGAAAAAAATTAAAATATACTACTTTTTCTACGCGTATCACAAAGAGCTGAGTGCACCACTTTGCGTCACGCCCGGCCTCTAGCCACTACACTAGTGATGTACTAAATATACGGGATTAATACCGGGATTAGGAATTATGAATGAAAATATTTGCTTTATTTTTTTTTGTTCTTAAGCTGTTTCCTAATAAAAGCGTATTGCTCTTTAAAATATTGCAAGTATTCGAGTTGCATTATACAGTAATGGTGTTAACAAGTAGGTAGTATACAAGTTCGTGAATTTGTGCCTCTTGTAATCCAAACAACAGGTTTGCAAGAGGTACAAATTCACGAACTGTGTGATTTACAGTGTGATTGTAAAATGAAGAAAGAAAACTCGAAATAAACAAAACCACCTGTCTAGCGCGCCAATAGTAGACCAATATTTCCTTCATTGTTGAGAGAGGTTCAGCAGAAACTGGCAATCCCATCCCAAGGATTTCGTCAAATGTGTTAAAAATGTAAGTATATTAGAAAAGATAAATAGTTTCTCTGTAAATTATATACTTTTTAAATCCATCGGTATTTTATACCGGGAACTAAACCTTGTCGCATCACTAGCCAGCTGTGTTGTTCACAGGACTGTAGAGCGCTCGACACGCTGACGTTTGTCTCAAGCTGTGTTAGGGCTCTTTCAATTTAGGCGTTTCGTGCGGTACGTTTTCGGCGCTTTTCTCGAACGGCAAACGTACGTTCGTTTGTTTTCATACAAATCTTGCCGTGCGGCTGCCGTACCGAGCATTTCAGTAGTGTTGAGCGTTCGCCGCACGGCTACCTTAAGGCCTACGCAGACCGGGACGGAAAGGCAAGGGATTTTAATTTTTACTAATGGACATTCAACCTTACTGTTACAGAAATACGACATAAATTGCTATGCTTTAAAATGTGCCGTGGCATTGAAAGGGATTTTATCGCACGGCATTAAAAGACGCGACACAGTCTCCCGTGGCGGGATGCCGTGGCATACTGCGGTAGGCAACGGCATGCCACGGACTCACACACGCGATCAAACGCAACTGAAGACTAAAAGTGTATCTGGTCGCTGAGGCGTGCTTTGTCGTCAACAAACACAAATCTAAGCGGCCAGTGTGCCTGACTCACGGCAAAATCCTTTGCCATGCCGTCTCGGTCTGCGTAGGCCTTTAGTCACAAAATTCGCCTCTGTAGTATGACAGGTTTATAAGGAGGAATACAAGTAGTTCTAAATTGTATGCTAAGTGCATTCTAAACAAAATATAAAACTAAACTTCAGTCGTTAGAAACCATTTTGTATTATAAAACATTTTCTTAGTACTACTAAACATTGTAACTTGAAAACTAACTCGTATTTACATAATGTAATCTATTCAGTTAGCCGAACAGCGTAGCTGTTAGTGTACCCTGCCAGAAATTACGTGTTTGACTCCCGTTTAGTGCTGTTGACCTATTTTGGAAAGAGGAATATGGTGAAAGACTCATAACCCCACTTTTAAACTCCTCAAAAATGGTAACTTACGCGCCGATTACACTAGACTACATGTAGTCAACTACATCATGTAGGAGACTACATGTAGTCTAGTGTAATCACATGTAAGTAGGACAGTGTAAACAGAACGCCCTAACTCTAAAAATTTAGGACGTCCTTATGTAGGAGACTACATGTAACTTAGTCTAGTGTAATCGGCGCTTTAAACTCCCAAAGATGGTAACTTATACTCTTAAAAAAAGATAAATTAAGAAAGATACTATGTACCTACTACAACGCATTGGGTACAAAAAACTTAAGTATCACAACACACCACTGTGCAACCGAAAATTTATTAATTTTATTGGGTTCTCCGTGTGGTGACGCAGTAAGAATACAATATGTCACCACCCCATCTCATCCCATGGGTGTCATAAAAACCGACTAAAGGACTATCCGTGAATATTATCTTTACGAAATAAATAGAAGGAAAACTTGAAATTTAACCCTACCTATACCAATCCGTCTGGCCAGCGTGGTATTAGAAGGCCAAGTATCCCTCCGTCCCGGGAGGAGGCTCGTCCTTGCAGTGGGACATTAATGGGCTGTTATGATGATTGGTTTTTTAACGAACCAAACTTATGCTACTTGCATAAGTTCTTCAGTCTAAATAATTCTCCTATAAATTAGTCCCACTATGAAACAAGCAATTTAATCATTCTAACCAATGATCAACACTAAATTACCTTAAACATTAAAGTTTAAATCTAAAAGCATTTATTATTCCAAATAAATTCGATGCAAAGGAACAGAGACATTATTCCATTAGCCAAATAGGTTTATCCGTTTTCACCAAGCACTTTCGTAAGTTTACAAAGTTTGTAAAATTGTTATACAATCTCTTTGTTGGTTTATATGATTTTCGTACAATATTCTAGTCTTCGTTTGTTTAGAAATGATTTTCGAAAATTCAAGTTTTAAAAATTTCTTTTTTAAATTAATTAGTTACAGTGATAATGCTCATCTCATACTAGCTAGCCCCAAACTAATCAGAGCTTCTGGCATGAATAGATACAAAACATGTATTTTGCTAACCCTTTCTTAGGGAGCATCTTTCCCGAAGAAATCCTGTAAAAAATTATTTTATGTGAAAAAAATTTATGTTTCCGCTGCTAGATAACTGCTAACCGGTCACATTATCTCGAGACCTGGCGTCGATGACGTCACGTCGCGGTGGACCAATTATTGATGCGCCCGTGGTGAGCGCGGGGGTTGAAAGGACAACGGGACGCGAGGTTCGCATTCCAGTGAGGTCTCTAGATAATGTGACCGTGTAATCCATACTAATATTACCATGACTCACACATTGGACTTCGTGTGACTTGGTCGTGTCGTGTTGACCCGCGCGCCTGTTTACACTTTATACACAGTGACTTCACGCGTGTCTGTGATTTAAATTAATATTTATTATAAACTAGTTATTAGATAGTTTCTTTAAACATGGCTAACAACAGGGCTGCTAAATCTGGATTTGCCGCAGAGGCTCAGAGAAAGATAAACAGCAAATACAGCGAAGAGCTGGCGCAGGAGTCGCTGGAGTGGGTGCACGCCATAACAGGCGATCCCATCAGCACTTCAGGAGACATGGACAACTTCTACGAAGTACTTAAAGACGGAACTTTATTGTGCAAACTTGTAAACAACATTATAAATGCGAAAGTAACTCTGTCTGTCTGTCTGTCTGTCTGTCTGTCTGTCTGTCTGTCTGTCTGTCTGTCTGTTACTCTTTCACGCCTAAACGGCTGAACGGATTTCGAAGAAATTTGGTACAGACAATCTTTAGACCCTGAGAAAGAACATAGGCTACTTTTTATTACCAATCATATTATATTTTGATTTCATAGAATTTTGGCTGGAAAGCTGTGTCACGTGACCTGTGACGTCATAGAATTTTGGTCACGTGACCTGTGACGTCATAGAATTTTGGTCACGTGACCCGTGACGTTATAGAATTTTGACAGTTGAGTCGTGACGTCATTGAATTGTTGAACGCTGAGTCGTGACGTCACAGAATTAAATTTTGACAGCTGAACCGTGACGTTTTTGAATGTTTGACAGATGAGTCGTGACGTCACAGGACCTGGAGCTGCCGGGTCCACCTTCGAGATTCTACGTCAACGAGCGCCTCTCAAAAATGAATCGACAGTTATTTCGACAAGCGCGTGATACTGCTAAGCGGCACGGCTGGCAGTACGTGTGGACCAAGAGGGGACGCATCTTCGCGAGGTGCGCCCAGGGTGATCCCGTCTGCCCCATACGTACTGAGTCTGATTTGTTTCAGGTTTTTGGACCTGAAAGAGAAAGTTCAGCCATTTAGTTACATTAAACTATATTCAAAATATCTTTTGGCTATAATTATTCTTTTAATCTTTTATGGTTACCCAGAAATGGTTAAGCTCACTGATGGGAAAGAAGTATATGGGGGGAAATATAAGATATATTTGTTTTTATTGTTTGAAATGGTGTAGAAGGGTGAACGTTTTTGTTAGTAAACACTATTCTTATATGTGTTGTGAATGTGATGAATTTACTGTTACTTTTACTTCATACTCTAGGATAATTAAACTTATGGTTGCAAGTGATGATGTCCAAATTTTTTATATATGTCTCATAAGCACAACGAGAGTGAATGTCTCGGGAGTGTATATACTTAGAAGCCAAAATAATGAGTTGTCCAGGGTGTTTATAGTGATGTATATAGGTCATATTCTTTTGCTTACAGTATATGTAATTGTTTCCTACGCTATAAATGTTTTGCAATGGTGTACAAAGGTGGGTGATCTTTATTTTAAGAGTAAGAATTTATATATTTTTCTGTTTGATTCTTTGATTTATAATTTATTATTTTTTTATAATGATGCCTAAGAGATCTCTTAAGTTGGGACTATTGAATGCGGGTTCACTTTCGACAAGGCACGATGAATTCTTGCTTGCAATGAGCCAGCATGATATGGATATCTTGGCTATTAATGAAACGTGGTTGCGTGTGGGGGAAGAAGGTCGTGCACCGATGGTGCCAGGTTACAGGTTAAGGCATATTCCACGCCCACTCTCAATACGTGAGGGACGTGGTGGAGGAGTTGCTTTTTATACTAAGACCAGCATAAGAACTCGCGTGACGACACATCCCGCGCACCCACTGGTGGAGCAGATGTGGGTTACACTGACCCTAAATTCGAAAAAAATTTTGATAGGGACTGCTTACCGACCTCCTTGGCTATGCGTTGACACCTTCTTGGAATCAGTGACGGACAGCTTGTGTGCTTTGGCACCCTATGATAGCGTTGTTTTGCTGGGTGATTTTAATATCAATTTGTTGGAGGCAGGAGAACCTAAAGTGAAAAGATTTCATGAATTTTTACACTGCAACAGTCTAGATCAAATAGTCAAAGTACCTACACATTTCATGGGAGACAGTGCAACCCTAATAGATGTTGTTTGCACTAATACTACTAATAGAAATATAAATGTTCAACATATAGAGGAGCTTGGTCATCATGCACTTGTCACATGTGAGTTGATGATCAAAAAATATAAACCATGTAGGAAATTCATCTCATATCGGCCAATGAAAGATATATTGTTTGATTTTTTTGAGAGAGATTTGATATCCTTACCCTGGAATAATATATCCTTAATTCATAATGTAAATGACATGGTTTGTACGCTTAACAAACTCATTATTCAGATATTTGATCTCCATGCACCCATACGGACAGTGTTTGTCAATTCTAGGCCAACACCCTGGATAACAGACACAATAAAGGAAATGTTTAAATTAAGAAATGAAGCTCACCACAGGTATAAGCAGTCTGGACAAGAAAGTCATAGAAAATACTACTTGGACCTAAAAAAGCAGGTTCATACTTCCCTGCAGAATGAGAAGAAAGTTTTTTTTACAAATAGTATTAATAATGGCTTACATGACACAAAGGTCCTCTGGAAAAATTTAAAAATGCATGTCCTACCTCAGTGTAATGACATAGAACTTCCTGAACAACTCCAGGACCCAGATGAAATAAATGATGCCTTTTTAGATGTGCCAGGTTGTGGAGAGGTTAGCAGGTCAATCATCAATCACTTTGTGTCTAGTAGGTTCAGTGCTGCAAGATTTGCTCTTCAGCCGGTAAGCCCTGAAGCAGTGTTAAAAATTATACAAGGTATCAAGACCAATGCACAGGGATTAGATGGAATTACCAAAGACATGATCAGCCTGACTTTGCCACACTCCCTACATGCTATTACTTCTATAGTAAATAGGTCAATAACAACAAACTCATTTCCGGAACTTTGGAAAAAGGCAATAGTGTGTCCGCTCCCAAAAAATAATGACCCTACCTCCTGTCGTGATCTAAGACCAATTAGTATCTTGCCATGTTTATCCAAGGTGATTGAAAGAGTAGTTTATCAACAGCTGACCATTTTTGTTGAAGAGAATGATATTCTTCCAGACTTTCAGTCTGGTTTTAGAAAAGGTAGAAGCACAACAACGGCTCTGACTGATGTAGTGGGTAATATCATTGAGGGACAGGATAGAGGGGAGGGATCTATTCTTATATTACTTGATTACTCACGCGCATTTGATACTGTAAATATTGATCTCCTTCTTGCGAAGCTTACTTTTTATGGTTTTGAACCTGGGACGGTGAGATGGTTTGAAAGCTATCTTTCACACAGATCCCAGCAAGTGCAGATCAATGGAAGGGACAGGTCAAAGTTGTTTTCATCTTTAAGAGATGTCCCAAGGGGATGTCCTCAAGGATCTTTACTCTCACCGCTGCTTTTCATATTGTATACTGCTGATATGAAGGACTGCTTCCGCCACTGCAGGGCGCATTGCTATGCTGATGACACCCAGATCTCTCTCTCATTTGACCCCAGGAACACTTATTTAGCTACACAAAACATAAATGCAGACCTGGAAAGAGTAGTGAAGTGGTCAGATGAGTGTGGATTGGTCTTGAACCCAGAGAAATCTAAAGTCTTGGTGATGGGCAGCAGGAGGCACACCGAAGACATTCTTGCCGCAAATCCAGTAGTTACACTGAGAGGAAAAAGTTTAGACATAGTGGATAAGGTATATAATCTTGGGCTTACAATGGATCCACAGATGCATTTCGAAGATCACATAGCTTCCAAAGTAAGGTCCTGTTTCTATAGATTAAGGGTATTATATAGAATACGAGAGTATATAACAGTCGCAACTAGGAAACTGCTGGTGGACAGTCTAGTGTTGTCACGACTTAACTATGGTGACGTTGTATATGGGCCATGCTTGCTGTCTCGTACGGAACATAAGATACAACGCGTCCAAAACGCTTGCGCAAGGTATTGTTTCAACATACAGAGACGTGAACATGTAACTCAACATCTAAATACAAACAACATTTTAAAAATGGCAGCAAGAAGAAGATCACATCTATCGGTTCTGTTATTTGAGGTAATTAGAACCCAAAAACCAACTTACTTGTATCAAAAGTTGAACTGGAGGCATGATAATCGCAACTATCCAACTCGATCTACGACAAACCCGTTGGCTATACCCCAGCACAGAACTGCCGCCTTTCGTGGTTGTTTTAAGTACGCAGCCACTCGATGTTGGAACAACATTCCTCCACCAATAAGAGGTCTGACAACAAAGAGTAATTTCAAGGCTCATATTAACAAGTTCCTATTAAATAAACAAAAAATTACAGGCGACACAATTTTGCCTAGAGCAAATCAAATGTGAGCTGAGGGGAGTTGATATATTAACTGCACTGATACATACCTGATTTGGCGGAGTATCACAAATTTTTGCTTTATTTCAGCTTTCTTTCATTGTACGTCATTCATTGCAATTGCATCACTCTGAACAAAATGTGCCGCATCTGGGCAGTGTTACATTATTTAATACACGATATTATTCACTTCATTATCTCTTGCACCACGTTAAGTACACTTTGGAAAATAAAATAGAAAGAAATAACTGGACATCACAATCACACAGTTTATATAAATTTATTACGCTGTACATACTGTTGTTTTTGTTTTTGTTTTCTAGTTTATTGATTCTGTTTCTGTTTATGTTTTGGTTATTATCTAATTTTATACATCCAATCAAATTTTGTTATCGTCTGCCAGATCGGCCAATGACAGACTGCCTGGACACATACTGAGCCACGGAAACGAACGCATTGGCCAATGAATCAACATCAATCTTATCGACGATACGATTATCATTTGTTTCCGGTCAGTCTCATTAGGTCTGATCTGGTAGACTAAATGAATGTTAATAATATGGTACAACGATGAATTTAATGTTATTTTTGTATTTTATTTATTTATTTATTATATTAGTTATAAAGTTTTATTGTTTTTATAAGTTAAATTGTGTTAGTGTGCTCTGATTGTGTGAATGATTGGCATCCGTGTCGTCATTGCAGGGTGTTGGTTGAAAACCAGTGTCGTAAATCTTTTAGGGTTTTACGACAATTAACTGAACCAACGCCTTTTTTGGCGCAGGAGTGAAAGGCGTGCTCTTATTGTGTTTTACGTGTCCTTCCTGTTCATCTGTTCTTCTATGTTTAATTGTCGCATATTTTAAGGTGGAGGGTAGATTTTAAGAACAAGAAAATGTTTTATGTTATAGTTATTATGTAGAAATAAGGACGAAAATGTACCTACAATTTTATATATGCCTTTGCGCTTGTGCCTTAATAAACATTATCTTTCTTTCTTTCTTTCACAGAATTTTTGACTGTGACGTCATAGAATTTTGGTCACGTGACCCGTGACGTTATTCAATTTTGACAGATAGGCGTGACGTCATAGAATTTTTGACAGATGAGTCGTGACGTCACAGAATTTAGGCAGGAAAATATATTTTGACAGCTAAGTCTTGACGTCATTGAATTTTGGCGGGAAAAATAGTATTTAAACAGCTGAATCCTGACGGTATCACAATTTGGCGGGAAAATAAATAGGTTTGTACAGGACCCTCGGTTCGCGAGTCAGACTCGCACTTGACCGGTTTTTTAAGCTGTGGGTCTGATATATCTAGAGAGCTTAAATTCGTAATTGTCAACTTATTTCATCATAACAGCCCATTAATGTCCCACTACAAGGACGGGCCTTCTTCCTTGACGGAGGGATACTTGGCCTACTAATACCACGCTTGCAGACGGATTGGTATAGGGTTTAATTTCAAGTTTTCCTTCTTTTAATGTAGTGAAGATAATATTCACCTTATTTGTTAGGCACTAAAGTGACACACCTTTGCTTATCCTATCCTACTTATATTATAAATGCAAAAGTTTGTGAGGATGGATGGATGTTTGTTACCCTTTCATGCAAAAACTACTAAATGGATTTTGATGAAATTTGGAATATAGGTAGTTTATGGTGTAAAATAACAATTAAGCGGGTAATACCGCGGGCATCAGCTAGTATTATATAAAACTTTAGAAAAATGTATGTTTCCGCTGCTAGGTACCTACTACCCGGTCTCATTATCTCGAGACCTGGCGTCGATGACGTCACGTCGCTGCTTCGGACAAATCATTGATGTGCTCGTGGTGAGCGCGGGGGTTGAAAGGAGAACGGGACGCGAGGTTCGCATTCCAGTGAGGTCTCTAAATAATGTGACCGTGTAATATATAAAACTTTCGAAAACCATTGCACTACTTATGCAAATTCCAAAGCTGCATCTTTGACACTTTGACACATACTTTTACAAGATCTTTTTCTTTTTGACTTTTACGACACTGAGATGAGGTGGTGACCCGATATCCTCCGTCATCACATAGAGATATCATAATAAATAATTCTAGGTATATAAAATACATATCAATACTTAAGAATATTTACATTAGAAATTGCCAATTTGCTGGCATCTGAATCTCCCTTGAAATGTAAATTTTCATTTAAGTCTCAAAGGCTTACTTGATACACAATATATTGAAGAAAAAGATAAAAAAAGATAAAGATAGATAGGTATACATATTATTATTTTACTTTTACAAAGAATAGAAAATATTGTATGTGGTTAATAGGCTTTTGATAAAAAATATCTTATGTTTTTAAAGAAGGTATTTTATTTAAACAGTATGTTAGTAATTTTCGAAACATGTATATTTTTTTATTGCAGATAACCTTTAAATAACTTCTATCTCTAATAATTATATTTATTTTATCTAATATTATAAAGAGGTAAAGTTTGTGTGTTTCTGATGTTGTAGGGGGTAATCTCTGGATCTACTAAACCGATTTTAAAAATTCTTTCTGTGTTGAATAGTCCTTTTATCGGGGAGTGTCATAGGCTACGAGTATACAATATCACGCTATGACTACTAGGAGTGGAGCAGTAATGCGTTTAAAAAAGGGACGCGTTTTTTTCGCCGCCCAACGAAGTGGGCACGGGTCAGCTAGTTTATTTATAAAAGACAACTTCAACCATAGGGATTGTCCTTTGGATCGCTCACGGGGTCTTTAATATGCATAGTGCGAACGATATAATTAAAAAAACAAATTGAACTAATTTTCACTTAAATGATTGGTGGTATGGTTTTGTTTCATGCTTTTCTCTTCTATCATAACAGCCCATTAATGTCCCACTGCAGGGACGGGCCTTCTCACGTGACGGAGGGATACTTGTCCTACTAATACCACGCTGGCCAGACTGATTGGTATAGGGTTTAATTTCAAGTTTTCCTTCTTTTTATTTCGTAAAAAGATAATATAAAGATAAGATTATATTTACGGATAGTCCCTTAGTCGGTTTTTACGACACCCATGGGATGAGATGGGGTGGTGACATATTGTATTCTTACTCCGTCACCACTCGGAGATTTCTCTTCAATAAGACACAATAACTGTGTTCCTTTGATAAATTGCTTAATAAAGTATATGACCAAACGAGATATTTTATATTCTCTCAACTCTTGGAATTCGTTAGGATAGTAACAGTAACTGTAATATCCTCCATCACAAGCCTGATCAAGAACGAATAAAAATCTGTTTTTAATATTATCATAACAGCCCATTAATGTCCCACTGCAAGGACGGGCTTCCTCCCGTCACGAAGAGATACTAGGCCTACTAATACCACGCTGGCGTCTGGCCAGCGGCATTGGTATAGGGTTTAATTTTAAGTTTTCCTACTTTTTATTTTGTAAAGATAATATTCACGGATAGTACATTAGTCGGTTTTTACTACACCCATCTGTAACCATAATACCTTCCATCACTAAGAAGATCAAGAACGAATAAAAATCTGTTTTAAACGTACAGTCACGAGCAATAATATGTACACATTTTCAAATTTTCTAAACTATCTGCACGTTTATCTAGACATTACAATATCAAAATGAATTCGTAATTTAGAAGAGGTTCCGTACAGTTTTGAATTAATCTTCGAATTTTCAATTAAGGATTGGCAGAACTTTAGATAACTGGTTTACAAAATGCGAAAATGTGTACATATTATTGCTCGTGACTGTACCTATTTTCCATTTTTAAAATACCCATCTGATCCTTCTTTAGTACTTATTTTTTTTACATAACAATAAAAAAGCTCAGATGTGTACTAACAGGCTGCCAAAGAGTAACCTCCTTCCCAGTTCGATCACGTACATACTTGTGCAAGTTAAAGTTCTCTAGTCTATGGATGTTTCTAGATTTACGATAAGATACGTTTGATTTGTCAAAGTGAAATACGTGATAGTTTTATATCTCTGTGCTGTTTAATCCTGAATGGACAACACTGAATAAGTACTTATTTTCACAACCTTTTTTTAAGCCTCATGTTAAGTAATTCTCGTTCCTTAAAATCGTTAAAAATTCGGTTAAGTTAACTTTTAGTTGTCAAATTGTCACACAATAGATAAGACAATTTGACAACTAAAAGTTAACTTAACCGAATTTTTAACAATTTTAAGAAACGAGAATTAGCATGCCTATTAAAGTCCGTCTACCCGCCTTTGGCCCAAGCGGGTAGGCGTGTCGGAGTCCTGAAAAGATGGTAATGCGGTGCACCGACTAAAACTCACAGTGTTCCTCTAGGCCCAAAAATTCTGTGAAAGCATGACCTTTAAAACATTCAGGCATTAAATAAAAATAAATAAAATAAAAATCTTTATTTCTCCTCACAATGGTATACTTATAACTAGTCGACTTAACACGGAAATTATTGTACTTCACATGTAAGGAGCTGGTGTCTGTGATAGGCATGGCATGGAATGCCTGTGTAACAAATCACCAGGACTTTACTTAAAACTAAAGAGTAAAAATCATTAGTTCAACTAATAAGTATTGCTTTTTTATTATTGCGGCCTCTGTGGCGTAGTGGTTATACAACATGACTGCTACGCAGAGGTCTCGGGTTCGATTCCCGCTCAATGCAAATATTTGTGTGCATGAATTATTTGCATTGGTCTGAGTGTTTCTATGTATAGTATGTATGTATTTACAAAAAAAGTATATAAGTATTAATATCCGTTGTTCTGTTACCCATAACACAAGCTGGTTAAACCTAGCTTACTTTGGGAACAGATGGCGCTGTGTAGAGATGTCCGTGAATATTAAAAAAAAACAAAAGGAACAAATGGACTCAACATTGTATGTTGAATCTCGTAATCGCTTTAATGCTGTAAGTATAATGTTATAATTAAACAATCAACTACAAAATTAATAAGAATATATATTCGCGCACAACGATGAACCATCAAGCTGGATAGTAAGTTAAATTATTTGTAAAGATCCTCTTCAAACTCTATTCACTTATTTCAACTAAAACTTCCCAAGCAATGTCGCCATTTTAAAATAAGATCTTATCATCAATTACTTTTAATAATTGGTCACACCGGAGTAACTCGGTCAGCGTTCGTAGTCTTTCGTGAATTGAAATTCATGAATAACAATCAAGAACTCTCGAGATACTGAATATTTTCTTTAAGAAATTCCTAAACGTTTTGTGAACATTTCCTTGTGAATTTTTTAAGAGGATGCTCTTTAAAATGTTGCTGATTTAAGTGAAAGAAAATTGAGAGTCAGCTGTTTGTTTATTGATTCTTAAAATTGAAAGGTTTGTTTAAATATTACTTGGGAATTTGATTCTTGTAACAAATGTTATCGTTATTCATTATTTACTGAGTGATTTTATCATGAGGGGGTTATATTATAATTTTTATTATTTTTGTTAAAAACATATTATTCAGATGCTATGTGTAATGCTGCTGTGCTGACAGATAAACATGAATTAAGTTTATTATATCGGTGCTAAGGATTTTTTATGAATACATGATTCATTAGCTATACACACACACGGTGAAAATTACTTAAACTTAGATAGCAAACGTCACCTTGTACTTTTATTTATCAGATTCAAGGATTCAGTTTCCGCACAAGCCAAATATTTATCCCAGTACATAATTAATTGTACCTAAATGTTTGAACCTTGCAAATGTGATGGATGATGACAATGAAAGACGTATTAAGCGTTCAAAGATGCATACAGATTAATTATAATTAGACTTAAAACACATCAGACCAACTTTTAACGAAGTCTCATTCATAGACGTATTTACTCACAAAATACTTTCAATAATACTTGGTAGGAAAACAGAAGTTCCTTCTATTAAAACTGTACCTACTATTCTCCATTCTGAATAACAGATTGGAACTTTAAAACTATTTTCATTAATGCTACAAACGGGTAGGAATTGGAACGGAATTATTGGATATTTTAAAGAACATACTTCTGACGAGTTTTCTAGGTTATTATTGGTGAAGTAATATGGGTTGTGGAACGTAGTTAGTAGAAATACTTGAATGAGACTTATGTTCAGCAAAGGGCGTCCATTGACTGACAAGACGGTAACGCTGAGTGTTGCCACTCATCTATACTAATATTATAAAGAGGTAAAGTTTGTGTGTTTGTGACGTTGTAGGGGTAATCTCTGCATCTACTAAACCGATTTTAAAAATTCTTTTAGTTTTGAAAAGTCCATTTATCGGGGAGTGTCATAGGCTATTTAGTATCACGCTATGACTAATGGGAGAGGAGCAGTAATGAAATATGTATAAAAAACGGGCGCGTTTTTTTCGCCGTCCAACGAAGTGGGCACGGTTCAGCTAGTAGTATATAAACTTGTATTTATATTGTTGTGACAAAGACAGTAGGTAGGTACCTATACGTTGTCATCCCGTCTCTTTTTATCCTAGCGGGTGATATAACAGTAGTTATACTAAGGCAAATGGTTGTAGATATTAACTTAGCTAAAAGAATAAGGAAAACTTGACAATAATCTCTATTGTCGGCATAGGGGACATTAATGAACTTTATAAAGTGATAAAAAACTGAAGTTTTCAGTAGTCACACGCACACCGCATGGTCGTTGCCTTAGAGTTTTTTGGTACCTATTCTAAATTCAAAATGTGCGAATTCACCGTAAACAATGCATTAAGACTATTTGACAGTTATTTAAATTAAGAATCATTACTGGTTATAAAATGTTTGAAATTTGACCTTCAAGAAACGGTCTTTTTTGTATCGAATGTTTTATGCTAATTAAAATAATATTTATTTTGAGAATTTATTTCCTTATTATAATTTTTGTTAGTAATATGTCTACGACACTAGGATTTCCTAAACCGGTTAGAATAAGTAATATTAAATAGAATATGATTAAAATCTTGATTTGTAAGTTTATAATATATCCCCGAATCATTTCAGTTTTTTAATTAAGTACTTATTTATACTTAATTGTTTTAGGGAAGTGTTCGTCTTTTTCCGTCCAACTTCCTTATCAGGCAAACGACATAATATAATGGAAGTATCTGAGCATAATCTCAGCTCCAGGACATGTAAAATTAAGTAGGTAAGTATATTAAACAGTTTCCTATTAAACATTGACCAATCGCTCCGTGTGGTGACCGAGTAAGAATACAATTATGTCACCGACTAAGGGACTATCCGTGAATATTATCTTTACGAAATAAAAAGAAGGAAAACTTGAAATTAAACGCTATACCAATCCGTCTGGCCAGCGTGGTAATAGTAGGCCACGTATTCTTCCTTCACGGGAGGAGGCCCGTCCCTGCAGTGGGACATGAATGGGCTGTTATGATTATGATGATTTTCCAATTTGGTAACAATAATAACACAACCACAGAACATTAACATAACCACTCCTTCTTTTAATGTTCTGTGAACACTTCCCTTGTATGAGCTCAAAGAGTCAATTAAAATAAAATACATACTTTCTTTCTCTTTGCTTTCTTTAATTGTAAAACTTTTTATTACACAGCTTTACGACAGCCATTTTTTTTTATGTAATAGGAGGTAAACGAGCCTGCAGGTCAACTGATGGTAAGTGATCAACGCCGCCCATGGACACCCGCAACACCAGAGGAATCACAGAAACAGCCATGCACTGAGATGGGCCGTGATCCAAGTAGATACTAGTAGGTATATAATCATGTGCCTACTGTAATTTATATAAAAATAAAATAAATTGTCATTCATAAAATTTAAGTGGAATTCCAAAATCTTACACAATTTCGTACCATTGCCCAAAAAACTAGTCAATCTAGTTAAAACAAATTTCCAATGATATCAATACATCGGTAAGGTTGACTTTTCTAACAAAATACACGAAACAAACTAGAAAATAAACCTTATTGATACTTGAAGGGCAAATGAACTTGAACCATAAAGTTATAGTAGACCACATTATTTTTGATAGAGTGCATGACATAATCAGCTGTCAAAATAATTGAAATTGTCATTAGAAATTAGGAAATCGGTAACCAGAACAACGTGATTTAAATGTAGATTAAATTATGTGCATATTTTATTTTAACCTTCGGATAAACATATTACTATAAGTTTTAATACATATACCCCCTTACTTATAAACGCCTCTTAAATTTAATCACTGTTTAGCGAGATTTTGTATTACGAAAACCAACCTTATACCAAACAACGTAAGAGCTTAGGCTAATTAATCAATTGACTAAAATTTAAGAATTTTTTTATGAGTAAGGGGGTTAATTTATTTATTTATTTATTTATTTATTTATTTATTTCTCCTCACAAAAAATCACTTATAACTAGTTACATAATCGTACTTTCTTTACAAAGTTATATTATGTGAGGAGCTGGTGTCTGTGATAGGCATAGAATGCCTGTGTTACAGATCACCAGGCCCACACTCTTCGAACAATGGCAACGCTAAAGACGAGTATGAATAAACAAAAATTAATTTATTATTTATTAATAATATAGTTATAATAATATTTAATGTTTTTACAATAATGTTGAGTATTTTTATAATCATAATAAGACACAGAGATCACTTTATTTTATTTTATACTAGCTTTATTTTATACTAAATATAATAATATTTTATACCATATATAATAATTAAATAATAATATATTGCACCTTTACCCGCTCAAATTGTAGGAGTAGAATTTAATGTGCACTGAGGTTTTATAAAGTATGTGTGGAGTGTAGTGGGTGTGTGTGTATGAGGTTTAGTATAAATGTGTAGGATTGAGTAAACAAGGTAGGGCACTTAAGTATGAGTTTATTTTGACACTTAAAACCGTTTAGAAGTTATTGAAAGACTCGTGGTAGGAATGTGTGTGAACGAGATTTTCTGTGTGTGTATAGTCTGTGTTTATTAATCTCTCTGTAATCATCATTTTACACTTGTTTTTAGACAATGAATAAATAGACAGGGCTCGATTTAACTTATTGTATAAATTAGGTCCTTGGTAGTTAAAAAAAACACTGAGCTAAGCTTGTATGGAATGAGGGAACTGGGCAAACTTTATATTTACGTCGCTGATTAAGATTTTTTTCCGGTTCATAGGTAAGTAAGGTATGTTGTTTTAATACTGTATAAAGGATAAAAAGCTGTCTAACTGTTAAAACACCACATTTTTTATATAGGTCAGTAGTAGGGTGATAAAAAGGTAAGGATAGACTTACTTTTAGTAAAGCTCGCTGGGCTCTTTCTACTTTAAGGAAGTATGTTTTGTAAGCACCTCCCCATGAGGTTATGCAGTAGCTTAGTTGCGATTGGCAAAGTGCATAGTAAACTGTTTTTATTAATTTAGGTTCTGCTATGTATCTTAATGATGTAAAGATAAACATTAGTTTACGGACCCTACCCGAGATGAGGTCAATATGATCATGGAATTTTAAATTTCTGTCAATAAGAACACCTAAATATTTGACACATGGCTTGTTTTCCAGAATAGGACACAGACAGGCGTCTTCGGAAGAATTAGGGCATTGATGTGATATTATTCGAAGGGACGGGTCTGGTCTGTCAGTAGATTTAGTAGAAATATAATTAATTTTATAGAATAATGTTTAGTTAACTGTTTAACAAAAGGTAAACTATTTTATGCTTATTGTAATGTAGTTTCATATACCTACTGGTGTCGTATGTCGTCAAAAGCGATGAAGGAAAAAACAAAAAAACGTACGACCTCTGTGGCGTAGTGGTTATAAACACAAATGCTACGCAGAGGTCTCAGGTTCGATTCCCACTCAATGCAAATCTTTGTGTGCATGAACATGATTGTTTGCATTGGTCTGGGTAAGTATTTTCTATGTATAATATGTATTTACAGAAAAAAAAGTATTTAAGTATGTTTATCCGATGTCTAGTACCCATAGTACAAGCTTTGCTTAGTTTGGGACTAGATGGCGCTGTGTGAATGTGTGTGGAAAACTTATTTATTTATTTATTTATCATCAATCACACAGGAAAAGCATGACAGCTGCTGTTCTACCATGCATATAATCTCAATTTTCTTACGTAAGCTTAATCTCGATTTCCAATAGACAGGTAGTACAAAATATAAAACTTTCCTCAACATTCAAACCACGCCATCTATCCCCAAACTAAGCAGATCTCATAACCAATAAATATTCACGGACATCTCTACACAGCGCCATCTGTTCCCAAAGTAAGCTAGGCTGAACCTGCTTGTGTTAAGGATAACATACAACGGATATTAATACTTATATACTTTTTTTTTTGTAAATACATACATATTACACATAGAAATACTCAGACCAATGCAAATAATCATTTTCATCATGCACACAAATATTTCATTGAGCGGGAATCGAACCCGAGACCTCTGGCGTAGCAGTCATGTTGTATAACCACTACGCCACAGAGGTCGTCAAAACCAATGATTCATTACCTTATCATAAATCAATTACAACTTCTATCATCTATAGCTAGTTAAATGGGGGACATCAGAAACTAATTAGTGGAATTACATCCTCCTTAATGGTTTAGGCCAACTTTCTACCAATATCGTTGATTACCAATAATGGGGAATTGTTAGGTGACATCTTAGTTTGATTGATTCGGTTCTAGCTAAGCGATTTTCTATTATAAATGGTTGATTTGATTCGGTAGTTTATGAATGTAGGTCTATACCTACATTCATAAACTACCGAATCAAATCAACCATTGCTGTACAGTCAAAGATAGATAATTATAGAGGCACTACCTAGAGCTAATACCTATTCTTTAAAATACGCTTCTTCCTCTCTCCTACGTTTGCCGTGCCCGACAGGGTCCATGATGATACTTATTAAGTTAATATAGAACCCTACTACATTATGGTGTGCAGTAAACGTATTGAGTAAAGAGGTGAAATATATTGCAGTAGGTATAAGAGTTCTCCGTGTGGTGACGGAGTAAGAATACAATATGTCACCACCCTATCTCATCCCATGGGTGTCGTAAAAACCGACTAAGGGACTATCCGTGAATATTATCTTTACGAAGTATTAGTAGGTCAATTATCCCTCCGTCTTGGGAGGAGGCCCGTCCCTGCAGTGGGACATTCATAGGCTGTTATGATGATGATGATCACCACAACATACGTAATAGTACCTACCTGATATGTAACCTGTAAAATTCGTTAACAATGTTTTACATACTTAACCCATATATGCCCAGAACTATTTTTTTCTCAGAAATCTTTCATTTTTGGATATGTGAGTACCGAAAGGGGTATTATAAAGATATTAAGTGAAATTTTGAGGTAGCAGTGCCAGAAGGGTGTTTTTTTTAATGGGTCGAAAACGACCCTCTGGTCCAATGTGATACTTAAAAGATATAATGTAAACAAATGCCGGTATATTCTCAAATATCTATTTAGACAAGGAAATGTAATTTAAATAAAAAAATATGAATGAAATTGAGAAAAGCATTTTGCATGTTAATTAACACTAAATTTACTTCATGCAATTATAGTTTTATTTTTGCACATAGCACAGCGAAGCCTTGCTGAGCCTTTCATATCATATGCTCCGCATAGTGATTTCGCACTGCATAAGGCACACTAGTTTGGATCCTTCTTATGGATCCAGGTTTACGGCTATCAGCTTGGTAATTTTGGAACAAAGTGCAGGCAATAGATTCGCGAAATTCTAACGTGTCAATGTCGGCTCAATATTGGGAACAGTGTGGCATAAAACTAATAGTTAGTAAACACGGCTTGAACCTTGGTAATCAATTTGTTTATTGCGTGACTCTCTAAACCTGTCAAAGAATCAGCACATAAGCAAAGGATCAGCCCTTGGTAAAGGATCAGCCCATAAGCAGTAGCCTAACCTCGTCGCAGCAATGCACATTTCAAAACCAACCAAGTTTTCTTTTGATATGCCGTGTGCAACCATATCTACTGTAATGCGACACCAAGGATTCATCGCTGTTCTCAGCGGTCACTATTTTCACACAAGGTAGTAACAGACCTAGGCAGAGGTGTGATCTACTCAAGATTGTTACTGGAAATATTTTTTTTTTGCTCAAGTGTGATCTCCACCCACTTGATGTTGAGTAACTATTTCTCTCCCTCTTCCATGTCCCATTCTACGTGCTCTTCCATGTACTCTTCCACAACTTATTTGATCTAATGGCAAGGGCGTCTCTGGTTTGTCATTGTCGTTGGACACAGTTTCATTAGCAACTGAACATCTCAATGTTGAACTCGCAGGTGCTAGTAGCTTTCAACGCGATATATGATAAAAATTACATCATCTTCATCTCCAGAATCACCGTCAGATACTCTGCCGTCCCCCGGAGGGTCAATAAATATATCAGCACCCAATATTTTCTCATGACAGTCCAAATTTTTTAACACTTTGATGATCTCATTCGTGTTAACCGCACGCACACATATGCCCAAAGGGTCGTTATCGACCCACTAATGTTTGGACAACTGTATCTGAGTAATAAAATATCTCTTCTATGACAGTTGCACTATTAGGGAACGTAAAAATTATCTAATTTCATAATAAAACCAACGAAATTAGTTTTTCAATGCAGAAAAAGGATATACTTACATTTTTATCAACAGAGTCGGAAAATTTTGTCACAAAAAATCAAGTCACGACATCAAATGTCACCTGTGACACATAATTACGCGCCTTAACAAAATAATTATTTGCCTATGGTAGATAATATATTAATTAATCCATACACTGCATTACATGCAAGAAATAAATATTTTGTTGCACAAAAACGCTCCTTTCCCAGAACCCTATTTAAAGGGTCGGTAACGACCCACTGGGCATATATAGGTTAAGTTACAAGTTAAATCTGAACTTAAAGTTAAACTTTACCGTCAAGTTATTAACTTAATAACTTTCACGATACAAAGACCTATTCGGAAATTTTAATTAACTTTTAAAGTTCCTGCTTCGAACAAGTTCATTAGCGTGTGTGTTCAATAAGTATCGATTCTTTGTAACCTAAAACTATGTTATATTATAATAAACCAAACTATACATATACCAGACTGTTGTCTGGTATAGGATATTTAAAACGTCGTTTACGTGTCACTTTTAGTCTCCGGTTAGTTCACCTCCAAGCAGTTGTGTGGTAATGGTGGGGGTACATTTCGCGGGTACACGGCTTACTATCAGGGTGAAAAAAAGGGTGAATAGTGCGGCTGTTCAGAAATTAAATGTTCTGAGCTTCATCATCATAATGCATAACAAAACTTGCGTAAGTATATATAAGTATTCCTAGATGGGATGGCGTTATGGGAACGAGATATCGATACCTAATTAAAAATCAACGAAAACGAAACATTGTTCGAAGATTGAATATCAAAACACTTTTTTAATGCATTACTTAATTTATTTTCTGCGGCAGAAAATAAATTAAGTACTTAATGCATTAAAAAAAAGTGTTTTCATAAGTATTCAATCTTCGAACAATGTTTCGTTGATTTTTAATTAAATCAAATTAATAGGTAACTAATTAAACAATTACTGCCTAAAAAAAACGATACAATTATACCTGACTATCCGAACTAAATTGATGTGAACTTTAGACATTATAAAATATAATATTAATTAAAACAAATGTAAAACGGTTCCGCTTCAAAGTGGTTTTCCTATAATCTGGATGACCTACAAAAGCGCGGGTCTTATCAGCGTGACAGAGCAAGACGGAGAGATATTTTTATTTCTTTCTCTTTTAAATTCGGCTGTTGACCGTTCCGCGTTCCCTATCAGCAGCATTGCCCGCCATTCGAAGTACTCATTCGCTAGACAACTATCGTTCATTCAGTGCGCGCGCATGGCAACTTTCTTCGACCGCTAGTACGCATGCGCGAATTGTGTCACTTCACTCGGTGACGCGACTCTCTCCGCAGACATAACCTCTCACTTAATAAATATTGTTGTAAAAAATATTGTATTAAATTAATTACAATGGCGGCCGGAAACGCTTTCGAAGCTATCGGTATATCGTGTATATTACTTGGTTTAGCTATAATACTGAAAACTGTGTTTGATTTAGTGTATTATTATGCAATTGGGCCGGCCATCAATAAAGTGGATTTCAAATTTCTTGGACAATGGGCACGTAAGTACCTATTTTGATTTATTATGTTTTGTGAGTCAGCTGTTGGGAGAAGGATTTTGTCCGGTTTTGTGGTATGTTGAATGAAAGTGATAGTATCCTGCGGTACCTAAACTCGTTAAATATTAAGTCGATGACCTTTAGCCATAGCTTCATAGACAAGTTCATGAATAAAGTGCAGCGAACTGATCAGTATTGTTTTCAGTGCAGTTTATGGTTGACTATTTTTTTTAAATTCATGTTTTTTTTCTTAAATTTTGTTCTTTGTGTAATGTAGGGACATAGAAAGAATAAAATCAATTATTATTTCTGGAATATTGTGTAGGTAGGGATTAACTAGGTAGGTACTTGTATACTGTTACAAGTTTACTCAGATTTTTGTATGCCTTATTCCTTGGTCATAAGGCACATTTTAGAATGAAATTGTTTAACTTAATGTATGCGCAAAGGTGAAAAAGGTTGAATAATTTGGCGTCGGTAGGTAAATGAGGGAATTTAATAAATATGTTTACCTCGTATTGAAAATATGTTTTTGTATAGACTGCTTAAAATGTTATTTTTGGAATTTAATATTCGTAAGTAGCATCTTCAAAAACATCGTTCGTTCCACGTAATTTCGTCTTCATATAGGATTATTAACGCAGAAATTTTAGGAAGACCCACTCGGGTGCGAAAACCGTATCATCGAAATTTATTTCTACGAAAACCTTCAAACGACGTACTTTTCGAAGTTCGCTTGAAGTATTATGAGATTGAGATACACTCAAATAAACCAAAACTATATTATTTCTACCTGAATGTACACAGCAACACATCAACATACCTACCCCTTATACGTTGCTATGGTGATTTGATGCCTTATTTTTTTGCAGTAAGGCACACATTTGAATGAAAGTTATTCTACTGCTTCTTTATTATTTTAATTAAGTACAGTCTCTGTAAGCATTTAGTAATGTATGCTCATAATATTATGTTTTGTTTTTTTATGTGAATAATGTTACAGCCAAAGTAATAAATATGAATATTATACATAATAACTAGCCATTATGTATAAGGGCTACTCAATTTAGATAAAGTGATAAATGTCGAAGAATTAATCACATTAACTAGCCATTATGGCAAAAATACAATATTAAGGCAAAAGTCAGAAACAGTTGGTTAGGTTAGGCTACTACAGTGACCAAAGGACGCACGAGCCGAGCGAGCGAAGCGAGCGTGCCGCGACAGCGGCCGGCGAGTGCTATAGAAGAATACTATATTATTCTAGTTTTACATAAAAAAATGTTTCTTGCTTCTTTTGGTCACTATGCTAACCTAACCTAACCAACTGTTTCTGACTTTTGCCTTAATATTGTATTTTTGCCAGTATTATAACATATAATGGCTAGTTAATGTGATTAATTCTGCGACATTTATCACTTTATCTAAATTGAGTAGTCATTATACATAATGGCTAGTTATTATGTACAATATTCGTATTTATTACTTTGGCTGTAACATATATATGTCACAGCCAAAGTAATAAATATGAATATTATACATAATAACTAGCCGTTATATATAATGGCTACTCAATTTAGATAAAGTGATAAATGTCGCAGAATTAAACACATTAACTAGCCATTATAAATAATATCTTCAAAGACTCAGATAATGTAATAAAACAAGTAGGTAAAGATTACTAGATTATATTTATATGATACGGAGCGGTTGATTTATCTGTGGTTACTATTTATATAAGGATATATTTACTATAATATACGAAATCGTATATTACCTAATCGTCTTTACCTATAATACTTGTGTGTCATAAAATATGGTACTATAATTGTTTAAATATCCTATTTTTCTTGCTATGTATAAAGTAATATGGCCTAAAATAAGATATTAAGGCAAAAGTCAGAAACAGTTGGTTAGGTTAGGTTAGGATGGCGACAAAAAGACGCACGAGCTGAGCGAGCGAAGCGAGCGTGCCGCGGCAGCGGCCGGCGAGTGCTAGAATATAGTAATACTCATAATAATTAAGGTAATAATTAGTTGGTTATACCGTATTTATTACTTGACTAACTTTGATCAGCTATTATAAATAATATCTAGATGAAGTGATAAATTTATCACATTGTCTAGTCAATTTGGATATTATTTATAATGACCAGTCCTTATGTATAGTATCTATTTAATTACTTTGGCTGTAACATATACATAAATATAAATAGTATTGAAGTGTCTGTTTGTGACTTCAAAACTAACTGCATATGAATGTATTCACGAGACCAATGTCAAATAATTACATACCATATTTTAGATTTTAGAAATTGTTTATCTGTCTGTTTGTTCCGGGTGATCTCCAAAACGGCTTGACCGATTTTGATGAAATTTATACTGGTAGATAACTGATTTTATGGCACGTAAAGGCCTACGCAGACCGGAACGGCATGGCAAGGGTAAAATGATGCCGCGGCATTGAAAAATCCCTTTCAATGCCGCGGCATCATTTTAAAGCATAGCAATTTATGTCGTATTTCTGTAACAGTACGGTTGAATTTCCATTAGTAAAAATTAAAATACTTTGCCATGCCGTCCAGTTCTGCGTTAGCCATAATTTTTACTAATGGAAATTCAACCGTGCTGTTACAGAAATACGACATAAATTACTATGCTTTAAAATGATGCCGTGGCATTGAAAGGGATTTTATCGCACGGCATTTTTCATTATCATTACTCTACTTTTCGATAAAAAAATTAGGCTTGCACAGAAAAAAATAAAAATAGATAATTCTATAATTTTCGCGATTTTCTTTGATCAAATATTAATGGTATCATTCTATATTTAGTTCATAATTATACAGCCATATCACTGTTTTAATATAAGGTACACACAGCAACTAATCAACCTAGACACTCATGTACCTTAATACCTTGAAATAAGACACAATTTCAAATGAAAATGTTTAACTTGATGTGTTGCTGTGGGTACTTACTTACCTAAATATTTTTTTTACCGATGAAGCTGTGTTTAACAGCTTGTTATAATTTTAATTACGATTTTCTTTCATTGTTTGCTTCCCATTAATTGTCTAATTTATATTCATTGAACTTTGTAACTTAACATACCCGGAATAAGAAGTACTTGAGTGGGTATTTAAGAATTTTTGATTACATTATTGTAAAAAGAAATATTATTAGCTTTGTGACGTAAGAAATTTTGTAAATATAAATAGTTTTACCTGTGTTGTTTAAGTAAAGTAAGCAATACTAGCCTAGCTCTCTACTAAGGCTAGCAATAAACTACGTAGAAAGAAGCAAAAAACAATTAAATAGTAGTAGGTATTAACTTACTTAAATAGTTTTAAGTGTTGGCTAAGTAAAATAAGCTTTACTAGCCTACTTAGCTAGCTGTTTACCCTAGCAAGAATCTAGGTAGAAAGTAGCAAAAAGAAAATGTTAACTACTACCTAGCAAACATACCTCTATAACATACGCTAGCTGACCCGTGCCCACTTCGTTGTGCGGCGAAAAAAACGCGTCTCTTTTTTAAACATATTTTATTACTGCTTCACTCCTATTAGTCATAGCGTGATTATAAAGCCTATGACACTCCCCGATAAATAGTCACACGATAGTATTCAACACAATTTTTTTTTAATCGGTTCAGTAGATCCAGAGATTACCCCCTACAACGTCACAAACACACAAACTTTACCTCTTATAATATTAGTTGTTAGTGTTACCATGGGGGTCAAACAGCCGGCAGACTAGGGAATGCTTTGTACTACGATTCTTACAACCCCGATTAGCTTGCGCCCTTCAACATTTAATCACGGCCATCTTTTCTACGCGGTTGTCCTTTCTGAAAGGAGTAGAACTTAGACCCACATAAGTTTGTGTAGGGCCTCCTAAGGTTCAAATTCTCCGTGTGGTGACGGAGTAAGAATACAATATGTCACCACACCATCTCATCCCATGGGTGCCCATAGTAAAAACCGACTAAGGGACTATCCGTGAATTACAGTACTGCTACTTTTGAAATCCTAGGTGTTAAGCTTCTTTTAATAAAGTGAAGACTAGGTCGAGATACATATGGAATACTAGTGTTCAGTTACTTTTAAAAATACTAGGGTCCAGCTACTTTTGGAATAACCATGTTCAGCGTGTTATGGTCGTTTTGTATGTAAAGCTTATTCTGTACTCTAGTTGCGACCACTGACTTATGACATTTATAGTGTTCAGCAGTTTTGGAATTTAAAATGTTCAGCCACTTTTGGGGCTGACTGTACATATTTTTTTTCTGTTGGGAACTGAATAAAGTATTATTTATTTCATTCTATCATTCTATAGTTCTTTTCAACCGACTTCAAAAAAGAGGAGGTTCTCAATTCGGTTGTATTTTTTTTTTTTTTTTTATTTTTTTTATTTTTATTTTTTGTGTTTGTTACCTGATTTCTCGAAAACGGCTAGACCGATTTGAAAAATTTTTTTTTTGTTCGATTGAGTCTACTTCCCATTTGGTCCCATTGTCACCAGATCTGGATCTGGATGACGGGATCCCAGAGAAATCGAGGGCATCTCTTGAAAATTGTAGGGACGCATTATGTAAAATGTTGTCATATACGTGCATCTCTGACGTCACTACCAAATAGTCAAGAGTCAGAACTGGTCTGATGCTGGAGACCACAGAGAGTCGAGGGAACAACTCAACGGCATATAGCAGCTACCTTGTGTTTGGGCTTATTTTAATTGTATTGATGAAAACTTTACGAAACTTGACACAAACATGATCTGATGATGAAGAAGACTGAGGGTCGAGGGAACTCCTCAACGGTATGTAGCAGCTACCTAGTGTTTAGGCTTATTTTAATTGTATTGATGGAAACTTTACACAACTTTACACAAACATGATCTGATGATGAAGACGACTGAGGGTCGAGGAAACTTCTCAACGGTATATAGCAGCTACCTAGTGTTTGGGCTTATTTTATTCGTATTAATGAAAACTTTACACAAACATGATCTTATGATGAAGACGACTGCAGAAATTTATTTAATACGAATCTTAGAAATTGTTATCAGCATGGTTTTTAACCGACTCCTGTTGAAGTCGGTTTTTTAATTAGAAAATTATGTATACTTATACTATTGTAAAGCTATATTTATGTATCGTAGGAACTTTTTTTGACATACTAACTTAATTAAATTAATACGTAATTAATAAATATTCTTATTAACATCATATCATTAAGTAGTAAAAAAATGTTTAATTGTTTACCGTGAGACACGTGAACAAAATCGAGTGAACGAATTAATAAGATATATATTAATAACGTTTATGGAACTCTTCGCCTTATTTGTTTTTTTTTTAAGAACACTAACCTGTTTTTGGAATAAGCGGAAAAAACAAAAACCTTGGATCGACTTATGTTTCAATAACAGCCACTTTTGATTTTAATGGTACTTACGGCGTTTATTATTTTTGGTATAAGTACTACGTCAGAGGCACCTTTGAATAAATATTTAGGTATTGAGTAGTAGGTACTTAATTAGAATTAAGCAGTCTCAAAACGAGTTTTTGTATACCTACTTAGACATGAGGCAAATAGATTGATTATAATGAAAGCTGTATCTTCTTTAGAATATTGTAAATTACGTTTTGGGTATTTTTCAGAATTATCTCGTGCCTTTTATATACCCTGGTATCCTATTGCTACATATTAATAAAGCTAAAATCTTGAAATTGTAACTCCAGAGATTCTCTTATTCATTTAGATTTTTCGTATGGGATAGTCAATCTAAAAATAATGGCTGTGTCATACGGACGGACAGACAGACATGACGAATCTATAAGGGTTCCGTTTTTTGCCATTTGGCTACGGAACCCTAACTAGTCCTTTGTACAATGTCAAAGGTTGTCCTTAACTTACGTCGGGGTGTCCCGACGGTTCTATATTGGGACCATATTTGTAGAATTTAGGTTTCGATCACTTTCTGCCATCTTTTTTACTAACAAGATGTACCCTTTGAAAGAATCCCGGTTCGGCTTACAGGATTCACATAAAACAGTACTTTTGTGATTTAGGTATAGTCACAAATTTCATAACAGCCATTAATATCACACTACAGGGACGGGCCTCCTCCTGTGACGGAGTGATATTTGGCCTACTAGTACTGGCAAGACGGATCGGTAAAGATAATATTCACGGATAGTCCCTTAGTCGGTTTTTAAGACACCCATGGAATGAGATGGGGTGGTGACATTGTATTCTTACTCCGTCACCACACGGATAGCTAACAAAAATACTGTTTTATTATACTTATCAAGAGGTTTTGCGTCTTTTATTTTCGTAGACATAATATCGGTTATGTTTTCCTACCACTTTAAGCAGATTTATCATAATGTATTCTTAAACCGTTACCTATTCGGAGAAAGTTAACTGTACCTATGCCAATTCTAACATCGAAATATGTTGCACGTGTGTATATATGCCTTGAACTTGACTTAAACCTTGAATTATCTTAAGTTTGATCTCTATCAATATTAAAACAAATACCTTTTTGTGTTTTTGTTTTGGTAATATAATTGTGTTTTTATCGTTATTTAAGGATTATAATAAAAAAACTTTGCAGTTAATTATGTTATACCTACTCATAGTTCACCATGCTCCTTGGGAGACCTTGTTATAAGACTTTACGTATCCTTGACGACACCCATGGGATGAGATGGGGTGGTGACATATTGTATTCTTACTCCGTTACCACACGGAATGATGCTTTTAGGTCAAAGTAAACTTAGTTCGCTGATCGATGTGCCAAGCCCGCTGCGGTTAACGATTTTGTAAATTATGTATAGTAAAAAACACCTAGACCAATACAAACATGTTTAGGCTGATAACGATTTAGTTTAATCGGGAATGGGACCCAAGACCTTTGCGTAACACCTATAGACTATAAGTACTACGTCACAGTAATCATTAAATGGAAAGTTAACACAACCAAACCCGCTAGCAACAATTATTAACGCATTTGTATAAAATATATTTATAATAAGTAATCTAAAATGTATAAAATACAAATGTACATAATCTTTGAGTGTAAAAAGTAGATCGCTTACTATTTTAATAACTAGAGCACGACGCAAAGGCATTAAAAACTCTTTAGAATAAGGCATAAACGTGAAAAGAAAGGGTAGAACTTAAAAAAAAAAATATATAGAGAGCTTTTCTTTAGTATCGTTCTACGACACCCTTTAGTTAATATGGCATGACGACACCATGTCGCAACTCAATCAGATTCTGACGGACTGAAATGCTTTGTTAAGTGCGATTTTCAGCATTGCTTTTATGTGTTTTTTAGGCAATGTGTATAATCCGGCATTGTATAGAATACCTAGTCATTCTATACAATGCCTAAAACGATTAGGCAATGTGTATAATACGATTAATTTCATACATTGCCTAGGTATTGTATTAAATGCCCGAAGCGCATCAGGCAATGTCGATAATGGACGACCACGTTAAGAATAAGTAACTGCACATAGTTGTCTCTTACTGTCCGTATTTTGTCGTTTTGATCTGAAGAATAAAGATCTGGTAAAACCCCCAGCTCCGTTTGTTGATGGAGTGGAAATACAGACATATCACCGCCTTATCTATTCCATGAGTGATCGGCATAATATACTAGTTTTTCGATTTATGTTTCTATAGATATATTCCTATAGATCATATAGATATTCCGTGTGGTGAGGTGGCGGAGTAAGAATACAATATGTCACCACCCCAGCTCATCCCATGGGTGTCGTAAAAACCGACTAAGGGACTATCCGTGAATATTATCTTTACGATATAAAAAGAAGGAAAAGTTGAAATTAAACCCTATACCAATCCGTCTGGCCAGCGTGGTGGTAGTAGGCCAAGTATCCCTCCGTCAAGGGAGGAGGCCCGTCCCTGCAGTGGGACATTAATGGGCTGTTATGATGATTCCTATAGATATATCTGCTTCTATATATCGCAGAGAAACCCAAACCGGCTAAGCGATGGTGGGTGACGCAGCGAAATTATTTAATGACTGCCATCCGTTGCCTACTTACCTAAGCCTTATTGATTTCCTTCACATTTGATAGTCTTTTATCAATACAGTCTATTATCAATACAGTCTTTTATCAACATCTCAGGCAGGTTTTGCTAATAATTCTGCTATCGGTGGCCAATTTTAACCAGTTTGATGGAACGAATCGTAATCCACACTCTACGCCATGGCGCAGTAAAAATATATTTTGAATCAATAGTTAGTCCAGGAATGAGCTTCAGTGTGCTCCTGTGAAAAGTGTCTGTTCTTATTGGTCACTATACCATAGAAGAAATAGTTTAAATTTTATCTTATAAGCCCGTAAACAAAACAGCTGCAGCAATATTTCTCGGTACACTTGACTCACAATAATGATAACTTTCACTTCTTTAAGAAGCTGTCACTTAAATATAATACTTATGTCATCGTTATAAAGTACAATTTTCAATGACATTTTAAACAAGTTCCGTAGTGGGAAAGTGTGTTATGCAAGTATAGTTATTATTTTTGTCTTCCTTGCCGCTATCGTTAGAAAGAGTGCTAATTGATCTCGATGTTTAAGGTGCGATATATATTGTGCTAATTGTTAAATCATGTATGTTTTTATTATTATATTTGTTTAATGGTTAGCTAGTCTTGTATTATTAGATTTACAATTTTGTTTATTGATGTATTTTTGTTTGTTAAATAATTATCGTATTATTAATGTTATAAAATTTGTACTAGTTTTGTAAAGCGGAATATTTTGTTTAAACGCGTTAATCTCAGGAATTACTGGATCGAATTGAATAGTTATTTTTGTGTTTAGTGTTCTATCTTTAGAAAGCTTATGGCTTTCTAACTTTATGTTATGCAAAATTTATATACCTATTACCCACATTCGAGTGCGAAAACTTTAAGGTCATTAACATGAATTTAATCAATCAACTAGCCTTAGCAGTCCACTGCTGGATATAGGCCTGCCTAACATGAATTACAATACTTTTAAAAACGAATACCGAAGAATGAATCCTTAACTAAAACGAATTAAATTTTATAAGTACTTTCTTTGGTTTCATAAATTAAATTTTGTCAAAATTAAAAACGCATGATCAAAACAGTTAAAGGTATCGAATGCCTTAACATTTAATGAAGATATTGATTAACAACTAGACTGCTTCTCACATGAACAACTCCATGTAGTCTTATCAAAATCAGGTTGCGGAGAAAACTAGTATGTTCTACTTAGTCTCGGCCAACAAAGAGAAAAAAACCCGATATCCCATGTTTTTCCGAGAAAAAACTTCTCGATGCAGTTGGATATTACTCCAGTAAAATAAGCATTCAACCTCGGAATGGAAGCGAATAAGCTGTAAATTTGCATAAACCTTTGTTTTGGTGTACTAATGACTGGTAGAAAAGTCTCATATAATCACGTGTCTGCGTCACAAGTTGTTCAAGGTCAAAGTTCACGAAAATCAGTTTTTTTCCAATTATCTCGTTTTCTATGAGAAATACGCCATTTACGTCATTATAAATATTGTAGATCATAAAATTGTCTACAATTTTTATATCAAGCATTATTTTGTATCATGAACCGTTTTCGAGATATAGCTCAAAGAGGTAGAGTGCACGCAACTGTACATAAAGAAATCATGTGAAATGCGGTGCTAGTTTGTATAGTTGAGATATAGTTAACTATGAAAAATTGATATTTGTATAAAAATACAATTATTATCTCTTTATTCACATTAATTCTCAATTTATTACATTTTTAAATATAAATATAAAAATAAAGACATTTAAAAATATAAAAAAAAGGTAGACCCACCAGCATCGGGTACAGGGACCAAGCTACCGGTGGTTAGGGCTCCAGAGATAGGAACTTCCTCACAATGCGTGCCGTGTCAAGCAGTACTGCCTTCTGCATCAGACCTATGATCCAACGGTCAAGCGCGAGTCTCCTAAGATGTTGATAGAGACTCTTTGGAATAAGTCCATTCACTGAAAGTACTATCGGAACAATGATCGCCGAATCAACATTCCACATGTCGACAACCTCGTGAGCCAAGTCCAAATATTTCGTTTGTTTGTCTTTTTCTGCTTTAACAAGATTCTCGTCATGAGGAATGGTGATATCGATTATCATTGCACGGCGTTCTGACCGATCTATCACCACAATATCTGGCTTATTGGCAACAATAGTCCGATCAGTAATGATAGATCGGTCCCAATACAATGTAACACTAATATTTTCGAGAACTGGGTCGGGTACATACCTATAATACGGTACTTCTGCATCGACAAGATTATATTTAAGAGCAAGTTGTTGGTGGACAATTCTGACTACTTGGTTGTGTCTATGCAAGTATTCACCATTCGCAAGACGAGAACAACCAGAAACAATATGCCTGAGTGATTCTCCGGGACAGTGACATGCCTGACATATGTCAACTGTACCATCCTTCAAGATATATTTCCGATAATTCTTAGTCATTACGACTTCGTCCATAATTGCAAATACAAAACCTTCAGTTTCTCCAAAGAGATCACCAAATCGCAGCCAGGACACAGATGCTAATGTGTCAACATCAGGCCCATTTAAGGCCCGGTAAAAACGACCATGCAACTTCTTGCTTTTCCATACCTCTTTACGATCATCGATAGTATGTATTATAGGTTTGCGCCAATTCTCTTTTCCCAAACAAAGCGGAGTAAGCCCGACATCTACCGACACAACATCTCTATGTATATCCGCGTCCACAGTGAGAAAATATTCTCTGAGATTGTACACCTCGCGATTGTGGAGGGTCTTAGCACTTAAAAAACCACGACCCCCACTCTTTCGTGGAATGTACAATCTCATTACCAAAGAACGCGGATGATGCATTCGATGTGCGGTCAGTAGAGTTCGAACTTTTCTATCCAAAGCTTCTAGCTCAGTCTGTGTCCACTTTAGTATGCCAAAGGAGTACATCAGAACCGGCATGACCCAACCGTTATAGGCACGAACTTTATTACCCCCTGTCAAAAGGCTATTCAAAACCTTTTTCAAGCGGGCAAAAAAGCGATCCCGTAACTGTTGTTTCATGTCCGTTTCCGCTATACATAAAGCCTGTGACATACCAAGGTACTTGTATGTGTCGGATGGAGAGAGACATCTAAGTTTTATGGGATCTGAGAATTGTAACTCATCAGATTCCACAACCTTACCTCGCTTTACATGCATGCCAGCACATTTATCCACACCAAATTCCATTTTAATAGAATTACTAAAGGTTTCTGTTTCCTTTAGTAAAACTAATAATTGAGATTTAGTTGGAGCAAATAATTTCAGGTCATCCATGTACAGGAGGTGGGATATAACTTGACCATGTCTCTTTAACCGATAGCCTAACCCTGAACACTCTAGCAAAGTACTAAGAGGCAAAACCACAACGGAATACAAAAGTGAATAAAAAAGAACCGTATTCCATTTCGTCATACATGTCCTCAAAAAAGTGCATAGAGTTGCATCAATCTTATACAACTCCAGCACTCTCAGAAGCCATGTATGAGGAACAGAATCATACGCCTTCTTATAATCTATCCAACATGTAGACATGTCCTTTCGGTTACGACGTATCTGTTCGCTAATAGTAGTGTCAATAAGGAGTTGTTCTTTAGTTCCACGTGCCTCATTCCTACATCCATTTTGAGAAATGTACATGATCGAATTATGTTATATATGTAAAGATATTTTTTTTTCTCAAAATAGATGTAAGAAGTTTGTATATCGTTGGGAGGCAAGTTATAGGTCTATAATTTTTTGGATCCGTGGAAATAACGGACTTATAAAGCAAGTGGGTTACACCAGTAGTAATAAAATCTGGTAGCGTACCTGTTTCTAAAGATGATTGGAAATGAGATGCTAAGCAAGCGTGGGAACTATGGAGCCATTTTAACCAAAAATTGTGCAATCCGTCTGGTCCTGCCGATTTCCAATTTGGTAGTCGACGGACTGCACAAGTAACATCTAAAGTTGATATAGTTACTGGCTCCATTTGGTGAATACGTTCACACGCTTTTTCAACATCCCCTATCCAATCACCCTCTTCATGACTAACAGGCACCGACCAAATGCTGCGCCAAAAATTGGTTGTAGCATCAGCATCAGGTAGCTGCCTGTCAACCGAATCTTGAACAGGTCGCTCCCAGTTTCTGTAAACCCACCGCTCATCCCTTTGGAATGCACGATTCTGGGTATATCGCTCCATTCTTTTTTTAAATCGTTTTATACGATTTGCCCACGCATAAACCTTCTGCTTCAGGAAGTCAATGCGTTCTGTGACATGTAACATATATAATCTCGACGATCTACGTTAGTATCAGCAAATGCACGTGTCACAAAACGCATCACCCTCGGGCGTGTATTACCCGACCTGAAGCAGATAAGCTTACCTATGAGTGCCCTAGCCTCAGCAATACGACGCTCAATTCTGCACTGCCACGCCGGCACAGTTGGCCTGAGTCGAGTAGCAATATCATCGGTTGGAAACCTAACATGTGCTACTCGACATGCAGCGACAGCCCCACAGTACAAAATTGAGTGTGCATCACCGAGATTTTCACTGGTATCAAAGTAATTTGATAACAGTGAGTCCAGAGCACACACCAGCGCTATATTTTTTTTATGCGTAGGCAATCGTGGTAACCGCGGTCTTTTATTCGGTTCCATGAAGCGATATTCCCGAATAGCACATTCCAAAGCACTCCTTAATTCAGTATTGTATTGGATACTTACATCTGTAACCTCACAGTTAATAGTCTCGATGTTATTTTCTTCTGGTTGAGAGATATGTACGACGGGGCTTACCTGCGTCGTACGTGGTGGTAATGTAGAAACTGTGAGGATACTGATTACATTAGAACGAATACGATCAAGTACAGTGTCATTCAACAAATGACAACGTTGAATGGCACGCACCTGATCCGATAGCCTTTGGGACGAAACGTTGACAGTTGGTTCAAATTCCTGAAACAGAGACAGCATGCGATCACGATAAGCAGTGAGGTTAGTTCCTCCCTCTGTTGCCACAAAATATGCCCGCATGACATTTTCATTTATTGATGATGTCCATTTCATGCGGTGCACATTACCACCAGAAGCGGGGACCCTGTTTGATGCCTGGGGGGCTCGGGATCCCAAGCCAATTGGTGGCCGGCCTCTTCCCCGCCGAAGTACAGGTGTTGGCGACGACGGCGGAGAGAAAAACTCGTCGCTGGAGCTTGAGCTCGACGCCTCAACAGAATCTGGTACATTTTCCACTGTCTGCGAGGCGGAGCTGAGCGACGAGTCCGGGGGTGTTGCTTGTGCTATTCTCGCTTTGGCTCTTGTTATCATCATTTATTTCTTCATTTATTATACGAGTATTATTATTATTATTATTTAATATTTTTTTATTTTTGTGCGAATGCGCGCCCGCCACTCGTTGCGCTATATCTCGAAAACGGTAGGTGATACGGAAAACTGTTTTGAACAAAAATTGTAGACCATTTTGTGATCTACAATATTTATAATGACGTAAATGGCGTATTTCCCATAGAAAACGATATAATTGGAAAGAAACTGATTTTCGTGACCTTTGACCTTGAATAACTTATGACGCAGACACGTGATCATATGAGACTTTTCTACCAGTCATTAGTACACCAAAACAAAGGTTTATGCAAATTTTCAGCTTATTCGCTTCCATTCCGAGGTTTGCCCATATTTTAGCCTTATTTGACTGTACTATACATATATAATAATGCCAATTCTCTCAGACATTATACTTATTTAATTTAAAAAGTCAAATTAAATTAAATCAAATCAATGTTAGTAGCGAGCGACATAGTCAAATTGTGACAAAGCTCTTTAAATAATGATTTAAAAAAAATGTTAGTAGCCATTTAGCCAATTTTATTTAAAAACATTTAAGTTCAAAATCTCCAATTTTTTGTCCAATTTTGGTTACCATCTCAGGTAATTTAAAATTTCTGTAATTTATTTGGTTATGGTGTCTCTGTGTGTCATCTTTTTAAATTAGGTAATTATTCCTTTATTTATCATGTTTACTGGTCTAGTATTACACATTAAATTCCAATAAATACAAATATGAATCGTTACTGTTTGTTTTTTTTTCTTTTTGTAAATGTGTTATTGTCTAGCTTTACTGTGAATAAATTGTTTTTCTTTCTTTCTTTCTTTCTTTCACTAAATAACCCATTAACCCCTGGTTTCCGAATGACTGATCAAGTAAAAATTAACTAATCAAGTGTCAAGGATCAAATTTTAGCTCCTGAAAATGATAGTTGACAAGAGTTTTGACACTTGATTAGTTGATTTTTACTTGATCAGACATTCGGAAACCGAAGGTAAATAAAGGCCTACGCAGACCGGGACGGCATGGCATGATGCCGCGGCATTGAAAGGGATTTTATCGCACGGCATTTTTAATTTTAAAGCAAAGCAATATACATACATACATAAACTCACGCCTTATCCCGGCCGGGGTAGGCAGAGACGACAGAACGCCACTTGTCAATATAATATGTCGTATTTCTGTAATAGTACGGTTGAATGTCCATTAGTAAAATTTAAAATCCCTTGCCATGCCGTCCCGGTCTGCGTAGGCCTTAACCCATTAAATTGCAGCAACAAAGGTTTTTGGGCCTAGTTTTTATTGTTACAGCTGGGTAAAAATTACGCTAATGACTCCGTAGAAAGCAGTGGACTGATTAATTAATTTGGAACTAATTTGGTTAACGAGACTAGTCCCCGGTTTCCGAATCATCTAAAGTTTGATCAAATAAAAATCAAGTACTTAATCAAGTGTCTAAACTGTCATTTTAGTTCTAGAAAATGACTAGGTTCGAGTTATATCTCGAGCATCAAAATTTTTACATTGTCTTTCATTCTTTTCGTTAGAAGTCCATAGCAAAGTAGAATGCTTTCCCATCTTTACGAAAACAATACGTAACCTTTTTCCAAACAAAACCCCTTCACTAATCTATCCATAATTATCCCTAATGCAAAATCTATTCCTATTATGTATTCCTACGGGTTAAACTTGCGTACATTATGCACCCCAAGTCAGGAGCGGTAACTGTAATCATATATCCCCGGATAGTGCTGAATCAACACAGGCAGCCTCTGACTTGAATTTGCATAATTTGTAATTGATACCGGTACTAGGTACAGTTACCAACAAAATACTATTGAATGTTTGGTTTATTGTTTTTATCGCATATTATTATTTTGTTATGAGTCGTGTCCATTATTTATGATATTATCTTTATGTTAATAATGTAAATCTATACCTACTAATATTATAAAGAGGTAAAGTTTGTGTGTTTGTGACGTTGTAGGGGGTAATCTCTGGATCTAATGAACCGATTTTAAAAATTCTTTCTGTGTTCAATAGTCCATTTATCGGGGAGTGTCATAGGCTATATAGTGTCACGCTATTACTAATAGAAGTGGAGCAGTAATTAAATATGTTTAAAAAAGGGACGCCTTTTTTTCGCCGCCTAACGAAGTGGGCACGGGTCAGCTAGTACCAAAATAAGGGTTTGAAACCCTACTAAGATAAACATTTGTACGATGCGCAATGTTTGGATGGATGGAAAAACATCCATCGTGCTCTTTAATTTCAAATCTTTAATACAGTACGCGTATTCTAATTTTAAGTTGGCCGGTTTGAAGTGGTTGCGCATATTTTGAACTAAATGGCGGAAAGCGTGGGGAGACGTTGTTTTCTTAGTTCCTGTACTTAAGCACGAACCTTTTTGTAAGCTAACTACTTATTTCAGGCCGGTCTAGTTAGATTACGGGAACATTATTTAAGAATGTAATTATAATTAAATAAGTTTAATTTTCTTTGTTACAGTTGTAACTGGATGTACTGATGGCATCGGAAAACAGTATGCTACTGAGGTAAAGTAAATATTTTAAATACTAGATTAAGTATCTCTTAAAATACCTATGTCTCTTGTCTTCGAACCGATAATAGCTTTACAAACCTCTCAAATAGACTAAAGAAATCTCAAAAAAGATGTATAGAAATTAAAACAAATATTCCTCACACTTTCACACAACGCCATCTAGCCCCAAACTTAGCTGAGCTTGTACTATGGGTACTAGATAACGGATAAACATACTTCCTTGAATACTTTTTTTTGTAAATACATACAATTATACATAGAAAACACCCAGACCAATGCAAACAATTATGTTCATGCACACAAAGATTTGCATTGAGCGGGAATCGAACCCGAGACCTCTGCGTAGCAGTCATCTTATATAACCACTACGCCACACAGTTGGACAAATAGTAAAAATAAAACGTTTTAAAAAGGTTTGCTTACCTTTTAGAAACTTTTTTATCACTGGTACTGTCTGTCTGCTTAAATTAGGAAAGGTAACATCCATTGTAAGTCAAAATCTTTATCTAGCTATTATGTTATTTATAGCATTTATGTTATTGATATTACAACTTAACATACATTTTATCGTTTATTGCATTTGAAATAAGTGCTTCGACTACTTCAACCAAACAATAATAAAAAACCTCGCGACACTAATGACATTGCCTGATCCTTAATATGGTCGCTACATGCATGTTAATGGTAGTGATTATTGACTTTACCTTTGAAATTGCAATGCATTAAAATCTCTTTATTGGTTTAGGTTATCCGAGTCGTTGTCAAATGGCTGTTAAAAGTTATTTGCGATGATAGTTTTCTTGCTATGTAAATATTGTGCAATATAGGTTATAGGAAACTCTCCTGTGACCAAATTGTGAGCTACCTAATTAGTAACAGCACCATAAAAATGTGACACCCATTATTAATCTATACTTCTATACTAATATTATAAAGAGGTAAAGTTTGTGTGTTTGTGACGTTGTAGAGGGTAATCTCTGGATCTAATGAACCCATTTTAAAAATTCTTTCTGTTTTTAATAGTCCATTTATCGGGAAGTGTCATAGGCTATATAGTATCACGCTATGACGAATAGGAGTGGAGCAGTAATGAAATATGTTTAAAAAAGGGACGGGTTTTTTTCGCCGCCCAACGAAGTGGGCACGGGTCAGCTAGTATCATAATAAAATTCCCAAAACCTTACGCCTACGTGATCTGGATTATATAATAGGCAGAATGTATCGAAATGACCTACAAGTATTTATATTTAGTTTGAAGGTTTATCTTCGACAAAACCGTAAATAGAAAAACGGAAATGTTTTTGTTACCGTTTAGATTTTAATTTAACCTTCTTATGTTAATATTAGGAGATTATCATTGCGAGATAGCCCACACGAAACGATGACAAGGCAATGCATCAGTGCAATTCTTGGCCATGTCCGTGTGGTGACGGAGTAAGAATACAATATGTCACCACCCCATCTCATCCTATGGGTGTCGTAAGAACCGACTAAGGGACTATCCGTGAATATTTTGACTGGCGAACATGAACTTTACAGAATAAAAAGAAGGAAAACTTGAAATTAAACCCTATACCAATCCTTCTTATACATTATATTGTTAAAATAAGTATATTATTATATAAATAATTGTAAATATAAATATGTACCTAAGTATGCCTGTTGCCTGGTACCCATAGCACAAGCTCTGCTTAGTTTGGGACTAGTTAACATACTTTATAATGATAAGTAATATTTTTATATATGAAATAAATTTGATTTGATTTGATTTGATTCTGGACAGCGTGGTATTAGTAGGCCAAGTATCCCTCCGTCACGGGAGGAGGCCCGTCCCTGCAGTGGGACATTGATGGGCTGTTATGATAACATGACAGTCGTAAAAGTTTACAAAGCATAATCATAACAGCCCTTTAATGTCCCACTGCAGGTTTTCCTTCTTTTTATTTCGTAAAGATAATATTTAGGGTTAGTCCCTTAGTCGGTTTTTACGACACCCATGGGATGAGATGGGGTGGTGACATATTGCATTCTTACTTCATCGCCACACGGACATGGCCAAGACTTGCATTGATGCATTGCCTTGTCGTCGTTTCTATATTGCCTTGTATGCGTTTGACAAAATTATATGTATTAACCCGGCGCCAATGACGTGAAAATTATTACGCCGGGTCATGGTGACCCGAAGATTATTAGCATTTCTTTAAATGTTACGTGATGTTTACAGTTTATTTTGTTTGTTCTTCTGTTAGTTTCTCTCATTGTTTTGAGGGTAAAATAACAAAAGAATACAAGATATTTCTCAAAATCAACGTTATAGTCTTTTGTCAGAAACTATGCAAAATCAACTTTGAAAACATAACTTCAGTAACTATTGAAAATAAGTAATAACAAACTTTATAAAACGTAATAAAACAAATCTATTTTACTAAAAGAGACATCAAACTTCATTATAAACTCCACTAATCCGTCATCAGCTTCCTCCATGGAGCTACTGCAACTATCGTAGTAGGAGTGCTGTAATCGGGGCGATTTTTTTATTTATTTATATATTGCAAGCATGATAAGTGTAGCTAGATTTTTTATCCTTTTTGAAGGACAAACCTGACATCTCCTATGAGTTTTAGATACCTTCGCGGAGGTTTCTCAAGAGCCGAGTCAAGAAATCAGCAATTCTCTTGCGCAATTGACGAAGTAAATTTACTCAAGTTTCATGTTCCTGTCAGTGATACTGAATAATGCAAACTCCTTCTTTCTTTAGAAATGGCCTCTTTTATCTCAATCTAGCTTGTATCTTATACTACTTCTACTTTGGCTGTATTATGAAACGTGATCTTCAACCTCGTCCTATGAAGAAGTTTTTTGTGATTCATTATTGGAGTCGGATTCATCTAAGACCTGTAATATTCTTTCCGGGCTTCTTATCAACAACCTTTTTAATGTATTCTTAAAAACAACCAAGAAAATAATAACTATAAATAAAAAATACAAAGAAAAATATGTCACAAAAATACAACGCTGTCGATGACGCTGGGTCATATTGACCCGTTTTTGCTTCATGCACGTGTATCTGCTTGCCTTCGCGGCGAGGGACTGAGTTCGTGATCGGAGTGCATGGGGAGATACTGTATCTCCAGCTACTAGAACAGTCAAAACCACAAAGCACGCCTAATTTGAAATATCGCTGTTTGAAATCACCTCGGGTCATATTGACCTAGCGTCATTGGCGCCGGGTTAATGATATCATGAATTTCTCTCTTCGTCTTTGGCCAGCGTAGGATTAGTGGTATATTACTAACCTCAACCTCATTAGCAGAACACTGCGTTTCCCTCCACCCTATGAATACGCCCGTCTTCCAGTGAAATATACTATGGCTTAGTTTTTGACAACCTCTGAGTTGTAGGCGTTGTATTACGTGACTGCTACGCAAAGGTTTTGGGTTCGATTTCCGTTCACTGCAAAACTTTGTGTGCATAGACGATTGTTTAACCATTGGTCGAGTCTGCAACCATTCTCCGACAGTCGTTTCTCCTTTGGACTGTTCACCGACAGGACGTTTCGTCTGGGTTGGTCAAAAGAAATTATTTAAGTACCTATGTTTGTCCGTTCTCTAGTACCCATAGTACAAGCTCTGCTTAGTTTGGGACTAGATGGCGTTGTGTGAATGTGGGAGAACATATTTGTATTTAGTTATATTTGTGAAAAATGTGTATATTTAAAAAAAAGATAAGACATATAAATATGTTATACCAAAGCTCGCTGTTCTTATTGATGATGTTCAAAATGACTGCAAGCGTCTATTTTGACGTCACAAGCTGCCTGCCTTCAAAATGATAAACGACTTTGTATACAAGGTATTTTAAGATAGACGGCACCCCTTGAGAGTAAAATTATTAATATCATAATGGATTACTACTAGTATTTATGGAAATTAATCACTGTTTAGCTTCTCTACTTTAATGTAACTTAATTATAAGAACGACTTAATGTTACAACTAATTTGTAATTAAGACTAGGTTTACATAGCGTTTTACATTGCCTAAGTGATATACCTACTGCTCGAAAGACAATAAGTTTATGTTATCAAATAAATTAAAAAGGTGATATAGGGTTTACAACCTATAAGAGACGAGCTGGTCAGTATTTATGTAACAGATCATTTGAAAATGAATTATCAACATCATAACAGACCATTAATGTCCCACTGCAGGGACAGGCCTCCTCCCGTGACGGAGGGATACTTGGCCTACTAATACCACGGTGGCCAGATGGATTGGTATAGGATGTAATTTCAAGTTTTCCTTCTTTCTATGTAAAGGTAATATTCACAGATAGTCGGTTTTTACGACTTCCATGGGATGAGATGGGGTGGTGACATATTGTATTCTTACTTCGTCACCACACGGATACAAATTTGACAAATTCTTATAAAAATGTTAAACTCCAGGAGTGTAACAAATAGGCACGCCCACTTTCTAGTTTTGCTCATAGTAACATACATTTTTTACGAAGTCTTATAACGTATTATGTACGCTAATTATAGTATTTTGTTGCAGTTGGCTGCCCGTGGGTGTGATATCGTTCTGGTCAGCCGGTCCTTGGATAAACTGAAGGCAACAGCTCAAGAATTAGGTAAATGTCGACCTATTCTTGTATTTATTAACCAGGTTTAGTGACGGATTAGCTAGACGACTAAGGGGTCTACCACGACCAGTGATAAAGATGTTTTAAGAAGCGACTAATTGCCTATCACAGACTACAGGCATAGTAACGGACTAAAGATAAATACATTATGTCTTAAAAAACGACTAAGAGCCTGCCACAATCATATTTATTCATATATATACACAATAAATATTTCTGCGTAGGATTTAAGCACGCCCGTCTTCTAATAAGTACCACGACGAATTGATATTAAGTATTGTGTTCATAACACAATACATTTCTTCTTGTCTTTTCGTAGAGATGAAGGTATCTTAAGGGCCTTTACGTGTCTCACTAGCGCCTCCAATAGAAACAAAATCAAATGAATAATGCAAAATGTTGGTAACGAAGTCTTGAGAAATGGCAATAAAGTATATGTATCACGAACAAAAAAAACGACCGATTTCGTTTATACTTATTGCAATATTTATCTAATTGAAAAACATTTAAAGAGTTGAGAGTGTGTTAAACAAATACTTTATTGCCTTTTCTCAAGACTTCGTAACCAACATTTTGCATTATTGATCCTATTTGCGAATTATGATTTTTTTTCTATTTGCGGCGTTAGTGAGCCACGTAAAAAAAAGACAAAACATAAAAACACAAAGGCCCTTAATATTTTATAACTGTGAATAACCCTTTAGTCGGCTGTTACGACAACCTTAATATAGGATTCCAGAACCTTTTCTCCCCAACGGCGTTCGCCATCGCATTTTCGTCTCACGTAGTCTGCCAACTGCCACTTAAGACAGACAATCTGTCATCATCATAACAGTCCATTAATGACCCACTGCAAGGACGGGCCTCCTCCCGTGACGGAGGGATACTTGGCCTACTAATACCACGCTGGCCAGACGAATTAGTATAGGGTTTAATTTTAAGTTTTCCTTCTTTTTATTTCGTAATGATAATATTCACGATTAGTCCCTTAGTCGGTTTTACGACACCCATGGGATAAGATGGGGTAGTGACTTATTGTATTCGTATGTATGACAATCCTATGAGCTACATCTAAATATTCTATTGCAGAAACCAAATACCATATCTCAACGAAGATCATCCAAGCAGACTTCGGTGAAGGCGATGAGATTTACGACAAAATTGAGAAGGAGATCGAAGGTCTCGACATTGGGACCCTGGTCAACAATGTGGGCATATCTTATGCTTATCCTGAATACTTCCTGGAGTTGCCAGAATCGTAAGTTTCTTTTGCATTTTTTATTAACATTTATGTCTCACTGCAAGGCGAGACTCATAAGCGCCGATTACACTAGACTACATGTAGTCTCCTACATAAGGACGTCCTAACTTTTTAGTCTTTGGACGTTCTGTTTACACTGTCCTACATGTGATTACACTAGACTACATGTAGTATAGTGTAATCGGCGCTTTATTCTGCAGTAATGAGGGGATGCCTTGACTAACTTATACCACGTTAATAGGAAGGGTTGGTTTCTGGTCCAGTTTGCCTTCTCTTTTTGTCTGGTTTTAGAATTCAACTCACCTAAATTTTCTTACTCATAGAGGACATTAGACATGTAAATGAGATGATAAAATGAAAAATAGTTAATAACGCTTACTGACAAAAAATTGGTGATATTTTAGTAAGCCTTTTCAAAAATATGACAAGGTATACTCAAATTCTATTTCTATGACAATTGCTTTTACTATCGTACTAGCTGACCCGTGCCTATTCGTTGGGCGGCAAAAAAAACGCGTCCCTTTTTAAACATATTTCATTACTGCTCCACTCCTGTTAGTCATAGCGTGATACTTTATAGCCTATGACACTCCCCGATAAATGAACTATTCAACACAGAAAAAAAAAATTAAAATCGGTTTAGTAGATCCAGAGATTACCCCCTACAACGTCACAAACACACAAACTTTACCTCTTTATAATATTAGTAAGTATAGAAGTATAGATTGGCTAAGTCTTCCTCTACCATGCATTGGATAAGACCCGTCTCTGTAGAAATAAACTCTATTTACACACTACCTATATTATTCTCTTTAAAGAATAATCTACCTCATAGGTAACATTTCAACTTCAACACTTATTTTACAGCTGTCATCTGAAACGGTTTTCATTCACCTCACAAGATCGTTTCCATTTCACACAATTTCAATAGCGTTCTAGCTGCCACCTTATTTGCTATATACCGTTCAACTATACGTCGATTGTATTATATTGATAGCTTCTTTCTGGATATTATTTTATTTATATTGTATTGTATATAAAATGTTTGTATTCGTTTCGTATTTCGTAATTATGACTGTGACTTTGGCAGGGCTGTTTTTAGGTGAAACTATTTTTTTGTTTAAATTGCACACTCACTATCAATTGTGTAAGAACGAATCAAGACAAGACTCGAACCAATCAAGAAAGCTTTTCTATGTGGTTTTCTACGCGTTCCACAGAAACTAACAGTTTCATTCTATACCGAAGACCTGCTAAAGGTTTCAGAAGGACGATGGATAAGATGCGCCAAAGATTTATTTAATCCTTCTGTACGTGCAGTTACAGATATCCTCCGATGTTTAGGTCTTTAGCTATAATTTTTCCGTTTTTTTTCGCCGCAGTCTTTAGCCTCTTTTTTCATTTAAAACATAGATTGCTTGTATTATTTTTGTAATTTGGCAAATACAGGACATTATCAACAATTAACAAAAGATAATTAAGAAAAATTATTATTTTTTGTATTAGTAATAAGCCTGTAAATATGGGTCCAATTTAAATGTAACTTCTTTCCTTATATTTTTTTTTCTTATGATTAAAATGCTATAAGTTAGCTAAGATGTGCGCCATTACTTATACCAAATTTCACTCTATTTAGTTTAATAATTATTGAAAAAACTGAGAAAACGTTTATGAAAAATCAAACTTCGCATAAAATCTCAATAGAAAACGCCAATTTCATAGGTATAGACCTAATATAAGATCTCTTTTGTCTCCTTTGACAACAAAATTGTAGTCAACATTGACTCACACAAACTGTTGGATCTTGTATTACGATCTGTACCAACGTGGACAGACACCCTTTTAGCAATCACAGCGCTTGTTAAAGCGATGCTAAATTAAATTCAGAGCTTTGACGCTTTACTAAATTACATACGTGTTGGTGTGAATTCTGATCGACAATATTAAGTGTGGTATATGTCTTTAATAACGATAAACGGTATCCCTACAGCACTGAAAACCAACTCACGTTAGTGCGAAAGTAGTTCATATCTTTCATCGTTATTTTGGACTTTAAAATTGAGTATTACAATCAAATTGAGAAGTAGTGTTAAGAATTGTGTGAAACACACCATACTTTCGTTTTGGCCTGTTCCTGCCCCACAAGCCCATGGTCATTAGAAGGGCAAATCTTGGGCAAAATCCCTTCTCCGTTGTCCAAGGCGCTCACTGCAAAGGCAAAGAGTGTTGTTTATTTCTCGATTAAGTAGTACCTATCTCACTTTTTGGAGCATTGCCCTTTTGAAGGAAATGGCAACAGCGTCACACTGGAAGAGCCCTTTCCTGCAGCGAGACATAGATTATCAAATTCAAATTTAAAAATGCTTTATTTCATAAAATTTATCACAAATTGTTTGAAATCGTCGTTTACAATTTACATACTTAAAATTGAAACTACAGTTAAAATTATAGATCGACATAGACAAATGCCACGGCACTAAAATAAACCGCGTTGTATTGTCCAATGTACATTAGAGGAGAAAAATTAAACCAATCTACTACTCAAATCTACTTGTCTGTCTGTGATGATCTATAAAATTCCAGATTTTCCATAGTGCCAATGAGAAGAAACCTGGCAAAGAAACTCATGGCAACTCATTTAAAATTCATTTGTGTTTACAATTTTTTAGTTAAGTAGATATAGTGTTCATAATTTTACCTTCAAATATTTAAAGTAAGTACCTACTTTTAAAATGTTAAACAAAAATACAAATATGCAATAACAATGAAAAATTTGTATGATTCGACAATATTTGCCAATAAAAATTTGTTTTACAACTCATTCCAAGTACAGTAACGAGCAATAATATGTATACGTTGTTAAATTTTCTAAACTATCTGCACGTTTATCTAGACATTAGAATACCAAAATTATTTCGAAATTTAGAAGAGGTTCCGTACAGTTTTGAACTAATCTTCGAATATTCAATTTTGGATTGGCAGAACTTTAGTTAACTGTTTTACAAAATGTGAAAATGTGTACATATTATTGCTCGTAACTGTACCTATACAATATATATGTTACAGTCAAAACTCATGGCCGGTCAAAACCACTTTTAACTGCGTAAAACACCGACGTGCTTAGTCAAAACCACTATTGACTGTTTTTTGCAGTCAAAAGTGGTTTTGACCATCAATGTTAGTCAAAACTCATTGAAAATTAATTGATCTTTTAATACATATTAAGGTAAAAGTCCGAAACAGTTGGTTAGGTTAGGTTAGTATGGTGACCAAAGGACGCTAGAAACATTTTTTAAAATGTAAAACTAGAATTATATAATACCTGGTCACCATACCAACCTAACCTAACCAACTGTTTCGGACTTTTACCTTAATAAATGTATTAAAAGATCAATTTTCAATGAGTTTTGACTAACATCGATGGTCAAAACCACTTTTAACTGCAAAAAACAGTCAATAGTGGTTTTGACTAAGGACGTCGGTCAAAATCACTATTGACTGATATTTTCAGTCAAAAGAGGTTTTGACCGGTTATGAGTTTTGATTATAACATAATATTCATAACATAATATAAATTCTCATTATTTATGCCAATCAAGTATATATTATATACTTGATTGGCATAAATAATGAGAATTTAATTTATTTGTAATGAACAATAATTATACATAAATTATTTATTTTACATTAATTATTACATAGCATAAATCGTAATCCTACTAATATTATAAATGCGAAAGTTTGTAAGGATGTAAGGATAGATGGATGTTTGTTACTCTTTCACGAAAAAACTACTTGCTCGACAACGTCACAAGTTCGAACCCCACTCAAGATGATTTACCATCATCATAACATCCCATTAATGTCCCACTGCAAGAACGGGCCTCCTCCCGTGGCGGAGGGATACTTGGCCTACTAATACTACGCTGGCTAGACGGTTTAATTTCAAGTTTTCCTTCTTTATATTTCGTAAAGATAATAATATTCACGGTTGATTTAACAAGGGTTGTTTTATTCCTGTCTATTGTTTCATGTCTGCAAAGGATCCCGCAGTATAATGCCGCCCCTCGGTCCCATTCGCGGAAGTTGTCTAAAAAAAAGTATTTTGACTGACTTTTCATTAAATGTTGTACGTTTGTTGTATTCTTGTGACGACCTCTGTAGCGTAGTCGTAATATAACATGACTGCTACGCAAAAGTCTCGGGTTCGATTCCCGATCAATGCAAATCTTTGTATGCATGAACATGATTGTTTGCATTGTCCTAGGTGTTTTCTAGTATGTATTTACAAAAAAAAAGTATTTAAGTATGTTGATCCGTTGTCTAGTACCCATAGTACAAGCTCTGCTTAGTTTTGGACTAGATTGGCTTTGTGTAAATGTGTAAGAGATATTTTATCGTAACTTATTTATGATGCGGAAGGCGCAGGGCCGTGTTCTGTGGCGCGTGTTGGGAGAGGCCTATTATGTCCAGCTGTGGACTGCGATAGGCTAGTTGATTGATTGATTTATGGCTAACGCAGACCTGGACGGCATGGCAAAGTATTTTAATTTTTAATGATTGATGCCGCGGCATTGAAATGGATTTTTCGATGCCGCGGCATCATTTTAAAGCATAGCAATTTATGTCGTATTTCTGTAACAGTACGGTTGAATTTCCATTAGTAAAAATTAAAATACTTTGCCATGCCGTCCAGGTCTGCGTTAGCCATTACTTTTCTTCCATTATTCTTTACCAATATACTCTATTATAAACTAAACTGTATTTAGGTAAGTTGGTGTGCAATAAAGTATTATGTATCTATCTATTTTGTTCACAGAACTAAACTGTTTACCACCCTAATAAGAGCCAACATCGTATCCGTGACCAAAATGACCAAGATGGTGATGCCAGGCATGGTGAAGAAGCAGAAGGGTGCTGTTATTAACATTGGATCTGCTTCTTCTATGATCCCTTCACCTCTGCTTACTGTTTACGCTGCTACTAAGGTAATGTTCATAAAATAACATACATTATAACACGCTAATTAAACAGAAGAAGTGCTAGAGAAAGGACCCAATGATCAGATCAGCACAACAGCGCATTATGGTCCCATGAAGGAGGGATACTTAGCCTACTAATACCACGCTGGCCAGGCAGATTGATTGTTTAATTTTAAGTTTTCCTTCTTTTTTATTTCGTAAAGATAATTCTCACGAATAGTCCCTTAGTCGGTTTTTACGACACCCATGGGATGAGATGGGGTGGTGACAAATTTGTATTCCTACTCCACCACACGGAGAAGGTTAGGTTAGAAGAAATAATAATATTTTAAAATATAAATACTAACTAAAAATTCAGTTATCTAAATACAAAATAAATTTACCTAGATCTCAAAGGAGATATGAGTGAAAACTTAGAGAGTCAAGTGTAAAGTGAGTGACAGTTAGTTATATATGAGACATTTTGCTCTCAAGAGTTATTTGATAAAGTATTGTTTTATATTTTGTTATTCTAGTTTATTCCCAGCTTACGTTTAGTATTAAATTGTTTTGTATTGCGATTTTATTGTTTAGTTTATTCTTTGAATATCATCATCATCGTAACAGCCCATTAATGTCCCACTGCAGGGACGGGCCTCCTCCCGTGATGGAGAGATAATTCTTTGAATATACATTTATTCATTAAATGGATGTCGTCTAGGTTTGCCACTACTGCATTTTTTTATTTCCCTGTGTCTCATACAAGCATAGAATTGAAATAAGAAACATCCCGAAAGTAATTTGTGGAATACAAGTAATTATATTACGCGTGATTTAAACCCTCCGTTCTCCGTGTGGTGACGGAGTAAGAATACAATATGTCTTTACCCTATCTCATCCCATGGGTGTCGTAAAAACCGGCTAAGGGACTATCCGTCAATATTATCTTAACGAAATAAAAAGATGGTAAACTTGAAATTAAACCCTATACCAATCCGTCTGGCCAGCGTGGTATTAGTAGGCCAAGTATCCCTCCGTCATGGAAGGAGGCCCGTACCTGCTGAGCTGTTATGATACACGACCTGTTTGCCACAGAGGCAGTTTTTTCCTTTACCTCATGGCTTTCACGGCCCGGGCACACATAATATGTACGGTGGAAGTAGAAATCACATTACATCATCTTAGTATTAAAACATTAAATAGAAAATCTACTAATTAAATGTAACCCGTGTATTTATTTTATTCCTAATTGTCCACAGGCATACGTGGAGAAATTCACCGAAGGCTTAGACATGGAATACGCAAAGCGAAACATCATAGTCCAATGCGTGATGCCAGGATTTGTCTGTTCAAACATGTCCGGTATTCGCCGTAGCTCTTTCTTTGCACCAACCGCCGAACAATTCGTCAAGTCAGCTATATCTCTATGCGGAACTTTGAAGAAGACCACCGGCTATCTTCCTCATTCATTCTTCGTCAACGCGATCAATCTTATCTACAAGGCCTCCTCAAACTTCTCCATTTGGCTCGTCACACGCTCTATGGAGAATAGTCGCAGGAAGGCACTCAAAAAGTATAAAAAACAATAAATTTTTAATCGCTTACTAACACCGCAAATCTGCTATTTATACTAGTTTGCTTATTTTTGCACCTTTTTAGGTTCTCTTTTAGTTTAATTGGAAGGTGATTTATGTCTTCGAAAGGCCGTGAATAACGCATTTATTTATTTTTCAAATAGTTTCTTTAAAATATTTTCAATGTGTATATTTTTTCCCCCAACAGTTTTTTTTAGTAAGCATTTCAATTCTCATACCTTAAAATCGTCAAAAATTTAGTTAAGTTAACTTTTAGTTGTCAAATTGACCTATGACCATATTTGTTATTAAATGTTTGGAAGAAAATGTTTACAAACATAATTATTCTAACAGCAATGTGGGAGCACCATATCTTAAATGATAATTATTATTGTTAATAATTTTGACACTTGATTATTTGATTTTTTAAATGATCAGTCATTCGGAAACGGGGGGTTATTGTGTGACAATTTGACAACTAAAAGGTAACTTAACCGATTTTTTATTGATTTTAAGGAACGAGAATTGACATGAAGTTTAAAATATTATTCTGCCTTTTGTTGCATTCCAGAAACGACTATTTTTTCGTGGTATGTAGCTATTCATTAAACCTATGTGTAACCAAAGATAATTATTAAGAATAATTTCATAACTTTGGTGTAAATTACACTCTTTTTTTTTCAATATTTAAGTTTAGTTTTTAGTACTAAATGGTACTGTACTATGATTGTGATTATTATAGTTACCAACTAAACTACTTAGTTAATTTTTGGTATCGCTATTTAAAGAATATTATTCGGGTATAACTTTTGGTCAATTTCTAGTCTGGTAATAGTTATAATGTCATCATCATAATAGCCTATTAATGTCCCACTGCAGGGACGGGCCTCCTCCCATGATGGAGGGATCCTAGGAGGGAATATATATTATTAAGTATTTATAACTTTCAAAAGGGTAATTAATATAATTAACTACTAAAGGTAAATTTATTATAAAATTAACTTTATCTTTTTCATGAAGTTTATCTTTTCTTTATTCTTAGATTTCACGACAAACATTATCTTTGTCAATTTATATCTTTTATAATTTTTTAATTTCCATTTAGTTAATTTTTTCTTAAATAAATAATGTAGACCACATTTTGGTCCTATTTATCCCTCGAATAAGTTGTCCTGATTGATATTTTTGTATAATAGCAGTACTTTAGTTAGGTGTATATTGAAATTGGGCATGTGTAAATGGAATACGATAATATATGAATTAATTATAATAATTAATATACAATAAACATGGCTGTAATATAAATGTGTTTTATTAACCTTTGGTGATGGTGTAATGTGTAAATATTTTGTACATACTGAATCCTTATATTAATACACTAGCTGACCTGTGCCTACTTCGTTGGATGGCAAAAAAAACGCGTCCCGTTCTTAAACATATTTTATTACTGCTCCACTCCTATTATCCATAGTGTGATAATATATAGCCTATGACACTCCCCGATAAATGGAATATTCAACACAGAAATAATTTTTAAAATCGGTTCAGTACATCCAGAGATTACCCCCTACAACGTCACAAACAGACAAACTTTACCTCTTTATAATATTAGTATAGATGACTGCGCCAGAAGCAAGATTAGGGTGAAATCAAACAAGTCTAATTTTGTAAGATGTGAGTCGCAGAAGTTCTGTTAACAACTGTAACAGCTCATGACACAAAAACTGAAGACAGCTCAATTGACTTCGCCGTGTGAACGAAATAGGGTATTTCTATGAGCCGGATGCAACAGTAGTTCTGCGACAGAAATTTTGCGACTCACGACTCAGAAAATGACGTTTGGTTTCACCCTAACCCATATTTTTTTTCAACTTGTACATTTTGAGAATTGTACATTTTGCGAGTAGTGTTCATTTTGAGAATTGTACATTATGCGTGTCGTGTACATTTTGCGTTTTGTACATTTTGCTCCGAAGGGATAATAATATGTATACTTACTTCATTTGTTTAGGTATTTAACTAAAAGTAAATAGTAGCTAGGATCTTGACTAAATTGAAAAGTAAGCTTGCATGTAGCGCGGCAACAATTTTGTCAGTTATTATGTTCGGTCGGATTTCCACAGACGCCATCCGTGACTTGTAATTTGTCATTTTTTTTTGTTTACCTTTAGATAAATACCTAAACAAATGGAGTAGGTATACCTAGGTACAATTATTTCGCACGCTCTGTTGCCTAAACGGCTTATTGGATTTAAGATTGAGAGGAGTCGTTAGATTCATAGCAGAATTGCTGGTGGTGTACTGATGAAATAAAAAAAGAAAAAGGTGCTTTTTGAAGAAATGTAACAACGAATTATTGTCTGAATGTGCAAATATAATGTGTTTGTAAATACAATAAGTATACATATTAACTACTTAATGGTTGTGGTAAAATTTGAAAACTAAGCAGGCTAAGATTATTTTGTTTTACTTGTCTCGGTGGCAGAGCAGTCGCGTATGCAGTGCCCACGCGGGTTCGATTCCCTTGCAATAGTTTGTGTGATCCACAAATCCTTGTTCAAGTCTGGATGCTCTTTGTATCCGCTATTGATGTTTTATCCGCGTGGTGACGGAGTAAGAATACAATATGTCACCACCCCATCCCATGGGTGTCGTAAAAACCGACTTAGGGACTATCCGTGAATATTATCTTCACGTAACAAAAAGAAGGAAAACTTCAAATGAAACCCTATACCAATCCGTCTGGGCAGCGTGGTATTAGTAGGCCAAGTATCCCTCCGCCACGGGAGGAGGCCCGTCCCTGCAGTGGGACATTAATAGGCTGTTATGATAATTGATATTTGTCCACGCGACACATGAGGGTTTTAAAAAAAATGCTGTTCTCACTCGTCAGCAAAAATAATGTGTACCTATCGACGGAGTAACAATACACCGTCATCACTCCAATTCATTCCGTGGCTTTTGTAAAATTCGACCAAAAGAAAAACCACAGCTAAAGTACCTAATAGGTAAATTAGTGTAATTATGTGACTAAAACTCTGTTTAGTTTAGGACTACATGGCGTTGTATAAATGTATGTAAGTAGTTAGAGCTGAACTCAAAAGTCGTTTGACTCTAATTAAATTAATTTAAACCTGTTTTATTTTTTTCAGGAAGGAAAAACTGGAAGCTTAATCGTATATTATCATTATTTAATGAGAAAACGTACAAATACCTCACTCATATTTAATTGTTGTGAATTAATAAATTTAAGTTATTTATTCAAAGACTTTTTTATGTTTTATTATAACCATGCTTTTTATTTCACACCTCAGAGCTGTCATTTTTGTCTTCTACCGGTTGCCTTAGCTCCTGGACTATTTTCACGCTTACCGGAAAGCGTAGGGTGGGGAGATCTATCACACGGTGGACCGACGACCTGGTTAGGACGGCGGGAAACCGATGGATGAGGGAGGCACAAGACCGCACAAGGAGGCAATACTTAGAGGAGGCCTATGTCCAGCAGTGGACTTCAATTGACTATGACGACGATTCGTCTTTTCCTGACTGTAGGTACTTACTGGCAAAAACGTTTTGGGTGGAAACGGGAACGGGTGAAACCGCTACTAACCCCGCGGCACGACGTCATTATCAATGCGAAAATAAAAATAGTGAACTGAAGTGCCAATCAGTAACTAAATATTCGCAGGTATGATCAAGAGCATAAAGAAGGGAAATCCATTATTTATACGGCTAATCGATTATAACCCTTTTCACTGGACGAAACCCATTAAACTTTATTATAATATTTTATTATAAATTAAAAAGAGTATGAATATAACTGGCCATGAACTACAATTAGGTACTTGTGTCAACACCTTTAAAATTATACTCTATGATAGCTATTTTATAATCTGTATACAGCCGTCAAGCTTTATAATCAAAACCAAACACAAATATACCAAACAATGTAAAATTTAATAGAGGTACTTTTACTAAAAATATACAAAAAAATATAAATCACTTTAACAATAAACATTTTTTCAATGAGAAGACGTAAATGGATGTAATAACAAAGGATTAAAATGGCTATCAAATCCTATGTTTATTAATATAAGCTATGGGAGAACATTTTCCCATAAACGAAATAAACTTTAATCAGATAGTGATAATAATTGGTACTATAGCTGTATTGTTACTTGTGTTTCTCGTTGTATGTCGCATTACAAATCGTAATTAAATGGATGGAAACGGAAAGTGTGATGCAAGTAGTAATCTCGATATAGTTTTACAAGTTTTTGTAATAGCATTCACGTTTGTAACTCTGTTCATTCTTCTAACATGGATGTGCAAATATTGTCATCGAACATCTTGAAAATGGGAATCAAAGCAAAGAAAGTTGTGAAATTGAGATGACTAAGTATGAAGCTACCATGGACCACATCAAGTTTTAGAATTAAAGCTAAGAAAGTACGAATGTGTGAGATGAACTTTTAGTCAACATCCTTAGAACCTCCTCTGTGTCTGTATATTGTTTCACAAGATTTTCTAGTCATTAAAACATATTATACCTTTAATAGTAACAACCATAATGGCTGGTTCCCGCGTATTTACTCGTATCTGTGCAGGAATAGTAAGAAGCATAAAAGCCTTTGTGTTATTCTTATGCACCTAGCTATAAACAATATTATTGTAGTTTCATTAAAATCCTTTCAGTAGTTTATACGTGATTGAGTAACTAACATCCATACTCACAAACTTTCGCGTTTATGTATAAACTAAGGAAGATTATTTGCTGAAAAATTTTATACAATAATGTTCCGAGCGTTAAGGATACAATGCGATGTTGCGTAGGTACGACTATGCTATACACATTGAAGACGCTATTTCTTATAACATGGATGTGCAAATCAACATATCAGCCAATCGACGTCCACTGCTGGACATTGACCTTCTCCAAGTATTGACACCTTCCCCCTGTCCTAACTTGGTCGTCGGTCCACCGTGTGAGGGATCTCCCTACCCTGCGCTTTCCGGATGTGCAAATACTGTTATCGAACAACCTGAAAGAGTTAATTAAAGCAAAGAGAGTTCAAAAGTGTAGTTTGAAGCTGAAGTTTTAGCCAACATGATGTAAGCATCCATTGCTGCTTTCAAGGACTAGCAAGAAGTATACAGTCCACTCATCGTCATGATGAACCGTCAATGTACTATGTTAAGACTTCAAAATGATTTGCTAATAAAGTGATTTTATTGAAATTGTTAAAACATTAGGGTATTAAAACTATTTATTTTATGTTGTTTACCTAAACAATATACGCTTGTTGGTATGTTTGTTTTAGATTGAATATTAATTAAGCTACGTTTATCTACTGGTTAAGTAAACATAGTTTAGGTACGTAGGTATATTAGTTATTGATCCTTTTAACGTAGCAGATAATATTATGATAGAAACTTGGTACGAAATTAACTACCTATAGGTACATCAATTTGGCTACAAACTCGTTAATGCATGAGAAGGATCTGTGACATCCTGAGGATGCTCCGTAAAGAAAGAAAACGTTGAGGGATTACCTAGGTTGCGTGTTCTGCGTACCGGAAAACGCCAGGGTGGGGAGACACCTCAGACCGACGTGGTGGACCGACGACCTGGTTTGGTTAGAACGGCGGGAAACCAAAGGATGAGGGAGGCACAGGACCACACAAGGTAGCAAGATTAAAATTTCATCGTAACAGCCTACGGGCCTCCTCCCGTAACGGAGGGATACTTGACCTACTAATACCACGCTGGCCAGACGGATTGGTATAGGGTTTAATTTCAGATTTTTCTTCTTTTTCCTTCGTAAAGATAATATTAACAGATAGTCCCTTCGGTTTCTACGACACCCATGTGATGAGATGGTGGTGACATATTGTAAGTATTCTTACTCCGTCACCACACGGATAATCCTGAGGATGCTCCGTGAAGAAAAAAAAGTGAGAGATTACCTAGGTTGCGTGTTCTGCGTTCCGGAAAACGCCAGGATTGGGGCACATAGTGGACCGACGACCTGGTTAGGACAGCGGGAAACCGATAGATGAGAGACTTTCAATGTCTGCTATGTTCCGTCCCCTACCTATCCAAATTTAGGAATTTATCCCAGAATGTCAGAGTTTCAAAAGGTCAGAGTTTCAAAACGTCTGTTTTTCATATCGTCAGAGTTTCAAAAGGTCTTTAATTTGAAATGTCAGTTGCAATTTTAGCCAATGTACAGTCAAACACAGTTTTGATCACCAACTTTGTATTTTATTTAAGAAATTAACGCAAAACCTAAAATGACTACTTACTTACTACTACAATAATAAGTGCCATGTATTTCAGACATCTGCTAATAAATTCAAGCATTCACATGGCGAAATAATATTATTTAGAAGATCACTTATAATTTTGCAAATCTGATTTTCTTTCCGTATATCCTTAGTGAGTCTTTTTTTAAATTATGATGCAATGCTCCTTGTTTGATTCGTCTATCTTGGTAATTGGCTTCTTTTTTTTAATAATTGTAAAAAATAAAATAGAGAACAGTGTTCAACAGTGTTATTCTATTCTGATGCCGATGATTCACAATGCCAATATGCAATGGAATATTACTATAATAGAAAATCGATGACATTACATTTATCATCTAATTGACATTAAATTTTCTTATTGACGTAAAGAGAATAGTAAATAGGTTTATACACCTTCTGGATCAGTTAAGATTATATTGTGTAATGGTACCTAATTAGTCGTTTTAACATTTAAGTATATTATTGTACATGGCATTTTGAAACTCTGACGTTTTAGAACTCTAACCATATGAAAAACAGACCATTTCAAACTCTGACCTTTTGAAACTCTGACATTCTGGGATAAAATTTAGTATGAACCTAACAATGCCGTTTTGGACATTCGTGATAGTAGAGAGCTTACTGAAGTTCTCGGCAGTCCTAGTTCTTTTGATAGAGTAGAGGGATTTAGATTATAGAGCAACGCCAAATGTAAAGCCAAATTTGACGTAAACCCAATACCAATTCATCTGACCAGTATTGGAAGATCATTTTTCTCTCCGCGAATTTTTCCATTGTCTATTTTCTTTTCAGTATTAGTAGGCCGACTATCCTGCCCTCACTGAAGGTAAAGCTCTGCATAAACAACCCATTTGCTGATAACCTAAAAACAACGAAACATAAAAACTCAACAGACATGTCGTTTATAAATTCTTCAATTACGTAACGTCGACATTCCACTTTCATATTAAATATTCAGTATAGCAGTTTCCACGTAAAAACAATGCCAAAATGTCTGACGGTCAGTGCATTTTCTAATTAATATTAAAATCCAATTCTACTCAGTTCCTCTTGCAGCTATATGAATTTTATCTGAATTAAACTTTTATTATTCAAACAGTCACAGAAAACTTTACTTTTATTAAATTTTTGGTGTACCTAATAGTTTGCCTTTTTATAATAAAAGACATTCTGTAAAATTGTCCATGTGTAGGTGAATTAGGAAAACATAATCATCACGCTTTTCTCGGTTATTTTATCTACCTCACCTGGGTGGAAAGAGTGGAAAAGATAATCCACATTTCCCTCCCGGGTATTTTAGGTGAAATAGTCATGTTTTTTATTTTGTGGTGACGTAAAAGGCAACTGAGAAAGTTTCGAAAACCTAGCATGATCACTAGAGATAAAAACACACCCTTTAAACAATCCTTTTGTCCACCATGATGCAGTATAGGTAGGCCAAGTTACTTTCCTAGTTGTCCATTACCACTAACACTGTGTATGACAGCTAGATGCTGCGACTGCCACACCATTTAGTCAGTTAAAAGGCGAATGGATTCAATTCAATTTTAACTTCGTGATCACATTGTTAGATCCAATCGTTAGTGTGTACACTTTGCCCAAGGGACGGGTCTTTTCAGCAAGAATCCACTTGGTTTGTTACCACAGCTATGCTCATTTAGTCCACCTCCAAACAGTAGTGTGATAATGTTACTGTGTTTTGTGAAAAGGTAAAGTAGCTAGTTACATATAGGTAAAGGGTAGAATAAAGGTAAGAAGGGTAGGTATATATAAGACCTTAACAAATTTTGTCAAGAATTATGCGAGGGCTTGTCAAATATCTCCGTGTGGTGACGGAGTAAGAATACAATGTGTACCCTATCTCATCCCATGGGTGTCGTAAAAACCCACTAAGGGACTATCCTTGAATATTATCTTTACGTAATAAAAAGAAGGAAAACTTGAAATTAAACCCTAAACCAATCCGTCTGGCCAGCGTGCTATAAGTAGGCCAAAATCCCTCCGACATTGGAGGAGGCCCGTCCCTTTAGTGGGACATTAATGGGCTGTTAGGATGTCAATACTATATCATTGCCAAAATCTAAACTCAGAGGTCAGCACTCAACGATTGCTTTTCTACCAGTTTACAGCAATAAAAAATACACTTCAAACAAACTCTAAGGGAAGGAAAATAAAAACAAAAGATACAGCACACATTTTCTTTTTAGAACAACAACAAAAAGCATCCCAGAGCCATCATTAAAGCTACATGTTCAGTGCGATTGTTACTGGTGATCAGACAAATGGTTCGCTCGCATGATTACTGCACCAGGAATGAATATTCTTGTATTGTCATGTTCATTTAACTTTCCTGTAATCTTCAAAAGGACATAATTATGATACAGTCACGAGTCGTCGCCTGAATGCTTATTTGCTCAACCGACCATTTTGACGAATTTCACTTTTTGATGCAATTTTATTAAGGATCTAATTGCGGTTCGATTGGTATATAATACTTGCTGCTTGGACTTAAAATACATGAATTATAAGGAATTTAAGTTTTTGTAAACTAACACAAGAGAATTAAAACTTCATGCTTAATTGCTCAACGTCCGTAGAGAAACACCAAACGTGCATCCGAACATCGATTGCGTGCTTAAGTATTCAATCTCCTCACAGGTAACCAATCACGACATCGCATTTTGATGACGCAATACGCCGCCATCATAAATTTCTTTTGTGACGAAGCTGGTGCTCGCACGCATTTGAGTAAAAAATAACGCGAAATATAGAAAAAAAGTATTAATTTTAATAGAAAACAGTACCCCAAATGTCCGTGACGAAATATAAATCGGAAAATATAGTCACAACTATAGAAAAGAATCGGTAACTTGTATTTTTGTTAACATTTCTTTGTAGATTACCACTGCGTATCGTTAACTTATAGTACAGGATGTTTAAATTTAATTCTTATTATTTCAGATTTAATTAAATCTTTAAATGAAATTGTTACGTATCTATAAATGAACAGATTGTTTCGAACATTTCGTAAGGTTGTAAAATATAACTAATATAATAATAAAAAATTTTGCTTTTGTGCGATGACTGTCAAAATATACAAATACAAATACAAATACAAATAATTTTATTTCTTTAAATATGTTTACATTATTATGTAGTGATTGAAACCGCCTTTTAAGCAAACAATGCCTGTGACAAGCGGTCTCGCTCTTCCTTAGCAGTATTACATATTTAAACAATAGATAGAAAACTTATTACTAATGAAAGTTAATTAAAGATTTTATACATTAAAAACAAATGGTATTAGTGTGTGTGTGGTGTATGTGTGCGCGCGTGTGAGTGTGCTTGTGTGTGGTGCATGTGCGAGCACGTGTTAGTGTGTTTGTATGTGTGTGTGTGTCTATGTTATTGTAATTATGTAATTTATTGCATGTGTTGTAATAAAGCCTCCGTATCCTCATAACTAAAAGGTATAAGAAAATTAGTAATTAGTATTTTACTTTCTCTGTGAGTTTTTCCGTAGATATTTAGCTTTTTATTTACTTTATTATATAGATTTTCCGATCGAATTTTGTATTGTCTGGATGCAAATGCAGTTCTTACTTTGGTACGTGTAATTGTGTGATTTCTTCTTTTTGGTGCTGAGTTTGGGATATATGTAGTAGAATTGTGTTTTTTTTAATATTGCGAGTAGAATATACAGTTTTCTTACCGATAATACCTTGCTAATACTATACAACGTATATGTTGAGAATCTACGAGGTTTGAAATGCATGATCTTTAACAAAGCGCGTTGTGCACGTTCAACCTCTAACATTTTTGTAATCCCAGCACCGCCCCAAACTGGAAGGCAGTAAGATATGATCGACTGCGCCAGCGCTATATAGATTTCTCTCAACATATTCCTAGATGTAGTACCCCCACACAACTGCTCCCCCGGCACTACATGTCTTAAGTTTTTGAATATAAAGATCAATTTCCTTATTTTGCCGGATACTTGGTCAATTTGAGGATGCCATGACAATCGCTGATCCAGCATCACTCCCAAATATTTAGTTTTATCTAATTTACATATAATTGGACAGTCACAAGTCAAAGACCTTGCAGATTCGTTACAGGAGTGAACAGTGAGTCGGAAGTCATTACAAGGCTGCATGTGGTTTTGAATGCTATAACAGATGTAATTTGTTTTTGTGGTATTTAAAGTTAATAAGTTATTATTCAACCATGAAGCAATTAAGCTCATGCCACTTTCTGCACTCTCCTTTACGGCATTCCAGGTTTTGTCAGCAAAGACCACCGCAGTGTCATCAGCATAAGAAAAAATGTGTGCGTTTTTAATTTTTAGATCACAAAGATCATTAATATATATTAAAAACAATGTGGGACCTAGCACACTTCCCTGGGGGACGCCGTATGACACTGCAACGTCATTACTCGTGTACTCATTTAGTTTCACTCTCTGCGTTCTACCAGAAAGGTAACTTCTAAAGAGAGAGAGTGCAGATGATCTCAAGCCAATGTTTGCTAATTTGTTAACAAGTATAGGTACAGAGACAGTGTCGAAGGCCTTTTTTAAATCTAAAAATACAGATAGGCACTTTTGTCCACTATCAATTTGTTCAGTCACGTGTTGACTAAGCGCCATAACTGCATCTTCAGTCGATCTATTGCGCCTAAATCCATACTGTGCAGGTGAAAGCAGTTGGTACTTATCCAGATATTTTATAAGCCTGTTGTTTATAAGCTTTTCCAATATTTTTGAAATGGCTGGAAGTACAGAAATTGGTCTATAATTACCAACATCGTCTCTGTCGCCACTTTTATAGACCGGGGTAACTAAAGACTTTTTCAAAGGGTCCGGAAATATACCTTGTTCAAAACAGAGATTGGCTATATGAGTAATAATTGGAATAATTTTATTTTTTGCAAGTTTTAAAAAAACAGTCGGTATATTGTCCCAGCCAGGAGCGCTACTGGATTTCAGAGTCATGAGGATACTTTCAATTTCAGCTGCGTCTGGCCCTAATAGTACAAAAGAATTTGACTGTGACATTATATTATTGTTAATCGGATAATCTTTAGCTGTTGTGACACTGGTTTTAATATTATTAGCTAAGCATTTGCCTATATTTACGAAATAATCATTTACAAAGTTTGCCGAATCAGAGCCTGTACCCTTGAGATTTATGAGTTCTTCATTGCCGTTCTGTGATTTGCTAGTGTAGGTAATGTGTTTAATATTTTTCCACAGCAGTTTGTTATTCTTAATTGACTTAGTAATCAGATTCCTTTCATATTTACGTTTCAGTTTTTTTATCAGATTATTACAATAATTTCTATAACGAATGTAAGTTATTTTTAATATTACATTGCTACTATCCATACGTAAGTTTTTCTGCATTTTGTTTCTATTTTTAATGCACCGTAATATGCCAGGTGTAATCCACGGTTTGATAGTACGTTGGTTCTTAGGGATATTTATGTATGCAGTGTTAACCTTCAGGGAATGGGTTATTTCAGCTATCAGTCTCTCTGTTACACTTGTCGGATCACTACACAGTAGTAATTCTGTAAGGTTTTTTTGCTGAAGGTTGTTAAGAGCTTCTAAGTAATTAACTGTACATTTAGTTTTAATTAAATTAATTTTAGGTTTTACTTTGGTTAGAGATAAAAAGGTGGTGAAATGGTCAGTAACCGTCGTATGCAAAACTGCAATAAAGGCTGAGTATTTATTGCTGTTAAACTTCAACATAACGTGATCCAAGCAGTTTTTATTTCTTGTAGGGAGAGTATGACCAGGTAAAATACTGTATCCAGAAAGTGTATTCAAATAATTAACTCTGTTTTTGTATTCATGGGTAGGTTCATCTGATTTTGGTGCAATATTAATATTAATATCACCCACTATAACGGTGTTATGTTGTGAATTCAGCGTATCTAAATGTGTTGATAGTGTGTCTATAAATTCAGTGGCATTTGAAGTTGATGGAGAACGATATATACCCAGTACAGTGGTATTTAAAATGTTCAGCTGTAGACAGGAACCTTGAGAAAGTTTTATTTCCTTCACTTTAGGTTTTAAATAATTCCTTATATATGCAACAACCCCGTCGTTTTGGTTCCGTTGGTAAGAAGTTGAATATGAAGCATAATTTTGAAGTTGTGGTATTTGCTTGTTAGGGTGTAGTCTACATTCTGTTAAAATCAATATATCGGGTTGGAAGGAAAGTTCAGATAAAGTCACTATAAAGTTATCAAAATTGCAATATATACTACGTATATTCTGGGATATTATAGTTAGGTCATTTTTATTTATAACTTTATGAGATGAAAGCTCAGCACAGTCGCATTCTATGACCTGAGAAATTTCAACACTATCTATCATGTTCATATTGTATATTGTGTTATCCATTTCGAATTTGATTAAACATTAGGTACACTTTATCGTTATACAAGTATCCATTAATTTTTAAAATTAAAGGTGTATATCTATATTTTATTATGTACATAGTAATATATTTTTGTTTTCTGTAGTTATGCATGTTTAATTGTAGAAGTAAGTGCATTAATACAGTAGTAGGTAAATATCTATATTTCATTATGTGCATGTTTAAATGTAGAAGTAAGTGCATTAATACAGTAGTAGGTAAATATCTATATTTCATTATGTGCATGTTCAAATGTAGAAATAAGTGCATTAACACAGTAGTAGGTAAATATCTATATTTCATTATGTGCATGTTTAATTGTAGAAGTAAGTGCATTAACACAGTAGTAGGTAAATATCTATATTTTATTATGTGCATGTTTAATTGTAGAAGTAAGTGCATTAACACAGTAGTAGGTAAATATCTATATTTTATTATGCACATAGTAACATATTTTTGTTTTATGTAGTTATGTATGTTTAATTGTAAAAGTAATTGCACTAATGCAGCAGTAGCAGGTATGAATCTATATTTTATTATGAGTTTAGTAGTATATTTAAGTTTTTCGTAGTTATGAATGTTTAATTGTAGAATTAAGTGCATTAATACAGTAGTAGGTAAATATCTATATTTTATTATGCACCTAACAACACATTTTAGTTTTCTGTAGTAATAAATGTTTAATTGTAAAGGTGTGAAATGCTTTATTACATGTGTATAGTATCTACATTTATATTTTATCCTATATATAGTATTATATCTATAATTTATTGACTGTATTAGAATATTTATTTGTTTTGTGCAGTAACCATTTGTTAATCTGATCATAGCAAGTAAATATATAAAGAATAGAGAGTTTTGTGAATATTGTGTGAGTATGAGTGTTGTAGTGTAAACATATTTTAAAATAATACAGACTATTAATGACAATTGTAGTGTGAGGAAATGAAATGATGAATACAAAACCAATACCAATCCAAAATGAAAAAGAAAAACATGTTGTGAAAAGATTATTGATGACTTCGCAGATTTACCTTGAGTGGGCAGGTGGGCATCCTGTAGTCAGATATCTAGCGGGCTTCGGTGGGTTTTGGTTGAAAGTTTTTGTATTTGATCCTCACGAGTGATTCTAATAATAGGCGTGTGTTCACTTTCTCTGACAAAAACTTTCCCGTAGGCGGTCCAACAGAATTTGAAGTTCTTAGACTTAGCGAGGTCTCGTGCTAAGAAGTACAAGCGCGCAGCCTTTGGGGTCAGATGTTCCGATATATAAATAGGGGTATCTTCCTGTGTTTTATATCCAAGATGTTTAGCACATAGTTTATTTTTATGTCGGTAATTAAAAGATTTTATCGATTTTAGTAGCTCATTTCTGAGTAGCGTTGAGCTAGTTTCTACCACTATGGGAGAGTTTTTACGTTCGGAGGTCTTAGGCTTCACTCGGTAGATGTCATTGATATCCGATTTACTAAAGTTGCTATCGAGAGATTTAGAGAGGCAGACAAGCATCTGCATAAGATCCTCCTTGTTTTCGTTAGGCATTATCGGAACATTTTTAATTTCAAAACTAGCTTTCCGGCTTCCTATTTGTAGTTCCTCTAATTTTTCCTCTAGAATAATAATGTGGTTTCGGTCTTTCTTTGCTTGTGTCTCTAGGTCTGTTATTCTTTGCCTAAACTCTTCATTCTGAGCAGCAAGGAACGAAAGCGTATTCTCAATATTGTAATTTGACTGCTGTATTTCTTTAAGAACTATATTAAACTGCTGTAATTCATTAGAATGCGTAGCAAAACTTGATGTAATTAATTTTAACATTTCTTCTTTGAAGTCAGACATTTGACTTGTAAACGAGTCATCCATCTGGCTTCTAGGTCGCTTTTTACGTTGTGTAGCAGGAATATGCGGCGGAGACTGCGATAAGTTGGAGTCCGAGGCAGATCTATTTAAAATTGAATCCTTAAGTACTACTGACTCAGTGTTCGACGGTTTGGTGACCGACAGCTTTTCCTTCTCAGTAAGGTTTCCTTTCGGCGGTGTCCTTTTCACACACGACATTATATTCGTCGGTATTAACGTACAAGAACAGGAACGTAATAGATCAGAATAAATGTGTTACCTCCCTCAAGTCTTGCGCGAGCGCTGCTGGATGGCCCGTTTTGTTAACGCCCCAGTGGGCGGGGTGCTGGGCAGCGGTGGGTGGTGACGGCGCAGGCGGGGCCGTGGCGGCAGAGTGTTGGAGGATGACTCAACCTCTTCGCGGCTTATGAGCGCCTAGTACTCGAACTGATTTTATACTTTGTTTATATTTAATATTTTATTAAGATTTTTGACTTAAAACGACACAGTGGGCACGTTCGTACGCTATCGCGATCCGGGGGGAAGAGGAGAGAGATACCTGCTACTTGCATGTTTTCTAATTGTTAAATAGGTAAATTTCTAAGCATTAAATTATGGGTAGTTTTGTGTTTACGTATACCTATGCTTTGTGTTCGCAATGATGTTAGATGCTAGATACATAGATTAATACTATTTTTTTTTCTAAAGAATTCTTTATGAAAACGTAAAAAATCGTCAAAAAAAGGTTAATTTTCTTGAAAAAATAAATCAATTCTAAATTGTTTAAATAGTCTCAGTATATTAATTATTTTTTATACGTATAGGTATGATATTATCACCGTTTTGTATTTAATTTATGTCGTTTTTATTGTACATATTGAAATGAAGAAGTGGAGCCACGGCAATACCATAGTTTCATTTTATGTTGACATTACGTACGATGAATCAAGAATCCGACCAAACAAGAATCCGACGAAAGAAGAATACGACTAATTAAAAAAAAAATTACTAGGACTAATTCAAATCAGACACTAACCGAAAAAAAAAATATATTAGAAGTATGTACTTACAAATATATGAAAGCTGACGACAAAGCCTCCATGGAATCTCTAATTAAAAAGGTTTTGACAGGATCAGACAACATAAACAATACCAGGCGAAGTAAACGATCTTGTATCGGTACAAAAACAAAAAAATATTGTATTTTGTATTTTATATAAATCAAACAGTGTTTTTTTTTTAATTCTGTGTTTTTTTCAATAATAAATAGCAAGTTAACTAGTTATATTTTTTTTACCACGATACCCAAACACACTGTATTTGGTTATAGGGCACTTAAGTACTAAATATATTCGAATGCAAAATGCTCAACCTCCACCCCGGTAGTGGTCTATCTCCAATTGCATAATTATTGATGTGTTTATTTGCTCAACCTCCATAAAGAATTGTGAAAATAAACATAACTGTTTGACTTTTTAATGATTATTTGTAATATATCATTTCATAAACACATTAACTATTTTTTTAATATAAAACTTTTATAAAATCATATTATTTGCTTAAACTAATCAATAAAACGTCTCTGGTGTAAAATGTTGAAAATGGAGGTTGGACACTTAAGTATTCGTGCGACGGAGTATGTACACATTTTCTCTCTTACATTCGAAGATTAGTTCAAAACTGTACGGAACCTCTTCTAAATTACGAAATAATTTTGGTATTCTAATGTCTAGATAAACGTGCAGGTAGTTTAGAAAATTTGACAATGTTTACATATTTTTGCTCGTGACTGTACTAGTAATACTGGATGGGTTTCTTCAATAGATTACATTCCTCTTAGTTCCACACAACGCCATCTAGTAAAAATATAAAACATAATATTTACAAGGCTACGAAACTTAACGACTTCTTTCAAAGGGTAGACAGATTGGCCTTCCTGACTTTATTAAGCGTCAATTAACAGTTACGATTAAGTGGGACTTATTTTATTCATAACAATAGAAAAGCAATTCTTGCCGCTTAACCAGCGCCGTAGGTCATAATATTTATGTTAAATTCAAGACAAGAAAATTTTGCAAGCTTAGCTCATCATCATAACAGCCCATTAATGTCCTACTGCAGGGACGGGCCTCCTCCCGTGATGGAAAGATACTCGGCCTACTAATACCACGCTGGCCAAAAGGATTGGTAAAGGGTTTTGTTTCAAGTTTTCCTTCTTTTAATTACGTAAAGATAATATTCACGGATAGTCCCTTAGTCGGTTTTTACGACACCTATGGGATGAGATGAGACACTGTATTCTTACTCCGTCACCACACGGAGTGCTTAGCTCATACCTACTTAAAATGTTTTGTAAAATAAAACTAGTGTTTTTAAAAGAAGAGAAAGCTAAGATCAGCTTTAAATAAAGTAAATAAAACATTTCCAATACAAAACTATCACGACAATAGATGTTGATTCTAATAGCGGTGCATTGTTAGTTCTGCCGGTCGACTTACAATATCTACCGATTGTATTCACCAATTATTTACATACATTAATATGCTAAATGTTACTTGCTAGGTACTGTGCTAATGCAGGATCGGACTTGATAAGTTATTGTAATATTATTTGTTAAATAAATGCACCAGTAATGTTTTTATGTATATTGTTACAATATCGTATATAAAAGCAGTCTGTTATTGCTACACTACACAAAGGGGCCAGGTCTCTGCCATATAATTATGCAATATTAGCTCATTTCTTAAAAAAATATTGATTATAAGTATCTTTTTATGCGTAGACAACTTAGATCAGCTATAAATAAAGTAAATAAAACATTTCCAAAACAAAACTATCACGACAATAGATGTTAATTCTAATAGCGGTGCATTGTTAGTTCTGCCGGTCGACTTACAATATCTACCGATTGTATTCACCAATTATTTACATACATTAATATGCTAAATGTTACTTGCTAGGTACTGTGCTAATGCAGGATCGGACTTGCTAAGTTATTGTAATATTCATTTGTTGAATGCAGCTGTATAGGCACGACTGTCTCCACTATGGCGACTTCAGAAGATGCTTTGTCACGCCTCGCTTGAAGGAACCAGGATCGTAGTTTGAAGGAAACACGTGGGCTGGCAAATTAAGAAAGAGAAATATGAAGAAAAACATACTCTACGTATAGTACACGGCTAAGACAGAAGAGCAAACTTGACATACAACCAAGATACAGTCCGATAGTTTAATGTACTTTCTTTGTTTCCGTGGAGGTAATATCAATAGCCAACCGAATATGAATAATGTTGTAGTTATAATAATATTCATCATCATATCAGCCAATCGACGTCCACTGCTGGACATAGGCCTCCTCCAAGTATTGCCACCTTGTGCGGTCCTGTGCCTCCCTCATCCATCGGCTTCCCGCCGTCCTAACTAGGTCGTCGGTCCACCGTGTGAGGGGTCTCTCCACCCTGCGCTTTCTGGTACGCGGTCGCCATTCCAGAACCTTTCTGCCCCAACGGCTGTCGGTTCTCCGCGCTATGTGCCATAATAATATTAAGTTAAATAAATAAGAAAGATATTATTTGTTTTTCATTTTATTTACCCTTTTCGCTGATTTTTTTAATGGAAATACACATGCAAAAATGTCACTTAAACGATAAACTTTTTTGCTGTCATAATAAAAAAAATGTACTGGTTAAGACCAGTCATTTAAGGTATGATGCACTTCTGAATCACACTAGGCCCAGAACTCATAGAGAAACTAACATTATCTTTTACTGTTAATACAGAGAACGTCTAAGTCCGACCCTGTTATTATTGTATGCGTTTTTAGTTACAATCAGCATTTTTACCCAATGAGGTCGGTTAAGTTTAGTTTACTTATTTTAATTGGAACACAATAAGCAAATTTACTAACTACTTACATTAAAATGGACTTTAGATAAAGGCAATAAGGACTATGTTTGTAAATAGTGAACTGTTTTGTAGGTTATACAACGATATGTATTTGTTTTTTCATTTCTCTTTATTTAAAAGTTTTGGTAATTATAATTTTATGTTTTGGTAACAATTAGTAATTCTTACATTACTGCAATAAAATTAAACTAAAATGATATTCCAAACTGTTTAATATAGTATATATATATATATAGTACATATACTGTTTATATAGTATAATTCCTTTACCCAACAAAACTAACTTTTGTCTAGAGTAAGACTAATAAAGTGCTTGTAAGAAGAAACAATAAACAAATGATCCTTAAAACACTTGACTATTTATCAAACGAAATACGCCTCGAGTATTAATTAATAAGGAGATTTCTTTGTCGTACGTAATTTCATTACAAATGAGAAATAATAAAGCATTTTGATAAACGTTTTGCTTAATTACGCAAACATACATCACACGATAAAATTTTAAAATGAAAATATAGAAAGTACACTTTTATCTTTCACCTATCCGTGTGGTGACGGAGTAAGTATGACGACCTCTGTGGCGTAGTGGTTATATTACATGGCTGCTACGCTGAGGTCTCGGGTTCGACTCCCGGTCAATGCAATTTTTTGTGTGAATGAGCAGCCCATTAATGTCCCACTGAAAGGACGGGCCTCCTCCCGTGACGGGGAGATACTTGGCCTATTAATACCACGCTGTGATATAGGGTGTAATTCCAAGTTTTCCTTCTTTCTATGTAAAGGTAATATTCACAGGTAGTCCCTTAGTCGATTTCTACGACACCCAAGGGATGAGATGAACCTTTGTTTGTTTCCGCGCATTGGCCAATAGCGAACTTGAACGACTTTGCCCTTGCGTCTCGTGGCTGGCGCCAAATTTAAAAAATCATATGGTATAAGTAAGGTTGTGTGTGGGTTGAGTTCTGTTACTCTGTGGTTTTTCTAATGACCTGAGCTATTGTGTGACTGGTTTTCTATTTTATTTTAAGTTTGATGTTTTTCAAAATTATTATGTTTTTGTTTTATTGTTACTGTCTACTTTCACTTATGCCCGATTTACACATCGACAAGTACAGTGGCGAGTTAAGTAGTATTTTAAGATTAAGTTGATTTAAATAGATCTCCATCCTATTTTTTGGCGAGTTAAGTACGAAGTAGCCCCCTCTCTCGCGTCTCGCCAACTTAACTTGCCAAAAAATAGGATGTAGATCTATTTAAATCAACTTAATCAGCAACTTATTACTTAACTCGCTACTGTACTTGTAGATGTGTAAATCGGGCTTTATATTGTTTCGCTCGACGTCCGTGACGTCACAAAAGGGGCCAGTCAGAATAACAGCGCTGTAAGCTACCACATTAGCTGCAGCATGATGCTGAGACTGCTCCTAGTTTTTGAACCTCACGTGATTTATGCACCTACTTCTGTTAAACTTCCCTAATATGTTTAAAAATGTATGTATACATAAGACATGTAAGGAAAAAAAATAAAACTTATTTTATTTATGTATTTATTTAGATGGGGTGGTGAGTGACATATTGTATTCTTACGTAGAGTAAACGGATAGTACCACTAGTAGAGCACAGGGACTATTACGAACATTAAATTAACACGAAGGACTTCCAGGCTCCCGACAATCTTATGAAGCACACACATACTTAATTACCTTGCGCGGATTTCGAACACACAACCTTGTGCGCGACAGCCGCATTTACAAACGTTTCGCCACTGAAGCAGATTATTAATACACCCTATCACTGCAGCAGCGATTATCAATCATACAGCCCACTAATGTCCCACTGAAAGGACGGGCCTCCTCCCGTAACGGAGGATAGATACCATCATACTTGGTCTACTAATACCACGCTGACCAGACGGATTGGTATAGGGTTTAATTTCAAGTTTTCCCTCTTTTTAGCAGCGATACTTATAAAATAATTATATCATTGAAGACATAGGTACATTTAAATCCTGTAACAACTAAATCAATTAATTACAGTACCTCTAGGTAAGACAAAGACTGAAAGTGTGATATGAATACAAAATGGTATTCAAACTCATCATATCTTAGTTTAAATTGTAATTTACAATTACCCACTGTTGCTCGTAGTCAAGTTAATTTATTTTTAAATTAATTACACTGTTACTAAGGTGAATACCTTGGTAAGCTTGCTTTGTATGGATATAGAGTTAATGGAAGAGACAAACGGCCTTATTACAAAATACGGTCTAAATTGTAAAACACGATTACATAAATACATAAAATTAATTTTCACAAAAAAAAGAACCGACTTCAAAGACAAAATTGCACTAAAAAGTAATAAATAATTACTTGTATTTTGATTTTACAACATTAAATCAGCCATTCTTCCTACATAATTTTAATCTAAAGAATAGGTTCTTTTCATTATTGTAAAAGTATTGTTAAGGATATTTCTTGAAGAGTCTGTAAATATATTTATTTGTAGATTCTTTAAAAGATAATCAAATTATTACAAATAATGTAATATTATTGTTATTTTTGGAGTCGGTGTCAGTCACGATAGTTATTATTATACCATTTTTTATTTCTGACTGCAAAACTTAAACAAATATTATGGTGTGCATCATGTTATACACAGACTAACAATTACTAAAAATTCACTTTCGACAATGAAACTGCCATTTTTGTTTTAAATGCAATATTTATCTAATTAGAAACCATTTAAAGTGATGAGAGTGTGTTATACAAAACTTTATTGCCTGTTCTAACGACGTTGTAGACAACATTTTGCATTATTGATCCTATTCGCGAACTATTCTTTAAATCTAATCTATTTTAAGTTCTGGAAAGCTTTAATCAGTTATTAAATATAATATTAAAACGTTTAAATGTGATACGGGTATTTTAAAATATATTTATTTAAATATGATAAGAATATTTGTTTAATTTTTAAACTTATCCATAAACAATCAACAACTATAATGTCGAAGTCATATATAATCTGTGATTCATGGCCGTCATTCCGTTTGCTTAGGTATTATCGTACTTATTTCGTTGGCTGACACCGACTCCAAAAATAACAATAATATTACATTATTTGTAATAATTTGATTATCTTTTAAAGAATCTACAAATAAATATATTTACAGACTCTTCAAGAAATATCCTTAACAATACTTTTACAATAATGAAAAGAACCTATTCTTTAGATTAAAATTATGTAGGAAGAATGGCTGATTTAATGTTGTAAAATCAAAATACAAGTAATTATTTATTACTTTTTAGTGCAATTTTGTCTTTGAAGTCGGTTCTTTTTTTTGTGAAAATTAATTTTATTTCTAAATTTTTAGTGAATACCAATTCTATAAATCCGTGTGGTGACGGAGTAAGAACACAATGTCACCACCTCATCTCATCCCATGGGTGTCGTATAAATCGACTAAGGGACTATCCGTAAATATTCTCTTTGAGATATAAAAAGAAGGAAAACTTGAAATTAAACCCTATACCAATCCGCCTGGCCAGCGTGGTATTAGTAGGCCAAGTATATCTCCGTCACAGGAGGAGGCCCGTCCCTGCAGTGGGACATTACTTTGTCTGAATATGGGTAGACCTACGAAACGCGCTGCTTATATGAGACAGCGGCGATTGAATGAAACAAACGAAGAAAGGGAGAAACGCCTTTGAATGTAGGAAATCTACCTACAATGTCATTTCAAAAGAGACTAGTAAACAACGTATAAATCAAGTTTCACAAAAAAGAGAAGAACATCGAAAAGCGTAGCCACCGTCTCGGCGTGGTTAATTGGTAATAATAATTAACTAAATTAAAATAAAAATAAATCAAATCAATATAATAATTGTTATTATCAATTTGTTATATCTAAAGAATAAGTTTAAAATAAATTAAACGCATTTCAACAATTTGTTTGTCTATTTATAATCGGGTAGCAATAAAACGAGTGACTGTAAATTACAATTTTAAGTGTGAAAATTAATTAATTTGGCTTATATAATTACTAAGTGAGCGACTGATTTTAATTTTTTATTTTTTTTGTCTTTTTTAAATTTAAAACCACAACAAGACCGTATCGAAACTGCGCTTTGCTTTGGCTGGTCTAGCCAAATATTTTTTTTACAAAACCTTTGGAGGGAACCCATTGTGGAGTTTGTTCCACAATGGTTCGGCAAAAAACGCCAGTCTGGCTAGAGACGAGGACAGGCACGAATAGTTCCTGATGTGAATAGGGGAAGGCGGGACAATATTAAACATAATAATATACATTCAAATCACTTTTCGCTGTATATGCAATTGAGTAGTCGTCATCATTATCACATCCCATTAATGTCCTACTGCAGGGACGGGCCTCCTCCCGTGACGAATGGATATAGGGTTTAATTTCAAGTTTTCCTTTTTTTTATCACGTAAAGATAATATTCACGGATAGTCTCTTAGTCGGTTTTTACGACACCCATGGGATGAGATGGGGTGGTGACATATTGTATTCTTACTCCATCACCACACGGAGAACGTACCTTTAACTTTACCTCTATTTTTTTTTACTTTTTAAAAAATGTGATGAATTTAATAATATTATCTCATCTAGTAAAACTAATTCTTAACTTATCTCTCTATAATTCTCTCGCACGTAACAGAGTCGGTGGCAAATTTAATTAAATCCGTTAGCGAAGTTAAGATTGATGATTTTGCGCGTCTTTGCTTACGACTAATAATATTATATCCCATTGTTATACTAACACTATTAAAATATTTTTGAGGGAGGCACAGGACCTCACAAGGTGGCAATATTTGAAGAAGGTATCAGGCAATCCATGTACAGCAGTGGACGTCAATTGGCCATGATGATATAACATTTTTATTAAATTTTATTGTTTTCTTAATTAATTTAGTTATGATTACATAATTAAGTATCTATTAGTGCTTCCTACTAACCAAACGATAAAAAAAGCTTAAATCTAAGTAAAGCTGTCAGTACTAGACAACTGGTAAAACAAACTTTCAAATAAAATTAACTAGGTAAGTACTTATAAAATGAGGCAGGGATCAAACCTGCGTTTGACGTAGTTACCATTCCTGATGTATTCCATATTAATTTTATTCATTAGCAATAGACAGCAAATAAGCAATATTATATTGTAAACCATCCAAAGCCTATAGATACCATCATAGTACCTAGTAATGTATGCTATACCTATACCTACTATTAAGACTACTATAACAAAACTACAAGCGTAAGCTTTAAAATTGTTGTACCTATAAGTTCAAATACAAAACTTCAATGTATTCCAAATGTACACAGATAAAATAAACAATAGAGAAGGAATGAACAACTAAAGATAAAAAGACAAAGGGTCAGAGCTCGTATCGATTCGGTCAGCGCTTCTCTATGCGCGCTGTATTTAATTCTGTCCTGCTTTAGGATTCCGTACGTGGCTGTACAATGTGTGAAGGTAAAATGGAAGATATGTTTTGAAAATACGATTTAGAAAACTAGAAGAAACTTTGTACCTATGTATGTGTTTGTAACTATGTATTTTAAACTTTATATTTTTTTGTTTTGTTTGTGTGGTGACGGAGTAAGAATACAATATGTCACCACCCCATCTCATCCCATGGGTGTCGTAAAAACCGATTAAGGGACGGATGTCCTTACGAAATAAAAGGAAGGAAAAATTTAAATTAAGCCCTGTACCAAATACCAATCCGTCTGGCCAGCGTAGTATTAGTAGGCCAAATATCCCTCCGTCACGGGAGGAGGCCCATCCCTGCCGTGGGACATTAATGGGCTGTTATTATGATTTTCATGAAATCGAGTATAAGATTCTTCAGTTCTTGAGTACAAGAAACAAAGTAAGTAAATTAAATAAGAAAACATACGGAACTTATCAATGGCTATAGCTGTATCAACTTGACTATTTATTTTTCAATACACTACAATTTAGAATCGCGCAAAACAGTTAGAATACAAATAAGCTCGACGAATTGTGTTTACTTAGCGAAGAATCGTCTAAGTTCTTACTATTAGTTCATAAAGTTATTTATTTCAAAACTATTTTTACTAATTATAATGTAAAAAATTACCAATATAGTACACGGCAATGTTTACAGCGCCGGATGGAATCTTGTTATAGTTTTTACGACATCCACGGGATGAGAAAGGGCGATCCTGTAATTTTTGTATTTGCAAGAAGATTCAAACCTACACAAACGATAATAGTTATATGATTTACGCTAGTTGGTAGTGTATAACCATATAATAAATCATCTATATCTATATCTATATCTATACTTATAATAAAACTGTAGAGAGATCAATTCTGTACATTGAATATATGTTAAAAATTAATATTGGAGGATGAATGGTGATCGATACTAATGCCAAAAATGCAATCAATAAATTTTTTGTCTGTCTGTCTGTCTGTCTGTCTGTCTGTCTGTCTGTATGTGCACGCATGGGTCAAAAACTACTGAAGGCATTTTAACCAAACTTGGTACAATTGTAGTCTATACTCCCGGGCAGGTTATAGGTTATATAACATAACGCTAAGACACATAGGAGCTGAGCAGTGACGAAAAATTTGAAGCAAGTCGGTTGAAAAAAAGCGCGTTCGAGCTCTTATCATCGCATACGTTGATCATACGCCAAAAATATGTATTACAAAAATAATGGTCTTCAAAAGATGAACAAAAAAGTCCTGAATAGTATATATCTATCTTTTATATATTAGCCACAATAACCTGTTTAATCGTTAGGGTTTTCTTCAAAGTGTATTAAATACATAAATATATTGTAATTTGCATAGACATATCTTTTTTAAACTCCCATATTTCAAAAGTACACTTTAATACCTTATTCATAAAAAATTTTTATAGAAATCGGTTTATAAACACACAAGATTTAGATGAAAGAAAATTTCCAAATGTCGCCGCGCCAGTATGAGTACGGCTGTACGGTTGATTTTTGTTAACGTCCGAAGCGGCCAACCGGTGCATCTATATAATTTCATTCACATTGACTCTTAATGCGAACGGACGTGGTTCTTATTGACTCTTCTCGGAATAAGCGCGCTTTAGATATTAAAATACATAGATACGTACTTTTTAGGTATTAAGTTTAAAGTATTACGTTTTCTCCGTGTGGTGACGGAGTAAGAATACAATAGGTACCATCCTATTGTATTCTTCCAACCACCCCATCTCTTCCCATGGGTGTCGTAAAAACCGACTAAGAGACTATCCGTAAATATTATCTTTACGAAATAAAAAGAAGGAAAACTTGAAATTAAACCCTGTACCAATCCGTCTGGCCAGCGTGGAATTAAAAGGCCAAGTATCCCTCCGTCACGGGAGGAGGCCCGTCCCTGCAGTGGGACATTAAAGGGCTGTTATGATGATGAAATTTAAAGTAGGTAATCTATCTATCTTCTATACTATAATAAAACTGTAGAAGTCAAAATGTCTGTTCTTTTCGAAAATTCAGATAAAAATTATCTATAAAATCTAGAAAAAAGTCAAAAAGCAACACTTACAATTTTTAGAATTAATGTCTATCTGTCTGTCTGTCTGTTTGTTACCGCACATCTTTAAAACGAATTAAAATATAATCTTAAGACCAATACATTGTATTTTAGCCTTTCTTATTAGGCTTAAACTGAGGTATGTTTCATCAAAATCGGATAAGTATTACTCGAGATATCGCTAGATCTCTTTATTAGAACAGCCCAATACAAATCAGGGGTCACATGAAAAATGGATTTGGTTCAATGTTGAATGAATTTAAATTTCGATTCTTTTGTTCACGAGATGGCGTTACCAGTATTAATCATAAAATAAATGAGTTTTTAAATAATCTATTACTATTATATTATTAAGTGCTATTAATAAGTTATTCCTTTTAAATGTTAATAAAATTAACCAATTATAAGTCTTATTAAATTAAATCAATTATAAGTTTACTTGATTGTTATATTTTTGTGTTTTTCGTAATTGAAACGCAATTTAATTAAATATACATTGTATTAGTAAGCTATTAATCTAAAGTATCAATTATTCTTTTGGTATTAATTTAGTTAAAATGTAGTAGTTACTGGTCAACGTAAAAGTATGCAACAGACTCCACCTGTTTCTATTAATGTAAATAAATACAAATACAAATAACCCTTATTAGTTAATCACAGGTACAAAACATCTGATAAAAATAAATAGTCTTTCCCTGTATTGCTAATATTGGCGTACAAACTTAATTTTTTAAAGTTAAACTATACCTATACTTAATCATAAATATTAAATTGAATTAAAATAACATTCCTTTTCTCACAATCTTATTATAACTGCAATTATAACATACTTATATAACTATTTAATAATTAATAATATATGGGTATAATATAACAGACAACATAATAAGTAACACGTTTTTTCTTTATAAAATCATTTTACACAATGTTGCTATTTGTCAACATTAAAAAAATACAAAACTAACAATAAAAAATAAAAATACAATCACAAATCATTAAATTATTATTGAAAGTGTTTCTGTTTATTTTATTAAGTAATTCAAAAATACTGCACGCAGTTTATTTTTTGCTAGATGGTAAAAGGTGTTAGGTACAATAATTTATTTCAGCATTTTTTTTACAAAAGACAAATCACACACTAGCCAATTTAACGGACACAAAGAACATCCAGACTAAGGACAATAGTCTGTGTATCACAATTGTCCTCCATGGGAATCGAACCCGCGACCTCATGCACGCCAGCCATGTAATGGCAGGTAATTCTGCCGCACCATAACGTGGCGTGCAAATGTATTCATTCATAATTAATTAGCGATTATCCGTGTGGTGACGGAGTAAGAATACAATATGTCACCTCCCCATCTCATCCCATGGGTGGCGTAAAACCGCCTAAGGGACTATCGGTGAATATTATCTTTACGAAATAAAAATGAAGGAAAACTTGAAATTAAACCCTATGCCAATCCGACTGGGTATTAGTAGGCCAAGTATCCCTCCGTCACGGGAGGAGGAGCGTCCTTACAGTGGGACATTAATGGGCTGTTATGATGAAAAGCGATGTCATTTATTTTAACTTACAAATTTGACAACAGATGGCATTGTGCCTGTGACGTCATTTTCAGTATCGCGGTGTTAAGATTTTCCTTGAAAGAATGACGTTCGCTCATGTCTTTCAGTATAAGTTTAGACACAGTCTTCATAGATATATGTATATTATTATGATAAATAAATAGATCTGTCTTTGTAAAGGTCTGTTTTTGAAAAGGTTTTGGTTCGTTCGTTAATTTTACAATTCGTTTGTAGGTATATCTGTTTGTTATAAGGTTTACAAAACGATTTTTCAGTATTAAATCGAATTGCGAAGTAAGTAACATCCGCCACGCGAACGAAGTCGCGGGCACAACAGCTAGTTTATTAATAAGTTCGTAAAAACTAGCTTTAAAGAATAAATAATCGACTGATTTGAATACCGAATCCTACATTTTTTCGTTTAGGTATAAGTTTTTTTTACTTCTAAAACAATTTATGTACACATCTCGGTGAAGAAATTGTAGTCGCAGTTGTATACGGCTGCTGCTTTGCCCAAAATAGTGGCTTCGATCCTTACACATAATAATTGTTTGTTCGATCTACAAATACTTAGCCTTCATTGTGTGATATGGCCGTTGTAAATTGATTTTCCAATAAGTAGTTATGAACGTTAAAGAAGGTCTGCAGAAGTGACTATCAAACGAGTGATTCAAGTTCGAAAATAAATAGTTAGGTCGTAGTATCATAAATGATTCTCATTGTTATTTTATACCAATGTTTATTTGTTGTTGTATTTGATAGTTGTTATTGACAATATAAATATAGGTTTAGTTTTATCCTCTTTTTTAAACATATTTCCAAACGCAAATAGATTAGAGATAGAAATTGAAAATATTAGATATTTTGTTGAATATTTTGGTGTTATTAAATGCGCAGTCACGAATTCTAAAATGAAATTTTTTGAAATTTAAATACTAAAAACTATGAAATGTATTTCGAACAAATACAACTAGTTTTGGAAAACTTTATGTTTTGTGTTTTTGTAATAGAACTATGGTTTTGAACAATGAATAAAGTATGCATAAACTATGAATAAACTGCTAACGCAGATAAACTATGCACACGATATAAAATGTTTTAGTTACGCAATACAACAAGTAGGTAAATAATCGTATTTTGATCGTATCTATCTATATCGTAGTTTAAAAGTAATTTCTGAAATGCAAGTCATTCTTGTTGCCAGATCGAAGAGGACCTCGAAAGTCTAGGTAGTTCTAAAGTTATTTAAGACCTGAGAGAAAAGCGTATACTATTTTACGACACACGCCTTACTGCAGTCCAGTCCCATTGCTTTCGTGAACCGCTGTTATGGGCTACATACGGTCTCCGGGGCGTCTCGGCACCCTCCTGGTTCTTTATGAGCGACAAAGCGACAAAAGGACGCCATGCAGTGCTGACGACCTCGGTGGCGCGCCGGTAAAGCCAGCGGCTGCCGCGCATGAGGTTGTGGGTTCGATCCCCACGCAGGACAATAATTTGTGAGATCCACAAATTATTGTCCTGAGTCTGGGTGTTATATGTGTCCGTTAATTGATGTTTGTAAAAGTCCCCGCGACACAGGGCATGATCCCTAGTGCGGGAGTTGTCATTTAATAAAAGAAAAAAAAGAAAAGAAAAAAGAACTATTTAATTATGAAAGTCATCTGAAACTCCACTAGTATTCAGGCAATGCTGCTGTAAAAAAACATTAAATTCTAAACATAATAGTGATATACATAATGAACATTAACCCATATACATCACAAATTCCCTTCAGCAATAAATTTTAATTAAGCAACACTTATTCAATAAAAGGGCACTAAATCAATAAAACACTGTACCTTTTAAAACTTTCAGCGTCGACATGACAGGGGATTAAATAAACATGGGATTAAACAACAATCCCCACAGAAATAAAAGGGTAGAACAGTTATAATCCCCACTAGGGGTAATTAATTTCTACTTACTAGTGTTAATTTGCCCTATAGTATAATTGGAGCAAATATCACGCGGAAAGTTATGTGTTATATACGGCTCTGGAGAGTGGAAAGTATTATTTTTAATATTTTGTTTACGATCGTCGACATCTGTCAAAGAATAACGCAGGTGTCCAAGGGCAGCTCACCGAGGACAGAATCCTCGCGTGGAGCAAAGGGGCAAAAGCTGGCTTGATCCAGATGTTCAGTACCCATTGATATCAACTTTACAGATTTGGCTTGTTTGACATTAATTTGTTCGGTTCCGATTGAATAATTTTTTTTTGTTAAATCATTGATTAAATGGAGATAAATTAATAGGATAAGCTGTATTCAATCGCGCTACAGACAAGAGCTACATTAATAGTGTCCTTTAAAGAGGGGTCTTTTTCCTTTTGGAACTTGAGGAACGAGTCTTTTGTCTGTTTAAGAATATCTTTTTCTTCTCGCAAGGATACATTTCAAATTTATTATTCGCAAAGGACACCAGGGCTCAAGACAATCCTTTCGGAATACACAAAAAATAAATTATCTAGACACCTTGTCATTGTATTCAAGCTTATATCGTTAGCACACCTCGAAGCTTCGTAGGACAACAATTTCCATGTTAAATCACAGAAATTATAGTCCCTGTTGTCTATCCTTTTGCTTTCGTATGTCACGAAGTGTAAATGAGGGTACTCCAACATTTATTTGAGTTTAATTTACTAAGTGTCGTTTGTTGAACTCGCTTTGAAGGACCAATGGTCAAAACTTTTTGTAGGTTACGTTTGTCACTTCTCCATTGGAAGTGACGTTACGGAAAATTTGTGTGGGAATTTTGATCTTCTTTTCCATGTTTTATTTTGATGCTATGATGTGAATGTTTCTTTATATAACAATCACATAGGTAAGTATAGATTTTTTTTTTTTTTTTTTTTATTCTTTTTTTTTATTTAGAGGCTTTTACCTTACAAAGGTATGCTAGCCTCATCATATCCTAATATTAAATAATTCCACCATCAAATAATCCTAATACTAAATATTATTAATAGAAGAGAGAGCTAGTAATGCAAAAACCATTTGGTATATTAATTTTGCTTCATTAGAGTCGGGTAAAAATAATGTTTTAACAAATGCTCCTATGTCATAATTGTTAACTTTTAACGCTTGCATTACTAGTTCTCTCTCCCTTCTGTTCTTTTCACATTCCATTAGGATATGTTGGACATCATCAACCTTATTACACATTTCACAGTTTGGTGAGCTAACTTTTTTCATAAGATATCCAAACTTACCACATGGAATGTGACCAGAACGTAGTCTAAATGCCATTACAATCATTGATCTTGTCATTTTACTATGAGTAAACCAGGGAACTGGTGGAGGCTGACTCTGCACCGTTCTGTACCATATACCCTTTTCTTTGCTCCTTTCAAAGTATAGATTTTAAATAAAAGTAAACGTGGCGTATACTTGGAAGAGGTCTATGTCCAGCAGTGGGCATCGATTGGCTGATATGATGATGATGATGAAACGTGGCGTCTCTGGGAGTAATTCTGTTTGAAATCCATAACCCTACTGATTTCGCGATTCTTCCTAATTTTCATTTCTTAGTTATCCCCCCTAGTCGTCTCAATAGTTAGGCTACCTGAGTCCACGGTGTTCAAATTTCCTCATTGCTTTGGAGTGTTGAGTTGAGTTTGTCTTTATGCGGGTTTGAACTGAACTCTAATATTTAATTCACCAACTTTATCCTCAAACTCTTTTACAAAATATTTAATGTTACAATTATATGGAGGCCAAAAATATTTAATGTACGGTATGAGCCTGTGAGGCCTTGTAATGGTGACTGAAGGTTTCATAATAACGATCACTCGTTGTTTACTTTCCTGGCCAATATTTTTACCTAAAATGTATAACTTAAAAATAATCATAATTATTTTTGATAAAATTTCAAACAGACCAAACGTGACCCTGTAAGTCAAGGCCTAAGTTCTTATGGCACAAACATTAACCCCCTTACTCCTTAACGTCTCTTAAATTTAATTACTGTTTTATTAGCTTTTAGATTTTTCTTAGCAAAACCAACCTTATGCCAAACAAAACCGTAAGAATTTAAGCTAATCAATTGACTAAAATTTAAGTGGCGTTTATGAGTAAGGGGGTTAAAAACACTCAAATTAAGAACCTCCTCTTTTTGAGAGACGATTCAAAACACCTACAGGTATATGTGTTAAAGTTACACAATCTAAAAACTTTCGCTCCACTTTACCTTAAGATTGCATTCAGTAAAATATACGGTACCGTTCACAGTTCCTGGTCTGAGTCTTATACCATTTAGAGTTATTTCAAATCGATACCTTTACCAATGAAGTTCATTTCGAAAAATACGAGTACATACGTGCATTTGTATGTACGAGCTATCGTTAGTCTAGGTTCAATTATTATGAGAATAAAATTCGTAGTAAATCAGCTTAGGTCGTATTATAAATGCTCATTATGGTAGCAAATGACCCCCTTGCTCATAAACGCCTCTTAAAATTTAGTCAATTGATTAGCTTAAATTCTTACGGTTTTGTTTGGTTTAAGGTTGGTTTTACTAATAAACAGTGATTAAATCTAAGAGCCATCTATGAGTAAGGGGGTTAGGTGGTAAATTATACACATGACCAAACATCCATTTAAAAAATATAATAGCTAAATATAAATAAACAAAACATAAGCAATATTGAAACAAATGACCCGGTTAACAACACCAACACACTAAATATCTGCAGTATTGTGTACTCTGAAAATTTAATAAGATTTCAGCTATATGGAAATTGCTCGGGGCAAAATTCACTGTAAGTGCACCTTTAATACTGTATGAACTATGCGCAGTTTTTTTATGTATAACTAACTGCAAAAAGTATCGTTTGTTGAACTAAGTAAGTGTGGTATTATAAGGGATAGTTATTTAAACTGTCATGGTCACATTCACTGTTAATTAAACAACAAACATTTGTTCGTAAGAATTAATAACCGCAAGTACTTCAGTTCCTCCGTGATCATGGCGCTTGTAACAGCGTCGAAATATCGGAAACTCAACAACTATAAACATGGTAAATATCCCGATAGTTCGTTAATTAACAGTATAAGGGATAGCTTCTGCACTAGGTATCGAGCGACACAGGCGTGAGGTCTTTTTACAAATTCAGATATTAACTACGAATATTTCTTTTACTTTAGATTTAAAATACAAAATTAAATACATCCGTGTTGTTTGTGACGGAGTAAGAATACAATATTATGTCACCACCCCATCTCATCCCATGGGTGTCGTAAAAACCTACTAAGGGATTGTCCGTGAATATTATCTTTACGAAATAAAAAGAAGGAAAACTTGAAATTAAACCCTTTACCAATCCGTGTGGCCAGCGTGGTATTAGTAGGCCAAGTATCCCTCTGTCATGGGAGGAGGCCCGTCCCTGCAGTGGGCCGTTATGATGATTTCTTTAACTCTAATCCACAAAAGCTTTTCTCAATTACTAAAACCTTTTAAAAGCACTTCAAGCAGGATATCCTTTTAACCGAACCATCAAGCATTACATCGCACCTATACCTACTATAATATCCATTGTATGTAAGTACATATTGATATATCGTTTATCGTCGCGGTCCATTGCTGTTTCACAAGACAAATGGATATAACACACGCGCAGTTTAACAGCGTTGTATACTGTACTATGTATTTATATGTGGGTAGTTTGATTTTAGTATGGTGGTGTATGGGATACTGTTTTGTTAATTAGAAGGTAGTTTTGCAATACATTGTATATCAATTTTTATTCACAAGAAAAGGAAATCGGCTATGTCGGTATACCATTCAAAACAATTACTTTTCCGATACAAAAGATTGTCTTTAACCGGGATGTAGTTTGAATCCATTAATTTCATATCTCTGAAATACAGTCGTCCAACCCTGGTGCTAGAGTTGTATTTTAAAAGAAAAAAATGTTATTTTGACACGCTCAAGCGTAGCTTAACTTTCAATGAAATGCGGTATAGAGGTACCGACTACCGAACAACGATTCCATAGGATTCTTATTTCTAAAAAATATCACTTTTTATTGTAAGCTAGAATTCATAACAATTCGCTTAAAGATTTTTGATTACTCACATCTTTGCGATTTGAGTCGAAGGAAATACTAGTCGTTATAACTAATAACATAACATTTATTGTTTGAGAAAAGAAAAACTATCGAGACAATAACAATGAGATTGATAAATGGAATGACTGATCAAACTGAAAATAGCTTGCGTTGCTACAAAATTGTGCTTATACATTGTTCTGACAGAACAAAACATGTATAGAGTTGATATCTTATCAATTATTTTTTAATAAATGACATTAACTACGTTAGCTTAACACTTCGTATACAAAATCGTATTAACGCGCAAGAATGAACTTTAGACTAAAAAGTTCAGTTTTTCTCGTAGCCGCCAGGACGAAAAACTAAGCTTTATTTAAGGTATCTTATTTCTCTGAAGAGACGCAGAATATGAATCTACTCTCGTGAATTCACATCCCGCAGGCCCTATGTGTAATTATTTTAAGCATATTTCTGCAGAGAGAATTGAAGCATCGTGTTTCTTCCTCTCCATGCTTCTTTGATGACAGCTTTTGCAATACAGTAAAGGTATTTCTTACCCTGAATAAAAAAAACTGACGTTACTTGTATGTGTAAAATATCTTAGGCAGCTCAGATATTATAATGATCGTTCTTATAGTACGGCTTCCGAATTAACCAACAAAAATTAAACCATACATATTCTTGCTTTAACTAGAAAAGATTTCGTCTATTCCAATTCGTCTTTACAATTTCCAATAACCATCGATTACGTATCAAAATAATAAATCAGTGCATCATGTGTTTCCTAAATTTTGTAAAAATAACACCACTCCATACTTTTTATTACTACATTAGCGCAATATGCGTTGAACCTCCCGAATGTGGGGTCATTAGTCACACGTCACTCGATCTCACAAAACTAAGTTTTTTTCCCCACACGTATCACATCAAATGTTCTCAGTTCGACACACTGCAATATTGCGATCTATCAAATGAGTTATTGAACGATTTACGACATTATATATCATTTTCTGATCATATTAACTATCTACAAAAAAGTAAGAGAATATTATTGGTTTGTGTATTATACTTTTGTAACTTTGTTTGAGATTTATTTGTAAGTTATAGATCAATATGATAACAATATACTTACCTAATATTTCTCACACATTTACATGGCGCCATCTAGTCTTAAACTAAGTAGAGTTTGTAGTTTTAGTACTAGACAACTGATAAACATACATAGAAAATGCCCAGACTAATAAAAACAATCGTTTTCATGCACACAAAGGTTCATGCATCACCACAATTTTGTAAAACGGATACCTACTCTAAAGTTTTCATTACTACATTAGCGCAATATGCGTTGAACCTCCCGAATGTGGGGTCATTAGTCAAACGTCACTCGATCCCACAAAACTAAGTTTTTTCCCCACACGTATCACATCAAATGTTCTCAGTTCGACACACTGCAATATTGCGATCTATCAAATGAGTTATTGAACGATTTACGAGCTTGTATATCATTTTCTGATTATATTAACTATCTGCAAAAAAGTAAAAGTATTTTTGATTGGTTCGTGTATTATTTGGATCTTTGTTAAGTCATAACTTTGTCTTTGTTTTGTCTGTTATTGGTAATTATGGATCAATATAATAATAATAGAATATTTCATTCACACTTATACAAACTAAGCTGTGCTTGTAATGTGAGTACTTAGGTACTATGTAAGAACATACACAATAAAGAAAACTTATCTGTAACGTATATGCAACTATAATACCAACAATCACCTACAACATATACACAACTATACTAATGCAAACAATCAATAAATTCATGCTCACAAAATATTTATATTCAGCAAAATCAAACCCAAGACCTGTCTGTAGCAGCCATGTACCTTCACCATAAACACAACGCCACAAAATCCGACAAAAATTTAGTTTTTAGGGTTCCGTACCAGTTTTGAAAAAACGGAACCCTTATAGGATCACTTAGTTGTCCGTCCGTCCGTCTGTCCGTCCGTCCGTCCGTCCGTCTGTCTGTCAAGACCATTTATCTCAGGAACGCGTGGAGGTATCAAGCTGAAATTTTCACCAAATACTAAGGCTTGTTGCCTCTTAGTGCCGTAAAAAAAACAAACTGCTAATCCAACGCAATCAAGAGATATTGCCGTTTTTGTCGAAAATTTAGAGGGGTAAAGGCAAAAACCTACAGGGTACTTCCAGTCTACCTACAAACTTGAAATTTGGCATGAAGCAAGGTCTTGTTGTACATGTAATGGGAAAATTCCGAAAACCTTAAATTTTTACTTCAATCATATTATATTTTGATTTCATAGAATTTTGGCGGGAAAGCTGAGTCACGTGACCTGTGACGTCATAGAATTTTGGTCACGTGACCCGTGACGTCATAGAATTTTGACAGATGAGTCGTGACGTCACAGAATTTTGACAGATGAGTTGTGACGTCACAGAATTTTTGACAGATGAGTTGTGACGTCACAGAATTTTTGACAGAATATGATTTGTGACGTCATATTATTTTGGCGGGAAAATATATTTTGACAGCTAAGTCGTGACGTCATTGAATTTTGACAGATGAGTCGTGACGTCACAAAATTTTTGACAGATGATTTGTGACGTCATATTATTTTGGCGGGTAAATATTTGAGACCTCTGTCACTTTGACAGCTGTCACTTTTGACAGCTGTCAATGTTGACAGATAGGCGTGACGTCATAGAATTTTTGACAGATGAGTCGTGACGTCACAGAATTTTGGCGGGAAAATATATTTTGACAGCAAAGTCGTGACGTCATTGAATTTTTGACAGATGAGTCGTGACGTCACATAATTTGTGACGTCATCGTATTTTGGCGGGAAAATATTTTTTGACAGCTGAGTCGTGCCGTCATTGAGTTTTGGCGGGAAAAATAGTATTTAAACAGCTGAATCATGACGTTATCAAAATTTGGCGGGAAAATAAATAGGTTTGTACGGAACCCTCGGTGCGCGAGTCAGACTCGCACTTGACCGGTTTATTTTATAATAAAAATACTGACTTCATTCATTGTTCATGAAGAGCTGATGTAAAAAGCCTTTGTCCAGCTATTGGGGTAAGCTCCTGATACCAAATCTACTAGGTATCATAACAGCCCATCAATGTCCCACTGCATGGACGGGCCTCCTCCCGTGACGGAGGGATACTTAGCCTACTAATACCACGCTGGCCAGACAGATTGGTATAGTGTTTAATTTCAAGTTTTCCTTCTTTTTATTTTGTAAAGATAATATTCAAGCATAGTCTCTTAGTCGGTTTCTACGACGCCTATGGGATGAGATGGGGTGGTGACATAATATTGTATTCTTACTCCGTAAATATTAGCTATATTCTTACATTTATGAAATTTAAATCCGCAAACTCTGTCATGTAGCTGCCAAGCAGATTATACTAACCACTGTACCAATGGGTAATTGGTTACTATATTTACTCCTTGTTTTCAAGAGAGTCTATTTCAAAAGTTAAAAGTACCTTACTATAAAATTCTCCGTACCGTATCGGAATGCCTCGTTCAGGTAATATACTGCTAGTTCTCACTATCGGAATGGTTAATTTAAACCGATTCCACTCTTTGTAAAAATGCGAATTTATTTTACTTTGAGAACTTTTCTGAAATTCTTGTTTTTAATGTAAGTCTTGTTTCGAAATGAAAATTGAAATTTTTGATGGATTTTCCTTTAAGCAGTTGCTACAGAAAGGAGTAATAACTTGTTGGTGCCTTCGCTGAAATAGGTATTTAAGCGAACGTTGGGCGAGGCATGAAAGAAAAACAAATACTGTAGGAATATACCTACCTAGGGGAGACCCCTCATACGGTGGACCGACGTTAGGACGGCGGGAAGCCGATGGATGAGGGAGGCACAGACCGCACAAGGTGGCAATACTTGGAGGAGGCCTTTGTCCAGTTGTGGACGTCGATTGGCTGATATATTATGATGATGATGATACCTACCTAATAGATTAGGTGTTGTTTAACTTTTGTAAACTAAAATAAATTTCATCTTGTCATCATCCATGTGACAGAGGGAAATTCGGCTTACTAATACCACAGTCCGTGGTGACGGAGTAAGAATTCAATATGTCACCACTCCATCTCATCCCATAGGTGTCGTAAAAACCGACTAAGGGACTATCATCTTAACGAAATAAAAAAAAATAAAAACTTGAAATTAAACCCTGTACCAATCCGTCTGGCCAGCGTGATATTAGGTAGTAGGCTAAGTATCCCTCCGTCACGGGAGAAGGCCCGTTCCTGCAGTGGGACATTAATGGGCTGTTATGATGAATACCACAGTCGGATAGGTTAGGGTAGAGTTTTCATGTAAATTTTTCCTTCTTTAGTATATTTGTAAAGATGTTTTTGTATATTTCGATTTCGCTACTACTCGGAGAGAATATAGTAAATAAAAAAGTACCATCTTAAGAGCGGTTGCACACTAAGTCCGATCCGAATCCGATCCGATCGCGTCAATATGTCATTGTCAATATACTACTTATAATATATTATACAAAAGTATAGGACCGAATTCGTACATTACTTTACGCTTAAATACATTGTCATTGTAAACGAATAGGTAAATATATTTCATTGAATGAAATAAAAACTGTTTACTAGCATCACAAAAATAACACGATAAATTATAATTATTACTTGATCGGTATTACGTATAAAATTTGTCTAGTGATAACTCGGCTAGTGCTGCTTGAAGTGCAAATGTTAAGTTTCGCTGATTTTCAGAACGTTGTACAGTATTTCAGTAGCCACAAACGTACTTACCTAATATTACTAGTTTGTCTATCCGTCTATCTACGATAGAATATTTGACGACATCTGTGTCGCAGTCGGTATATTATGCTGCTATGCAGAGGTCTCGGGTTCGATTCCCGCTCAATGCATAATATGCATTGAGCGGGAATCGAACCCGAGACCTCTGCATAGCAGCATAATATACCGTTCAGAAGCTACAATAGTATTTTCATGGAATCCGTTCAGATTCGTATCGTATGTAGTGTGCAACCACTCTTATGATCACAACAGGAAAGATACCTGACATTATTTTTAAAAATGGATACCAAATAGCAAGCGATATTTCTCCGATAAATATTTATAGGTATTTATGATTCATATCTACTATTGTTTATGGTAAAGATAAGATGGAATGTGTTGTTATGAGAAATTGTAAGAATAACTGTAACAATAAATTATGTAACTCTTTGACTGTATATGTAACTGTACACAAAAGCATATCTACCAAATTTCAACAGCCATCCAACAGGTAAAATCTTGGCCTGTAGTACCTAGATGCTTTAAACACATTTCAGGTTTTATGTTAAGACTAGCTTTTGCCCGCGACTTTGTTCGCATAAAAGGCGGGGTAACACTGTTCCCCTTTCCTGGACACGAAAAAAAAGCAAAAAACAAGCCTATATTACTCTCTATGCCTTCAACTATGTCCACTTAAAAATCATGTCAATTCGTCGCTCCGTTTTGCCGTGAAAGAAAGATAAACAGACACACTTTCCTTATTAATATTAGTATGGATTCTCCTTTTCTTTTCGTAGAAATACTTTCTGAAATCTTTCTCTTACACGACTTTCACGATGCCCATGGTATGACATGGTAGTCTTATCATGTGTTCTTATTCTCATCACGTAATTCCCGTTTAATAAACTCGTTTGTGTTTCGAATTTGTGTAATTTGATTACTTTGCATACGTGAGCGTAGGATTTTACTCAACACCAAATGTCTATACGCTTCAGCACAGCTCAGATCAGTGAAGTAAGATTCCCAAGTAAACTATTTTATAATGTCTGTGTGGTGACGGAGTAAGAATACAATATGTCACCACCCTATCTCATCCCATGGGTGTCGTAAAAACCGACTAAGGGACTAACCGTAAATATTATCTTTACGAAGTAAAAAGAAGAAAAACTTGAAATTAAACACTATACCAATCCGTCACGGGAGGAGGCCCGTCCCTGCAGTGGGACATTAATGGGCTGTTATGATGATGAAACTTCCTTTAATTCCCATCAACACAACAATATAATATTTATGAATTTCTTATAATATTCCAGTGGAATGAACCAGGAAACTATCACATTACCACAAAGGGAAGTTAATAGATTTTCTTCTCGTATCTCGTGGCAAGGATGCATAATTTACGAGCGGTCTCTAATCGCCTAGGGGCTACTAAATTTTTATAATTGAACCTCTCCGCCGACGCCTGCGGAAAGATACTGGATATATTGAAATATTTGCGGTTATACCTTTTGCTATTGTAAATTGAGTAGGCGCTCTTTTTGAATTATTTTATTTTATAAATTAGATTTAGGTTTTAATGTGTTTTTGTTAGAATGTGTGTTGAAAAATAATGTATTCAACTTACCTGTGTATTTAAGTAGCGGTTATAGTATAATAATATGTCACTGAAACGTCTGAGGCTCAACGCAAATCTTTGTGTGTGAACATGAGTATTTGCATTGGTCCAATTGTTTTTTTGTATAACATATATTTTATGTATTTACACATTAACAGTATAACTAGGTATGTTTAACTACAGCACAAACTCTAGCTTAGTTTGAAACAAGTTGACGTTCCATAGAATTTGTAAGAAATTTTATAAGAATCGTATTTTACAAAAATTGTGTAAAATCAATAAATGTTTAAATGAGAAAAATAAGAGTTTTTTTTACCCTAAGACTTTTATATACGTAAATAAGTATAGTTAAAGAAACAGTAGGTACGATGTCATGACCTCACGCAGTCAGGTATAAATCAATAGATGTCCAAACTTCTGACCGACCCACGTTCGATACACCGAATGAACATTACTCGACATTGTTTTTGTTAAGATTTATTGTTACACTATTGAATTAGGTATTGTAAGACATTTTATGGAATTAAAGTGAAATAGATTATTCTGTGTTTTGCGGTGAAGAGTAACTCTTTTATTTTTGTTTAAGCAAGACTAACCCCCAGTTTCCGAATGACTGATCAAGTAAAAATCAATTAATCAAGTGTCAAAACTCGTGTCAACTATCATTTTAGTTAGTTACGTACTTTTTAAACAACTGTATCATGTTTAAAAAGCTTGTTATGCACATCTTAGCTAACTTTTAAAAAATGTTAAAAGTTAGCTAAGATGTGCGTTATTACTTATACCAAATTTCATTCTATTAAGTTTAATAATTATTGAAAAAACTAAGAAAACGTTAGTGTGAAAAATCAAACTTCGCATAAAATCTCCATTCAAAACGGCCATTTCTATAATGAACCAATAATAGTGGTAATGGTATTCTAGTGGTTTTAAACACAACAATAAACTTAGTTAATTCGCAAACTGGTCATTAATCACAAAACGAGGAGGTATTATCGTCAATAATGGCGAATAACGCCGCATCAAGAGTCGCGGTTAACAGACCAAACTAAATTTGATTTATATTCCGAAAAGTCCAATGAGCTGTGATATCAAAGATTAAAATGAAATTATTATTTTGTTAAAGGATTTTTTTGTTTATTTGTTTATTCTATAAAAGCAGAGGAGGATTTTATGCTTTAAAGTATTATTAACCAGTTCCCCTGTTCATTGATGATGCTTCGGAGATCCAAAAATGGTTTTCAGAAGTATTAATGCCTACGTACCCGTATTATACGTGTTTGTGAATTCAGCGTTATTTTATTTAAAGAGATATAATGACATTAAGACTATGTAGGACAAAGAATGCAGTCCTCTTTGCGCAGAGAAGCCTACTCTAAATCCCAATTTACACATCGTCAAGTACAGTAGCGAGTTAAGTAGTAAGTAGTTGATTAAGTTGATTTGAATAGATCTCTATCCTATTGTTTAGCGAGTTAAGTACGAAGGAGCCCCCTCTCTCGCGTCTCGCCAAGTTCGGGTAAAAAATCGCAAACTAAATCGGGCTTTAGACGGGTATGATCCTAAGTCATACGTTTCCATGTCTTATTTTTATGTCTTCTAAACTTCTCTTGGGTTTTCTACGTTTGTCAAATTAATTACTTATTAACCTTTTTAAATTAAATCATTCAATCATCTTCAATCACGATACTCCATATCATTCAGCTCAATCCACTTAAGCTTTTATATCACGTAAGTGGTGTTTAAACTTACATAAGCTAACAGCATTTTAGTGCCATTAATGCACTCTGTAAGCATCGGCTATCGGAAGTAAAGTGACCTGTTTAGTAATTAATGCGGCTTCCTGTGCCAAACATACATCGGAATGGCTATCTGCACTTTGGGGAACGCTCGTATGTGTCTATGATTCGTATCATATGTGATGAAAAGCTTATTTTACGGTAATGGCGGGAGTTAATTATGTTTTAAAACTTTCGTGTTTCATTCAGTATGCATTTATTTATTCAAAGTAGTACAATAATATTGTATCTTTTTGACGTCATCTAACACTACTTAATCTAAGTTTATGAATATTTCAAAGTTTAGAAAACTCTACCACCATTTACATTAAACTTACTTACATAAGCTAACAGTATTTTAGTGCCATTATTGCACTCTGTAAGCATCGGCTATCGATTCGTATGTGATGAAACTGCTTATTGTACGGAGTTTATTATGTGTCTGAGTTTGTATGCTCTATTTAATTATAGAATACGATAAAACAAGTGATGGAAAGCGCGAGTAGAGTCTGAAAATTTATGATAAACGTCGCCATCACTTTGACTATATAACCACACAAGTGCGCAAGTTAAAAGAAGCATTTGGCCAGCACTGGAAGTAACTAAATATTCGAATGCATTTTTTTCTCTCTAATATTTTACATGTTATCTTAATTATTTCCCACTAAAAATGTAAAAAGACTTGCTCCACTTACATATTTTGAAGGTTATGCCTTATAAAGTAGTAAACGGAAACTACCAGTATTTTACACAACTACAACTATCAAATAATTCCGACCATAGAACTCATTGCAATATTCCAAACAACCTCACTCTAGAACATAGCAAAATATTTTCCAGAAAGTTCCATCTCAAATCTCAAGAACAAACTAAATTTTAAATATAATGTAATATTGTTACCTCTTCCTCAAGATAAACCAAAAGGAATCTCGACGAATGAAAGCAAACAATATGAATAAAACTGCTACTACTTCACATATTATGATAGTTTCTATATTTACGTAGGGTTGTCTAAAACTATAATATGTAATTCAATTAAAGTTACTATACTTAGGACTAGCTGACCGGTGCCCACTTCGTTGGGTGGCGAAAAAAAACGTGACATTTTTTTAAACATATTTTTTTACTGCTCCACTCCTAATAGACATAGCGTGATACTAGAGCCTATGACACTCCCCGATAAATGGACTATTTAACACAGAAACAATTTTTAAAATCGGTTTAGTAGATCCAGAGATACAACGTTACAAACACACAAACTTTACCTCTTTTATTATATTATAGTAATAGTAAAGATCACACTGAGTATGCTTAAAGGTTAACTTAATCTCCGTGTGGTGAAATCTGATAATAAAGGTTTTCTAACCAACCCATCATAATCAAAGCTTGTTGTGAAAGACAGAGTTTTATGAATAATATGTAGAAAATTACTAGGTTTAGGAGAAAATATTCTAGGGTGTGAATTCGGATTGGAATGTCCTTGACTTTGATTATTATAGCCTCGTCGCTATAGTCGCTAATTTTGACCAGACACACAAACCTCAAATTGGAATTATAATTGTCAACAGCTTTAACCTGCTTAGTTACTGAAATGTGAGTATTTTAAAGACATTCAAAACTGCATTAATTTCAACCCCATCTGTTAAGTACAAGAGTGAAACTGGCTTCATTAATAGGTATACTAAGTTAAGGAAACCGACATTTTTTCGATGGAAATAATAACAAATCTTTAGTGTTAACATAAAAAATATAATATCGTATTATCTTTTCTCTTAGTCGACATTTCTGACTCTTTTCGGATGAGATTAGGTCGTGACATTATAAATTTTATCCTTAATCTGTCATCAAATAAATGTATGAAATGCAAACTGAAAAAAAATAAATGCAAAATAATTAAAAGTTTAAATTAAAATTCATATCAGACAACCCTAATTTAAGTATAGACGGACTTCCCCGCGAGAGTGGTCGCATTCGCAATAGAAACTCATGTAAAACTGACGTTGATTTTGAAGAGATACACAAGAAAACTTTCATATTATTTAATGGTACAATTTAAAATTATTTTGTAAGTGGTCTGAGTAAAAAATAATATGAAGGAATTCTTTGGAGTGGCTTTTAGCGGAATGTTGTCCTACTGAGAGAGGGACTACCCTTCACACATTCAATGGTTCATCCTTTATCGCAGACTTTTTTACGGCAGATTATTATTTCGCATTGTCAACAAATCACATAACTACATTTAGCAGAAAATTGTTTGGCATACACTTATTTCGCATACATTTTAAATCGCATTACATTGGAAGGCAGAAACATCATATCGCAGAAAGTTTACTCTCAAATCGTCTTTTGGTATACTTTCATATCGCATAATATTAATTGGCAGAACCATTATATGTAGTTCGCGTTCGGCGGCCTGTGCCGAGGTTGTAAGGCTCCCGCATCCCATGATTACGTGCCTTTATTCGCTTTTAACCTTAAGTGATGTGGATATTCTCACTCCGTAATTACACGAAGAAGATAAGGCTTAATAAAAACTAAACCCTATATGTCAGATCAATTAACCAAACTATTACACCTTCACATCCTAATACCCGCAATATAGAACAATAAAATAAGATAGCATAGCACTTAAGTAAACCACATAAAACAAAATAAGGCCTTTTAAAATCCTACGGGGTCATTATGGTGTTCTATCCTTAAATTAAAGTAAATAAATAAAGCTGTACACCGCTACGCCCTTAATTTGTACCTGCTGTTGGCATCTTACAGAGATATAGAGTATTTGGAAGTTTCAAATTTTATTTGAATATTTTATTAACCTATTTAGTGTTAGGACTAACTAATGTAAATGTTGGCGATTTAACTAATGTAAATCTTAAAAGTAATAGTAGAGCGACATAGTCAAATTGTGACAAAGCTCCCTAAACAAAGATTTAAAAAAAAAAGTAATAGTAAGAATACAATATGTCACCACCCCATCCCATCGACCACAGGTGTCGTAAAAACCGACTAAGGGACTATCCGTCAATATTATCTTTACGAAATAAAAAGAAAGAAAACTTGAAATTAAACCAATCCGTCTAGCCAGCGCAGCGTGGTATTAGAAGGCCAAGTATCCCTCCGTCACGGGAGGAGGCCCGTCCTTCCAGTGGGACATAAATGGGCTGTTATGATGATGATTAATAATAATTGTAAAAAAATATTGTAATTATATTATATATATGTATTTTGTAATAATATAATAATAACGGAGTAATTTTGGAATGCATCCGGACACACAAAAATAGCCACGCAATGGATACCTGAAGATGTAAGAGCGCTGACGTGACGGCCTGGATGCCTGATAGAGAAACTGGCCAAAGGCCTTTGCCCAGCAGTGAACGTCTTTTGGCTTAGATGATAAAATGAGATGCTTGAATTTTTATATAATATGTTACGCTCAATGATCAAAAATGCTCATTGAGCGGAATAATAGCTCACAACGCGTTGTGGTTACAGTAAAACAGCCACGACGCGAAATTCGTGTTATGGCTCTAATGAAAACGCGCACAACGCGTTGTGGCAATGAAGAAAAGCGAAGACGCGTTCTGAGCATTACTTTGTGTTGACCCCATCACGACGCGTTGTGAGCTATTATTACGCTCGATGAGCGTTTTTGATCTTTGAGCGAAACATATTATAATATTGGATCTCTTCCAGTATCTCTATTAACATAACGTATACAGCGGAACAATTCGCCAGGCTCGTAAATCGTCATAATTGGAGGGCCCCGTAGTCGTACCGAGTAGAGTCCTTACATGGAAGTGGTTCTTCTATCCCTTTCACACAAAGCAAAGCTCATATGAGTAATAAGGATAAAACATATGAGGGTAGTGAAACAAGACGGTCATTTGCAATTATTGACATCAATTGAAGGTGGCAATTGATCAGTGATTTATGTGATTTAAGTAAAGGGCCTTAGCTAATTGATGTAACTGTTAATCTGTGCTATAGAATGTGCGTCTTTGTTTGGTTGTTAATCTTTGGTTGAGTCCTTTTGTTAGAAATGTAACAGACTATTTGACAATAAAGTCAAAGTCAAAAATATTTTTATTTTAAATTAATACAACTTTCGTTTTATATTTTTTGACGTCATTTATACTACTTAATCTACTTAAGTTTAATTACATTTTAAAGTTTAGACAACTTTTACCTTTGACCACCGCCTCTAAAGCGCTAGTAGAGAAGAAGCGGCGCAACAAGCTCTACTGCTGCATATTCGTGACGTCATAAATTTTTAACATTATAGATAATGTAAGACAGAGTCGGTGTTGAGAGAGCCTCAGTGGCGCAAGGTATCCGTCAAACGTTGTAATACCATTGTGGCTGCACGATGTTGTGGTTTTGAGTTCCGTAAGACAATTATTTGTATGGTCGACAGACTATTGTCATGACACTGGATATCCTTTGTGTTAAGTATTCGCATCAAAAACATCCCACATCAATAAAATTAATTTTTAGACTATTATAATATTGTTTAGGTTGCCACCACGTCCGAGGTCCTAACTTCAAGCAGTAATGTAGCAAATGTTTAGGTTACTGTTAAATAGAATAAAATAAGTAAAGGGAACAATAGCTAGTGACATTACAGAGCTATACTTTATCTTTAATAAAAGACAACTCCCGCACTAGGGATCATGCCCTGTGTCGCGGGGACCTTTTACAAACATCAATTAACGGACACAAAGAACACCCAGACCAGGACAATAATTTGTGAATCTCACAAATTATTGTCCAGCGTGGGTATCGAACTCACAACCTCTTGCACGGCAGCCGCTTGCGCTACCGTCGCGCCACCGAGGTCGTCATGATACTTTATCAGTTACTGTCTCAATGTTACAAGCGCACTGCTTTCATATTTACATAGAGTTCTACTTCATCTAGTATGGACTTTCGTGAAATATATTTTAACAAATCTTATTTCTTCCACATACTTAAAAATCAATATTATTAAATCCAGAATAAAAAATACATTATCATCAGTATTTCCGAATGTTGTTTACGAAACCTTACGAGTTAGATCACGAGATATTCTCCTTATCTCTCAATGAACGGCCATGATTGCAACTATTCAGTTTCCCCCAGTATCCCATTGTTTCGAGGACACAGGGAAAACACAAACGTTACGATATAACGTTTGTGTTTGGGATTAAAAATGTTACAAAGATTATGTTTTGTTTACTTTTCTAATGGTTTAGTTACGTATTTAAGTCGTATGGTATTATGATTATCCTACCAATTGTTCCGAACAAGTCCTAATAACACGTTATTCAATTATTACAATTTTTTAATTTTTTGCTTATAAATCCTTTAAATTTAAAAAAACGTCGAGTTTCAAATGTAGTCGTTTATTTGTCCATGTGATGATACATATTTTTCACTGGCCCTCTGTTATTAAAAACTGACTGTAATGCCAGAACGTTGATACCCAATATAAGACGAAGTTTCATAATTGATTTACACACTGCTATTCCGTATGGATTCTAGAAAAAAACACAAATTAAATATAAACAAAATTATCTTACATTCAAAACACAACTCTGTATTCAAATACGCACAAAATCTAAGAAAATTAGAATATTGCATACACGCTTAAGTCTTACATTACTAAACCTAACAACGGAAACGAAAATTCAAAAAACCACCAATTTACCTAAACGTCTCGACATTAATGTCGTCCCATTTCTTCAAACAACACACGCAAAGCCGTGCAAATACTAAAAGAAAATTCTTAACATAACGAAAAAGCAAAAAAAAAACTTTTAAGAGAATCAGCAGAATACAGATAAACAGAAAGGAAATGTCTTAAAGATATTTATCGGTAAAATATTCGTTTGTGGCTTGGGTGGGAGCTCATAAAATTGTAAGAAAAGTAAGGTTTTGTCTCTTCCTACAGTGTGGTGGCATGTTAAGAAAACTTTACATAATCAGATGCCATCGACAAACGGTTAGAAGGTTTTGTATACGTTTTGAATATACTTTGCTTTTGTAGACCTTGTCTTTTCATTCCGGTGAAATGAATATGAAATATAAGGTTTGTTGTCTGTGTAATATAGTTTTGTTTTTGTAGTAATTTAGAATGTCACAAATAAAATTATCTTTAAAATTATTTAATATTTTTAGATGTCAACCAATGGCCGTCCAATGCCTGACAGAGGCCTCATCTAAGTAAATATTTCCCTAACCTTGCGCGATCCTGTGCCTCCCTCGTCCATCGGTTTCCCGCTTTCTTAACTACGTACTTCTTAACTACCTCTGTGGCGTAGTGGTTATATAACATGACTGCTACGCAGAGGTCACGGGTTCGATTTCCGCTCATGGCAAATCTTTGTGTGCATGAACATGATTGTTTAGGGCGCCTTCAAATTTGCCGCTAAGTGTCGCGCGGAGGCAGCGCGACTGCAGCGCTGCGGTCGCGCTGCCGTCGCGCTGCCGTCGCTAGATTTGAGAATGGTAGTGTTGTGTTTTAGTTTTACGATGGACTCAGACGAAAATACACTGCTCTTATATAACTCTATACGTGTTACTATTAAAAAGAAAAAGTATTCTAAACAACACTAGTCGATCGATGAACGAATGCGGGGACGCAGCGCGGGCGTAGCGCTGCAGTCGCGCGTTTTTTATCTCTATGAATTTACAAAACAGCGCGACCGCAGCGCTGCAGTCGCGCTGCCTCCGCGCGACACTTAGCGGCAAATTTGAAGGCGCCCTTAATTCAATTTGCTCCAAAACGAAAATCCAATTAACTCTAAAATCAAAATCTTGGTCAAATAATTGATGTCCTGCGCAGAACTCGAACCAGAAACTTCGTTCCGTACAGTGTCAACCACACCATAAATTTTGAATAAACAATACATTTTGAAAACATTATCTAAACTTTTTACTAAATTCATCAGCGTAAATAGGACTCTGACTCTTTCGCAATACGTACGTACGGCATATAATAACTACCGCTTAAAAAGCTCTTCTACCTTTTTTATTTAAAAAAAACATCATCTACGTCATCATATCAGGCAATTAACCTCCTCCAAATATTCTTACTTCGTGCGGCACTGGGTCCGATTGCGTTTCTCAATTGACTTTAATTAAGAACAACAAAATGAACTTAAATGTAAACTTAAATTTTTAGTACACATGGGTATTACCTTTCCTTTAAATAAGAACATACACTAAAATAAGGCCATCCTAAACTTAATTAGTGATAGTAGTTTTCTTATTCCGATTGCGTTTCGTCTTATTTGACATTTGACTGCCCTTATTTAAGTAGAAGCGGTATAAAAACTGCCTTAATTAAAGTCGCTCGAAATTTTGTGCGAGCTTATTTTAATTTATTTAAAATATAGGTATTTCTTGGATTTTTAGTAACAAAAATGTTTCCTATCAGTGTTATAATTGTGCAAAGAAGGTTAAATGAAGAACATCAACGGTAAGAGGGTTTAAATGTGTTAAAATTACCTAACTGAATGCCTTTGCTCTTTATAAAAAAAGTGCGTTTTTTCTTATTAGTTTACAGACGAAAGAAGGCTTACATATCGGCATTTCAGAGATAATTCTGATCCGTTCGATGTGAATCTGTTTCCATGTTATAAAACAAATTAAAAGATATCACAAGTAAAAACGTAAAATAAGTACGAACGAAAGTAAGACTAAGGGCGCCTTCAAATTTGCCGCTAAGTGTCGCGCGGAGGCAGCGCTGCGGTCGCGCTGCCGTCGCTAGGTTTGAGAATGGTAGTGTTGTGTTTTAGTTTTACGATGGACTCAGACGAAAATACACTGCTCGTAGTGTTACTATTAAAAAGAAAAAGTATTCTAAACAACACTAGTCGATCGATGAACGAATGCGGAGACGCAGCGCGGGCGTAGCGCTGCAGTCGCGCTGCAGTCGCGCGTTTTTTATCTCTATGAATTTACAAAACAGCGCGACCGCAGCGCTGCAGTCGCGCTGCCTCCCCGCGACACTTAGCGGCAAATTTGAAGGCGCCCTTACATTGGTCTGGGTGCTTTCTATGTATAATATCTATGTATTTACAAAAAAAAAGTATTTAAGTATGTTTATCCGTTGTCTAGTATCCATGGTACAAGCTTTGCTTAGTTTGGGACAAGATGGCGTTGTGTGAATGTGTGAGGATTATTTATATTTATAATAGGTACATCCAGCCTCAAGACGTTATGGTCTTTAAAACTTAAGATAATAATTTATGTGACCCACAAACTAGGTCTATTCGCTAATCTACATTATAAACAGTCAAAAACATTAAAGACTTCATATCATTCCGTGTACTAATACTTAATAGCTGATCAATAAAAAGGCATATAAAATAATTATAAAACCAATCTGCAAATCTAATCGCAATGAAACCTGATCAAAAATCGTAAATCCACTCAAAGTTACATAAAACGGTACAGATACCCGACAACTTTTGATTTATACGACTATAAATTATACCAACTTTATAATACTTTCATGTTAATTCAGTAAGGTAGGATAAGTATGAGATTTTACATTTATTCTTCTTTGGAATTGAATTGGAAGGAATTGATTTGATGTGTTTTAAAATGCGTAGGTTTTTTTTTATTGTTGCGGACGAGTAGTTTGTCTCCTGGGACTTGTACAACTTTACGCGGGCTGTGGTGAGGCGGCCCTTAAACAGACATTTAAGTGACTTGCCTCAGGGGCACCCCCTGTGGGGTACGAACCTCGTCATCGACCGTCACTGACACGCCCTCTAGGAGCGAAAAAAATGCGTAGTAGGCAATGTAGTCTTGTATGCGTGCTTAACGTTCACCAAGTCGCAGCTTCTAATCAAGATAATACTAGTTTCCGCCCACGACTTCGCCCGTTGTTTTGATAAAAAGTAACTAAGGTTCTTTTTCACGTTTATACTCGTAATGCAATACTTTGTAAAACGTTGCAACAATTTTCGTATACATTTAATCTTAGAAAATTTTAAAAAACAATATAAAATACATTTTACCTTTCAAAAGTTTCAGTGTAAAACGCCGTATGTTTTAATAACAAGGCACAATATCCAAAACGGGCAATAACAACAGCTCAGAAAGCTATTACATCGGTGGTAGCGCAATTTGAGGCTATTCCACCGTGAAAATAGCCAGCCGGTTTACAATAAATCCACACATACCTTACCATTTGTACGCGAATCCTTTTTTGTGAGTTTCAGAATGTATCTTTTAAGTATTGGGAGTTGGGAGTTTTGGTACACGTATTTCTGTTTCTGACTCGTAATTTCAAGGATAATACTTCAATCGAAGCTATGGACGACGACGTAAGTCTCGTGATGACATCGAAGATCATAATAGTTATCAGATGGAAGGTACCTACTCATATCCAATAGTCGGTCTATACCAGCACAAACGATTAATCTAACTCCAAGCACTAGACGTGTTTAGCTGGAAGGATATTATGTAGTAGGTACAGTATAGATTTTAGACTATTCCGATTTGTACACATAATACTATTCTATACGGGTCTTACTTGTGGTTACTTAGCCTAGATACTAATAGGATAAATACCTAAGTTTTTCTCCGACGTTTCAGCCGACTTGCAAGGGTCGTGGTCGCGGAGGGACTGGAAGTGCGGAGAACGGAATCTATTCTCACTTGGTTAACAATTTGAGTATTCGCCGTCTTGTATTATTATTCGACACACTACACTAATGATAATATCTCCCGGCTTTTCAGCTGCAAAACTGTGATGATTGTATCTAGGCTAAGTAGTTTATACCGCGAGTAAGACCCATATAGAATAGTATTATGTATAGTATAGTATAGTACAGTATAGTTGCTGTTGCCGAATTCTGGGCCGGTACTGTCTATTGCCAATCGACACGAAGAAGAAGAAGTTAGTGACTGGTAAAGTTTTCATTTTAGAAAATTAGTTTAAAGACAGCTTCTCGATAAAAAGTAAAGTGAGTCATTTCTAAGCGTCATAGTGGCTTTTTAACGAGTAGGGGCACTGCAGTTAGCATCTATGTAGCACATACTACAGCTGATTTTCGAAATTTCAACTCGATGTTACAATAAACGTTTTCAATTTTCAATTGGTACTTCGATATTTTCATTCTATATTCCATACGGATTTTCAGTAATGACGAAGTATGCCCATACAACGAAGGTTTTAACTCTAGACATTAATTGCTACAAAAATATCGAGTAGATTCGATTTTTGATAGTGATCGAGTGATGAATGCAGCGCTGTGATGTGAAATGTGAATAATACTAGCTGCTGCTAAAATATATCAACTTGATTAATAGTTGACGTATTTAAAAACATAGAGTTATCCATTTTTTTTTAATTGTTTTGTGATTGTTAGTTGCAGTTGTTGTTCTATGGTGCACGAGGGCGTAGGTTTGAATTTTAAGCTTGAAAGCTTATACAATTCATATACTTGTACTAATCGTCAAGGCATAATCTCATTTAGGTATTGAGTTTCGGACGAATAACCCCCTTACTCATAAACGCCTCTGAAATTTAATCACTGTTTGGCGAGATTTTTCTAAGTAAAATCGTATGAATTTAAGCTAATCAATTGACTAAAACTTAAGAGGCGTTTATCAGTAAGGGGGTGCCTTTCATTTACGATCTATAACATGCAGCTTTCGTTTCTGAATCTAGTTGGGAATCATAACCGCAAATGACCTTTCGTCTTGCACCTACAAGAGTTTAGCGTGCAGTCAAGAAATACAACAATATTAATTAATTAAATTATTGAAAAAAATATTTTATGAAGTCAAATCTCCATGATAAATTCTATACCTATTCCGATTTACAATCACGAATTCTTTAAACCACTTATCCTTACTAAAGTCACAACATAACAAACCATAAATTCTTTGTTATTAAATCATACGCCTGTTTATTGTTATTTCTTCACGTTCACCAAAAGTACAATACGCTAAGAATGTCTGGTTTTCCTCTATTTTGTTTTGCTCGGTGCAGTTTGTAATAATTTGGAGCATGTGGTCTTGGTTTCTTTGAAAGTATTCACGTTTCTGTAACTTTTATTAGGGTTTTTTTTAATAATATGGTAGGTATTATAACAGTGTATTAATGTCCCAATGTATGGATATGGCTCTGGTTATGGTTGGAAATTTGGCCTATTAACACCAGTGTCAGGGCAGAGGAATGGAGCTAAATCATCAAACGTTTTCGGCGCCCACGAGCACATTGTCAAGAGAACCCTGAATAAGAAGAATAGGGTTTTATGCATAAGTTTTTCTTTTTTTTTTGGTAGGTAAAATAACTGTAAGCTTTCCCTAAGTCATAAGTTATCTATTGTTTGCCGAAAATTATATGCCATAATATTCTTTTGCCTAAATTTAATTTGCCCGAATTTCATATGCCATACTTGCTTTGGCCATAATTGTATTAGACATAACGGCAAAAACAACTCAACGGAGACTCGCTTCGCGGATCTCCTACTTCTTGGTGGTATATATAATAAACCTAACCTAACTTATCTAAGTTGAATTGCTCTAAGTCTCTCAGTTTAAACATAATTGAATTATGGCAAGTAAATATTATGGCTAAGGACGATTATGGATAAACAATAAAAGTACAAATGAAATTATGGGCAAGTGGAGGTATACGAGTCTGCTTGTGTACGTACATCTCGTAATATTATGTCTTAAGGTAAAAGTTATCATCATAATCAAACAAATGACGTATACTGCTGGATATAGGCCTCTTTTAAATATTTCCATCTTAGACAGTCCTGTGCCTCCCTCATCCATCGGTTTCCCGCCGCGCCGCCTTAAATAGGTCGTCTGTCACCCAGCGTATTCAGTTCTACGTGTTATTTTCTAGTTAAAGTCGGTAAGTACTATAGAAAATAGCACAGCACTGAATAATATTTAAACTGGAAAATCGGTTAACGCTCGCCACTATACTTAGCGAATGTTAATAGGCTTGACAGTTGCGGTTGTTAATCCTTTCGAAAGCACTTTAATATCCCGTTCAATTCACTATTGATATTCACTTTCATGTATTTAATCCATTACTATAATACCGGGCTATTTTGACCCCAATAATAACACATACCTCTATAAGCGTAACGCATAAACGCCTGCCTTAATCATTAACTGTGCTTTACCCTTATGAAATAAATCAAAACACAGGGTCCAATACAATGGGTCGCTTATGACCCTCCATTCTCGGCTCGGGTCCAAAATGCCACGGTACGTTATTACACGACCTTACTAATTTCAGTAATTATTTATATAACGTGTTAAAGGATGGCTTGTTTTGGTTGGTTTGTTGTATTTTTTGTTAATTATATTTTACAAGAGGGTATGATATTAATCATAGAATAGAATGGACCTATTTTTTTTTAGCAAACCATCACAAGGCGCCCCCGCCTTGTGATGGTTTGTATTTGTGGCGCGCATTGGGATAAGCATATATGTCCAGCAATATATTACCTATGTACTAGCTAACCCGTGCCCACCACGTTGCGCGGCAATAAAAAGGCGACTCTTTTTTAAACATATTTCATTACTGCTCCACTCCTATTTGTCATAGCGTGATACTACATGACACTCTTCGATAAATGGACTATTCAACACAGAAAGAATTTTTAAAATCGGGTCATTAGATCCAGAGATACGATCCCTACAACGTCAAAAACTCACAAACACACAAACTTTACCTCTTTATAATATTAGTATAGATATACTCGTGGATTAACCAGCCTCTTGCCCAAGGTATAAACGAAATAAATTCACTACATAATCATGTTTAATTATTTATTTTTTTCTATTTTGAAGATGTAATTTTTTACATTTGGTACAAACGACAAATCAACAAAACATAGATGCAAGTAAAACACACTTTAGATATTAGTAACTCTATAGTTTATGGCAAAATCAATATATATTTTTAAAATATATACTTAAGAAGGCTCATTCTGTCAAAACCAACTCAGCTGTCGGCGAAGCCTAAAACATTGTTGTTTCACCAAACGTCGCGTGAGAAAGAGAACAACTCATAGAAAAGCAGTAAGAAACATGCACACGCACACGCGCTCGATTGTATTTATTACAAATCAAAATGTCGTTCATAATATAAATATTGTTCTTCTTGATTGTTAGGGTTGACACTAATACTAGCTGTAGGTAGTTACCTAAAAAGTAATAAATCAGGAGTAAATAAAGATAACTAAAATGGATTTTTAAAAAATATTTTATTGTAAGTTTTGTTGCGGAAGACACACCAAGCGAGACATCAATTTATCTTGTAAGTGGTGTAGGTATGACACCGTAAAACATTATATATTTTTTTTTTTAAGTTAAACTGTTTATTCTTGAGGCAGTTTTTTAGACCGTGCATCGTTAATAGGGGTTCCAAGGGTGTGAAGTAAGATATTATTGTGTACTGTATACACAATAATATCTTACTTCACATACAGTACATGAAGTTATTTTTAGCTGGATTTAAAAAAAAAGAAGAAAAATCATATAATTTTCTAATTAAAAAACCGACTTTAACAGGAGTCGGTTAAAAACCATGCTGATTACAATTTCTAAGATTAGTATTAAATAAATTTCTGCAGTTGTCTTCATCATAAGATCATGTTTGTGTAAAGTTGTGTAAAGTTTTCATCAATACAATTAAAATAAGCCCAAACACAAGGTAGCTGCTGTATGCCGTTGAGGTGTTCCCTCGACTCTCGGTGGTCTCCAGGATCTGACCAGTTCTAACTCTTGATTATTTGGTAGTGACGTCAGAGATGCACATGTATGACAAGATTTTACACAATGCGTCCCTACAATTTTCAAGAGATGCCCTCGATTTCTCTGAGATACCGTCATTCAGATCCAGATCTGGTGACAATAGGACCAAATGGAAAGCATACCCAAACGAACAAAAAAAAAATTTTCAAATCGGTCTAGCCGTTTTCGAGAAATCAGGTAACAAACACAAAAAAAAACAAAAAAAAAATACAACCGAATTGAGAACCTCCTCCTTTTTTTGAAGTCGTTTAAAAATAAATAATAATCATAAAATCTGGAAATGATAGTTGATCAGTCATTCAGATAACGGGGCGGGGGTGAGTCACGTAAATATTAAAAAAAATACAAAATGAATTACAAAAAAAAATACAGTTTGTGCAATGTGACAGCCTTAGCTATGCTCTATTGACTATTGTAATAATATGTAGGTGAATTTTGACAGTTGATTTTAGTCAAGAATGTCACTGATGTAGGTATTTTATTTAACTGGTTATGCATCTGATAATAATTGGATCTCTTTGATAAAAGAAATTACGAAACTTCTTACTGGCAAGCGATACGTAATTGTCATAAATGACATAAATTAAAGTTTATTGAAGTTTAAAAAAAAATATTCGGTAACATTCGACGACGGTCGGCTCGCTGTCGTACCTCCTCTCCGCCGACCCGAGGGGTGCAGAAAGTGGAGGCGAGATGCAAGATGTCGATGGCGGAAACGAGCACGGTAAAATTTCCTAAAATGGTTTTGGGAAAAAGGTAATTGCGTACAAACTTTAGAATGTATCTAGTCAATATAAAATTATTTGAATTTTCGAATAAATAATCTATTCCCAGTCCCAAAATATATTTACCTTTATAAACGTTTAATCCTATTTTATTACGCTAAAAGTTGTCATAAAATGTGCATAGAATTATGAACTTTGAAGCCTCATAACTTGTAAATGAATATTTTTTTTACTGTTTTATTAATCAATAAGACTAGATAATAACGAGACAAAACGATATCATCTATAGTTTTGAGTATTTATTATCTAATGAAGGAGGAATTAACTTTCTTTGTTTGTATGGAATTGCGATTGAATTGTTTCCCCTTAAATCATATTGTCTATCTTAAAAAATTAGTCATAGATTAAAAAATCACCAAACATAATTTCGCTATCACTTTCTTTATTTAATTTTTTTTTTTCATTTTAAATTTTCATAATTTTTTGAACCTGTTACTTCAAACACTTCAATTTTTTTTAGGTAGATAGAAATAAAATAAAGACATCCTACTACAGAAACGAACTATAGTAAAAAAAATATTCTGGCTATCATGCTATGCGCCTTTCAATCAGCTCAGTTTGCAGTTTTAATTTTTTTCGGAGAAAATAATATTCCTTTTTAGTTGCTGCAATTGTAACTCTTAAATAAAAAACCTTTTAATTCTTCATACTATTTCTCCTTCAAAGAAACAATATTTGCATTTAAATCGAGTGTTTGTAGCAACAGTTAAACAGTCGTTTAACAACTGATTTACTTATACCATTTATGATACGTATTACATAATAATAATAATAATCTATCATTATTATACTGTGTACAATATAATTTGGCATTCCCATAATACTAAACATTACAATAGTTACATAAATCATTTAAACTCTATAATGTATAATTCCTACGTACAAAAAACTTTTAATTATTTATTAAATCTTACATATCTATTTATACGCCATTTTTAATTGTACTTAGCCAATATCTTAAATAACCAATTACAATGCTATTATTTCTATTTCATAATAATTATTAATATCCAGCTAATTAAAATAATTAACATATACGGTCAGTCATTTCTTTACATAAAATTTGGTAAATTTGAGACTGTTACTCATTCTTTCTTCTACGGTACCATTAAAAATCATAGTCTACAGGGCTTGGTATAAGGTAACTCCAATCTACATGGGAGTCACTCGTTCAGGAACTGTTTCCCTAAGTGTGTAAGTAGATCGTCTTATTGCACCCCCTTCATGTCTATTAGAAAGGTGATGGAGAACTTCTGGCAAAGAATCTCCTTCAGAATGTATCATTGTGTCATCAGTCAAATTACCACTTTCATCTCGTCAAGATCTGTGCAAGAATTCCGAAGTCAGAACTTTTTGGTTGTTCGCTTTCAATACCTTCTCGTGATGACGTAATCGATGAACGATTTCGTCGTGTAGTACGTTAAAGCACATAGCCGTCAGGGCAAGACCAGTCATTATGTATATTGAGCAGAACCAAACAGTGCCTGTGGTTGCTCCATTTTTCTGTGTTGCACCTGGAGCCAAGTGCCCGAAACCGATTGTGCTAAGGCTCATAAAACAAAAATAAACACCATCGATAGGACTCCATCCTTCCATCTGATACAAAACCAATGCTCCAAAGAAAATGTATGCAAAAATGGCAGCCAAGCATAACGAAATAGGAGCTAGAATTGAGAATCCACGTAGGGATACTTTCGAATCCGTATCGGTGCAGCTCATTGAATCGCAGTCTCTTAAAAAGCTAAGTCCTTGAGTTTTATCCTTGATGGAATTTGTGCTTACGCTGTGAGCTTGAGATGCTGAAATAATAGTCCCTGATGGTGATCTAACATAATAAGGTTCTTGAAGATGTAAAGTCTGATGCCGGTAATCATCCTGTCTTCTGACTTTCTCCTTTCTTTCCTTACTTGTCATTGTTCTCTCGTCAAGACAACAGTATCCACATTTTGTGCATAGGCAACAGCAAAGTGCCCTGCTGAAGACACTTCTAGCAAGTCGTGATAATAGAGCACCAACTACAGATAAGTATAGAAGTGTTAAAGGTATACCTATGACCGCGTATCCTATTGTCACCGCCTTTCCCAGTGCTGTTCGTGGTGCCACGCTACCGTAACCTGGGAAAAAAACGACTATTATTAGGATATCAATTGACTCAAAATTAGTCAACAGTCTTCCATTCGTAACTATACATTGAAGACCTAATTTTACCCAGTTGTCTGATAACTGATTGGATACTGTGCTTTCGAATGCATAGTGAACTTTATGTTACCAGAGCTTGTAACCAGCACTGGTCCAAAGCATTTGGTAGTAGTCGTCATAAGCCATGTTGGTCACAAATGCCAAATATAATCCTAGCGGCACAGACCTAGCACTATGCCATCAACATATCCACCATAATAATACCATAATATAACACCGATTAAAATATTTACCTATTGTTGTCAACACTGTCAAAGAGTACAGGAACGCCTTTGCAAAGTTCCACTCGTAGTCATCCAAAACGAGAGCTGGTGCAGATTCCAAGGCCCTAGCTCCTCCGTATTGCGCTGAAACATCAGCCGCTACTCTTGCAACTAATTTTTCCTGGAACCTTGCTATCTCTTGAGCTGCTAGTCTCGTCCAGTTCTCTTTGTATAAGATATTCAAAGATACCGTTATCTCCCAAATACTTTCCACCGTCTGAGATCTCAATTCTGCACTTGCTTGACTAATGGTTCCATTTAGCTTTGCTAATGGCACTGACTTCTGGTTTTCATTTGCTTGATACGATGTTGTAGCTAAAGTCTTTTGGTGAACCTTTGCCGCGCTTCCTTCTATGGCCAGAAATATGAAGGCACCTAGTAAGGTGTATGCAAGTAGCAAGGTAAATATGCCTAAGTTTGTAACACAGCCGGCAATGAAACTCTTTTTCTTACTCTTTTTAGTTTTAACGCAGAGGCAGCAAGTAGTGATGACATCGTCATCGATCCTATAGCTATCCGATTTCCCATTCTTCTTATATTTGCCATTTGCATGGTTCTTTTTCTTAATACCCTTTTCCATGTTCGTTCAAATTGTCATTCAGACATTTTAGCGAAAGAAGTACATGTACAGAGTTATTTTCATAACACCCCTTGGAAACGAGATCGCGATGAAGCAGCAAAAATCCATCTGCGAACAAAAAAGGATAGCTTTAATAAAATTTTAGTTTTATTAGATTCGATTATTTGGTTGTACGAATTTGAGATTTGCTTACAGGAATCAGCAAAATAAAACCGCTTTAGTAAAGGCAGAGAGTATTAAGGAAAAGAAACGTAACATATAAACTAAGATATATTAGCATATGGTTTAAATATAGAGGAGAATTGTTCGTCGAGTGTTATTTTAGGTCGTGTGATTATATCAAAATGTGTGAACGTTGTGTATTTAGGATGGAGAGCTAGATCAATATAGGTTTTATTATTTTTACCGTTTATTTTTATGGATGTTATATCATTTTGGGTTTCCTTTGTTAGATTCTTATTGGAACAGGTGTTTTATTTAGAAACCAAGGTTCTAAGCAGCGGCTTGATATTAAACTCGCTTAATATCAAGCCGCTGCTGACAAAAGTTGCTATTTCGATACTAAATACTGGTTTATTATTTAGAAAATATTCTAAGCGTGTATTAACCATTTTTGTGTCCCATATAAATATCTTATAATAATATGATATTGGTGGGCACAGCAATGGTACCGACCAAAATTGTGAACTAGTTTAAGATGCTGTAAGTTTCTTCCAGATTCTTCTCATGGATCAATTATCTGCCAATCTAGTGGTAGCTAGTAGACAAACTTTTTGATTTTTCATAAGTGATACTGTAGTTTCTGGAAGTGTTACAATAGGTCTCGTTTGGTCGCCGTTATATCGAGGGCAGCTATGCCCACGTCCCTGAAACTTAAGAAAAAGCTATGTGCTAGTCCCATGTGAATAAAATGCTTTGATTTTGATTCTGACCTACCTCCTGGTATTGCTAGTAATAATTATTTCCAGAGAATCATAAATAAGGCTTAAATAGTAACCTCCTTAATAAAACGAACAAAATTATTTGTAAAGTTTATATCGTTAACCGCCTTACATCAAAGTCCCCGAGGTATTTGATTCCACAACATTAACTCTAAGAGATACGATTTCGTCTTAAGTATTTTACGTTCCTTGAATTTTAATTGATTTATTGAAATGAATATTTTTAAATGGTATTTTGAAACTTAAAAATATTTTTTGTGGAATAAGTTTTGAAGTGGTTTTGGAATTAGTAAAAGAGGCAAAAAGATGGACCGAAAATGAGTATAGCAGGCAAAGACATTTAGTCAGTTTGCTGCTACTAGTCTAAAAAGAAATACTCGGACTAAAGATCACCTAATGTTTTGAATAAAGTGTGAATATTATATCATCATTTTAAGCTATAGACGTCCACTGCTGGACATAGGAAACCTCCAAACATTTCCTCCCTACGCGGTCTTGCGCCTCCCTCATTCATCTGCTTTCCGCCGTCCTAACTAGGTCCTCGTTCCACCCTGTGAGGGGTCTACCCACCCTGCACCTGAATATATAAATAAATAAAAAACAATCTATTCTGAGCAACGGACAAAATAAAACTTTAAATATCACAATTAAACCCACGAACTCATTCAGCCATTCTAGAAACTATTTTGCCGAACAGAGCAAAATATAAACAGTATTAACGGTAACTACAAATACCATGCGACCATTCCGAGCATTCCTTGAGAATAGCGCCCTCTGTTGAGTGCAATTAGACCTCTCCGCAAGTTTGGTTCACCACTTCAATGAACAATTACTAACAGAGACTGTACAGACCGGATAATAGATATCTACGATACAATGTAGTGTTTTATAATAGTCATTCAAGCGACTAAAATAGATTTGTGGAGGATAGTGACTGAGGAACGGGTACTTACATGGTTAGTCAGCATCAAATATCAATATATCATAACAGCCCATTAATGTCCCACTGCAGGGACGGGCCTTCTCCTGGGACGGAGGGATACTTGGCCTACTACTACCACGCTGGCCAGACGGACTGGAATCAATATATTATGCCTGTCGTTAATCCCAACTAAGTGAAAAATTAGCAGATGATGATGTTATGTTTTACTTTGACCCTGAAGGAAACCTGTCCTTTCGACATAAATAAACTGTGATCAAAATAGTAGTAACTGATTTTATAGATGGTTATCCATTTGGTTGTATTTTGTTTAGATATTTATTTGTATATTATAATACATTGCTTTTTTCGGAGATAAAACAATTTCGAAATGTCAACCCAAAGTACCTAGTATTCAAAACCAGAATACACTTATATGGAGAAAACTAGCAAACAATGTAATTATATTGAGTACTATCCTGGGTAATAAAGGTTCAGTATAACTGGAAAAACTCTTCGGAAAGCTCACTATGAGGTTGTTAAAAACATCTAATGTAACATTACGAGTACTAGATACCATTTTACAGCTAATAGTACGCAGCAACAATACTTTTTGGAGTTGGGAATTCTAACACCTGTTCTTAAAGAACTATTCATTCAACATTGCAGCACTATGCTTAGCATGCGAAGACGCAACAAGAGACCTTTTACACGATGATGGACCTAAGACGTGGTAAAGTTTGAAGAAAGTCGATCTATGAGAAAGGAACAAGATTACACGCGGTGGAAATAAATTCAAAGAAGCAAGATCAGTAGTGAACGTCTATGTTTCAGCGTATATGTATAATGATAAAGGATACTATGATTTCCTTAATTTTAATGCATTATCATCTAATTCATTCGATGTTATTGAAGAGTAAGTATTTCTTATATCATCAAATTCATATTCATCAAACAATTCATATACGCCTAACGACTAAAGCCCGATTTACACATCGACAAGTACAGTAGCGAGTTAAGTAGTAAGTTGTTGATTGAGTTGATTTAAATAGATCTCCATGCTATTTTTTGGCGAGTTAAGTTGGCGAGACGCGAGAGAGAGGGCTACTTCGTACTTAACTCGCCAAAAAATAGGATGGAGATCTATTTCATCATAACAGCCCATTAATGTCCCACAGCAGGGACGGGCCTCCTCCCGTGACGGAGGGTTACTTGGCCTACTAATACCACGCTGGCCAGACGGATTGGTATAGGGTTTAATTTCAAGTTTTCCTTCTTTATATTTCGTAAAGATAGTAGTTACGGTTATTCCCATAGTCGGTTTTTACGACACCCATGGGATGAGATGGGGTGGTGACATATTGTATTCTTACTCCGTCACCACACGGAGATCTATTTAAATCAACTTAATCAACAACATACTACTTAACTCGCTACTGTACTTGTCGATGTGAAAATCGGGCTTAAGATTACTTTTGCTTGTACTAGGTAGTAGCAAATACTGCAAGATCGCAAGCAGCTCTGGATCAACAATGATTTATAAAGGTTCGTTGACGTTTTTGTAAAGTAAACTTATATCGTATACTCATCTACAATTAACTAAAGTAATCATATTAAAATGATTGGTTCTTACTTAGTAATCGGCTTTGAGGAAACAGTTATTACGAACAGATAATAGAAAATTAATAGGTAATTTAGATATCTCTATTGTTCTTCTATTTGTATCTATTACGATATCCTCCCTTTGTAAATGACGTCCCGTAATTACGTATCAAGATCAGCATTGAATGCAATGTGTATTATTCAGGCTCCATATTGCCTTTGAGAGCATAAATGGGGTCTCAAGATAGGCACTACAATCTATTGGATCACTCTGGATATCGATTTGGTATAAGCTCTGTACAATACGATGAGCATTCCTACAGAAGTTCTGTGCGTTGTGTCCATATTTTATTGATTTAGTAAGACTTTGTTCTAATTTACCATTATACTTAAATTTTTAAAAAACTATTTATCTACCGAAAGAGCCTATAATTTTACGTACTCATGTAGTGTGGTATGTGTGTGTATGTAGGGACTATCCGTAATGAAAACTTGAAATTAAACCCTTTATCAATCCTTCTGCCCAGCGTGGTATTAGTAGGCCAAGTTTCCCTCCGCCATGGGAGGAGGCCCGTCCCTGCAGTGGGACATTAATGGGCTGTTATGAATGCAAGACCTCCTATGGTAAAAATGGGCCTTCTGAAAATCAGTGTCTGACGAAAGTCAGACAATATGCTGAGAAGGTTCCTTTTTGTGTGCACCTCTCCAGAATAGATGCTAACCACTTGAACGTTAACTGCGCGAATCGCTTTCGCGAGTCCAACGTTCAAGTGGCAACGCTCGCAGTTTTTTATGTGTTTATAAAAAACCGCGAGTTTTCCGTCTTGATAAAAACGGCTAACACGAGAAAATTACTGCATCAATTTGAAAATGAAAAACATCGTCGTGTTCGTAAAAGTATAGGGAATAAACTTAAATTAAAATACATTAACCTTATGAATATCTAAATCCAATGAATAGTTGATAAACCTGAAAAATTGCGAAAAATTGTTGACATTTTCCGCGATTTTCCAGGAATTATATTATTTGTGAATAAAATTAGCAACCCAAATTGATGATTTTATTTTTAAAATATAATTAACTATATTTCTTTTTAAATAAAATAAATATATTTATAATTCATAAGGTTAAAGTATTTTAAATTATTTTTGAAATAAATACCTTTTTTAGCTGACTCGGCCATCTCGGCGTTTTGTACGTGCATACCATATTTTTGTTTAGACAATAAGAACATAAAAATAAGAACGTAGTAGGTTTGTTTTCTAAATTTAATTATTGTTTATTAGTTTATCTTCTAGTATTAAACGATTTCAATAAACTTTAAACGATTTCAATTAACTTTTATTGAGGAAAGCGTAATTAAACCGCCATTATTGTTAAACTCAAGGCCAAGTTTTAGTCTTTGACTTTTCTTTTATTAAATTTTAAAAGTTACTCAACTTTTATAACATAATATTACGACCATTAGAAAGCACACATTTTCTAGAAAATTGTAATATATTACACTTCCAATAATATTTAATTAAATAAATGTATTTAACACATAAATAAACAGTAAATTTCATACAAGGACATACGAAATGAAGCAAACTTCTGTTTGACATTGCGACCACATATTATTTTTTATAGCTGTTTATTTTGATGTAATACGTTCGGAAACTATCGACAATAGTCCCACAGACTTTTTTAACCGCAGAGTTTAAGCGGTAGAATCATGTTTTTAAAAAATATCGCGCGTTGCAGAATGAATTTTTTTTGGTACTTTTATACCATATGACGTAAGTCCCGCCATTTTGTCAGTGGATAAATCATACCAATTCTATATAATTGCAGTGTATTTAAAATTGTTTTTTCTGAATTAGATTTAAATTGTATGTGTTTGGAGACTGTACATAAATAAATTATTTTGTTTGTTTGTTTGTTAATGTACCTATCTACTATTTCTAGGCTAACACCCGCATAGACATTATGCAGGTATTGCATTGGTCTTTTACATCAGAGCATCGAGACTCAGAACAGATTTTGTGGATCATAGAAACATTAACCAGGGATTTGAATCTCGTAAACCTATAGGTATTATCTAACTGCAGATCAAGTCTCCCGATTAATTTAAATTTAAATTTTATCGCAATATAATTTATTATTATGACACAAAAAAATGGAACAAAAAATACTTTTAGTATACACAAGGGGTACATGTCAAAAAAGTTACTTATTGCGTGCAGGCTATTTACATAGTAATTGATTTTTTTTAAATAAGTACCTACTGTCTACAATAGAAAAATTATTCTTTTACAAATAAAAGAAACTATGTCTATAAAAATTTAATAAATATCCCAAAACGATAAATCACTTGCACACCCTAACTACATGACAGGAGCTGAGTATAATCTGTGAGGTTGCCATCTCGAGAGTACTCAGCTTGAGAATACAGCGTTTTATTATTGGCTTAGATATAATACAGGTATCGACATTTCATTGGTTTCCATGAAATAAAGCATTAATGAAATGCCTCGGGGCTACATTGTCAATTCGGTAATTAGGATTACATTTTTGGTCTAACGGAGGTATTCAATTCGATATTTAGGTATTACAGATTGGTTATTTTGCTATATAAATACCTACTTTCTACAATAGAAATATTTTTTTTAATAAAAATCAACCAGGTAGTACGCCTCTAAACATTTAATAAGGAAAAACACTATCCCAAAAGCCTCAATAACTAGCCCACCCTAACCACATGACAGCAGCTGAGTATAATCTGTGTGGTTGTCACAGAGAGCGACATTAACCGCTCTGTCATCTCGAGAGTACTCAGCTTGAGAATACAGCGTTTTATTATTGGCTTAGATATAATACAGGTATCAATATTTCATTGGTTTCCAGGAAATTAAGCATTATGGAAAGGATTAGTACTTAATGTGAAAACATGGTGAACAGACGACTTAGGTAGGTCGGCGGAAAACTGATGAAGGAAGGAGGTCCACGTAAAGTGGAAATGTTTGGAGGAGGCCTATGTCCAACTGTGGACTTCTGCCTTCTTACTGCTATCCTTGAGTCGACAACTTTGAGATACTACTCACTTACCTTCAGAATACTATGTCGATTCTGTTATAAGTATTAGTAAAAATAGAGTAGTAAGATTATGGTATTACAATCTATTTTAGAGTCCTTGTTATAAAATAAGTAATCATCATAACAGCCCATTAATGTCCCACTGCAGAGACGGGCCTCCTCCAGTGACGGAGGAATACTTGGCCTACTAGTACCACGCTGGCTAAACGGATTGGTATAGGGTTTAATTTCAAGTTTTCTTTTAATTTTATTACGTAAAGATAATATTCACGGATAGTCCCTTAGTCGGTTTTTACGACACCCATGGGATGAGATGGGGTGGTGACACACTGTATTCTTACTTCGTCACCACACGGAGAATAGATAGATCAAGAAAGTAGAAATAGGTAATATTATTAACTTCTTGCCATCGTTATAATATTGCTTTAGTACTTGAGAAATGACTTTCGCACTAACGTGATTCAAGACTTTAGGACTACCACTCATCTTATATGATTGACAGCGACCTGCCCGGCTCCGTACGGGCACCTACTACAGAATGTCCTTAAAATATTACGCTTAAGTACAGAATAATTAGAAATCTCTAAATTTATATGGGTTTCTTTACTATCATCATGCATGTGTTATACATATAAACCTTCCTCTTGAATCACTCTATCTATTTAAAAAAACGCATCTAAATCAAAACTACGCAACGGCGTAGTTTTAAAGATTAAGCATACAAAGGGACATAGGGACAGAAAAAGCGACTTTATTTTATACTATGTATAGAAGTAATATTCTTCCTTTCCTTCCCAACACACAGAATAAATCAATACAAATAAAACAAAACTATATACAAAACACAATCGTTATAAAGCGAAATAACCCACAAACCCAACAATAAATCTACGCAGAAAATCCTTTTGCAAACACATAAGTAATATACCATTTTAAATATCCCATATAAAATAACAGTCCACATTATGCGTTCCTACTAAAATTTTATTATCAATTTCTGAATTTATACCCCAGGAGTCCGCTTAGAAATCCTCTCCTAACCGAACGTAATGAAATAAGTCATTTAAATTGAAATAGAGATTTGAATGGTTGAACATTAGGCATGGTGGGAAGCTAAAACGCGGTAATATTGGATTATTTCACTGATTTATGCAAAATCTTTATCGGTGTCACCTGAAATTGGATTTGGGTATCGTCACATTACTCTTTTGGTAAATGGAATTTGTAGAATTTTTTGGTTATAGTAAGTACTTCCTGGTTTTTTATTTTATTTTTTAATAAAAAAAAATATTTTTCTTGCTGGTTTGTAAGGATCTACGCGCTCATTGGTCTATGTTTACCAAAAAAGGAACAAGGGGTTAGTTTTCATATATGCTTGTACTCTTAAATCATTTTTTGGAGTAATTTCCACAACGCCATGTAGTCCCAAACTACGCAAGCAATGTTTGCGTAGTATTGCGAGTATTACACTGTTCAACATATTTTATTTATTTATTTTTCATGAATGACTTAAGCCATCCATATTGTAGCTAATACAAACATAGTAAAATTTTAAAATTTTTATTTATATAAAAACATTACATAACACGTACGTACTTATAATATAATTTATCAGTGCCGACTGGTCCCAAACTAAGCAGAGCTTGTACTATGGGTACCAGCCTACAGCCATACATACTTATATTTACAATTATTTGTACATACTAATTATAACAATAAATATAATGTATAATAATATTATAATAATACATAATTTGTTAATGTCGACTGGTCCCAAACTAAGCAGAGCTTGTACTATGGGTACCAGACAACAGCCATACATACTTATATTTACAATTATTTATTCCAACTAATTATATAATAAGTGATATAATGAATCATAATGATTTAATAATTTCTAAAAAGGTATAAATATTTTAACAAGGCTAATATTATCTAAATGTGTACAAAATTAGTGGGTGCCTGTACTAGGGTAAAACCTGTGCCACAGGCATTAAAGGCACAATCTATAATCGAAGTTCATTTATTTATCTTATTATTTTAAAACTAGTCATTCATTACCGTGTTTATAATTAAATCAATTGTTCTAAGCTATGACTAACATAATACGTGACGTCCATGACATACATTAATTTAGCAAAACTAGCAATTCTTCCGTCTGATCATAGTTCAATGCTTGAAGTTTAAAAAATACAATCTTTGTTTACATTTATCGTAATTTAGGCGCCCACATTGTAGTTTATTGAATTAATGTACCTAGTTTCAGCTATTTTCTTTGCTGGACATTCAGAAGCTCCTGTTTTGTGATCGCTAGGTTTTTTAAAACGAAAACATGTCGCACATTTCGAATGCTCAGTGTTCTTACACTCAGTGATCTGGTGCCCTGTTTCTCCGCATAGTCCGCATGTATATGTAGTCTCGCGGCAGCTCTTAGCAGCATGGCCATACTGTTGGCATTTAAAACACCTGGTCACGAAAGTGTAGTCCTTAATTGGGCAAGATGACCAGTTTATAAAAACTCTTTCTTGATTTATAAGGGCTGTTCTTATATTGGTGGCTACTTCCAGGACGAAATTGCATGTCGATGCTTCCCTTCTTCCCGTTTTATGGCTCAGTCTAATTGAGGTCATAAAAGTTTCGCGTGATAGTTCAGGCAATTTATCTACAAAATTTTGTTCGTAGATACTGTCAAAGACTACTTGGTCACTTAAACTGGACGGTACCCCAATAACTATAACTCGTGGTCTCTTCTTCAAAGTATCCTCAACATTCAGGCCAGAGCTACTTAGTTGAGTTGCCTTTCTAAGTTTCTCAATGTCGTCCTTAGTCTCAGTGCTAATAATAACTCCTCCATTCTTAGTTTTGCGCAGGCTCCTAACTTGTAGCTTCAGCTGCTCTGGACAAATAATTTTTTGGAATAGTGATTTAGTGTCATCACTGGTCTTCATTTTATCACTAGGATAAATGGCTATAGAGCTTAAGTTTTTTGGGCGAATAATAGCGTTGTCGTTTGTCTTGACAATGTCTGCAAACGACACTTTTTCGGCTGATGTTTTTGTTGAGCTTTGTTCGATAGTTTCTTTAATGGACTTCTTAAAATCATTAAGACATACAGCGAGGTCTTGGTTTTCTTTTAAAGAGTCTATGGTCGCATTCATTAACAAAGCCTTTTGCTTTAAGGACTGATAGTGCACTGCCATTTGTCCTACTCCATTTCCTATATTGCGTGCTAAGTTGTTGATCTTGAGCTTGCTGTCAGAGTTCAGTTTTCCCTCAATGGCGCATACATCGTTAAGGCAACGTTCAATCGAGGTCATCCAAAATTTTATGTCAGAGGTCGACAATGTGGCCACGGTGCCTTCATCTCCAATCGGCTCAGGTTGAGTAGTTCTGGTAGGGCTCCGACTAAACGGACTGTTATCCATATTCAACAAGAACACTTCTAATAAATTGTCATAGTACTTTAATAAAACTCACTTAATTTGTGTATTAGTTAGGAACTTAATCACTTACACTCGCAAAGTAGGTCACAACAATTTGTTTTTATTTAAAACATGTAGAATAAATAACTGCGTAATCACACGTCCGTACGTTTCAAAGGCGAAAATGAATAAACAGTAAAGAATAGAATGTGAGATAGTATGTGAGACAGACAGCCCATTACAAGTCATTACTTCAATAAAATTCAATATACCTACATAGTAAAAACTTGACCAACCACGTTCACGCACACCAAGATTTGAATTTAACGGGAACCGAGCACGATAACTTCCTTAAATACATAAATTATATAAAAAATACACACCATGTGGTCATGAGTATAGGGAGAAACTCAGTGCTATAATATACATACTGCCTACCTACGATCACTACAAGCCTTTGTTTCACCAGACAAATCTAAATCTATACTTATATTATAAAGAGGTGTAAAGTTTTTGTGTTTGTTTGTGAGTTTGTGACGTTGTAGGGGGTAATCTCTGGATCTACTGAACCGATTTTAAAAATTCTTTCTATGTTGAGTAGTCCATTTATTAGGGAGTAGCATATGCTATATACTGTCACGCTATTACAAATAAGAGTGGAGCAGTAATGAAATATGATTAAAAAAGACACGCGTTTTTTTACGCCGCCCAACGAAGTGGGCACGGGTCAGCTAGTCTCATATAAATCCAATATCTTATACACATATAAAAACTTTTTTAGTTCCCGTATTACATGAAATAATACTCCAAGTTCCAAGACTTGGCGATTAGTTCCCAGTTCCAACCCCGGAACTGAAGTAAAAACATGGAACTCAAACAAGTGCTTCCAAGTTTTCGAGTTAGAAGCCGATGTGGGGTCTCATAACGAGTTGCGGTCTCTTACGTTATAATGAAAATAGATTAACAGTTGTATGCTGGTTGTTGGTGTATAGGACTTTATTGCTTACCAGTCTTGTTTTGTCCCTCTGCAAGGATGTAGTGTTGGAGGGAATTTGAGTTACCTATACTCTGCTTACTAGTAAACAAATATATTGAGGTCTCGGGTTCGATTCCCGCTCAATGCGAATCTTTGTGTGCATGAACATAATTGTTTGCATTGGTCTGGGTGTTTTCTATGAATAATAATTGTAAGTAAGTATGTATTTACAAAAAAAAAGTATTTAAGTATGTTTATCCGTTGTCTAGTATCCATAGTACAAGTTCTGCATAGCTTGGGTCTTGATGGCGTTGTCTTCTTCTTCTTCGTGTAGATTGGCAAAAACTCAGACAGTGCCGGCCCAGAATTCGGCCACAGCAACTGCATTGTATGAATATGTTAGGATGGCGTTGTGTGAATATGTGAGGAATATTTATTATTATTTATTTCTTTAGGGAAGGTCAATCCTGTGATAATGGAATACAAATATTATATCATCACCAACCGATCACGTACATAGGCAACGTGAAAGCAAACCAAGAAAAAATAAAATTATTAGAGATTGTACATACATACACCAGCCTTGGTACTAAGGCATTAGTTAGGTTTAATAATCTTTATTAGTTAGGTTTAGTGTTAAGTGATAATCTCTCTAAATCTAGTATTAAAATACCAAGTTTCTCACCAGCACCCGACTATGTAGTGTTTCATTAACGGGCTGTGATGAAATTTAATCTATACGACGGACACTTAATACAATATCTCCCTATGTTTTTATAGTCCATTTACCGCATGATAAGAGATTAACATCGTCCATAACAATTAATAAGTTTTTGTTATACAAATATAATCTAGTTAATTAGTGAAAATAAACATTTATTGTTGGCGTTACGTAATATCTCACACTCTTGTGTTTCCTTACATAATATTGTTTTTAGTGATAGATAATTCATACCAGCCCATTAATGTCCCGCTGCAGGGACGGACCTCCTTCCGTAATGGAGGGATACTAGGCCTACTACTACCACGCTGGCCAGACGGATAGGGTTTAATTTCAAGTTTTCCTTCTTTTTATTTCGTAAAGATAATATTCACGGGAATATCCGTTAGCTAATATTATCTTTAGTCTTAGTCGGTTCCTACGCCACCCATGGGATGAGATGGGGTGATGACATATTGTATTCTTACTCCGACACCACACGGAGATGATTAGATACATGATATTTTAGGAAATCACATGACCTGTTGCCTTATCTTGAAGAATGTTACTGTAGCATGCTTAAAAAAGGCAATTCCCGTACGTATCAATACGGGATACGGGTATAGGTATCAATTCCAGTGTCATGGAGGGTTTTTCAAACATGCAGTTAATAAAAAAAAATTCTCACACATTAACACAACGTCATCTACTCCCAAACTAAGCAGAGCTTGTACTAATGCCCGATTTACACATCGACAAGTACAGTAGCGAGTTAAGTAGTATTTTAAGATTAAGTTGATTTAAATAGAGTTCCATCCTATTTTTTGGCGAGTTAAGTACGAAGTAGCCCCCTCTCTCGCGTCTCGCCAACTTAACTTGCCAAAAAATAGGATGGAGATCTATTTAAATCAACTTAATCTTAAAATACTACTTAACTCGCTACTGTACTTGTCGATGTGTAAATCGGGCATAAGGGTACGTAGTCGTTATATAACATAACTGCTACGCAGAGGTCTAGGGTTCGATTCCCGCTCAATGCAAATAGTTTCTTAGTATAATATTACTTTGTGTATTTACAAAAAAAAAGTATATAAGTATTAATATCCGTTGTTCTGTTACCCATAACACAAGCAGGTTTTGCCTATAGTACGATTATTAATTCGAGTCAGTAAAATTACATTAATAATATCATCTAAACTACTTCTTCTTCTTTTGTTTTCCATATAAAAGAAAGAAGAAGAACTAGTTAATTCATTTTACTGACTCGAACTAATAATCGTACTTTAGCTTACTTTGGGAACAGATGGCGCTGTGTAGAGATAGATGTCCGTGAATACAGGTAAGTTGATGACCCCGTTTTATTCTTACTCTAATTACTACACGAAGAAGAATATGCTACTCCATTTAAAACTTCTATATGTCATACAATAATAGCTCTATCAGATTGAATGTTCAAACAAACCGAGTACCAAGGAGTGTTACACTACAAAATACAATAGGCTTTTGTATCTTGAATTCATAATACGATGTTCTAGTTGCACAACGATGCATTGCAAACATACTACACATTGTCGAGTAATAATGCTACACTCTATCACAGTACAACCAGTATTCTATCTCGGCCGAATATTTATTATAAATACCTACGGTTGCGTGGTACGTAAACATACGATAGGGCTGCCCACCTCCAGATTTTTAATTACATTTACCTACTTTCCCGCTCGTTACTGCGGCACAGTCGCGACTGTTCGCTCCCCAAAGCCACCTCTATCGTGAGCGTGTAGGTATAACTCGCGTTTCGTCTGTTTCTATGAAGTCGAAATACTGTATATCTTTGTTATGACATTGTCGAGTAATAATGCAACACTCTATTTACGGACGACGATATATTTAAGACATGCTGGCGTAGTCGCGGCGTAGCCCTTCGCTGTTACGCAGAGATCTCGGGGTTCGATTACCGCTAAGAGCAAATCTTAGTGTGCATGAATATTTATGAATGAAAACTGAGACCAATCCAAGATTGGTCTAGGTTTTTCATGTAGATATTTACAAAAAAATTTCAAATAAGCATGTTTATCAGTTGTCTAGTACCCATAGTAGGCACAAGTTGGGTACAATTTCTGCTTAGTTTGGAATTCGATAAATCGTTGTGCGAACGTTAAGAAACATTGTATCATAACATTATTTTTATTGAAGTGATTTCGTCACAAAAATAGAAACAAATCGAGAAAATAATACCTAGTACTTTACTCTATGAAAGCAGAAAAAGAAATCCTGGTATTTAACCTGCTTGGCTCAAACTAGCTGACCCGTGCCCACTTCGTTGGGCGGCGAAAAAAACGCGTCCTTTTTTTAAACATATTTCGTTACTGCTCCACTTCTATAAGTCATAGCGTGATATTACTATATAGCCTATAATACTCCCCAATAAATATACTATTCAACACAGAAAGAATTTTTTAAATCGGTTCATTAGATCCAGAGATTACCCCCTACAACGTCACAAACTTTACCTCTTTATAATATTAGTATAGATAAAACAAGTCCCTTCATCGTCCCTGTAGTGGGGACATCACACTATTAAGTTAACCCTTTCACAGTGTTGCCAGCAGACACAATAGTCAAACAATGCTCGTGTACCACATGTGGTACACTGCACTGGGAACATGTTAACACGTTAAAGCATCAATTACTGATAAATACTTTCAAAATTCACTTAATCTATAGAAGCACACTTCGCCTACAATTTTGTAACACGTTGCATTCGTGTGTCGTTCGCGTTGTTTAATTACTAGCTACTGTCTACCCTGCCTTACTGCTTGTCCACCCGTTAACATAGCGTTAGGTATTCAGGAATTTCAAAATTTAAGCACTTTTAGAACAACATTTACGTGAAACGAAACGTGTTTTAGAATAAAAATTCTGTTTCCAACTATGTGTTTTTAGTTCGGAAAGAGTATTTGTTTTCGCGAATTGAGTTAGACAATATTAATATGTCCACTTAGTTACCCCAGGTGTATTAATATTTACATAATGTCACATTATTTTTAAATACAAAAAAAGGTTTCAGTATTCATTCAGTATTTAGTATTCATTTATTTATTCAAAGTAGTACAATAATATTGTATCTTTTTGACGTCATCTAACACTACTTAATCTAAGTTTACAACATTTCAAAGTTTAGAAAACTTTACCATCGCCTCCAAGGCGCTAGTAGAGAAGCGGCGCAACAAACTCTACTGGTGCATTTTCTTGACGTCATTTTTTTTACATAGGAGATAACTGTAATTAAGTGCTGCAACCATTGTATACCATACATAATACAGTTTAAAAATATAAATAAAGATCCAGTAGCATCGGGTACAATGACCAAACTGCTACTTTCAAATAGTGCCATGTCCAGTAGTTACTTTTTGCCTTACGGATTTAAGCCAACTGCCTGCCTTAGGATAGTTTCTTGGAAATTATTTTTATTAAGTAATATCTAATGTTAACATTGTATTTTTGTTGTGTGAAACAATTCAATATGATTGCGGTAACCCATCTGTGGAATGACCTTACCAACGTTGCTTAACCAGCAAATCGTTTGTATATACGAGTAAGATTAGTTTATTTTGACTCTGAGCGCATTAATGTTGGAATCTCGCATTAAAAATATTTAAAGAGAAATACTAACAGGTATTCAAATAACAACCTTAGAAAAAAGTATGTTGACTACAAAGCCTTTTCGTAAACAAAGGATGTTGTTCTAAGCAAATTCTTCAGTAATTTGGGCTTAAAGCTTTCCATAGAATTAGAGGGTCCCACTATTTACTTTGCTCGTAACGATTCTTTTGTTTTTATCACTAAGTTATATGACAACAGACAGAATTATTTAAGGCCGTTTGAGGTTATGAAAAATTTTGAAAATTTACTTTTGGACTATTTTAATTTCCTGTTTATACGTGGAACTTACACTTATTTTTCTCAAAGCCATCTAATCTCAAACTAAGCGGAGGTTCTTTGATGATTGTATTCCTCACACATTCACACAACGCCAACTAAGTATTCCCAAACTAAGCAGAGGCTACGTCCACGATAAACATATTATTATTTTATTATTGTAAATACGTACTTATTACACATATAAAACACCCAGACCAATGCAAATTCATGTTAATGCACACAAAGATTTACATTGCTTCCGATACAGAGAATCCTCCATTCTATGATATCAGTTCCTTTAAACGTTGTATGATATAGCACTTGCCCATACCGGCACGGCGACAGTAATAGACTGAAGTATTTAATTGACTAATCATTTAGATAATTCTTTTTTTTGATCTGGATTTCTTAACTCATCACACACAATATCGTATGTGTTATATGGCAATATAAACATGTTTCCATAAGTACTACTCCTTAGTACCTTGCCTCATAAAAAAAAACATACTTACGTCGACATTGTAGTAGCTTTTCTGATAATATTAGACAGAATCCTAAGACAATTAACTACGTTCCACAAAGAATATACCGATTAACGTTTATGTACTTAATATAATAAATTGTTATCTTAAAGAAAATATATATTCTTACTAAAGAAATTAAGTTAACAAATAGCCAGCAATTTATGAGCGTATCTTTATAGAGCACTCGGATCTTAGTCAATAACGTCCATTTGAATGTCCATTTTTATGGTCTACTCGTTAAAAATATACTATTTTATTTCATATCGTAAAATACTACGTATATACATTATGTGTTTGGATAAAATCCCCGATTGAAATGAATTGGTATTCTCAAACAATTATTGTTTTTAGGATAGTATGAAATCCGTGTGGTGACCGAGTAAGAATACAGTATGTCACCACCCCATTTCATACCATGGGTGTCGTAAAAACCGACTAAGGGACTATCCGCGAATATTATCTTAACGAAATAAAAAGAAGAAAAACTTGAAATTAAACCCTATACCAATCCGTCTGGCCAGCGTGGTATTAGTAGGCCGAAGAACCCCTCCATCACGGGAGGCGGCCCGTCCCTGCAGTGGGACATTAATGAGCTGTTATGATGTACAGCAGCCATATACCACGACCGCTATTATAAGACACTGTACTGTACTACCGTAACTTACCAATTAATACTTAATACAAAAAAAAACTTTTACATGATCATTAAAAAGTCTCGTAAGACACGTGAAAATGCGAGCATACTTTTAGAAGTGTGCCACGTAACTAACATTATAATACGTCGACATTTTGCCCTAATAGGTCTAAAGTGTAAACCGCTACTACTACTACGTTGACACTTGCTATCCACAAGCTACCGAAAACGTTGAAATATGTCAAAAAGTTATTTTAACTAATGAACTAAATAGAGAAAAGAGTTATAATTCTTTATATGTTGGAACTATAATACAATGATAAAAGGGCAATTTAATAATAGGTGTCCGTGTTGTCACGGAGTAAGAATACAATATTTCACCACCCCATCTCATCCCATGGGTGTCGTAGAAACCGACGGGACTATCTGTGAATATTATCTTTACATAGAAAGAAGGAAAACTTGAAATTAAACCCTATACCAAACCGTCTGGTCAGCGTGGAATTAGTAGGCCAAGTATCTCTCCGTCACGGGAGGAGGTCCGTCCCTGCAGTGGGACATTAATGGGCTGTTATGGTGATGATGATGATGTTAATAATAGGTACACATTATATTAATTTATATAAACAAAGACTGAATGACCAATAAAATGTAACTACTATACAATAAGTTACATTGAATGCAATAAAGGGTTATATATCTCGTTTTACAGACCATTGAGGGTCCGAATTAACCAATATCACTTCATTAGGCAATAAAATAAACCTATATGAGCAACAAAATTGTTACTAGGCACAATTTGTGCAGTATGTTCATCTATTTATAGATGTATAATAATGATATATAATATACAGTTAAGCAACACCATCTAGTCCCAAACTAAGCAGAATTTGTACGTAAAGTTGTAAAGTCAATATTGTAAAGTTTCAAGAGCTTTCAATTCAAGAGAGAGTTAAATACTCCAACACCTGATGAATGGCATACACTATTGTTTTTCTGCTTATAAGTAAGGTAAAGTAATAAGCTTGCAATAATAATGCACAGAGAAAAGGAATAACGAAGCCGTCGATTTCAGATTGTAAAGATTTTTTTAATAGGCAACTCTCAAACATACGTCCTACGGAGTATGCACCGTGCCACGAAATCTTTATGGTATTTACTTGTGTCACTTTTTCTAATAGACAATCCTCTATAAACACCAACTTGTAAACATCCTTTGATGACCTCTGTAGCGTAGTGGTTATATAACATGACTGCTACGCAGAGGTCTCGGGTGCGTTTCCCGCTCAATGCAAATCTTTTTGTGCATAAACATGACCGTTTGCATTGGTCTGGGTATGTATGTATTTACAAAAAAAAGTATTTAAGTATTTTTATCAGTTGTCTAGTACCCATAGTACAAGCTCTACTTAGTTTGGGACTAGATGGTGTTGTGTGAATGTGTGTGGAATATCCTGTGTACCATAAGCCTTATCTTGTACGTTGTCACCTTTAACGCAATACTAATATAAATCACAAATTAATAAGCAAACAATATTTTCCATAATTTTCCTTATTACAAAATTCACCATTCAACCTTTTGTCTACAACATAAAATACAAGATTTATATTAAAACAAAACAATCTGTTAAGACCACGCCAGACTGCCGCCATAAAACAATGGCGTTTTGAAACAAAACCTATTGTATATACGACATCGCTAAAATAAAGACGAATAAATTCACCCTGCTCCTCAAAACTCGTTTTATATTAGACTAAATTAATTTTATTATCAATTTCGGTCCATTTACTCAACTTAAGAACGTTACTTTACGTTACTTTGGGCTGTTATGAAAGTCAAATTGATAATCTCTTACAGGTACTCGCGGTGTCGTTCAGATAGTCTGAAACTGTCGTTACTTTTTATAGAATTACTTATGTGGATATACTTTTTAAAAAGGGGAAGAAGCTTGGGAAATGCGTTGAGGCGATTATTTTCTTAAATGTTTATTCACGCTAAAAGATTTAGCGGCCATATTTGAGAGTTAATTTATAATGAGGTAGTCATAAATAAGTTTTTCTCACGTAGAGTTGATTAATATGTTTTTTCCTTTGCCATTCTTTGTTATAATAAAATATCATTAACTTACTCGAGATTTTTAGGGATTTACTTTCTTTTTAATTAGTGAAATTTAATATATTCAGCAAAGAAACCGTGGAGGTCAGTTTCGGATATATAACGGCTCCCTATCTTACTGCCTAGAACATATATCCTGTAGATGAACCGACATTATTGCGTTTTAGAATAATTACTGTAACACATTCAGGTCACCGAATGGTTTATTATGTCCTGTTTCGTAAGAATATACAAATTAAAAGGATTAAAGAAATGTTTGTTAGATGTCTAGAAGCCATAGTACAAGCTCTGCTTAGTTAGGGACTAGATGGCGTTGTGTATAATTAACATTAATATATTATTAAACCATAACAACGTTTAGCAATAAAGCAATTGTAATATTATAAATAGATACACACACAAAACACGGAATACAAAATTAACCGTCAATTTGGTATACACCTGAGGCCATTATTGTTCACAAATTTATATTTATCCACATTGTTATAATAAATAGGTAAAGTTTTGTTTATACGTAGACACTTAATTCTGTAACTTTCAGTTCTGAATACCGAATAATTCCGCCATTTTGTTATTAAATTGAATGATGAGTGAGTTTATCACTATTTAATGTTGTTTACTCTTACTGTTCTATTATTTTGTTTAAGTTCTTGTGTAAAATAAATATTTTAATAATTCTATTGTTGATTATTTCATAAGTAAGTACTAGTTTCTACTACATCCGTGTGGTGACGGAGTAAGAATACAATATGTCACCACCCCATCTCATCCCATGGATGTCGTAGAAACCGACTAAGGGACTATCTGTGAATATTACCTTTACAAAGAAAGAAGGAAAACTTGAAATTAAACCCTATACCAATCCGTCTGGCCAGCGTGGTATTATGATGATGAGTTTCTACTACTTGTTACCGCTCTAGGGACCATTCCCTGTTTTAATGTCGCAGGGACTTTCCAAAAACATCAAATTAACATACACAAACGATTTCCGTATTTAGAACAATAATTTATGGATAAAGAAATGAAATGAAAAGTGAATATCGTTTGCGTATGTTCAATGAGATTTGAACATACGCAAACGATATTACGCGACCGACACGGCACACCAAAGCAGTAAGCTTGGATGAAATGAAATTATGAATAATATACTGATTTTATGAGTTCTGAGGTACCAAAAAATTAAACAAAATATAAACGAACCGGATCCTTTTGAAGTCGATTAAATTGATGGTGTTTATTTTCAGTATTAAAATAAAATAATATATTTCATTATATGTTGTTAATCAAATAATTTTTCCTGTGTACCCACGCGTTACGGAATATTCTATCTGTTTTGTTTATTTATAATAATGTAATGAATGTTCGTCTTAAGTATTTGCTTTACACATATTATTTATATTAGGTTCACTGCTATTTATAATACGAAAATTATAATATGGGTATTACATTAATTTGGATTTGATATTAATAGAATTCGGTTTCCTTAGAACATATTTCATCATCAATCATCATCATAACAGACCATTAATGTTCCACTGCAGGGGCGGGCCTCCTCTCATGACGGAAAGATACTTGGCCTACAAATACCACGCTGGCCAGGCAGATTGGTATAGGGTTTATTTCAAGTTTACCTTCTTTTTACTTCGTAAAGATAATATTCACGGATAGTCCCTTAGTCGGTTTTTACGACAACCATGGGATGAGATTGTATTTTTACTCCGTCACCACTCGGAGAGATATTTGCACAGTAATTACTATCAAGCAAAATTTTTCGTGTCCGCTACCACAACAGAAACTGTCTTACAGAAAATTGTTGGGGGCTTTATCAAAAAGAAAGTTATTCACGAATTTGCTTGGCAGTAATCACATTGCAAAAATGTGGAACAGGACTAATCTATACTAATATTATAAAGAGGTAAAGTTTGTGTGTTTAGTTATTTATTTATTCAAGATAGATACACCATCGACATTTCACAATACACTTAACAATACGGACGTATAGTGTTTGTGACGTTGTAGGGGGTAATGTCTGGATCTACGGGTCAGCTAGTAGTAAATATTGCTTAAACGATCGTTCTGGTCTGGATGTTCTCTGTGTCTGTTAATTTTATGTCTACAGTACCTACGCGCCATCCTACTTGGCCGGCTGAAGCAAATAGCTGCACAGATGTCATTTTTGAAACTAAATGCCGGAGAGTGTGTGTTTTCTTTTATTTCTTTTTATTAGGACGGGCGTAGCTAGGCTTTTAGTTCTTTGAATTAAGCGAATTACAAACAGCAGTATACAGCGTGACTCTACCTCCCTAAAAAGGTCTTGTAAGTACATGCGCGAAATTTTCTGAGTCCCAAACTAAGCAGAGTGTGTACCCAGATAACCCTATAATTATTATACATATATACAGACAGAAACGCCGCCAAAGCAAACATTTATGTAAAAGCCCACAAAGATTACGACTGAGTGAGAATCAAATCAAAACCCCTGCAACCAAAGACTATAATCACTATCCACTGATCGATCTAAATAAATATAAAAATTGCGATGTTTTCTTGCTAAATAAAAAGCTGTACCTGGTCTATGTTGTACCTACTATGAGTTTCGAAAACGTAAACTTGTTAGCGACTGCGTAAGATGTTTGTATGGGTATACTGAGTAGAGCCCTCAACGGAAACAAACATGTTCAAATACCTACTACGTATTGGTGTGTCTATCTACACTTTAATATTTTTCATCTTACAGAAACGAGACGATTTATTTGTATCAAACATACTAAATACAACATCTTTATTGGAAAATGTGCCTTAATTTAAAAAAAAAACTTGTCATTTAATATGTGTCGGAAAATAAATAACTAAAATAGATACGAAAAATACTAAGCATTACCAACATTATCCTTGTGGTGACGGAGTAAGAATACAATATGTCACCACCCCATCTCATCCCATGGGTGTCGTAGAAACCGACTAAGGGACTATCTGTGAATATATCCTTTACATAAAAAGAAGGAAAACTTGAAATTAAACCTTATACCAATCCGTCTGGCCAGCGTGGTATTAGTAGCCCAAGTATCCCTCCGTCCCCTGCAGTGGGACATTAATGGGCTTTTATGATTACCTAATTAAAGGTTAGTAATATTTTCATTGTTTTTAAAACATGTATAAACTCTGATCTATAAAAATTCTTAAGCAAAAGAGATAAAAAGAGGAAGAAACATTGTTATTCCGCTTTTTATCCCTTGTCCTTCAGGAACCAAATTGTTGTCGGACATTGAACACCACATCATCACAATCTCTCCTAAATTAACAGTTTGGTTAACTCATTTTGAACTTTGACATTACGAGTATTATGTCAAATACACATTTCTCCTTACAATTGAATTACACCTGTAATAATATGTAAGACAAAACACAAATTTTGTAACATAATCTAATCAATCAATTAACTTACCTCCAAGGAGTCGCTTATTTTTCCAAAACCTCCTTCTTCATTGGCTTATTTGCTTCAACTTTATACATTTTAACGTATATTATTATTAACAACTGTAGTCACCAAGATACATTATCATAAAAGCGGTTGTTACACATTTTCACTGAATGAGTATTATAAAATCTGTCAACACAACAAAATGTCCATGTTTGTCTGTTATAAACGTTTAAAAACGGCACATTTTTACAATTATATTATAAGCTTCTATAATTTTATTTGTTTTTGGCTAGATTTAATAAATAAATTATGTTTAAAACATGATTTTCACTAACAGTTGATGAGATGTGGTAGGAGCGGCCATCTTCTTTTATTCTTGCGCATGCGTTATAGGGAGATTGACGCATGCGTTTGAAATGCCAATTGGAATATCTAAAATTGTTTTGTTTTGGTTACAGAAACATGAATTATTTTGTATGAATGTTAGTTTTGGAAAATTATGGGGTATTTTGAATGTCTAGTTATATAAAGTTTATTTATTTATTTGATTCTTGGCACTGTGCTTATGCTTACAAAGTTGTATGGTGTAAGTCACTTTGCTGTTGACAGGGCGGGAGTTTTTCCAAAGGGAAATAATATTGAGATAAAAATTGGTTATGGATATTATACTCGTATCTACATATAGATTTATTTACAGGGGACTTTTAACTTACTGCAAAGACGAGCCTAATACATTGACAAAGAGCAACTGTGCCTCATAAAACACGTAAACGAGACTGATTACAACACTGTACTTACGTACATAGTGTTGTTACTGTTTAATGTCAATAAGTTTTTCCTCTTTTGTTTTCGTTACGACGACGGCTTTGCGACGACACCTATGGTTGTCTTATTGAAGGTTTATTTTTACAAAATGTCTCTAAGATAAATAAATAAAAAAATATTCATAGCGACATTCATCTTATTTTTTTAAGGAAAAGTAACGTGATTTTTAATGGTAGAGACGCAAGTCGTGAGCCCTTGTTTTTAAATTACGTAAGTACGTAGGTATACCAATATTGATGTCCTGGATCCTGCTTATGCCAAGATGACTAGTATAGACTCTACAAAAATACTTATAGAGTAGTATTATCTACACAATTCTTCGTATGATGACGGAGTAAGAATACAATATGTCACCACCCCATTTCATCCCATGGGTGTCGTAAAAACCGATTAAAGGACTATCCATGAATATTATCTTTACGAAATAAAAAGAAGGAAAACTTGAAATCAAACCCTATACCAATCCGTCTGGTCAGCGTGTTATTAGTAGGCCAAGTATCCCTACGTCCCGGGATGAGGCCCGTCCCTGCAGTGGGACATTAATGGGCAGTCAAGAATTTTCCTTTGTGGAATTATACTTTGTAGATGGGTTGGTTTTATTTTCAATACCATTTTATATTCAATCATCATCATAATAACAGTATTTGTATTCAATCATATTCTAACTCTATCCCACAACGAGATAAGGCACTTTAACCTGGTTGATGATGGATTTAAAGAAAATATTTACTTAAACATATTACAATCAAAGCTGTTAAGCCATTTGTCTTCGTTAACAAGTATAGCTAAAGAAAATACCCGTAGTTCTGCCATTAAGGTTATAAATCTCGAATCACAGAACCTCCTTTGAGTAGGGTTTCTAGTTCGACATTTCTAAAATACAATATGTACAGGTAACTTTATTATCATTACAAATTACATAAATAAATAAAATAAATCTTTTAAGTTTCATTGTATTTTTAATGCATTTTGTAAAAGTGTAAAAATATAGTAGCTACTGATGGAAATTATTGACATAAAGTGAATCGTCTGCCTTAAATTGAATGTAGGACTCTATCAAAACTCGATGGCATGTGACGTCTAGGTATCGACTAGGTCTGGACCCGCGTGGTACCCTAGACATTAGACAGAAGCTGTTAGTTTTTTTAATTTTTTTATAAGTACAATTACTTGACATATTCAGCGATAATGAAGCAACGAAGGATAAACTTTCATAATATGTCAGTACTTGCAATGGCATCTAGTCGTTGGTCTACAAATAAAAATGTATTTGTATTTGTTGTTAAAAAAAAGTAAACTGTAACATAAAGTGGTACCTAAAGTAAAAAAAATTGTTTGTAAAGTGTTTACTAAAACCGTCAAACTTGTTTTGGTCTGGATGTTGTCTTCCGAAAGGCGCAGTGTGGGCATACCGACGTCCACCGTGTGAGGGGTTAGGACGGCGGGAACCCGATGGATGAAGGAGGCACAAGACCGCGCACCAAACGCTTCCACGTTTGGAGGAGGCCTATGCCCAGGAGTGGACGTCCATAGGATGATATGGGACGTTGTCTTGGTATAATATTTATGAATTTAAAAACTATACTACAAGTGTCAGTCTATAGTAAGTACACTACTAAGTTTAGTATTAGATAGAACTGTAAATGTGTGACATCTAATTTATTAATTTGATCATATTTTTACGCGACCATCCAAATATGAGAGTCAAAACATTCCCTTTTATATCTCCTATAAAGGTGACGTTCAACTAAAGCTACGAATAAACTTTAAAACTAATCCAACCTTTATTTGAAATGACAACCCAAAGTTAGGTTGTACCGAAACATAATGAGGTTACGTTATCGCAAGCGTTGTATATTAATTTAGTGCTTTTATTACCATTTGAATAGTTTTAGTATGTTATAAAGTGTTTATCAAAACTTATAACGATTTAAACTGTCGTTAAAATTGTTAATTTGAATACAGTTTAGTTTCAAGTCTAAATAATTAGGTTACCAGCTGGTTGTTTTTGTGTGTTTTGCAAGGTCAGTAGGAAGTAAAAAATCGGTTTTATGGCTTACGGTTCGTGACACCACAGTATTTTTTATTTTACCTACTTCCTGTTCTTTGGATGTTTCTGAAGTAAGAAGATTTTATTGGTAATGGAGTGAGCTAGATTAAAATTTAAGGTAAGTACGTCTACCGCTTGACTCATGATAGAGCAAAAAGAAGAGTAGTCGGAAAGCTTTAGGTTGTGGCGCCATGTCTACGGCGCGGCGCCGTTTGCCGTGCAATGGTACGGCACCGCCGCCGGCGGGTGACGCGGCGCCGTGCCAAAACCCAGTACCGCAAACGGTGCACCGTCCATTGCCCCTCAGTCAATCGAATCAACAGCGAAACATCGACAGCAAGAGGCAATGGATGGTGAACCACGCCCGCCGGGCCGTGTTAACGGTAACGGCGCCGCGCCATTACACGGTGGCAGTATGGATGACTAGTTTGGGTAAACTTTCATAAAAAAAAACAGTTTTATATGAAATCTTGACAAAACATTTTTTGTTTTAAAATACTACAGCAATAAAATAGAAAGCGTTTAGAACATACAAAAACAAAATACCCTTGTATGTTTTATAAAAAACTAGCGGTCCGTCCCGGCTTCGCACGGGCATTATTTTCCCGCTTTTCTGTTGAATTTTTTCTTGAATTTTCTTTGCTATAAACCTCACGGAGCCCGAGACCTTTCCAACGAATGCAAAACCGTGGAAATCGGTTCGTGCGTTCTGGAGTTATAGCGTCAGGAAGGAAAACCCGACTTATTTTTATATAGTAGATATTTAAAAAAAATTAAACATACATTAACTTTACACCATGATACACCATTTTTATCCAAAATTTAACGCCACGTAACCTAAATATACATCACTTTGAATGTACGTAATTATTCATGCAGTACGTATTACGTTTGTTAAACGCTCATCAACCCCACGTCGGGGTCTCAAAGGCCCCGGACAGTTGCGGTTTCACATCTTTGTGCCCAAGCTGCAAAGGGTCACTTACTTCAAAAATAGCTAGCTATGTTGTGTTTGCAACCAAAAATGTCAGAGATCGTGGTAAGTAAATAATGTTTTAAATGGAGTTTTGTGTATAAAAATAATTATGTCGTTTTTTAATGTAGGTTGTACTTCTTTATGTTATCAAACGACGGAAAGAATTTGGCCTACTAAGACTACTAAGAAGTTTTCTGGCCTGGCAGTACAACAGTTAAGGATTGTGAATGTTTCATTATGTGATACACGGGACAGGTCACACCTAAGTTCGCGAGTGCAGGATATTTCCCCATACGCGAACACTGCTAAGACGGCATATCGCCAAGATAAGCGCGCTTACGCCCGATTCGCCGGCGACTTATCAGATCAGCCAGGACACAGTCATTCCTATTTCGCTCCGCTACCTCCTTTTGATAATTACATCCTTATAAAAGGATGCGACCGAATACTGTGATCGGAACTGTGTGCCTATGTCCAGCAGTGGACTGCAATAGGCTAATTGATTGAAAAGGATGTGACCGCGTCGCAAGACCTAATGCCCGATTTACACATCGACAAGTACAGTAGCGAGTTAACTTGCATCATTGGCGAGTTAAGTCACTTTTTGCGTGTGGACGGCAAAAGCGAGTTAAGTAGTAAGTTGCCGATTAAGTTGATTTGAATACAGCTCGATCCTATTTTTTGGCGAGTTAAGTACGAAGTAGCCCCCTCTCTTGCGTCTCCCTCACCCCGCGCCGGCTCGGTGCTCGCAGCGCCCGCCGTGTAGACGGGCGAGTTTAGTACAGTTCACAAGTTCTGTATTTATTTTTATTTTTGTCTGTTTTTCTATGTATAATGTGTACGTATTTACAAAAGTATTTAAGAATATTTATGCGTTGTATAGTACCCATAGTACAAGCTCTGGTTAGTTTGGGACTAAATGGCATTGGGTAAAAGTGTGAGGAATATTTATTTTTTTATTATTATTCTATACTTTTCTATTAAAATTTTATTTTCAATGTGTTGTGCAAGTGTTAATACTATTTCTCGTATAATAATACGCGTAAATTGGTATTCAATTGTTCAATGTCCATTTTATCGATTAAAATAACCGTACCTAAACAATATCAGGCGACGCACGCCGGCACGCACGACGCGACTGGTCTTCGTCTCTGTTCGGCAACTTATGAGCTGTACTTCGCCTACGTGTGAACTGTACTTACTACTTATTACTTACTACTTAACTGTCTATTTTTTTAACTTGCTACTGTACTTGTCGATGTGTAAATCGGGCATAAGACTAGACCACGGTGTCACAGGACCATCTTGTCCTATAAAACCCAACCGAGGAAAAGTACATCAATATTATAATTATGTCTTCTAAAAAACAGAGACAACCAAAATTCGTAAGACAAGTTTTCATCGTTGCAGAGGGCCATTAGTAGACTATTGAGTATAAACTTATTACATTAAAGATCCTACCTACCAAAAATATAAAAGCTAGAAGCTTACGATATAAATACTCTACGGTACATTCACAACCAATTTCATTTTAGGCGTACGTCAATTTCTGTGTCTCACATGGCGAGGGAATGTCACATAGATGTCAAATTAGTGGAAATTGTCGTGATAAGATCAATTCGCTTTGTCTCTTGCCGTGTTCTACTATTTCTAGGGTCCCGTATTTGAAATATTTAGTAGAAAATGAACGTTAAATGTGATTTAGTAGTCACATTCTATGTAGGTATTACGTAATGGACGCTACATTTTAGCTCTAGATAATTATAACATAATATTAGTGATGCTTGAGTATAGTATAAACAATACTTTTTATAGTTGATATACAATAGTTCCTTACAACAGTCATATTTTTAAATTACTTACTAGCTGACCCGTGCCCTCTTCGTTGAGCGCCGAAAAAAACGCGTCCGTTTTTTAAACATATTTCATTACTGCTCCACTTCTATTAGTCATAGCGTGATACTATATAGCCTATGACACTCCCCGATAAATGAACACAAAAAGAATTTTAAAAATCGGTTCATTAGATCCAGAGATTACCCCCTACAACGTTACAAACACACAATCACACAAACTTTACCTCTTTATAATTATTCAGTACAGAGTATAGATTATAACTCTAAAGTCGGGAGAGCCTTCTTCAGAGTTTTATATAGATATATTTTTGAACATGGGTACCTACATCGGCAAATACTTTCATTAGTAAAACGGCTCTACTAAAGTATTTATTACAAAGCTTGACCACCGTGATACTAGTCCCTGAGGTGTGAAACTATTATGTTGATAATGAAAGGCAATTATGACAAAAAATATAATACCTAGGTAAGAGAGAGCAAACTCAAATAAAGAGCACTCGTAACCGACGCGCATGTATGACTGGCTTAATGAATGTGAACGAGTCCGAATCTGTTTGCCAGGATTGTGACAAGTGGCGTTCTGTCGCCTCTGCCTACCCCGGACGGGATAAGGCGTGAGTTTATGTATGTAATATGTACCTACTTAGGTAAGAGCTAATATTATTATGTTTTATTTGTGTTACAAAAATATTTTACAATTTAATCCATTCCTAAACAATGTCACTTACATTATGTTTTGTTTGTCTATCCACCATCATCGTGCTGAATCGTGCGGGCTTAAAACTTATTGTAAGGGGCAACGCGTATTTAAATATAAAACATAGAAAAACATAAATATAAACGAATACTCACTACAAAATTTTTATATTAAAAAATCAAATTTTAAGACTTACTTACGCAATTAAATGGCTATTTAAAAAAAAAAAAAAAAGGAGTTTTTTTATCAAGAAATGACCGAGTTGTAAAGTTAGCTTTTTATTTTATCAAAGCTAATGTTTTACATTATTACCTATATTTAAATATAAATAGGTACTTAATGTTTGATTTATTCTCTATTTTTTAATCTGTTTTAATTCCTATAAACATATGCAACCATTAATCTTAGCTCTAATTTTTATACAACTTCTGAAGTACAGTCAAAAAATTCCAAATTCTTTACACGTTGCCCCTAACCAGTATCACATAGCAATACACAAGAGAGCTAAATGCTCTCACAAATAAGATAGCACCGCATGAGGGACCGCAGCTATGCCACGTTTGACTTCAACTCAAAGGTTACAAACTGTTTATTGTCTATTCGTAAATAACTGTGTTTTGAAACTGGTGGGATCAAGTATAAGAGTGGTTTGGGTGACTGAGGAGGTTACTTACATTGTGAACTAAATATAATTGAATACCGTTGAAAAAGCGACATTAATTAAATATCTTTCATTTTAATGCTTATGAAACATAACCGCTGTCTAGAGTAGGTACTCAGGTTTAGTTCCTGCCCAATGTCAATCTTTATAAGCATGATCATAATGATAGTTTTTAGTAGTCAGGGTGTTTTTTATGTTTCTATAAATAATGATAGTTTGTAATCAAATTGCTTAGTACCCATAATGCAAGCTCTGATTAGTTTGTGCCGAGATAACGGTATGTTAAATAAAAAGAATACAAGATTGTAGTCCAAGAACAAACTATTTATTACTAAGCTAGTAAATTCCTAGGCAATTCTGTTACAATAATATTTGACTTGCTGGGTACGAACCTAAAGTCTCCGGCATGGCTGCCATATACATACAAGTTACTACTAGTACTAGGAACTAATTAATAAAAGAACCGTTTAAGATTTTCATAGTCTTTGCCTTCACATAAAATTCTTATCTTTATTGCTTCCTTAGTTTTCAATTTTACGACACCCTCCAAAATAAGGTCATGAAATAATGCAATTTTATATTTTTATAACAAAAAACTAAAAAAATCCAAAAAGACTAAAATAATTTGTCAGAAGTGGGATTCGAACCCACGCCCTCAGAGAGGACCAGAACGCCCTTACACTCGTTTTGCACGAGCAAGTTTCCTTGAGTCTGGCGCCTTAGACCGCTCGGCCATCCTGACACTGACGTTAGTGTTGAAATTAGTGATTACATTTTATCGCGTGCTTTATCATTGTATAGAAGTCTCTTATCAATCTGTATGTGTAAAAAATGAAATATTTTTTCCCCTGGGATTTAAATCTGAGATTTGACGACCTCTGTGGCCTAGTGGTTATAATCTATCTCTGCTACTCACGGGTCTCGAGTTTGATTCCTGCTCAATACAAATCGTTGATGATTTACAGATTTCATCGACCGGGTCTCGAGCCTGAGACCTATGCCCAGTAGTCATGCATGCGTTACAACCACTACGTCATGGATGCGATATGTGCTATCTGATCAGGACATGACCATCAAAAGGGGTTTGCGTTACTTGGCTTTAAAAAGTTACAAAATAACAACATAACGTAATTATAATAAATTAAAACGAATAATAAATGATTGACAGAGTTTTTATCTCCTGCGATATCATGGACTCTACACATGCATTGTTCACTACATTTTCATATTATTTGTTCCTAAAATAAATACATAATTAAGATAATTTAAAACAACGTGTGGGATCCCGCGAATAATTTTCCTCATTCTATTCTGTAAGATCGTAGGTGTTATAGGGAAAACGAAAACCAGTCAGGAGTTTTATAATAAATCAGTCTTTCATAAATTGGTTACGAGAAACGCAAAGATCTGTATTTCTCTAGACACACTACAAAAACTTAATCCCTGTAAGGTATTCAATTTTTCTTTTTGAGATTGGAACCCAAAATTTTGTTGCACATGCAGTATAGCACACACATTTTGAACTCTACACCTACAAGACTATTTTGCAGTCTAACTTATTGGCCTATAGTCCTAATTACATATAATTTTTTACCGATATAGCTTAGGTATAACTAGAAATATCCGAATAGAAGAAAGACAATGGATAAAATTGGTACTCGAGGCGGGACTCGAACCCGCGTCTCTGAACTATACGCGTCCAGCGCCATCATGACCAACTAGGCCACCCGAACATCCGTCTCAAGTCTCAACTACCAAATTTATAACCATTGCTTTATACGGCGCCTGAGTCGCAACTTTAAACTCAACTGTACAACGCCATCTAGGCGCGACATTACCATAGTCCTTCTAAAAAGAAAGAAACCCATTAAACTTTTCAACAACTTTGCTACTTTGCCGTTTCTTTTGAGCAAAGTCTATTTGTTAAATAAGTTCTATTTGCCGACTCAAACAATTCACAAAGCTGTCCTTATTCAATTGAACCTGATGACGGAACTTACTCATTACCAACTTCAAAGTTTTGTGATAAAAATTGTAAAACTTTGATGTATAGTGTTAGCTAGATGTGTCTTGATAATATTTTTGTAGGCTAGTTTATTTTATAGTTATTTACCAAGGTGTGTTTATTTATGTACTAGCGACCTAGCCCGTGTACTAGCGAGCTCTCCGTGTGGTAACGGAGTAAGAATACAATATGTCACCACCCCTTCGCATCCCATGGGTGTCGTAAAAACCGACTATGGGACTATTCGTAAATATTATCTTTACGAAATAAAAAGAAGGAAGACTTGAAATTAAACTCTATACGAATCCGTCTGGCCATCTTGGTATTAGTAGGCCAAGTATCCTTCCGTCATGGGAGGAGGCCCGTCCCTGCAGAGGGACCTTAATGGGCTGTTATGATTATTATATTAGAAAGTGTCACCTTCATTTTTCCCTTTGAAATTATTGTTATTTACGCCTATGCAAGTAATAAAATAGTTGTCCTACGCGCAGTAGGTATAAAACTGCATGCCTATTCTTAGTGTAAACTGGAATGCGAATAGCATTGGAATCTCATTGGTGGAATGCTAGGTAATAATACTGTACTGTACCGGACTAACTTCTTTTATTGATAATCTGCATAATCATAGTTATCATAACAGCCCATTAATGTCCCATTGCAGGGACGGACCTCCTCGACCGGACGTTACCAGACAGATTGGTAAAGGTTTTTAAGTCAATTTTGCCTTTATTGCCCGTGGTACTACCATTCATACTACTAGTAGTAACACCGGTAATTAGTTTACCCGTGGTACTACTGCAGTTGAACAGTAGTAACAACAGTAAAAAAAAAATACCCGTGTTACCTACTACCGTAATAATAATAACAAAGTAACTACTTGTACTGAATCAGCTAGTTGCAAATATAATAAATAGATACTTTGTGTAGGTATTACACCTACTCCTTTATAAATGACATAGACATAAGGAAAAATAAAATCAATATAATAATATATCAGATACACTCAAATGCAATTGTTAAATTGTGAAATCTCAATAGGTCACGCTCTCGAAAAATTACGTTAATTTTCATGTTGATTTTTGATCAAGTACAGTTTTAATTTAGTTATAAAAGAAGTGCTTAAATTTTATTTAAATAAAAAGTAACGACGATATAAGTTACTTTGTTATTATTATTACGGTAGTAAGTTTCCCGTGTTCATCCTATACTATACTCTCGGCATGGACTAGTGATATTTTGTATTCATATTATCATCATAATAGCCCATTAGTCCCACTGCAGGGACGAGCCTCCCCCCGTGACGGAAGGATACTTGGCCTACTAATACCACACTGGCCGGACGGAGTGGTATAGGGTTTAATTTCATGTTTTCCTTCTTTTTATTTCGTAAAGATAATATTCACATTATAATACGGCTCATCTAGTTGATTTACATCAAGGGTTTAAACAAATCGTGTCTTACCCGATGACTTCGAAAGTGTCCAGGTGGGCAATACGACGCTACCGTCGAGTTACAACCAAGAACTCATTATCATATATTAACATTAATTGTTAAAACTAAAGAGAATTAGATCCCAAGAGATTTAAACGAATAACAATTAGATTGGTGACAAGATATTTTGAAAATTGTGGAAATGTATCTAATATTTTTAATATTCTCTAATCCAAGTATTAGATATAGTCATCTTGTTTTAAAATAAGTAGAGCTTGTAGTATAAGGAATAAATGTTAAGTGGCATTAAGCGCGTTTGACAGGCGTCAGGACGGGCGAAGGGACGGGCGCAAGGGTGGTGTTGATAACGGCGTTGTGATTGGGCCTCGGAACAGGTGGTGTCGTCATGTCGGCGTGGACGTCGACTAGAGCATCGACGATGCTTATGCAGAATTTTACATACTTACATGGATAAAGACAATCATTTGTGGATCATCCTAATAAGTAGCCGTACTTATTATCAATGAATCCAATAGAAATAGCACAAAAATAGGTTTAGTAATTTAGTTTAGGTCTCAATAACTTTGAAACTACTCCATCAAAATGCGTAACAAAGTCTGAACCACTACAGATTTACTGTCAATATTAACGTCAATTAGAAAATATAATCCACAAAGTGTCTTTTACAAATCATAGGTATTGTTGGTCACAGTAGCGGTCACCGTCTGTCGTTGTACGTTGACTAATATTAATTAAATTCATCTCATTAAAAACTTAACATGTTAAATTAAAATGCACAATTTGTTAGAACAAAATTTACTATAATAATTTATCATAATAATTATACACAGTTGGCGTCCATGTTTTCGTAAATTCGCTTAATCTATATTATGTAGGAGTGTCATAATCGTGGTGCCATTTTGTGATTGAATAAATTAAGATATTCTAGTGGTATCATTGTACCGTGAGGAGTCTGCATTGGGCAAACTCTGGCCAGTACACCATCGTAATAGTCTTGCTAGAGATGACAATGTGCGTTTTCTACGGAAACCTGACTGATCTCTATGAACTGATCACATCACCATAACAGCCTATTATTGTCTTTAATTTCAAGTTTTCCTTCTTTTTATTTTTATTTTATTTTTATTTTATTTAAAATTGGAACAACAAACAGCTACATTATAGATATACACATTAAAAATAATAAAAAAATCTTATAAACAATAATGCAGCCCACAGCGCTGTTCACAGATTACCATAAATATATAATATATATGCTGTATGTTGACTCTTAGAATAATATGTTACTGTTTTATTTCAAGTAAAGAATGCATCCTAATTTTTCTTATACTCGCATATACCTACTAATATTGAATTTACTTCGTAAAGATAATATTTACGGTTAGTCCCTTAGTCGGTTTTTACGACACCCATGGGATGAGATGGGGTGTTGACATATTGTATTCTTACTCCGTCACCACACAGAGAGTACAGTATTAGTAAGCCAAGTTTCCCTGCGTCATCGGAGAAGACCTGTTCTTGGGGTGAGACAATAATCGGCTGTGATCTATTTATTATTTATTATCAGGATAGGCATTTATGTTGTATGTGACCAGGAATTGCTGGGTCTATAAGCGTTACCGGTCGCCTGTTGTATCGTAATTTTTTTCATCACAATATTATTATATCTGAAAAGTCGCAATGCAGAGAAAAACTTTCCATGTTTAAGGAGTGGCTTTCCTCAAGTTTTCCTATTTTGATACTTCAAAACTAGTCGTTTCGTAATCGCATAAAAATTATTACGACATCGATAGTTACCGTAGATATCAGAACAATAGTTACCCATTACAAAGACAACATTAAACTAGACTAATACGACGTATACCTATACATTATCTTGAAAACCCTATACGGCTTACCTTCCTTTTAGAATATAGAGAACCCTAGTTAATGCGTTGCCCACTAAAAGTCAATCTGTTTTTACCGAGAGGGTGGCGTGTGATTTTTTATTCGATCCAGTCATTCGTTCACGTAGAAAACGATTGATGGTCGGTTGAATCGTTGTCTTGATTTTATTCGTGTATTTTAAATGCTGTTTAAGAAGAGGGAAGGATTTTTTTGTTTTTTTTTATCTGGTGTGGTGATGGAGTAAGGATATATTAACATTCACGGACATCTCTACACAGCGCCATCTGTTCCCAAAATAAGCTAGGCTTAACCTGCTAGTGTTATGGGTAACAGAACAACGAATAATAATACTTATATCTTTTTTTAGTAAATACATACATATTAAATATAGAAAACACCCAGACCAATGCAAACAATTATGTTCATGCATACAAAGATTTGCATTGAGCGGGAATCGAACCCAAACCTCAGCATAGCAGTCATGTCATGTTGTAGTTATAACCAGCACTACGCCACAGAGGTCGTCCATAATTTTAGGGTATTGGCATAAATAAAAGACATAGTCAGGTACAAAAATATAGTATTAAAATAAAATTATTGATCTAAGATAATAAAATAGTGTAATTTATTTAGCTTATTAAAGTTAATCTATTGTCTAAGCCATACTTATTAATTGGCGATATTTTTTTAATATATCGTTCTATTACTTCGATGTCAGTACCAATTAGTTTTAAGTCGTGTCCATATTTTTCCAGGTTCTGAAATTAATAGCAATGAGTTATAATTATATTTTTGGAGTGCGTAACTGTCTGTCTATGTATTTCCTGGGTGTGTACATTTGGAGGAAGTCTGTGCAAGAAATTTAATTCAGCAGGGAAAGTCAATCTCGGGTGATTGGTGATTGGAAGCAATCAAGCATCGGAAAAACTAAAAATCAATTTTCGTTTTTAAGCATTCGCAAAGACGTCGAGAACGGACTTTCTGACACTGAAGGCGGGGCAGAAAAGTCGGGGCAAAGCCCGGGGCACGTCCTGTTGAACCAACTAACACCACCACACATAAGAAGCCCAAGATAAACCCACAAAAGTCTGATCCTATAGGCTTCCAGCGGACTTTAATCACACGAATGGCATCATCGGAGTAAGCTGTGCTAAAGTCATTCACAAAAAGTTTTATAACACTATTAGACGCGTGTTAAAATGGTAATTAAAATATAATTTTTTGTAATTTCACATATATCATAACAGCCCATTAATGTCCCACTGCAGGGACGGGCCTCCTCCCGTGACGGAGGGATACTTGGCCTACTAATACCACGCTGGCTAGACGGATTGGTAATAGTGGTATAGGGTTTAATTTCAAGTTTTCCTTCTTTTTATTTCGTAAAGATAATATTCACGGATAGTCCCTTAGTCGGTTTTTACGACACCCATGGGGTGAGATGGAGTGGTGACATATTGTATTCTTACTCCGTCACCACGCGGATTATTTCACATATATAAAGTGCATAAATAAGTAAGCTTACCTCATACATATTAGATACTAGAAAAGTATAAGTAGTAAGTTGGTAGTCCTTGTCTGGATCCAAGGCTTCCATCTTACCATTAACTAATACTAACGCTTCCAATACTTGAGCCGAGGTTGTGTTCACTTTTAATTTCATACCTGTTGTAAAACAATTAAATGAATACAAGATTATATTAACGAACTAGGGAATCTTCTCAAAAATAAAAGATGTAAAACTTGACCTGAAACTCTAGAACAATCCGTCTGGCATGCTATTTCTTAGGCCAAAATTCCCTCGATCACATTACGAAACTCCTCAAGTTCCTTGGGGCAGAATTTTTTTGGGCTGCAATTATAATGTATTCTTACTTCATAGCGACACGAATGGTTGTTTCATTACCATAATAAAATTGTTTTCAATTATAGGAAGATACAGAGTAAGCAGACTTCACATCCAAATTGTCAATGACCTGTTAAAGGTGGCGGGAAGTCAATAGATAAAGAATAACAAGATCCTCGCGGTGGCAACATTTGAAAGAAACCTATGTCCACCAGCAGAGGTCTTTTACTTGATAATATCATCATAACAGCCCATTAATGTCCCACTGCAGAGACGGGCCTCCTCCCGTGACGGAGGGATACTAGGCCTACCACGCTGGCCAGACGGATTGGTATAGGGTTTAATTTCAAGTTTTCCTTCTTTTTACCTCGTAAAGATAATATTCACGGATAGTCACTTAGTCGATTTTTATGACACCCACGGGATGAGATGGGGTGGCACCCACTTGATAAAATTATAGGAAGCAAACATGTGTATTTGACAACAAAATCCCAAATTACGCTTCAGAAACTCCACAACACGACCTCGGTGGCGCGCCGGTAGAGCCAGCGGCTGCCGCGCATGAGGTTGTGGGTTCGATCCCCACGCAGGACAATAATTTGTGAGATCCACAAATTATTGTCCTGAGTCTGGGTGTTCTATGTGTCGATTGATTGATGTTTGTAAAAGTCCCCGCGACACAGGGCATGATCCCTAGTGCGGGAGTTGTCTTTTTAATAAAAAGAAAAATACAATATCTAAACAGAGAACTTAAATTATAACCAGAATATTTGGTAGTCTTACCAGCAACCATAGGAGTGTAGGGTCCAGCATAAGGTTTGACAACCCATGGTGATTGAAATGACACTTCAAATGCCTCTAAAATGTACCGTCCAGGAACGACTAGAGTACCTACTTTACTCGTAAAAGGTGACATGTTAATCAGTCCACCTCTGGTTATGTCTGAAAAGCAAATTTTAGCTGCACTAACAACGCTTAGATTTTACTGGTTCATCATAAGCAGCTGGTAACTAAATACTTTTTACTTTTATATCATCGTAACAGCCCATTAATGTCCCACTGCAGGGACGGGCCTCCTCCCGTGACGGAGGGATACTTGGCCTATTTATACCACGCTGGCCAGACGGATTGGGATAGGGTTTCATTTCAAGTTTTCCTTCTTTTTACTTCGTAAAGATAATGTTTACGATTAGTCCTTTAATCGGTTTTTACGATACGCATGGGATGAGATGGGGTGGTGACATATTGTATTCTTACTCCATTACCACACGGACAAAGTAGTTTAGTTTTATATAAGGTACGATAAAAGGTAAAATTGACCTCTAAAACTAAAATTAATTCTTCAATTTATTACTATGTAGGTACTTTATGACAGGTAGGCAATAGATAAGCAACCAATAAATGTCTGTATCCTGTTTTTTGTGACTAAGGTATAGTACTTATTTAAGAAAATAACGTTTAAATAAATAAATAAATATTCCTCACACATTCACACAGCGCCATCTAGTCCCAAACTAAGTAAACCTTGTATGTACTATGTGTACTAGATAACGTAACTACTTTAATTCAAATCCGATCTGCATACAGAGGTTTAATGTTTGTATTATTACTGTCATGTTTTTCTATGACACATAGATCTTGGTATCTTTATACAATTCTTGAATGCTCTGTTTTAAATAACAATCTCTGTTGAGTCAATAATCACTGATCAGGTATTGGATATACAAACTACGATGGACGAAAAGCTATACCGGCATTGGATACAATATTTGTAGCAATGTTCGGATTCAGTTAGAGATTTCCAGAATCCTATTTTGACGGATTCTGACGTTGTGAGAAGACCAACATCACATCCTGACTTTAAAATTACTCCGACGTCATCGCTAATAAGAATTCGGATACGACTCAAATCGTTTGAAAGTCGGTATATCTACTTTAGTTTAAGCATCAAAAGTTTGTATAAACATGCGTTAAAGCCAGTGTAGTAGTAGTAAGTTTAAGTGTATCTTTTTTTTTACTTTAAGATATTTACATCTTTTTTTACTTTAAGTTATAGAAAATAAGTTACCTCCTTTAGGCATAGAAGCTCGGATTGTGTTTCTAATTATAAAAGATATGTGTGGTAAATCAGTTGGGTATTTCTCGTTAGCCTGTAAGGAAATTAAAGAAATTAGTACAGGTTTACATAATGTGCTGTAAAGCTAAGGCAAGGTTTTGTTTTACCAAGAGTAATAATCAAGTTTTAGCATCTTTGACTGCCTCGGTGACGCGATGGTAGCTCAAGCGGCTGGCGTCCACGAGGTCGCGGGTTCGCTTCCCACGCAGGACAATTATTTGTGCGATCCACAAATTATTGTCCTGCGTCTGGATGTTCTTTGTGTCCGTTAAATTGCTGTTTATACAAGTACCCGCGATGCATAATCCCTAGTTGTCTTTGAAACCCTCCTCCATCGTATAATATTGGGTCCTTTAAACGCAGTATGAGCATTTGGCCAAACCGGCAAGATGATGACGACGGATTGAAGTTATTTTTAGATTACGATCCGTTTGCTTCATTTGTGGACTGTACTCGCGCTTTCCATCAGGTTCGATGTAGTCATATTGCCGTGTTTTTGTATAAAAAAAATAAAAAAAAGTAAAGAAACTTACAGCATCCAAAAGCGCATCAGCTATAAGGTCACCCAGCGTGCACTCTCCCAAGCTACAATCTTCTCCTTTCAGTTCATGTTCAGTAAAACCTATAACTTCATCCACCATACTGTGCAGTTTCTCTTTGTATGGTTGCAGAAGAGCTGTTATCACTGGATCTGAAAAGGTGGTAAAGTTTTTAGTTTTTTTTTTCTTTAAAAAAAGACAACTCCCGCACTAGGGATCATGCCCTGTGTCGCGGGGACCTTTTACAAACAACAATTAACGGACACAAAGAACACCCAGACCAGCACAAATTATTGTCCTGTGTGGGGATAGAACCCACAACCACGTGCACGGCAGCCGTTTCTGCTACCGCCGCGCCACCGAGGTCGTCAAAAGTTCTGTATTATGTAAATAAGTAAATTATAATACAAGCGGAACTTCTCAACTATTGCGTTGCATGCTTATAAATATTCAACTTGAATGGGAGATGAACGTGGCAAAAAATATAAAAACATGATAGAAATGTCAGACATAAAATGACATAAATATTTACACATCCAAGAGGACAAGAAAACTCGTAATTCTAATATTCCGGAAAACTCAGGGTGGGAAGACCCCTCACGAGGTGTGCCGTCAACTCCCACCCTGAGTCACGAGGTGTCTCAACTTAGTCAGGATGGACGGCGGGAAACCGATGGATGAGGAAGGCATATGACCGCACAAGATATTTAGAAGAGGCTTATGTCCAGCAATGGACGTCCATTGCATAATAATATGATGATGAATATTCTTACCTTCTGGTATCGATCTGTTTAAAAAGATAGGTGTTCCTTCATAATGGTCCAAATCTCCTTTATCATCGAAGAATATAGAAATATTTCCTAAATATTTGGAGAATGCTGAAGCTGTTACTATTAATACCTAAAATGAAATTGATGAATTAATTATCAATACCGATAATAATAAAAATCAGACATTAAATGCTTATACAAATAAACTTATACATCCGTGTGGTGACGGAGTAAGAATACAATATGTCACTACCTCATCATTCTCATCCCATGGGTGTCATAGAAACCGACTACGGGACTATCCGTGAATATTATCTTTACGAAATAAAATGAAGGAAAACTTGAAATTAAACCTTATACCAATCCGTCTGGCCAGCGTGGTATTAGTAGGCCAAGTATCCCTCCGTTAGTGGAGGAAGCCCGTCCTAGCAGTGGGACATTAATGCTCAGTTATGACCGATAATAATAAAAATCAAACATTAAATGCTTATAAAATAACAGTTTGTAACTAGTTTAAATAGTGAACTTTTCAAGGTCTCTACCCTAATATACTTAACCGGATCAAAATGCTTACAAACTAAGCAAAACTTGTACTATGTGTATAAGAACTTGGATAAGCATACTAAGATCCTTTTTGTTGTAGATACATACATATTATTATACACAGAACACATCCTGACCAATGCAAAGATTCATATTCATGCACGCAAGAATGTTCAATGAACGGGATTCGAATTTATACTAAAGCCAAAGTCGATGTGAAAAGCCAAAGTCGATGTGAAATGTTTAATAACAAGCCTATGCTTAGCAACCTTTGACAGGCAAAGTAATGAGGGTTTTTCGATGTTATAAAAAAAAATTGGAATATCCTAATTTACTTTTCTGGGCAAATACGAAACCCCATCACATGCGCCGTAGTTACTTCAATGTCGTCTTGATAGCAGATAATGCCAAATTATGTAATAAAATACGGAAATACTAATGAAATTCTCATTTTTAAATACAAATATTTTGGAATGGTGTGATAACCCTACATGTCAATGACATATATTTAGGCCCTGCGCAGGCGGCACACTTTTTGTGCGATCGAGTCTGCGGCGCACAAAAAGTCTGCCATACATGGCATTATGTTAGTCTTTTGTGCGCCGGACGCGCGTCCTGTGCGTTACTGCTTATAATTGCATAGGTTCTATTTTCACAGACTAAAAAGTCCGTCACGGATAGTCTGTCGTCTGCGCAGGGCCTTATGGTTTTCACATCGAGTTTGGCTTTAGTATTATATTAGAGACCTATGTAGATTGTACAAAGGCCTTTCTATAATTAAACTTAATATTACTAGTAATCCGCAAACATTATTATCTATTTGTATGCAAATATAACCACTATTGATTGCCGGTTTGACTATCAATTTGTATTAATTACCTATTACAGTAGCTCATATAATTAAACGGAACAACCTACATTAATTACTTAATAATCTTGAATATTTTTAATTACTTCCTCTTGAATATTAAAAATAGATTAATATTTATAGAATATTGCTTAGGAAATATCATTTTTAATTAGTTAAGGTCAAGGTAAAATTCGATCGAGAACGCACCAATTGACGACCCCTGTGGCGTAGTCGTTTGGCTGCTTCGCAGAGGTCTCGGGTTCGATTCCATCTCAAAGCAAATCTTTGTGTATGATAATGATTGGTCTGGATTTTATCTATTCATAATATATACTCGTATGTATTTACATTGTAGTGCTTCTGGCCCTTAATAGTGTCTGAAAAACATCGTAGATCGTACACCGTACTTCCATCTTTAGGACTCCGACATTCCGGGCAGAGCCAAAGGCAGGTGGAATTCTACAAGAGTTCCCACTAGAAGTCACCGAGTACGCGTAGTCCTTACAGCTTTGTTATGATATCGGGCCTTTTATCATGTTCTACCGGATATTCCGCAATGAAAGGTCTCAATAATTATCGTATTATAACATTAAAGCTCCGTGTGGTGACGGAGTAAGAATACAATATGTCACCACCCCATCTCATGGGTGTCGTAAAAACCGACTAAGGGACTATCATCTTAACGAAATAAAAAGAAGGAAAACTTGAAATTGAACCCTGAACCAATCCGTCTTGCCAGCGTGGTATTAGTAGGCCAAATATCCCTCCGTCACGGGAGGAAGCCCATCCCTGCAGTGGGACATTGATGGGCTGTTATGATGATGATGAACTTCCACTAACCTTATGCCCCGGCTTAGCCTCACTTTCTACTATCACTGGATATGGACCTTCGACGCGTTCTTTGGAAGGAGCTTCTCCGTTCCACAGCAGTGTATGTGAATGTGCGCCAACAATTATGTCTACATTCTCACCGGCCTCCTTGGCTATGTCTCTTTAAAAAATAAAAAGTTTTTGAAATTGGAACGGCTATGTCTCTTTAACTATTTTTTTTTTAAATTGGAACGTTATAAGTACGTGGAAAAGGAAATTCTAGCACTTTCATTAGAGTTTCCATCTAGGGTTTTCAGATAATCCTATCCTACTAATATTATAAATGCGAAAGTTTGTGAGGATGGATGGATGGATGTTTGTTACTCTTTCACGCAAAAACTAGTGAATAGATTTTGATGAAATTCGGATTATGAATATGTGTAGAAAATATACCTATGCAACGCGGGTGAAGCCACGGGCATGAGCTATTTTAAGATAATATAAAACATTGTTTTATGATGTTTTTCTTTAGGGCGCCTTCAAATTTGCCGCTAAGTGTCGCGCGGAGGCAGCGCGACTGCAGCGCTGCGGTCGCGCTGTTTTGTAAATTCATAGAGATAAAAAACGCGCGACTGCAGCGCTACGCCCGCGCTGCGTCCCCGCATTCGTTCATCGATCGACTAGTGTTGTTTATAATACTTTTTCTTTTTATTAGTAACACTAAGAGCAGTGTATTTTCGTCTGAGTCCATCGTAAAACTAAAACACAACACTACCATTCTCAAACCTAGCGACGGCAGCGCGACCGCAGCGCTGCAGTCGCGCTGCCTCCGCGCGACACTTAGCGGCAAATTTGAAGGCGCCCTTAGGTATAGCAATGCAAGCACAAATAAATGAATAGTGATACAGAGTTGCACGTTTTAGAAGTTTTAAAATAAATTGCTGTTATTGCTTTTATACTGAAAACAATTATTATTAAGAGGTACCTCATCAATCTAACTGATAACGTTGTTTGGATGTAAATAATGCTATGAGAAAAAATAGTTATTGTTTAAAAAAATTCAATATGTTTTTTAATTTGAAAGGTGCCCAAGTTGGCTGAGTCCCCAATTTTATTCCCCGGTACTGATACGAGTATTAACTATTTAAACAAATTTCTCCACTGCACCTTAAGCCCGATTTACACATCGACAAGTACAGTAGCGAGTTAAGTAGTAAGTTGTTGATTGAAATGATCGGGCTTTAAAGCCGAACGTCCACCGCCGGCTAAACTAAGTTGGTTTAGCTTAGCTCGCATAGTTATGCCAGTTTTCCATACAGAAATATAGTTTGCGGTGGACGCACATGTATGGAAAACTGGCTCAACTATGCGAGCTAAGCTAAACCAACTTGGTTTAGCCGGCGGTGGACGTTCGGCTTTAAACTCATAAAGCACAAGCCCATTAATTCAACTTTCATTATAAAATTCATTTATTGAACGCTGATAAACCTCCATAATAACACGATTTATAACCTAAACGAATACTTATAGACTTAAAGACGATTTAAATGCAAAGGTGGCTGAGAATGTGGCCATTTGTAATATTTTCTAATAAAGTTGTCACGATGCAAAGAGTGCATGGGACGGCTCCAATAAACTATTGAAATATCCCCTTTGAGATAGGAATATATATTAAGTAAACGATTCCAATATCGGAGGTATATTATATAAACGTCCTCTGTGGCGCAGTCGGTATATTACGTGGCTGCTACGCAGAGGTCACGGGTTCGATTCCCGCTCAATGCAAATCTTTGTGTGCATGAACATGATTGTTTGCATTGGTCTCGGTTTTCTATGTATAATATGAATTTATTTACAAAAAAAAGTATTTAACTATGTTTATCCGTTGTCTAGTACCCATAGTTCAAGCTCTGCTTAGTTTGGGACTAGATGGCGTTGTGTGAATTTATATTCCAAATTTCATTAAAATCCATTTATTTAGTAGTTTTTGCGTGAAAGATCCATCCATCCATCCTCACAAAGTTTCGCATTTAGGTATAATGTTAGTAGGATAGAATTACCTTTTCGTTATCTTCGATTAAAGTTATACTTATTAAGCTTTATAGACAACTAGATTTTGCCCGCGGCTTCGCTTGCGTTAAATTCGGGGTAGCACTGTTCCACTTTCCTGAACACGGAAAAAAAGTAGCCTATGTTACTCTCCATCCCGTTAACTATCTCCACTTAAAAAAACGTTAATTCGTCGCTCCGTTTAGCCGTGAAAGAAAGACAAACAGACACACTTTCCCATTTATATTAAACGTAATAAAAACAAATAAATGGATTACTTACATGTCATCTTTGAATCCACAATGAGATAATACCACAATAATGTCAACACCCATATCACTTAGCGCCTTAGCCTCCTCTCTGATTACAGGAATCGGTTCCAAAAACGTTAACTCTTCAGTTTTTCCTAATATTTTCTACAAAAAAATACTGCAGTTATGAGAAAAGTAATTAAATTAACAGTGAAGTCAGGTAGTTGCATTTAGATGCTGCCTCAATAGCGCTATGGATGAAGTTGGAATCCAACGCTAGAAAAAAACTACAATTTCGCAATAGCGATCAAGTTGCGGGACTTCCACAGAAGGTAACGGCTTTTATTAACGGACTTGTTATTAGTTAGTAGGAAAATTTGCTTTTTGCAAACCTCAGTCAGCATTTTAGCCCTGGCTAGTAAGGCGCCGAAAATGGGATGATCATCTTGCCTTGCCAGACGAGAGGTTAAAAATAATTGAAAAATTTAAAGATGCAAAGTCGTAGTTACCTGAGTTTTAGGTGTAATAAGACCAATCACACCAATTTTCCTTCCATTTTTCTCTATAATCACATGTGGCTTGTATGTACCATATAGCTCTGATTCTTTGGAACTTATGAGGTTGGCAGCAACTACTGGTGCTTTTAGCGCCTTCAAATAAGGTGCTAGACCAGCCACGCCGTCGTCAAATTCATGATTACCAATGGCCTGTAAAAAAAATGTATTTAGTCTTTAATTATCCTTGATTTTTTTTAACTGTCACACTAGGCATCATGACCGCGGGGACTTAGTAACAATAAAAGGAATATAAATAACATTCAAAGTCAGGATGATAGTTTGTGGATCGCACGAAGAATTTTCCTGCGTGGAATTCGAACCCGCGATCTCGTGCACGGTATCTTCTACTGCGACTGCGCCGCGCTACTAAGGCAGTTAAAGTATTTAGACCTTCAGGTTTTTTAGGTGATTACTTTAGCCAAACTATTACAACATGCATCATTGAATTTTGTTTTTTAGTTGTGTCCAAACAATGAGTTACATTCATGCGTGACGCGAGGCTCGGTGTTTAGACGAACACGCCGTGTCTAGTTTTCTAGCCACCTTCCGCAAACGAATATTCTGTTTAGAGGTCAAGTCAAATTCAAGAAATCGTTTATTCTGCATAGACCACTAAACAGCAATTACAAAACGACAAAACAAAGAAAAAAAATATTACAGGACCTAGACTAGTTTAGCAAATTGGGCTATTTTACTGCGTACAAACATGGACAACAAAACTTCGATTCGTAAAAACATTAACGCTTTATAAAAAGCTAAAGGATCTTTTGCCGCTCTTTACAACTAAGGTAAGTTCGCAGTTCGCCCCAACGAAAACATATGAAGAAAAACTAACCTAAAACCATGTACAAATCCAGCCAGCTTGGCTAAGTTATAATCATCATCATATAAGCCAGTTGACGTCCATTGTTGGACATTATCATAACAGCCTATTAAAGTCCCACTGCAAGGACAGGCCTCCTCCCATGACGGAGGAATACTTGGCTTACTAATACCAGAATACCACTGCTGGCCAGACGGATTTAATAGGGTTTAATTTCAAGTTTTCCTTCTTTTTATTTCGTAAAGATAATATCCACGGATAGTCCCTTAGTCGGTTTTTACGACACCCATGGGATGATATGAGGTGGTGACATATTGTATTCTTGTCTCCGTCATCACACGCCTACACAAATACTTCGACTTTGAGTGCAGCTGTGCCTGTCTCACCCAGGTCTATATGTTTATCATTAATATCCCTGTGACACATTAAAGCCTGGTACTCAAAGTAGTAAGCGCAGGATGGGGAGACCCCTCACGCGGTGGACCGACGACCTAGTTAGGACGGCGGGAAGCCGATGGATTAGGGAAGCACAGGACCGCACATGGTAGCAATACTTGGAGGAGGCCTATGTCCAGCATTGGACGTCGATTGGCTGATATGAATGAACTCTAAGTAGTAAGAAAGGCATATTTCACTCACATGCGCATCCTGTGGAATCATATTAATAAACTTTTCAGTAATATTCCACTTCAGTAAATGATACCAGTAGGTTCCATGATATGTGTCGCCTGCATCCAGAACCAAGGTTTCTGGCCTCTCCTGTAGTAAGACCTGGATTTCATTGTATAACCGAGAAAAGCCTCCAATGCATAAGCTGTCGTTGGTTATACATATCGGTAGAGCCACTGAAGTTTCTTCAAATCTGTAACAATTGTGTTTATTGTAACTGTATGATGAATGTTTAGAAGACTGGAGAAACCAGGCTTTTATTTATTTTGAGGACAACTTACAAAACATACACTTAGGAAAGCATCAAAACAGATTTTAGTGGCTCTGGCAATAGTGCTGTTTCATTTACAAGCTGCCACGGCATGCATTACTATTTACAATATTTATGCATTTTTATTGAAACATACATTGGTTAGGTATATACTTTTAAAATTTTACTATCAGTTAACCATATAAAAAGAAAAACAGCTGTTTTTTTGACAAGGATTTAGCTATATTTTAGTAACGGATAGCCCAATCTTTAAAAAAATCGTCAATATTAAAATCATTTCTGTACTCGTTCTAATAGTTTTTTATGACGGAAAGAAGATTAAAATTGAACATCATAATCATTATAACAGCCCATTAATGTCCCACTGTAGGGACGGGTCTCCTCCCGTGACGGAGGAATACTTGGCCTACTAATACCACGCTGGCCAAAAGGATTGGTATAGGGTTTAATTACAAGTTTTTCTTTTTTATATTTTGTAAAGATAATATTGACGGATAGTCCCTTAGTCGGTTTTTACGACACCCATGGGATGAGATGGGGTGGTGACATATTGTATTCTTACTCCGTCACCACACGGAACAAAATTGAACATTCAGGCGCAAAACAAAAATTTCTAGCCCACACAAATTATTAGCATGGGAATCAGTAGCATCATACACGACCGCTTTCTCAACGATGCAGTTAAGTTAGCGACCACATCGGGTTTCCGATATCAGACGTACAGTTCCCCGATGTAAAACGACTATTATGTGACCATGACTGCTACGCAGAGGTCTCGGGCTCGATTCCCACTCAATGCAAATATTTGTGTGCATGAACATGTTTCTTGCATTGGTCCGAGTGTTTCTATGTATAAATCACAGAACATTAAAATACATTTTAATGTTCTGTGGTATAAATGTACGTATTTAAAAAAAAAGTATACTAATATCCGTTACCCATAACACAGGGCAGGTTAAGCCTAGCTTACTTTGGGAACAGATGGCGCTGTGTAGAGATGTCCGTGAATGTTTATTAAAAAACCCGTTGTTTATAAAGAAATTAAGTACTAATAGGCACTGTATGTTTTCCAGGAATGCAACAATGATAAAGTAATAATAAGTCATTGTCAAGTTACATTCACAGCTATCTATACAAACAATAGCCAGTATTATCGTGTTTCACATTAATGTTCAATGGATCTCAAATACCATACCATACATATTGTATTGTTGTTTGATAAATATAAAAATATGATTAATTTCATCTTTTACATTGTTTGTTCATTAGAAATTGTCATTCAATAATACTTTCTTTAAAGACAAAACATCCAATTTATTGTAAGGGGGCCTCCTTAACGTCGTAAGTCCTAGACGCTGTTATGCAAGTGTTCCGTCCTCCACTTGTAGCCGAAATGATTTTTGTCGAAGTATTTAAGGACGACAAACGATTTGCTGAATGAGTTTTTTTACTAAAGATCTATTGCTAGATTGGTTTAAAAAAAAGGAAACAGTTTTAGCATACCAATCGAGCAAATGTTTGGTAAAAAGTTTATTGACCATGTGCAGGTATTGGGCATAATCGTTGCGGAACCGGACTTTGGGTCCGCAACTTCAACACTGTAGGGAGGGATGAAACTACTCCTTGTATAGAGACAAATCAAACCAAATGGATTGCTATCGTGTGTGTTAAATTGTTCTTTCCTAGAGATATTGGACCCTCAATTGGTTCCATAGCTATATGAGTGGCCGCAGCCAGATAGTAAGATTACATCTGAGTGACGGAAATACTCAGGATTCTCTCCCTACAACTCTTACCAGAGGAGTCCCGCAAGGATCAATCTTGGCTCCGATTCTATTTAGTCTGTACTGTGCTGATATAGCTAAAACAAGAAGGCGCAGAACCGTGTTTTGTGATGCGAGTTAAAAGAAGCAAATCCCAGCAATGGACTGGGATAGGCTATGTGATTGTCCCATAGCTGCCTTTTACGGACAACAAAGATTTAGGCAAATCTTTCATATGCCAAATAATAAAATTGAAGAAGGAATTTAATCTGTTTCCTCATTCATTGAGGCATTTAAGCATAGTGTGAAGAATCACTTAATTACCAGCGTGAACTTTTTTAAACCTTGGTCTATAATGATGCTCAATTTTTTTTTACTTTTAACGCTTTTGAAGTATAGATATCGTGCCCTGTATCACGGTGATTTTTAACAGACATGAAATGAATGCACGAAAAATACATCTAGAGTTAAGTTTGTCAAGGCCACGATCGTCACGACATAAATAATAATATGTGTAAAAGAAACTCGAACCGTTTAAACCTATTCCTGAATATAAATTACTTAAGCGCCGATTACACTACCCTACATGTATGGCCTACATCTTGTAGGGCACTACACATTGTCTAGTGTAATCACATGTAGGCTGTTAGGACACTACATATCGGAGATTGGAGAGTCCCGACCGCCCTACATCATGTAGTGCTACAAGATATAGGGCCTAGTGTAATCGGCGCTTTACTACTTAGTTACTGTAAATACTAAAAAGTGGTAACATAATAATTTCGGTAGAGAAAATGGCAGTAGGAAGTAACTACTGAACATTTATTATTTATTTGTTTCGGCGTAGAAATACCTATACAATCGTACAATTTCATACATAATAAAACTAATTACATAGCCATTCAAACACAACAGAAAACAATGCATTTTTCACTAGCTTTAATTTTATATGAAAATCTTATCACTGTCACAGCATTAAAAACATGAGTAGGTAAGTTAAAAAAAAATTAGGAATAAATTTATTACTTACTAGCTGCTGTGCCCGCGACTTCGTTCGCGTGGCGGATGTTACTTACTTCGCATTTCGATTTAATACTGAAAAATCGTTTTTTAAACCTTATAACAAACAGATATACCTACAAACGAATTGTAAAATTAACGAACGAACCAAAACCTTTTCAAAAACAGACCTTTACATTACAAAGACAGATCTATGAAGACTGCGTCTAAACTTATGCTGAAAGACATGAGCGAACGTCATTCTTTCAAGGAAAATCTTAACACCGCGATACTGAAAATGACGTCACAGGCACAATGCCATCTGTTGTCAAATTTGTAAGTTAAAATAAATGACATCGCTTATTTCATCATAACAGCCCATTAATGTCCCACTGCAAGGACGCGCCTCCTCCCGTGACGGAGAGATACTTGGCCTACTTATACCACGCAGGTCAGTCGGATTGGTATAGGGTTTAATTTCAAGTTTTCCTTCATTTTTATTTCGTAAAGATAATATTCACCCTGAGTAGTCCTGTGCATGAGTAGTCCCTTAGTCGGTCTTACGCCACCCATGGGATGAGATGGGGAGGTGACATATTGTATTCTTACTCCGTCACCACACGGATAATCGCTAATTAATTATGAATGAATACATTTGCACGCCACGTTATGGTGCGGCAGAATTACCTGCCTCGGTGGCGCGGCGGTCGCATTACATGGCTGGCGTGCATGAGGTCGCAGGTTCGATTCCCATGGAGGACAATTGTGATACACAAACTATTGTCCTTAGTCTGGATGTTGTTTGTGTCCGTTAAATTGATATTTTTAAAGGCTAGTGTGGGATTTGTCTTTTGTAAAAAAAATGCTGAAATAACTTATGGCTAACGCAGAAAAATCCCTTTCAATGCCGCGGCATCATTTTAAAGCATAGCAATTTATGTCGTATTTCTGCAACAGTGCGGTTGAATTTCCATTAGTAAAAATTAAAATACTTTGCCATGCCGTCCAGGTCTGCGTTAGCCATTATTGTACCTAACACCTTTTTACCATCTAGCAAAAAATATTTGACTAAACTTAGACTCGACTATATTATTATTATTATCTATAGATAAACTGCGTGCGGTATTTTTGAATTACTTAATAAAATAAACACAAACACTTTGAATAAAAATTTAATGTTTTGTGATTGTATTTCTATATTTTATTGTTAGTTTTGTATTTTTTTAATGTTGACAAATAGCAATAATGTGTAAAATGATTTAATAAAGAAAAAAAGTTTTACTTATTATGTTGTCTGTTATATTATACCCATATATTATTAATTATTAAATAGTTATTTAAGTGTGTTATAATTGCAGTTATAATAAGATTGTGAGAAAAGGAATGTTATTTTAATTCCATTTAATATTTATGATTAAGTATAGGTATAGTTTAACTTTAAAAAATTAAGTTTGTACGCCAATATTAGCAATACAGGGAAAGACTTTTTATTTTTGTCAGATGTTTTGTACCTGTGATTAACTAATAAAGGTTATTTGTATTTATTTACATTAACATAAACAGGTGGAGAGTCTGTTGCATACTTTTACGTTGACCAGTAACTACTACAGTTTAAACTAAATTAATACCAAAAGAATAATTGATACTTTTGATTAATAGCTTACTAATACAATTTATATTTAATTAGATTTCGTTTCAATTACGAAAAACACAAAAATATAACAATCAAGTAAACTTATAATTGATTTAATTTAATAAGACTTATAATTGATATTACGCATACGATTCATGGTTAATTTTATTATCATTTAAAAGGAATAACTTATTAGTAGCACTTAATAATAAAATAGTTATAGATTATTTAAAAACTCATTTATTTTATGATTACTAACTGGTAACGCCATCTCGTGAACAAAAGAAACGTAATTTAAATTCATTCAACATTGAACCAAATCCATTTTTCATGACCCCTGATTTGTATTGGACTGTTCTAATAAAGAGATCTAGCGATATCTCGAGTAATACTTATCCGATTTTGATGAAACATACCTCAGTTTAAGCCTAATAAGAAAGGCTACAATACAATGCATTGGTCTTAAGATTATATTTTAATTCGTTTTAAAGATGTGTGACAGATAGACATTAATTCTTTGTTGTTGCTATTTGACTTTTTTCTAGATTTTATAGATAATTTTTATCTGAATTTTCGAAAAGATGATCAGAATCAGACATTTCGACCTCTACAGTTTTATTATAGTATAGAAGATAGATAGATTACCTACTTTAAACTTAATACCTAAAAACTACGTATCTATGTATTTTAATATCTAAAGCGCGCTTATTCCGAGAAGAGTCAATAAGAACCACGTCCGTTCGCATTAAGAGTCAATGTGAATGAAATTATATAGATGCACCGGTTGGCCGTTTCGGACGTTAAACAAAAATCAACCGTACAGCCGTACTCATACTGGCGCGGCGACATTTGGAAATTTTCTTTCATCTATATCTTGTGTGTTTATAAACCGATTTCTATAATTTTTTTTTTATAAATAGGATATTAAAGTGTACATTTGAAATATGGGAATTTGAAAAAGAGATGTCTATGCAAATTACAATATATTTATGTATTTAATACACTTTGAAGAAAACCTTAACGATTAAACACGTTATTGTGACTAATATATAAAAGATAGATATATACTACTTAGGACTTTTTTGTACATTTTTTGAAGACCATTATTTTTGTAATACATATTTTTGGCGTATGATCAACGTATGCGATGATAAGAGCTCGAACGCGCGTTTTTACAACCGACTTGCTTCAAATTTTTCGTCACTGCTCAGCTCCCATGTGTCTTAGCGTTATGTTATACAGCCTATAACCAGCCCGGGAGTATGGACTACAATCGTACCAAGTTTGGTTTAAATGCCTTCAGTAGTTTTTGACCCATGCGTGCACATACAGACATACAGACAGACAGACAGACAGACAGACAGACAGACAGACAAAAAATTTATTGATTGCATTTTCGGCATTAGTGTCGATCACCATTCATCGTCCAATATTAATTTTTAACATATATTCAATGTACAGAATTGATCTCTCTACAGTTTTATTATATAGTATAGATATAGATATAGACAAGAGTTATAAGTAATTTATTAGATAGATAGTAATTTATAACATGAAATTGATTACAATGAAATTAAAATTTTATTAAACAGATAATCTGTGTGGTGACGGAGTAAGAATACAGTGTGACAACTCACCACCCCATCTCATCCCATGGGTGTTGTAAAAAAGACTATCCGTGAATATTAATTATCTTTACGAAAAAAAAAGAAGGAAAACTTGAAATTAAACCCTATACCAAACCGTCTAGCCAACGTGGTATTGGTAGGCCAAGTATCCCTCCGTCACGGGAGGAGGCCTGTCCCTGCAGTGGGACATTAATGGGCTGTTATGATGGTGATGATGATGATTTAGAGCAAATATAGCTTGGGAATGAGAAGTTCCGATACAATATACATATTTGAAAAAAAAAAACATTATTCAGAGTTCATTAAATTGGTACCTACCTAGTACCGTGACGTAACTTTTTAAAAGATAACAATATTGTTTTAATGTTATACAAAACGTTTTTCAATTAAAATAGTTATGTTTAAATTGGTCGCACTTAGACTTTTTTTATATTACATAAATTAAACTTTTTTTTAGTAACAAATTATATCGGCTTATTGTTAATAAATGTTTTTTTCATATTAGATAATTAACTTCAAGTAAGTAGGTATGTAAATAAGTAATTACCTACTTATATCATTTTTTTTATAAGTACTACCTAATCTAATATTAATTATTTTATACCAAAAATATCAATCCGTTATTATCATCAACATAAAACTTCTACTTACTACAAGATATATTTAAGCCCCTGCCCTGTTTACTTCCTTGCCTACTGATTTATCCTTAACCAGGTATTTAGATCATCTCAAGGGTTCTCTTACACTGCGATGGAAAATATTTAGTACCTAATTAAACAGTAACTTACCTGTCATGAAAATCATTATAATGCACTATATCCAAGCGATAGAAATCATCTTTTTTGTCAATATTTTTAGCATTCACTACAAAAACACACACACAAAACAAATAATAAAAAAACATTGCAAAAGAAAACTTTAATTTGATTATCACAAAACTAATTAACGCGGCACTTTTTATTTAAAAACTTATTACAAACGCCATATTGAAAAAAAAAACGACATTCGCTATTCGAAGTTTAAATATGACTGTGACTGGCCACTTTGTAGTATAACTTCATATAAGCCGATATTGTAGCATAATGATTGATTGACAATTTGAACTTTAATTGCATACATATAAAGTTTATAATAAAAATGTCTTATAGTTCACGACTGCAACAAGAATTGTTTTGTTTATCAACAAAGTATCGATGTTGAAAATAGTTAAAATAATTATCTGTCATTGTAGTTGACACATTACAATTAAGCAAGGTGCTTCAATTTTTTTAAAGCGGTAGTAATAAATGTTTAATAGTGTCATTTGGGCACTTGTAATAATTAAATTACGAATTGCGTCAAGAACACGCCTCAATTGCTTGCACTAGCCGCCCGCGAAAGTGCTGCGAAAGAGCTTACCTTGCACGATGTCGCGGGTTCGAATCCCACGCAAGGTTAATATTTTTGTAAGCCACCCAAATAATTATCTTACTGCGGAAATTGTCTTTTAAAAAAATAAATATTTGTGTATTAGTATGCTGAGATTCTGTCCATCTCAAAGGAGGCTTAATCCTTACAATATTTTTTTCAAGTACTCACAAAAGTGCGTTTTTAACTGTGCACACCTTATGCCGTAGGGAGATGGTGCACAGTTAATCTATTTATCTCGTTCCGAAAACACTTCAAACATAATTAATAAAGTTAGGTACAAGCTTAGATATCTGTAATATATTAAGCATTTAAATAAATAGGTATTTTATAACAAATTACGTAAAATTATTCAACATTGTAAAAGATAACGGTAAATGATAAACACAATAACATTAAATATAGGGGTCAAGTGCATTGTTGATCGAAGAGATTTTAAAAATATGCTGTGCTATAGATTTTATAACTTATTATGCTAACGAGTATTTTTTTATTTTTTTTATTTTAATAATAACTTATTATGCTAACGAATATTTTTAATTTTTTTTTAGATAACTTCTAGCCTAGGATCATGCCCTGTGTCGCGGGGACTTTTACAAAGATCAATTTAACAGACAAAAAGAGCATCTAGAGTCAGAACAATAATTTGTGGATCGCACAAGGAATTGTCCTGCGTGGGAACCGAACCCGCGATCTCGTGCACACCAGCCGCTTGCGCTACCGTCACGCCACCGAGGCAGTTGTTTTATCATCATAACTACCCCATTAATGTTTTACTGCAGGGACGGGCCTCCTCCCGGGACGGAGGGATACTTGGCCTACTAATACCACGCTGGCCAGACGGTATAGGATTTAATTTCAAGTTTTCCGTCTTTTTATTTCGTAAAGATAATATTGACGGTCCCTTAGTCGGTTTTTACGACACCCATGGGATGAGATGGGGTGGTGACATATTGTATTCTTACTCCGTCACCACAAAGAGTGTTTGTTGTTTTAAAATATGGTAAACACATAATGAAAAGGGGTGGTGATGTATTGCATTCTTACACCTTGTTAACCTTGCGTTAACTTGACGGAGCTTTACCTTCAATTTGCTGATGACCTTTAAAAAACCACCAATTTTAAATGTCATTCGCTCAATTTAATTGTTTTTTTATTGTTGGCTTTGTTTTATATGTATAGATTGAGATCCCCGAAGTGCCAGACGTAAATTATTTTCTGATGAACAAAATGTACACGAATAGGTAGTGGTGGGGTATTATGCTTAAATGACTAATGGCTAACTTGGCCAGACGGCCACTTTTCAGGAATTCAAACTCAAATATCTTTATATACAAAGTAGTACAAAACATATTGTATATTTTTGACGTCATCTAAAACTACTTAAACATTTCAAAGCTTAGAAAACTTTAACTTCTATCGTTTTACCTAAAGCCTGATTTACACATCGATAAGTGCAGTAGCGAGTTATGCCCGATTAACACATCGACAAGTACAGTAGCGACTTAACTCGCTACTGTACTTGTCGATGTGTAAAACGGGCTTTACAGACGCTTCAATTCCAAAAAAATATTATTTGTGTCAGTTTGCTTTACCTTGATAGAAAGTAACATCCAATCAAATATTATATCATTTAATCACAAGAGAAATATGGAAAATGTTACAATAGCTAAGTATATTGAATTCAATAACCTTGCAAATTAATTCATAATAACATTAATTTGAATGTTCTATTGATATAAATTTTAGTATACATGACCATGAACTACCAATCTATAAAAAACTTTTGGAGGAGCCAAACGTTTTACGAAAAATTATTTGCGTGACCCAAAATATCAGTCTTGGGTCTGGATCCTACCTATCCCTAAAATATATTTGAATTAAAAGACAATACAGCTGTTTTTATAAAAAAATAAATTAAACAACTAATACTATGTAACCATTTTAATTCACATTTATAAGATATATTTTGTAACAAAGGCTGATGCAGTTAGGTAGGTAAAGCTTTTAGCACTTAAGAGATACTCTGAATAAAGAATTACTTTATCTTTGTTAATGTAGAATTGTGTAGTATTCTTTGTATGGCGGGATTACGAGTAAACTTTATTTTAAAATCATATTTATTTTAACCATTGATATGTATTTTGAGGAGATTTGGCTTAGTAGGTAGTTACCCACTTACTCATAAACGCTTCTTAAATTTTAGTCAATTGATTAGCTTAAATTCTTACGGTTTTGTTTGGTATAAGGTTGATTTTACTATTAAAAAACTCGCTAAACAGTGATTAAATTTAAGAGGCGTTTATGAGTAAGGGCCTCAAAGTTTATGGCCTGTCGCAGAGGTCTCCAATTTCCGTTAATTGCAAATATATGTGTGCCTCCTCTATGTAGTCTATTATAAACATTAATGTTTACAATAGACTAGGATTAAGATACCCAATTAAATAGGCAGGTTAGTACTCTGAGATGTAATGTGGTTGATTAAAATGTGAAAGGATAACTTTATTTTCTCATTTTATTTTATTATCATTTAAATAAAAGCTTATTCTGGTAACAGCAGTCAATTAAAAAAATACCCGGTTTCAATGGAAAAAAGTACGTATTTAAAACTTGTCGCATAACATAATACAAACAATATCATAAAAAAATATACAATCCTAGTAAAAAAATGTAAAACATAATATTTTCTTATACTTAGTAATTTTTCATACAAAACACACGTTGCCCCATTTCTAGGAAAACAAGGGAACGTTGTGTTGTTTGGTGTCAAATATGGATGTACAACACTCTCATTAGATGCTCATTCAAGCCTACCCATCTACCTGATAGCCTTTTTTTGTGTTTTTGCATAAATATAGCGGCCGTGAAACAAGGCCTTTTTGGACGCGGGAAAAGATTTCTTTTTACGATTATTATAGCTCGCCTTTTGTGTGCCTCCTGTTTTTTTTACAGTAATAAGTGTGATGTGTTTGTTTTTTTTTATGATTTAATATGTTTGTTGTTTTACCTGTATTGGATGTTTTAAGTGGATTTTTTTTACGAAAATGTCTGTTCGCATGAAGTTTTTAAGCGACTTCTAAAATGTATTTTTAACACTAAAAAAGTTTCTTCGTATCAAGTTTTTAAGCGTCTTTAATCATCATCATCATCTCAGCCAATTGGCGTCCACTGCTGGACATAGGCCTTCTCCAAATATTGCCACCTTCTGCGGTTCTGCGCCTCCCTCATCCATCGGCTTCCCGCCGAGCGTCTTATTAAGCGTCTTTAAAAAGTTGAAATTCGAATGAATCGAAGAATAATGTCTCATGTAGTCCTTTCCTATGGCCTCTCCAAATACTATCACGCTGCCTAGAGGAACTGGCGTATTTATACCAAGACACCTATAATGTCTGAAGTGGTCAACCAGTTCAACAGATGGTGTCATTATTTACTTCTGTAAACAAAGCCTTTTTTGTTTTAACACCGGTTATAACTTCAACTACAGCAATGGCTTTCTCTTGTTATTTGACTTAGGTCAAACCTGGCTCACCGGACAGATTGGTATAGAAAGAAAGAAAGAAAGAAAAACAATTTATTCACAGTAAAGCTAGACAATAACACATTTACAAAAAGAAAAAACACATAATAACTTATAACTAACTTTACCGCAAAACAGTCTGAAATCAGCATGATGCTAGTTAAGAAACTAGCGCTGGTCTTCCCTTGAGACTGATTTGGTAAGTGACGTACATCTATAGCGTGTTATAAGGAAATTTCCTCTATTTTTTTATCTAATTAACATAAATGCTATTTTAGTTGTATTTACTAAACAGTTTTTTACTGAAACATAAGACGAGATGGTATGGTGACACCACGTAATCTTACTCACTAGACACTTTACTAAACAAAAAACCAAAAATGAATATTAAAGTTCCAAAGAATATTTCTCACTAAGTATTTTCACTTCACTAATTAAGCGTAAATTTATCTTCATAGAATGTTCAAGTAAGCACCAATATATTTCCTTAGGAATTCTCGTCTCGAGCAGGTAGGTACTAACACGTAAAAATACAACATTCCTTTTAAATTTAATTACTAAACTGAAATAAAAGGACAATTTTGTAGGCTTATAATAACATGGGGTTCGATAAATTCTTTGTTTTTATAACTGGGAATGTCGGTGCGGTGACGGAGTAAGAATACAATATGTCACCACCCCATCTCATCCCATGGGTGTCGTAAAAACCGACTAAGGGACTAACCGTAAATATTATCTTTACGAAGTAAAAAGAAGGAAAACATGAAATTAAACCCCAATCCGTCTGGCCTGCGTGGTATTAGTAGACAAAGTATCCCTCCGTCAGGGAATGAGGCCCGTCCCTGCAGTGGGACATTAATGGACTGTTATTATAATGTTAAGATAATAACAGTAACTGGGAAGTTGCTTTTTGGTGTGTAAAAAGTTTCGTACTAGGGATCCCGAATGTCACGGGCCGGGCGTGGCGGCTATAATATTGTTTTAGGGCTGCCCAATGTAATGTAGGGGTTATATTAAAGAACCTACTACAGAGCAAAGGTTTTCTCTAGTGAAGTAGAAGACATTGGATAAAGTATGTTAAATACGTCTGTCCTTTTCTGGAAAAACAATGCTCCGCCTTTTCAATTTCTTCTGTTTAAATTCTTTGCAAGGTGGATATTTGGAGGATGCCTATGTTCAGCAGTGGGCGTGGCTGATATGATAATGATGAAACTCGTTGCGAGCTACAACACCTTTTAGCAGTTGTTCCGTAGGATCCACCGAATAAGAGTCGTGATTGACGCTTTTGTAAGACCTGCTGCCTGCTATTGGTACATATACACATCTTGATTTACCGCTGTGCAGAGATGGAGGGCTAATTGGCCTTGAAAATGAGATGGTGTAGGAGGTTATATTTTTTTTTTGTATTTCTTTCTATTTACTTTTTTTTTTATTACTTTATTTTGAGATTTAAGTATAATCTGTAATAGGAACTAGAACTAAGTATATTACAACAAAGAACAGTCATTTCATTTAATTAAACAACAGTTATAATATTATTAGTTTTTTTTATTTAAAATTAAAATAATAAAAATAACTTACTGCAAATTACAAAATATTTTTGGATTGTACTTGACCATATACTAGCTAATTCATCATACTACGTTTCAAATAAGAATGTGCATGACCGTGCGCCATATTGTGACGTCATACAAAGAAATTAGTAAAGTGTCCATACTTTTTTAATCGAACTTTGTCAGATAAAGGTCATTGACGCTTCCATTCTTATTTAAAACGCGTAGAACTTACTCGTATCTCACTTAATTCAGTTTTTACCTTTAGTTCAGTAGTTATACTTTTTATAGTTTTATGTCGCGCCTAGATGGCGTTGTACAGTTGAGTTCTAAAGCGCCGATTACACTACCCTACATGTAGGGCCCTACTTTTTTAGGGCACTACATGATGTAGGGCGGTCGGGACTCGCCAAGCTCCGATATGTAGTGTCCTAACAGCCTACATGTGATTATTAACTAGACAACATGTAGTGCCCTACAAGATGTAGGGCCCTACATGTATGGTAGTGTAATCGGCGCTTAAGTTGCGGCCCGGCGTCGTATTTAAAGCAATGGTTAAATTTGGTAGTCGAGACGGGTACTCGGATGGCCTAGAGGTCATGGCGCTGGACGCGTATAGTCCAGAGACGCGGGTTCGATTCCCGTCTCTTTTTTCCTTTCCTAATTTTTCCATTGTCTTTTTTCTTTTCGGATTTATTTTATACTACGTATAGTCTGTTTATTAATGTCAAATTGGTACCTAGCTGTAAGGATGTTATTCTAATTAATAAATAATCAAAATAGTTTTGGTAGTGTACGTAATATTAATTATTTAATGCTATATGCTATTTACTTATTACAAAAGCTATTTTAAACGTTATTCTAATCAGCTATTTATAATTATTCTGTTAGATTTTTGTAGGTCCAATGGAGAATGTTTCTTTATGTATGTCACTAGTGATTCTTGATCGCGTACAATTGTCTTAGTGTTCTTCCTATTTTTGAACATCTGCAAATAATCATGTTATATATTAGTATAGTACGCATTTCTTATAATTACTTTTCACAAAATTAAACTAAAATGACTGTACAATATATGGGGTTTAAAGAATCTATCGTCTAAATAATCTGCCATTTACAGAATCTGTCCTTTTCAGAAACTTGCCATTTAAGGAAATAAGGAATTATTTTTTGTTTAATTCCAAATTTAAGTCGTGGATTTCCTTTGCCACAGCAATACTACACTATGTTATTTGTGTCATTTACCGGAGAAATAATGATGTGTTTGTTTCTAGTAGTTTTCGCATGAAAGTGATACAACATTTGACACATTCTTTACAAACATAATTAAGTATTAGCTGATGCCCGCGGCTTCACCCGTTTTGTTTAGGTAGCTCAAATGTTATTCTACACCCTGAACTACCTATATTCCAAATTTCATCAAAATCCATTCAGTAGTTTTGCGTGAAAGAGTAACAAACATCCATCCATCCATACATTCTCACAAACTTGAGCATTTATAATATTAGTTAGTAGATAGAATAATAAAAGTAAAATTACTTTATCAAGTAAGAATACAATTATATTATAAGCATGTCTTATCTTGTCATAATATCTCACCGTAAATCCATCTCCGCCATTAGCTAAATAAGTTGGTCCAAGCACTTTATAGAATTTGTTATCGTCTAAAGGTGTTCCATCCTTATCACCAATAGTTACTGAAGTCATACGACTTCGTATAGGCATTGAGACGTTGTAGACTACTTGAAGCCCTGAAAGAAATATTAAGTAAATATATTTTTTGGATATAACCCCTGTTTTTGGGAGACCCCTAGCACAGTACAACCAGTATTCTATCTCGGCCGAATATTTATTATAAATGCCTACGGCTGCGTGGTACCTGCGTAAAAATGCGACATTTACCTACTTTCCCGCTCGTTACTGCGGCACAGTCGCGCGCGACTGTTCTCTTCGCAAAGCCACCGCTAACGTGAGCGTGTAGGTATACCTGTATATATTTGTTCTATGCCCCTTGTTAGCACGGACGACGATTAGTAAGGTAGGCAGAGAACCGCGCGATGAGTGAATGAGAAGAACAGTTGACTGAGTCAGCTTGAGACCTCAACCAGTATTAGCTGTGACGAAAAATTAAGCATAACAAATCCAAAAAAAATATCATCATCTTCATATCAGCCACTGAACGTCGATTGCTGAACATGGGAACCTCAATTTCCACCTTACACGGTCCAGTCCTTTGGTCCTTTCATCCTTTGGTCCCGATGACACAATCACTCAACAAATGTTTTCCAAGAATGTTTGAGACTACGTCGGGTCGTCCGCTATAGCGCACGAATGCCACTCTATTATTTCGAAACAACTTCAGACGGATGTCATAGTAAAATATTAACTTACTACCCGGTCACATTATCGCGAGACCTGGCGTCGATGACGTCACGTCGCGTCGGACAAATCACTGATGCGCCCGTGGCGAGCGCGGGGGTTGAAAGGAGAACGGGACGCAAGGTTCGCATTCCAGCGAGGTCTCTAGATAATGTGACCTTGTAGTAACCATCTTATGTTTACCTTTTTTCCTTCTTATACTACATATTTTACAATGAAAATGTTTTACACTTTGTTAAAAGAATCAGAATACAAAAACATTTGGTAATAACCTGCAACTTGTAGTAGCCAGGGACCTTTGAAAGGGGAGGAACCCCATTCCTCAGAGACTGCTCTTTCCAACGCTTCTCGAATATAAACTCCTTGTAAATCGAAAAGCTCTATGCGATCGTTGAATGGCAGCAAGTCGAAAATTGTTCCCTGGGTTATTTCTGGAAAGGTAAATGATAGTGATTAGCTTTTAATTATCAGGTTTTCAAACTGCATAAATGCTTTGTAGTTAGACGTGAATATGTGATCTGCATGTCAATTCTCGTACCTTAAAATCGTTAAAAAATCGGTTAAGTTAACTTTTAGTTGTCAAATTGCCTCACAAAGGTAAGACAATTTGATAACTAAAAGTTAACTTAACCGAATTTTTAACGATTTTAAGGTACGAAAATTGACATGCACTATAAAAACGAAGACGTTCATAAATGTCGCGAAAGTGGCGGGTGCACGAATCGAATTCGAATGCCACGCAGGACAATTTCGGTGTGTGATCCACAAAATATTGGCCTTGTTTGGATGTTCTCTGTGCCCGGTTTAATTGATGTTTGTAAAGGCCCGCGACACAGGAATGATCCCTGGCGCTGGAGATGTCTTTAAAAAAAAAAGATAGCTGGTCTATCTAGAGGTCGTCAAGGGATACCACCGATGTTGCTGCTTAATGCGTCTCAAAGCAGTAATATCATACTTTGTATGGTATATCCAAGTCCGTATGGTATGTCCAAGTCCTTAGCCTACTAATACCACGCTGGCCAGATGGATTGGTATAGGGTTTAATTTCCACTTTGCCTTCTTTTTATTTCGTATAGTTAATATTCACGGATAGTCTCTTAGTCGGTATTTACGACACCCATGGGATGAGATGGGGTGGTGACATGTTGTATTCTTACTCCGTCACCACACGGAGCTTTTGTGCCACGTTTAGAATAATGAAATAAATAATAAAATAGACTAACGTCCTTCCAATACTGAAGATTTGATGTTACCACGCTGAACGAAAGCTAAGTACTGGTCTGGACCGATCTCATCAGCAGTCTGAAATCAATTTTTAATTGAATTTTTAGAGTGACATTTTTTACCTTAAATGGCTCTATCACAATTATTTCTCACACATTCAAGGCCGTCTAGTAGATACTGAAACTAAGCAGAGCTTGTACGGTGAACACTCGACAACGGATAAATAATATACAATTTTTTGGTCCCTTTCAATTAATGCAAGACCACAGTTCATGGACTCGGGTATCAGAAATGAATCCCGAGATCTCTGTTTAGCAGCCACGTACTATATAAAGGTACTCTACTACAGAGGAACTCTATTGGACAATAACATCACCAGTCACCAGACCCATAAGACATATACTGCTATACACATGCCAAGGTTCTATTGTATTGCAACCGATCTTATGCCTCCCTCATCCATAGGTCTCCCACCACCTTAATCAAGTCGTCAGTAGACCTAAAAGAGGTCTGCCCTTTCTTCCTAGACTGGAAATCTGATAATACTAATATTATAAACGCGAAACTTTACAAGTATAGATAAATCTTTGTTACTTAATCACGACCGATAAATTCGTCGTATGAAGGTAGCTGGTACGCTGAAGTAGCATATTATAGGCTATTTTAAAACAACATCAACGCGAACGAAGCCACGAAAAAATACAAGTTACAAATAAATTAACTCACATATTCCACCATAGCGTCAACGAGCATATCTCCTACAACACATTCACCAAACATGCAGTCTTCAGCGAACATGGAATGTTTAGTTATTCCTACAGGAACGTTTTCTGCTTCATGCACTATCTTGGCGTATGGTTCCAATTTAGCTTTTATTTCGGCATCTGAAATGAATTCGTGGAATATAATTTAGAAATTAAATTACGTATAACGCTAATGTTTGCTATTTGTTGATATCCGTGTGGTGACGGAGTAAGAATACAGTGTGTCACCACCCCATCTCATCCCATGGGTGTCGTAAAAACCGACTAAGGCACTATCATCTTAACGAAATAAAAAGAAGGGAACTTGAAATTAAACCCTGTACCAATCTGTCTGGCCAGCGTGATATTAGTAGGGCAAATATCCCTCCGTCAAGGGAGGAGGCCCGTCCCTGCAGTGGGACTTTGATGGGCTGTTAATATGATTTATGATGATCGAAATAAAGGTAGGTCCCAGCTAATAGCAATCTAATTTTCAACAGATTCACACAACTCCGTCTAGTTCCAAACTAAGCAGAGCTTGTACTATTTTCGGGATCTAGATAATTGATAGGATACTCAGAAAGTGTCTTCTATACATTTTCCTAATATTCCCAGGAGTATCTTAGGCCATATGACAGCCTACATCACATGACGTCATCAAGAAAGCAATATGGCGGACGTTTACTGTCAAAAATGTATTCTTGTTTATTAGAGTTTTTGAAAATAATTATACTATGTTCTCGTAAACCCTTCTACCTACCTTCAGGAATAGACCTATCAAGGAATAACGCTCCTCCATCCCATTTAACATAGTCTCCTTTATAGTCCAAGTATACCGTCAAATTGCCCATGTATTTTGTAAACGCTGAGGCTTGCACTATTAATACCTGTAAGAGGAAAAAATATTTCAATGATTATAAGCTTGTATCCTGCTTGTAACAAGCAAACTATTACAAACATACTATTTAGTAAACGGAACGGCATCTTATCAACTCGTGCCGTTCAGTATTATTTGTATGAAACTCCTTACTGCAACGCACACTTACCGGAAACGTAACGTAATCGGATTCTTGACGTTTGACACCAAGGAAGAAGGCGAAGCGGTGCCGATCCGTTTACGATACGTTATATGTGCTACGACTCTTATCCTGATAAATAGTATGTGTTCTACTATTATCCTGTCTGGTACTGTCAAATATTTTGACTGGGTATAATATGATTTATGTAAAAAAAAAATGTAAACACAACTGAATTTTAAAAGAGTTGCCATGAGTTTCTTTGCCAGATTTCTTCTCATTGGCCCTACCATTTGGAAACTGGAATTTATAGATCAACACAGACAGACAAGTAGATTCGAGTAGTAGATTGGTTTTATTTTTCTCCTTTAATTTACATTTGACAATACAACGCGGCTTTTTTAGTGCTGTAGCGTTTGTCTGTGTCGATCTATAATTTTAATTGTAGCTTCAATTTTAAGTAAACGACGATTTCAAACAATTTGTAATAAATTTTATGAAATAAAGTATTTTGAAATTTGAAATTTGACTATTCCACGACATAGTAAGCAGTCGTTTGTGCACCTGCAGTGCACGGGATTTGGAAAACCGCGAAAAACAGTTTCAATCAACTAGCCTATCGCAGTCCACTGCTGTCCAGGCCTCTCCCAACACGCGACACAGAACTCGGTCCTGCGCTTTCCGCATCCAGTCCGACCCAGAGACCTCTTTGAGGTCGTCGAAAAACAGTGTGTATGGATGTCATTTATGTCCTTAATTTTAATTATGTGTGTTATAATCTGGACATAAAACACGATCCTTAGGAGGTCTACCCTAGTAGGTCTTTTTTCTTCTAGCTCTTGAATGTCACATACTACAAGCCTTCTGGCGAAAATTGCTCAGGTTAGATAGTTTCTGTCAAAGTGTGAATAAGTTACTTCTTTGCTAGAAATACTACGTGGCAACCGGCTGTCATGGTATGGGCATGTTATGCGGAAGAATGAGAATCATGTAGTGAGGAAGGTGTTGAACATGTATGTGGATGGATATAGGGGAAGAGGACGGAAAGAAACGATGGATGGATTGTGTGAAAGACGATATGGCTGTGAAGAGTGTGATTTGTGAGATGACGTCCGATAGGGAAGTATGGAAGAAGAAGACATGCTGCGCCGACCCCAAATAAAATTGGGATAAGGGCAGGGGAATGAATTTGCTAGAAATACTGACTGTTAATTAACTTTTTTAGTTGCCTTCTAAGATATTCTCGATACCTGATGGGGTTACTTGGACCGAATTACGGAACAGAATCCGTAATTCGCAAAACTCACAAAAATGTGATATACTCGTATGTACCTGATGTTCCGTGTTCTCAGTGGCCTGTTTATAAACGGGGTATGGTCCAATGACTTCTTCTCCGCTGGGTGATCGACCATTCCATAGTAAAGAGTGTGAGTGACCGCCGACTATGATGTCTACATACTCCCCTGCATCTCTTGCGATTTCTCTGAAATTAGATAAGAAGAGTATTTTCAACCAGCTTGTAAAATAATATGAGCTTTTTCCTTGCACAACCTTAAATCTTTACTAATATTATAAAGAGGTAAAGTTTGTGTGTTTGTGACGTTGTAAGGGGTAATCACTGGATTTACTGAATCGATTTTCAAAATTCTTTCTGTGTTGAATGGTCCATTTATCGGGGAGTGTCATAGGCTATATAATATCATGCTATGACTAATAGGAGTGGAGCAGTAATGAAATATGTTTAAAAAAGGACGCGTTTTTCTCGCTACCTAACAAAATGGACACGGGCCAGCTAGTATTTTTTAAAGTTTATTAATCCTGACAAATTAAAGAAACCTTTCTCACCTTTCTAAGGTGATTTACTACAAAAAACCTAGTAACAGAATTTCTGAGAAATTTCATTTCAATTATACACAAATAAATGTTGATTTGTGTATAAATGAATTATCATTTATCAATAGACGTCTTAACCATACTGCCATCGATCGATACCGATCGACGCTCGATCGATTAGTCTAATAACACCCTAAGTTTTTTGATTTTTATAAGAATTTCAGCGAAATTTATTTTGTAACATAACATTGAGAAAACAAATGAACTATAACAACATTACACATAACTAAAAAAAAAAAATAAGGTTTGGTCATCGTTATCATGACTCTTACTTTATTATTATTCAAGAACTGTAAATACACGTGCCTATTTATTACTATCTGTATTCTGTATACATTAATTTGCTCAATTTGCTCATTAATTATTGTACAAGATAAGCTATTTATAAATGTCCTCGAATAATTGTAAGCAAATAATAAATATAGATTGTCCCTTGTTCCATTATCTATATCTCCTTGGCCTATGCCAAGACTTTAATTGTAAAAGATGATGCATAAATTTGCAATTACTTACACATTCACACAAGCGGCTGCCGTGCAAGAGGTTGTCGGTTCGATCCCCACGCAGGACAATAATTTGTGAGATCCACAAATTATTGTCCTGGTCTGGGTGTTCTTTGTGTCCGTTAATTGATGTTTGTAAAAGGTCCCCGCGACACAGGGCATGATCCCTAGTGCGGGAGTTGTCTTTTTTTTTTAAACTAAGCAAGCCTTGTAATATGGGTACTAGGTAGACACGGATGAACATAATTAAATACTTTTTTTTGTAAATACATACATACTTAATATACATAGAAAACACACAGACCAATGCAAACAATCATGTTGATGCACACAAACATTAGCATTGAGCGGGAATCGAACCCGAGACCTCTGCGTAGCAGCCATGTAATATACCGACTGCGCCACAGAGGTTGCTATATACTGCATGAAAGTACATACATTCCACATTTCCATAATTTGGACTAGAAATGAGTGAAAGAAAGAAAATGTACTCACTTGTCCGCATCTAAACCACAATGAGAAAGCACTATGATGATGTCAACGCCCTGTTTCGTCAAAGCTTCAGCCTCTCGCCTTGTCGCCTCTTTGGGGTCAGTGAACTTAACTTTACCGGGTGAGGATAACGTCTGAAATGTTTAGAAATTATAGGTCAGTTTTAACAGTGGTTAGACGCATAGTGTCTTTAGTTCTGTCTGTTTTTAATAGACAACATTTATAGCCAGTTCCAAGTACCTACTAAAGCCCGATTTACACATCGACATAACTTTATAAGCAGGATTAAAATAATCGTTAGTTTGTTAGTTTTTAATTTATATATCATAACAGCCCATTAATGTCCCACTGCAGGGACGGGTCTCCTCCCGTGACGGAGGGTTACTTGGCCTACTAATACCACGCTGGCCAAACGGATTGGTATAGGCTTTATGTTCAAGTTTTCCTTCTTTTTATTTCGTAAAGATAGTAGATACGGTTATTACCTTAGTCAGTTTTTACGACACCCATGGGATGAGATGGGGTGGTGACATATTGTAGTCTTACTCCGTCACCACACGGATAAATTATGATATATGACGAAATCCCGTTTCTACCAGAAAAGAAATGCTTATATTTTTGTTTGTAGGTTAAAAATCACAAGGATTCTAACTTCTGTAGGTTAGGTCAGGTTAGAACTGTGACCATAATGCACGAGGCGAGCGAGCAAAGCGAGCGTGTCGCAGCAGCGACCGCCGAAGTACAAGGCATTTTCGATATTTACCGGGATTTCGTGATATCCCTGGTTTCATCGTTTCCCTGCGACATATACATATACTAGCTGTAAAACGCGACTTTGTCCGCGATTAAATTTGAAATGAAATTAAAAAAAACTTGTATAATTCATACAAAGTTTATTCATCATCATCATATAATCAGCCAATCGACGTCAACTGCTGACATATGCCATCTCCAAGTATTGTCACCTTGTGCGGTCTTGTGCCTCCCTCATCCATCGGCTTCCAGCCGTCCACACCAGCGGTTTTCGGTATACGGTCGCCATTCCAGAATCTTTCTGCCCAAACAGCTGTCGTTTTTCCGCACTATGTGCCCTGCTTGTCGCTACTTTAACCGGTTATGTCGGTTACTTTGGTTCTCTTGCGAATCTCCTCATTTTTGATTCGATCACGCAGGAAAATTCCCAACATAGCTCTCTCCAATGCCCCTGAATTACCATGAGCCTTCTGAGTAGGCCCATAGGTCAGGCTACAACATAGCTCTCTCCATTGCCCTCTGAAGTGACCATGAGCTTTCTGAGTAGGTCCATAGGTCAGGCTACAACAGAGCTCTCTCCAATGCCCCTGAATGACCATGAGCCTTTTCAGTAGGCCCATAGGTCAGGCTACAACATAGCTCTCTCCGCCCTCTGGAGCGACCATGAGCCTTTTGAGTAGGTCCATAGGTCAGGCTACAACATAGCTCTCTCCATTGCCCTCTGAGTTACTATGAGCCTTCTGAGTAGGCCCATATAGGTCAGGCTACAACATAGCTCTCTCCAATGCCCTCTGAGTGACCATGATTCTTCTGAGTAGGCCCATAAGTCAGACTACAACATAGCTCTCTCCATTGCCCTCTGAGTCACCATGAGCCTTCTGAGTAGGCCCATAGGTCAAGCTACAACATTGCTCTCTCCATTGCCCTCTGAGACACCATGAGCCTTCTGAGTAGGTCCATAGGTCAGGCTACAACATAGGTCTCTCCATTGCCCTCTGAGTGACCATGAGCATTCTGAGTAGGCCCTTAGGCCACCTAAATTTGAAAAATTTTTTTTGTCATAGCTTGATGTTATATAGCCTATAGCCTTCCTCGATCAGTGGTCTATCCAAAACTATATATACATATACATATATTTAGCATTTTTAATTATTGGTGAATCGTGCAAATAGCTCTAAACTATTCATAAATACTTACAGCAGTATCCGGCGTGATCAATCCAATAATCCCAATCTTTCTCCCATGTCTGGTAATCACCAGATGCGGCTGGTACAATCCCTGCAATCCCGGCTCTTCACTGCTGTCCATGTTCGCCGCCAGCACTGGTGCTTTCAACGCTTCAAGGTACGGCTTTAATCCGCTTGGACCATCGTCGAATTCGTGGTTACCTATGGCCTGGGGAATAAATTGATTAATAATTAGCTGATGCCCGCGGCTTCACACGCATTGTATCGGTAGCCTGAATGTTATTTTACACCCTAAACTACCTATATTCCAAAATTCATCAAAATCCATTTCTTAGTTTTTGCGTGAAAGAGTAACAAACATCCATCCATCCTCACAAACTTTCGCATGTAATATTATTATAGTAGGATTAATTAGGTTACCTATTGTAAAGATATCAGACTCAGGATAAATTGTAAAATAAAATTGTGTATTTTAATCCACAAATAAATGGACATAATTTCCTCTCCACACCTAATCTTGTGCTCGCATTACAATGGAATGGATTCAATGAATTCCCTTGAACTTAATTTCGCGTTGCAATAAAAAACCATTATTCAAGGTTTTGCAGTAAAAACTGGCGTAAATTAATTGCTTCCTTGAGTAAACGTAATTCATATCAGCCCATTCAGTAGGGACGGGCCTCCTTCCGTAACGGAGGGATACTTGGCCTACTAATACCACGCTGACCAGACGGATGGGTGTAGGGTTTAATTTCAAGTTTAACTTCTTTTCATTTCGTATAGTTAATATTCACGGATAGTTCTGTCGGTTTTTCTGTCACCCATGGGGTGAGATGGGGTGGTGACATATTGTATTATAAACCTTTCTCTTAAATCATTATCTTATAAATCCGTTGTGTAGTTTTATAGATTTAAGCATAGGGTATAAAACTTACATGTGCATCATGAGGGATCATATTCATGAATTGCTGCGTAACATTCCACTTGAGAAACGAGTACCAATAGGTCCCTTGGAAGCTGTCGCCAGCATTCAGCACTATGGAGTCAGGCTTCTCCTGTAGTAGTGTGTGTATCTCATGGTAGAGACGAGGGAAGCCTCCGATGCACGAGTTGTTGTCGTATCTGCAGGTAGGAGTCTCTACTGATGTTTCTTCGAATCTGGAAGGAGAGAGATAAAGGTGATCATTTTCTTGCTCTCAGTCGTAATTACTCAAAGCCTAATCTGACTTCTCCGTGTTGTGACGGAGTAAGAAAACAATATGTCACCACCCCATCTCATCCCATGGGTGACGGAAAAACCGACTAAAGGACTATCCGTGAATATTATCTTTACCAAGTAAAAAAAGGAAAACTTGAAATTAAACCCTATACCAATCCGTCTGTGGGACATTAATGGGATGTTTGATGATGATGTTTTCTCTTTACGCGTTCCTCTACCCACAGACAATGTCGCACCTCATAAAATGCCCTCGATGTCCCGCTACATGCAGCCCTCAAGACCTATGGGCTGCTACAGATAATGCAGTTGCTGTGGCCGAATTCTGGGTCGACACTGTCTGAGTTTTTGCCAATCGACACGAAGAAGAAGATCCAAATGCTGTATTTATGTTTTATAAACAAACTATAAAGATCCGGTTTCGATACCAACAAAACTAGTGATATTTAAAATCGGAGATTATAAATAACTAAAATATTGATTGTTCTAGTTCTACAAGGTTATAATATTCTTTATTAACTGATTATATAATAATATTTATTTAGTAAGAATACGTAATTATGGTGATAGATTTTAAACTATCGCGATTTGTGTATGTCGCAGGGAAATGAGGAAACTAGGGATTTCACGAAATCACTAGGGATATCACGAAATCCCGGTAAATGTCGAAAATGCCTTATTATGGTCACAGTTCAAACCTAACTTAACCTACAGAAGAAAGATTTTTTGTGTTTTTTAACCAACAACCAAAAATATGAGCATTTCTTTTCTAGTACAAATGGTATTTCGTCATATCCCTAGGGATTTCATGAAATCCCTGGTTTCTTCATTTCCCTGTGACATATACCTACATATTACTATTTTACACGAGTCTTACTCGCGGTATATACTAATTAGCCTAGATACTAATAGGATAAATACCTAGGTTTTTTTCTACGACGTTTCGGCCGACCTATTAGTATCTAGGCTAAGTAGTACGAGTATATACCGCGAGTAAGACCCGTGTAAAATAGTAATACGTAATTATAGTAGCATTTTAATCCTACAATTGCAAATTTTCTTCTCTAAATAACATTCATGGCAATGGCAAGAAACGATTCAGGAGTTGTCTTGCAGTTCTAGGCTCGTAGCCTACGTACAACGAAATTCGTTTATAAAATAGTAGGTATAATAATCGTAGGTAAAATAATCATAGTTTTATTTTCTTTTATGGAACCATTAAATTGATTTTGAAAAAAAGTTTTAAACTAACAATATTACTTAACCATCTTTCAATGATAGAAAGTCGCATCAATGTCGGTACATTTGATTACTCGAAATAAGTATACAGAAAAACAGAAATAAATAAAGTGAATGATTGCTAGCATTATAGTGTCATCTATTCATTAATATGTAGTCATAAAAAACTTATTGCCAGTTGATGTGACATAGCCACTTTAACTTTATAATTATAAATGTATATTATTTATACTACGTGATTTACGCGTTATAAGATAACAATAAGAGCAATATTATATTCTTATATAAGATAAATGTTCGACATGATTATTATCTTGTCAGTTAAAACCTTATCTTAATAAGATAAGGTTCTTATCATCACGCTTTGATCTCCGTGTTGTGATGAAATAAGAAAATAATATAACATGCCTTATTAATATTATAAAATGAGAAAGTGAGTTGGTAAGTTTGTTATTCTTAAACACCTACCCCCTTACTCATAAAAAATTTTCAAATTTTAGTCAATTGATTAATTAGCCTCTTACGTTGTTTGGTATAAGGTTGGTTTTCGTAATAACAAATCTCGCTAAACAGTGATTAAATTTAAGAGGCGTTTATAAGTAAGGGGGTACGTCACCGCCGCCCATGGACAAACGAGCCAGCAGGTTCTTAGTTGGTTCGTGTCTGACATACCCATGACACTGACAGCACTTAGTAGCCGTCCAGTTGAAATTAATGCAGCAATAGATTACAGTAATTTATATTATGTTTTAAGAGCGTTTATAGGGCTCACTAGCGCTGCCAATAGAAAAAAAATCATAATTCGCAAATAGGAAAAATAATGTAAAATGTTGATAACAAAGTCTGGAGAAAAGGCAATAAAGTATATATTTACATTCACGCCACATCTCTACACAGCGCCATCTGTTCCCAAGTAAAGTTAATTCTTATATACTTCTTTTTTTTTCACTCAGACCAATGCAAACAATCATGTTCATGCACACAAAGATTTTCATTGAGCGGGAATCGAACCCGAGACATCTGCGTAGCAGCCATGTCATATAACCACTACGCCACAGAGGTCGTCAATTACTGAAATAAATATAGCATTATAAACATAAACGGCCGTTTTTTTTCGATTGCGAAATTTAACTACTTATCCCTTTGACAACTATCCTCTGTCTTATTCTTCTCCAAGGAAAAGAAGACACGAAACACACCCTATAGCCATCTTACCAGTTATGATTTTATCTTTAAATAATTATCTACACTAATTGTTTATGCTAAAGAAATATAATTTACGTAAAATACAAGTACTTTTAATCTTTACTGTTTCGTGAAGTCATAACATCAACGAATCAGCTGATTTATATCAAGGTCACTGACACTGACCGTAATGCAACTTTCATATTTCAATAGTGTTGTAAAATATGTTCTGCTATTTGGTAATGCAATTTTTACTCTGCATCTACAACACAAAACATTTTTTTTTTGTTTTAAAATTATTTTCTTGCACTTTGAGTCCATCCATCCATATCAGCCTATGGACGTCCACTGCTGGACATAGGCCTCCTCCAAAAGCTTCCACTCTGCGCGGTCTTGTGCCTCCCTCATCCATCGGCTTCCCGCCGTCCTAACCAGGTCGTCGGTCCACCGTGTGAGGGGTCTCCCCACCCTGCGCTTTCCGGTACGCGGTCGCCATTCCAGAACCTTTCTGCCCCAACGACTGTCGGTTCTCCGCGCTATGTGCCCTGCCCACCGCCACTTTAACCGGGCAATTCTGAGCGCTATGTCGGTTACTTTGGTTTTCCTGCGGATCTCCTCATTTCTGATTCGATCACGCAGGGAAACTCGTAACATAGCTCTCTTCATTGCCCTCTGAGTGACCTTGAGCCTTTTGAGAAGGCCCATAGTTAGCGACCACGTCTCTGTGCCATACGTCATCACTGGCAACACGCACTGGTCGAAGACCTTTGTCTTCAGACACTGCGGTAATGTGGACGAGAAGATACGTTTTAGCTTCCCGAACGCTGCCCATCCGAGTTGGATTTGACGAGTGACCTCCTTCTCGAAGTTGGACCTACCCAGCTGGACTGACTGTCCCAGGTAAATATACTCGTCGACAACTTCGAGTGTAGAGCCTCCAACCATGATTGGAGTGGGTGCAACATGGACATTTGCCATGATCTTGGTCTTGTCCATGTTCATTTTAAGACCCACTTGTTGAGAGACTCTACTGAGGCCATCGAGCATTTTTTTTTTTTTTTTTAATTATGTTTATTAAAAAAATTATACTTAACTCTACTACATTAATATCTCGCCAAACGAAATGTTTAACGGCGAGAAGCGCTCATTGACATTTATTATAACTTATACCTAAAACATAACCTATGTACTTAGTCTACTATAATATTTCAAATAAAAACAGTTATTTTACCTAACAAATACAGTTTTTTTTTTTTTTTTTTTGCATATGGCATTCTATACATACATACATAAACTCACTCCTTATCCCATATCCCGCATTCTATACCCAGTGTAATATTTAATTATAAATGGTGCATTATTTTTTAAACAACATATATGACAGATATCAACAAACTTTTTAAATACCTACACAAATACTTAAACTATCTTTAATCTTGCAGTAATAAATCTTTAAATTTTTTCTTTAAGCAACTATAACTAATTTTAGGAGTGTCTCTTAATATATTAAATTTATTAAAGGTTGTTGGTACAATATACTTATTAGTTCTTTGGCCATAATAATTTGTTACATTTGGTTTAGTAAGCTTATTTTCCCTAACTCTTCTAGTATTATATTTATTATCAACAGCATGTTTATATTGATCACTATAGTAATATTCTAGATTGTGTTGAGGTCCTCCATGGTCTCAGCCATGACCACGATATCGTCAGCAAATCGAAGGTGCGTGATATACTCGCCATTTATGTTAATGCCGAGTCCGTCCCAGTCTAAAAGCCTAAAAGCATCTTCCAGTGCAGCGGTAAACAATTTCGGGGATATGACATTACCTTGTCTTACTCCTCGCTGCAACTGGATAGGGCCTGATAATCCGCCCTGGAGACGAACCGACATAGTGGCGTTTTCGTATAAGCACCGCAGCACTTCGATATACCGTTGGTCGACTTAGCACCGTTGGAGAGACTGCAACACTGCCCATGTCTCGATCGAATCAAAGGCTTTCTCATAGTCCACAAACGCTAAGCATAGGGGCCGGTTATACTCGTTGGATTTTTGTATAACCCACCGCAGCGTATGAATGTGGTCTATTACCATAGACCACATTCATACGCTGCGACAAGCCGGTTTCCGAAAAGGCTATAGTACCCTATAGCCTTTTCGGAAACCGGCTTGTTCGGGAGGCTGGAAGTCGTCCAGTCTGCGTTCGAGACGATTCGTGATGACTCTCGAGAACAATTTGTAGACGTGGTTCAGAAGAGTGATAGGTCTGTAATTTTGAAGTAGCATTCTATCGCCCTTCTTGAAGAACAGTACCACCACACCTCTGTGCCATGCCTGTGGCGTTTTTCCCTCAAGTATAACGGAATTGAACAGCCTCCGAAGAGCCTTGAGAATGGGTTCTCCACCGGCCTTCAGTAGCTCGTTTGTGATTCCGTCATAACCCGGTGCCTTGTTGTTCTTAAGTTGTCGGAGAGCATCACTAATCTCACACAGACTGACGTCCGGGATTTCTTCGGTTTGGTGTCGCGTAAGTCTAGCTCTAGGATCGGCGGCTAGATCACTAGGTGGTTGTGTTGTAGTATATAACTGTCCGTAAAACTTCTCAATCTCCTCTAGAAGCTCAGGCTTGGACGTCACTATTCTGCCATCCCCAGTCTTGAGCCTAGAAAGTTTGCTCTGACCTAGAGACAGATCTCGTCAATCAGTCCTTAATTGCATATGGTGCTCCAATTTGGGAGCCCGCAATGAGGTGGCACCGATCAAAACACCTAGTAATAAAAGTACAAAGACTAATGGCTTTAAGGGTATGCAGTGCCTATAGGAGGGTCTCTGCTGAAGCAGCTATGGTGATTTCGGGACTGGTTCCAATAAATGAAGTGGCAAGAGAAAGACGAAATATCTATGAAAAAGGAAAAGAAGTGAGCGAAGAGGAAAAAGGACAAGAAAAGAAGAGAACATTGGATAGATGGCAAAAACAATGGGAAGAATCAAAAAACGGAAGATGGACTTACCAGCTGATTCCAGACATAGAAAAGTGGATGAATCGTACACATGGAGTAGTTACATTCCGGATGACACAATGTCTATCAGGCCACGGTGTATTTATGGATTACTTACTTAGAATAGGCAAAGTAAACGACCAGTCATGTATGTATGAGGACAGCAAAGTGGACAACGCAGAGCATACTTTATTCCACTGCAGTCGTTGGGGGCTTAAAAGGTTTGAGCTGGAAATGAGACTGGGCACAATATTTACCAAAAATAATATAGTGGACATTATGTTGGAAAGTAAAGAGAAATGGGATGTTATAAAACAGTACATGGAAGATATAATACAACGAAAAGAAATTGATGAAAGAATAGACAAGGAAAGTGGAAGAAGACAAGTAAGATAAAGACATTCACCGTACTGATGCAGACCGCGAGGTGATTCCGGGACGTGTGAAGGTGTTAAAAAAAAAAAAAAAAAAAAAAAAAAAAAAAAAAAAAAAAAAAAAAGACAGACAGATCTCTTGCGAACACTTTAGAGCCCTTGTTACGCTCAATGGCTTCTTTAATACAATCTGTATTTTGCCACGCCACTTTGAGTCGCGAAGACATTTTACAGAGATACTTTTTTTTTCTTTTTTCTTCCAAAAATTAGCAGATGCTTGTGTTAGAAATTATTTAAGCTTAAAAGTAACAAAAAGAATTTAAAAACCTATGTGTTGTAGTCGTTATAAAACATCCCTGCTACGAGAAGTCCGTTCAATTCCTTCTAGTCTAAGACTAAAAAGAATTGAACGTATTGAAGATAATTTATTTATCTGATAGGTACAAACGTTATTGGGATGCTTTATCATGACAATGAACCACTTCTGGCTTATCAAACGACTTGTGGATGACACAATAACAAGAGGCTATCAACCTTTGCTAATATAATTTCGTTAGCACTTTTATTTTACTTTTATCGATGACGGAATAAAGCCCGAGTTTTATACTGAAGTGGCGTGGCGCGGACGTATGGCGGTGGCGTTAAGTCAAGAAAACATAATATAAATCTTAACTGCATTAATATAGAGCCGTATTTGACTAATTTAGTTCATCTCTTTAACGAAGAATAACTTATTATCTACGTACCAGTCAATCATGGAACAAAACACTCGCCACCGCCATAAGCCATACGCTTCTTCAGTATAAACCGCGCCTAAGAATACAATATGTCACTACTCTATCGCATCTCGAGGATATACGAAAAGGCGAATTATTTCAGCTATTTATAGAAAGAAAACATGACAATGACCAGGTACCAACCCGTTTGGACAAGGTAGACAAATCTTCTTTGTATAGGTACTTGCTTATAGAAGGTTCCTGTCTGCGGTAGGACCTCACATTTCATGTTTTTTGTTATCATCATAAGTACCTATACATTAAGTCATATTAACGGCTTATCCGTGTGGTGACGGAGTAAGAATACAATATGTCAACACCCCATCTCATCCCATGGATGTCGTAAAAACCGACTGAGGGACTATCCGTAAATATTATCTTTACGAAATAAAAAGAAGGTAAACTTGAAATTAAACCCTATACCAATCCGTCTAGCCAGCGTGGTATTAGTAGGCCAAGTATCCCTCAGTCACGGGAGGAGGCCCGTCCATGCAGTGGGACATTAATGGGCTGTTACGAATATGAAAAGTCCCCGTGGTACAGCGTACAATAATGTAATAAGAACGTTATTCATTTGTTCATAATAGAATCTATTTATCACCATTACAGAATAAAATATAAATTAACCACAATGTTCTCCATCCTGTCACATGATCTCAAGATCATTCAGTACAAGATGCAGATAACGATAACTTGCAGTTCTAAGAGAACTATACAAAGTACTAAATTATATATAATACTAGCTTCGCCACTAAATTATATATAATACTAGCCCACTTCGTTAGGCGGCGAAAAAAACGCGTCACTTTTTTAAACATATTTTATTACTGCTCCACTCGTATTAGCCATAGCGTGATACTATATAGCCTATGACACTCCCCGATAAGTGGACTATTCAACACAAAAAGAATTTTTACAATCGGTTCAGTAGATCCAGAGATTACCCCCTACAACGTCACAAACACACAAAACAAACATACAAACACACAAACTTTACCTCTTTAAAATATTAAGTATATATTGCAAGATGACGTCATGAGATTCTGAAGTCTCTCGTAAGTACACGTAGTAACTAATTTACTACATATTAGGTCTTACCTATGAAACTGCCGTTTTGTATGGAGATTTTATGCGAAGTTAGATTTTGCATACTAACGTTTTTTTAGTTTTTTCAATAATTATTAAACGTAATAAAATTAAATTTTGTTTAAGTAAGTAATAGCGCACATCTTAGCTAACTTATAACATTTTAATCATAAGAAAAAATATATTAGGGAAGTTAGTTGTTGATAATACCAGCAATCTATGTTTTAAAAGCAAATAGAGGCTAAAGGCTGCAGCGTAAAAAAACGGCAATTTCACCTATTATAAATTGTAATGAAATATAAACTTATTGTTCACCTGTTGTAACTATCATAAAAGTTATGTTTTATTAATTATAGTGTTGTGTACCAGTGTACCTTGACAAAATACTCAAAATATCTTACCTAGGTAACGTATTTATTCGTTTGGGATACACTTTCAAAATACCTACCAAAGATTTATCTAAATATTATTATAGTGTCTTCGCTAAGCATAATTCCTACTAAATTTTTAATCTTATTTACTTATTATTTTACTGTGTGAGCTTTGGTTTTTAGTACTGTTTTTTTTTGTAGGGCCTTTACGTGGCTCAATAGCGCCGAAAAAAATCATAATTCGTAATAGAATATAATATAATGTACAAGTTGATAACAAAGTCTTGAGAAAAGGCTATAAAGTATGTATACCTATAACACAGTTAAATTTCGCATTCGAAAAAAAAACGGCCGTTTTTTTTTAATGAGATTTGTTTTTGGGTGTTTCTTCGAAATTCGATTCTTTGTCTGATTCATATGGGCAAATTTTTTTTTCACATTTTGGCTTATAAAACATGTTTTTGTCAAAGATGATAACCTAATATACAATGTCTGAAAAAGGCACACTTTTTTATGAAATAGTTTTCGAGATAATTAACTTAAAAAAAAATTCTTTTAACATCGGTTAATCACTACACGTATACAATTAAGGATTGCTATTTATACATAGGCTTTTAGTCCCCAATTGAATTATATTTCCAACAGATTCAAGTTTGAAAACCATTTAAGTTAATTATAACAGCCAACATAGTCATCACTTCATCAGAAACACAGGTGAACTAAAGTATTATGAATCAGATATTTACATTTATAACTCCGCAACAACACGAACCAGCCGCATGTAACGTCGTGACCACGTCAGCAGAGTCCCTGGCTACCACCAGCACTAGAAGGGATCTCCTGATGTTTCGTACTTAGCTAGGTACGATCGAGTAAAGCGCGCGAATATGAATCAGACTTTTGTGCCTAAAACTATCGCAAATATTAGTACCATTTTTTTTTTGTAAAGAAACAACTAATATTCTATCGTAATATTTATAACGCACATCGATTCGTTAATAAGACAAAATGTTACTGTTACTAACGTTCAAGAAACTGGGGTACGGACACACCATATTAATCAGAAGAACGCTTTTTAATATTTTTTTTTAATATATAAAAAACTATTATTAAAAAACAATAACGTGTGCAAGATAGGTAATTGTCTATACTATGTTTAAAAAATAATTGCAGTTTGGTTGGTCTGTTAGTTACAAAGAAAAACCTCCAGACATCGAAAATGTTGGGCTCGAAGAATCACCCCTTTAATGTAATTGGACGTTTTTGTTTTTAATGCAATATTTATCTAATTAAAAAAAAAGTGTAGTAGACAACTTTCGTTCTGCCATGTTTCGCGGGAATCATACGATCATTACCTATATTTAAACGCAATGAACATCTTAGTCAGAACAATAAATTGTGTAAATTGCACAAATAATTATCCTGCATGGGATATGAACTTAAGACCTTGTTTACGGTCCCAACAACTGCAGATTAGTCAAAGCAGGTGAAGAAAATATTTTATATCCAACCTCTTTATTCTATGTCAAAAATAAACAAGTTATATACTTATTTAATTTTTATTACCTGTTTCAAATTTCACACAATGTCAAAAACTAGAAAAAAAAACTCTACAATTTTAACTAACTTTTAACTTTTTAACTTTTTTTTTTTTAACTTTTTTAACTTTACAATTTTCTTTTAGGTACCTATATACTATTTGATAAGAAGTAATTATAATAAATAACATTCATAAAATGCATAACAACTGATAGATAACGACCACATTAATTTGTAGAACAATTAGTAGCAAGCAACGTAAGTTAATTATAAAATAAATTATATTATAGACTTACCTAGCATGAAAATCATTATAATGTATGATATCAAGCTTGAATAATCCTTCGAAAGGCAAAGCAAATCCTGTTGTATAATGTATGTATGAAAAACAGAGTAACAAAAAGTAAAACATGATTTTTGAAGTGTTAATGTTGGTTTAAATTACATAGCCGACACACAAGCGTGTTCTTCGAGAAATGAATTGATACTAATGCGAATGACGGTTACAATTTAAAGGGCAATTTGACTAATAGAAGGTACGTTACATAGTTTATTTTATTGATGTTATTTATGAACAGCGAAATAGAAAGATAGTAATAAAATTTATTACTATCTTTCTATACTTAACTAATAATAAACTGCAAAATATTTAATATTTTGCAGTTTATTATTAGTTAAGTATGTAAATATGTAAAGCAATTTCTTTTTTTTATGTGAATTACTGCACAAACGTGTTTTAATCTAAAATATGAGTGGTATCTACTTTTAATGGTTCATTAGTTTTATGTACATGATTGTTAGTTTTTTTAATAGCGTTTAATTATTAACATTATTGGAATCGTAGGTTTGGATGGTAAGCAAGCGTGTGGAACGTACGCTTGCTTACCTGATGGTAAGTAGTTACTGTATGACGACCTCTGTGGCGCAGTCGGTATATTACATGTCTGCTACGCAGAGGTCTCGGGTTCGATTCCCGCTCAATGCAAATCTTTATGTGCATGAACATGATTGTTTGCATTGGTCTGAGTGTTTTCTATGTATTTTATGTATGTATGAATTTACAAAAAATAGTATTTAATTATGTCGTCTATCCGTTGTCTAGTAACCATAGTACAAACTTTGCTTAGTTTGGGACTATAGTAAAGTTAAAATCTCGCTGCAGACTTGGTCATAAATCATAATCGGAGTAGGGATGTGCGCTAGTTGCGCGCGCGCAAGGCCATTATCGATAATAGAATCATTAAGGTTATCACGTAAACATACTGCATTCATTAAGTATGCAGGGTAACTAATGAGTACTAATGCGTTTTTACGAGACTTACTTTTCGTAAGAACACATTAGTATCCATTAGTTAATTCTATAAACAGAAGGTAATTATATAAAAACTTAATTACATAAAAAGAGGGTAATTAACAAATATGTTTTAGTCTCCTTTGCTACCCACTAGTTGCGTCGTGTTATCTATCTATATATATAAAACTCAAAGGTGACTGACATAGTGATCTATCAACGCACAGCCCAAACCACTGGAGGGATCTGGCTGAAATTTGACATGCAGGTAGATATTATGACGTAGGCATCCGCTAAGAAAGGATTTTGATTAATTCTACCCCCAAGGGGATAAAATAGGGGATGAAAGTTTGTATGAAACTTTGTCAATTTTAAACCGATCGGGTTGAAACTTTGCATTCAAATAGTTACTATGACGTAGGCATCCCTTTCGAAAGGACTTTATTAAATACAACCCCTATAGGGATAAAATAGGGAACGAAAGTTTATATGAAACTTTGTCAATTTTAAACCGATCGGGTTGAAACTTTGCATGCAAATAGTTACTATGACGTAGGCATTCTTTTAGAAAGGATTTTATTAAATTCACCCTCTAAAGGGATAAAATAGGGAACGAAAGTTTGTATGAAACTTTCTCAATTTTAAACCGATCGGATTGAAACTTTGCATGCACATATTAACTATGACGTAGGCATCCCATTAGAAAGAACTTTATTAAATTCACCCCCTATAGGAATAAAATAGGGAACGAAAATTTGTATGAAACTTTGTCAATTTTAAACCGATCGATCGGGTTGAAACTTAGCATGCAAATAGTTACTATGACGTAGGCATCCCCTTAGAAAGAATTTTGATCAATTCTACCCCTAAAAGAGTAAAATAGGATGAAAGTTTGTTTAAATGATCTTACATTTTCGAATGATTGAACTGAAATTAAAGATTGGAGCTACTATGATGAAGACGACCGCTAATATAGGATTTTGATCAATTCAGCCCCTGTTCGGACGTCACGTCTCAGCTGCCAAAGAATCTATGAAGTAACGACTCAGCTGTTAAAATTCTATGACGTAACGACAAAGTTGTCAAAAAAAAACCCGCGCAAATTCTATGATGTCACGTCTTATCTATCAAAACTTCTATGTCGTCAGGAATTATCTGTCAAAGACGTCACGTCTCAGCTGTCAAAAATTCTAGGACGTCAAAAATCATCATTCCAAAATTCTGTGACATTACGACTTAGCTACTCCACGCATTCCTTAGAAAAATGGTTTTGGCATACAGGCAGACAGACGGACAATAAAGTGATCTCATAAGGGTTCCGGTTTTGTTTAAACATAATTTATAATAATACTTTTTAACGCGAGCGAAGCCGCGGGGAAAAGCTAGTTAAGTATATATAAATCGTTACAAAAAATAATTAGATCATTCCTATTTTGGATTACAAGAGTGACACAATGGCTTTTCAAAGTAACGTTTTACCTGTTGGCGACAACATTGCTGTTCAAGCGCGTATTGTTATCAACAATGTTTTAACTTTTCTGACAAATATAAAAGAAGATCCTGAAACTTTGAAGACTATTAATTTCTCTCGCCCCCGTGACCTTACTGCAGCAATGTGTAATGTTAGTTTAAGAACGGTAGACACTATTAAGCAAGAGTGCAAAAATGGAGTGCCAAGCGCTCCGCGAGAATCAATCTGCAAACCTTCTCCAGTAACTGCATTAGATGACTTTGACAAAAGTGTGATCAAACAAATCGTGACATCGTTTTACTCAACTGGCGAATACCCCTCTACGGCTAGAGTATTGTGTAGAGCAAAGGAGAAGATTGACGGGTTTCAATGTTCTGTTTCGTCAATGCGCAATATACTTTTAGAACTTGGATACAAGTATAAAGTGGCTCCGGATGGACATAAGCAATTGATGAAAAGAAGAGACATTGTTTGTGCTCGCCTTCAGTTTTTGAGAAAGCTCAAGGCATTAAAAGATAGTGTAGATGTTCGCCCAAGAATTTACTTAGACGAGACTTGGGTGAACCAGATCATTCTGGTGACAGTCGTAAGCGTGTTTGGGTCGATAAAGATGCTAATGGCGGCTTAAACACTAAAATTGGAAAGGGGAGCAGGCTCATTATTTGTCATGCAGGCTGCGCCAAATATGGCTTTTTACAAGAAGCAAAGTGGGTATTTCGTGCTGTAAAGTCAAAAAATGATGATTATTATCACTCCGAAATGAATGCCGAAGGCTTTACAGAGTGGTTTAAGAAATTGCTGCTAGGTCTAGAAGAACCACAAATTATTGTCCTGAGTCTGGGTGTTATATGTGTCCGTTAATTGATGTTTGTAAAAGTCCCCGCGACACAGGGCATGATCCCTAGTGCGGGAATTGTCTTTTTAAAAAAAAAGAAAAAAAAAAAAAAAGAAAAGAACCATCTGTTATAATCTTGTACCAACATCTAGCACCAGAAAGAGCGAAATTCAAGAGTGGCTTCGAGAGCATGGAATTGAATTTACATCAAAAGAGTTCAAACCAGAGCTCTTACAAAAGGTGCGTCGTCATCGACCGGAAAAAACATATCACTTGGATCAAATAGCTTTGGAGCATGGTCCGCTTGCCGCCTTACCACTGTCAGTACAATCCCATCGAGTTGGTGTGGGCTCAAGTAAAAAATGAAATTGCAACGAAAAACAAAACCTTCAAGATAGCTGATGTCGAGAAGTCAGTCGATGAAGCCATTTCCAATGTCTCCATTGAAAATTGGCAAAAATGTGTGGAACATGCAGAATTGCTGCAAGATGAAGATTTAAGAAAAGCACATTTATGCGAAGAGTTCATCATTCATGTGGATGATGATGACGATGACTCAGACGAAGAATTTTAATTTTCTATTTTTATTTTATATACTTATACGTTCTTTTGTTTATATATTTAAAATGCTTTGTAGTAAATTTGATAATAAAATAAAAAAAATGTGTATTTATTTCTATCACCCATGTATAAATATTATAAAACTATCGATATCACTCATCGCCCGCAGTAATGCACAGGACTACGTGTGGGCGTGGCCTGCCCATAAGGCCCGTGAGTGGGAAAGAGAGCGAAACACTCGAATGATTTATGACCGAGTCTGCAGCGAGATTTTAACTTTACTATAGGTGGCGTTGTGTGAGTATTATTATTACTGACTATGGACGCTTGCAACATGCGAGGAGTCACAGGCTCGGTGCCGACTCGTCAAAAACCTATTTACCCCTACTTTGAAGAACCCCATACTGTAGCCCATGTCCATACATGGACTACAGTATGGGGGCAATATAACGTAATCTTCTCTAAGTAATGGGGCACTTAGATATAAGATAAGACCTAATCTTCCTTACCGACTCGTAGTCATACCAAGCTTGTCACACCAGTGTGACAAACAGTAATCTTTTTCTTGTTAGTCACACTACTGATTTTGACACACCATTTAATGTATTTATTTCTAAACTAGTGATGTCCAAGTTACAGTACTAAGTTTTTAATATTGAAATCACCAAAGTATGTAGGTAAGTTTAACGTTTTTTATTCATTAAATTGCACCATCTTCTGCTTTTCTGTAAACGACGAACTTACCTACACCAAAGAATAACCCAACCAAACCATTTTTAAACACTGTTTTCGGAATTGAGTTTAGTTCTCGTTGCAAATTCTCCTTTATTCAGTTTCATTTATTATAAGTTTACATATTCAAAGTTTATCAAGCTTTCCTACTGATTCCAAGGCGAGAAAGTAGAGAAGAAGCTTTGTTACTAACTGCTATTTCTAGACTAAGTATATAATTTAATAACATTGTAACTTCAATAAGGTGCAGCAACCATTGTTTACCATATATAACCATAAAAACTAAGGATTATACTAAGGAATCAATATACATTTTAAATATCTCAAACTATAAGGAACCATCTTGTAGGTAGTACATAAAAGTGGGAGCACCAAATCACATATTTTATATCAATGTATTTCCAACCGGTCAGTTCTATAGATGAGGTTGTAGTAACTTGTACTTATTAATTGTCGGTAAACGATTTTACTATGTAGGCACTTCACTAGCAATGATGTTATACATGATGTTGAAAAATCAGTAGCGTGACTAACAAGAAAAAGGTTACTGTTTGTCACACTGGTGTGACAACCTTGGTGTGACTACGAGTCGGTAAGGCTAATCTTAGCATTCCATGTATTCTCCGTGCGGGTGCCGGGTCCATCGCGTGATAGAGGATGAAACACTTGCATAACAGCGTCTAGGACTTACGAACTAAATGTAGGTTGAAGGAGGCCCCCTTAGCGTTCCTGCACACGATGCCGTCGCCGCGTCGGCGCCGCACAGTTACACTGTAGATACGAGTCGCGCGAAGCCCGCCACCGCGCCGCCTCCGCGCGCGTTCCCCTTGTTTGATCCATTCCATTACCGGCCGCGTATGAACGTGCACGTGCGTAACTTTTTAAGAAATTACCATGGAAAGTTTTGATTACGAAACGTTTATAAGTTTAGTGGAGGAGAGAGAAGTGTTATGGGACAAAACCTTGGGAATATATAAAGACAAGCGTAACACTTTAAAAGCTTTGTTTGAGATCTGCCATATATTAAATGAGAACTTTGCAGAACTACCTGATACGGATATGATTAATTTAAAAAAAATTATACATGTTACTTTACCTTAATACAATAACCAATCTCTCCTTAGCAGATATACTTGCTCGCATATTTGTATTTGTGTGTTGCAGGTTATTCTTTAATAAATCGAATAATTTGTAAATGTCTTGTACCTAATTCATTCGAAAATAATCACAAAACTTGGCCTCGTCTTTTCGGAGATCTTCGTAAAGTGTATGAAATTCACCATATTGCTCCCGTGCCGACAGTATAGGATGAACCCACAACTTTCTAACTCGACGTTCTTTTTGCCATTTTCTATACATATAGTAAGCAAGCACAAACTTCTTTTTTTTTCGTTATATTAGACATGATTGCGTCACATGCGATCTCGCGGCGTGCCCGTTCGTACGCGGCCGGTAATGTAATGAATCAAACAGACAAAGGGGGACACGCGCGCGGTAGCGGCGCGGTGGCGGGCTTCGGGCGACTCGTATCTACAGTGTAACTGTGCGGCGGCGCCGGCATCGTGTGCAGGAACGCTTACAACGCGTTAGCGGTCACCTTCACTGTCTTATATGCTATGGCTATGTTCTGCCCTCCACCTATCCAAATTTGGTAGGAACCTAACAATGCCGTTTTTGATATTTGTGATAGTAGAGAGCTTACTGAAGTTCTCGGCAGTCCTAGTTCTTTTAATAGGCTGTAGAGGGATTTAGCTGGTGTACTTCTCGCACCTATTTCCACGGCATATAGAGTAACCCTATAGCCATTTGTAGTTATCTCATTTGTCAAGTCAAAGTATTTGTTTGCTATAATTGCGTGATCTTTAGGAATGTTAGTTTCCCACGGTACCGTGAGCTCAATAAGTAGGTACTACACGCTTTTTCAAATTTGAGTAAAGGAATATGTCTGGTCTCAACGGCGACACGCAGATCATTGTATAATTTATTATGTAATTAGTGTACTCATTGTGGAAGAGCCAAATAAATAAATAAAACCACCGACGGCAGGTAAATCTTTCCACAGAGGGATTGTCCGTGGGAGGAAATTCGTCTGGTACCGTGCTGTGCGTGCGATGATAGAATTAAAACAAAATTTGACTTCTTGACCTTTCAGTCACTAACTAGGTACTGTCTATTTAAACGGACTTGCTCTAAATAGTAAACATATATGGCGTCGTGTCTACCGTAGATTAAAGAGTACTGATAGCTAGAGATGTGTAACTGATGTGAATGAATGAAATCTTCACTTAAAGTTCTTTTAGTACTGAACGGTTTATGGCAAATTTTTTAGCTACATAGGTACATTAAATAATTTAATAAATGTAATATCCGTTATTTAAATGAATGGAAAAAGTCCTTGTGACACAGGAATTATTCCTAGTGCGGGAGTGGTATTTTTTAAAAGAAGATAGTTTGAGGTTATCTGTTTTATTTTTTTCGTTTTTATTACATCTGACAAAAGATTTTGGTTTAAAATAGTAATCTCAGAATAGTAATTTTAGAATCATGTAGATTAACAAAATTATAAATTCACTTACTTAAACATCATTATCTAGTACTTAAATAAATAATTTATATTTTATTTATATTTTGACTAGGTGATGCCCGAGGCTTCACCCGCGTTGTATGAGTAGCTCAAATGTTATTCTACATCCTAACCTAACCCTATATTCCAAATTTCATCAAAATTCATTCAGTAGTTTTTGCCTGAAAAAGTAACAAACATCCATCTATCCATACATCCTCAAAAAATTTCGCATTTATAATATTAGTAGGATTTATTTAAACATCATCATTTTATTCGTATGCCAATCGTTCATTCACTTTTGTTACACATCCCTACGAATCTATGAAATTTCTAGAATCTACAAATGTCAAATAATGAAATTAATTTTTATCTGTGAAATTTGCCGTTGGAAAAAAATACATTTATTTAAAATATAAGAAAAATAGTGGTGAAATCAAAGTAATTTACGTGTTTTCTATTGCATAAACGTGTAATGCTACTTTCCAGAAATTTTCATGCATATCAAAGTGTGTGTTGATGTAAAAACTAGTGAATTTGCAATATGTGGTGTTTGTTTACTAAATAAATCAAGTAAGGATGAATACGGTATAGGTCTAAAAGGATTAATTATTTTTTTGTACAAAACCAAACCTTTATTTGTAAAATATGTATGTATGTAGGTAATAAATGATTATTATTGCAATGATACTTCTAGATTTTCCAAAGATACTAACTGGTTTACCCACATTTTGTACATTCACTTAATTTATTAGTAGGTTAGTTTTAAATAGTTCAACATAAAACGACATATCGCCGGCGAATAAAATGGTAATCGCATAAACTTAACTTTTCAAGAAAAATAAAAAATGTTTTTTTGTCTATAACTTAACTAATATTAGACATATTGATAGCGCGCGAGTTGAATGCAGTCGGGGTCTGAGGTAAAGGGCGGGAGCATCTCCCCCCGCTATCCGCACGCCCCACCTCACGCGCCTGCGTGTAGTGCTGTGCCATCCTTGTCAACTATCGTACGTTTGCCGTGTTATTGTGTTAATAGTAATACTGAAGTTCCCGTGTTATTTTTTTATTCCGTTTTATGAAATGATTACTAAAACATCGAAGTCCCCGGGCAATAACCACGTAATCGCAAAAATTAAATAATACAGGAAAAAATATTTAGTGATTTTTAACAATATCTCTTTAACAAAACATTATTATACCATGTTCAATGTATCAAATGAAAGCTAATTTTTTTAAGAATCAATTTACAGTATTACAGTTACATTATATATTCAAAGGTTTATGTAATAGATAAAAGTAACTGTTACATAAAATGCTTTTGTAACGTTTTAACAGTAATTGTATCTTACCGTTTAAAATAATAAAGATGAAGCCAGTAATATCAACTTACAAGATTATTGCGGTATTTTTTTCAAATTTAATAGTACAATAATGACTATTTACTGTGTTCTCTAACCAACTTTTTCAATGAACATAGAAATGGTAACGTTCTATTACTGGCTTATTGCCGTGAAATCTAAAGCGTCTCTAAACAGTAAATATCTAGTACCGCAATAAACTTTTTGTATTTGAACTGTATCTTATGTATACTGATATATTTTGACAAGTCTTTTTTGAAACAAAACTACACATAAACACAAAATTATGGCGGTTTTTTAAAAAAAAAACCAATACACATCAAACATAATAATACAAACAGTCTTCTGTATTAGTTATAGTTAGTAAAATCAAATAAAAAATATAATATGGCATTAAAAATATGAAATTAAAATTGAATGTTGTCAATCTTCACTATCCGACGTTTCTTCAGTAAGTAAGTTGCTAATATTATCTTGAGAATACGTCAGATGATTTGTATAAAATATAGTAGTGTCTTGGAATTCCTCCACTATTGCACAAGGAATGTAAATCTGTATGGAGTGCATTGCTAATTGGAAAAGGTTGATGATAAGCCGGTTCTAGCGCAATATCTTCAATCGGTGAGCCTGGTTTAGATTTTCGTCCCCGTAGTCTAATTTGAGTTATGTGATAGGTGTCTAACTCCAAATATTCTTTATCAAAATCGTATTTAAACTAAATCTTACCTGGTTGTGTAGGCGGTACATGAAATCAGATCAACGAATAACATTTCCATATGAATTCCGACGCCAATGGATAGCAGTAACTATTTTTTTGATGTCTGAATCATCAGATTGCTCGATTTCTGTTATGGTGTACTATTCCTACAGTTGTGTACCTATTTTTAGCGTAGCACACATCAGAGTAGTTCGATATTGTAATTAATTATTTTAACAACAAACAACTACCAATTGCCATACATAGCAGTACTCTATACTATATTTACTCATAATATGAGTAAAAAAGGGTACCCATATTATGGGTATCAAATAAAAGATCCCATCGAGAATAATTTGAAAAATATTCTAACATGTCCAAATAGTTTTTTTATACTCTTCTGCAATATGGGTATATCAAATGAAACGGTTTGCCGCGAATTTTGAGATGTTAGAAGATATTTACACCTGTTAATTATCTAGGATGCGATTCAAACTTAAGTTAACTCGACACCCTACTGACAAAATCACGGTCGTCAATTTGCGTTAGATTAATAATACTCTCCGACAACTTAAGGACGACAAGGTTTTATTACTGAAGGCCGGCGTAGAACTCGTTCTAGGCTCATTAGAATTACATTACAAATCGTACCTGAAAGTTATCACGAAAGGTCTCGAACGCAGACTGGATGACTTCCAGCCACAGAAATCTAAATAAAAGGAGAAGTGGTATGACGGGGTTTTCTTGTCAACGCAATATGATTAGACCGATTATATAGCTAAAAATGGCTGTCACCTAGGTTTAGCTGTGTTTTGACAGCGACCGAGATAACATATAAAATGCCGAGTTGTTCAGTGGTTGCCTGTAAAATTAAGAGCAATAAAAAAATCTTTATTAATAATGGAATCACTTACCGTATGCTAGTACATGTATTTTATTGTATTTACCTCTAAAATCATGAAAAAATAATCTTCAATGTCCTCACTATGTTATTTTCATGTTCGGACAATTAAGTACTATAATATTTTTGTAACATATACATTGCTTCTCTAATGCTGTCTAAACTAGTCATTCAATTATATATGAAGCAATGAACTATTCGCTCAACGATATTACGTATGACAAGTGGTTGCTAACCGTGATCGCTCTAACAACCAAACGATAGTGACGATCCGTTCATGACTACGACTATCTATCGTTTTCGATAAAAAGTCGTGTATTGTAGGAATTTTAAATTGTAAAAGTTTTATTAAGTTAAATGAGATTATTTTTTAAATGTTGTGTTACGCTGTTTAAATTATGTAATTTCAATATAAGTATTACAATGTTGAAATAATATCCTAAATCAAAGGTGAAGTAAGTACTCTAGAACATAAAGGTTTAAAATGTTGATTAGAGTGGTTTTAAAAGTTTTTTTTAAACGCTCATCCATTTATTAGCACACACGTGCTTTTTCTGGTTTTATCAGATTTGCTTAAAATCAGTCTAAATGCTCATCTATCAATTCATGCTATTGTTTTAATTTTATCTAGGCGCAATATTGCTCGCGCATTTTGGCATGCACATGCTTGAATAAATGAACTGTACACGCTGTTACCTGCTTCAAAAAATAATCTGTATACTTAGTCTTATATTATACAACTATCCAAAAATTGACATCTATAAGTTGTAATTGACTACAAAACAGTTTTGGCCCAAAGCTCAAAATATGGGCCACACAAGCTCACTCAAAGAAATTTAATGAACCATGATGTAATTAAACAAAGCGCTTTTTGAAGAGATTGATAATTGGCGATGAAAAGTAGATCATGCATGACAAGCACGTGCGGAAAAAGTCGTGTTTTAAAGTCGGCTAGGTTTTACCGACTGTGGCTAAATTATCGCTAGCTCTCCCTCACATGTGCGTTACTTTTGTATGACAACAGTCAAAATGTTACAAGCTGCTGCGACAATAAGGACGTAAAAGAAGTATGACGCCTGAGTTCCTTCAACCTGCGATATTACGACATCAGTTCACGGATTAATTTGTTTCACGACATGTACGATCTTACACAAATTGTCGTGAATATTTTGTGACGCTGAAACAGTCGTCTGTTGTCGTTTCGTGCGCATAGACCACGTTCTTCAAGTGTTTGCGATCTGTTGTTATTTGACTTTGATTGTGTCTTATATTGCGTTCTTTTTACTTTTGGTGCATAATAATGCCTAAACGTGGACAAACATTGAAAACTGGAGCCCGTGAGTTAATTATCAAGCTGCAAGATTACTTTGAGCGGGAGCGGCAAAATGGCGGACCCCTGGTTCCTGTCGAAAAAGTACAAGAACGCGTCTCTCAGGCGCTTGGAGTTAGCAAACGAACGATTACAAATATTAATAAAGAAAAGTTCGGCTCTACTGGCATGGAAGATAATATTTTACGTACTCCGAAGAAGAAACGTAGAACTAAACCCGTGACAGATATTGATACCTTTGACGCCGATGCAATCAGAAATCATATATATGGTTACTATTCCAGAAATGAATATCTCAACAGGATGAAGCTTTTGGCGTCGTTAAGAGAAGCTGGACTGTTTAGCGGGGGTAAAACTGCTTTAACGAAAATCTTAAAAGATATTGGTTTTTCGTATAAAAAAACAGACAAAAGAAAAATTTTATTAGAACGATACGACATCATTTTGAAACGGATAAGTTTTTTGAGAGAAGCAAAAAAAATTGATAACTGGGATAATGTCGTGTTCATTGACGAGACACGGCTAAACGCCAATCACACGGTTTCCCGTTCTTGGACGGATGATACACAAGCGTCGACGTCGAAAGTACCAATGGGTAAGGGGGCTCGTCTGATAATATGCCACGCAGGTACTGCAAAATACGGCTTTGTGGAGAACGCTTTACTGGCATTTCAATCAAAAACCACAAATGACTACCACGAGGAAATGAATGCCAGTACATTTAAAGAGTGGTTCCAGAACGTGCTTTTGCCCAGCCTACCAGAGCCTTCTGTAATATTGATGGATAATGCCTCCTATCACTCGTTTCAAATACAGAAACCACCTACCCAAGCTAATAAAAAAGAAGAAATGGTTGCTTGGTTACAAGCAAAAGGCATTGACGCAAATATGCAGATGCTAAAAGCAGAGCTAATTAAGTTAGTGAAAGAAAATAAAGCGGCAAATGTGCGATACGAAATCGATGAAATGGCTTTGGAGTACGGTCATCGCGTTCTAAGAATTCCACCGTATCATTGCCAATATAACGCGATTGAGCTAATCTGGGCTCAAATAAAAGGTTACGCCGCCCGCCACAATACTTCCCCGCCATTCAGCACGAAAAAGATGATGACCCTATTAAAAGAAGCCTGCGGGAAAGTCACAAGAGATGACTGGGCAAAGGTTGTCGAAAAGACTAAAAACCTGATTATGGAACATTTTGACCGAGATATCAGGATTGATTCTGTAATTGATAATAATATAATTATACATGTAGGCGAAGATGATGATGAAGACACCACCTCCTCAAGCGAATCGGAGTCTGATTAATATTCTGTACGCACATTTAGTTCAATGTACTTTATTCCATAGAAATACAGATTGTAACTTTGTAAAAAATAATAAATAAAACAATTTTATTATATTAATATTCCCTTTTATTGTTTCCACGTAAAGAACTAAAATATAAATTTTAAATGATTCCGCCAATTTAAAACGGTCTAAATCTAATCATAAAAATAACGCGGCGGTTCATTTTGGAGTAACGGTAACGAACTCGGTATAATGTTGTGTCCATCACTAGTCGTGACTAACTGATAAGTGTCAGGAACGCATTCTCTGAACGGCCGTAGAATAGTAGCGCTGATTGGTTCGCTGTGACACCGTGTAAGGGAGATATTTCAAGGAAAAACGAGACAAAGTATTGCGTTCATTGATAATCTAGATGTAACTGAGAACAGTAGTCTATTCGTATATTCTTTTGCTGTGTGTGTTAATAAAACTGGCGACATTAGGTTTCCATACAAAATGACATTCAGGGCACATCTCCTTTTTTCAGATATCTGTGCTTCCAGCCTTCCGAACAAGCCGGTTCGGTAAAAAAAACTATACTATATAATATATCACAAGCATATGCTGCGGCAGGTTATACAAAAATATTATACCTCTGTCGTGGTTTATAAAGACTTCCTGAGGATGTTGCAGATAGCTAACACGATTAAGAACTTGCGAAACACATCCACTACGTGAATCCGAGTGAAAATCGAACAGGGACTCATCTGTAAACACCATTACCGAACACCAGAACAGCTTATCTTTCCAGAGCAAATGTTTACGAGCACACTATAGTCGTCTCTTTTGCAATAAATGCTCCGCTCAGTAGCCGCAGGCAAGAGCATGCCTAGCCTACTACTCTTAACATTTCCTCTCTGATTAAATAGCGCCGCTGCTTGATGCACACAATAACATTTTATCATATCAGCCAAACCTTACGGATCAGAGACGTGGTCGCTAACTATGGGCCTTCTCGGAAGGCTCATGGTCACTGAAAGGGCAATTGAGAGAGCAATTGTTAGTTTACCTGCGTGATTAAATCAGAAATGAGGAGATCCGCAAGAGAACCAAAGTGACCTACATAGCGCTCAAAATTGCCCGGCCTACAGCTGTTGGAGCAGAAAGGTTCTGGCGTGGCGACCGCGTACTGAAAGCTCAGGATGGGAAGACCACTCACACGGTAGACCGACGACCTAATTAGGACGGCAGGAAACCGATGGATGAGGGAGGCACAGGACCGCACAAGGTGGCAATAAGTGGAGGAGGCATAGGCCTCCAAATGTTATTGTCCACTGCTGGAAATAGTTCCAGCAGTGGACAATAACATTTAATCGAAATGAATCCTTAAATTGTTTTACAACAATTAAGTTTAATAACTTAAATTTTACACGAAAAAAAACAGTCTACTTGGGTCATTATACCGCTTAAATCTTTTGTATATAGTTTTTTTTAAAATTCACATTTAGAATCGTTAATAAAGTTTAACATAATAAGATTTTTCATCAAAATAATTTTGAAATCGCCTACGTAATGTGCGATACAAGTCAAAAAGTGTTTGTGATGAGCCAGTACAAACGTTTTATCGTGTATTTCAATTCGTATAAATACTGCTACCAACCATTACCGAAAACATCTGCCTCATATTTCACGGCAATAAACTTGTAATCGCGATAACCAAAACTTTACAAGAGTTATTTTCCAGTATTACTATCATCATATCATCATCATATCAGCCTATAGACGCCCACTGCTGGACATAGGCCTCCTCCAAAAGTTTCCACCCTGCGCGGTCCTTAAGCGCAGGGTGGGGAGACCCCTCACACGATGGACCGACGACCTGATTAGGACGGCGGGAAGCCGATGGATGAGGAAGTATTACTATAATACCAAATAATAGTTATAAAATTTATAAAGTTATATTGTATTAATTGATTTTTGCCGTATAAAAATGCAATGAAAGTTCCATGCATTAAAACTGTCATTGATCATATTTTCGTAATTAACCGCAGAAAAAATCTATAAAAAATTACATACATGAGTTCTAACCTACTGAAGCTAAATATCAAATAATTTTTTTTTCCAATAATATACTATCACTGGGTTATTACCCGGGGACGTCGACACGTAATAATTATGATATTGTTTTTTTTTTCTAGAGTATGTACTAAATAAAATTAAACTTATAACATTGTTTAAATTTATCGACATGAATGTCAATCAATAATTATAATTAGGTCACAGCACTACCGCATTCCTAAGCTCTGCATTCAACTCGCGCGCTAACAATACATAATCCAACAAAGGCTCAAATTAAAAGTAAATTTTAAAGCTTTTATAATGTTTTAATAAATCTTTAAATGCATTGTTCTCTAATAAATCTTTAAATAATTACAAATTAATAAGTTAGTAAATATCTAATGTTATTGAGATTTGGTATTTACACTTACCATTTTATTTTCGTTATTTCCAATAATATTAAATCGTATAATAACCTATTGCAATACTATTCAATCGTATGATAGTGTTAAATTAAGGAAAACTATATTAACTTACCATTTTGTTCTGGTTCATACGGGATATCCATTTTACACTAATCAACCTTTGGACTATTATTCTAGTTACGAACATAAAATAAAGATATGGTTTCATATAAAAAAAAAGGTTTAAGTCCAATGGCAAATATACAGAATCCATTCTAGCATTTGCTGACGACCTAGCGGTACTTACTCGGAATCCAAAGCAGTGCCAAGAACTACTGGGAAAGGTTGATGAATTCTGAGAGTGGACTGATGGAATGAGATTACTATTATTATTTACAACCGAGCAAATGTTATTGTTTGTGTTTAGGTAGGCGGGACACGAGATATACTTCATATGACCCCGGGCTCACTATAGGCGGGGAAAACGTTTCAATAATATCAGAAACCGTGCCTTTTAAATTTCTTGGTAGAAAGATAAACGATAAAGGTCGCTCTCCAGTACTAGACGATGTCGTCAATAGTTTCATAAACGACATTTAAAACGTAGACCATCACAAGATAAATAACGTAAAAAAAGTCTGGATATACGACAACTATTTAACATCACGTCTCAATTGACCTTTCCTCGTGTGTATGATTTAACCCAGAACCTCTTCAAACAACTAGATGCTAAATAGCGGTATATAGCTGGATTTAAAGGTATTTAATGTGCTGAATAGCGGTATATGCTGCTTTAGTTTTCCCCAACATGAGATGCACCCGCCATTACTTTACGGCAAAGATTAGCGATTTTTTGTTCTGAGTTCATTTTTCTCTGTTTGTGGACTCGATGCTAGAGAGGGTTTCATTCGTACAAGAATAAAATCCAGGGAAGAAATTCCCTTTTTTTGACACCAAATCTCAGTATTTCCGCCAAAAAGGAGACACTGGGACTTCTGATACTGAACAGCTCTAAAAGGTTGTTTCTATGGTAATTTAATATAGTTATTCATTGTACGAGTAGTTTTTAATATAATTTAGTAAAATATTACAGTTTTCTACATTCAAACCTAATGCGCCACCTCAAGATATTGATTTAGAATGCTGGTACTTTGCAAGAATATTTCTATTATAATAGGTCAGCGTTAAGAAACCAGGAAACTTAAAATTCAGAAAAAAAAAATTTCACTCCACCCTAGCCATGAGATTCTGGTACACCTATACTAAAAGCATAAATAAGGAAACTAAAATCATACGCGAACGAATGAGAAGCTACTGAAAAATGCAGAACACATTTATAAATAAATAAATTAGACAAGTACTTTAAAATATTTATTTTTAAGTAGGTATAGTATACGAATGGGCAGATCCCTTTACAAGGTAAACCGAAGATCAGGGTAAAGTTTGTAGACAACCAATGATGGGAAAGAAACAAGACAGAAGGGTAAAAACATTTGAAGGAGGCGTATGTCCAGTACCCAGTGGACGTCGTCTTTTGGTAGAAATGAAATAAAAGTGTTATAAAAAAACAGTTTAGAATTTGTTACCTAGCTACATAGCCTTTTTACTAATAAAAAGTTGCAATTTAGTTTTGGTAATGTACGTAATATTAATTATTTATTGCTCTATGCTATTTATAACAAGAGCTATTTTAAACGTATTATTATTTTTTTTTTTTTTTTTATTAGCTATTTTATTTTAATCAGCTATTTATAATTATTCTGTTAGATTTATACACGTCTAATGGTGAATATTTCTTTATGTATTTCACTAGTGCTTCCTGATCTCGTCCAATTGGTTTAGAGTTCTTCCTATTTTTAAACATCTGCAAAGAATAAGATTATTATTTAAAATTAATAGTAAGTAGGTATACAATATACAACAGACCACCAACTTGACCACCAACTTATCTGTGAAGTGGCGTAAATTAGAACTACTTCCGTCAAATGTAAAAATGTCTTTCAGTCGCTACAGGGTAGTGTTGTAGTCAGTTCTTTTATTACATATAACCAATATTATTCACCACATATATTATACTAGCTGTGAACGCGACTTTGTCCACGATTTAGTTCGAAAATAATAAAATAACTTGTTTAATTCATACAAAGTTATCATCATAATCATATCAGCCAATCGACGTCAAATGCTGGACATAGGCCTTCTACAAGTATTGCCACCTCGTGCGGTCCTGTGCCTCCCTCATTCATCGGTTTCCAGCTGTTCACACCTGCGCTTTCATGTACGCGGTCGCCATTCCAGAATCTTTCTGCCCAAACAGCTGTCGGTTCTCCTCGCTATGTGCCCTGCGTGCCGCCACTTTAACCGGTTATGTCGGTTACTTTGGTTCTCTTGCGAATTTCCTCGTTTCCGATTCGATCACGCACGGAAACTCCCAACATAGCTCTCTCCATTGCCCTCTGAGAGACCATGAGCCTTCTGAGTAGGCCCATAGGTCAGGCTACAACATAGCTCTCTCAATTGCCCTCTGAGTGACCATGATTCTTTTGAGTAGGCCCATAGGTCAGGCTACAACATAGCTCTCTCCATTTCCCTCTGAGTGACCATGATTCTTCTGAGTAGGCCCATGGGTCAGGCTACAACATAGCTCTCTCCACTGCCCTCTGAGAGTCCATGAGCCTTCTGAGTAGGCCCATAGGTCAGGCTACAACATAGCTCTCTCCATTGCCCTCTGAGTGACCATGATTCTTCTGAGTAGGCCCATAGGTCAGGCTACAACATAGCTCTCTCCATTGCCCTCTGAGTGACCATGATTCTTCTGAGTAGGCCCATAGGTTAGGCTACAACATAGCTCTCTCCATTGCCCTCTGAGTGACCATGAGCCTTCTAAGTAGGCCCATAGGTCAGGCTACAACATAGCTCTCTCCATTGCCCTCTGAGTGACCATGATTCTTCTGAGTAGGCCCATAGGTCAGGCTACAACATAGCTCTGTCCATTGCCATCTGAGTGACCATGATCCTTCTAAGTAGGCCCTCAAAATTTTAAAAATATTTTTTCGTCATAGCGTGATGTTATATAGCCTATAGCCTTCCTCGATAAATGATCTATCTAAAACTGAAAACTAAACTCAATTCGAGGAAGTAGTTCCTGAGATTAGCGCGTTCAAACAAACAAACAAACTCTTCAGCTTTATATAATAGTATAGAGTATAGATTATAATTTACATACTTGATATAATTTACTGTAAAATGCTATTTTTACTAATAACATTATTGGCTTAACTCTCCCGATTTTTGTGTACATTTAAATTAACTAGCAACACTGAAACGACGGCAGTGGCACCATTTAATTCACAGATAAGTTGGTCAGACTATACTATAATTTCAATTGTTAAAGAAGTTCAAAAATTTCTATGAGACCAGTTTACAAGTAAACATTACATTTTTTTTCAGATTGGAATTGTTCTTATGCAATGAAAAAAAATTCAACCGAATTGAGAACCTCCTCCGTTTTTTGAAGTCGGTTGAATATTTAAAAATACATCCCAATTGAAAAATTGCTTTTTTTAGAGAGATTTTGATGGACCACAAGCACCGAAAACACATCGGATTCGATTCCCGCTCAATGCAAATCTTTTTGTGCATGAGCATGAATGTTCGCATTTTTTAAAACTTGAAAAAGAGATGGCGCTTAAGCCAACGGTATACACCAACTCCGTTTTAAAGTTAATTTAAAAATATTAATAAGTGTTATAAACAAGTGTAAACTAGTGTAATGTGAGTAAAAATTGATGACTCAGTACATAAATTGTGGACAAGGACCAAAATAGTAAATAAGTTTGTTAAAATCAGTGTAAATACTCAAGTGAAAAAATCCGTTTTATTTCAAGTTATTAATGACATTTTACCAAATCAGTGATTGTTTCAAAGTGTTATAATAATTAGGAAGTGAAATAGTGCCCTATTAAACAATTTAGTTATTAATTAATCAAAATTTCGAATATTAGCTGAATGAATTTGCAATTTTGATCGATGATTTAACGCCATCTATGGAATAACTGCAGTACCACCTAAGACGTGAACTAACAAGCGACCATTGATTGACTTAATACATAAAAGGAAGCATAGAGAGCAGCACAACAACTATCTTATGGTGGTCTATTTGAATAAGATTTATAAAGTTCGTTTGGTCTAACGAATAGTACACTGGACTGCCGTGCAGCTGATCGTGCGCTCAAATCCCGAGGTACAACAAAAAACACTTTTTGAAGTTGTTTCTGATTGGTTGTGATGGATTTAGATAAAAGTTGTGATAAAGTGACATTACGCAACAAAAATAGGAGGCATAGTATTGAGTGGAATAATGAGGACTCGTTTATATCCACTCAGTCGGATTGTTTAGTAAGAAGTCTGCCTGATCTATCCACGATTATTGGAACTCCGGACAAAAACGAACTTCTTCTTGAAATAAAGGAATTAAAACTTCAATTGGAGAGCGCTCACGCAGAGATTGATAATCTATTATTAGAAAACAATGATTTAAAAAAACATCTTAGTAAACAAGAAATGAATTTAACCAGCTTAAAAACAATTTGTAAAGAAACTAAATTAATTAGCAGTTCTAAAAAACAGAAAAAACGAGCACAGTTAGAGAACATTATAAATACTACTGAATGGATAAATAATAGCTTTGGGGACTTACAGCTACAAGCAGATATTTCAGCTCAACACGTAAACGTAAATAACAAAAGAATAGAAAAATTGTCCGAACAAATAAATAGAAAAATATGTATTGTTAGTGAAAATAACATCAATAAGGTTTATAAAATTGCAAAAGAGGTGAGGTGTTTTCTATGTATCATCATAACAGCGCATTAATGTCCCACTGCAGGGACAGGCCTCCTCCGACTGTCATGATGAATTAATTCTTAATAGTTATCTCACCTTAAATCCATCTCCGCCATTAGCTAAAAAGGTTGGTGCAAGCACAGTATAGAATTTGTTATCATCTAAAGGTGTTCCAGAATCTTTATTACCAATATTGACAGATGTAATACGTCTTGTTAGAGGCATTGACACATTGTAGACTACTTGAAGACCTGAAAAAACATTTAGTACTTAGTTATAAGTTTTTGGATAAAACGCAGGGTAGGGAGACCCCTCCCATCCATCTCGATCACTTTGGATCTCTTCATTTCATCACATTAGAAAACTCCTATGTCTTCATATGCCTCTGGGTGCTAACAATTACCTTTTTTAATTGTAATAAGAAACAAAAAATTAATTTTTACACAATTGGATAAATCAATATACAGGGTGGCTCATTCAAATCGATCAGTATGGGAAAGTCTTAAACTATAAGTCATACGAAGATTTGTTCTTAGGAACCATGTCATTGATTTTTATAAAAAGAAAAACTGCATTCATACATTTGAAAAAGATACTGTACCCAGCTGGGGAATCGAACCTGGTTGTTTTGCAAAAATAAACTTATACTTTTTCTATTTAAATATCGATTTTGTAGGTCTTAAGCAGTAAATATCTCTATGAAACATTATGTCTAAAATAAATAAAATGCATTGTTTTCACATACTTCAATTTATCATAGTAGATGTTTGAAGTGACCACCATTACAATATTCCACAAGTTCTGGCATGTAAAATTGTCTGTATGGTTGTTTGTACCCGTCTACTAGTTACCTACATACACCGTGTTACATATCATATTGTGGCATTGCATTAAACTTTTAAGGAAGTTTAGTTATCTACATGCAACTACTTACTTCTATTTATCAAACACTAACAATCAATTGAAAAGCCCACATAAAGTAAGTATGTAGATATTGTAGATACAGAGACGTGTTAAGTTCATTCTTTTGAAAATGGAACGTTTTAGTGTGACTGGCCGCATGAAGATACAAAATGCAATAACAAGATCGTTACCTAAACGTGTTGAATACTTATTGTATTGAACAAAACGGTGGCCACTTCGAACACCTACTATTATAATAAATTTAAGTATGGTTATAAAAATGCATTTTATTTATTTTAGACATAATGTTTCTTAGAGACATTCACTTAAATCTATTTTACATATATTTCAGTGATAGCCACACTGAAAGAGGATGGCAACCCCATCGTGCGAATACATAACCTCCGTATTTAATTACAATTATTAGATAGAATTCTTTGAATATTCTATAAACTTCAATAAAAAGTATCCTCCAAATAGTGCAGCAAAATAGTGATACCGTTTACTTTACAATTAAGAAGACTTACAAATTATGAACAAAAATAGTTACGAGTTAAAGTGCAACTATCTCAAACTATTAAAACTTATGTTTGTGACCGTGATTGTGAAAAAAGAGTAACTATTAGTGCAAATAAGTGATAGACAAACGATCCGAATTCATAATAACACATTACAATAAAGAAAAAAGTGAATATTTCTTTGTGCAATAATTACTATCTGACATAAAATGCCGGCATGTTTAATTTCGGCGGCAAAGTAAAATTACTTAATTACTAAGGAAAAAAACCAGATATATGCAAAAGAAAACTACTTTAAACGTAAAAATAACTATTAGTGCGTAAACAAAGTTAATTATAGTACAGAAAAGTGATAAAAACATTAATATAACCTAAAAATACATAAATATTATAACCAGGCATATCGACGAAGTATATTAAATAATACAGTGACATGATGGCTCCACTTGTAGGTAAACAAAACAAGAAGATACTTTGTACAGGTTGTAAACAAACAATTAAGAACAGTCAATACCTTATCTGTCTAACTTGTAAGGAAAGCTATGATTTAGAATGTGCGAACGTGCCCCAAAGTCAATATAAGACCCTAACTAAAAATGATAAGCTAATTTGGGAGTGTCCAGAGTGTCAATGCAAAAGACCTAAGAGAGATAACTCTAATACACCTGTCAGACAGCAGTCTTCACTAAATAACTTCACCACATCACCAGAAACAAATGTTACCTTCAGGGATAAACCTAGTGAAAGTCAAAATTACAATGACTCAATCACTTCAGAAGACATAACTATTCTAGGAGATACAGTAGAGACAAATATAGAAACATGTATAAGCAAAGAGCTGTCACTGCAAAATTTGAGCGAGTTAATTACTCTAAAATTAAAAGAAAATAACAAGTCAATAATACAGGAATTACAAAATTTGATACAATCTGAAGTTAATAAAGCAATCTTAAATTTCAAAAATGACATAAAAGAAGAAACCACTTGTCTGTTTAAGCAAAACGATCAGAGAAAACAAGAAATAGAAATACTTACTTTACAAATAGAGAGATTAAATAAAGAAACAAACTCCTTGCAGAGCGAATTGAAAGAAATAATAAGTAAACAATCTTATACTGAAAATAACAATAAGAAATTTGTATTGTATGGTCTCTTAGAAAACCAAAGAGAGACTGAATATGATTTACATGACAGAATTGTAAATATGTTCCGAGAAACTTTAAATGTAGACCTACTAGGCTACATAGAGGATATCTTCAGAATTGGAAAACCATATCAAAATAAAACCAGACCATTAGTAATTGAAATTATAAGTAAAAGAATGGTCAAACACCTTATTAACAATAAGCGACATCTCTATGGAACTGGGCTAGGCATATCAGAATTCCTGACTGAAGAAGAACGAAAAGAAAGAAATATAATAAGAGCGAAAATGATAACTGCACGTAAGCAAGGTCTACATGCAATTATTAAAAACAACAAGCTATTTATTGAAGGAGAAGAAATTAATATAAAAGACAACTTGGATAAATCTGAGCACGAGAATAAAGAAAATATCCATATGAAAAATAAGGAAAACGACGCTGATGCTACTGCTACACCTGTAACCAACAAAGAAGACCATACATTTCGCAAACACAGACCAAACTTTTAGCATACTCTTTCAGAACATTCAAAGTATATTTAATAAACAACACATAATGGAAGCATTTCTTAATGATAACTCGAAGTACCAAGCAATATGTCTAACAGAAACATGGTTATCTCCAGATAAATTAAATATTATACATTTCAATGGATACAAAATAGCAGCATCTTTTTGCAGAGTGAACCGAGCTGGAGGTGGTGTTTTCATCCTCCTTAATGAAAACTTAGAGCATATAGAATGTAATGAAATATCGAAGATGTCAATAGAATATGTACTTGAAGCCTGTGCAACTGAACTACCGAAAGAAAATATATTAATAGTATCATTATATTGGAATAGGAGAGAGGAAGAAATTTTCTACCATCAACTCACAAAAATACTAACTTTTATAAATAAAAAATACTCTAAATCTAAAATAATACTAGGAGGAGACCTAAATATAGATATATTAAGAAATAATTTAAAAACTAATACCTTTCTAGACCTTATGTTAGAATATAAATTTACACAACATGTAAAAGATCCTACCCACATAACACAGACTACATCCACTTGCTTAGACTTAATATTCACCAACTTTAACACCAAAAATCTACACACAGAAGTACAAGAAATAGGTTTCTCAGATCATTGCAGTACTATAATAAACTTTACTATACCACAACAACAAAACCAGATAATGTTTTATGTTAAAAAGCGGATATATAATATAAACAACATAGACAAATTTAAACAAGAGCTAGCTATAGTAAATTGGAGTAATATAATAAATATAAATAAAGATATAAACCAAAACTATGAAGCCTTAAATGATACATTATTAAATATACTTAATAAAACCATTCCAAAACAGAGAATTAAAATTAAAAAAAGATATAAAAAGTACTGGTTAACCAAAGGAATAAAACTGTCATGTAAAAATAAAAGACTTTTGAAAATTTTAACTATAAAATCAAACAATCCAATTATAAAGCAACATTATAAAAAATATTCAAAAATGTTAAAACATGTAGTAAACAAAGCCAAAAAACTACATTACATACAAAAATTGAAAACATCTCAAAATAAAACTAAAACTATGTGGAATATAATAAAAGAACGTACTAATAAAAACATCACCAGAGAGCACCATAACATTAAACTCAAAGTAAATAATACACTAATCTCAGCTCCGTATCAAATAGCTAATGAGTTTAACACATTTTTTGCATCAGTAGGAGAAAAAAATAACCTTATATCAAATGTCAAACCGCTTAATTTACCTGTTCTGCAATCCACCATAAATACCTTCTTTCTTTCCCCAATAGACTACCGCGAAACTTATAATATTATAAAAAATCTTAAAAACAAACAGAGTTTTGGTATAGACGAACTTCCACCTTCCCTTATCAGACAATGTGCAAATGAGCTTGCATTGCCCTTTTGCACACTAATAAATCAATCCTTTGAACAAGGTGAATTTCCTAATTTATTAAAGAAAACAATAATCAAACCAATTTATAAAAAAAACTCTAAAACAGACCCCAGCAATTACCGTCCTATAGCGCTCCTACCAACAGCTTCAAAAATCTTTGAAAAGGCCATGTGTGATCGCGTATACCGCTACTGCGAAAAATATGAAATTTTTGACGACAGCCAAAATGGATTTCGAAAACAGCGTTCCACTACTCTTGCTGTCTATAAATACATACAAGAAACAATTAATATAATAAATAACAAACAATATGCAGTCGGAATACTGTTAGATATGACTAAAGCATATGATAGAGTTCAATTTAACATCTTACTACACAAGCTATACAAAATAGGGATTCGCGGTAATGCACACAAATGGTTTGAATCATATTTAAATCATAGAGAACAATATGTAGAAATTGAAAACTATAACCATAACCTCACAGAAATAGTAAATATTAGATCTGATAAAAAAATTATAAATGCTTCAATACCTCAAGGGAGTGTTATCGGTTGTCTACTCTTTTTAATTTATATTAACGACCTCCCGAAGATTACAAAGGAACCATGTGTTTTATTCGTAGATGACATATCACTACTTACCTCGTGCAAAAATGTAAATGGATTAAACGAACGTCTGGAGAACATTTTTGTTGGGATTGCAGAATGGATGACAGCACATAATCTTGAAATCAACTACGAGAAAACTAAATTAATGACTTTCAACCCATATCAAAAAGCCCCTTTACAAATAGATTTTACAGTTAACAATACAAAAATAGAACATACTAGGGACTTTACATTGCTAGGAATAACAATAGATACAAATTTAAACTGGAAGGCTCACGTAAAAAAGGTCCGCTCAAAAATATCTAGTTTTGCCTATGCTCTCAGGGAAATAAAAAACACTACTGACTTCCAAACAGCATTAAGTACTTACTATGCCTATGCATATTCCTGGTTCAGCTATGGAATTATCATGTGGGGTAATAGTACTGACTCACCCTCCCTTTTTATTCTTCAAAAGAAACTAATCCGTATCCTAACTAACATAGATCAAGAAGATAGTTGCCAACCCTACTTTAAGAAACACAAAATACTTACCTTACCATGCATCTACATTCTGGAACTATCCAAATTTGTGAGAAACAATCCAACCCTGTTTACTAAACGTGGAGACAGACATACAAGCAGATCACTAAGACACAAAGAACGCCTAATGCTACCTACTTCTAACTTAACCCTTCACTCTAAAAGCCCATATACAATGGCAATAAAAATATATAATAAACTCCCAGAATCCCTTATCAATGAACCACATTATACAAAATTTATAAATAAATTAAAACAAATATTAATAAACAAAACTTATTATAGTATAAAAGAATACCTAGACGATGAAGACCTAAAATAAAAATAATATACATATATAAAAATTAACATTACACATATTACCATGTATTAATTACATAATTAATACAACAGCTGACAAATTTTAATAATTACATATTTAATACAGTAGTATGCCTAAACATTTTTACTTAAATAGGATAATATATTTAATTTTAAACCAAACAATAAAGTTAAAACAAATACTAATAAATATAACTTATTATAGTACTAAATACTTGGACTTTATAGACCTTAAATAAAATTAAAAAATGACATTTATTAAAATAAACATTACACAAATATCATTTAATAATTACATATTTAATACAGTAGTATGCTTAAACATTGTACCTGAATAGGATAGTATATTTAAACCAAACTATAAAGTTAAAACAAATACTAATAAACACAACTTATTATATTATTAAGTAATATCTAGACTATACAGACCTAAAATAAGAATAATATACATTTATTGAAATAAACATTACACAAATATCATTTAATAGTTATATAAATATTTAATAATTACATATTTAATACAGTTGTATGCTTAAACATAATACTTAAATAGGATAATATATTTAAAACAAATTATAGAGTCAAAACAAATACTAATAAACATAACTTATTATAGTATAAAAGAATACCTAGAATATAATATATAATAAATACATATTTACAACTAAGTTTGCTAATTTAATATAATAATATTATTAAAATCTAGCATCCTCCTCTCTTCTAAAGTGCCATACCCAATAGGGTCCATATTGTATCTGTGATATTAAACATAACACCTATTTGTAACATATGGAGTGCAATAAAGATATTGAGTATTGAGTATTGAGTATTGAGTAGACATAGCCTGTATCGAGGCTATCAGACTTATAAGTTTAAGGACATAGGTTCATCTGGAAGAAATCGCTTTTAGCGATAAGACCGCCCCTGTACCTACCAACAAATAGTAAATTGTAAATTTCATTATGTTATGTATTCTTTGGTGTACAATAAAGTTTATTTGTATTTGTATTTGTTCATTAAAAACACAAAATTACAATTAAATAACACCCTTAAATATTAGATACTTATTAATGTAGATATGTGTGTATATGTGTGTGTGCGTGTCTGTGTGTGTGTGTGTGTGTGTGTGTGTGTGTTATGATATAATTTTGAGCATTTGTTCAGTCTGTAGGTAATTTAGACTAGAGATAAAAGTTTTTAGTTTGATTTGAGCCTCGCGTATTGTATCATGCTTTCGATTACATTTATTTACTATTTGGTTGTATATGTGAGGAAACATGAATTTTGGGAATCTTTGCGCGAAAGAAGTATTAGTAAATATTATGTGCGTGTGGTGTGAGTGTTCTTTTTAAAAAGTTAGTCCAAACATGACGAAATTTAAGATGAGATAATGAGATAATTATTAAAATAATACCGTATCAAGTTCAGAAGACGTTTTAAAATTTAGTACAAATATTTTCACAATTTCAGTTATAGTCTGGGTTGACATACAAGTTTGGGTTAAATTCATGTACGCTAAAACATGGAACACTCACACGGAACATTTCATAGAAAGTATTTGTTTAATTTTCTCTTAAACTATTATATTTTTTATGATGATTTGTGTCTCACAAATTGATCCTAGATTGTGTTCGTGTAATAGAGTATCGAAGTCAGGAAATTATTAAGCCATAGTTTAAGATTTTTTAATACTTCAATCTGCGCTATAGGAGGATTGAGTGTTCTACAAATACCTTTATAAAATCGAAATAAACAGTCAAAAACATTTGAATAATTGGGAATATATTTCACTAAATCTGTACAATTATTTCAAAACAAAATTGTTCCTATATTTCTGAGATCCAAGGTGCAGGAATTTTTTCTGGTCGCCGGATTGAGTGTTCTAATTATTTGACCGTAACTTTTTTTCTATGCTTTTCACAATTTTTTTATCTACGCCGTTGTCTTTTCACAATATTTTCCTTAATCATTCTTAAATTTCGTCATGTTTGGACTAACTTTTTAAAAAGAACACTCACACCACACGCACATTTAGTAAATGAGTCAGTAGATAATTTGAACATCCTTGAATTGAGCATATTTTTGTATTCAATAGAATTTTAAACTATTTTGTGTGAGTGAATAGTTTCTATATGTATATAGAGTTGTCGAACACTAAGCAAGCCAGCCTCTTTATACAGTTCTGTGGTTGGGTACCTAATATGCTTTCTTAGCATGACTTTAATGACCGACCTCTGAGCTCTCTCTAGAGTTATTAAATGTGATGCTGATGCGCCACCCCAGACACCAATACAATATGTGAGCACAGACTGACACAGAGCGAGATATATGTTCTTCATAAGATCCAAGTCCGTGACATCTCTCAGCTCTTTGAAGATGTATATATAAGTTTTCTTGTTTTAGCTGATAATGAAGTAATATGATAAACATTAACTGCTTAAGACCTACAGAGTCGATATTTAAATAGAAAAAAACTTTTAATAGAACAAAACAACCGGGTTCGATTCCCCAGCTGGGTACAGTATCTTTTTCAAATGTATGAATGCAGTTTTTCTTTTTATCAAAATCGGTGACATGGTTCCTAAGAACAAATCTTCGTATGACTTATGGTTTAACCCTACAAGGCACCCAGTACCACATTATGGAACATCTACATTTATCTTTGCTACAGTTATAAAAATATTTGGAACTACCTGTTTTATAATCTTAATAAGATCTTTGCATACTTAGCAACGTTGCAATATAAATCATTATGCTTACAAACCCTCACTTTTCTTGTTATTGTGCACTTTTTGTAAAGTTTGAACGAAAGAGTTACAATAGGCGTAAGTGTGAATTCAAAAATCGAAAGAAAATAGATCTGAAAAGTTTTAAGTTACCAAAAAACATTGCGTGTTATAACAAAGTGTATATTTTGCAGAGATAATTTATTTTTCATTTTGCTGCAGTAAACATAGACGTAAATCATATTTTTATCTATGTTCCACATACAGCGTACTTTCGCATACCTTTTACTCCTACTTACTAGTAGCCACTTATCTCTTATGAAAGCTTTTATTATTTGTATATTTGACGAGATATCACTGTTTCATCCCCTGTCAATAAGGTTGCCATAAATGTTGACGATCGGTAAATGGAAATATCTATACGGTAACGAAGTACATCAGGTACATGACTTCTAGATGAAATGTTTTGACTAAAAGACAACCCCGAGCTCGTAGACGATCACTAACTGTAAGTAACGAATTCGCTCGAAGACCTAGAACCCCTGGATCTGTTACTGTCACGGCCATTCAAAGCAATGGGTGGCAAATAGTGATATCACCGACATAGTCACCGATATGTGATACTATAGCATACCGGTCTTCTTATCAATGTCTTTTTGGGTCAAAAGCCATTTGAAACCGACCCTAGGTATTAGTTTAATTATATAAATAGATTGTCCTCAAATAATTAAAACTTACAACCAGCATGACATTGACTTGATTCATCTTTAGTAAATATAAAATAAATACTAGGACCAGAAAATCGTACCTATGGCTGGCTACCGTCTTCTTGATGTTATTCTTATCAATAGCTGGTTAATTTAGTTCAAGAGAATTGGTGAGCAGCAGCATAAGCCAACCCCAATTAAACAAAAAGGTTTTAAATTTGAAGTGGGGATAAATTTATGTATGGCAGGGCCATCGATGAACAGAATGAGATGAAAACCAAGTTTATCTCGTGTTTTTGAAAGTACAAGAAAGAAGCTTATAAAGAGCAGTCCTACCTATTCGTGATGTCTGATATGATGGGATGGAGCATGTTACTATTTGGGGTGTAAATAGACAACGCTTAAAACATCCTTATTACAAAGGAAATACCTACCTTTTTTGTGGGATATATTGTGTAAAACTTTGCCTGGAAAAGGATAAGAATTGTTTCATTTTTTTTACTAATAGCTATTTTTAACCTTCAAGCGGGCGGGCGGTCATTCGTAACGGCAGCGGTCGCGCGTAACCTAAAATACCTATTGTATGTTACAGGGATTTAAAACACGAATTAATTAATAATCATTTATTACTTGTTATTTATACATATTATCTTTATACTAGGACTAAATTTAACGAAAAAAAATTACTTAAACTCTGCTTATTACAATATTATAAAAACTAAAACTAAACTTAAATTTTCTTTGGATAAAAAAGCAATTTGGCAACACACAATCTTATTATATACCTCTATGTAGTAAATAAACAATCAAAATAACAAAATAAGTTGGCTACATGAGATCAAATAATTAAAATTACAGAATTTATCATGAACTTAGATCTAGTTTTCTTCAGAATCAGTTTCTTTGACTAGATAACATTCATTACAAATGAAAGTGGTGTGGGTCCTGCTAATATTTCTCAGACATGTCGGGCAGAGTTTTCGATTGCCTCGTTTTTTTTGCTGGGCATATTTTGCAGCTTCCTCTGCATGTGCTAGAACTAGTGCTCGGTTCGTGCCCAGCATCTTCAACACTCATATTCAAATGTTCTCTAATGTTTCTTTTGAGTTTTCTTGGAAGGTTTACCATCGTAGCCCTTCTTTGAACGTACTCTTTTGTCAGTTCAATGCCTAATTTACGTAAATATTTACGCCTTTTCTGTATAACCACTTGATTTGCCCTCAATATGACCATCGCATTTATTCCAGCAATATTCAGAAGACGAAAGAAGAGTGTCAATGGCCATCTTTTATTCTTCCTTGAAGTCGAATACATCTTCACCTTTTTATCGACTTCATCGACACCGCCTTTTGTTTTATTGTAAAAAGTTATGATGCTTGGCTTGCACTTTTCATTTGTATTTTTACCAATTTCAGCAGCAGAATGAAGTGATAGTAAAACCACAAATCTTTTTTTTTAGGCACGTACGAGACCAGCGTAGCCTTGTCAGAAAATCCAAATTAACTTGAATATTCAGGTCTGTTGTTATCTGTAAAACAAGGAGGTATTTCTTTCTTGTTTTTACGCATGGTACCCACTACAGAAATCTTCTACTAAAGGTACACTACTTGTATACCAATTGTAGATTGTTAGGTTTCGTCCTGTGCTAGAAATTGGTGTAGTTAGCCTCTTCACGACGTCTGTTGCAGCATTACTCAACTTGTACGGACCTTCTGGCTGCTTTCCCGCATAAAGCTCAATATTGAGGACATAAAAAGTAGCAGCGTCGACAAGCGGATAAAGTTTTATTCCGTATTTATCGGGTTTTGATTTTATGTACTGTCTGAAAGGACATTTACCTCGAATACCTGCCATCATCATAAATTCCAGGCATCTACAAACGTTGTCACCCCCACGCCATTTCTCCGAGTATATTTCACTTTCCGTAAGAACATTTTGAACTTGGCGCCTCACTTTAAAATAGGCGTACCCCAAGGATCAATTCTAGGGCCTTTTCTCTTCTTAGTTTATGTCAATGACTTGCCTTATATGATAGAAGCACAAGCTGGCATAGTTTTGTTTGCCGATGATACATCGATAATTTTCAAAGTGGCTAGGCGTACTGCAAATGTAGATAAAGTTAACAATATTCTGAATGCCATCTCAAATTGGTTTTCTGCAAACAATCTATTGTTGAATGCTGGAAAGACCAAATGTATAAGGTTTACACTTCCTAATGTAAGGCAAGCACATGTTGATGTCATGCTGGAGGGGCATAGGTTGGAATTTGTACAAAGTACTAATTTTCTAGGAATTACAATAGATTGTAAATTGCAATGGGGTGATCATATCACTGGTTTAGCCAATAAGCTTAGCTCTGCTGCTTTTGCTGTTAGACGGATTAGGCAGTTGACAGATGTAGGAACAGCAAGGTATACTTTAGTTACTTCCATAGTTTGATGTCCTATGGTATACTACTTTGGGGTAATGCAGCAGATTTAGAAACAATTTTTATATTACAGAAAAGGGCAATACGTGCTATTTATTGTTTAGGCAGGAAAGACTCTCTCAGGGAACGTTTTAAAGACATAAATATTTTAACTGTAGCCTCTCAATATATATTAGAAAACATACTGTATGTCAGGAAGAATATAAATAAATTCACAAAAGTAAGTGATATTACAGACAGAAATTTGCGTAATAAAAATAAACTGCTCCTTCCGAGCTATCGACTTAGTAAGGTTAGTGATTCTTTTAAAGGCGACTGTATACGCTTTTATAATAAGCTGCCTGAGTCGGTCCTTGGTATGCCTGACAATAAATTTAAAACCTATGTTAAGACCACTTTATGTAAAAAAGCATACTACAGGACAGACGATTACCTTAAGGATAAGAGTGTTTGGCTTGGTGCAGGTCTCCCATAATGTGCTATTAATAATAATGGCATAAGTTGTATTAGGTACATTACAATACGTTTTTTTTTCGTATGATATCTTAACTTAATGTTTTGTTTATATACTTATTTTAATTTCACACAAACAAATTTACACTCGTCCACATTTGATTTAAGAGTTGGACTCGCAGAAATTTACTTTGGTCGATGTTAGGTAAGGGCGTCCCTCTGCTTGTGTTTCCCCAAATTGTATTTATTTTTCTTCTATTACTATTGTCAGGACTTGTCATGCTCACTATAATGTCATTGTTTGTGGTGGCGTGGAGGCCGGGTCAATCCCTTCCCTACGATATGGCGAGGGGGTTGATGGCTGGCCTTTGCGTTATACTCGTGAACGGGTGCTACTTGGGGTGACTGGTCGACCCTGACATTAAGTATTTTTCATTTTTGGTACACCACTTGTTCATCTAGGGGATAATTTAGTTGAGCGACGTTTTTATTACTAGAAAACTTTGTAAGTGTGATTTGGTGCTCCCACTTTTGTGTACTACCTACTGGACGAATCTTCTAGTTTAAGATATTTAAAAATTTATATTGATCCTTTAGTGCAATCCTTAGTTTTTATATGGTATACAATGGTTGCAGCGCTTTGTTACGGTTACAAAATTGTTGTAAAATTATAGAGACGTCTAAAAAATGCTGCTTTAGAGTTTGTTACGCCGCTTCTTCTCTACTAGCGCCTTGGAAGCGGTGGTAAAGTTTGGAAAACTTTTAATATGTAAACTTAGACTAAGTAGTTTTAAACTGACGTCAATAAGCTGTTATTTTGTAACATTATGTTGAAAAATAAAGAAACTGAAACTGACTTTGTTATTGTTAGATTTTTGCCACTTTGTTACCTTATCACGCCCCGTAAAATATGTGCATAAATCTGAAAGAGGCACATCCTCTTCATCTGAATCCGAACTGCTTGATTCTTCAACAGATTGAGTTTCCTCTGGAACTAAAAGGTGGTCGGAAGCTTCTGAAGCTTGGTCACTAAGCTCCGATTCACTCTCCTCATCTTCTCGTTCTATTTGCGCAAGTATTGCACTACTATTTAGTGGTCTACGAGTCATTTTTATACTAAAAAATACAACTACTAACTTAATTAGATGATATTTTAAAAATTAATATCTCGCGTTGAGCGTCGCGAGTAACCTTTTCGACTACAGGCGCGTGGTGTGCTTTCGACGCCTGCGCCGCGACTTAAGTAAATGGGGAAGTGAGGTAAAATGTTTATTTAGTGCATAGTCAAACAATGACAGGCTACTGGGAATGAAAAAGGCTTACGATAAGAAATAACGATATAATGAATTGACTGCGGTCGATTCGACGCCGCGCGACCGCTTGAAGGTTAATAAGCAAAAGTCAGTTATTTCAATTTGATCAAAACTATAACTGTGGTTAGTGATATAATTTAAATAGAAAATGGTTTACAAAAAAATGCAATTGTTCTAGTACGTTACCAAAAACACATTATTAAGGCTCATTGTACCACATATGGAACAGAAAAAAAACTTGATTTATTTTGTAAAATATTGGTTTTAGATTTTTTTTATTATTTTTCCTGAACTGCTGATCACTAACTACATCAAATATATTTTATTCAATGACAAACAAAAAATTGAGCCTTGTAGGGTTATGACTTTCCCATACTGACCGATTTGAATGAGCCACCCTGTATAGTAGCAAAAAATATTTCAAACTAACCTACAACTTGCAGTACCCAGGGACCTTTGAAAGGGGAGCCCCATTCGCCAGTGACCGCTCTCTTTAGCGCTTCTCGAATATAGGTTCCTTGTAGATCGAACAGTTCTATGCGATCGTTGAACGGCAGCAAATCTAAAATAGTTTCCTGGTTTATTTCTGTAATAAAAAAGATAATTCATATAAAAAAGAGTTTGATACAGATGTCAGTTTTTTATTTTGTTCTTCTATTTTTAAATCAATTGTAAATTGTTTCATTCAAGAATATTCAAAATAGTAGTAGTAAATCGTTTCATTCGCTCAAGAACGTACACATGATTATTAGCAGTTGGCAGTGTACAGTCAGCAGCAAATACATAGCGACATTCAAGGCTGTCAAATTGTTAGATACAGCCAAAGTGGTCAATAGCATCGATACAGCCAAAGTGGTCAATTTATTGAGTGCACCCAGCCTGACCAAATATATCGATACACCGTGTTGTCAAGTACATTGATACGCTAGCCGCCATTATTATAGCTACAGGCAAAGCGTCAATAGTAACACCCAAAGTGGTCAAACATATCGATACACATAATTGGACGATAGACCCCCGAAACCAATTAAATGAACCCTATTGGGTTTAATTAGATAGGATAGATGTCATGAATTTTAGTAAAAAGAAAATCTGCATTTATAAATTTCAGATAAATCCTTTACTTGGCGGTTTATAAAGTTTACAAGTTTAAAGCAATAAATGGCAATTAAAAAACCTATTTAGAGACTTTCTAAATGAGAACTTTTAGACAGAAATCTTATCCTATCAAAAATCTTATCTTATCTTATTACATGGCCCGTACGATCGCCCGATTCAACGTCTCTTGACTATTTCTTGTGGGGTTACGTTAGGGATGAAGTGTATAAAACAAGCTATGATATGTTGAAGACCTAAAAGGTAGGTAGGTGGGTATATATTTTTGGTTTATGTTTCAGTAAAACCACAATAGATAGGGAAAGCATTTTAATTTATTTTGACAAACTTAGGAATATATAAGAAATTAAAACGACAATTTCTGAATAAAAGGCCTTCCTTCTTATAATTAAACTGACACATCTAAGTCATGTGTACTACACACTTATAAGACTATTAAATAAAAGATACTTAAAACCTGGTATACCCACCCTCGGCAGCAATAACGTCACTCAATCGACGACGCATGGAACTAACAACATTCGCGCAAAAATTATCGCCCCGCAATTCCTCCCATAGTTGGACAACATGCGCTCTTCAATTTTCAGTACTGCGTATTAGAGTGTGATCCCACCGTTGAGTTAACATGCCCCATACATTTTCTATAGGGTTCATATCTGGCGAGTGTGGCGGAAGCTTTATAAGTTGAAAATCCGGGCTCTCTCTTAAATACCTCTGCACCCGTTGTACCGATGTTTATGCCAAGGATGTTGCTTAGTTACATATGGTGATTTGGCTGTTATCATATAAGTGGCACCATAGTAGAGCCGATATAATTGGTAACATGCGCGTTCCGTTACTTTTGAAGAATGAAATGTCTCTATCTATGTGAGCGTCTCGGGTGTATCGAAGTTATTGACCACTTTGGCTGTATCTAACTATTTGACAGCCTTGAATGTCGCTATCTATTTGCTGCTGACTGTACATGTATGCTTATGTTGATAAGTACATATTATTTTACTTATTGAATACATAAGTATTTATTAACAACACAATGTGTATGTGGTAAGGGTGTGGCTATTATGTGATAGATGATAGGGTGTATAGCCTATAGCGATGGTATTAGTTATAAAAGAAAACCACTGACTGTTCAATATATAGGTCCATATAATGTCCAAGTACACACAATAGATACACAACATAAAACGCACTTAGAAAGTTACAGAAGGCACTGAAGAGTTTATAAAAGTCTAGAAGTGAAGAAAAACAGTTCATAGAATAAGCGTAATTAGTGGAAAGTATTTGCAAGCACATAAATTACTATTACTATATTAGCACGTAAACAAAACGTCGCGTATTACAATTAATTAGCGGAGTAAAGTGACATGCACCTCGCGTCGATTAGGTGAGACGACTGATGACTTGACCTCTAAATCTCAGGTGCGCACACGCATTATGTACGAAGCCCTATGTACATCTAACAATAGTGATAGGACAGTGTCGATGAAGTTACCGTCGACCAACCGATATCGAATACGATAATTATAGTAATGTAATATGAATATTAAGTAAGTATGAAATGATTAGTTTTTAGTGTATAATGTTATAGTCAAAACTCATAACCGGTCAAAACCACTTTTGACCGAAAAAATCAGTCAATAGTGGTTTTGACCGACGTGCTTAGTCAAAACCCTTATTGACTGTTTTTTGCAGTCAAAAGTGGTTTTGACCATCGATGTTAGTCAAAACTCATTGAAAATTGATCTTTAATACATATTAAGGTAAAATTCCGAAACAGTTGGTTAGGTTAGGTTAGTATGGTGACCAAAGGACGAAGGCGAGTGCTAGAATATAATAATACTATATTCTAGTTTTACATTAAAAAAATGTTTCTAGCACTCGCCGCCCGCTACCGCGGCACGCTCGCTTCGCTCGCTCGGATCGTGCGTCCTTTGGTCACCATACTAACCTAACCTAACCAACTGTTTCGGACTTTTACCTTAATATGTATTAAAGATCAATTTTCAATGAGTTTTGACTAACATCGATGGTCAAAACCACTTTTGACTGCAAAAAACAGTCAATAAGGGTTTTGACTAAGCACGTCGGTCAAAACCACTATTGACTGTTTTATGCAGTTAAAAAGGGTTTTGACCGGCAATGAGTTTTGACTGTAACATATATAAGAATAAGTATTAGAAATTAAATAGAATAAGACTGTAGATATATTTATGAAATAAGTTAGGTATAGATATTGTAAATAAATACATTTGTGTCAAAGATAAATAAATATTAATAAGTTTGTGTATATTATTATATTGTGTGTAGTGTAAATGCGTAATGTATCCTACTGTCTATTTAAACAGACTTGCTCTAAAACGTAAACATAATATGGCGTCGTGTCAACCACAGACTAAAGACTTTAGTCTTTAATCTTTGAAAAATGTATAGGAATCAAGGACAAAATTCTATAATCTACAAATGTCAAATCGTAAAAATAATTTTATCTGTGAAATTTTATGTTGGAAAAAAATACATTTATTTAAAATTTACGAAAGATAGTGGATAAATCAAAGTGATTTACGTGTTTTCTATTGCATAAACGTTTAATGCTACTTTCCAGAAATTTTCATCCATATCAAAGTGTGCGAGTGATGTAAAAACTAGTGAATTTGCATTAAGTGGTGTTTGTTTACTAAATAAATCAAGTAAGGATAAATACGGTATACATCATTCCCCGAGTCTGATAATTTGACTTATTGTCAGAGAATTGGTTTTCGCTTGGGTTATCATTGTCAGCCAATATGTACGCAGGTTTAAGTCGGTCTATTGAAACCGTGACCACTTTACCCTTAAATAAAATTTTGAAAAATTTGTCTCCCTTATTTAAAACTTTATGTGGCCCTGTATAGACTGGTTGCGATGAACCACGTACTGTGTCATCGCGGAGGAAAACGTGATCACTAATAAATAAATCTTTAAAAAGAAATATTTTATTATTACAATGGCGTGAGGCAGGTACAGGTTGTAGTTTTTGCGCAAAATTACGTATACGCGCAGAAAAATCTACAGGATCGGTTGTACCTTCGCTAGTGTTGAAAAATTATCCCGGCAGTCTCAATGGCTCACCGTAAAGCAATTCGGCGGAAGATGCCTGGAGATCTTGTTTAAAGGTACTACGAATGCCTAGTAATACCCACGGCAATGATTCTGTCCATTTGTCATTGGCATGACAGATAATGGATGTTTTTAATTGCCTATGGAATCGTTCTACTAAGCCATTACACTCAGGATGATAAGCAGTTGTCCTTTTATACTGAAAATTGGTTAATTTAGATAATTGCTCGAATAGGGCCGACTCGAATTATTGTCGTCCTCTATCCGTAACGATGCTAGTGGGACAACCAAATCGGACTATCTACCCAGATAATAATGCTTTGGCTACAGTCTCAGCAGTGATGTCTACTATAGGCATAACTTCAGGCCATCTAGTAAAACGATCGAATGCTGTCAAACAATACTTGTAGCCCTGTGAAAGTGGTAAAGGACCAACCAAGTCAATATGGATCTGAGTAAATCTTGCGCGTGGCAATTTAAATGATCCTAACGGAGAAGATACGTGACGAGTAACCTAGGCACGTTGACATGACAAGCATGTTCTTGCCCATTCTCGGCAATCTTTACGTATGCCTGGCCATACAAAGCGCTCTGCTACTAACTTAGCAGTCGCAGATATGCCAGGGTGACTTAGGGAATGCATACTGTCAAAAACTTGTTTCCTAAGCATTTTAGGAATGTAGGGCCTTGGAGTCGATGTACTGACGTCGCAATACAAACTAGTACGACTTTCAGGCACTTGTACCTTCTTTAATTGAAGTGATGAGCCCTCCTGAATTAAGTTTTGTAATTCAGTGTCAGAGCTTTGCGAATTAGCCAACAGGTTTAAATCTACAGGGCATTGCAACTCCTCTACACGAAGATAAGGTGTCGGCAACAACGTTGTCTTTGCCTGATATATGCCTTAGGTCGGTAGTAAATTGGGCTATAAAGTCCAAATGACGGAATAGCCTAGGCGAACAGCTCTTCTTTCTGTCGTGAAATGCAAAGATGAGCGGCTTATGGTCTGTGTAAATCACAAAATGTCTCGCCTCCAGCATATGACGAAAATACTTGATTGACTCATATATGGCAAGTAATTCTCTGTCATATGGGGAATATTTACTTTGGGTGGCATTTAGCTTTCGCGAAAAGAAAGCTAACGGCTGCCAACCAACGTCATCACGCTGCTGTAATGCTGCACCGATTGCAGTGTCAGATGCGTCAGTTACTAATGCGAGTTTGGCATTGCAAAATTTGTGGTAAAGCAATCAGGGTGAGCTAACAGAGTAGCATTGGCTAAACTTAGCTTACAGTCCTCAAAAGCTTTCAAGACCTCACCGGTTAGGTTAACTGGATGAGAGCCTTTCACATTACCAGTTAATAAATTGTGAAGAGGTGCTTGAATTTGAGCTGCATGAGGCAAAAATCGCCTATAAAAATTGATCATGCCAAGGAAATGCCTTAGTTGTCTAACATCCTTAGGTGGGGGGAAATTGCTAATAGCTTCCACTTTAGCATCTAATGGTTTTGTGCCCTTTTCCGAAATACTGTAACCTAAAAATGTTACTTCGGGAACACCAAAAACGCATTTTGATGTGTTAACAACCATACCAAAGTCTTTCATCCTACCAAATAGAGTACGTAGATGCTGCTCATGCTCCTGCTCACTTCAAGAAAACAAAAGAAAATCGTCGAGAAAGCTGTAGCAGAAATCGAGTCCCCTAGTCATTCCGTCCACGAAACGCTGAAACGTTTGACCAGCGTTTCGTAGGTGTGGTAATCGCGGTTTTTGGAATATCGTCTAAACTAACCGGAATCTGATTAAATGCTTTCACCAGATCAATAGTGCTAAAGACTTTACAACCTGCAATGCTTTGGGAATAATCGTGGATATGCTTAATGGGATACCTGTCTGGCACTGTTCTTGCGTTGAGCATGCGGTAGTCACCACATTGCCTCCAGCCATCATTCTTCTTTGGAGCTAGATGTAGTGGCGATGACCATGGGCTCTCTGACGGCCTAGCTGTCCCATTGGCTAGCATGAGTTGAAATTCCTGCTTGGCAATTTTCAATTTGTCTGGAGCTAAACGTCTAGGTGTACATGATACAGGTGGACCTGGTGTCGTGCGTATGTGATGTACAGTGTTGTGTGGTGTTAAGCGTTGTATACCGGCTGGTCGCGTTATGTCAGGAAAATCGAGTAGAATTTTATGATACCTGGTATTTCCAGTAGCCACCTTTACTGATAGAATAGAGGAGTCTGAAAAAGTCAAGGCAGAACAAGGTATTTTGTGCTATCATCTATTAATCGTTGATTACGACAGTCAACAATAAAAAAAAAAGAAAAGTGACAGCTGTAAAACATTGACTCTGTGTTTTAATTTAAATTAATATAATTAAATTAAATAATACTGTGTGAATTTACCTATTTAATGAGTTATTTGATGAGTGATTAAATATATTGTTAAAGAAATAATACCTCTTTACGCTGTCGTTGGCAGAATCATCGATGATGAAGTCATAATTTTAAAAAACGTAGAAAGAGCGGGAAACAGTGCTGGGAGAGAGTCTTATATAAGGGCCTGCACGCTTGGATTAGCTCTCTTTTTCGGTAGCGATAAGATTATAAGCAAAACCTCTGCCCGTTTCTGTAGTCAATTGCCTATTCTTTATTTAATTTTTTTTTTTTTTTTTAAAGGCCTACCAAAATGACTCCAAGGTGCCTGATGTTAAGCATCCATTAGAGTCCAAAAATGGCGAGCACCATGCCAGCTACAATAATTGTAGAGGCATGAATGTCTCCACTATGGCGGCTTCAGAAGATGCTTTTTCACGCCTCGCTTGAAGGAACCTGGATCGTAGTTTGAAGGAAACACGTGGGCTGGCAAAGAGTTCCACTGTTTGGTGGTTTTGCACATGTACGAAGTGCTGAACCGCTTTGTTTGGACTTGTATGGTTTCTACAGTGTAGCGGTGGCACTTGCGTCCGGCACGTGTTGTTCTGGATAAGAAAGGAGAGGGTGGAACCAGTTGAAAAAGTTCATCAGAACACTCGCCGTGGTACAGGCGATAGAAGGCCGCCAATCCGGCGATGTCCCTACGCAGCTGTAAAGGCTCAAGGGATTTGGATACTTCTGGGCACCCAATGATACGCACAGCTCGCCGCTGTAACCGATCAAGATCATCTAGAAGGTACTGCGCAGAGCCATCCCAGAGGTGAGAGCAGTACTCCACGCAGGGGCGAACTTGAGTCTTATACAAAAGACACAGCTGCCCCGGCGCGAAGAACCTCCTCACCCTGTTCAATACTCCGAGTTTACGTGATGCTGTTTTGATAATGCTCTCGATATACTCTTTGGGGTTAAGATCTCGGCGAATGTCCATACCAAGGATACTCAGGTTTCCTCGAAGCGTTAATTGAGTGTTCTGAAGAGAAGGAAGGGGAAGGAATGGAGACCGCTTTGCAGAAAACGCGCACGCCTGTGTCTTCTTGGCATTGAACTCCACCAAATTCTCTTCACCCCATTGAGATATGAGGTTCAGGACCCGGTCGAGCTCAATGACAAGCTCTCTCCGCTGTTCTTCAACACGTGCTTGCTTGGCCGCAGGGTGACCAAAAAAACGGCCATGTACTGTGCTATCATCTGCATAACAATGAATGTTCCCTAGGTTCAACATATCATTGATATGCAGAAGAAACAGCGTGGGCGATAAGACGGACCCCTGGGGCACACCGCCGTTTATCTTCGAGAAATGGGAGGCCGAACCGTCGCAGAGGACTCGAATACGGCGCTCATGCAGGAACGCGGAAATCCAGATGCACAGTTGGGATGGCAAGCCGTATGCGGGAAGCTTGGAAAGAAGAGATCGGTGCCAGACCCTATCAAAGGCCCTAGATATATCAAGGCTGATGGCCAGCGCTTCACCATGCTTATCTATAGCCTATGGTGCGTGACGTGTGCTAGAAGATCACCCGTTGATCGTTTCGCTCTAAAGCCATATTGACGATCGTTAATTAAAGTGTGATCCTCCAGGTACCGCACCAATTGTGAGTTAATAATTTTCTCTAGCACCTTGCAGAGAACTGAGGTTACGTATTATTAACGTATTATTAATTTCATGTTCTTTTCTAAGTAAATTAATTTTTTTAATTTTAATTTTTTTTTTTTTTTTTTTTTTTTTTATTAAAACTCAATGTTATATTTTCAGTTTAAATTTTAGTTTGGAAATAAATTGTTAATTGTTTAGCGTCTCAAGTGTTCCTTTTTCATTAAACCCACTACTGGTTCCTAAAAATATATTTATAAATATACCAATATCTCAAAATAAATAACTAAAACTATTAAATTTTGTATTGTTGACATTTGAAGAAAATTTCTATCAAAATCAATATGTCAACGAAGAGTTGTTCTGGTTGTATGACTGTTTTAAAGAGTAATCAGAGTCTGAAGTGCAGCATTTGTCAGTCGTGGTTTGACTTACTCTGTGCAAATATAACAGTAAAACGCTTCAAATCTCTGTCCTCGGAGAGTAAACGTAGCTGGAAATGTCATGGATGTCGTAGTAAGGAACCAAAAGCTGATAACACGAATACGCCGATTCGTACTAAGAGTCCCATTCTAATGCATGGTTCACCGCCTACGTCTGGTGAGTTGTTTCGCAGCAAGCAAACAAATTGCTCTGTGTCGGATATTACTAAAGATGAAGAGATAATTGAAACCTCGAAGGCGGCACTTAGAGACATAGTTAAGCAAGAGATACAAAGCGCTTTAAAAGACTTAGTCTCGGAACAATTTAAAAAAATAAATGAACTCATAACACACATCCACAAATATTGAAGTGCAATGCGTCCCCGAAAATAAATCTGAATCTGAAGAATGTCAACTATCCATCAACTAAGTAAGGTCGTTAAGTGCGAAAATCAAGGATCACGATATACATCTTTGTACAAGAATTGCCAAAAAAGATAATATGGAGAGCAAACGACCACGTTCTATTATGGTAAAGTTTAGTTCTCCTAGACTTCGTGACAGCTTTCTAGCTGCAACTATTAATTATAACAGATCCAATGCAAAGAACAAACTTAATACCGCTCATCTAGGCATCGGCGGAGATACATCTCAACCTATTTATGTGGTGGAACACTTATCGCCTGAAAATAAAGCAATTCACGCAGCGGCTCGCTCTCGTGCAAAGGAAATTGGTTTTAAATTCGTTTGGGTTCGCAATGGTAAAATACTAATGAAGAAATCTGAATCATCAGAGACTCTAGTTGTTAACTCTATGGAAACGATAAAATCTCTAAATTAATTTACAATATAATATATTTTAATATGTATTTTTGCAAGTTGCTTAGTTACATTATTTAACATTCAATCGTTCTCTTTCTGTTTATTATCAAAATGTAAGAGGCCTCAGAACTAAAACGATAGATTTTTATCATAATATGTCTTTAAGTAGTTATGATATTATTATTCTAACGGAGACTTGGTTAAATAGGAGCATTTATGATTCCGAATTATTTGATGATAGATATATAGTATATAGGCGCGACAGGGAAGATTCCCGATATAGTCATCGCAAAAATGGTGGCGGGGTATTAATTGCTGTGTCCAAAAACCTAAAGTCAAGTCGAATATCGCAATTTGAGAGTGATCTCGAAGATTTGTGGATACGCTTGGATTTGAACTCGGGGGGTTGTAAAAATATTACTATTAATTCTAGATACTGGTACATAAATGCTGTCTACCTACCACCCCCACTGCACAATGAAACTCTAGAATTATACACAACCAATACTCAAAATATTATTGACAGTGGAGAGCCCATCCTGCTGGTAGGTGACTTTAACTTAAATAGTATACTCTGGCTCCAAAAGAATAACACTCTCCAACTTGAACCAAAATCAAAAATTACCTAAGTTAATAACACGTTTTAAGATTTCATCGCCCTCAACGATTTAAAGCAATATAACTCAATAAGGAACAACAAGTTCAAAACACTAGATTTAATTTTAAGTACCTTACCGATAACTGACCTTACTAGTAATGACTTCCCTTTGTCATCAATTGATACATTGCACCCACCTTTATTGTTTACTACACAAATTTCCACTAAATCTGCCTTAGAACCAGCTGCAAACTTAAAACCGAACTTTTTTAAAGCAGATTATGAGAAAGTAACAGATCATTTAAATTCTATTAATTGGGAGAATTTATTCAAAGGTTGTACTGCAGTAAATGAAATGGTTGGTATATTTTATGCTCAAATCAGGGAAATCATATCTAACCATATTCCTATAAAAAGGGCCAAGAGTAATAAATATCCGATCTGGTACTCTCAGGATCTTATTGGCACAATTAAAGAAAAATACAAATATCACAAACGAGTAAAAAGATTCAATAATCCCCAGGATCGAAAAACTATTAAGTCTTTACGTAATAGATCTAGTGTTCTTTTGGCTAATTGTTATAATACACACATCAAAAAAGTCTAAGCAACATGCATGATATTACAAATTTACCATTTATATTAATTAATTTCTAAGTATTTACTCACTCAAAGTGTATAGGTAAGTAAACATTTTTGGTATTGATGACATACTGGCTGGTTGTAAAAAAAAAATTTCGATTATGTTTTGTTTTTTTTCATAAAATTCAAATGACTGCGAATTTGTTTGAATTTGAGTGCATGTTAATTGCTACGTTTTAGTCTTGATTTTATAATTTTACCAACCATTTAAATACAGTTGGCGACAAAATTGAATTGTTAGATATTCTTTACGTCATGGAGCGACGTCATTTGACGGCAGATGAAATGCAAAGAGCTGTAGGGATGTTGCAAGCGGGAAGTAATCAATCTCAGGTATCTCGACATTTTGGTATTCATAGAAGTGTTATTTGTCGTCTTTGGCAGCGCTACAATAATACAGGGGAACCCGCTGAACAGCATCCAGGCCGTAAAAGGAGTACAACCACTCGGCAAGACCGGTACATACAACTGACTGCAAGACGCCAGCCGATGTTAACCGCTCGAGAGATAAGTTTGAGGCTACAAAATTCAAGTGGTGTTGATGTAAGTCCCCAAACTGTGCGAAATCGACTGCATGAGTACGGCCTACGAGCTCGACGCCCTATCAGGTGCCCACCGATACGTCACGGGAATCGCGCTCGTCGAAATGAATGGTGTAGAGAACGCATAACATGGACCCAGGAACAATGGGATAAAATTATGTTTTCCGATGAGTCGCGATTCGGGTTTAGGCCTGATACAAGAAGGGTGCGAGTGTACCGTCGACCCGGAAATACTGAAAGACTCAGGTGCGTTCAGGAAGTTCATCCATACAGCGGCTCAACAGTTATGGTATGGGCGGGTATTATGAAGAACAGGCGAACTGAGCTCGTTTTTGTAAATGGAAACATGAACGCTGAAAATTACGTTGAGGATATTCTCAGACCTTATGTCCATCCATTTGCACAAACCTTTGGCTCCGATTTTACGTTAATGCATGACAATGCGCGTTCACATACAGCTCGGCGAACCAGTGAATACTTGGCAACGGAGAACATCCAGGTATTGCCCTGGCCTGCACAATCGCCAGACCTCAACCCCATCGAGCACGCATGGGACATGCTCCAGAGACGTGTTTTGAAGGACTTGGACGGAGTGACAACAACCCAACAGCTGAAGGATTTGCTACAATTCCATTGGGAGCGAATACCGCAAGATGACATAAACAGTCTCATTAATTCAATGAATAATCGTTGCCGACAAGTTCTGAATAGCAGAGGAGGCCATACTTTGTATTAAATTGTCCTATTCTTTCACAATAAATTCATTTTCTTAAGAAATTTCAATTTGTAAAAAAAAAGTTTAGTTTCTTATGTACCTGTATATTCTAATATTGTTAATTTCTGTTATTAAAAGAACTTATAAAGAAAACAGCTGTTATTTTTACATCATAGAACCCTAAAAATATTATTTTAAAAATAAAATACAACGTTATAATTAAAATAAATGGTAAAATAAATTAATATAAATGGTAAATTTGTAATATCATGCATGTTGCTTAGACTTTTTTGATGTGTGTAGTTACGTCAAGCTAATAGAATTAGCTGTAAAACAAAACCCTAAACTATTCTGGTCTTTTATAAAGAATAAAAAAAGTCTGCTAGTGGTTACCCTTCTGATATGAGATTGGGTGATAAAGTGGCCTTTGAAGGTAAGGAGATATGTAACTTGTTTGCTGAAAATTTTAAAAGGTCTTTTACTGTCAGGGTTAGCAATCATTCATTTCCACTTGATACTATTGTGTCATCATCTTCATTTTGTAATCTCACTCTCAGTGACTTTGAAATATTGCGAGTTTTAAAAACATTAGACGAGTTTAAGGGAGCGGGGAATGACGGGGTCCCATCTATATTTATTAAACGCTGTGCAATTGCTTTAGTTACACCTCTTAAATTAATCTTGAATAAATCCTTAAAGGATGGTTTATTTCCAACGGCCTGGAAAGAAGCTTTAATAGTACCTATCTTTAAATCTGGCGACAAAAGCTCCGTTAATAATTATCGACCTATCTGCATATAAACAAAAAATAATAGAATCTCAGCATGGATTCATGAAGTCCAGATCAACGATGTCAAATTTGCTAAGTTTTACATCGCAATTAGTTAGCACTGTAGACAGGCGCATACCCGTTGACGCTGTGTACACTGATTTTAGTAAAGCATTTGATACAGTAGATCATTCAATCCTTCTGCATAAACTAAGCAAATCAGGAGTATGTGGATCTATGTTAAACTGGTTTAGTTCTTATTTAGCCGAAAGGACGTCTCAAGTAGTAGCAAGTGGGTACTGCTCAAATAAATATCTGGTCACATCAGGAGTCCCACAAGGATCCCACTTAGGTCCTATCCTTTTTAATATTTTTATTAATGATATATGTACTTGTTTTAAACACACTAACTTCTTTCTTTATGCAGATGACCTTAAAACTATGAAACCAGTACAAAATAATTTGGATACATTCTTGCTGCAAGCTGACCTAAACTCTCTATCCGAATGGTGTAAAAACAACAATATGAAAATGAATACAGATAAATGTTACTATATTCAATTTACTCGTAACAAAAACACACATCGTAATGACTATAGTATTGATGGAACTCCTTTTACAATGCATGAGCGCAGTTCGCGATTTAGGTATTACAATAGACGCTCAATTGAAATTTGACACCCATATTTTAAATGTTGTTTCTAAAGGGTTCAAAACTTTAGGTTTTGTACTGCGAAACTGTAAAGAGTTCAAAAAGCCTAGCACTAAAATATTATTGTTTAACTCTTTAGTCAGACCCATTCTTGAGTACAATAGCCCTATCTGGAATCCACACTACGAAGTGTACAACAAGCGTATAGAAAGTATTCAAAAACGTTTTTTGTACCACTTATCTTACAATGACCATCTGGCAAGGCAGCTCTCCAGTTATGTGGATAGGTTAAAACACTATAACATGAGTATTCTAAGTAATCGCAGACAGTACCTAGACACAATGCTTTTATATAGGATATACAACGGTCTCATTGATAGCAGCGAACTTATTCACAAACTAAATTTTTCAACACCCTTACACTTACCTAGAAAGTGCTCATACAACCTTTTTTCAATACCCGTAGCAAAATCAAATCTCGGGTATTTTGCTGCTGTACCAAGACTCTTTCGACAAAATAACTCACTCTCCAAAACCAATGAATTAGATCTCAGCTTACCAATATTAAAATTTAAGACTTTGCTAAAAAATATAATCTTTCAGACACATTTGTAAATATCTTTTTGTATATATATATTTTTTATTAGTTTGTTTTTCTTTCTTATTTTCAAATTATTCAAAATTAATTGTTAATAGGATATTATAATATTATTTTAAATTGGTGTTGTTGTTGTGTTATCATATTTAAAGGATTTAATTTAAAGTATTCATATAGATTTCAAATTTTAATTTAATTTTTTAATTTTTATATTGCCAATGTTTGTTTTTAATTTAGTTTGTTGTTTATATTCGCATGCTGTGGTTTCCTGTAATTGAAGGAATACACGCCATGATTCTGTAAATTTAAAATAAATTTCTAATGAATTGCCTTTGTTGGAGACCCATAATAAATAAATAAAAGAGTAGAATGACAAAAAATCTACACCGTTTATAGGCTTAGTCACGTCAGCCACTAAGAAACGCCACTTAAAGTCTCTACGTAAACCAAGGTCTAAATTTAGATCCAGGTAACCGTACGTTTGGATAACTGTACCGTTTGCCGCACTAAGTTGGTAGTTCGTAGGCACACGACGATCACGATTCAGACATCGGGGAAAGACACAGAGGTCGCTTCCAGTATCGACCAGAAACTGAGTCTTTGAGCTCTTGTCCACGACGAATAGACGACCAGCAAAAGTGAGGCAATCGTCAGGCGCCATTACCGACTGCCTGGAGCGTTTCCCGCCTTGTAGTCACACGGTTTCACACAACGATGAGCCTTGGGACCAAATTTGTTGTGGTACCAGCACACGGGGAATTTGCGGTAGCTAGACTGGCTACGTTCTCTGCTACGTTCTCGGCTCTTGCTATGTTGACGCTGCCTTGTACGACCTTCTCTTAAATGAGTCGTAAGGGTCTTCATAGTACGCTTCAACTCGGCGATTTCGCTGGCCAACTCATGAAGGCTTGGCCCAGTGGAGGTTTCGCTGTTGCAGCAATATTGAGCGATGGAGCTGCAATATCTTGAACACGATCTGCTAAATCCGCTAAAGCCTCTAGTGTTAAATTAGGCTGAGAAGCTAACAGTGGTTAGATGTTCGCAGGAAGACGGCTGCTCCAAATAGTCCGTAGGAAGTCTTCAGGCATATTAGGACCCGCCAAATCTTGAAGATGGCGCAGGAACTGCGATGGCTTCCTATCTCCTAACTCCTCGTGCATCAACAGTTGTTTAGCCTTCTTCTCTTGCGAGGCTGAGATTCACCTGATTAACTCGCTTTTAAGTTTTTCATAGCGGTCATGAGCTGGTGACAAAATAATGTCTTTCACTTCCTTTGATATGTGAGGTTCAAGATGTGTGGCAACATAATTAAATTTGGTAATGTCACTAGTGACGCGTGAATTAGCAAATTGCGCTTCTACTGTCGCGAACCATAAGTCTTGATCATTCGGCCAAAACGGTGGTATTTTTAATAATAAGAACACTTATTTGAATACATATTTATGTCCTTGTTAAGGGTGACGTCTTATGAGACTTTGTGGTATGTATATATTTTTGCCTCTGACTGTACCTATGTGCTTATTTTCATTTCAAAAAACCATTAAAATTTTAACACGTACATAAAAGAAGTTTAATTAATATTTGGTATTTTTAATTAATATTAATAATAAGTCAAAGTCAAAGTCAAAAACGCTTTAATCAAGATAAATACAATTCTCATTATATATTTCTTGACGTCCTTTAAACTACTTAATCTAAGTTTAAATACATGTAAAAGTTTAGCAAACTTTACCACCGCCTCCAAAGCGCTAGTAGAGAAGAAGCGGCGAAACAAACTCTACTGCTGCATTTTCTTGACGTCAATTTTTTTACATTGTAGATAACTGTAATCAGGCGCTGCAACCATTGTATACCATACATATCCATACAACGAAGGATTTTATTATAAAATGATAAAGGTAGTAAGTATTCGACTGACCTCCTTCCATAATCGAAGATTTGATGTCCCCTCGCTGAATGAAAGCTAAGTATTGGGCTGGACCTATCACAGCAGTCGCCTAAAAAAGGGGATTTATACGTTGTTTAAAACTTTTAGCGTGAAGCTTAGGATAATTCATCAAACATTTAGCTCGAATAGCTCAATGATATTCCTACATTTACATGACACCGTCTAGTCCAAAAGCAAGCAGGGCTTGTGCTATAGTTACTAGACCACGGATAAACATGCTCAAGTACAAAGATTTTTCTGTTAAACATCCTCACTTATCCATAGGTTTCCCGCCACCTTAATCATGTCAATAGGGTTCTGCCAAGTCTGGGTCTTCCTAATGTTATAAACGCATACTTTCTAAGTGTTGATGGATGTTTTTTACTCAATCCCCAATGAAATTTCGTATGAAGGTAGCTTGAATTAACTGGATTATTTCGAAAATGAAATTAAAACGGGCGGAGCCGAGAAAATACTAGTTAAAAATAAAATAACTTACCAATTCTACCATAGCGTCAACGAGCACATCTCCCAAAACACATTCTCCAGAAATGCAGTCATTAGCGAACATGGAATGTTTAGTTATTCCTACAGGAACTTTTTCTATTTCATGAACTATCTTGGCGTAGGGTTCCAATTTAGCTTTCATTTCGGCATCTGAAATGAATTCTTGGAATATCATTTAGAAATTAAATTACTTATAAAGCTAAGGTTTGCTATTTGTTGATCAAAATAAAGGCAGGTCCAATCTAATGGCAATTTAATTTTCAACAGATTCACACACGCCGTCTAGTTGCTTGTACTATTTTCGGGATCTAGATAACTAATAATATTTTTTTCCTATTTATTTTTTGTTTATAGATATAAAAAGTGTACTGTTTAATATACAGGATGTCCCAAAACTCGACGTTAACCCGAAACCAGGTGATAAAGCATGGTTGTAAAATTATAGGCATTTGAAATTATTGTTTTTGCTGGTTAACCCTGAATAATGCCTCTCTATACTTTAATTTAAAAAATAAACCAGCTGTTCTAGCTTTCATAACAATAAGACTTCATTCTTTACAAAAAAAAATTAAATAAATATACAATATTATTAATAATTATTATAATTTTTTTTTTTCTGACAACCAGCATGACTTGCTTTATCATCTGGTTTCGGGTTAACGTCGAGTATTGGGACACCCTGTATAAGTTATATATCAGGCCACCAGAACCAGAGCGGCCCAAACCACAATTTGTGATTTTATTAGTTAGGCACGGCAATGCCTCTTTAAAACCCCTAAGTTTATAATCAAAATAATTTTAAGTTAATTTTAAAATAAAATCATAGATGGCGATATAAAAAAGAGTTTTAGCATTTTGAATTTTAAAGTAATAGCGATAGAGCACAGTGGCCCAGATCACTTGGGTCACTATGGTTATGGCGCCATTACGGCTCATGTGACATGAGCGGCTCTGGTTTTTAAACTTATGTTTACGTGTAGAAATTTTAATTTTTGTACTTTTTGTTAACTACATAGTGTTTTTACGAAATAAGTGTGTATTAATTTGTTATTATTTTACGTAAACGTGCGAGAAGTTTGCAGTACTGCAATAAGTTAAAAGGGAAGAATATCAATTTATTAGTCAATATTTTTTTGTTTTTTGGCGGCAACTAATTCAAACTTAAAAATTACCATAATTTATAGTATTTTTGTTTAGCATAGATCTAGCTGGAGTTACAATGAGAGTGTAATTAAGAATGAATCCACTGACTACATTGAAGTTGACTTAAATGGCAAGTTTATCTTTCTAGCGTTCCGTAGTAAAACAATGTACCTAAGTATGAAGTTTTTCGCGGGTCTTGGATAGTTAATTTGAAAAAACGTTTTTAAATGTAGGGGCATTACAGACGGGTAAGAAGCTAACTATAATATATATGATCATAAGATTATAAATTATGTATTAGGCCATCACAGACTACAAAGATATGATATACTTATCACTACAAAGTAATTATTACATACTTGTAGTTTTCCCTCATCAAATTCCTGTAACTAAGCTTTTATTTTTATCCGACTCTAAATGAGGAGGAGGTTCTCAATCCGTCTGTATTTTTTTCATGTTTGAAACTTAGTCAATTATAAACAGATAAGATAGAAAGAAAGAGGAAGAGTTTTCATTCAGATTAGTCTCATGGCAATTTTATCAAAATAGGTTTAGTAATTTAATTAATTAATTAATTAAATTTCAATTTTATTAAAATAGGTTTAGTAATTTAATTAATTAATTAATTTAATTTCACCATACCATTATAATTAAGTCTCTAGCTTAAGTCGGTTTTCTAATTGGAAATTTATAATAAAAAAAATATCCATGTGGTGACGGATTAAGAATACAATATGTTACCACCCCATCTCATCCCATGGATGTCGTAAAAAGCGACTAAGAGACTTTCCGTGAATATTATCTTTACGAAATAAAAAGAATGAAAACTTGAAATTAATGGCCAGACGGATTGGTACCTATAGGGTATACCAATCCGTCTGACCAGCGCCAGCAGCTTGCAAACTTTCATGTTCATGCTAACAAAGTTTAAGAGGGAATCAAACCAGAGTTTTAATGATGTTTCAATTTCTCTATTTTCAATTCACAATTGCTTTATTTAATGCGAGACAAATGTAAACATTTGTAAATTGAAATGTAAAATGGAAACTGACGTCTGAAAAATGCAGTAATAGAGTTTGTAGTAAGTACCCCTTCTTCTTTACTACCTAGACAGCGTTGGCAAAGTTTAGTAATTTTTAACTGTAAAAAATAAAAAATAAAAATCTGTTTATTTCTGTAAATCTTATATCTAGACAATTATGAGTCTTCCCGTTGAGTAATCGAAAGATACTCGTGTTGGGAATGACCCGCCACTTCTCTTAATAATTCTAATAGATTACAAAAATTGTGGTTGTGCGTGTGTTTGACTGTGTGCATAGCTTTGTGTGTAGGAGGGTGTGTGTGTGTATGTATATGTGAGTGTGTGTTTGAGTGTATGTATATGTGTGTGTGTGTGTGTGTGTGCGTATATGTATGTGAGTGAACGTTTGGTGGAATGTATGTGTCTCATCCTGTTAACTTACTTTGCAGCGCTTTGCAATGATGGTGATTAGGCTATTAGGCAATTCTGGTTAAAACACTTTCAACTTCGTCGTAATTAAGCGTTGATAAAAATTGTATTACTAAGCTTTTACACACGTATAACTGTTTAGGATATATACTGATAATTTTGTTTATTTTATTATAAATAAAGGCAGACTGGCATGCGTACTGTCTTCTAGCGAAGACAGTACGTACCGTAGGAGAAGTAGCAACAATGTCATTTCTTCTCTTTTTTAGTAACTCTTCTTTAAATGGCAATGATTTATGACAGTTAAGAATTAAATGAAGTAAGTATAACTTACGAACTGAGAGCAGTTTACACGTCTGATATAGGCTGTACGTTGAGAATCTATACGGTTTAAAGTACATAACCTTTAAGAGAGATCTCTGTGCCCTTTCCAAATGTATGAAATGGGTCTTGTCAGTCCCACCCCAGATTGGAATACAGTAGGAGATGACGGATTGGGCCAGGGCTATGTAAATTTTGTTCAAGAGCGTGCTAGACATTACATATCGAAGTGTCTTGAAGACCCAAATAAGTTTTCGGATACGGCTTATAACAGCATCTATTTGTGAATGCCAATTTAATTTTTGGTCAACAATAACTCCTAGATATTTTGTTTGCCTTTCTTTAGTGATAAAAGGACATTCGCAAGGAGTTATGCCAGGATCTAGGCAGTTATGGATTTTAATGCCTAGGTTTGTCACTGGCTGCGAAGTTATGTAGGGAGAAAAACAAATATAGCACGTTTTCTGGATGTTAAGGGTTAAGAGATTCTCTCTTAGCCATTTCGATATACATGTTAGTCCTTTTGTAGCCAGTTCATGTACGGCAGGCCATGTCTTGGCAGTAAAAACGACCGCAGTATCATCAGCATAGGAAAGTATCCTTCCCCCGACATTCTGTAGGTTACATAACTCATTTATATATATTAAAAATAGAGTCGGGCCAAGGACACTCCCCTGTGGTACACCAAATTTGACTGAGTATTCGCTGCTCACATAGCTATCTATTTTTACAGCTTGAGTTCGTTCAGAGAGGTAGCTAGTGAGGAGAGCTAGCGCTGTATCTCTAATGCCTATGCCTTGCAGCCTGCTTACAAGAACAGGGATAGATACTGTGTCAAATGCCTTTTTAAGGTCTAAGAATACTGTGAGACACTTATCCCCCCTATCAACTCCTTTTGTTATAGTAGTGGTCAAATCAAGAATTGCATCTTGAGTTGACATGCCTCTGCGAAACCCATACTGAAATTTAGATAAGATGTTATATTTATTAAGAAAACCCGTAAGTCTATAGTTAATGAGTTTTTCAATTATTTTTGAAATTGAGGTTAGAACAGAAATAGGCCTGTAGTTACTTACGTCAGATCTATCTCCGTTCTTGTAAACAGGCGTAACTAAGGAGCGTTTCAGAGAAACAGGAAAAACTCCCGAGCTAAAACAAAGATTTGTTAACCTACTGATGTGTGGAACAACAAAATCTCTAGCATGCTTCAAAAAAGCTGTACTTATGCCATCCCAGCCAGGTGCACTGCTAGAGTCAAGGCTTCTAAGTATGATGTCAACCTCGTCAGGATCCGTGTCCAGTAGCGCAAACGAGGTAAGGTGACAGTAGCTAGAACTAGAGATATTAGGGCCATGATCGTTGACTTCAGGTTGCTTAGTTATGAGTTCTGCAAGGCTAGCCCCAATGTTGACAAAATAACTGTTAACATGATTGACAGAGCTTAGAGGTTCTGGTTTAATCTTAAGTAACTCAGAGTTTTTAGTTTTAGGCGGCTTATATTGAGTAACGTCATTTATCGTAGACCATAATGCTTTAGGTTTATTAGCAGTTTTGTTAAATATGTGTTTTTTATAATTTCTATTTAGTTTATTTATTAGGTTACAACAAAAGTTCCTGTAACGTTTATAGGTGATTTTCAAGATTATGTTATGTGGTTCCTTACTAAGTTTGGTTTGCATACTGTTTCTTAATTTAATGCATTTTAGGGCACCAGGTGTAATCCATGGTTTTTTAATTCTTTTACTGCATGGAATTGTTATGACTCTGGAGTTAGATTGAATAGCAGCCTGAATAATACCTATAAAAGAGTTAGAATATGTTTCCGGATCATTGTAAATGTTAAGGAACGACACATCTGACGCGATAAATCCTCTTCAAAATCAACGACAATTTTAGAGTGACAAGGAATGGATTTTTTGTTTACATTAGAAAATTTTACTAGGACTAGATTGTGATCGGTAACTGTGGTGTCCAAAACAACCACAGAGGGAGAGTTTAAATGGGTATCTAGTTTGACCATGACATGGTCGAGACAGGAGTTCCCCCTGGTACATAAGTTATGACCCGGCAAGATCCCATGTAGTGATAAGATATTAAGATAACTTAACCGATTAAAACGTTCTTGTGATTTCTCATTCTCTGTTATAATTAGGTCAATATTAATGTCTCCTATGATTGAAATATTTTTAAACTGTGACATTGTTTCTAGGTGATTATTGAGAGAATCAATAAAGTCGTTTGCATGAAGGTAAGAGGGAGAACGATATATTGTAAGAAGAGCGTGATTATGAATTATAATTTGGAGTCCAGTAGCATTAGTAAGACTTAGTTCAGTAATTTTTGCTTGATGTTGATTTCTAATGTAAACTACAACACCGTCGTTTTGGTTTAATAAATTTATCGACTGATAAGAAGTGTACATATTGAGTGCAGGTAGTTGTTTTTTTGAGTTAAGCCTACACTCTGTTAAAATAAGTATGTCTGCTTCAAAATTTAACAGTGAGAGAGTTACTTGTAGATCATTAATATTTTTATAAATGCTTCTTATATTTTGGGTGATAATAGTAAGATCAGTGCTGGTATTAATAGAAATATGTTTAGTAAGGTCTTGTATCTTACACTTAGCAGATTCTGAGATTTGAAAGGAGTCTAATTCCTGTAAGTTGTGAATATTATTCATAGTAAATTATTATATTCTTTTACAATAGTCATATTAATATTAAGTCTTGTACCTACATAATCTACAATGTTATGTGGTGAAAGCGATTGGATGTGAAAACTGTAATTCATTTGTGGAAGTGTGTGTGGCACGCAGGTAAAGTTTGGTATATTAATTGTATATCTAATAGAGATATGTGTGTTATAGATGCTCTTATATATTTTTAGAAAATAGTATTTATGTATAAGCGAAATGTGTCGCCAATTATTAGTGTATTTAATTATGTATAGCTTGTTAATAGATGTAATTATAAAGACGAGTATTGTAGCAAAGTTTAATGTAATAGTATGCAGTTTGTGTTTGTATGTGTGTTTGAGGTAGTATATAAGTGTAATTGTGTACAAATGATTGATTGTGGTGATTAGATATAGATAATTGTTAATATACATAACAATCTTATATGTTGCTAAGATTTTCTTACTAATACTAATATAATAATTATAAAAAGGTACTATTGGTCAGTGATGGTGTGACAATGTGTAGCTGTAGAGTAGATGTGTGTATTTGGATGAGTAATGGTGTACGATTTTGTGTGTTTTTATGAGTATAATAATATGTAGTCAGAATATGTGTATTTTGATGAGTGTTATTATGTGTATAGTTTGTAGTACTGCTATGTGTTACATAGTTTTTCTTACTAACTTTAAATGAATAGAACAAAATATATGAAAGGATATATGGACACAGATTATAAACATGCAATGGTACTACTAGTAGTCATTTTTGCATAAGTAAATGTACCTGAGCTTCATTTTTTATACAAATTATTTTTGAGACGTCATCCCTTCGCACGAAGACTTTTCCGAACGCCGTCCAGCAGTATTTATATTGTTTTGATCTCACTAAGTCCCGAGATAGAAAGAAAAGACGTGCTCCTTTAGCAGTCAGCTGTTCTGAAAGGAAGACCGGAGTGTCCTCATTTGTAGTAAGGCCAAGGTGCTTTGCTTGGAGTTTACTCTGGTTTTTAATGTTGAACTCCTTCGTCTTTTTTAGTAAGTCTGTTTTTATTATAGTGGATCCGAATTCCACTATTATAGGAGGGTTTTTTTCAGTTTCATTTCTACCCTTGAGTCTAAAAATGTCTTTGATGTCTCTTGAGCAAATATCAATGTTGACTGTCTTAGATAAATTCAAAACAAATTTAATCATATCATCTCTGGTTTCAGGGTGTTTGCGTGGAACATTTTTGATTTCAACACTAGACTTACGCGCTCCTTTTTGTAGGTCTTCAATTTTCTCCTCCAATATTAAGATGTACTCTCGATCCTTCTTTGTCTGAGACTCCAATAACTCAACTTTTTGTCGCGTTTCTTCATTTTGAGATGTTAACAGCTTCATAGATTGTTCAATATTAGTGTTGGTTAGATTAATTTCTTTTAGCTTATTAGTGATTTCAGTCAGTTCTTTTTTAATACCGGTTTGTTCTTTTTTATGTTCATTTACTAAAGATAACATAAACTCCTTAATTTCCTAAAAAAACTGTGTAAACTTAGATTAAGTAGAATAAAATTAAAGTCAATAAGTTAATGAAATGAATTAAGTTGAGACGTCTGCTTAGCAGCCATGAACTATACCTCGTCACAGATATCGTTTATTTATCTTTTAATCTGTGTTGGTAAAGGATCTTGACACGCTAGTCTTATATTATGTTAGGTATCCTTCGGAACATTAACTACGTCGCTCTAATTATTCAATATTGATCCAATTTTCCAAAAAAAATCAAGCGTATGAGTCATAGAAAAGATAAACTCATATAACTCAATAGTTTGGCTAATAAAAGCTATATTTGCATTCGATTATTGGCACTTTTTATCCATTATTTTGTATGTAAACCTAAAAATTACCAAAAGTGCGATGTTATCATTAGAAGCCTTATTTATTTAGTTTATTACAATATTCTGTCATTCAAAAATAGTCTAGTATAAGTATTAATGGCATTGGAAACGATTCGAAACTAGTTGTCTAAGTGCAGTGTTTACGTGTTATTCAATGTATGGTTTTGCCCACGTAAATGAAATGTTATTTTTTATTTTAAAAGGCTAAACTAAACTTTTTATTTAATAAGTTTAGTTTAGCCGCTAGCTCGCTAAGTGTTTATAAAGAAGCTTAAATGAATATAGTCTTAAGTTAAAATTAAACTAAGAAACAAAAATTAAGATAAAACATAAATTTAATAAAAATGACACAGTAAATAAGTTAGTTTTAATTTTAATTTATCCCATTTAAGTTTAAAAAGGCCAGCTTGCATTTAAATCAAAAGAAAAGGTTATAAGTTTCATACCTAGTGGCCCATCCCACTACACCATTTTTAAATTTATTGTCAATGCTAAATGCCATAGTGGCCCATGTCCAAATAAAATGGCAAATAAGTAAAATACCGATTGTTTTAATAGTTTATCTAAATTTTATCAATAACTACATCATATTTTTACAAATATTAAACATACTGTCCATATATTTTTTTTAACTTACATTAATTTAAAATTTCGCATTCTTTTGGCAGATATCCACATAATTGTATTTTGGGTTTGGGTCACTCTGGTTCTGGTGGCCTCAATATATACTCGTGTATATATATACACACCTCAACAAAGTCTAGGGATATTTTCACGATATTTTGTACCTTTTGTATTTTGTACCTTTAAGTTGTGAAACTCAAAAAAAAATGGTTTGTTTTTTAATTTTTTTGATGAAAACTTACCTTGGTAACCTTTTTCAACAATAAAATTAAAAATAAAAGATTTACGCGGCTTGAACGTAGTCAAGTTCGAAAATTTCACTTACCAACAGTAAGTTTTGACTGCTTTTTTGTGTAAAATTTAAGTTTTATAACAATTTAAACGTTTATTTCGAATGATTAATATTGTGTGCATCAAGCAACGGCGCCATTTCAACATAGAAGAAATGTTAAGGGCAGTAGGCATGCTCCCAGCTGCGGGTACTAAGCGTAGTATTGCTGACGAGATTGGAACAATACAAAATATGAAATCAAGGTTATGGTCACGTTATCGTGCTACTGGTGAAGTGGCTGAAAGATATCACAGCAAAAAGTCTATTACTACTCAACGACATGATCGATTTTTGCAAGTTCCCGCGAAAAGGCAGCCAAATGTTACTACCATGCAGCTGGCTTAGAGGCTCCAGCTCTTGGTGGAGCCTCTTGCGGGTGACCAAACTGTCAGAAGAAGTCGGCATGAAGCCCACCTTTATGATCGCATACCGCTTTGAACTCCAGCAATACGTTGAGCAAATCGCGCAAGATGACTAGAGTGAGGTCGTGAACATTTGCTCTGCAAAGATGATCTGTTATCTGTAGTGGTGTTTACACATGAGTCCCGGTTCGGTTTCCACGGATTCACGTAGAGAACGTGCTTGGCGAGTTCCTGGTTGTGATAGCCGTCTACAACATCCTCAGGAAATCTATTCATACCACGATGGAACAATTATGGTTTGGACGGGTATTCGTGTCGGTCGAAGAACAGAGCGCGTTTTGATCAGAAACACCATGACGGCGAAAAAATAACTTAACGAGGTGCTAATACTAATAATCTACCCCCGAAGACTACAATTGGGCCAAATGTCCAAGTTCATGGAGAATAACACCCGTTCGCATAAAGCGAGAGTGATGACAAGCTGGTTGCAGGAGCACGAAGTATCGTTTTTATGCTGAACCACTCAATCGCCTAACCTTAAAACCATAAAATACGCGTAGGACATGTTCAAAAGAAGGGCTTTGATGAATTTTCCTCCATAAAATTGCGATGGAAGGGCTACTTGTTTTGTATCCTAGTCGACCTGGAACAATTTACCGCTCCAAGACCTGGATAACTTAATCCAAGCATAAAAAACCATTGCAGGACCGTTATTTACGTTTTTTTTCATGTACTGACTACTGATTAATCACATAACAGTTAAAAACTGATAAATTTTCGCTTATTTTCACTTTTGCTTAAGAAACACATGCAGTGTTAGTTTTACTATGTAATTTTCTAAGTTTTTTATTTAATTGAAAAAAAAAAATATTTTTATTTAATTCTGGATTGTAGCCTGATAAATTTCCTTTATAAAAATATAAACATGTTGTATGTTATCTCCAGTAATTTTTGAGTTATACCAAATAAAATTGAGTAAATACCAAATATCCCTAGACTTTGTTGAGGTGTGTATATGGCCAACAAGGATCAGACCATCCGGATAATCTCAGCCCCCATCTCCGAGCCGCTAAACCGTTCCCGTAGCCCCCTAAAGGGAAATAACGACGACTCTTCAACTAGCTCCGAGGAGGACTCGGAGAAACCCTCATCCGGTGACGATGAGGGTTTCACCACCGTAGGGTCCAAAAGGGCCATTAAGGGTAAAAACCCCCAACCTCTAAAGACTAGAATTCCCCCCTCCAACCCTCATCTGACCCTACACCTATGGTGTATGATACACCGCTGTCCCCCAATCTCACCCCTTCCAGTAAGGTACCTCCCCCCCCGCCACTATTCGTCCATGCCAAGGAGAAATGGACAGCGATCTCCGGATGGTGTGAGGAGTATCGTATCCATTTCTTTGCGGCTAAATCTACAAATACGGGGATAAAGGTCGTCTTCTACCGATCACCGAGCTCTTACCAAACTCCTTAAGGAAAGAAATGTGCCATTCCACACATACACTCTCCAGGAGGACAAACTACTACGAGCAGTCATTCGCGGGATACCCAAAGAGGTACCCCAGGATGACATCAAGACCTCATTACTGGAACAAAACCTCCCGGTGAATGAAGTGCACCGCATGGTGCACGGACGCAACCATGAGGCGTACGACATGGTCCTGGTAACCCTTAACCCTACCCCCGAGGCCAAGGGTATATTCAATATCAAGTCCGTCTGTCAACTGTCAGGCCTTTCTATAGAGAAAAGGGGTAACTTATCACAGTGCCATCGATGCCAGCTTTATGGCCACACAGCACGCAATTGTTACGGACGCCCGAGGTGCGTTAAATGCCTCGGCGACCACGCCACTGCAGATTGCAGCCGTCCCAAGGACAAGTCACTATGCACCATGCCTCCCGCGTGCGTCCTATGTGGCCAGGAAGGACACCCGGCTAATTACCGAGGCTGCCCCAAAGCCCCCCGCCCCTCCACCCGCTCGCGCCCTGATCAGAACTCGGCCCCGCGGCCCGCCTCTCAGGCCTTCTACTCCCTGGATCCCGGAAACTCACCGTCGTGCCTTCCCGGGTCCTAGGACCTACGTACCCACACCATCAGCACCCGTCGCCTCCCTCTCTCAAGTTCCACAGCTTTACTCCGTCGCCCCAGCTCCTGTTACTCACATTCCTATACCACCTTCACAACACAATAATGTTGCTTCATCCCTCACTACCACTCACGAGGACACCGACAGAACCATAAGGTTCCTTACACTAATAAACAGTGAACGTTTCCAAACCAAATCACTTAAACTAAAGGCTGGCCTGGGTAACCCCACGGCTCTTTTCAATCTTATTAAAGATTCAAACGACATCTTGCAATACCTAACTTAAAGAATTTAAATAATGGATTGCACTGCCCAGGGGAGACTCAAACCAAGAGGCCTTACATTGGCCTTCTTCAATGCCAATGGCCTTCGCCAACAGAGGGATGAAGTGGCCACATTCCGTTTTTTTTTTGGCGCCGTTTTCAGGCGCCTTGCCAGACAAGTGGTTATCATTGCACGGCGTTCTGACCGATCTATCACCACAATATCTGGCTTATTGGCAACAATAGTCCGATCAGTGATGATAGATTATTATTATTATAAAGAATTTTGTCTAAGGAATCCAAGAAAGGTGATAAGTTTTTAATTGATGGCGATCTATAAAGACCTATAACTATACTATCTGAATTTAATTTGACCAAAAGACAACTAGCATCGGTAAAATCTGGCTCCTTGACGTGACAATGCAATGAGGTTTTGAGGAACATCACTACGCCGTCATTTTGGTTTAAATTGCGTTTAGTATGATGCAACTCATAATTTGGAATGGTTGGGAAGAATGAAGTTTTTTGGTTCCAGGTTTCAGTTAAAATAACGATATCAATATCAGTATTAATTCTACTTAGTAAAATTTTGAAGGAATCTATATTACAGTTAATACTCCTAATGTTTTGAGTCAGTAGTACAAAAGTTTGTTTGTTTACAAATGGGGTTATTAATTTTTTGCACGATTCAGGATCACACATATAAGAACTTCCAACTGTTATGTTATCAATTTCGTTAACATTTAAATTCGAGTTATTTTGATCGAATTTTAATGTAGATATTCGATGACTTCGTAACTGGCTGGGTAATAGTATAATTGGTATATGAAACTATAAGTGGGGTAATACTGGAGAGAAGAGTACGGTTGTTATTATAATTGTACAGTGTAGAAAATGTTAATAGAATATTGCATGCAGTAATATATAGTTAGTAATATATTTGTAGTTAATAAGATAAAAGAGTTAATGGTTAAGTGGATTGAACGATTTACTTGAAAAATTAGTCACATTGATTTTTTCAATATGGCCAGATCAGCTTCGCTTTTGATTTCAATTGCAGGGGATTTTTCTGATTTCCGGATGAGCACTTTGCCGATCGAGGTCCAGCAGAACTTGTAGTTGAGAGATGAGGTGACATCTCTTGCAAGGTACAGCAATCTTCGTCCTTTGGCGGTAAGGGCTTCCGAAATGTAAACAGGAACTGGTTTTCCCGTTATCCCAAGATGAGTCGAATTTAACTTCTCCTTAGAATTCTCTTTGTTAAATAATCTGTTTGCCTGTACTACTTCATGTTTAGTCGTCGCTTTAACAAATTCAGCCACCACAGTACTTGCACCAGATTTTGATTTCAGAGAATAAACTTGTTTGATATCGTTAAGATTCACGTTGACTTTGAGAGATTGGCAGGTTTTAATTACGATTTCTGATAGATCCTGCTTGGGTTTTTGAGGTGGGTCAAGAGGAACATTTCGAATCTCAATAGTACTGGATTTTTGATAGTGTTGGAGTTCCTCCACTTTTTCTTCTAAATTCGTAATTTGCAACAAATAGTCTTTAGTCTCTCTCGTTCAAACGATTCCAGTTTTTTGGAGACGATATCGTATTTTTCAGAAAGGAATTCTAATGATTTTTCGATATCTCGGTTTGACTCCTGTATCTTAGTATTTTGGGTTTTAATTTCAGCAATATTAGAAGCAAGCTTAACTAGGATACTATTTTGAGCTTCCTTAAATTCTGTGAACATCTGCTTAATTTCGTCCTTGAAGTTAGAAAATTGTTCTCTGCTGACTTCTTCTCTTCGCCTCTTGTTTCGTTGGCTGGCAAACGATGGATGCTGGTCATCGATAATACTTGAGATGTCAGATTCAGAAAGGGTTTGTTGAATTTCACCAGTTGGACTTTTTAATAAGCGACTCATCTTTGTTGTCTGAAGTTCGAAGTTTATGTAGCGGTCGTAAAAAGTAATAGCCATTACAAGTTGACCGTGGTCGACGTAATGCCGCAGTTGCTCCAGGGGTCTTGTTATTTGGGTTTTTTATATTTTTGTTTAGAATTTATAATATTTATTTTAATAAAAAGAACGACAGTGGATACGTCTACGCGCTTTCGCTATCCAAACGGAAAGGGAACTAACACTATACCAAAAATAACACTACACCAAAACCGCATGGAGGAGTTGAGAGCTCCCCCCTCTCGTCCCAGACTCCGTACCCGAAGGCGCGGGGCGAGCACTACTTCTCGCACTTCACACACTCACCCCACACATCACACACATACATAACACACATTTATACCAGTCAGGCTAAAGCTTCGCTCACCCCTATGTCCGCGCGAGGTCGTGAAAGCCGATTAGTTTATCAACCGTAAGGCCACGTATATAAGATAAGATAAGATATTAGTACCTATAAGTAAAATGTAAGAGCGCCAATATCGCCAACAAACTGGCAACAGTTTAGCGATTTTGTTTTATTGAATGAATGTGTATAAATTGAAAGAATAAATGACTTAAAAAAAAAATAAGATACTCAGAAAGTTTCTTCTGTACATTTTCCTATTATTCCCAGGAGTATCTTAGGCCATAGCCTACATCACATATGACGTCATCAAGAACGCAATATGGAGGACGTTTACTGTCAAAAATGGCGATTCGTTGTAACTTCTTGTAATACACCTCAACTTTGTCTAGGGATATTTTGTATCCTTTGTTGCCCGTGTTACTACCAGTCTTGCTACTGGGATAACATACAACATGCTTATAGTATTATCAGGCTACAATCCAGAATTATATAAAACTTTTTTTTTGCTGTCTGTGTTGTGACGGAGTAAGAATACAATATGTCACCACCCCATCTCATCCCATGGGTGTCGTAAAAACCGAATAAGGGACTATCCGTGAATATTATCTTTACGAAATAAAAAGAAGGAAAACTTGAAATTAAACCCTATACCAATCCGACTGGCCAGCGTGGTATTAGTAGGCCAAGTATCCCTCCGTCACGGGAGGAGGCCCGTCCCTGCAGTGGGCTGTTAAGATGATGATTATGTTAATTTATAATATATAAATAATATATAAATATAAAAATTTATATTATATAAATTTTACAACTGCTGTCAATTTTGACAGATGAGTCGTGAATTCGTGACGTCATAGAATTTTGGCGAGACAATACTTTTTGACAGCTGAGTGCTGACGTCATCACAGTTTGGCGGGGAAATAAATAGGTTTGTTTGTACGGAACCCTCGGTGCGCGAATCAGACTCGCACTTGACCGGTTTTATTATTTTACTTGAGCTAGCAGATAAAAGCCCTAATTCGAAAAGTAGAAACTTAAATTTTAGGTTATCATAGATGGAAATTTCATGCTGGACAAAATTCACGTTGGACATTAATCGTAGTTGGACATTTCGCATTTTGGACATTAAACGTGTTGGACAAAATTCATGTTGGACATTAATCCTAGTTGGACATTTCGTATTTTGGACGGCTTATTCCGTTTATCCACCCTAAAAAAGCCACCCTAAGGAGAATACTCGGAAACGCGTGTCCTTCTATCCACCCTGAATGGGGTGGATAACCGTAATTCATATAATATGTTTCTTCCGATTTTTTACCCCAAGTACAGTTGAATCAAATTATCTTTTAAGTTTTTATTTAATATTTATTGTTATGCGAATAACATAAAATAGTCTTAAAATCTAAATTGTAGGTACATGGTACTATAAATAAATAAATAAGATAGAAAGCCGAAGCGAGGCTGGTGGTTTTTTATAAATTTTGCAACATGTCCAGTCAATGGATCTTAGTGGACATAGAGCAGAAAATGACCAACGCTTATTTCATTATTGAGTAGACGTAGTTGCGTATCCTGGATAAATTCGTCCCTTTTAATGTATATTTGCAATCGTTTTCTAAATTTTTTTGCTGCAGCCGACGTATTAGCGAAGAACTGTGCGTTTTTTTGCACGCATTCCAAAAACTTAGCTAAATGTGGATGTTTGTCTTTAATTTCATGTGATATTGTTTTATGCCAGGTTTCTAATGAATTTGTAGTAACGACTGTACTTAGGCAGGTGAGAAAAACGGAAGAAACATATTATATGAATTACGGTTACCCACCCCGTTCAGGGTGGATAGAAGGACACGTGTTTCCGAGTATCCTCCTTAGGGTGGCTATTTTAGGGTGGATAAACGGAATAAGCCTTTTGGACATAAGTCGTGCAAAGGAAATAAGCGAAAATTAATCTGTTTTAACCGTTAATTTTCGCTAGAGTAGTAGAAGAGTCAGTTCACCCAAAAAAAATCGTTAATCGTGGTCCTGCAATGGTTTTTAGGGTTACCTATTTTAATCCCGAATTTTAATATTCCGAATATCAAAATCCAGAAAACGTTTGGACATTTCATCATTATACAATTTTTTAAATTTCGAAGTTTTTATTGGCAATCGCTACTCCGAATTTCATTTGCCCATTTATTTATTTGTACGACGTTTTAGAATCCAGATGAATGAGTTCCAGACATACAAATCTAAATGCACGAAATCCAGATGACTGTAATCCATGTGCACTAAAGCCAAATTTTTAAAACACAATTCTTTGAAATACAGTTATTGAAATCCAGGCAAACAATATCCAGATTTTTAAAATCAAGATTTTTGAAATGCAAATAAACGATATCAAGATAAACTAGATCATTTTATCTCTTACTAATATTATTAACTTAACCTATCTAATTGCAACTTAAAATAACCTACTGAGTCGAATTTGACAATAAAAACCTATCTGTAATGGGCAAGTAAAACAATAGCGAGTCGGTTCTGGTTCCGAAGGGTCACAGTTCTAACCTAACCTAACCAAATGAGTCGAATTTGACAATTTTAAAAAGTTGTCATTCATTTCATCTGTCTTATAAAAGTTCTACCAACTGATTTCTGGGTTTTAAGATTCGGGTAACAGAAATTCGAGATTTCTATAGTTTGAGAACAGAAATTCGAGTTCCGTACCGATTTAGAAAAAACGGAACCCTTATAGGATCACTTTGTTGTCCGTCTGTCTGTCTGTCAAGACCATTTATCTCAGGAACGCGTGGAGGTATCAAGCTGAAATTTTCACCAAATAAGGTCTGTTGCCTCTTAATGCTCTAAAAAATTCAAACTTGTAATCCGGATCCGCAATCAAGAGATATCGCCGTTTTTGTCGCAAATTTTCGACCAGCCAGGGTAAAAACCTACAGGGTACTTCCAGTCTACCTACAAACTTGAAATTTGGCATGAAGCAAGGTTAGTTTAATGTAAAGGTAAAGGATACATAGTTAATGTAAAGGAAAAATTACGAAATTTTGATTATTTCGTCATACAATTTTGGCGGGAAAATGTTTTTGACGGCTGTCAAATTTCACATCTGTCACTTTTGATAGATGAGACGTAACGTCATAGAATATTCGACAGATGAGTCGTGACGACACAGAATTTTGGCGGTAAAATATTTTTAGACAGCTAAGTCGTGACGTCATAGAATTTTGACAGATGAGACGTGACGTCATAGAATTTTTGACAGATGTGTTGTGACGTCACAGACTTTTTTGACAGCTGAGTCGTGACGTCATAGAATTTTTGACAAAATGTGTCGTGACGTCTCATAATTTTTGACAGATGAGTCGTGACGTCATAGAATTTTGGCAAAAAAAAAATATTTGACCGCTGAGTCGTGACGTCACACCAATTTTGACAAATGAGTTTGTGACGTCATAGAATTTTGACGGAAAAAAATATATTTAGACAGCTGAGTCCTGGCGTCATCATAGGTTTGTACGGAACCCTCGGAGCGCGAGTCAGACTCGCACTTGACCGGTTGTATTCATGCTTGAATTAAGTTATCTAGGTCTTGGTGCGGTATATTGTTCCAGGTCCGACTATGATCCAAAAAAGTTGCTCTTCCGTCGCAATTTTTGCAGGAAATTTCATAAGCCCTTCTTTGGAACTTGTCCTACGCGTCTTTTATGGTTTTGAGGTCAGGCGATTGCATGGTTCAGCATAAGACCTATACGGCGTGCTCCTGCAACCAGCTCGTCATCAATCTCGCTTTTTGCGGTCGGGCGTTTTCGTCCTTGAGCTTAAACATTTGGCCCAATTGTAGTCTACTGTGGTTAAGCTATTTTTCAGCCGTCATGGTGTTTCTGATCAAAACGAGGTCTGTTCTTCGACCAACACAAATTCCCGTCCAAACCGTAATTTTTCCATCGTGGTAAGAATAGATTTCCTGAGAATATTGTAGACGGTTATCACATCTAGAAACTCGACAAACACGTTCTACGTAAATCCGAGTGGAACCGAACCGGGACTCATGTGTAAACACCAATACAGATAACAGGTTATCTTTCCAGAGCAAATGTTCACGAGCCCACTTTAGTCGTCGTCCTCGTTTTGCTCGGCATAGTGCTAGAGTACAAAGCGGTATGCGAGCATAAAGGTGGGCTTTATGCCGACTTCTCCTGACAGTTTGATCACCCGCAAGAAACTGGTTCTCTTTCTGGAGCCTCTAAACCAGCATGGCAGTAACATTTGGCTGTCTTTTCGCGGCAACTTGTAAAAATCGATCATGTCGTTGAGTGGTGATGGACTTCCTGCTGTGGTATTTTTCAGCCACTTAACCAGTAGCACGATAACGTGACCACAACCTTTATTTTATATTTTGTATTGTTCCAATCTCTTCAGGAATACTCCGCTCAGTACCCGCAGCTGGGAGCACGCCTACTACCCATAACATTTTGTCTCTGATGAAATGGCGCCGCTGCTTGATGCACACAATATCATTTATTCGAAATAAACCTTTAAATTGTTATAAAATTTAAAATTCACACAAAAAAACAGTCAAAACTTACTGTTGATAAATGAAACTTTCGAACTTGACTATCGTTATGCCGCGTAAATCTTTTATTTTTAATTTAATTTTTCAAATTCAAATTTAGAATGATTAAAAATGTTTTACAAATTAAGTTTTCATCAAAAAAAATTCACATAGCCAAAAAAATATTCATTTTTATAACTTTATACAAAATATCCCTAGACAAAGTTGAGGCGTGTACTTGATTTTGAAGTTAAAATTCTAGTTATTCAAAGTTTTTGACAAATTATATGGTCAAGTAAGGAAATACTGGCCGCCTTCGGAAAAGCTAATTTTGTTCTTATTCCAAAGAAAGATGAAGTAACTTGTCCAAAGGACACTAGACCGATAGCACTTACCAACACAATTTCAAAAATATTCTTTTCATTATAAAGATAAAAATGACAGATTATAATATGGTAACTAACAATTATTTCAGACCAAGCCACCAGAAGGGATTTATTCCCGGAATATCTGGATGTCTGGAACATAATTCTTTATTAGCAGAGAGTCTAAAAGATGCTAGAGCAAATGAAAGGCAAATAACAGTTTGTTGGATAGATTTAGAAAACGCATTCGGCTCAGTACAGCACGAGCTTATGTTATTTGCACTGCAATGGTATAACTTTCCGCCAGTAGTTTCAGAAATAATAGCTAAGTACTACAGTAAACTTAAATTTGTAATTGCAACGAAGGACGGACATACAAAGCCCCTTAACTACAACGTGGGCCTGTTCCAGGGTTGCTGCTTATCCCCTATAGTATTTAACACAGTAATCAATATACTAATAGATAACATAACAATAGATGAAAAAAGGTGGGGATATCGGTTTAAGTCCAATGGCAAATATACAGAATCCATCCTAGCATTCGCTGACGACCTAGCGATACTTACTCGGAATCCAAAGCAGTGCCAAGAACTACTGCGAAAGGTTGATGAATTTTGTAAGTGGACTGATGGAATGAGAGTAAAACCTAGCAAATGTTATTGTCTGTGTTTAGGTAGGCGGGATACAAGATATACTTCATATGACCCCGGTTTCACTATAGGCGGGGAAAACGTTTCAATAATATCAGAAACCGTGCCTTTCAAATTTCTTGGTAGAAAGATAAACGATAAAGGTCGCTCTCCAGTACTAGACGATGTCGTCAATAGTTTCATAAACGACATTGAAAAGGTAGACCATTAACCGATAAATAACGTAAAAAAAGTCTGGATATACGACAACTATTTAACATCACGTCTTAATTGGCCTTTCCTCGTGTATGATTTAAAACAGAACCTCTTGAAACAACTAGATGCTAAAGTGACAAAAACATTGAAATCGTGGCTAGGGTTAGCTCAATCTGCAGACTCTTCCGCTCTGTATCGAGACACAAATAACTTTGGGATGAAACTAAAAAAACCATCGGAACTCTACAAACATCTAAGAGTCACTATGCAAGTCTTATCAACATCTAAAGACGAAATTGTAAAATCCATCCCAACTGATAAAAATTCATCTGCGCTCGAGTCACGGTTACAATTTCATAAAAAGTTCATGATAGGCGCACAAACTAGTAGAGAAGGTCTAGGAAACACGGACAGTCAATCAGACAAAGAAATTATAAAATCTTTCTTAAACCAAGATGAGAATGACAGCTACAGAGTGCACGCAATGAACCTAGAAATGCAAAATGAATGGGTTACTCTAGGGGACTACTGTATACCTTTAGCCTTGAAGTGGCGCACTTTGCTTTACGACTGGTCACTAGCATTACTTAAATTCTACCTCAACGCCTTCCAATTGACTCTCCCCGATCAAAGCAATCTTGTTAGATGGGGAAAAGCCACGGACAAAAACTGCACGGAATGCGGCAAAGAAATTGGTATATACGCGAGGCAGTGAGTCTGTCGATTGCTAGAGCTAGAAAAGGACTGACTACGAATGAAAGACAAAATATCCAATTTGTTAAGGAAGGCACTACTAAAAAGATCACCTACAAGCCTTTTTAGTCCTGAGCTCGGCAGACGATTGGACTCTACTGGTTGACACGTATGAAACACACTACAAAATCCCGGAGGATATCTGCGTGTCGCCGTTGAGACCAGACATATTACTCTACTCAAAATTGAAAAAGCGTGTAGTACTTATTGAGCTCACGGTACCGTGGGAAACTAACATCCCTAAAGACCACGTAATTAAGACAAACAAATACTTTGACTTGACAAATGAGATAACCAGAAATGGCTATAGGGTTACTTTGTATGCCGTGGAAATAGGTGCGAGGGGTACACCAGCTAAATCCCTCTACAATCTATTAAAAGGAAAGAAAAAAAGATAAAGCTCTCTTCTATCACGAATGTCCAAAACGGCACTGTTAGGTTCCTACCAAATTTGGATAGGTAGAGGACGGAACATAGCAGACAGTGAAGGTGACCGCTAACGCGTTGTAAGGGGGCCTCCTTATACCTACATCTGGGTCGTAAGTCCCAGACGATGTTAGGCAAGTGTTCCGTCCTCTATCACGCGATGGACCCGGCACCCGCACGGAGAATCCATGGAATGCTAAGATTAGGCGGGGCTTTATCTTATCTATGTTCTCGTAAACCTTACCTTCAGGAATAGACCTATTAAGGAATAACGCGCCTCCATCCCATTTAACATAGTCTCCTTTGTAGTCCAAGTACACAGTCAAATTACCCATGTATTTTGTGAACGCTGATGCGTGCACTATTAACACCTGGAAGAGGAAAATATACCAATGATTACAAGCTTGTATCAGGATAAATAGTATGTTTTCTACTATTCCACGACATAGTAAGCGGTCGTTTGTGCGGCTGCTGTGCACGGAATTTGGAAAACCGCGAAAAACAGTTAGTATGGATATGTAATTTGTGTCCTAAATTTTATGTGTGTTAAGATCAGGGCCCTGTTTCTCGAAAATTACAAGCCTTGTAATACAAGTGTGTATCTATGGTAACGCTTATATAACAATATTTTTTACAAGTTTGTGTTTCACGTACATCTAATAGTTACAAGAGCAGGGTGGTAAAAGTATTTTACAAGGCCAATAGGTAACAAATACAAGTAGCTATCATAATATGATGACGTAGTAGTTTCGTTTCTCAAAAACTACAAGTTAGACTTGTAGCTTGTGAAGTTAGACTTGCATCACCATCCGCGCCAGTTGAATTCCGTTGTAACGTCACTTACTGACCGCGCATATAGCCTATGTGACGAGGAACATTTAACGAAAGAACTGTCACACCTAAGCGGCGTTCTACAGAGGAACGGATATAGTGGCCGGATAAAACCACCCAGGCACAAGGAAAAACAACCGGACTTCAAGGTGGAGAGGCAACCAGCCTATTTACCATATGTCAAAGGAGTGACAGATAAGGTCGCCAACATATTGAGAAAAATGTCACAACATCTCCGCACACCAAAGGAGAGTTTCCCCTTGGAACAACCGGGTGTTTATAAGATTGACTGCAGTTGCGGTAGTTCGTATATAGGACAAACCAAACGAACAGAAGCATGCCGCATCAAAGAGCAAATCAGAGCGGTCAAAAACAACGAGCCACAGAAGTCTGCAATCGCGCAACATTTACTCCAGTCGGGTACAGGCCACTGGATTGAGTTACATAACCCTCAGATACTTTCGACAGAACGCCACTACATACCAAGACTGGTTAGAGAAGCGATTGAAATTAACAAGTACCAAAACTCAATCGCGAAGATGGGTTTCAACTGTCGAGTATCTGGCGTCCAGTGGTTAACCTATGTGTGAACAAGAAAATGCGTGCACCTAAAACGCGAGTGGATACTGTGAGTGTAGTGTGTCGCGATCGAGTTCGAGTTAGTAGTGAGAACGGGGAGGACAGTAGTAACAAAAAACGAGTGCGAAAGAGGGTAGATCGGTACATTTGTTCGTAAGAATTAATAACCGCAAGTACTTCAGTTCCTCCGTAATCATAGCGCTTGTAACAGCGTCGAAATATCGGAAACTCAACAACTATAAACATGGTAAATATCCCGATAATTCGTTAATTAATAGCAATATGAATGAAGTAAAAAACCATGATTTTACACTTGTACTTATTATATTTGAGAAACATTTATTAACATTTATTCATTTAACACTTTTTTTAAGTTGTATTTTGAACACTTGTAGATTAGAAGCTACAAGTCAGCCATTTTGTTGAAGTGTCATACCTACCTACTAATGATATTATAGTCACTCAAATGCCAGAGCCCTGTTTCTCGAAAACTACAAGTTACAATGAGAATTTGACTGGACGCCATGACGAGAGGTTGAGCTGTCATTTATATATTTTTTGCAAATAGATTTTCGATGATTTTGTAATGCAGAAGAGATGCAGTTTTGTTTTGCAAGTTCGTCGTCAGTAAATTAATATGAATAAATATGCAAGTGATTGGTGAATAGCTGGTGGCATTGTGGTCCGGCTGTGTTCCTGTCTCCATTATACGCGTTCTCGTGAAGTTCTCAAAAAAGACAATGAAAAGTGAAGCATCGACTTTTTAATGTTGTTTTTTATTATGTTATTTTTATACTTACTTTTACTTATACTGAATGTAATATCTCTCACTTGACACTAGCAAAATATGTAAGTAACTATGTTCATGAGGCCATTAATAAAGAAATACAAATACAATACAAGTTACAATTCTACAAGCTTACATTTCCTTTCAGTATTCTAAACAAACCTACATTTTTGACATGTAATATTATTGCCATTGAGAAACAAAAATAAATACACTTGTAAAATTTTAGTCTTAAAAGTAAGCATGTAGAATTGTAACTTGTAATTTTCGAGAAACAGGGCCGGACATAAAACTAGGTCCTTAGGAGTTGTCTTTTAGGTTGTTACCTCGTGTTTTGTTTCGTGTCATGTTATTCAGTTTTCTTCTTGCCCTTGAATGTCACATACTACAGAGCCAAGCCTCCTTATATGGAGTGGAAATTGCTCAGGTTAGATAGTGTCTGTCAAAGTGTGAATAAGTTACTTCTTTGCTAGAAATACTGACTGATAAGTAACTTTTTAGTCGCCTTCTACGATATTCTCGATATGTTTTTTTTTATTTAAAAAAATATGATATGTGATGGGGTTACTTCAACTTTGCAGAATCCGTAATTCGCAAAGTCACAAAAATGTGCGTATGTACCTGATGTTTCATGTTCTCAGTGTTCTGTATAAAAACGGGGTAAGGTCCTTTGACTTCTTCTCCGCTGGGTGACCGACCATTCCATAGTAAAGAATGAGAGTGACCGCCCACTATGATGTCTACATACTCGCCGGCTACTCTTGCGATTTCTCTGAAAGAAGAGAAGAATACAGATTAGGAGACAGTTTTTAACCGACTTGAAAAAAGAAAAGGAGTTTTTCTATCACACAAACTATAATAATGTTGTAAAGCTTGTTCCTTTTTATCTCAGTAATTTCTTAGCTAATTTAAAAAACGTTATTTTTTGGTAGGCACTAAAAGTAAGTAACTTAGACATGTTGATAATAAATTGTATGAATGTTCGCAAAAATACTTTTCAAAATAAAACAAAACTTCACATAATCCTTAAACAATGCATTTTATTTATTTTAGACATAATGTTTCATAGAGATATTTACTGCTTAAGACCTACAGAATCGAGACCTACAGAATCGAAAATTTTTAACTGCGTACAAATTATTGTTAATTTATTTCATATTTTAGTAACAAATTAATAAGCCTAATATCTCAAAATCGCTAGTTAAGTTGTCTATTGTTATTATATTTCGTAAATCAGTGCCTAATTTTGGTGTAAATTGTAAAAAATAAAGAAAATTGGTTGTCGAGCTGTCAGTGAGTTCATTGTACTGGTATTTTTTAATTTAGTTTGTGGATTTTATGAAATTTGGTGGAAAATTGGTCGGCTGGTAAGTTTGTTTACCTATTATTTAGTATATTTATTTATTTATTTATTTAACACTTTATATACAGTTTTGTATACAGGCGGACTTAATGCCTAAGGCATTCTCTTCCAGTCAACCTTGGGTGATGCAGAGATAGAAGTGGTAGGTGTTAAAAACAAATAGAAAGAAATGAACTAAAAATTATGTGTAATGTATTATAAAAATACTATACCTATACCTAAAATATATAAAAGTATAAACATATGTAACTAATTCATACAGAAGTACATAACTTATAAATATATAAACAATATATAAATACATACTTATATGATAAACATACATAATATTATGTTTATATAGAGTCCAATGATATATTAAACAATAATTTTCCTAAGGTTTGTTTCGCATAAGTTGACGAATTTTACTCTTAAATACTTGGCGACTTGTGGACATCCTGATATCAAGAGGCAGGGCATTCCAAAGAAGAATAGATTGAATAGGGAAAGAGGAATGAATGAAGTTAGTGTTATGAGCAGGACATAAAAGAAGAAGATTATTAGAGGATCGCAGATTACAGTCATGAGTAGAACAGAGGTACTGAAAGTAGTTAGCTAAATAGGCCGGGGGAGTAGGAGAAGTAAGAAAAGAGTAGAGAGTAGTGAGGGCACGCATGCTGCGTCGCTGACGAATGGGTAACCATTGCAGCTCTGAGCGAGGAGCAGACACGTGGTCATACTTACGAAGATTGTATATGAAACGAATGCAGTTATTGAGAAGCCGGTCGAGTTTGTTGAGAAGATCTGCATTCAGGTCATAGTAGCACACATCACCATAGTCAATAATAGGGAAAATCAAAGTCTGAACAAGCATTGCTTTGGTTTGCATGGGAAGAAAGTTTTTTAAACGATAAAAGGCTCGCAAAATACCAGTGACTTTACTACACACGTTAGTTACTTGAGTGTGCCAGCACAGAGTCGTGTCGATGTACAGTCCAAGATCTTTTACAGATGAACATAGCTCTATTACTGTTCCATTTAATACAATAGGCGGGAGAGACGATACATCCGTTCTGGCCATCATGCGCTGACTTCCGACAAGAATGGCCTGACACTTGTTCGGGTTTACTGATAGTCCATACTTCTGTGACCAGCTATGTATGTGCTCAAGGTCTCGGTTAAGCTTGTTGACTGCAGAAGGTAGAGAATCAACATCGGCCTGTGTGTAAATCTGCAGGTCATCGGCATACAGGTGATACGAGCACTGAAGATTAGGGCAAATGAGGTTAATAAAAATTGAAAATAGCAAAGGTGAAAGAATACCGCCTTGAGGAACACCAGAGCTGATGTCGCACCAACATGAGAGAGATTCATCGTTGCGTACCGACTGCTGGCGTCCCTGAAGATAACTAGAAAACCATTCCAGTGCCTCTGAGGAGATCATTGAGTAGGAGAGTATAGCAAGCAGGATGTCGTGATTAATTGTATTGAACGCGTTGGAGAAATCAATTAACACTAAAACAGTGACTTTCGTATCCTCCATACCCTGTCTGATATCCCCCGTTACTTTTAAAAGTGCCGAGGTAGTACTATGCCCTGGTCTGAAACCAGATTGGAATGGGCTTAAAAGATTATTTTGCTGGACAAAAAAGGAAAGCTGTTTGTGCACACAGGCTTCTAGGATTTTAGATAGGAAAGGAAGAATAGAAATTGGACGATAATCATTGGGAAGAGAAGGGTTATGAGTTTTAGATAACGCAATATTATTATCTATGTTGTAATCTGATATTTCTTTGAAATTGCATAAGTACAGATCCTCACTTTGACATAACGAAAACCAACTAACCTCAATTCTGCAGAGCAAATTGTTCCTTGACTTTTAAATAGCATAAAGTTTTTGGCTAGTTTCCTTTTATTTCTATAATGATGACACGCAGAGGTTTGGCTCGTCAGGAGGAGTCCAAACTTCAACAAGTTCTTTTAGAACTTAAGACTACCAAGGAGCAAGTTGTTCAACTGAACAATGAACGTGAGGAAAACGAATCCGAGCTTATCTCGGTAATAGAAAGAAACGGAAAATTAAAACAAGATTTGTCACTGATGAATACAAGGTTAGATAAAGCTAGGTTAGAGCGGGACAGCCTTCAACTCATGTTAAATAATTATGATAGATGTAGCGCACGACAAATATCCAAGCTGGAACATGAGCTATGAGATGCCCACCGACAGATCACACAACATCTTGAAGAAGAGTTGCTCAATGTCAACACAAAACAAAACATATCCTTGTTCGATGAGCTGTTAGAGAGGTCCCCGCAGTTGGTTATTGATTCAAAGCCTAAATGTACTGACATCATAGATCTCACCAAAGACACTCCTCAACGCCATATAGTGTCAGACATGGTTCATTTAAGCAATTGCAGCAATAACAAACTAAAAAAATATATAAAAATCAATAAATTTATTAGGAAAAATCAAAACTTAATTAAAAATTGTAGAAGTATTAACAAAAACATTAAGAATTGTAAACATAGAATGGAGAATTAAGAATTGTAAACGTAGAGAGGAGAAAACTAAAGACATTTGGGGGATTTCTGTACCCATTGTTAAATCTATAATTGAAGTTATTATACCTCAGCTTGTTGTTATATTTAACAGTTGTTTAGATAGTGAAGTGTTTCCTGATTTAATGAAAATTAGTAAAGTGATTCCTTTGTTTAAATCAGGTAGTTCATTAGATCTCTCCAATTTTAGGCCAATATCTGTTCTACCAATATTAAGTAAAGTGTTTGAAAAACTTATTTTAAATCAACTACTCAAACACTTTCATGATAACAATCTGCTACATAACAAACAATTCGGTTTCACTAAAAGCCGATCGACAACTGATGATGTGCGTGTGGTGTGAGTGTTCTTTTTAAAAATTTAGTCCAAACATGACGAAATTTAAGAATAATTTAGGAAAATATTGTGAAAAGAAAACGGCGTAGATAAAAAAATTGTGAAAAGCATAGAAAAAAAGTTACGGTCAAATAATTAGAACACTCAATCCGGCGACCAGAAAAAATTCCTGCACCTTGGTTCTCAGAAATATACGTACGGTCAGCTGCAGAGACATCTAACCCCCTTTATGAATATAACAGTGCGCTAAAGGGGTTAGATATCTTTGCAGCTGACTGACAATATTGTAATATTGTCGTAAAATTATTGTGCAGAATTAGTGAAATATATTCCCAATTATTCAAATGTTTTTGACTGGTATTTGTAGAACACTCAATCTTCCTATAGCGCAGATTGAAGTATTAAGAAATCTTAAACTATGGCTTAAAAAATTCTTGACTTTGATACTCTATTACACGAACACAATCCCGGATCAGTTTGTGAAACACAAATCGTCATAAAAAATATAATAGTTTAAGAGAAAATTAAACAAATACTTTCTATGAAATGTTCCGTGTGAGTGTTCCATGTTTTGGCGTACATGAATTTAACCCAAACTTGTCGCACATCCAGATCTAAACAGAGCTAACTCAAAAATTGACGTTTTTGACTTATACACACAGTCGAATTCCTGGATTCGTTACGCACCGACCAAGAAAACAGATTTAAAAATATTTACACTACACGACGCTAGATGCCATAAGGAGTCTTTTTTGTTGAATGAACGGACTTCACTCTCTCCCGTCGAAACAGGGACATCGCCAGTTACCACCAGTATTGCAAGCGCTCGCACGCATCTTTGACTAACAAAGTGGAGTTATTTTGAGTTGTACTGACTGTAGCTGAAAATTTTCAAAATTTTATTTGGAGTTGTCGCTATTTTAACGGTTAGATTCAAGAGTTTATATGAAACATTTTGAGTTAAACCACTATTGCTGGCAAGAGGAGTAAAATTTATTATCTTATTTAGAGTTGTTACTCTATTGTTGGAACATTTTTGGAATTCGAGTTGAACCTCTTTTAATGAGTCATTGTTCAAACTGTTATATTTCTTTGGGATGTGAATGAAATTTAATCCTTCTACCACAAACATTATGACTATTTTCAGTTTAATATAGATTTGTATTTATTCTAAAGATTAAACAGTTTATTCGTATTTCACGGACATATTTTTGAGTTAAACCTCTTTAGACGAATAACGTTTACTTACATAGTTTACATTTCAGACAAACAACGAATCGTGAACGGTTTTTAGAAAATCTAATAGAAGAAAAGAACAAATTAAATGACGATCTTCCTAAATTAATTAATTGTACCCACTCCAGTTGAAACTTTGGAGGATGACCTTAACTTTTCATTATGTGACGAGGTATCAGGAGCAACTTATACCGCCTTACCCGTTGTAGACGAATCTAAACCCAGCACTTCACAATAATGGAAGCCGACCTATTACATTTGCCCCATTCAAAGCGATTCATAAGCGATAACACTGGTTAAGTCAACATAGGTCATTTCATACTACATGCTGACCGATTAGTGATGTTTCATTCAAGCGTCTTCATGCTTTGCAGGGCACGTCAAACGTCGATTCCGGCTGTCGTAGTGCCACAGTCATTAAGCCACGTCAGGGGCCTGTAGACAATTTGAAGAACTTTCGACAACAAGTTGGTCAGTAACCAAACAATAAAGAAGAATAGAAAAAGGGCTTGCCCCTTTTCCAACCGGATTGAGGACAGGCAAAGAAATAGCTAGCGAGAAGAAAGAAAATAAATATACCCTGACCTAATCAAAGTGCATCGGGAAACAGCAATAATAACACCGGTTTCCAAATGACCGGTCAAGTCAAAAATCAACAAATAAAGTGTCAAACCTCTTGTCAACTATCTCTTTTTTTGTAAGTACGAGTAGTTAGTCGCTTGGGACCTGTAATACCTCGCACGGGTTGTGGTGGGGTAGATGGCCTTCAACCAGTAACGTGCGTACCTCACGGGCATCTCCTGTGGGGTACAAACCTCGGCCTGGACCGTCACTGAATAAGAGGACGTGAAGATATAATAATGTACAAGATGCTTTTTATACTTTTATTAAAAAAATAGTTTTAAACTGTATTTTTACGGTTTTTTTCTAATTCAATTGCCAATTACACCTGTATTGTTAGTAAGAGAATACTTCATTAGTTGACCTAACTCTAAATAATACCAAAAACAGTTACATTTTATATCCTTTTCCTATGATGTGTTCCTTTAAAAGAGAAACAACTCAAAACTTAACCATTAAGACAGGCATAACTCTAAATAAAAAAATATTTATACACATTATGTTTGAACAATAGAGATCTAATTCAAAATTTGCGATTTTTAGCTTCTATACATGACTAAAATTCAGAAATCCTGTAGTATACTTCTTCTAGCTGGACCTATAAAGCATAGATAAAGACAGAAAACTCCTGCGGTGAGCAGTATTGCAGAAAACCGTTTTTTTTGTTTTGTGAAAAAAGTGTTTTTTTGAGTTGTCTCTGTTTAGATCTGGATGTGCGGTATGTCATCCCAGACTATACCTGATATTGTGAAAATGATTGTACTTACTAAATTTTAAAACGTCTGCTGAATTTGATACGGTTTTAAATTATAATTCTTAGCTAGAAAATTGACTAGGCTGACCATGACTTACATTAAAATAAAACAGTACTTTTTTGTTCTATGCGGTTTATTGCAATCCTACTAATTAACCCAGCGAGGATATGGTACAAAAGGAATAAATCGAGGATGTGGAGGATCATGAAGACCCTGTACCTATTTCATATTAAGTTTTTAGTTATTTAAACATTATATTCATATAAGATTCATCGATAAACGTATCAATTAGTCATTAATTAAGGGATTTTATTAATAAAAACTTCACCATAGGTACATAATTGTTTAATGGTTTTTTATTATACGAAGTGTCTTAAAATTAATTGAACTTTGGCAGTACATAACTTAAACATCAAAAAACTAAAAAAATAACACATTCTTACACTACTTAAATTCTTATTCTTATAATGAATAGTTTAAGTTAGGTATATATAGAATACATTTCACAAAACTAATCAATTTTAACTTTTTCTAATCGCACACATTTTTACAAAACATAGCAATGTGTTTTTGACAGATATACTTATACCTATGTTCGCTTACGTGTCCTGTTTTACGATGTTTAGCTTAAAGGAATTATTTTATGAATATCAGGTTCTCTAGCCGCTATTACCTGTACAGATTGTCCAGTAAATTATTGAATTTGCTCACGCTAATTACTCAGCAACTAAGGTATTTCATGTCGAGCGTTCAAATGTTCGCCAGTTAAAGCACGACACATTTTTATGACTAAGATCCCCCAAAAACACAAAATATTCCATACAATCAATATATAAAAACTATGGCACAAAAGTGCAACGTCGTGCTTGTGGAAGGGTCATACGTACCCCAAATACGTTTGCGCACGAATTCCTCCTTAAGCAAGCAGCTCCAAACTGAATGGGTTAGTGGAGAGGAAAAGAGGCACCTTTATCAACAGCTAATGAGAAGCTCAATAACGTGCGTCAAAGGAACAAGGTTAAATATAAAAATAATAATATTCTATGGTGTGTATATATGGGCACCAGCAACGGGTACAAGGACCAAGCTGATTAGCTGATAGCAAGAACGAAGTTGATTTGTTGTTTATTATAAAACATGATTTGGTTAATGTTTTTTATGTAGTATTAGGTCGCATCTCGTCAGTTAAATTATTTAAGACATTCATTTATAAAAGATTGTACCTACATTAACTGACCAATACGAGAAAACTGACGAATCGAAACTTAATCAACAACTTACTACCTAACTCGCTGCTGTACTTGTCGATGTATAAATCGGGCTTTACGGTCTTTTAGATTTGCAAAACAAAGATGCATTAAATTATAAACTATATTTTATTGTAATAAAACACAAATAGTAAAGTTTTATGTATTTTTATTTAATTTATGGTCAGCCTAATCAACTTTCTAGCTTAGAATTTTTGATTGAGCTTTATTTTACTTGATAATTATTAAAATAAAACCGTATCACATTCAGAAGACGTTTTAAAATTTAGTACAATCATTTTCACAATTTCAGGTATAGTCTGGGATGACATACAAGTTTGGGTTAAATTCATGTACACACAGCAACACGTTAAGTTAGACACCCGATATAACTTTAGCTATGCATAGTATAGTATAGAAAATCGTTCGAAAGGGACTTCGGACGACGTCATCAGCCAATCACTGCGCTAGCGCTTCTTTCACACATAGATTTAAGTCTCGTGAATGGGTGGTGGCCCACACACCTACATGCTTACACACACCTACAGTCCTACATGCGCACACGTGGACATTTCGTAAGGGGCGCGGGCGCGCGCTAGTTTTCTTCCCATAACTTTAAAATTTAAATCAGTCGCCTCCCGGTCGTTGGATCGCTTACAATCACTAGTGCCAAATATTTACTTCGTTCGGCGTTCATGTTAGTGAAAAAATAAAATGGCGCCACAATTAACACCACAGCTAAGACGTATAATTGTAGTTCTACGGGAAAGTAGTTAAGGAAATAGAAAGAAGAACTGGAATAACGGTGAGTGTCACAGTTAACATTTTTTAATTACTGTTTAAAATAAATGCATATTAATATTCTGTCTGTTTATTTAAATAACGGTAAATTATCTTGGTATTCCTTTTTACATTATAGAAGCATTTAAAAGAAAAGATAAACTAGGTAATAGTTGTATTGCAGTTCAGAGAGATAACTCTATGTTACTTCATCATAACATAGCTCATTAATGTCCCACTGCAGAGACGGGCCTCCTCCCGTGACGGAGGGTTACTTGGCCTACTAATACCACGCTGGCCAGACGGATTGGTATAGATGTTACTTACTCTACTCTTTTTTAATAGACCTTTATTTAATTACCTAAACAGACGTAGAGTTGGTAATAATATTTTAGTAATATAGAGGAAGGTTGTGTTTCTTTGGGCTCATTAAAATCTTCAGTTATCACATTGTTACAGTTACGATTATTTATTGAATCTTGTTATGTTAATACATTTTGGCAAATGACGGAGTAAAACTTGGTTTGGTTTGAAAAAGGTGTTAGGACAATATATAGAAGACATTTTATGTTACTAGATACTAGGCCGCTGATACGTACGTGACGAGTATTAATTTGACAATTGAATCAAATTGATATAGTTGGTTTAAAGTTTATTAAACATGACAGGCTCGGTAGACTGGCGTTAGTGTAATCGGCTGCCCTGCATCAGGTCGTGGGTTTGAATCCCAGGCAGAATATTAACTATTTTTAGAAACTTACTATAATTATTGTTTTAGAGAACTACAATTAATTTCTGGTGGCGACGAAATGAGGAAACCGGGGGTGATTTGACGCCTCATCACAGGCGACTCTATCAAAGAGCTACCACCGCTGACCAAGATTTGGTCATTGTCGCCGCGCATACTAGACAGCCTCTCTTGAGTACGCTAGTTACAGCTACTACATAAATGTAAGTTTATTTCTATTATTTGTCAAGGCATTATAATTTTATTTAAAAAAGGGGAAGTAATAATTTACTTAACTATGAACTTGTGCTCGTTAATTTTTTTTTCTATACTTATATAGATAATTTCCGCACTAGGAATTAATTACTCTTATGTCGCGGGGACTTTTACAAACATTTAAAAGCTTACACAAAGTCCAGACTCAGGACAATAATTTGTGGATCACACAAATAATTATCCTGTGTGGGATTCGAACCCACGACCTTGTGCACGCGCACTACTGCGCTTGCACTACTGACCGCGCTTCCTTTATACCTACCTGTTTGTTTTTATAACATAAAAGGCAAACGAATAGACACCTTATGGTAAGCGATTATAACCACCCATGGAAGAGCGCCGCCCGGGCGCCCATGGTGCCAACGCGTGCTTTGCCTGTCTCTTCCACAAAAAGCCCTCGTTTGAGCCTCTTAAATCTGTCCCAAAGATAAATTCCTTTAACCTTTTGCAACAATTTAAATATTTACATAAGTTCAAATTAAATACATTTAAACTTTGTAAGTATTGATAATTTTTATGCATAATAAATGAAATAATGTTGAGTTAAAGTTGAAGTAGGCAACACATATTATCTATTACCTACCTATTTCCATCGTAGTTTGGTATTTTTGGACGTGTTCTAACAAGTATCGCTTTGAAATTCCCAACGTTCGGTATATTACTCGCATAATATTTTTTATTCTTTCATCGCAGTTGCATTTTGAAACAATTTGACTTTAATCCTTACATACTTAACATTAAGTTCAAAATTGCACATCAACATATTCTGACGGTTGCAAAAATCAACTTAACGTAATTGAGTTAAGGTTGAAAACTCTTATCACTTTTGTTTGTTAGCTACCTAATCGACGTGTTTTATAACATGCTCCGTCTCGAAATTTTCAATGTGGCTTGTTATGGAATCTTAAAGTTTCCATCGAAGTTTGGTAGGTATCTATTTGGCGCGTGTTAATAATAGTTTTTATAAGTAGTAAAAAAAATGGGTTCTACTTGAGATCTAACTTTTTATATTATTAAAAAATAATTATGTAAATCAAATAAGTAATGGTATTTTTGTCTTTGAGTGCATATTACTAAGCTGTAAAAATGTATCACCAAATCTGATCGCTATGCGCTATGCAATCTAGATTGTTTTTTTTTTAATATAGGTAAATGCCATTTTTAGTAGATGTTGTTAACTTAATATTGCGTAGTATAGTAGCATACCTAACAGATACATAATAGTGCGCAAATCGCTCGAAATCAATCCCTTAAACTTTCTACATTTTTCTTGCTTAGAACTTTCGAGGTAGGTACCTATACCTAAATAAAAAAAATGTGAACATGCACTTTTTGTTGTTTAATAATTTTTAGATAAGATTTATTTTCGTAAAATGTATCATTTTAATACGTTAATAATGAAAGCACAAGAGCCTTGTAAGTTCATAAATAGAATTGGATTCGGATATTATGACCACTCCCAACTTAATCGAGTTTACATGAGTTTCCGACTCGTAATTCTAATGTATTCGTAGGCTAATCATACGATGTTTTATACGGTGTCCAATCATAATATTATGACAAAAAACAAGTCACAAATTTTCAAATTACAAAATAACATTTGACAAAATAATACCTACTTACTTGTTAAATTTACCTGTTTAAAAACTGTTGTTCAACAAACAAAAAATGTTTTTAGGTATATAAAAATTTTAATCATCATTTCATAAAGGGATTATTTTTAAAAACATGTAGGCAAAACAACATACCTATAGCATTAATAACATTTGACAAAATGCATTGCTTGGTAAAAGTATTATTTCCTAAAATTAACTTTAATACAAAGATGACATGAAATAATAAAACAATCATAATCAACTCTTTATATTGTGATAGGTATTTAGTTATTTGGTGTTAAATACCAATTAAAATTGTTTTAACTTTTGTTGATTAATATTAGATTTATTTATAACAATTAATATTACAAAGACTTTATATTGTGATAGGTGTTTAGTTATTTGGTGTTAAATACCAATTAGAATTGTTTTAACTTTTGTTGATTAATATTAGATTTATTTATAACAATTAATATTACAAAGACTTTATATTGTGATAGGTATTTAGTTATTTGGTGTTAAATACCAATTAGAATTGTTTTAACTTTTGTTGATTATTATTAGATTTATTTATAACAATTAATATTACAAAGACTTTATATTGTGATAGGTATTTGGTGTTAAATACCAATTAAAATTGTTTTAACTTTTATTGATTACTTAATAGATTTTCCTATATTGTAAAATTTTCAAATTATTTGTTGTATCTTTCAAGTTTGTAAAATAACGAAAAATGTTTTTGAAAAATGAAAAAAAAAATGAAAAATGTTTATTGGTCTCAAAATAGTTACATAGTTTTTATGTTATGTTTATATTTTTATTACAAAATATTTACTCTAACTAGTAGTTTTAATATATTCCTCCTAATATTATAAAAGGGAAAATGAGTTTTATTGTTTCTTTTTGGTATGGAGATAGGTGGGAGCCTGGAGTAGGATATTTTAATCTCAAAATCATGTTCCGCCAGCGGAGCCGCTTAAGGCCTATGCAGACCGGGACGGCATGGCAAGGGATTTTAATTTTTGCTAATGGAAATTCTACCGTACTGTTACAGAAATACGACTTAAATTGCTATGCTTTAAAATGATGCCGCGGCATTGAAAGGGATTTTATCGCACGGCATTTTTCATTTTAAAGCATAGCAATTGAATGTCAATTATTAAAAATTAAAATCCCTTGTCATGCCGTCCCGGTCTGCGTAGGCCTTTATAGTCATTTTGGAACCGATTAAGTAATTCAAACTAGAAAATTGTGTCAGCTCTTTAAGTTCTTTTTACACTGTTCCATAAATGTCGCCAAATCATTCCGTGAATATAAGACAAAACATATAACTTACTGTTTAAAAAAAGTCGTAAGTATTCAATACATACATACATACATAAACTCACGCCTTATTCCGTCCGGGGTAGGCAGAGACGACAGAACGCCACTTGTAGTAAGTATTCAAGTTTATTGAAATTGTTAATATTTTGTTAAAAATATTAATTTGCTCACAATTAAGACATTTTTGATGTATAAGTAGGTATATAATTCTTGACACGAATCGACTTTTCAGTCACGGGCATTACTTGCACGTGTCCCGGGACTCTCTCAACTCTTTATGGGCCTTCACCTGTCGTTGGCCCGGATGGGCAGGTGCTTCCCACGCGAAGCCGTGGCCCGCCTCAGTTGCGTACTGCCCATTCAGCACCGCAACCTGCTGAACCGCTTTAACATGAGCTGTCTGGGTTTCAGCCCAGTGAAAAAGCTCCCTTCGAGGGGTGTCACTTAGTTTTACGTGTTACGGGTACTCAGCCCACCACCACGACAAGGTGGGAACCTCGGTTGATGTGAATATAGTTTGGTTAGCTGGAGCCATAAACACGCATAATCTACCCTTCGTCTTGAAAGTTTTATTTTCTTCCTATTCTTAAATATATATATTTTTATTGCAAAAGATAACCACCATAAAGGCTGGGTAATTTAAAGATACTATTCCAATTAGTATTAATAGAACTATTAAAGAGAGAAATCCGCTCTGTGGATGATATTTATTTACCGAACTTCAGTACAGATATGTCTACACAGCGGTTTCTTTCTGACCCACAGTTAAATGTTGCATGCAGATCAATTGACTTATTCCCATTGAAAAAACGTGTAGGTATGAGGTTCGATGGGACAATGAAATCTGCCAAGTGATCAACAATAATCTGTTAACTATCAAGCGGCAAAACTGGATTTGACGGGTTATATCAAAAACACCTCATTAAAACTCTTTAAAACTGTTACAATAATATTTCTTAAAAAAAACAATCCCAGTATTTAAAAAGAATCACTTTACTTTTTGGGCAAATTATTTACATTAACGGTCAAGGAACTATTCTTAAAGTTAAAATGCATCATTGTAAATTAACCATACAATTTTGTAAGCATTTTCACGTAAATGTGCTTCATTTTATTAATATTAATACATTTGTAGTTCAGCAATAACAAAACGTAAATAGTATCGCGTGTTGGCCACATCGTGCACTGGCGCTGCTATCTACGTAGTAAGAGAGGAAACAACAAAAATATATCGCACACTCTCGCACGATTCGCAGCGTTCAACTTCTAATAGTTCAAAGTCCAACCAGTCTAGGTTGATAAGTCCGTGACTGTACGCCAAAACATGGAACATTCACACGGAACATTTCATAGAAAGTATTTGTTTAATTTTCTCTCCGCTTGCGTGCCAAAAGCGACGATCGTCCCTTTTTGTATTTTTCCAGTAGTGTGCCCAAAGGGACGATCGTCCCCTTTAGACATGTTCTTTTTAAGTCGGGTTTTATAAGCTTTGTTTCTTTCCAACTCGTGCTTTTGCTCATTTTTTGTCCCTTCTATTTCAAACTAGACATATTACCCTATACAATTAAAATGACCCCGTGCCAACATAAGAACAAAAAGTATTAAAAATAAATTCACAAATGTCAGTCTATGTTCGAGTGGCTTACGCGCGAAAACGCTCCCAAGATTTTGTGATAAATTGTTTTTAATTTAGTTTAGTTTGCGTTTTAAAGTGTGTTAGTGACTTTGTGGGGAATTTGTGTGCGAGTATATTGTATTAGGTGTCTTGTAGAAGCAGTTGGTAAGTTTTTACAAGTTTAAAATATACCCATGCAAAGTATTTTTTTCCAATGACTTATGTTTACATTTAGCTGTACAAACATTGACTTAACAGATGTATTCACTTTTGACACAATAAAATAGCCCTATTCATAAGCTTAAACAAAAACAGCACTTGAAATTAAACTCCTTACAATAAAGCTCATAAATAAAACTTTTATCGGACGGGGCGCCGACCCTCATGCGGTAACGTCATCGCTTGGCACTCAACGGGTTTTTTTCCAAACGGGTGGCACACAAGCGGTTAAACTATTATATTTTTTATGACGATTTGTGTTTCACAAACTGATCCGGGATTGTGTTCGTGTAATAGAGTATCAAAGTCAAGAAATTTTTAAGCCATAGTTTAAGATTTCTTAATACTTCAATCTGCGCTATAGGAGGATTGAGTGTTTTACAAATACCTTTATAAAATCGAAATAAACAGTCAAAAACATTTGAATAATTGGGAATATATTTCACTAATTCTGCACAATAATTTTACAACAATATTGTACGTATATTTCTGAGAACCAAGGTGCAGGAATTTTTTCTGGTCGCCGGATTGAGTGTTCTAATTATTTGACCGTAACTTTTTTTCTATGCTTTTCACAATTTTTTTATCTACGCCGTTGTCTTTTCACAATATTTTCCTAAATTATTCTTAAATTTCGCCATGTTTGGACTAACTTTTTAAAAAGAACACTCACGCCACACGCACATCAACTGATGCGGGTGTAGCCCTGATAGAAAACATATTTGAAGCATGGGAGGAGTCGCATGATGCGTACGGCGTATTCTGTGACTTATCCAAGGCGTTACCACTACGGTGTAAGGGATGTGGCACTCAATTTAATTTCATCCTACCTTAGTGGCCGGGTGCATAGTGTAGATATAAATGGAATACGTTCCCCTAGATCAATTGTAGACATAGGGGTACTCCAGGGATCCATATTAGGGCCTTTTTTATTTTTGGTTTACATACATGACTTACCATATATGGTAAGGGACAATCATGGTATAGTATTGTTTGTAGATGACACATCCTTAATATTTAAGGTTACGAGACAGCAATCTAATATTGACGATGTGAACAATGCTCTTGATAGAATAGTCAATTGGTTTAGTACAAACAATTTGCTACTTAGGTAATAGATTAAAAACCAAGTTAGTTAGATTTACACTTCCCAATGTAAGGCAGGCTAAAACTATAGTTAAAGTAAACAATGAGGAAATTGAATTAGTAGATAAGACAGTATTTCTGGGCATAACTTTAAACGCTAAGCTTCAATGGGGCCCACATGTGGAAGCTCTGTCCAACAAACTTAGTTCTGCCGCCTACGCGGTTAAGAAAATTCGCGCATGTACGGACGTTGAGACTGCCCGCCTAGTCTACTTCAGCTATTTTCACAGTATAATGTCTTATGGCATACTATTGTGGGGATGTGCTGCTGATATTGAGACCATCTTTATATTGCAGAAAAGAGCTGTCAGAGCTATTTACAAAATGGGACCCAGAGAATCACTTAGGGAGAAATTTAAAGAAATAGGTATTTTAACTGTCTATGCACAATATATTTACGAAAATCTGCTTTATGTTCATAAAAATCGTGATAAATTTTATAAAAATAGCGATTTTCATAATCTTAATTTGAGAAATAAAGATGACTTAGCTGTGCCCAGCAGCAGACTCACAAAATTAGGTAGGTCGTTCTGTAGCACGTGTGTACGCTTTTATAATAAACTACCAAAAGATGTTTGTAACATGTCCATTAATAAGTTCAAGAATTATATCAAGCCTAAATTGTGCAAAAAAGCTTACTATGATACATCTACTTACCTTAAAGATAAGAACCCATGGATATGATGATGCTCCTAGTCGTAAGATTACAATATAAGTTTTAGTTTCACAAGAAACAAAGATAAAGGAGTAATATACTACACTCTTAAAATAATGTACCTTTGCAGGATGGTCTGCCTATACTGGGTCAGAGCGTAAGGATCTCGAGGTTCTTGAAGTATAATAAAACTCTCGATTGCTTGAAGTAGAATGCGTGTGGTTTAATAAAAATCGTCGCCTTATATACAAAAGTGTTCATACATGTAAAACCAATAAAATACAAGAAAAATAAATATTAATAAAAAATGTATAACCAATCACAGCTCAGATTGTAATCACGCCATGTGATGGAAGCGACACGAAGCGGCGATGGCGCGAAATGTCGAGGCGCCGCCGAGCTCCGTCCTGCCGGCCGGCCTGGCCTCGCTGCGTAGGTTATAAATACGACCCGTCGCTCGTACTCGTTCCTTCACTCGGGCGCGGCGTTGAAGAGGGACGGACGTCGAATATTACTGCGTATGGTTCGGCGCGGGCGGCGTGCGTGAAGATTATTATCAACTTGAAGTCTTGAATTACTTAATGTTGAAGAACATTCCTGGCTTGCTGCGTGTGTTTGGCGACGACGTGCGTGAAGATAAATATTATCTCGAATAAAGAAAAACGTTGTTCCTTGTACAGAAGTCTTACACGATGGTTCTTATTAGAACTGATTCATATTTCTATGAAATAATAATCAATAGTCATTTACAAACAGTTCTTTTCAGAACTACTTCACTTTTCTACAAGTGATTAAAAAGTCATTATCAAAACAGCTCTTATCAGAGCTACTTACTGTTTCTATTGACTTAATCTGTATTAAAGTCATATTTAAAACAGCTCTTATCAGAGCTAATAACTATTTCTATGGATTAATTCTGTAGCAGCCACGGCAGCTACATACCTTTATGAATTAAGACTCGCGGAAAATTACTTTGGTCGATGTTAAATGAAGGCGTCACTCTGCCATTTTTATCTTTTTTCATCTTATTTCTTTTTTGTTGATATTATTGTCAGGACTCGTCATGCTCACTAAAATGTCATTGCTTGTGGTGGCGTGGGGGCCAGGTCAATCCCTTCCCTACAATATGGCGAGGGGGTTGATGGCTGACCTCTGCGTTATACTCGTGAACGGGTGCTACTTGGGGTGACTGGTCGACCTTGACATTAATCAATTTACATTTTGGTTCACTTCTAATAATTTATCTAAAGGGTTATTTGGCTGAGCGACGTCTTTATTACTGAATTGTTTATGGATGTGATTTGGTGCTCCCACTTTTATGTACTACCTGCATGACGCTACCTTTATCAATTTTATAATAAAATCCTTCGTTGTATGGTTATGTATGGTATACAATGGTTGCAGCGCCTAATTACAGTTATCTACAATGTAAAAAAATATGACGTCAAGAAAATGCAGCAGTAGAGTTTGTTGCGCCGCTTCTTCTCTACTAGCGCTTTGAAGGCGGTGGTAAAGTTTGCTAAACTTTTAAATGTATTTAAACTTAGATTAAGTAGTTTAAAGGACGTCAAGAAATATATAATGAGAATTGTATTTATCTTGATTAAAGCGATTTTGACTTTGATATTTAAATAATAAAAGTATAAGTGTATTTTTGCTAAACAACCGGGTTCGATTCCCCAGCTGGGTACAGTATCTTTTTCAAATGTATATGCAGTTTTTCTTTTTATCAAAATCGGTGACATGGTTCCTAAGAACAAATCATCGTATGACTAATAGTTTAAGACTTTCCCATACTGACCCATTTGAATGAGCCACCCTGTATATATATATAGATTTCCGCGCCACCTCTGAGGTAGCGTACACGGCGCTTTTTTTTAACGTGGTTTCCCCAGTAGGAATACTCCACAATATATTTTAATCGAGGGAATGTAATGGGACACTATATTATTGATGATTTTTTTTTAAATTTAAAAATGAAAATTTTAACAGCAATAAAATTACATTATCAGTCAACATCAAATTCTTCATAGTCTCACTCTTGTTTCTCCTTCATCACTGTCTTCTTCCTTTTCTTGCTCGTTTTGTGTAGACTGCTCCAAGATAAGAGATATATCAGTTATATCCTCATCAATTTCGAAACAATCTTCATCTGTTGTATTTGATTCAATGTTGGTGCAAGATTGGCCTTGACAATTGGTACATACCGATGAACAATACAATCCAACTTTTCTGCACCCGCAATTGTTTGTGCAGCCTTTTTTGCAATTACAAAAAATTGTATTGAGTAATTTTTCTGGAGCTGGTGGCAGTAAAGTTGGATTGGCTCCAAACTATTATTCATCAAGCCCTCAGCCCCAATCTTCAGGATTTAGATCATTGCCTAGTCCTAGCCACACTTGCACTTGGTAGAACACACGAAACAAGTATTAATTAGCAGAAGCAGATGTTGGAGGGAGACAAGATAACTGCACTCTCGACGGACGGACGGACGATGACTCACTCAGAATTGTATATTTTTTACGTACTTGTATACATGGGGCAAATAAAACTATGTTCTAATATTTTGTGTTCAAATGGTTAACCCGTTGATGCATACTGGCCACGTATGAGTGTATATTCGTATTTAAAATAGCCATAACTCGAGAACAGTGCACCGTAGAAGAAAAAGTGTTGAAAATTTTTTTGTAGACAATTTTACGATCTACAAACTTTGTCTAAACCATTTTTCGATAGCTCTCGTTGTTTGAGAGATATACGCAAAAAACGAAAATTTGTGACCTTTGACCTCGAATAAAAAACCACAAGCGGGATCGATGGGGACTTTTGACATATCATTTAATTTTGTAATGACGTATTCAAGGCCTGCACAAAAATCCAGCTTGTTGGGAATTAATGCAAACTGGAATGTCTATTTTGACTGGACTAATTATAATTAAGTAGAAAGAATGGCTGATTTAATATTGTAAAACCACCGTCTTGGCGTGGTTAATTGTTAATAAAAATATCATCATCAATTTATTGTGCGACATGCACAATAAATTGATAATTTAAATAAATAAAAATAAATAAAATAGTTAATATTATCAATTTGTTATATCTAAAGAATAAGTTTAAAATAAATGAAATTCAATTCAAAAATTTTTTTATAGTCTATTTATAATCCGTTATTAATTCTTATTTTAATTTTTAATAAGAACTTCATTTAAGTCTTAAACCATACCTGCATTTACAGTCATAATGTTAGTTTTAAGTTTTATCAATTCGAATAAAATAAGCAAATAACACAAGGTAGCTGCTATATACCAATGAGGAGTTCCCTCGACTCTCTGTCGTCTCCATGATCAAATCGCGTTGGTGTAAAGTTTTCATCAAAACGATTAAAATAAGCCCAAACACAAGGTAGCTGCTATATACCGTTGAGGAGATCCCTCGACCCTCAGTCTTTTTCATCATCAGATCATGTTTGTGTTAAGTTTTCATCAATACGAATATAATAAGCCCAAACACTAGGTAGCTGCTATACAGGGTGGCTCATTCAAAAGGGTCAATATGGGAAAGTCTTAAACTATAAGTCATACGAAGATTTGTTCTTAGGAACCATGTCACCGATTTTGATAAAAAGAAAAACTGCATTCATACATTTGAAAAAGATACTGTACCCAGCTGGGGAATCGAACCCGGTTGTTTTGCAAAAATAAACTTATACTTTTTCTATTTAAATATCGATTCTGTAGGTCTTAAGCAGTAAATATCTCTATGAAACATTATGTCTTAAATGAATAAAATGCATTTTTCACATTCTTAAATGTATTATAGTAGGTATTCGAAGTGGCCACCGTTTTGTTCAATACAATATTTAACACGTTTAGGTAACGATCTTCTTATTGCATTTTGTATCTTCATGCAGCCAGTCATACTGAAACGTTCCATTTTCAAATGAGGCTTAACTTAACACGTCTCTGTACCTATCTACAATATCTACATACTTTATGTGGGCTTTTTAATTGATTGTTAGTGTTTGATTAATAGAAGTAAGTAGTTGCATGATAATAATATTACTGTAGATAACAAAACTTCCTTAAAAGTTTAATGCCATGCCACATGATTATGTAACACGGTGTATGTAACTAGTAGAGTGGTACAAACAACCGTAGGGACAATTTTACATGCCTGAACTTGTTGAATATTGTAATGGTGGTCACTTCGAACACCTACTATATTAAATTAAACTATGTGAAAACAATGCATTTTATTCATTTAAGACATAATGTTTCATAGAGATATTTACTGCTTAAGACCTACAGAATCGATATTTAAATAGAAAAAGTATAAGTTTATTTTTGCAAAACAACTGGGTTCGATTCCCCAGCTGGGTACAGTATCTTTTTGAAATGTATGAATACAGTTTTTCTTTTTATCAAAATCGGTGACATGGTTCCTAAGAACAAATCTTCGTATTACTTATAGTTTAAGACTTTCCCATACTGACCCTTTTGAATGAGCCACCCTGTATACCGTTGAGGAGTTCCCTCGACCCTCAGTCTTCTTCGTCATCAGATCATCTTTTTGTAAAGTTTTCATCAATATGAATAAAATAAGCCCAAACAGACTGAGGGTCGAGGGAACTCGTCAACAGTATATAGCAGCTACCTAGAGCTGCTATATACTGTTGAGGAGTTCCCTCGACCCTCAGTCTTCTTCATCATCAGATCATGTTTGTGTAAAGTTTTGTAAATTTTTCATAATACAATTAAAATAAGCCTAAACACAAGGTAGCTGTTATATTACCGTTGAGGTGTTTCCTCGACTCTCTGTGGTCTCCAGCATCAGACCAGTTATAACTCTTGATTATTTGATAGGGATGCACGTGTATGACAAGATTTTACACAATGCGTCTTTACAATTTTCAAGAGATGCGTTCGATTTCTCTGGGATTCCGTAATCCAGATTCAGATCTGTTTGCAATGGGTGCAAATGGGAAGTATACAAATTCGAACAAAAAAAAATTTTACAAATCGGTCGCCGTTTTCGAGAAATCAGGTAACAAATACAAAAAAAAAATTAAAAAGAAATACAATACCGAATTGAGAACCTTCTCCTTTTTTTGAAGTCGGTTAAAAGATGATGCATTATTTACAATTACTGCCTCAATAGCGCGGCGATCGTGTTACGGTTGGCATGCACACAGTCGCGGATTCGGTTCCCACTGAAGATAACTATATTGCTGTGTTCCACAAACTGTTATCCTGAGTTTAAATTAATAAATAAATATTCATCACACATTCGCACAACGCCATTTAGCCCCAAACTAAGCAGAGCTTGTACTATGGGTACTAGACAACTGATAAACATACATAAATACTTTTTTTTTGTAAATACATACATAATATTATATAAACATAAAAAACACCCAGACCAATGCAAACAATCATGTTCATCACACAAATATTTGCATTGAACGGGAATCGAACCCAAGACCTCTGCGTAGCTGTCATGTTATATAACCACTACGCCACAGAGGTCGTCAGTTTGAAGTCTCGCGGAACAGGGCTCCTAGTGCGGGACTTATCACCAGGAGACGATCTTTAAGTAATTGACGTACTGAGACCTAATCAGTCTCTTCCTAGGTCAGGTAACCGAGAGGTAGAGTTCACGCTACCTTACTAACTTCGTTAGACTAAAATTAGTTTCAGAAACGAACGCGCATCTACAGAAACTAAATGCCGGGGAGCGGGTGTTTGCTACCCGCTCCCCGGCATTTAGTTCCAAAACTGCCAAAACTTTGCAGCCATTTGCAACAACTTTAAGCCGGTTAACAGCTATCATAACAGCCCATTAATGTCCCACTGCAGGGACGGGCCTCCTCCCGTGACGGAGGGATACTTGGCCTACTAATACCACGCTGGCCAAACGGATTGGTATAGGGTTTAATTTCAAGTTTTCCTTCTTTTTATTTCGTAAAGATAATATTCACGGATAGTCCCTTAGTCGGTTTTTACGACACCCATGGGATGAGATGGGGTGGTGACATATTGTATTCTTGTTAACAGCTATGATCATTGCCAAAAGGCATAGCGAATTCGAGATATTTAGGTCTAAGCCAACAGTGTCAAAGAAATTATTTACTACAGATTATTTTGGTTCCAGTCCCAAAGAAGCAACAAATTAAATTCACAATTTATTTTGAACTTTTTTTTTTCTGTCATGCAATGGTCTTGCAATGGTTTTATGTTTAGTTTATATTTGCGATTACCTGTTAATAGCTGTGTATAAATATATTTATGTATTAACCGATTGTAAATTACGCTGTTGGTGTTCCGAAGAAAAAAAAATAAAAAAATGATTCTCTCCATCTCAGTTGCGGGAAGTGTCTTTAAAAAAAAAGCAAATTGTACTAACTTGTCCGCAGCTATACCACAATGAGAAAGCACTATGATGATGTCAACGCCCTTTTTCGTCAAAGCTTCAGCCTCTCGTCTCGTCGCCTCTTTGGGGTCAGTGAACTTAACTTTACCGGTTGTGGACAAGGCCTAAAATGTTAAAAAATTATAAGTTAGTTTAATCATGGTTCCAGCCACAGATATCTGAACAAAGGAGATGTGCCCTGAATGTCCGAGAAAAAAAAAAGTCATTTTGTAGGGAAACCTAATGTCGCCAGTTTTATTCACACACACTAGTGCTCTCAGTTATATCTAGATTATCAACGAACGCAAAACTCTGCCCCGTTTTTTCACATGTAATATCTCCCTTACAATACATGTCACAGAAAACCAATCAGCGATATTACTTTTAAACAAGGAAAACACTACTAACAATAGATGTTTATAATAAATTACCAAATGTTTTTAAGGAATTGCCAATTAATTTATTTAAAAGTAAAGTAACACTGTGGTTGACTGACAAATGTTTTTATTCCTTAAATGAATTTATGACATTCAAGGAAAACAATGTAATTAATTAATGTAAGATATTTTTATTTTATTTATTTTTTAGAAATTATGACATATAAGAATAACAATGTAATTATTTAAGTTATAATAATATATACATCTAATTGATACAATATTCAAACAATAATGGCATTATGCGTATAAGCTTGAGTGTGGTGTCAGGCAAGGTGGGTCAACCTCACCAACTTTATTTAATTTGTATGTAAATGACCTTATTGGCGAGCTCAGCAATAGCCATGTCGGTTGTCACATTGATAACACATGTTGTAATAACTTTAGCTATGCCGACGACGTGGTTTTGCTTGCTGCGTCAATGGGAGGCTTGAGAAAGCTGGTTCAGATCTGTGAGGATTATGTGCGTGCGCATGGCTTATTGTTCAATGCCATCAAGACTCAATACATGGTCTTTCCAGCCACCACCCAGTGCTCTCTTTATAGTCCACCTTTATGGCTTAACGGGATAAGCATAGAGAGAGTATATAAATTTAAATACTTGGGACATTGGATTACGGACGACTTGAAGGACCTTGTGGATATTGAGCGCGAACGAAGAGCGTTATCTAAGAGAGCTAACATGATAGCCCGACGGTTTTCACGATGTTCAATAACAGTAAAAATTGCACTTTTTAAAACTTACTGCACATCATTATATACGAGCAGTCTGTGGGTCGATTACACGTGTGCTAGCTATAATGCTCTCCGGGTGCAATATAATAACGCGTTCAGAGCGATAGTGGGCCTGCCTCGTTACTGTAGCGCCTCGGGTATGTTTGCGGATGCGCGCACCGACTGTTTCCACACCACCATGCGCAAGCGGTGCGCGTCCTTGGTGCGCAGGGTGCGGGCCAGCTCCAATACCGTTCTGGCAATGATCGCAAACAGACTGGACTGTCCCTATGTTACACACTGCATTAACAGACACTTTAGACCTTAAATACTTTTTATTACTAATACCTAAATCTAATTCTTAATACCTAATATTCGGATAACAAATAACAATATTTCAATTTCATTCAATAATTTAGTTTGCCGTGATCCATAATTAATTATAATAAGTTCATTAGTAGATATATAATAATTTATAATGTTGCAATTTAATTTATTTTTATAACTTGGTTTGACATATTATATTTTTATTGAAATGATTTTAAATGAAATTAATTAATAATGTTTCTATTTTCTATTTTATTTAATTTAATAATTTAATGTCTATAATTCTTCTTCTGTGTGTATGCAATGGTTGTGTTTTGTGTGTATGCTTCTTCTGTGTATTAATTTAATGTATGGGTATAATTTGCCTGAAATAAAGATATTTTTTTTTTTTTTTTTTTTTTTTTTTTTATTTATTATTCTTCGGCCGTTCAGAGAATGCGTTCCTGACACGTCGCGATTGAACTGACGCAGTAACTTTGTAATGGCGTTGCAGTTACGATAAAAATATTTTTGCTGGTTGTTTATCGTTTTAACTATTGATGAGCATTAAAACAACATTATTATATCAATAATTAATGAATGTTACAATGTTGTGTCAAACTGAGTGTCAAATAACTTGGTAAACAATATTTTTCTAAATCTACACTGCGCTATTACAAGGTTATGTCAGCGCTTTATATTTGTAGTGCTGTGCCAACAATAACAGTGAATAATAGTATCGTAATCTGTTCTTATCGATACAGTTATACTTTATAAAATAATACGTTTTGTTTTTCTTTTCAAGAATTTGAAAATAATGGACTTTAGAATAACTTTTATTAAATATAAAAATAAAAGTACATTAAATACAAAGTAGCATTTTTATATTTAGGTTGAAAATGGTAACCCCAAATGGCGTTATGGGCCGCCATTTTGTGACGCTGAAACAGTCGTCTGTTGTCGTTTCGTGCGCATAGACCACGTTCTTCAAGTGTTTGCGATCTGTTGTTATTTGACTTTGATTGTGTCTTATATTGCGTTCTTTTTACTTTTGGTGCATAATAATGCCTAAACGTGGACAAACATTGAAAACTGGAGCCCGTGAGTTAATTATCAAGCTGCAAGATTACTTTGAGCGGGAGCGGCAAAATGGCGGACCCCTGGTTCCTGTCGAAAAAGTACAAGAACGCGTCTCTCAGGCGCTTGGAGTTAGCAAACGAACGATTACAAATATTAATAAAGAAAAGTTCGGCTCTACTGGCATGGAAGATAATATTTTACGTACTCCGAAGAAGAAACGTAGAACTAAACCCGTGACAGATATTGATACCTTTGACGCCGATGCAATCAGAAATCATATATATGGTTACTATTCCAGAAATGAATATCTCAACAGGATGAAGCTTTTGGCGTCGTTAAGAGAAGCTGGACTGTTTAGCGGGGGTAAAACTGCTTTAACGAAAATCTTAAAAGATATTGGTTTTTCGTATAAAAAAACAGACAAAAGAAAAATTTTATTAGAACGATACGACATCATTTTGAAACGGATAAGTTTTTTGAGAGAAGCAAAAAAAATTGATAACTGGGATAATGTCGTGTTCATTGACGAGACATGGCTAAACGCCAATCACACGGTTTCCCGTTCTTGGACGGATGATACACAAGCGTCGACGTCGAAAGTACCAATGGGTAAGGGGGCTCGTCTGATAATATGCCACGCAGGTACTGCAAAATACGGCTTTGTGGAGAACGCTTTACTGGCATTTCAATCAAAAACCACAAATGACTACCACGAGGAAATGAATGCCAGTACATTTAAAGAGTGGTTCCAGAACGTGCTTTTGCCCAGCCTACCAGAGCCTTCTGTAATATTGATGGATAATGCCTCCTATCACTCGTTTCAAATACAGAAACCACCTACCCAAGCTAATAAAAAAGAAGAAATGGTTGCTTGGTTACAAGCAAAAGGCATTGACGCAAATATGCAGATGCTAAAAGCAGAGCTAATTAAGTTAGTGAAAGAAAATAAAGCGGCAAATGTGCGATACGAAATCGATGAAATGGCTTTGGAGTACGGTCATCGCGTTCTAAGAATTCCACCGTATCATTGCCAATATAACGCGATTGAGCTAATCTGGGCTCAAATAAAAGGTTACGCCGCCCGCCACAATATTCCCCGCCATTCAGCACGAAAAAGATGATGACCCTATTAAAAGAAGCCTGCGGGAAAGTCACAAGAGATGACTGGGCAAAGGTTGTCGAAAAGACTAAAAACCTGATTATGGAACATTTTGACCGAGATATCAGGATTGATTCTGTAATTGATAATAATATAATTATACATGTAGGCGAAGATGATGATGAAGACACCACCTCCTCAAGCGAATCGGAGTCTGATTAATATTCTGTACGCACATTTAGTTCAATGTACTTTATTCCATAGAAATACAGATTGTAACTTTGTAAAAAATAATAAATAAAACAATTTTATTATATTAATATTCCCTTTTATTGTTTCCACGTAAAGAACTAAAATATAAATTTTAAATGATTCCGCCAATTTAAAACGGTCTAAATCTAATCATAAAAATAACGCGGCGGTTCATTTTGGAGTAACGGTAACGAACTCGGTATAATGTTGTGTCCATCACTAGTCGTGACTAACTGATAAGTGTCAGGAACGCATTCTCTGAACGGCCGTAGAATATATCTGTGGCATTTGGTATACATATGATAACTCCAAAATCAGCTGTTTTTAGTTAAGTATACAAGTGGACTTTATTTTTTCTATATTTTCGTTTGATCCAATCGAAATAAGTCCACTACTCTAAGAAGTCCATATTATTTTGATCAAATAATGATAACTTTAAAAAAAATATAAATATATTTGATAATTTTCTGTTATTTCAACATATCATCTTTTTGTTAGAGCAAATATATGGATGTTTCACGATCCATTTCAGATAAGTGTATATATCATTTTTAGATCAAACATTTTATATTAAACACCTTGACAAAAATTGATAAGTCCCATTTATATAATGAGTGATAGTGAGGAGAATTATGATGAATAATATTTGTTTCTTTAAAAACTAATTACAGTGTAAGATTAATTGCCAAAACATGATCTCAACTTATAATATCTATGGATAAACATGATAAGTTTAATTATTATTTTTTAACTTTTTTTGTCATTTGGTACAAAGTTGTTAAGTGCCACTAATTAACAAATAAAAAAACTTATTGATTTGATTTTTATGTTAGTGAAAATCTGATTCTAATAAAAACAATAATTTCATTGATTTGTTTTATTATTTCATTATTCCGATTTAAGAAAATAACTTAATGCTTAAAATGCTTGTACTGTAAACTCGTTGTTCAAGAGTTATCATATATATACCAAATGCCACAGATATGTATTAACATTTTACAATCTGACACTTTACCATATTGACATTTTAACATTTTACACATACATTAACAAATATGATATAATAAGTACATGTTGTTATTAATTTCAATAAAATAATTAAATGATATAATTTGTTAAATAACATCTAGAATAGTTATAAATATTGTACTATGTTTTTAATTTTCTTTATTTTATTTACTATGTTTACGCACCATTGTTATGGTAGAATGTGTTGGACTCTATTACTTCACCAGCTATATGTACCGCATTTCTTGTGAATAAAATGATCTATATCTTTATCTTTATCTACAAAAAAATTAAGATAGAAGAACTAAGTACACTCTACTATTACTTCATTCAAACAATTTACATATAGGTACGCTAGGCGTTGATCTTATCGATAATTATAAAAAAATATCGATATACATTTACTTATGGCTCTCGGTGTAAAAATGTTTTAATTGTATATTAATTTAAAAACTCTTAAACCCTTCGATATCTCATAATTGCGTTTTTGCTGAGTGGTTCCTTTTCGTATAACTGGTAACTGTTAACAGTAGTATCGATATAACCTACTGTTCAATAAATCTTAAGAGGTACCGTTTGACGTTTCATATTTTTCAAACTGAAACAACTTTGTTCATGCGTACATTATTCAGTTTCGATAACCGTTTTCGTAAAACCATGAATTTAGAAAGATTTTATTATTGTATCTGAAAATGTAGAATTCTTAATATCTAAATTTAATTGATAACTTTCAAACAATGCAAAAAATAACACATATTTACACAGTGTCGGCGCACCTAGCCGGCACTCGCGGACGAGCGAGGGGATTGTGGCGGAGGCTGGGGGCCCGGCTGCGCCAGCGCACGTCACTCTGCTTCTTGACGGCGTGATATGCGCCTGTGCGGGGCCTTCACGCAGCGAGCCCACCCGCGATAGTCGTGTCGACGTTGGTGGGCCTTAGACGGGCTCGAATACAGACATAAATTTATTCGCATTGCCACGTTAAAGTCAAGAAGATAAAGACCATATTGGTCCTATCGCCGTAATATTAGTGCCAGTCGCGTCGTAACTAATATTTAAAACGCAAAGTCATCGTCACATAAGGCGATCGCCATTTTGGAGGTCAAAGAAGTCGTTCCCGTGCCAGCGTGTGCCTGCAAGAACAAGAACTAGAAGTCATTCCAGGGAGTATAAGTATCGATCTTAGTAAGTTGTTTCCAATTAGGCAATTCCCAAATTTATTTTTTGCCAAAAATCGTTTCTTCCTTTTCTTGAGCAAGTACCTACTTACATATTTTCTTTTATTATTTAGTGTTTGTTCATTCATTAATAATAAATATCTAACTTATAATATACAGCTGATTTACCGTTAGTTACCTACTACTCGAGACTCGGAGTTAATCCTTTTGTATACGTTACTACGAACAGCTGTGCATTTTGCTATACCTAATAAGATACCTTACATGCCTAATACTTACGACGGTTATTCATAATTTTATTGTCTTTTAAAATTCATTGTTCATTTCTATTGTTAGTTTTTTTTCAATTTCTTTTGCCAACCAATATATTTAAGTACCTACAACTTAATTATAATGTCGGACTCTTTAAAAACATTATTAAAAAAGCGTAGTTCGATAAAAGCAAAGATTACTATTTATAATAATTATTTAAATTTAATTAAAAGTTCCAAATTATCCGAATTGCAACGTTTAGACCTGCAGGAGCGTTTTAATAAATTTGAAGCCTTACATTGTGACTTTGATGAATTACAGACACACATCGAATTGCTTACCGACGATGACGAGACTGAATTAGATGAGCGTGAGGATTTCGACCGCCAGTTCTTTTCTCTAGTGGCACTCACGCGCAGCCTGCTCGGCTCTTCGAGTACTGGTGGTGGGTCTGGTACGGGCGTGACACATGCTAACTCAGGTGCACATATTTCTAATTCGTTCGTTCGCTTGCCAAAAATAGATCTGCCTCATTTTGACGGAAACTACCAATGCTGGCTTGAGTTTAGAGGCACGTTTGAGTCGTTAATTCATGACAATTCAAGAATAAATAATATAGGTAGACAAGTTTCACTACCTGCTTCAGTAAAAGGTGCCGCAGCCTTATTAATCAAAAACATCGATTTTAAGGGCGATCATTACAAGGTCGCATGGAAAATGCTATGCGAGCGGTACAACAACAGCCGTCTTCTTGTGAACAATCATTTACAGGCTTTATTTAATGTCGAGTCAATAGTGAAAAATATTCTTATCCTATTACATACTCTATCAGCGGAAACTTGTAAATGACCTTCATAAATCTATAAGTTACGTTTATTGTATATGCTAGTTGTAAGTATCCCAAATAAATGAAAAATAAAATGAAAAATAAAATAAAATAAAGAATCCAGTGTCGCGATTAGAAATCTTGTTGACGTCACAAATAAAGACATACGTGCGTTAAGAATTTTAAATAATTTTAAATAAATAAAAAATTAGCCTACGCAGTATTGGGACACAATAATTATTTTTATAATAGAAAAGAAATTAGATTTAACTTCTATTCGGGATTGGGAGGAATATAGGAATAGTAATATTACAGGTGATCCTAATTTATCACAATTTTGTTCAGTCAGCACAAGTCTGATTGGTTGGAGTCTGTGGAGTCTAACATAAGTTCTTCACTGTCGCTATTGTCGCTTTAAACAATAGTCACATAAATACAAAACAACAAAATTATAATTCTAAAACTACTCAATCTAAGAAAAATGTACATTCAGATATAATAAACACAAATAAATTAACTAATAAAAATTCTATTAAATGTCCACTTTGCTCCCAAGTACATACTTTGTACAAATGTAAAACCTTTAGAAGCTTAACTGTTGAAAGTCGCTTAGAAAAGGCAAAAGAGTTTAATGTTTGCCTCAATTGCTTCCGCTTTAACATTCTGCTAAGTACTGTAAATTTCCACATTGCAAATATTGCAAAACAAAGCACAATACTCTTTTGCACTTAGAGCTTAGCTAAACCAAGCCACTAGCTAATCCATTGCTAATCTACAAATGGTTCATTTTCTATTGCTTCGCCATCTACTTCAGGCGTTGTGCTTTCAGCTAATTCTATGCAGCTTGCTACTTCTTCCCATGTATTCCTGTCCACAGCTTTGGCGAACGTAACCAGTACTACGGGTAAGAAGTACACGGCGCGCTTACTGCTTGACAACGGCAGTACAGCGAACTTTATAACGCTAAGCTTGGCAGAAAAGCTAGGTTTGTCACGATACGGTACGAGCACCAAGGCAACGGGTATAAACAATCATACTCGTATATCTACTAGTACACAATTTTGTTGCCTTACAATAGATTCTTTATGCAGTGTCTTCACTTTAGATATTGAGTGCCATGTTTTGCCTGAGATCACAAAGTTATTACCGTCATCGTTTAATAATGTACCTACTCCGTCAGGTCTTACATTAGCGGACCCGAACTTTAACGTTCCGTCGGTCATAGATATTCTTGTAGGTGTTGATGTATTCTGGAGTGTCATAGGCAGCAATACTATAGCATTAGGCAAAAATTTACCTAAGTTATGTGAAACAAAATTCGGATGGCTTGTATCTGGTAGCATTTCACATAAGCATTTGTCTAATATATCGACACATTTCTGTCATCATTCCAACGTCACTCCCGACTTAACTCAATTCTGGGAGCTTGACAATGTCTTACCTAAACATTCTCTTTCTCTTGAAGAAAGAATGTGTGAAGATATTTTTAAACAAACCACTGTCCGCAATGAGAACGGTGAGTTTGTTGTAAAAATGCCTTTGAAGGGAGACTCTAGCTCTTTAGGTAATTCGTATGTCTTAGCACACACGATTTCTGTTCCTAGAGCGACGGTTTAAGCGTGATCAAAGTAAATATTATGAATTCATGAGAGAGTATGAAGGCTTGGGTCACATGAGTTTGGACAAGAACTGTCACCTGTGTGTCTGTTCACCTGGCGTTGCTGTCTATTACATTCCACATCATGGAGTGATTCGTAGTTCTAGCACCACTACTCAACTACGCGTAGTCTTCGATGCATCGTCTCCTACTAGTACGGGAATGTCTCTTAATGACATACAGATGGTCGGACCGGTAGTACAAGACGATCTGTTTTTTACTAACACGTTTTCGTCAGAATAAGTATGTGATCTCAGGTGATGTGGAGACAATGTACAGGGTCGTTAAGCTTAGTCAATCCCAAAGATCTGTTCAAAAAATTATTTTCCGGTTTGATCCCTCAGAACCGCTTCAGACTTACACCCTTAACACAGTCACGTACGGGACTGCATCTGCTCCCTATTTAGCAACCAAGTGTTTGGTAAGTCTGGCTGATAACGTTAAGGATAGTCGTGATCATTATGCACTATATCGTTCTTTCTACGTAGATGACTATCTTCATGGTGAAAGTAGCGTAGCGGAGACTGTAGAAGTCACAAAAGGAGTACGGTCAGTGTTATCTTCTGCAAAATTTTATCTACGTAAATGGCGATCTAATTCTACGGAAATTTTAAATCAAATAGCTCATAATACTGAATTAAATAGTACCTTTACAATTTTCTGAACAGGGTTGCATTGTTTCTGAATCTAAAATGTTAGGTCTTAACTGGAACTGTGATTCTGATTCATTAACTTATACTATAAATATTAACAGCTCAAATAAAGTCACTAAACGTCATGTTCTTTCTGTTATCAGCCAGATTTTCGACCCTCTAGGCCTCGTAGGTCCGTGCGTTGTCGAAGCCAAACTTCTTATGCAGAGACTTTGGCTGGAGAAGTATGACGGGGATGACACAGTTTCATTAGAGTTAAGTAATATTTGGTATACATTTGAAAATAATATAACATCTTTAAATAAATTAAAAATTCCTCGTTGGGTTTTCTGCATGACGATTCTATTGAAAACGAAATTCATATTTTTACCGATGCATCTGGCTTATGGCGCTTGAGTTTATACAAGATCATGTAGTAGTGTCGGAGTCAAGGAGGTCCGGCTTCTAGTCTCTAGAAACCGTGTAGCGCCTATTAAACCAACGACTATACCAAGGCTTGAACTTTGTGGAGCTTTGCTGGGTGCAAGATTGTGTACTAAGGTTCAAGAATCACTCACCATACCCAATAATAGATGTAGATTCTGGTGTGACTCTGCCATTGTTTTAGCTTGGCTCTCTACTCCTTCTAACCAGTTAAAACCATTTGTGAGAAATAGAGTTCATGAGATACAGGAGAGCACACACGGTCATACCTGGAGCTACGTACCATCGAAAGCCAACCCGGCTGATCTTGTTTCTCGTGGTCTTGGGGCCAACATAATAAAGGACACCTCGCTTTGGTGGTCCGGACCCTCATTTTTATTACGTTGTGAAAGTGGCCTAAAATGCCAAATACTGGGAGACACGATTTGCCGGAAGTAGTGACTCATTTCATAAAAAATAACAAAAGCAGTGATAATTCATTTAGCTTTCATCATTCACACGTTACCTCACATTCATCAATCATTCATGACTTATTATTAAGGTATTCTAGCTTAACAAAAATTCAAAGAATTTTTTCTTATGTACAAAAGGTTTATTTACAACTTACAAAATAAAAATAAATTATGTGGTAATCTTTCACTCATTGAATTAGAAAATTCTTTAAATACAATTTATTAGTTTCTCACAGTTTTGAATGTTCCCTGAGGAATACAACCTTTTAAAAGCTAATAAAAAATTACCATGCAAAAGTAGATTACTTCCTTTGTCACCTTTTCTAGATGGGAAAGACCTCATCCGCGTGGGGGGAAGGCTTGATAACTCTCCCTACGATTATAATGTTAAGCACCCTATTCTTTTATGTAGTTAGCACATTCTTACTAAACTTATATTTCAAATGGAACATTTAAAGCTTGTCCACAATTACTGCTGTCACACATTCGACAGACTTATTGGCCGCTAGGTGGTAGAAACTTGTCTAGATCCGTAGTTAATAAATGTCTCAAATGCTTCAGATATAAGGCTCAAAATGTACAGCCGATTATGGGTCAACTGCCTTCGTCAAGAACCAATCTTGAATACCCATTTCTTAATAGCTACGTAGACTATGCTGGGCCAGTATTGGTAGCCCGATCGGCAAGGGATGAGGTTGTAAATTGTCTAAATGTTATATGTGCATCTTTGTTTGCTCGGCAGTGAAGGCCGTAAATTGGAGCTCGTCACAGACCTTACCACTGAGGCGTATATGGCGGCATTAAATCGGTTCGTGGCGCGTCGAGGCAAACCGCGAAGGATTATAACGAACAGATATACCTACAAACGAATTGTAAAATTAGCGAACGAACCAAAACCTTTTCAAAAACAGACCTTTACAAAGACAGATCTATGAAGACTGCGTCTAAACTCATACTGAAAGACATGAGCGAACGTCATTCTTTCAAGGAAAATCTTAACACCGCGATACTGAAAATGACGTCACAGGCACAATGCCATCTGTTGTAAAATTTGTAAGTTAAAATAAATGACATCGCTTATTTCATCATAACAGCCCATTAATGTCCCACTGCAAGGACGCGCCTCCTCCCGTGACGGAGGGATACTTGGCCTACTAATACCACGCTGGTCAGTCGGATTGGTATAGGGTTTAATTTCAAGTTTTCCTTCATTTTTATTTCGTTAAGATAATATTCACCGATAGTCCCTTAGTCGGTTTTACGCCACCCATGGGATGAGATGGGGAGGTGACATATTGTATTTTTACTCCGTCACCACACGGATAATCGCTAATTTATTATGAACTAGCTGCTGTGCCCGCGACTTCGTTCGCGTGGCGCATGTTACTTACTTCGCAATTCGATTTAATACTGAAAAATCGTTTTTTAAACCTTATAACAAACAGATATACCTACACACGAATTGTAAAATTAACGAACGAACCAAAACCTTTTCAAAAACAGATCTTTACAAAGACAGATCTATGAAGACTGTCTAAACTTATACTGACTGACTAAACTTATACTGAAAGACATGAGCGAACGTCATTCTGGTAATCGGCGTGACAGGATTTTCCTAGTGCAGATACCAGTCTCCCACAAAGGATTATTGTAAATCTGCAATTATGTATACTTAGACCTAAGACACCTTTGTGGAAGAGAAATAAAATTCTATTCTATTCTATTCTATTCTTTCAAGTAAAATCTTAATACCGCGATACTGAAAATGACGTCACAGGCACAATGCCATCTGTTGTCAAATTTGTAAGTTAAAATAAATGACATCGCTTTTTTCATCATAACAGCCCATTAATGTCCCACTGCAAGGACGCGCCTCCTCCCGTGACGGAGGGATACTTGGCCTACTAATACCACGTTGGCCAGTCGGATTGGTATAGGGTTTAATTTCAAGTTTTCCTTCATTTTTATTTCGTAAAGATAATATTCACCGATAGTCCCTTAGTCGGTTTTACGCCACCCATGGGATGAGATGGGGAAGTGACATATTGTATTCTTGCTCCGTCACCACACGGATAATCACTAATTAATTATGAATGAATACATTTGCACGCCACGTTATGGTGCGGCAGAATTACCTGCCTCGGTGGCGCGGCGGTCGCATTACATGGCTGGCGTGCATGAGGTCGCGGGTTCGATTCCCATGGAGGACAATTGTGATACACAAACTATTGTCCTTAGTCTGGATGTTCTTTGTGTCCGTTAAATTGATATTTTTAAAGGCTAGTGTAAAGACTTATAATTGATATTACACATACGATTCATGGTTAATTTTATTAACATTTAAAAGGAATAACTTATTAATAGCACTTAATAATAAAATAGTTATAGATTATTTAAAAACTCATTTATTTTATGATTACTACTGGTAACGCCATCTCGTGAACAAAAGAAACGAAATTTAAATTCATTCAACATTGAACCAAATCCATTTTTCATGACCCCTGATTTGTATTGGACTGTTCTAATAAAGAGATCTAGCGATATCTCGAGTATTACTTATCCGATTCCGATTGTTTTATTATAGTATAGATAGATACCTACTTTAAACTTAGTACCTAAAAACTACGTATCTATGTATTTTAATATCTAAAGCGCGCTTATCCCGAGAAGAGTCAATAAGAACCACGTCCGTTCGCATTAAGAGTCAATGTGAATGAAATTATATAGATACACCGGTTGGCCGTTTCGGACGTTAAACAAAAATCAACCGTACAGCCGTACTCATACTGGCGCGGCGACATTTGGAAATTTTCTTTCATCTATATCTTGTGTGTTTGTAAACCGATTTCTATAAAAAAAAAATTATGAATAAGGTATTAAACTGTTCTTTTGGAATATGGGAGTTTGAAAAAGATATGTCTATGCAAATTACAATATATTTATGTATTTAATACACTTTGAAGAAAACCCTAACGATTAAACAGGTTATTGTGGCTAATATATAAAAGATAGATATATACTATTTAGGACTTTTTTGTTTATCTTTTGAAGACCATTATTTTTGTAATACATATTTTTGGCGTATGATCAACGTATGCGATGATAAGAGCTCGAACGCGCTTTTTTTCAACCGACTTGCTTCAAATTTTTCGTCACTGCTCAGCTCCTATGTGTCTTAGCGTTATGTTATACAGCCTATAACCTGCCCGGGAGTATGGACTACAATTGTACCAAGTTTGGTTAAAATGCCTTCAGTAGTTTTTGACCCATGCGTGCACATACAGACAGACAGACAGACAGACAGACAGACAGACAGACAGACAGACAAAAAATTTATCTATTGCATTTTTGGCATTAGTATCGATCACCATTCATCCTCCAATATTAATTTTTAACATATATTCAATGTACAGAATTGATCTCTCTACAGTTTTATTATAAGTATAGATGAATACATTTGCACGCCACGTTATGGTGCGGCAGAATTACCTGCCTCGGTGGCGCGGCGGTTGCATTACCTGGCTGGCGTGCATGAGGTCGCGGGTTCGATTCCCATGGAGGACAATTGTGATCCATAAACTATTGTCCTTAGTCTGGATGTTTTTTGTGTCCGTTAAATTGATATTTTTAAAGGCTAGTGTGGGATTTGCTTTTTGTAAAAAAAAAATTTTGTTTCACATAACATAAATGCTAATGGGTTCTATTGGTTATCTTTTAATACCCTGGCTATTTTTTTTTAATGTACAAAAACGACTTTTCTACAGTTTTATTATATGTATAGATTACAAAATTAAATCTATTATATACAGTCCACGCTCTTTTATTCAAACTATTGAAGGCCATAACACACAGTAAATAATTTCTAATAGTTATATTCTTGACCTCATTGCATAGTCACGTAGTTAGGTCACTGCTCGTAGTGTTGCGACTTTTCGGATACACTTATGCAAATTAATCTGTAATTTATGGCCGCCATTCCGTTTGCTTAGGTATTATCGTACTTATTTTCTTTCTGGCCATTTATTATTACTATGAGTTCGGCCCTGTCGTATTCTCACGTCTTGATATTTGGCTTCATCTTTTAAAAAGTTTTATGAAATAAAGCAAATTAGAATTTCTTGGTATTTTGTTGTTTAATCGGCGATGATATCCCTCCACTGAATTTGTTGTTTTATGTTCTTTGAGCTGTAACACCAGTATGTATACTATCGTAGAAATTCCTGCTCGATCAGTTTCTAAACAAATTGCCTTAAACAGCCACCGACAGTGTGACACGCACACATAGATACAAACTACCCATTGCTATGACCAATGAGGTTGCATTAATTTCTTAAAGCCCCGCTACGTCACGCCCCTAAAAATATTCCTGTTTCTTAAATATTAATTATTAGTTGCAATTCACTCTCCGGCTATTGGCAACGCGCTATGTATTTTTTTGTTTCTACACTACGACTTGGTTTTTGTTTAACGAACTTTTGAAATTTTGCAGAATATATTCGGTACTAGCTGCTGTGCCCGCGACTTCGTTCGCGTGGCGGATGTTACTTACTTCGCAATTCGATTTAATACTGAAAAATCGTTTTTTAAACCTTATAACAAACAGATATACCTACACACGAATTGTAAAATTAACGAACGAACCAAAACCTTTTCAAAAACAGATCTTTACAAAGACAGATCTATGAAGACTGTGTCTAAACTTATACTGAAAGACATGAGCGAACGTCATTCTTTCAAGTAAAATCTTAATACCGCGATACTGAAAATGACGTCACAGGCACAATGCCATCTGTTGTCAAATTTGTAAGTTAAAATAAATGCCAACGCTTATTTCATCATAACAGCCCATTAATGTCCCACTGCAAGGACGCGCCTCCTCCCGTGACGGAGGGATACTTGGCCTACTAATACCACGTTGGCCAGTCGGATTGGTATAGGGTTTAATTTCAAGTTTTCCTTCATTTTTATTTCGTAAAGATAATATTCACCGATAGTCCCTTAGTCGGTTTTACGCCACCCATGGGATGAGATGGGGAGGTGACATATTGTATTCTTGCTCCGTCACCACACGGATAATCGCTAATTAATTATGAATGAATACATTTGCACGCCACGTTATGGTGCGGCAGAAATACCTGCCTCGGTGGCGCGGCGGTCGCATTACATGGCTGGCGTGCATGAGGTCGCGGGTTCGATTACCATGGAGGACAATTGTGATACACAAACTATTGTCCTTAGTCTGGATGTTCTTTGTGTCCGTTAAATTGATATTTTTAAAGGCTAGTGTGAAGACTTATAATTGATATTACACATACGATTCATGGTTAATTTTATTAACATTTAAAAGGAATAACTTATTAATAGCACTTAATAATAAAATAGTTATAGATTATTTAAAAACTCATTTATTTTATGATTACTACTGGTAACGCCATCTCGTGAACAAAAGAAACGAAATTTAAATTCATTCAACATTGAACCAAATCCATTTTTCATGACCCCTGATTTGTATTGGACTGTTCTAATAAAGAGATCTAGCGATATCTCGAGTATTACTTATCCGATTCCGATTGTTTTATTATAGTACTAGCTGACCCGACAGACTTCGTCCTGTCAAAAAGATTTGTAATGTGGCAGTTTTTGTGCCTACGTATTTTAAAAAATTCTCCTGAACAGAACCGTCACCCTGGTAATAGGGCGTTGTGAATAAAAAATAATTAAATAAAACATATAAGGATTTAAAAGTAAGTAATCGCTTCATTGTTAATCATGTGAATCATAATTATTATTATTTTCATTGTAGTGCTTTGTGGTATACGACGTTTTTTGTTTGATTACCTGGCGCATAGATAAACAAATCTGATGGTTTTCCAACACGGGAACAGGCAACATACAATTGACCATGTGAGAAACATGGGTTTTCTGGATTAATACCACAAACACTTAATGATTGCCCCTGGGACTTGTTTATAGACATAGCAAAAGCAAGCCGCACTGGAAACTGTAGTCGTTTAAACTCAAATGGCACATCAGTCGGAATTATCGGGATGCGCGGTATGAGAACATCTTCTCCTTTATACTTTCCTTTGAGTATAGTTGCTTCTATCACATTGTTTAGTAATTTTTTTATCGCTAACCGTGTACCGTTGCAAAGACGCGGTTGGTTGATATTTCGCAACACTATAACCACCGATTCAACCTTTAATTGAAGATTGTGAGGTGGCAATCCTGGCAAATCCAGCGAGTTTAAAAATTCCGGTGGATAGTTGACTACATCATCTTGATTAGTAGCCGAATCAACTGATTTATATATCCTCAATTCGCCTGTAATTTTGAAATTTAATTCATTTACATCTATGTTTTTTGCAGCCAGTATAGCTCGTTCGCTCAACCAATCATGGTTCCTGTAATTTTGAGAAACATCTGGAAACACCTTCTGAATAAGTTCATCTTTTGATCGAGTTAACTGACAAAAACTTTGAGGAAAGTTAATGCACAGTCAACATGTCTATAGGAAATTTGCCATTACCAATGTCAATGAGTTGTTTAGAGAATATGTTTCCAGATTGGTCATTTTGCAACTCGACACGCATATTCTTGCTTAAATGAAGTACTTTGACATGTTTCCACAAATTGGAGGACTTTAGACATGCATTGAGTTCATCAGCTGGCGTTGATCGTGGAATCACTGGCAATGTTTGACGAAAATCTCCTGCTAATAAAATCATTGCACCACCAAATCGGTTATTATTGCTCCGTAGATCTTTTAAGGTTCTGTCTAAAGCCTCCAAAGATTTTTTATGTGCCATCGTGCATTCATCCCAAACAATCAATTTACATTGCTGCAAAACCTTTGCCATTGCAGAGTTCTTCGAAACGTTGCAGGTTGGAGTTTCATTGCTTTGCATATCATCATTTGTTACTTTCATAAGAGTTTCAAATACATACTTCTGTTGTTCATTTAACAGTGGAAGATTTGTTTGAATTAATTCTTTCAAAGCGTTGAGATCATACAGTCTTTCTCGATACAACTCTTGGTTAAAAGCGTCATGCATTGGACGATTGGGCGCGGTCAGGCCTAATTGAATTAATAGTTTGTTTGACATTATCAAGCACATGTCCTCAATTGAAATCAATGCATCATTGTAAATTTCTTCACTGATTTGTATATTTGGATTTCCCATTCTATTCCGTATTTGATACAAAATATCATCACACATATAATCTTTGTACTTGATCAACAAATCAATTGGGTTTGATGGGAAGCATGTAGATATGATTATAGAAAACAATGTTCGTATTTGATGAGCGTGTGATGATATTACAGCATCATTGAGAGTTTGATCCCAATGAGCGTCATTTTCAAGCAATTGCAAACGTTGACAGGCTTCTCTGTAGGATCCACACAATTCACCATCAACAGTTCGTAACTGTTGGAATGATGTTGGGCCACGTACATTGACTAATAGCAGTCGTAAATAAAAACATTCATCATTGCTTGGATGTACTGAATAAATCCGGCCAATCGCATCGGTGAAATATACATCTGTATATCCTGGAACTGGTTTTCCTTGTTTCCGTCTTATAAATCTCCTTGAGGATTGATTCCAGGTATAATATTTTGGCATTTCAGAATATAGCAATGTTTGTGCGAAATCATCGTTTTGGCATGTCTCAAAAAAACTGGTTAATGTAGTATATGGTGGCTGAGCAGCTCTTTGTACTGCGTTCTGTGCTGTAAAATGCACTCTTTGTCCATTTTCTAAATGCACAGCTAAGTGAACAACAGAAGGGTGTCTCTCATGAATAGGAAAAGAAAATATTCACCAAACTGCTTCATTACTACTGACATAGCGGCCCATTTGGTATTGGGTAACTTCATCATTGGAATTCTCTGCACCAATTCCAATCACAGCCATATCACTCCCTTTGGTTACATATTTGCAAATGTATTTTATAGATTTCACTGAATGGCAAGATTCAACGTTGATGTGTGCTTTGAATGTCTTTGATAAAATGGGTGAATATATAACAATCCAACGATTATCTATTTCAATATCTTGTTGATTTAATTTGACAATTGTTGATTTTCCATTGTCTGCTGTCGATCTGCGACGATACAATGGATAACCGTCATTACCAGTAATTGTTTCCGATATTAATGTCCGTGGATATCGTTTTGAACATTTACCATCCATCATACACGGTGAATTTTGATTAAGAGTTCCACAGGGACCATGTATCATGTTTTTGATAACTACCTCATGCAATCCAGGATCTACTTGTACATTAGGGATTTCAGCTGATATCACTGCATCAACTTCATTTGGCCTTATTTTTTCAACCAACCAAATCAAAATGTGTGCATGTGGCAATCCTCGTTTCTGCCACTCCACAGAATACATCCAGCAGCGTGTCTCACCAAACATATTATGTTTTACGATGAAATCCATTAAAGATTTCAACTTTTGTCTAAAGTCTCTGGCTGTAATATCATGACGACTGATTGTTTTGATAGATATGATCTTTGACGTTAGGAACACACCTACATAGCTTAGACAACAGTGAGTGCTTGTAATTTAATATGAACTTTATACCATAGCAATAAAGCTCAAATTGACTACGTTTTAGTTAGAAATCATTTGTATGGGAAAAAGAAAAGGGCTATTTTTAGGGTTTCTCCAGCAATAATTCTAATTTTTCTCGCCGTAAAAACCATCCTTGAACTTCAACGAACATTTAAAAAAAAAAATTGGCCAAATTGGTCTAGGCGTTGTTGAGTTATGCGCTTACCAACACATTTTGCGATTCATTTTTATATTATAGATAGATAGATACCTACTTTAAACTTAATACCTAAAAACTACGTATCTATGTATTTTAATATCTAAAGCGCGCTTATTCCGAGAAGAGTCAATAAGAACCACGTCCGTTCGCATTAAGAGTCAATGTGAATGAAATTATATAGATGCACCGGTTGGCCGCTTCGGACGTTAAACAAAAATCAACCGTACAGCCGTACTCATACTGGCGCGGCGACATTTGGAAATTTTCTTTCATCTAAATCTTGTGTGTTTATAAACCGATTTCTATAATTTTTTTTTTATGAATAAGGTATTAAAGTGTACTTTTGAAATATGGTAGTTTAAAAAAGATATGTCTATGCAAATTACAGTATATTTATGTATTTAATACACTTTGAAGAAAACCCTAACGATTAAACAGGTTATTGTGGCTAATATATAAAAGATAGATATATACTATTCAGGACTTTTTTGTTTATCTTTTGAAGACCTTTATTTAACGTAATGCGATGATAAGAGCTCGAACGCGCTTTTTTTCAACCGACTTGCTTCAAATTTTTCGTCACTGCTCAGCTCCTATGTGTCTTAGCGTTATGTAATACAGCCTATAACCTGCCCGGGAGTATGGACTACAATTGTACCAAGTTTGGTTAAAATGCCTTCAGTAGTTTTTGACCCATGCGTGCACATACAGACAGACAGACAGACAAAAAATTTACTGATTGCATTTTTGGCATTAGTATCGATCACCATTCATCCTCCAATATTAATTTTTAACATATTATTATATTCAATGTACAGAATTGATCTCTCTACAGTTTTATTATAAGTATAGATGAGGTTGATATTATTTAGGTATAAGTAGGTGATAATGACAATCACGAGTTTTTCCTTATGTAATACTCATATTAGTAGGTATTTTTGATTTAATAGTACTCGCCCGGTTTTTTTAATCATAAGCACGTGGAACTCTGCGTCAGTCTTAAACTACATTTAGTTTTTTTTAATAAAATAAAACTAAGTACTGTAGTTTACTAAAACGTTTTATTTTGCTGTCTTGTAGCCGACAAAGGATTCCTATTCTTTGTTCACCATATTTGTGACGAAAGCAATAAATTACTATCTCGGATTAGCTACCTACCCGTGGGAAAAAGTTTTGCACACCATCTATAATATAAAAATGAATCGCAAAATGTGTTGGTAAGCGCATAACTCAACAACGCCTAGACCAATTTGGCCAAATTTTTTTTTTAAATGTTCGTTGAAGTTCAAGGATGGTTTTTACGGCGAGAAAAATTAGAATTATTGCTGGAGAAACCCTAAAAATAGCCCTTTTCTTTTTCCCATACAAATGATTTCTAACTAAAACGTAGTCAATTTGAGCTTTATTGCTATGGTATAAAGTTCATATTAAATTACAAGCACTCACTGTTGTCTAAGCTATGTAGGTGTGTTCCTAACGTCAAAGATCATATCTATCAAAACAATCAGTCGTCATGATATTACAGCCAGAGACTTTAGACAAAAGTTGAAATCTTTAATGGATTTCATCGTAAAACATAATATGTTTGGTGAGACACGCTGCTGGATGTATTCTGTGGAGTGGCAGAAACGAGGATTGCCACATGCACACATTTTGATTTGGTTGGTTGAAAAAATAAGGCCAAATGAAGTTGATGCAGTGATATCAGCTGAAATCCCTAATGTACAAGTAGATCCTGGATTGCATGAGGTAGTTATCAAAAACATGATACATGGTCCCTGTGGAACTCTTAATCAAAATTCACCGTGTATGATGGATGGTAAATGTTCAAAACGATATCCACGGACATTAATATCGGAAACAATTACTGGTAATGACGGTTATCCATTGTATCGTCGCAGATCGACAGCAGACAATGGAAAATCAACAATTGTCAAATTAAATCAACAAGATATTGAAATAGATAATCGTTGGATTGTTATATATTCACCCATTTTATCAAAGACATTCAAAGCACACATCAACGTTGAATCTTGCCATTCAGTGAAATCTATAAAATACATTTGCAAATATGTAACCAAAGGGAGTGATATGGCTGTGATTGGAATTGGTGCAGAGAATTCCAATGATGAAGTTACCCAATACCAAATGGGCCGCTATGTCAGTAGTAATGAAGCAGTTTGGTGAATATTTTCTTTTCCTATTCATGAGAGACACCCTTCTGTTGTTCACTTAGCTGTGCATTTAGAAAATGGACAAAGAGTGCATTTTACAGCACAGAACGCAGTACAAAGAGCTGCTCAGCCACCATATACTACATTAACCAGTTTTTTTGAGACATGCCAAAACGATGATTTCGCACAAACATTGCTATATTCTGAAATGCCAAAATATTATACCTGGAATCAATCCTCAAGGAGATTTATAAGACGGAAACAAGGAAAACCAGTTCCAGGATATACAGATGTATATTTCACCGATGCGATTGGCCGGATTTATTCAGTACATCCAAGCAATGATGAATGTTTTTATTTACGACTGCTATTAGTCAATGTACGTGGCCCAACATCATTCCAACAGTTACGAACTGTTGATGGTGAATTGTGTGGATCCTACAGAGAAGCCTGTCAACGTTTGCAATTGCTTGAAAATGACGCTCATTGGGATCAAACTCTCAATGATGCTGTAATATCATCACACGCTCATCAAATACGAACATTGTTTTCTATAATCATATCTACATGCTTCCCATCAAACCCAATTGATTTGTTGATCAAGTACAAAGATTATATGTGTGATGATATTTTGTATCAAATACGGAATAGAATGGGAAATCCAAATATACAAATCAGTGAAGAAATTTACAATGATGCATTGATTTCAATTGAGGACATGTGCTTGATAATGTCAAACAAACTATTAATTCAATTAGGCCTGACCGCGCCCAATCGTCCAATGCATGACGCTTTTAACCAAGAGTTGTATCGAGAAAGACTGTATGATCTCAACGCTTTGAAAGAATTAATTCAAACAAATCTTCCACTGTTAAATGAACAACAGAAGTATGTATTTGAAACTCTTATGAAAGTAACAAATGATGATATGCAAAGCAATGAAACTCCAACCTGCAACGTTTCGAAGAACTCTGCAATGGCAAAGGTTTTGCAGCAATGTAAATTGATTGTTTGGGATGAATGCACGATGGCACATAAAAAATCTTTGGAGGCTTTAGACAGAACCTTAAAAGATCTACGGAGCAATAATAACCGATTTGGTGGTGCAATGATTTTATTAGCAGGAGATTTTCGTCAAACATTGCCAGTGATTCCACGATCAACGCCAGCTGATGAACTCAATGCATGTCTAAAGTCCTCCAATTTGTGGAAACATGTCAAAGTACTTCATTTAAGCAAGAATATGCGTGTCGAGTTGCAAAATGACCAATCTGGAAACATATTCTCTAAACAACTCATTGACATTGGTAATGGCAAATTTCCTATAGACATGTTGACTGTGCATTAACTTTCCTCAAAGTTTTTGTCAGTTAACTCGATCAAAAGATGAACTTATTCAGAAGGTGTTTCCAGATGTTTCTCAAAATTACAGGAACCATGATTGGTTGAGCGAACGAGCTATACTGGCTGCAAAAAACATAGATGTAAATGAATTAAATTTCAAAATTACAGGCGAATTGAGGATATATAAATCAGTTGATTCGGCTACTAATCAAGATGATGTAGTCAACTATCCACCGGAATTTTTAAACTCGCTGGATTTGCCAGGATTGCCACCTCACAATCTTCAATTAAAGGTTGAATCGGTGGTTATAGTGTTGCGAAATATCAACCAACCGCGTCTTTGCAACGGTACACGGTTAGCGATAAAAAAATTACTAAACAATGTGATAGAAGCAACTATACTCAAAGGAAAGTATAAAGGAGAAGATGTTCTCATACCGCGCATCCCGATAATTCCGACTGATGTGCCATTTGAGTTTAAACGACTACAGTTTCCAGTGCGGCTTGCTTTTGCTATGTCTATAAACAAGTCCCAGGGGCAATCATTAAGTGTTTGTGGTATTAATCCAGAAAACCCATGTTTCTCACATGGTCAATTGTATGTTGCCTGTTCCCGTGTTGGAAAACCATCAGATTTGTTTATCTATGCGCCAGGTAATCAAACAAAAAACGTCGTATACCACAAAGCACTACAATGAAAATAATAATAATTATGATTCACATGATTAACAATGAAGCGATTACTTACTTTTAAATCCTTATATGTTTTATTTAATTATTTTTTATTCACAACGCCCTATTACCAGGGTGACGGTTCTGTTCAGGAGAATTTTTTAAAATACGTAGGCACAAAAACTGCCACATTACAAATCTTTTTGACAGGACGAAGTCTGTCGGGTCAGCTAGTTGTTATTAAATGTGTAATATTAGGTAAGTTTTAAAAAAAATTGTGTATCTATTTTAATTATTTATCAAAAAGAATTTTATTACCCGTGAGAAAGCGTTTTGCAACACTTTCTCATAAAATTATTTGTTTAATATTAGTTTCATTTTAAATGTAATTAAGTAAATATCTATTTAAATCATTATTTAATAAAAAAAACTACCCGTGTGAGCAAGAGTATTGCAACCCTCTCTTACTGGTAATTTTCCATTTTAGCGGTAAAGATATTATATTTATGTTTAAATTAAATTGTGAATTTCTTATCATTATCACGTATACCTAAACAATACCTGCCACATTTAGTCTTGTTTTTTTTTTCTAGGTAACAGTTAAATATTAAACCTTAGGTATCTTATTTACTAACGAGGTGTTGGTTTAAAAAGTTCATTCAATAATACCATTATCAATAAAGTTATTTTTAACGATTTTTATTTACAGGGAACCACTGCAAAACTCGAGATTTTATAATGTTATCACGACGGTAGTCAAAACACAACTAGACGTAGGTGACATCCATTTTCAAGCAATATGTTCGTTTTGAACATATCGCGGCGACACGAAAACCCCATCATACCACTTCTCCTTTTATTTACATTTCTGTGGTTTGAGCTAACATGTCTTCAGCATAAAAAAGGCATTTATAGGCAGTTCTAACTTCTAATGGATAAATGATAAGACAGGTTAAAGAACGCTGGATCGGTAATTATACAGAGTGTAGGTACATGAGTATGAAACATAACTTTTTACACAAGATAGGACATAAAGTTAATCAGGAACAAAGAAAACATCGAAAAGTAGGTTACACCCATTGGTTTAGGAGACATGGCCATTTTAAACTGGTTAAACTATTCATAAATACTTACAGCAGTATCCTGCGTGATTAATCCAATAATCCCAATCTTCCTCCCATGTCTGGTAATCACCAGATGCGGCTGGTACAATCCCTGCAATCCCGGCTCTTCACTGCTGTCCATATTAGCCGCCAGCACTGGTGCTTTTAATGCAGCAAGGTAGGGCTTTAATCCGTTTAGACCATCGTCGAATTCGTGGTTACCTATGGCCTGGGGAATAAATTGATTAATAATTAGCTGATGCCCGCGGCTTCACTAGTGTTGTATAGGTAGCTTAAATCTTAATCTACACCCAAAACTACCTATATTCCAAATTTCATCAAAATCCATTCATTAGTTTTTGCGTGAAAGAGTAACAAACATCCATCCATTTATCCTCACGAACTTTCGCATTTATAATGTACTAGCTGACCCGACAGACTTCGTCCTGTCAAAAAGATTTGTAATGTGGCAGTTTTTGTGCCTACGTATTTTAAAAAATTCTCCTGAACAGAACCGTCACCCTGGTGATAGGGCGTTGTGAATAAAAAATCTATAATATAAAAATGAATCGCAAAATGTGTTGGTAAGCGCATAACTCAACAACGCCTGGACCAATTTGACCAAATCTTTTTTTTAAATGTTCGTTGAAGTTCAAGGATGGTTTTTACGGCGAGAAAAATTAGAATTATTGCTGGAAAAACCCTAAAAATAGCCCTTTTCTTTTTCCCATACAAATGATTTCTAACTAAAACGTAGTCAATTTGAGCTTTATTGCTATGGTATAAAGTTCATATTAAATTACAAGCACTCACTGTTGTCTAAGCTATGTAGGTGTGTTCCTAACGTCAAAGATCATATCTATCAAAACAACCAGTCGTCATGATATTACAGCCATAGTCTTTAGACAAAAGTTGAAATCTTTAATGGATTTCATCGTAAAACATAATGTGTTTGGTGAGACACGCTGCTGGATGTATTCTGTGAAGGCAATCCAATCCAAATCAAAATGGCAATCCTCGTTTCTGCCACTTCATATATTTATTATTATTTATTTACTAGCTGACCCGACAGACTTCGTCCTGTCAAAAAGATTTGTAATGTGGCAGTTTTTGTGCCTACGTATTTTAAAAAATTCTCCTGAACAGAACCGTCACCCTGGTAATAGGGCGTTGTGAATAAAAAATAATTAAATAAAACATATAAGGATTTAAAAGTAAGTAATCGCTTCATTGTTAATCATGTGAATCATAATTATTATTATTTTCATTGTAGTGCTTTGTGGTATACGACGTTTTTTGTTTGATTACCTGGCGCATAGATAAACAAATCTGATGGTTTTCCAACACGGGAACAGGCAACATACAATTGACCATGTGAGAAACATGGGTTTTCTGGATTAATACCACAAACACTTAATGATTGCCCCTGGGACTTGTTTATAGACATAGCAAAAGCAAGCCGCACTGGAAACTGTAGTCGTTTAAACTCAAATGGCACATCAGTCGGAATTATCGGGATGCGCGGTATGAGAACATCTTCTCCTTTATACTTTCCTTTGAGTATAGTTGCTTCTATCACATTTTTTTATCGCTAACCGTGTACCGTTGCAAAGACGCGGTTGGTTGATATTTCGCAACACTATAACCACCGATTCAACCTTTAATTGAAGATTGTGAGGTGGCAATCCTGGCAAATCCAGCGAGTTTAAAAATTCCGGTGGATAGTTGACTACATCATCTTGATTAGTAGCCGAATCAACTGATTTATATATCCTCAATTCGCCTGTAATTTTGAAATTTAATTCATTTACATCTATGTTTTTTGCAGCCAGTATAGCTCGTTCGCTCAACCAATCATGGTTCCTGTAATTTTGAGAAACATCTGGAAACACCTTCTGAATAAGTTCATCTTTTGATCGAGTTAACTGACAAAAACTTTGAGGAAAGTTAATGCACAGTCAACATGTCTATAGGAAATTTGCCATTACCAATGTCAATGAGTTGTTTAGAGAATATGTTTCCAGATTGGTCATTTTGCAACTCGACACGCATATTCTTGCTTAAATGAAGTACTTTGACATGTTTCCACAAATTGGAGGACTTTAGACATGCATTGAGTTCATCAGCTGGCGTTGATCGTGGAATCACTGGCAATGTTTGACGAAAATCTCCTGCTAATAAAATCATTGCACCACCAAATCGGTTATTATTGCTCCGTAGATCTTTTAAGGTTCTGTCTAAAGCCTCCAAAGATTTTTTATGTGCCATCGTGCATTCATCCCAAACAATCAATTTACATTGCTGCAAAACCTTTGCCATTGCAGAGTTCTTCGAAACGTTGCAGGTTGGAGTTTCATTGCTTTGCATATCATCATTTGTTACTTTCATAAGAGTTTCAAATACATACTTCTGTTGTTCATTTAACAGTGGAAGATTTGTTTGAATTAATTCTTTCAAAGCGTTGAGATCATACAGTCTTTCTCGATACAACTCTTGGTTAAAAGCGTCATGCATTGGACGATTGGGCGCGGTCAGGCCTAATTGAATTAATAGTTTGTTTGACATTATCAAGCACATGTCCTCAATTGAAATCAATGCATCATTGTAAATTTCTTCACTGATTTGTATATTTGGATTTCCCATTCTATTCCGTATTTGATACAAAATATCATCACACATATAATCTTTGTACTTGATCAACAAATCAATTGGGTTTGATGGGAAGCATGTAGATATGATTATAGAAAACAATGTTCGTATTTGATGAGCGTGTGATGATATTACAGCATCATTGAGAGTTTGATCCCAATGAGCGTCATTTTCAAGCAATTGCAAACGTTGACAGGCTTCTCTGTAGGATCCACACAATTCACCATCAACAGTTCGTAACTGTTGGAATGATGTTGGGCCACGTACATTGACTAATAGCAGTCGTAAATAAAAACATTCATCATTGCTTGGATGTACTGAATAAATCCGGCCAATCGCATCGGTGAAATATACATCTGTATATCCTGGAACTGGTTTTCCTTGTTTCCGTCGTATAAATCTCCTTGAGGATTGATTCCAGGTATAATATTTTGGCATTTCAGAATATAGCAATGTTTGTGCGAAATCATCGTTTTGGCATGTCTCAAAAAAACTGGTTAATGTAGTATATGGTGGCTGAGCAGCTCTTTGTACTGCGTTCTGTGCTGTAAAATACACTCTTTGTCCATTTTCTAAATGCACAGCTAAGTGAACAACAGAAGGGTGTCTCTCATGAATAGGAAAAGAAAATATTCACCAAACTGCTTCATTACTACTGACATAGCGGCCCATTTGGTATTGGGTAACTTCATCATTGGAATTCTCTGCACCAATTCCAATCACAGCCATATCACTCCCTTTGGTTACATATTTGCAAATGTATTTTATAGATTTCACTGAATGGCAAGATTCAACGTTGATGTGTGCTTTGAATGTCTTTGATAAAATGGGTGAATATATAACAATCCAACGATTATCTATTTCAATATCTTGTTGATTTAATTTGACAATTGTTGATTTTCCATTGTCTGCTGTCGATCTGCGACGATACAATGGATAACCGTCATTACCAGTAATTGTTTCCGATATTAATGTCCGTGGATATCGTTTTGAACATTTACCATCCATCATACACGGTGAATTTTGATTAAGAGTTCCACAGGGACCATGTATCATGTTTTTGATAACTACCTCATGCAATCCAGGATCTACTTGTACATTAGGGATTTCAGCTGATATCACTGCATCAACTTCATTTGGCCTTATTTTTTCAACCAACCAAATCAAAATGTGTGCATGTGGCAATCCTCGTTTCTGCCACTCCACAGAATACATCCAGCAGCGTGTCTCACCAAACATATTATGTTTTACGATGAAATCCATTAAAGATTTCAACTTTTGTCTAAAGTCTCTGGCTGTAATATCATGACGACTGATTGTTTTAATAGATATGATCTTTGACGTTAGGAACACACCTACATAGCTTAGACAACAGTGAGTGCTTGTAATTTAATATGAACTTTATACCATAGCAATAAAGCTCAAATTGACTACGTTTTAGTTAGAAATCATTTGTATGGGAAAAAGAAAAGGGCTATTTTTAGGGTTTCTCCAGCAATAATTCTAATTTTTCTCGCCGTAAAAACCATCCTTGAACTTCAACGAACATTTAAAAAAAAGATTTGGCCAAATTGGTCCAGGCGTTGTTGAGTTATGCTCTTACCAACACATTTTGCGATTCATTTTTATATTATAGATATTTATATTATTTATATTATTTTTATATTATAGATATCAGACTTAGGGCAAAGTGTAATATAAAATTGTGTATTTTAATCCACAAATAAATGGGCATAATTTTCCTCTCCACACCCAATCTTGTGCTCGCATTACAATGGATTCAATGAATTCCCTTGAACTTAATTTCGCGTTACAATGAAAAACCATTCTTCAAGGTTTTGAAGTAAAAACTGTCTTGAATTGTTTTCTTCATCATAACAGCCCATTAATGTCCCACTGCAGGGAACAATCAATAAATCCTTCCGTAACGGAGGGATACTTAGCCTACTTATACCACGCTGGCCAGACGGATTGGTATAGGGTTTAATTTCAAGTTTTCCTTCTTTTTATTTCGTATGGTTAATATTGACGGATAGTCCCTTAGTCGGTTTTTAGAGAGTTAGAGTTATAGAGTCAGTATACCTATTTAAAAATTTCATGTACAGATTTAAAACCCATGAAACTTTACAGTAACGTGCGATCGAGTCACCACACAGTGCATGAAAAATGTAAAATTTTTATACAAAAACGATAGCACGTCACAAAGACAGAGACATACAAAGACGGCTTGACATGCAATAAGAATATAAAGTTAGGTGAATGATTCGAGTTATTTTCAATTTGTACAGTTGAGTCGGCCATGCTGGCAACACTGAGACCAAACAAACACAATACTACGTAAAATTCTTTAGGATATCACTTTCACAGTTAATATGTACGCTTCTCTGACCATCGTCCTTGCGCGCAGCACGGAGTCCCGCGTGGCGCGCCGCGCGAAGCGCACGGCGATATTCCTGGGCCGCGCCACACCGGCAATGCCCGGCTCCTCCACGCGGTTGCGCTGAGTCGAACCCACGCGCTCAACGTAGATGACGTCTCTCTCCTTCAAGTCGATGACAAGTTTGCTGGATAAAAGCTTTGCGAGCGTGTATGCGTTTGTACTCTCAGGTACGCCTGCAATTTCCACGTCGTTTAAGAGCAAGTTCTGGTCACGCGTATTCAACTGATATTTTAAGTTGCTAACTGTTTCCTGCAATGGTGTAATGGTGGCTACACATGCCTGATGGTCAAGGTCGATCCTGTGTTCAAGAGCCTCGACCCTGGTCTCCATGCTGTTGAGGCGGCCTTCACTGCTTCTGAGACAATCTTTTATTTCTGTCATTTCCGACCGGAACTGCTGAAATTCTTGACGGACAAGACGAAGTTCAGTCCGTAGGTCCACCTTGAACAGCCTCAATTCCTCCACCAAGTCAGGAGAGTTTTCTGCAGTAATGTCAAGTGTGGTGGTGTTGAGGACGCTAGTGTCCATGAGCTCGTCTGAGTCGAGGGTATTGCTGCCAGCACCCAATTTGCCACGTACCAGGAGTATCTGATTTGTTATCCCGGATAACATTTCTCAAACACTCAGGACAACACCAATTAGGGGCCACAGAGCCTGTGATGGCAGGGCCACACATAGACGGTGATAAAAGCTATTGCATCTTAGGCATTTTACCGCTTCTGCAGGTGACATAAATTTAGCGCACTCTCCACACTTCAAAGATGGTATTTTAAAGGCAAATCACTCCAAATCACACACCAAGCAGAAAGATGCCACTCGACACTAGGTAGCAGTGCTATTTAAAAATGAATATGGAGTAATTTATCAGCAGCAAACATCAGTCACCTTATTAATTATACTTATTAATAACTTTTTAATTTCAAATTGAACTACTTTTTTTAATTTTCATTTGATGTATGTGCTATAGGCAATGTGTATAATACGGCATTGTATAGAATGCCTAGTCATTCTATACAATGCCTAAAACGTTTAGGCAATGTGTATGATACGATTAATTTCATAGATTGCCTAGGTATTGTATTAAATGCCCGAAGCGCATCAGGCAATGTGTATAATGGACGACCACGGTAAGAAGACTAGTAACTGCTTTTAATATACTTACTTACAGGAAGATCTTTAATTATTAATCACAACAACTTTATAATTACTTATAATTGTTTTTTTAAAGTAGAGCTAGGACCATTATGACAAGTGGCAATGTACAATTTGCCTTTTTTCGCAGTGCCCCAGCGGTGCGTTTGTCGAACGGCAAAGGACGTTTGTGTGCTTTCATACAAAATGCCAGGTGCGTTCGCCGTACCGCAAACGCTCGACACTACGTAACGACAAGAAACGCCTAAATTGAAAGAGCCCTATGGCTATCTACAAGTAAGTAGTAGGGGCGGTGACCCATTGCTAGCACTGCACCAGATTATCAGCACTCCCAACAAAAACTAGTAATTTAAGCTTTTTATTAACTAATTTGGACTACCACTTACTTACACTTGGGAACACCAAACTCTTCGATTTCAAAATGGCGATATTTTTATAAACGCGTGTTTTTGTCCTACATATACAATTTATGTATTTCGAATGTTTCTTGTTATCGAAGGTAAGTTCGTGTTTTTATGTTACTAAAACCAATTAAAAAGTCATTGATATACAGGTACTTGGTGTAGCTTTTTGAAGTCGCTATATATTTCCTACCTAATTTTATTACTTGGCTTATAATGGGCTGGTCAATGCTATTAATTGGTGAGGGTGCTGATAAATTGATGCTAGGGATAGGCATAATTATCTAGTAAGACTCATTTAAATAAAATGTGTATGAAGAAAAACTATTTTTATAATAAAAATCAAGTGACTTACTTTCGGTAGTAATTTTTTGCCACGTTGTAAATATAAAATGTTTATCCGAAAGGACAGCTATATTAGAAACATTCTACGCAAAAACACGTAGGTAATAAGGCATACATACTAGCACTGTCTACTGGTGGAAGTTGTAATTAGGATTAGCTCTCAAAAGATTAGTATCTATCTAACTAAATCACAGAGAAGAAAAAATAGATTAAGTACATACATTACCTATATGCTTCGACCGTTATTCTATTCAATGCCTGGGTATTCTATACATTACCTAGAAATACTCGTAGTTTAAACATTGAATAACATTTCATACATTACCTGAAAGACCCCGGTATTATATACATTGCCTAGGTATTGTATATAATACCTGCATTATACGCATTGCCTATAACATATTATGCACTTATATTTTATATGATTTTAGAATTTTATTTGTCTCTTTGTTTGTTAATAATAAACTCGATCACTTGATGCTAGATGTGATATAAAAAAAGTGCATTTAACATCAGCGCGATGTTAAATGCACTTTTTCAACTTTACTGCAGTGCAATTGTGTAATATACGTTTAAAATTATTAAGAAGTCCTCTATTCACAACCACTTAAAACACTATTTTGACGACTGTTCTTGTTTTACGCAAATTAAGATTTTATTTCTTCGTAAGATGGGTAGATAAACGTTAGCAATTATTTTTATGATATTTAATATTTTTATTTCACGGCACTTATACTGTTAATTAGGTTTCAAAACACTTAATTCGATGTTAACTACATTTCCCAGTCACTATTAAATCATTTCCGGCACATTACACTGTATATTTCTTTTTTATTTATGCACAATAAGGACAATGAGCAGAAGTGGTCCAAATTTCCACCACTATTGAGGGCTATGTAAGCTTAAAGTCGACTAAATACCATACAATTTTGATTACTAGGTGACAAAAATATATTCACTCAGAAAAAAGTTATGACTGTTTTAAAAATACGTATTTTTAGTTATACTCGTATAACCGTTAATTTTTTCGGCGAGACACCAACCCACAATTCTACTTCCAGCTGCGAATCAGGACAATGTTATTGTGGGTGAAGACATGAGATGTATTCTTATAAGGACAGACTCCACACTGTGAAACAGGAATAAATAAAACTTGTGTGATATTTTTGTGTTTACATTCTTCCCAGTATTACAAATATTTTAAAATAAACATAAACAGTGTAAAGATAGCTATATTAAGTTCTTTCATTTGATTTGATACCCCAAATGATAGAGTTTAATTTTTTTGACGTAGCGAGGTACCTACCGCGACCGCCACATTGTTTATTTTGGCTCTTAGAGCTTATATCAACCAGAATACCGTATGAATTACAAAGAAATGTCATACACCTAAATCAATCGAGTAGTTTAAAAGATATAGTGAAATAATTAAGCATAAAAAGGTTTTTAATTTGCAAGTTCTCATGGGGTCATAACTTTTTACGTAGTAAATATTTTGGGTTGCGGTCTTCTTATAATGATTCAGAACGCAGTGTTCCATCATAAGTCATAGTTCTTATTGATGGTGGAAATTTGGACCAAGCTCCATATATTTTTGCCCATTCTCCTTTAGAGGTCTTTTCCTCGCTTGACATCCGTGAGACCGTGACATCTCCTAAAAGCAATCCGTGACATCTCGTAAAAGCGTGCAAAAACCAGTTTTCAAAAAATAAAAAGCAAGATAGAGTCACATATCATACGTAAGTAATTAAAAAAGCTCATAATTTTAAATATTATTGAACTATGATGACAGTCTGGAACACAAAGCCTCAACAAGTGTTGCCACTAGTAAGCGTCAGAATTTTCCCCGTTTATGGGGTAACTTGTAAGTAATGAGAAACGTAACATTAGGGACACATACACATTCATTTATTTATGTATTTATATTTGTTTTGCTTGTGCTGGGATTAGGATTGCCACCAAAATCGGTACCATCAAGAATTGATCTTAATGCGGGAGTTGTTTAAAAAAAACATGTACATTTTTAAGGTTTCATAGTCCTTAGGAAGAATCGAGCAGGACTTTCGACGAACGGGAACCATGAGTAGGTCTTTTAAAAGGTACGTTTCTAATGCCCACCAATGATCAGACAAGACAGCAACACTTATCAGAGTAGCAGCTGTCGGCTGGTATAAGGCACTCAAAGCTCTTTATTTTAGAGAGTGAATCCGGACAGATCCACAAAATTGTGGAACCTAAGCCGAATATGCAATTCGACTAATAATCGGAATGTTTACAGATCACCTTCCTATCAACAACTTGTTGATGAAGATGGAAGAGCATGTGATGAGGAAGACGAAACAGTTGAACATCTGATTTGCAACTGCGAAGCCCTCACCAGACAAAGAATGAAGCTACTAAGAGTGGGATATCCTACCCCTAGTGATTTCCACAAGCTGCCGCTAGGCTTACGAAGGTGATTGAGGAATCTGTAGGATGGTGAACGGGGGACCAGATCAAAATATCCGTTGGGGTCGAAGTGCATCCTGAAGGGCCCCGAAAAGGAGGAGTGAAGATAAGAAGAAGAAGGCCATTAATTATTAATTTATACCTGCGTACGTTTGTACCTGCGCGTACAAACTATGTTGTTTCACGGCGCATTGGCGCCTCGGCTCTGTCAAGCCGTGAAATTTAATTTTAATAATAAATAAATGATTCGGTATAATAATTGTTTTATTTTTACCCAATCTTGTGAGAATAAACATGCTACTATACCACCACTTAAAAGGGAAATACCTATATCTATAATATAAAAATGAATCGCAAAATGTGTTGGTAAGCGCATAACTCAACAACGCCTAGACCAATTTGGCCAAATTTTTTTTTTAAATGTTCGTTGAAGTTCAAGGATGGTTTTTACGGCGAGAAAAATTAGAATTATTGCTGGAGAAACCCTAAAAATAGCCCTTTTCTTTTTCCCATACAAATGATTTCTAACTAAAACGTAGTCAATTTGAGCTTTATTGCTATGGTATAAAGTTCATATTAAATTACAAGCACTCACTGTTGTCTAAGCTATGTAGGTGTGTTCCTAACGTCAAAGATCATATCTATCAAAACAATCAGTCGTCATGATATTACAGCCAGAGACTTTAGACAAAAGTTGAAATCTTTAATGGATTTCATCGTAAAACATAATATGTTTGGTGAGACACGCTGCTGGATGTATTCTGTGGAGTGGCAGAAACGAGGATTGCCACATGCACACATTTTGATTTGGTTGGTTGAAAAAATAAGGCCAAATGAAGTTGATGCAGTGATATCAGCTGAAATCCCTAATGTACAAGTAGATCCTGGATTGCATGAGGTAGTTATCAAAAACATGATACATGGTCCCTGTGGAACTCTTAATCAAAATTCACCGTGTATGATGGATGGTAAATGTTCAAAACGATATCCACGGACATTAATATCGGAAACAATTACTGGTAATGACGGTTATCCATTGTATCGTCGCAGATCGACAGCAGACAATGGAAAATCAACAATTGTCAAATTAAATCAACAAGATATTGAAATAGATAATCGTTGGATTGTTATATATTCACCCATTTTATCAAAGACATTCAAAGCACACATCAACGTTGAATCTTGCCATTCAGTGAAATCTATAAAATACATTTGCAAATATGTAACCAAAGGGAGTGATATGGCTGTGATTGGAATTGGTGCAGAGAATTCCAATGATGAAGTTACCCAATACCAAATGGGCCGCTATGTCAGTAGTAATGAAGCAGTTTGGTGAATATTTTCTTTTCCTATTCATGAGAGACACCCTTCTGTTGTTCACTTAGCTGTGCATTTAGAAAATGGACAAAGAGTGCATTTTACAGCACAGAACGCAGTACAAAGAGCTGCTCAGCCACCATATACTACATTAACCAGTTTTTTTGAGACATGCCAAAACGATGATTTCGCACAAACATTGCTATATTCTGAAATGCCAAAATATTATACCTGGAATCAATCCTCAAGGAGATTTATAAGACGGAAACAAGGAAAACCAGTTCCAGGATATACAGATGTATATTTCACCGATGCGATTGGCCGGATTTATTCAGTACATCCAAGCAATGATGAATGTTTTTATTTACGACTGCTATTAGTCAATGTACGTGGCCCAACATCATTCCAACAGTTACGAACTGTTGATGGTGAATTGTGTGGATCCTACAGAGAAGCCTGTCAACGTTTGCAATTGCTTGAAAATGACGCTCATTGGGATCAAACTCTCAATGATGCTGTAATATCATCACACGCTCATCAAATACGAACATTGTTTTCTATAATCATATCTACATGCTTCCCATCAAACCCAATTGATTTGTTGATCAAGTACAAAGATTATATGTGTGATGATATTTTGTATCAAATACGGAATAGAATGGGAAATCCAAATATACAAATCAGTGAAGAAATTTACAATGATGCATTGATTTCAATTGAGGACATGTGCTTGATAATGTCAAACAAACTATTAATTCAATTAGGCCTGACCGCGCCCAATCGTCCAATGCATGACGCTTTTAACCAAGAGTTGTATCGAGAAAGACTGTATGATCTCAACGCTTTGAAAGAATTAATTCAAACAAATCTTCCACTGTTAAATGAACAACAGAAGTATGTATTTGAAACTCTTATGAAAGTAACAAATGATGATATGCAAAGCAATGAAACTCCAACCTGCAACGTTTCGAAGAACTCTGCAATGGCAAAGGTTTTGCAGCAATGTAAATTGATTGTTTGGGATGAATGCACGATGGCACATAAAAAATCTTTGGAGGCTTTAGACAGAACCTTAAAAGATCTACGGAGCAATAATAACCGATTTGGTGGTGCAATGATTTTATTAGCAGGAGATTTTCGTCAAACATTGCCAGTGATTCCACGATCAACGCCAGCTGATGAACTCAATGCATGTCTAAAGTCCTCCAATTTGTGGAAACATGTCAAAGTACTTCATTTAAGCAAGAATATGCGTGTCGAGTTGCAAAATGACCAATCTGGAAACATATTCTCTAAACAACTCATTGACATTGGTAATGGCAAATTTCCTATAGACATGTTGACTGTGCATTAACTTTCCTCAAAGTTTTTGTCAGTTAACTCGATCAAAAGATGAACTTATTCAGAAGGTGTTTCCAGATGTTTCTCAAAATTACAGGAACCATGATTGGTTGAGCGAACGAGCTATACTGGCTGCAAAAAACATAGATGTAAATGAATTAAATTTCAAAATTACAGGCGAATTGAGGATATATAAATCAGTTGATTCGGCTACTAATCAAGATGATGTAGTCAACTATCCACCGGAATTTTTAAACTCGCTGGATTTGCCAGGATTGCCACCTCACAATCTTCAATTAAAGGTTGAATCGGTGGTTATAGTGTTGCGAAATATCAACCAACCGCGTCTTTGCAACGGTACACGGTTAGCGATAAAAAAATTACTAAACAATGTGATAGAAGCAACTATACTCAAAGGAAAGTATAAAGGAGAAGATGTTCTCATACCGCGCATCCCGATAATTCCGACTGATGTGCCATTTGAGTTTAAACGACTACAGTTTCCAGTGCGGCTTGCTTTTGCTATGTCTATAAACAAGTCCCAGGGGCAATCATTAAGTGTTTGTGGTATTAATCCAGAAAACCCATGTTTCTCACATGGTCAATTGTATGTTGCCTGTTCCCGTGTTGGAAAACCATCAGATTTGTTTATCTATGCGCCAGGTAATCAAACAAAAAACGTCGTATACCACAAAGCACTACAATGAAAATAATAATAATTATGATTCACATGATTAACAATGAAGCGATTACTTACTTTTAAATCCTTATATGTTTTATTTAATTATTTTTTATTCACAACGCCCTATTACCAGGGTGACGGTTCTGTTCAGGAGAATTTTTTAAAATACGTAGGCACAAAAACTGCCACATTACAAATCTTTTTGACAGGACGAAGTCTGTCGGGTCAGCTAGTACAATTATAAAATTAAACCTACTCATGAACTCAATCAGTCTGTCAATACTTAGACAAAATATTAGGGGAATTAGTTTTCACTGCATGGCAGCACTCATTAAATGCACACACATGTTTACAAAACCGGCTTCACTTTTCTGTTGACAGCGCTACGTCTTTATTTTTTATTTGGTCTGAGGTCTATAATAATATTATAAAGAGGTTTGTGAGTCTGTGACGTTGTAGGGGGTAATCCCTGGATCTACTAAACCGATTTTTAAAATTCTTTCTGTGTTGAATAGATCATTTATCGGGGAGTGTCATAGGCTATATAATATTTCGCTATGGCTAATAGGAGTAGAGCAGTAATGATATATGTTTTAAAAAGTGACGCGTTTTTATCGCCGCACAACGAAGTGGGCATGGGGCAGCTAGTATTATGTATTAATATAATATTATGTATTATATAAATAAATAAATATTTACGGACATCCCCACACAGCGCCATCTGTTCCCAAAGTAAGCTAGGCTTAACCTGCTTGTGTTATGGGTAACAGAGCAAAGGATATTATTACTTATATACTTTTTTTGTAAATACATACACATAGAAACACTCTGGCCAATGCAAATAATCATGTTCATGCACACAAATATTTGCATTGAGCGGGAATCAAACCCGAGACCTCTCATTAGGTATATAAATAAACCTTCCTCTTAAATATCTTTAAGAAATCCGTTGCTTAGTTTTATAGATTTAAGCATAGGGTATAAAACTTACATGTGCATCATGAGGGATCATATTCATGAATTGCTGCGTAATATTCCACTTGAGAAACGAGTACCAGTAGGTCCCTTGGAAGCTGTCGCCAGCATTCAGCACTATGGAGTCAGGCTTCTCCTGCAGTAGTGTGTGTATCTCATGGTAGAGACGAGGGAAGCCTCCGATGCACGAGTTGTTGTTGTATTTGCAGTTAGGAGTCTCTACTGATGTTTCTTCAAATCTGGAAGGAAAGAGAAGTAGGTGATTATTTATAGTTCTTAGCTGCTTTTAGGTGTAAGGTGACATTTTGTTTTATTTTCTACTAGCGACCAGCCCCGGCTCCGCACGGGGCGTATTAATCGATTTTCTTATTACCTATAGCACGAGATTAATTTAGTTTAAGACTAAGTAGATGGAGTTGTGTGAATAAGTTATACATATTACCTCAATGATAAGTTAATGAAAATTCATTCTTTGATAGGTACTGCTCTCACCTCTGGGATGGCTCTGCACAGTACCTTCTAGATGCTCTTGATCGGTTACAGCGGCGAGCTGTGCGTATCATTTGGGTGCCCAGAAGTATCCAATTCCCTTGAGCCTTTACAGCTGCGTAGGGACATCGCTGGATTGGCGGCCTTCTATCGCCTGTACCACGGCGAGTGTTCTGATGAACTCTTCCAACTGATCCCACCCTCTCCTTTCTTATCCAGAACAACACGTGCTGGACTTAAGTGCCACCGCTACACTGTAGAGACCATACAAGTCCTAACAAAGCGGTTCAGGACTTCGTACATGTGCAAAACCATCAAACAGTGGAACTCTTTGCCAGCCCACGTGTTTCCTTCAAACTACGATTCTGGTTCTTTCAAGCGAGGCGTGAAAAAACATCTTCTGAAGCCGCCATAGTGGAGACATTCATGCCTCTACAAATATTGTAGCTGGCATGGTGCTCGCCATTCTTGGACTTTATTGGATGCTTAACATCAGGCACCATAGATGACTCTATGGTGCCTGATGGTTGGATGGTTGGCCCGGTGGTTCTGGTAATCAATTTTAAAAAAACTGACTATTCCGTACCAAATATCCGGGTATTCTCCATGGTTGTGAATTTTATTTGTGAGTGTGCCGAAATACGTGTGAATTTTAGTAGACATGGGCAAGCAACAAAGTTATATTTTTGTTAAAAAAAAACTTTTAGTGAAAGCGGCGTTTCAATTTTTTTTACTTTTTTAAATTATTATTGAATTCTGTGCGTCCTGTGATAAAACTGATACATCTCGAAAATGTCAACTTTTCAGGAGAGCAGTTTTTGTGTTTAAAAATTTATAAAACTTGTTAGAATAGACTATTTTCAAAAATAGTGACACAGTTCGTTTCTGTATAGGTATGTTTATAACATATTAAGTTTTTGCTTAAAAGTGTTAAAAACATTGAGAGAAATTGAATAAAAACTTTTTGTTGTATCAAAACACACCAACTACAGGATATAATAATATCGTGTATAGTAATACAAAATGAATTATATCACTTTACACGTGGTGTGAAGCTTTGGTGAAAGATGATATTGTTGCATTGTCAAGTAGGGGAGCGAGGGGCTTGTTGTAACAGTTTTCATTGAAACTAAAATATCTTAAAATCTATTGATTAAATGTCTACTAAATAAATATGGATGGATGCTGTAACTCTTCCTGTACCAAATAAAGTAAAAATAATACCATAACTATTCGTCATTATTTTACAATAAATTATTTTCTAGAAGAAGTGCGGTGTTACAACTTACCTCGTGCTTGGGGCAAGTTGTAACATCTACCGGGGCAAGTAGTAACGCCAAAAAAAACTGACAATATTACCTCTAATCATTTATGATTTGCTTGTTTTTAACAAAATTCACATCTCTCTAAAGTAAGTATTATATAATTCTTATCAAAAATCAACGTAAATACACTTTTTTAGTAATCAACACCAAAAAATTAAGTAATTAGCAGTCATATTTAGTTAAACACTACTTTTAATCATCATGGCACTTTGAAATCACAGTGATTAAATTGTTTATATCTAAGGTATGCTTCGTAATTATCTTTTCATAATATCTATCTAACAAAGTATGATACTTATACAAGAATCAACATTTGGTGGGTTTCATTATAATTAAATTCAGTCTTCGTTTGAGCTACTGTAGGGTCTCCTGTAATACATCCTACATGTGTCCACATCTTGCAAATGATATACTCTACCCAATCTTCTTTATTTGAATCGGTGTAAGCTTCACTACATATTCAGATTCTGAATCTGAACATAAAACCTTTCTTCTAGCTCTATCTACTCCGGTTTTATTTTTTGTAAACTTACCCTACCCCTTTCCTTTGACTTTTTCTTTAATTTTGACATCTTTTTTTATTTCATCTTTTCCTCATAAATATGGAGCAACTTGGGGCATTTTGTAAGATGTTACAACAAGCCCCCGGATTTTGTTACAACTAACCTCATGGTATGATTTTTAACATTTATCAAGATAACTATTTAAACAATTTAGCAATCATAAAAACTGTTACACATTATTAGAGATAGATCAATTTGAATGGAAATAAGATACAGAAAATTTGAAATTAGTCGATAATAATAAGGCAAACCGAAATTGTACGACAGTACAATTTTATGTCACCTGGCAAAAATGAAGTGCCTGCACACTTCCGCTCATTGCGCCGGCCGGGCAGGACACTATCTATGGCGACATGATACGGCGTGGTTTATAGGTTACATCGAGTCAAAGAAGTACGTCAATTGCGTTTAAGATCCTAGTTAAAAGAGCCTGTTACTACTTACCCCTGTACAACAAGCCCCTCGCTCCCCTACTTTTATACAATACTAAATGAACTCTTGTATAAATCCGTCAAACAAACAAGTCATAATTTTTAATCGCCAAAAGCATTGTAGGGACAAATCTACTAAAAGTTGAGTTTTAGTTATTTATATCATTTTACACGAGGATAATCAGTCGATTTATTATGTGTTTTTAGGGTTCCGTACCAGTTTTGAAAAAACGGAACCCTTATAGGATCACTTTGTTGTCCGTCCGTCCGTCTGTCCGTCCGTCCGTCCGTCCGTCTGTCTGTCAAGACCATTTATCTCAGGAACGCATGGAGGTATCAAGTTGAAATTTTTACCAAATACTAAGGCTTGTTGCCTCTTAGTGCCGTAAAAAAATCAAAGTGCTAATCCAACGCAATCAAGAGATATAGCCGTTTTTGTCGCAAATTTAGAGGGGTAAAGGCAAAAACCTACAGGGTACTTCCAGTCTACCTACAAACTTGAAATTTGGCATGAAGCAAGGTCTTATTGTACATGTAATAGGAAAATTCCGAAAAACTCAAATTTTTACTTCAATCATATTATATTTTAATTTCATTGAATTTTGGCGGGAAAGCTGAGTCACGTGACCTGTGACGTCATAGAATTTTGGTCACGTGACCCGTGACGTCATACAATTTTGACAGATGAGTCGTGACGTCACAGAATTTTGGCGGGAAAATATTTTTTGACAGTTGAGCCGTGACGTTTTTGAATTTTTGACAGATGAGTCGTGACGTCACAGAATTTTTGACAGATGATTAGTAACGTCACAGAATTTTGGCGGGAAAATATATTTTGACAGCTGAGCCGGGACGTTTTTGAATTTTTGACAGATGAGTCGTGACGTCACAGAATTTTGGCGGGAAAATATATTTTGACAGCTGAGCCGTGACGTTTTTGAATTTTTAACAGATATGAGTCGTGACGTCATAGGATTTTTGACAGATGATTTGTGACGTCATATTATTTTGGCGGGAAAATATTTGAAACCTCTGTCACTTTGACAGCTGTCACTTTTGACAGCTGTCATTTTTGAAAGATGTCATTTTTGACAGCTGTCATTTTTGACAGCTGTCAATTTTGACAGATAGGCGTGACGTCATAGAATTTTTGCCAGATGAGTCGTGACGTCACAGAATTTTAGCGGGAAAATATATTTTGACAGCTTAGTCGTGACGTCATTGAATTTTTGACAGATGAGTCGTGACGTCAGATAATTTTTGACAGATCAGTTTTGACGTCATAGTATTTTGGCGGGAAAATATTTATTGACAGCTTAGTCGTGCCGTCATTGAATTTTGGCGGGAAAAATAGTATTTAAACAGCTGAATCCTTACGTTATCACAATTCAGCGGGAAAATAAATAGGTTTGTACGGAACCCTCGGTGCGCGAGTCAGACTCGCACTTGACCGGTTTTTTTGATATAAGTAGTCTTAAATCGCAAAAAAAATTAGTGTAAAATGATACAAGTAACAGTTTTAAATTATAATAAAAAAACCGGTCAAGTGCGAGTCTGACTCGCGCACCGAGGGTTCCGTACAAACCTATTTATTTTCCCGCTGAATTGTGATAACGTAAGGATTCAGCTGTTTAAATACTATTTTTCCCGCCAAAATTCAATGACGGCACGACTAAGCTGTCAATAAATATTTTCCCGCCAAAATACTATGACGTCAAAACTGATCTGTCAAAAATTATCTGACGTCACGACTCATCTGTCAAAAATTCAATGACGTCACGACTAAGCTGTCAAAATATATTTTCCCGCTAAAATTCTGTGACGTCACGACTCATCTGGCAAAAATTCTATGACGTCACGCCTATCTGTCAAAATTGACAGCTGTCAAAAATGACAGCTGTCAAAAATGACATCTTTCAAAAATGACAGCTGTCAAAAGTGACAGCTGTCAAAGTGACAGAGGTTTCAAATATTTTCCCGCCAAAATAATATGACGTCACAAATCATCTGTCAAAAATCCTATGACGTCACGACTCATATCTGTTAAAAATTCAAAAACGTCACGGCTCAGCTGTCAAAATATATTTTCCCGCCAAAATTCTGTGACGTCACGACTCATCTGTCAAAAATTCAAAAACGTCCCGGCTCAGCTGTCAAAATATATTTTCCCGCCAAAATTCTGTGACGTTACTAATCATCTGTCAAAAATTCTGTGACGTCACGACTCATCTGTCAAAAATTCAAAAACGTCACGGCTCAACTGTCAAAAAATATTTTCCCGCCAAAATTCTGTGACGTCACGACTCATCTGTCAAAATTGTATGACGTCACGGGTCACGTGACCAAAATTCTATGACGTCACAGGTCACGTGACTCAGCTTTCCCGCCAAAATTCAATGAAATTAAAATATAATATGATTGAAGTAAAAATTTGAGTTTTTCGGAATTTTCCTATTACATGTACAATAAGACCTTGCTTCATGCCAAATTTCAAGTTTGTAGGTAGACTGGAAGTACCCTGTAGGTTTTTGCCTTTACCCCTCTAAATTTGCGACAAAAACGGCTATATCTCTTGATTGCGTTGGATTAGCACTTTGATTTTTTTACGGCACTAAGAGGCAACAAGCCTTAGTATTTGGTAAAAATTTCAACTTGATACCTCCATGCGTTCCTGAGATAAATGGTCTTGACAGACAGACGGACGGACGGACGGACGGACAGACGGACGGACGGACAACAAAGTGATCCTATAAGGGTTCCGTTTTTTCAAAACTGGTACGGAACCCTAAAAATGAAGAGATATAAAAATAACTTTAAATTTGAAGCTCTATTTATTATTTTTCCTTTATTATTTTTTTATCTTAGTTAAAATTTAAAATTATATTCAATATCTAATAGAAAAAAACTCATTTTATGAGAAAAGTTAAGAATAAAACTATAACGAATCATAGTTACTTACACAGAAAATACCCAAATAAAAATTACGTTCTTAGTATTATTTATGTTTAAAACAAAACGCAAAACTAATAACAATAAATTAAACTTAAACTCTTTATCAAAGTAATTTAATATCACACTTTCAGACCCTCTAATATGTGAAAGAACTATATAAATGAACAACTTATTTCTAAAACTAATTGTTTCTATATATAACTAAAGAATCAATTAAATTGGTATTAGGTTTTATTATTCCTATTAAAAGGTATTACTGCATAATATTGTGAATCAGCTGCAGAGATGTATCTGTGATTAACTGATTTAATACCAGAAGTGATTACTGATTTTTGCGAGGGACTCTAAATAAAAACTTCTGAACCAAAAGGCGTTGCATGGAACTCGTATCAGGTACCTCATACTTACCCCGTCATAAGAAGCACTGGGGCCCGACAACTTCCAATTGGAGGTTCAAAATCTTTTCGACTTGCTGGAAAGCAATGGTAATATAGACGAGAAACCGTCAGAGTGGTCAAAACACTATGGGTCGTGACTCGTAAGAGTGTTTTCTAGTAAAAGCAAGGCAACCTCAACCTTTTCCCTGATACTCTAAAACTTTGAGGTAAAGACGTGAAATGTCGACCACGCAGAAGTTTTTGTTAAATGAGAGAAACATTGAAACCACCATTGCGCTACGATTGAACAAAATAGAGGCAAAGTATTTGCTATGTTTGCAGTATGGTAAAACCTATTTAACACGTTCCCGGACGAGCATGCTAATAGCATTCATGGCAGACACTTTAATTATGTCACAGATGCTACAGCACTCCCAGTTTATTGAGTTTTTGTGCCAGGTGTGCTAGAGCATTTGCTTATTCCCTACTAAATATAGTTAGTCTGTTTCTTACTGTCACTACTGGCGCAACTTCCGACTGACGTACTTTATACCTTATATACACAAAAACAAAAAAACAGTGTTTACCTCACCCACGAACCACGTGTGGCAGCTGCGTAGGTTATAGCAGTCATCAAATGTATTGAGATTGTGCCAGGTGGGACGCATCGTGCAGAAATGCTAGAGCAGTCGCAAAAATCCCATAAGCCCGATTTACACATCGATAAGTACAGTACTAAGTTAAGTAGTAAGTTGTTGATTAAGTTTATTTAAATAGATCTCCATCCTATTTTTTGGCGAATTATGTTGGCGAGACGCGAGAGAGAGGGCTACTTCGTACTTAACTCGTCAAAAAATAGGATGGAGATCTATTAAAATCAACTTAATCAACAATTTACTACTTAACTCGCTACTGTACTTGTCGATGTGTAAATCGGGCTATACAGTAAAATACTGCCAAAGTAGAGTAGACTTACTGTCCAGGATCGTGTTAACAACAAAATATTGTGAATGGCAGATCATTTACATTTAAGTTCGGGATATTCGAGGAAATAGAGTTTCTACAAGACGTGTACGCATTCCGGATTACCAACTTTATTTGATTTAAGTTTTTATAAAAAACAACTCCAGCAACAGGGAAAAGGCGCGGGCGTTTTCACAGCTATGAAATTAACAGGAGTAAAAAACATTGATAATTTGTGGAATACACAATAAATCTTTCGTGGGATTACAACAAACGACTTAGTTCACTTCAACCGCTAATATGCCACCGAGACGTAGCCTTTGGGACTCAGTGATGATCACAAGACACTCGACGCCATTTTAAGGAGGTCATACCCTGAAGTCAAGCAAGGCAAGGTCAGAGTAGCTCCACACCAACTAAAGAACAATAAATATCTTATCTATAGCATGACGGAATCACCACAAAGCTCCTAAAAACTTGCGAAACTTCGCTTTTTAAAGGGCTCATAAGCCTCTTTAGTTACATTCTCAAGCTTAACATCTCAAACGTAGAGCGGGAGTATTGTGGTTCTACTCTCCTAAAAAAGTGACAATACATTCAAAAATGGACGGTAGCTTACACACAACTATTAAACCATAAACTTTTAGGAGTAATTAGATCCCATCTTTTTGAATTGCACTGTTTATACTTTTTAATAATCACAATAACAAATTGATTTCGTGTATTTTGATGTAACTTATGTCATTATTGTGTGTAAATTGTTATAAGTCCTTGTTATTATTAAACTATACTGCGCCATGTTTAATAGCTATGACAGGACGCGCAAGCAGCTTATCTAGTAGTCTGTCAATACCTGATGCGGGAGATAGCGGTGGCATCTCCGCAGTATCTTTCCCGGCGCCCCTAGCTACATCCACGTTTATAAGATGAATTAATTAATTAATTCACTTTGCACATATTTTGAATCAAAAGTGTTTTAATTTTTTCGTGATTATTGATATTACCATAGTTAAATCATATTACACAAACAATATTGGATTCCCATATATGTGCGCAATAATACAACTTTAGTTATATCGATGCATTACACAAATTTACTTCGTGTCAATTGATACAACTAAACATGTATCAAATGACACATAATTAAAAGGTAGTAAATTTATGTGTATAATGATATGACTTGAGATATATCTTTAACAACAAATATTTTTTTCAAAATGTGAATATTGTGAACGCTACATGTCAAATGTCAACATGTATCCCTTACACAAAAAAAAATGACAAAACGCTCCATTTCAGCTAAGATGTACCATACCATCTCGGAAAATAATAGACATATCAGAATGTTGATTAGACAGAAAAATAGAGTATTTTTTTCTGATCAAGGTGCAACAAAAACATCAAATTCGTTACAAGTCGACTTGTATTACTTTTCACAGGACACAGAATTATCTGCCTCTCCCCTTTCCTTTTTCATAACAACATCAAGCACAAGCAATTTTGCTGTTGTCCAATGAGGAATTCCTTTTCATAGATACGTAGTCCATCATCAGATCACTGTGACTTTTTTAATGGGACCACATTGAAAGCTAACCCTATCCAACAAAGAAAAAATCTTTAAAATCGGACAGCACAATAAAAAGTTATGCGTGATCATACAAAAAAAAACATACGTGTCGAATTGATAACTTCCTCCGTTTTTTTCGTCGGTTAATAAAATTAAGGATAGGTCATAAGTTTCTGACGTCACTCGTAAGTACACTTAGTAACTATACATTGTAATCTACCTATACTAATATTATAAAGAGGTAAAGTTTGTGTATTTGTGAGTTTGTGACGTTGTAGGGGGTAATCTCTGGATCTACTGAACCGATTTAAAAAATTCTTTCTGTGTTGAATAGTCCATTTATCGGGGAGTGTCATAGGCTACATAGTATCACGCTATGACTAAAAGGAGTGGAGCAGTAATGTACAACGTCACAAACTTACAAACGCATAAATTTTACCTCTTTATAATATTAGTATAGAGTATTATCCATGTAACAATGGATTAAGAATACATGGTATTAATCAATAAACCAATAATTAGCCTATCGCAGTCCACAACTGGACAAAATGCCTCTCCCAACAAACGCCACAGAGCTGGGTCCTCCGCCCTCCGAATTTAGTCCGACCAAGCGATCTTTTTGGGGTAGAATTAATTTATAGTACAGGTATTTAAAATTAAAATAAAAATCTTACTCCAACCGAAATGTTGATAATAAGAAAATTCATCTATACTAACATCGCGTTAGACAGATATTTTACGTTATTCGCGCTATATTTTAAAACTGAGATATCTTTCAAACTAATAATCAAATCTCATCGCTGTAAAGGTCAATTTTGTTTAAAATTAAATAAATATAATGATTAACGAATGAATGAATGAATTTATTTTGATAAGGGTCAATACCATATACACATAATACCTTTACAAACAATGGAATTCTTTAAATCAATTTTGATTATTATAAAAAAGGTACGTATGAGTCAACCTTAGAAGATAGATATATGCTATTGTTGACTTAAATTTCAGTATATCTCCAGACGTAGCAGTAGAAGCAAAATAAACGTTTTTAAGCGTCCCTTTTATAAACATATTTCATTACTGCTCTACTCCTATTAGGAATAGCGTGATACTATATAGCCTATGACACTCCCCGATAAATGGACTATCAAACACAGAAAGAATTTTTTAAATCGGTACAGTAGATCCAGAGATTACCCCCTACAAAGTCACAAACACACAATCACACAAACACACAAACTTTACCTCTTTATAATATTAGTATAGTATAGATGGTGTTGTGTACCAGTGTGCCTTGGCAAAATACTCAAAATACCTTACGTACTGTTCAACAAAACTAAGAGATTTTTTAAACTAAAGATTTTTTAACTGAAACAACTTTGTTCGTGCGTACATTATTCAGTTTCGATTACCGTTTTCGTAAAACCATGAATTTAGAAAGATTTTATTATTGTATCTGAAAATGTACAATTCTTAATATCTAAATTTAATTGATAACTTTCAAACAATGCAAAATAACACATATTTACACAGTAAATAATTTCTAATAATTTCTCGCGCAGGGTGGGGAGACCCCTCACACGGTGGACCGACGACCTGGTTAGGACGGCGGGAAGCCGATGGATGAGGGAGGCACAAGACCGCGCAGAGTGGAAACTTTTGGAGGAGGCCTATGTCCAGCAGTGGACGTCCATAGGCTGATATGGAAATAATTTCTAACAGTTATATTCATGACCTCATTGCAAAGTCATGTAGTTAGGTCACTGCTCGTAGTGTTGCGACTCATCGGATACACTTGTATGCAAAAAAATCGTTTACAATACGAAAAATCGTTATTATCGTTAGACACGTTATTGTGCGACCGCATAAATCACTTAATACATAGGTACCCTAAAATAAATTTATTTATTTATTTTTTAAGTCGATCTTTACAGGCAAAATCGAATCTGCTTTCATAATGGGGTGATGTAGGTGTTATATCAATTTTCACAGAGTGGTATGGGGCATTATCCATTATAATTGTGCTGTCAGGAAGAATATTTTGTAATAAATTTAAGAACCACTCTTGGAACCTTACCGCGTCTATTTCTTCATGATACTCTTTCGTGCTTTTGGATTGGAAAGCTAATAAGGAATTTTCCACGAAGCCTGTACGCTGACCCAGCATGGCATATTATGAGGCGTCCACCTTTTCATATCGCCACCTTCGAGCATGAAGCTTCAGAATCATCAGTCCGTGTTTAAACAAATATCCTAAACATTACTTTTATTTAATTAATTATAATTAATAGAATAAAAGTAATGTTTAGAATATTTTGTTTATTCTCTACTAGTACTAGATCTAATACAACTCTACATTTATTACGACTTGAATATAAAGGTAAACAACTATGGGGTCGTGTCAACCACAGACTAAAGACTTTAGTATTTGACCTTTGAGAAATCTATAGGAATCAAGGACAAAATTCTAGAATCTACAAAATGTCAAATGGTGAAATTAATTTTTATGTGTGAAATTTGACGTTGGAAAAATTACATTTATTTAAAATTTAAGAAAGATAGTGGTTAAATCAAAGTAATTTAATTATTTCTGCTATTTTCCAGAAATTTTCATCCATATCAAAGTGTGCAATGATATAAAAACTAGTGAATTTCCAATATGTGGTGTTTGTTTAAAAAGTTAATCAAGTAAGGATTAATACCCTTTACTATAGGCCGACCGTTTAACTCTGACCCCGCCTGCGGTAATAGGGGTGCGTGGGGGGGCGAGGACAAAGGAGAGAGCTATCTCTTGATTTTTTGGCAAAACGGCGCCATCTAGATACTGTGACCCGAACTACATCACATCACAACACAGCTCTAATTATTAGCTAGCTTATTTTTATGAAATAAAAAGAAGGAAAAATTTAAATGATACCCTAAAGCAATCGAAATACCTGGAGAGGTTTTTTTATTTTTCTGTTCAGGCTTTAAATTGTGTAATAGTTTAGATTGCATATTTTCTCTACGAAAGTACGAGTTTTAGTAGCAAGATGACGCCACCATCTTTGACATTTGTAAATTGTATAGAAGACGGACTAGCATACTGCACTAGTGTCATACTGACATACTGACCAGGTGTCCGTTATGGTAGCGTAAATAGTGTAAAAATAAATGAAACTCTTATTATTGTTCTTATTATCTGTAAATATTTTCTAAGACTGATTCTTACAAATTAATATGTTAAAATCATACCTGTTTTAATGTAAACTGTGATTATAGTAATGTGATTATACTGTGATTTGAATGTATATAATTAATGATTGTACAATAATTGTTATTATTTGTAAATATTTTCTAAGACAAGTTATAGAATATATAAGAATAGGTTCTTTAAATTATTGTACAAAGGATTGTTAAGGATATTTCTTAAATAACAAATATATTTATTTGTAGATTCTTTAAAAGATAATCAAATTATTACAAATTATGTTATATTATTGTTATTTTTGGAGTCGGTGTCAGCCAACGAAATACGATAATACCTAAGCAAATGGAATAGCGGCCATGAATTACAAATTATATTATTATATGACTTCGATATTATGACATAAAGTTGTTGGTTGTTTATGGATTAGTTTAAAAATTAAACAAATATTAAATAACTATTTTTATCATATTTAAATAAAAATAAGTAAATAAATATCAGTAGATTTTTTATACTGTAAGTGTAAATATTTTTTTATACCACTAATGCGACACGCAAGCATACGGCGTGCCTGATGGTAAGCAGTTACCGTAGCCTACGGAATAATGTACATACTATAATATTTCTTTGTAGACAACGTTGTGAGTTCTCCCATATTGATGTTCATTGCGAAGCAAAGGCTTACGGGAAATTGAGTTCTTTTTAATTGGAAGGGGAAACTATTGGGTATTAAGGGAATGCGTGGAATAAAAACTCTTTCACCTCTTCCACACTCCGATAATATTTCAGCCTCAATGACATTTTGCTGAAGTTTAATGACCTTAAGACGTGTACTATTGCATAATTTAGGAGGACTTAAATTACGCAAGAGAATTATTGGTACACAAACCTTTAGCGAAATGCTGTATGCTGGCAAATCACTCAACGAATTTAAAAATTCTACTGGAAAATTAGTGGCGTCGTCCTGATCAACCATTGAGTCGATTGCTACATAAGTGTCGACATTACCAACAATTTCAGAAATAATTTTTTATTACCATATTGGCTTGATCATTCCTAGGTGTTAAAATTGCCCGCTCACAAACTAGGAATTTTCTTTTTGTGTTATATGGGACGTATTTCCATAAACACATTGTATTAAGTCTTTCTTACTGGTGACCAGGCAGCAAAGGCTGGGTGGCAAAATAATTTTAGTCTGATTTTCGGGAACTTTTCCGTTTCCTATATCAAGTAAGATATTAGAAAATTGTTGTGCTTGAAGATTATCACTCATATGCGTCTTCATATTTAAAGTTAATTCTAACCTAACGATATTTCGCCAAAGAAAAGACCTCTTCAAAGAAGCGTTCACTTCGTCAGCTCTTGTGCCTCAACTAACAACTGGCAAAGTCTGGCGAAAATCTGCACAAAACATTACAGTTACCCCACCCATAACTCGTTCACTTCTGCGCAAATCTCTTAGTGTCCTGTCAACTGCCTCTATAGCTTTCTTATGAGCCATAGTGCACTCATCCCATACAATCAAACAGGTATCTTGCAGCGCTTTGACTTTGTCGCTATTGCGTGACACACCACACACGGGAGTTTCAATGCAATTTAAATCCAAAGGAATTTTAAATGCAGTGTGCGCTGTTTTGCCACCAGGAAGTAATGTTACTGCAATACCTGAAGATGCCACCGCTAAGGCAACTTTTCCCATTCTTATAATTTCCGCTAGAATCACTCGGGTAAGAAATGTTTTCCCTGTTTCACCAGTAGCATCGAGAAAATATACTATGCCCTCTTCGTTTATTACTGCTCTTGTTAAGGGAGGGGGAGTAAGAAAAACCCCATTCGTTCATTTTTTTAAATAAATATACTTTTACGGAAACGTAATAGGTATACGCTTTCACTAAAAATGTAAAAAAAAAAAAATGGCACATTTACAGCAATACATACAATATTACACTATACAATTTACTTCTACACAATATTTAGGTATTTATGAAAAATGAATATACGTTTCCATAAGAAACGTATTTAGTATGCACTTTCACTATAAATGTAAAAAATAAAATTATGTTAATTTATAAATAAAATATAAATATTAATTTTATTGGGAACAGCGGTTCCCATTGTGAATTAGTTGTGTTGTTAGTATTTATTCTTATCTATGTTGTAATGAGCACTGTCATTGTATATCAAAATTGTACCACCCGCGCACTCCCCGCGCGATCCCCTTTGTCATCATTCCCTGTCCCCCTGTCACCCCGCAGGCGAGGTCTGAGTTAAGTGGTATAGCCTATAATTATTTTTTACTTTTTAGTGCAATTTTTGTCATTGAAGTCGGTTTATTTTTTTTGTAAAAATTTATTTAATTTGGCATAGAACCAACTCGATATAGCTCTTGTGTACGCTACCATAACGGACACTGCTAACCCGCCCCCTCGTCCCTTTCATACCGCAGGCGGGGACTGAGTTAAACGGTCTGCCTATAGTAAGAGATCAATTATTAAAGTGTCTTAAAAATCGGATATTATAGTAATCGATTTTTTTAACCCAACCTTATTATTCAATTTGTCAGAACTGTCATACGGTACCTTTAAGATTTGTTGAACAGTAGGTAACGTATTTATTCGTTTGGGATACACTTTCACAAGTTTCAACAGTACCTACCTATAGCCTTTATAGTTCCGAAAAAAAATGGCCGTGACTATAGTTGCAAATATAATGTCTTTTATACCTATATTTGCAAAATAAATACCTATTCTATTCTATTCTGAATAATACGGAATAATTCCGGAATACTTTAGAGAAAAATTCGTAAAGTCGGAATTATTCAAAATTGATTTAATTAATATTTTTATGTTTTACTTGCTAAAAAATGTTTTTTTGCATCGATCGTCAATCGCTGCTGCCGCTGCACCTCTGTGCGGCGTTTGTTATATAATATTAATACCTACTAATTATAATTATACACATAATAAATAATAATATAAACTTATAAATATCATCACGTGACTGTGCGATCAATTGAAACCAGGGCTCCAAATACCGTTAAAAATGAGGTATCGATACCTTCATCAAAATATGGTAACGTTACTTGTAGAGGTATCGTTAAGCCAGGTATCGTTAATTGGGTGGACTTTTACCGGTAAGTTGACTTATCGCTATCGATGATTTACCGGTAAAAAGTAACAATACTGTAAGTCAAAGTTTGCTAACGTTACCATAGAAACACCGTTAATTGTCATTATAACTCTTTCCACTGTAATAATCTGTACATAATATTAATATAATAAAACTGTAGAAACGTCGTTATTGTAAGTACATTAAAAAAAAAATAGTCAAGGTATTACAAGACAACCAATAGTACCCATTTCCAGCAGTTTTGGAATTTTTGTCTATTTGTCTGTAACTGTATATCTGTGTTCTAAAATTTGTTTGGGCATCACGTAAAAAGTACGAAAGCAATGTAGTGTAGATGATTTTTATACACAACGAAGTTATATTTAGTTTTTGTTTCATTGCAATCGGTTCCGTCTATTAAAAGATATTTGAATTTAATTAAGTAATTAATATTAAACAGCGCCATCTTTCAAACTTACACAGGACTAGGTACATCAAGAGTTAAACTGCTGTATTTTTAAATGTAAATAAATACAAATACGAATAACCTTTATTCATTAATCACAGGTACAAAACATGTTACAAAAATAAATAGTCTTTATCTGTTTTGCCAATACTGGCGTACAAACATCAATTTTTAAAATTAAACTATTTACTTAATCATAAAAATAAATTTAATTTAAATTACATTCCTTTTCTCACAATCTTATTATAACTGCAATTATAACACACCAATATAATTATTTAATACATAATATATAGGTATATAACAGACAACATAATAAGTAACACGTTTTTTTCTTTAAAGAATCATTTTACACATTTTGTAGTAGGTATATTCGTTCGTTATAAGGTCTAAAAAACGATTTTTGAATATTAAATAGAATTGCGAAGTAAGTAACATCCACCACGCGAACGAAGTCGCAGGCACAGCTAGTAAATAAATAAATATTCCTCACACATTCACACAACGCCATTTAGTCCCAAACTAAGCAAAGCTTGTACTATGTGTACTAGACAACGGATAAACATACTTAATACTTTTTTTTGTAAAGACATATTATACAATACAGAAAACACCCAGACCACTGCAAACAATCATGTTCATGCACACAAAGATTTGCATTAAGCGGGAATCGAACCCGAGACCTCTGCTTAGCAGTCATGCTATAACCACTACGCCAACACAAAACAGACAAACAACATACATTCATACTCAAAACTATAGATGATATCGTTTTGTCTCGTTATTATCTAGGCTTATTGATAAATAAAACAGTAAAAATAATATTCATTTACAAGTTATGAGGCTTCAAAGTTCATAATTCTATGCACACTTTATGACAACTTTCAGCGTAATAAAATAGGATTAAACTTTTATAAAGGCAAATATATTTTGGGATTAGGCATAGATTAAATTTATTCAAAAATTGAAATAATTAATTTAACTAGGTACATTCTAAAGTCTCTACGTAATTACCTTTTTCTCAAAATAATTTTAGGCAAATTTTACCGTGCTCGTTTCCGCCATCGACATCTTGCATCTCGCCTCCACTTTCTGCACCCTTCGGGTTGGCGGAGGGGAGGTTCGACAGCGAGCCGACCGTCGTCGAATATTACCGAATATTTTTTTTAAACTTCAATAAAATCTATTATTTATGTCATTTATGACAATTAGTATCGCTTGCCAGTAAGAAGTTTCGTTATTTCTTTCATCAAAGAGATCCTATTATTTATTATCAGATGCAATACCTGCCCAGTTAAATAAAATACCTAGGGTCTGACTCAACTATTGTTTCCTAATTCTTAATTTTCCCCGTGTGTAATTTTACAAATTATTTTATAGACGAATTCTTCCTTATCAACATTCTTAATTTTACCAATTCTTAATTTTCCGTATGTTTCATTTTCACAATTTTAGATAGTACGAATTATGTTTTTTCAAAAGAAAGTACATCATCATCATCATCATCATCATATCAGCCAATCGACGTCCACTGCTGGAAAAAGGCCTCCTCCAAGTACTGCCTTGCGCGGTCCTGTGCCTCCCAAAAGAAAGTACAGTTAGGAATAATTGTGCTTTTTAATATAAATAATAAAGCTCGGTTACTCGCGCGGATTTTTAGACTCGCGAGCACTGGCGGGGTGTTGAGGCCATTACACATACGCAAAGAAAAAAAAAAAAAGAAAGAAAGAAAGGTTCGTGCGTTCAGGAGTTATAGCGTCAGGAAGGAAAACCCGACTTATTTTTATATAGTAGACGATTGAAAGTAACTTGAAGTTATATTTAGTTTTTGTTTCATTGCAATCGGTTCCGTCTATTAAAAGATATTTCAATTTAATTAATTAATATTAAACAGAGCCATCTTGTACAATCATGTACAATCACGGAAGTTTCCGCTTGACCATAAGTATACATAGACATAACCGGCCTTATTACAAAATACAGTCTAAATAAACCACGGTTTATTACGTCACAAAACCACTGTTTTTGAAATTTGTTATTACAAAATCAGTTTTAACACTTAACCATGGCGTAATGTCAGGTTTAAAGATAAACCTACTCGACCCCTAGTTTAAACTATAGACCATGGTCTAAATACATACAGTTCTGTCAAAGTTGTTATTTTGAGGTTAGCGTTGCTATTGGTAATGTGTTAATATTTTAATATTGTTGACTTGTTTCAAAATGGATATCGACATGGTACATTTAATGTATATTGAAGATATTGAACTTTTAGAAAGACGACGACCCAGTAGTGAGCTTGTTCGTGTTGATCCTTTTACAGAATTATCCAAAGATTTTAGAAAAAAATATAGATTTAGAAAACGTATTAAGTACTAAAAATATTTTGGAGTTATTGGTAGATAATATCGGGTGTCATATGTCATTTCGAACGTCACTGTTGCGACACACGCTGTTGCGAATAATTTTTCACTGCCTCATAGGTTCGAAAGCTCATGGACTCAAATGAAGTAGTCGCGAAAGGCGCTGTTTCGAAAAACGTTTTTACTGCCTCATACGTTCGAATGCTTGTGATTTTGAATAATTAGTCATAAAGCATACAAAAAAATATTATTTTACGTTTATAGAGCAAAAAACAGATTCTGTGGTTTTAAAATGGGCTATAATCAAGAAACGATTAATCAATATAATATGATTCTTATATTATGTACTTCCTGGTGGTGTATCATAAAGATAGAAGTAAAAATATGAAATATTTTTTGTTGCAATCTATAGTTTTTAGCAACAATATATTATATTTAGTGTCGTTTTTATTTTTACTGTAACATTTAATATTTTTGTTTATGACATTTTACCACATTGCCATAGAAATTTACATTAAACGAAAAGTGGCAATATGGCCTCAAACTATATAACTTATTATCCTTCGTTGGGCGGCGACAAAAACGCGTCCCTTTTTTAAACATAAGTACTTCATTATCATAGCGTGATACTATGTAGCCTATGACACTCCCAAATAAATAGACTATTTACCCAGAAATAATTTTTAAATCGGTTCATTAGTTAGATCCAAATATTACTACGTCACAAACACACAAACTTTCATCATCATAACAGCCCATTAATGTCCCAATGCAAGAACGGGCCTCCTCCCGTGACGGAGGGATACTTGGCCACTAATACTACGCTGGCCAGACGGATTGGTATAGGGCTTAATTTCAAGTTTTCCTTCCTTTTATTTCGTAAAGATAATAATTTACGGACAGTCCCTTAGTCGGTTTTTACGACACCCATGAGATGAGTTGGACAATAATTTGTGGATCTCACAAATTATTGTCCTGCGTGGGGATCGAACCCACAACCTCATGCGCGGCAGCCGCTGGCTTTACCGGCGCGCCACCTAGGTCGTCATATATCGTATATAATATAGTAAATCATTAGCAGGCTAAGTATCCCTCCGTCACGGCAGGAGGCCCGTCCATGCAGTGGGACATTAATGAGCTGTTATGATGATGACAAGCATTCGAAAATATGAGGCAGTAAAAATGTTTTTCGAAACAGCGCCTTTCGCGACTACTTCATTCGTGTCTATAAGCTTTCGAACCTATGAGGCAGTGAAAAATTATTCGCAACAGCGTGTGTCGCAACAGTGACGTTCGAAATGACATATGACACCCGATAATATCACACGACCCTCGGGGATGTACTTTGTCCCCTAAAATTCAAGGTTTGCGCATTACAAAGCTGGGCCATAACAACACCTACACAAAACAACTAAAAACCTACTTAGTCGGTTGAGAAAAGAGCAAACTTTAAACTACTTAAAACGTATTTTTGTTTTACCTACAACGATTACCATATCACATACAAACTATTTTCATATTGTTGACATCTTACTCGTATTTCAAATGATGCCCCAATAGGTACCTAATGATGATAATACCTTCTTTATTTTGTTCCGTTCTACGTCTTATATTTAACATTGCGAGTTATGAAAATGCTTATTATTTCAGGGCCCTAGGATAATAAATGGTAATCATTAATAACCAATGTTATATATTTATACTAAACTAGCTGACCCGTGCCCACTTCGTTGGGCGGGGCGAAAAAAACGCTTCTCTTTTTAAAACATATTTCATTACTGCTCCTCTCTTATTAGTCATAGCGTGATACTATATAGCCTATGACACTCCCTGATAAATGGACTATTCAACACAGAAAGAATTTTTAAAATCGGTTCAGTAGATCCAGAGATTACCCCCTACAACGTCACAAACTTACAAACACACAAACTTTACCTCTTTATAATAAAATTAGTATAGAGTATTATCCATGTAACGATGGATTAAGAATACATGGTATTAATCAATAAACCAATTAGCCTATCGCAGTCCACTGCTGGACAAAATGCCTCTCCTAACAAAGGCCACAGAACAGGGTCCTCCGCCCTTCGAATTTAGTCCGACCAAGCGATCTTTTTGAGGTAGAATTAATTTATAGTACATACTTACAGGTATTTTACTCCGTGTGGGGACAGAGTAAGAATATAATATGTCACTACCCCTTCTCATTCCATGAGTGTCGTAAAAACCGACTAAGGGACTATCCGTGAATATTATCTTTACGAAATAAAAAGAAGGAAAACTTGAAATTAAACCCCATACCAATCCGTCTGGCCAGCGTGGTATTAGTAGGCCAAGTATCCCTCCGTTACGGGAGGAGGCCCGTCCCTACAGTGGGACATTAATGGGCTGTTATGATGATGACAGGTATTTAAATTAAAAATAAAAATCTTACTCCAACCAAAATGTTGATACTAAGAAAATTCATCTATACTATACTAACATCGCGTTAGACAGATATTTTACGTTAGTCGCGCATTATTTTAAAACTGAGATATCTTTCAAACTAATAATCGGATCTCATCGCTGTAAAGGTCAATTTTGTTTAAAATTAAATAAATATAATGATTAACGTATTTATTTTGATAAGGGTCGATACCATATACACAAAATACCTTTACAAACAATGCATTTCTTTAAATCAAATTTGATTATTATAAAAAAGGTCGTAGTGAGTCAACCTTAGAAGATAGATATATGCTATCGTTGACTTAATTGTAAAACTTTTTTAAAGGTACAATTCTTTAATACATCATTTCAGTATATCTCCAGACGTTTAAGCAGCAGAAGCAAAATAAACGTTTTTAAGCGTCCCTTTTATAAACATATTTCATTACTGCTCCGCTTCTATAAGTCATAGCGTGATACTATATAGCCTATGACACTCCCCGATAAATGGACTATTCAACACAGAAAGAATTTTTAAAATCGGTTCAGTAGATCCAGAGATTACCCCCTACAACGTCACAAACACACAAACACACAAACTTTACCTCTTTATAATATTATTATTATGTTTCTCTTTTCCATAATACTCGGGTCTATTGGAGACCCGGTTCTTTGGAAGGCATACATCGGGCCGAAGCCAAGACGAAGAGGCCCTTTAAGAGATTTTTAATCTGGTAATGGATACACAGGGCAGATACCATCTCTGAACGCACAATATGATACACCCAGAGATGGTCCCTGCCGAGTGCAAAAACTATTGTAGTGCATCTGTAAGGATGCAATAGAAATTTAAATAATAGTCTATTATTTTTTTTTTTTTTTTTTTTTTTTTTTTTATCCTTTATTATCATATTACAAATTCATACAAATACAGATTTACAAATAACATAAATAAACCACAGAGGTTTGTCCTTATCCTATGGATGAGTATGTTTAATGGACCGGTTATTGGGCTATGGAAGGAGACTACCGGATACCTGTCGTGATAATCAGTCTCTATATTATAAAAAGACAGGTAGTGACTTGCCACCTCGTTGAGTGGACCCCACAAAACGGCCGCACGTACAGTGCGACAATGGAGCAACATCTCGTAGAGAGGCTAGAAGCTGTGGAGAGGTGAGTCTGCGGGGCGCCAAATTCCGGTCAACCGTTCAAGGGCCCCCGGCGTTATGACATTTTACACTTCCAGCTTGGAGCATAGGATCCGCTCTTGCGTATTCCAGTCCTGGCCGACCAATGAAGGTAAGCCAGGCCATCAAGGAATCAGGGTCCGTGGTGTCGCCACTCACCAACAGCTCGCCACAAGCTGCCCCTGCGGGCTTATTATTATTATTATGTTTCTCTTTTCCATAATACTCGGGTCTATTGGAGACCCGGTTCTTTGGAAGGCATACATCGGGCCGAAGCCAAGACGAAGAGGCCCTTTAAGAGATATTTAATCTGGTAATGGATACACAGGGCAGTTTAATCTGGTAATGGATACACAGGGCAGTTTAATTATTATTATTATTATTAAATTAAATTAAATAAATAAGTAAGTATAGATATATAAAATATTATCATTTCATTGCTGATATGTAATTAAATTTATCAATTTTTTAGCAATAAGCTTTCCCTCGAGTAGTACGGAACGTTATAATCGAATGATGTAATGAATGATCAAGCAATATTTTGGATAATCTGTGACTGTTTATTTAAGCTAGGGTCTAATTGCTGTTCTATGAAAGCCACGGTTTATTTATGTTTTGTAATAAGGTGACATTTAGACTGCAGTTTAAAAATTAAGCCTGTGCTAGCTGAACCTGGTTTTAACTGAGTTTTATTTAGTTTTTTGTAATAAGACGGAACATCTATGTCAACTATGGAATGCAATAAAGATATGAATTATGAAATTATGAATTATTACATGAAAAAAAGTCGTGATCATCATTTTCACGTATACCTAAATAATATCAATCTCATATAAATAATATCAATATATTCTGCATAATTCCAAAAGTCCGTTAAACAAAAACCAAGTCGTGAGTGTAGAAACAAAAATAAATAGCGCGTTGTCAATAGCCGGCCAGTGAATCGGAACTAAGTAATACTTAAGAAACAGGAATATTTTTAGGGGCGTGTCTTAGCGGGGCTAGAAATTAATGCAACCTCATTGGGTATTTTGTATCTATGTGTGCGTGTCACACTGTCGGTGGCTGTTTAAGGCAATTTGTTTAGAAACTGATCGAGAAGGACTTTCTTCGATAGTACTTAGTCATAAAAATAAATTGAATTTAAATAACATTCCTTTTCTCACAATCTTATTATAACTGCAATTGTAACACACAAACATATAGGTATATAATTGTAGTGATTTAATAAACTAATAATAATTAACTTTTAACTCTTAATTTAGATTTATCCCTAAAGCTGCCTCATTGATAATTGTATAATTATGTATTGTGTTATTTAAGAGACTCCCTGATCTCACAGATAAACAGCCTCAGCTGTTTTGTGAGACTGACGTATAATTTGATGTAAACTTATTTGTTAATAATAAACAAAACAAAATAAACAAAACAAAAAAAAAACAAATAGTAAAAAATCTACTCATTAAATAAAAATACTATTTAATTTTTAATTAAGTAAAAATAATATTTTAATTTAATTAAAATATCCGTGAACAGTGACGGTGAATTTAAGTTACTTGGCTTAATAAAATATAAATAGTCACTTACCAACCATCCAGATTTATAGACAATTATGTTTACTCGTTGGAATAGATACATAATTTCAACACAATTCAATAAGATTCGATAGCCAAGGGTATAGAACAATCGACTATGATGAAGTAGACGTGCGTTCGAAACCGGGTTGTGCCAAGAATTCTTTTTGGTTTTTTATTTTTAATTTATTGTATTTTATCTCAAAGAAAAATGGTTATATTTAAAATGCATTCTCTCTGGCAGCCACTCACAGCCCGTTGCGGTTACAGATTTAAAAGCGTAAAATTTCACCGAGGTCATTGCATAGACGGGTGACCACTCAGTGGTATTTTATTAACCTATTGATTTATGCGTGATCATACAAAAAAAAACATACGTGTCGAATTGATAACCTCCTCCGTTTTTTTTCATCGGTTAAAAAATTAAATGTATGATTAGTGATTATTATGAATTGAAATTAATATTCATTTTAATTTTTTTATGAAGAATGTTCATTATGACTTTAAATTGTATGAGAAACATTTTCGGAGATCCGATGATATGAGTTGAAATGTTATGTAAGAAGAGAAGTGCTCCCTGTTGTGCGATATTGAACTTAATAGTTTTATGACATGCAACTAAAATGAGCTCTACAGGCATTGATTTATCATCTACAGGTGATAAAGTCATTTAATAAATTAATTAATTAAATTAATTGATTTAATTGTCGACTATACATTTTTTTCGTAAACGAAGTTGCGGGTTACAGCTCGTATTGAATAATAATAGTAGAAAACAAAATAAGAAAAAATAAAAAAAACACAAAAAGTAATTCGTTCCTCAGGATCGAACCATAGCTGTTTTCTTTTCAGCCAAGCTCTATACAAGCAAAGCTATCGTGTTGACAACAGTTTTGATCAAATTGTCAATCTAGTATTGCGCTTTGAAATTGCCTTGACTTTTGTCTACTGTCATAATCACTCACTACAACTACACTGAAACTCGACCGCAGATGAACGACGCAGCGGGCGACGTTGCCGTTCAGTCATGCGCGGCTCCCGTACACTGAACGAGTTGGCAACATCGCTCGTAGGTACCGGTAAAAGTGTCGATACTCTTACCGATACATTGTTATCGGTAAAAATTTAATTCGATACCAAAGTAAAACTACCCGTAGTATCGTTACTAGGTTAACATTATGAAAGTAACGTTACTTAACGATACTTATACTGGGAATTTGGTACCGTTAACAAGCCCTGATTGAAACATTCCCAATGTTACGGTATATTTCGAAATTATTCAGTATTATTCGACCGGAATAATTCGAAATTTTTCCCGCCAGCGTCTATAGCCGTGACATACGGACGGACAGACTGAACAGACAGACGACATGGTGAATCTATAAGAGTTCCGTTTTTTGCCATTTGGCTACGGAATCCTAAAAAGCAGCTTGCTACTACGGCTAAATGTAACATTATGCCCCCTATAACGTACAAGTATATATATTATTTTAAACATTAATATTAACATTTTATGTAGGTAAGTACATTATCTCAAAATAATTATTTTTAAGTTAGCAACAAAGACGTTTGTCGTGTCAATGTTTTCACGTTGAAAGTTGAAAACAAACATACACGTGAATGAATACAATTTGAATACTGTTTAAACAACTAGCAGATAATATACCTTTAGTCTTTTATTTAGTAAGTATTTATTTTTATCTAAACTAAATAATACATTATTAAACTTGTCCCAGCTATCAGGTCTTTAGCGTTTCAATAGCTTGCGACCATTCGCCGTACGTAAAAATGTTTTCTGAAAATATTTTAGACTAGCTGATGCCCGCAGCTTCACCCGCGCTGCATAGGTAGCTTAAATGTTATTCGTTATTCTACACCCTAAACTAGGTAGTTTATTAATATAGGTATATTCCATTCCACCTATATTAATATAAGTAGGTATATTCCAAATTACATCAAAATCCATTCATTCTTTGGGTGAAAGAGTAACAAACATCCATCCATCCATACATTCTCACAAACTTTCGCATTTATAATATTAGTAGGATAGGATTAGTCGGATAACTGTTCATCAACAGCCATATAACGTTCACTGCAGAAATTCTTTTTTTTTTAAAGTTTCAATTTACACGATACATATACATAATCGATATATTAATGGGATCATTGACGTTTTTAGATAAAAACTTTGAAAACCCATTTTTTGTAGTTTGACATGTACTACCTATACATTCTTTTGCGGGCCATCTTGAATAGACTATAGAAGCTGTCTAGTGAATGACAGCCAATGAAAGCGCAGTACGATTCAGCGCATTTCGCACACTGTGCAGGCGGAGAGTGGACGAAGATACGTAAGCTAGCGTACGGATAGCCGTAAGCACAGAAATCTAAATAAAAGGAGAAGTGGTATGACGGGGTTTTCGTGGAAGCGCAATATGATTAAAACGATTATATAGCTAAAAATGGCTGTCACCTAGGTTTAGCTGTGTTTTGACAACGACCGGGATAATATGCCGAGTTGTTCAGTGGTTGCCTGTAAAAATAAGAGCGTTAAAAAAAATCTTTATTAATAATGGAATCACTTACCATATGTTAGTACATGTATTTTATTGTATTTACCTCTAAAATCATGAAAAAATAATCTTCGATGTACTCACTATGTTATTTTCATGTTCGGACAATTAAGTACTATAATATTTTTGTTACATATACATTGCTTCTCTAATGCTGTCTAAACTAGTCGTTCAATGAATATTTGAAGTAATGAACTATTCGCTCAACGATATTACGTATGACAAGTGGTTGCTAACCGTGATCGCTCTAACAACCAAACGATAGTGACGACCCGTTCGTGACTACGACTATCTATCGTTTTCGATAAAAAGTCGTGTATTGTAGGAATTTTAAATTGTAAAAGTTTTATTAAGTTTAATGAAAAAAATATATTTTTTAAATGTTAAATTATGTAATTTCAATATAAGTATTACAATGTTGAAATAATATCCTAAATCAAAGGTGGAGTAAGTACTCTAGAACAAAAAGGTATAAAATGTTGATTACAGTTGTTTTAAAAGTTTTTTTTAAACGCTTGTCCATTTATTAGCACACACATGCTTTTAACTGGTTTTATCAGATTTGCTTTAAATCAGTCTAAATGCTCATCTATCAATACCTATATTCTATATATACAGTCGTGGTCAAATAATTAGGGACGGGCAGAACCCTAAGCAATACAGAATGTTCATATTTTAATATTGTAAGTTTTATGCGAGATTGTTGTCTGTAACTTTGTAAAAATATTCATTATTAAGTAATCTAGTTAACACAATATAAAGATACTAAAAATATTTTCCTAAACTAATTAAAAGTCCTAATCACATTACAATAATCAATAATTATGGTACAGACAAACTGGTCACCTAATTAGTGTCACGTATTGATTTCTTCTAAATATAAAAATTATAAAAAAAAATAGCTTTTCTGCACATTTGTAATTTTTGCGCCTCTTTTATAAGCGATTACTGTTAGCGTGGACCTTAAAAAACATCTAATTAAATTAATATAATAGGTAGAAATGAACGTTGTGACGCAATAATAGGAGAAGTTATAATTATCCTTTACCAGCGTGGTGGGTGGTCATACAGGAAAATAGCAGATCATCTGAAATGTTCCAAAAATATAATCTACAATGCACCAGCATATTTTAAAATTCATGAATACAAAAAATTATGCCTAAACGGGGTTGCTAAGAAGAGGCCAAGAAAAACGACCGCACAAGATAATCGCAGAAAATTGTCAATCTCGCGATGAGAGACTCCATTAAGAGTTCCGTTGTAACCAGAAGCGAACTTTTCTGGGCCAGAACCGACTACTGAAGTATCAGTGAAGACAATCAGAAGGCAACTGGTAAAAGCAAAGCTTGTATAAAGAGTTGCTCCAAAAGTTCTATTACAGACGATGAAATACGAACAAGCAAGGTTGGCGTTTGCAAGAGAGTATGCACATTGGATTGTTGCTGAATTAAGTAATGTGCTATTTTCTAATGAAACCAAGATACATATAATTTCATCTGATGGTTGACAATACGTGCGACGATCTACAAAGTCTAAAGTTAATGTAAATTTTACAAAGTTGCTGGTGAAACACGGAAAGGGTAATATTCTGGGGCTCTTTTCTGGACATGAATAGAAGGACCTTTAGTATCTTTAAACAAATTCAAGGTAATTATGATCAATTTATTAACGTGTGGAGGTCGCGGTGACGTAACAGCACCACGCCTCCAACGAAAAGGGAGGATCCTCCGACCAGGCGAAGGTGATCGCGCCTGGCGGGCCAACTGCCCAACAGTTGTTCGTTGGACGTTGTATATATGCGGAATCGCTGTGCGAATGTTGATATCGCGATTCAGGATGTAGTGTAGGTGTTCGCTTGAGTTGTCGGTAGATGACGCTACACCACTCCCCCCGGAAGACCGGAGGTCGAACTTGCTGATGTGACTTCTTGTGGAGCTGATGCCAGAGTCCCAGTGAGTCGGAACTGAAATGCCGGTCCAGTGAGTCGGACTGCGGTGTCCACCTTCCCCATTTTCCCCAGTGAGTCGGGGTGTGTCCAGTAAGTCGGATGATGGGTGATGAGGTCGCAGGCTTCCCCAGGCTTGTCATGATGGCGAGCATATGGAGTAGTCCTGTTAAGACCGAAGGTGCTGGTGCGCTCCGAGAAGGTTGGTTTCATCACGTCGGGGTCACCACTGTGGAGGTCGCGGTGACGTAACAGCACCACGCCTCCAACGAAAAGGGAGGATCCTCCGACCAGGCGAAGGTGATCGCGCCTGGCGGGCCAACTGCCCAACAGTTGTTCGTTGGACGTTGTATATATGCGGAATCGCTGTGCGAATGTTGATATCGCGATTCAGGATGTAGTGTAGGTGTTCGCTTGAGTTGTCGGTAGATGACGCTACAAACGTAATAATAACGGAGAAAATAATGACAATGGATGCTGAAGAAGTTTTATCAGTCTTATAGACGTATCAATACGGTAACGACCCTAAATATACAACGCACTCTGTCTAATTGTTCCTAGCAAGACATTCAGTGACGGTACTAGACTGGCCAGCAAACAGCCCAGAACTAAGCTCAATAGATACTTATGTTATGAAGCAAAGGAAAAAGATGCAGCTGAGCGAACTGCCACAAAAAAACAGCTTTACGAGACATTTCAAGGTGATGGGAGTAGAATCTCTTTAGAAACATACAATAATTTTATTGCATCGATGCCGCTCCTATGTCGAATGCTTATAACCAGCAAAGGCAACCATTCCGGTTATTATAAAAACGTGAAATGATTTGTTTTGTACCCTACTATAATGAATTAACATTATTACACTTAAATAATTACCACTTTACTTATATTTATAGTCAAAGTTTTACGCGTCCCTAATTATATGACCACTCATAAGGCAATTATGTGTAAGTAGCAATAATGAACTTATTAAAAAAATATAGATCACAACTAGCTATTTTCTTTCTTGACTTTTATTTTATTAGCTAAATTACTTATTAGTAATCGGTACATGCTTCAAAGTCTTGTGGAAATATTTTTTTAGGACTGTAGAGAAGATTTTGTGTTATGGTGTAAAAACGTTCCTAATTAGTTGACCACGACTGTATATAAGTTTTTTTTTTAAATCACCCAGAATGAGGAGCCCCGCGAAGCGGGGCTCCGTTGAGAAATTTTTGATCGCGTTTTGCCGGTGATCCGTAGGTATTACGCTAAAAGTGCAAGAGAAGTTTTAGTATTATTTTACATCAATCTATACGATAACATAATAAAATTTACATAATTTTTTTTGACAAAATTTTTCCAAGTCCTAGCGCCATACAAAACCGATGAAAAATTTTTTAAGTGTCGGTAACCCTTTTTGCGACACCCTAACCCTATATTCATGCTATTGTTTTAATTTTATCTAGGCGCAATATTGCTCACGCATTTTGGCATGCGCATGCACATGCTTGAATAAATGAACTGTACACGCTGTTATCTGCTTCAAAAAATCATCTGTATACTTAGTCTTATTATCTATACAACTATCCAAAAATTGACGTCTATAAGTTGTAATTGACTACAAAACAGTTTCGACTGAAAGAAACATAATGAACCTTGTATTGCTTTACGATTCATTATTGAGATGTAATTAAACAAAGCGTTTTTTGAAGAGATTGATAATTGGCGATGAAAAGTGGATCATGCATGACAAGAACGTGTGGAAAAAGTCGTGGTTTAAAGTCGGCTAGGCTTTACCGACTGTGGCTAAATTATCGCTAGCTCTCCCTCACATATGCGTTAATTTTGTATGACAACAGTCAAAATGTTACAAACTGCTGCGACAATAAGGACGCAAAAGAAGTATGACGCTTGAGTTCCTTCAACCTGCGATATTACGGCATCAGTTCTCGGATTAATTTGTTTCACACACTGTCGTGAATGTTATTTTACAAAAGTATTGTACAATTATATACTATTATATTATACATATTTATATAAAAGTAATTATTATTTATATGATAAGTATTTAATTTTTAATATAATATGTCTTGTCTATCGATAAATTTTATTAATTATTTATCGATAAGGTCAACGCCTAGCATAAATGTAATTTTTTTGAATGTAGTAGTTTTAAATTGTAGTAGTTCTTCTATCTAAATTTTTTGAAGTTTGTTTTATTTGTTTAAATAAAGTAGCGCTGATTGGTACGCTGTGACACCGTGTAAGGGAGATATTTCAAGAAAAAACGAGACAGAGTAATTGCGTTCATTGATAATCTAGATGTAACTGAGAACAGTAGTCTATTCGTATATTCTATTGCTGTGTGTGTTAATAAAACTGGCGACATTAGGTTTCCATACAAAATGACATTCAAGGCACATCTCCTTTGTTCAGATATCTGTGGCCGTAAGCGAGTGAACGGATAGCCGACGGCAAGCCGACCGCTGACAGCACGGCGGTGCCCGAGGCGATACGCTTACGTTACAATTCCGATTAGTGTGCGGTGCAGTAAGGAGTTTCATACAAAATACTGAATACTGAACGACTCGAGTTGATACGGTGACGTTCCGTTTACGTTACGTTATATATATGTGCTACCCAAGTCATAGCACTTCGGACTCTGACAGAATTGTCGACATCGGCATAGCTCCAGTGAATGAACACCCCCCAGTGAATGAACAAAACGCAGTTTTTTCCAAAAAATAAGAAATTAGGGCATTTCTACCAAATAGAGTATTTTTTTTAGTAATAGTAACAATATTCCTAATATTATTAGTAACATTGATTTCTGAAGTCACTGTTCATTTCAAAACGGCGAGCGTCTAAAACGGGAGGCAACGTGACACTGGGGGTTTGTTCGAGCTGGAATTTACGACTCAGGTATTACGAACCGTTTATGATTCGATATTATAACCAAACCTGCAGTATTTTCTTCAAGATATTTGTTTATAAATATAATAGAATAGCTAAATAATGCATTTCAAATCAATTTAAACATGTATACAGGGTGTCCCAAAACTCGGCGTTAATCCGAAACCTGAAACTGTAGTATTAGTTAAAAGTGCCAAAAAATACAGCGCATCGTATTTTAAAAGTCCACGAATTACACTCCTTACATGCATGCAAATTATGCATGTTCATGTTGCTGTCTTTTTTTAATGTTAAATCATCAAACCTAAACTTTTTTTAAAAAAAGCTAGTCATCTCAGTACATTTTCAGTATCTTATTTGAAAAATTTACTCGATGTTGGTAGTCCCCGGATACTAACGTTTGTACTAGCTGTACTAACGTGGTACGGGTGTAATTCGTGTCTTTTTAAAATACGATGGGCTGTATTTTTTGGCACTTTTAACTAATACTACAGTTTCTACTACTTTTCACTTGCTATGGTGACTCTTTCTGGCTCAACCACTTAGCCGTTTAACTTATTCAGCATCGGAATCGGCTCCTAAATTTATTTTATTTTTATTTTATTACTTTTAGGAAAGCTTACGGACTAATTGGTACAATTACTTTACATTAACAAATAAAAAAGTGGCCAACTACAAGCTTCCGCCTATTGAATTTTATACCTATTTTAACTAAAACGAATTTTTTTGTCCATGATAGCAGCAGTAATTTACCAAGTATTATACCATTTTGGAATCCTTACTAAATGCGCCAACTTTTGGCGTAAGTTGCCAAACTCGCGTAGTACATTTTTTTTTCACTACAGGCAGTTAAAACTGGGCTTTTTTTTTCACTATAAATTTTATTCTAAGAAATAAGTCCTATTGATATGAAATCTAGACCAGCTAGTTTTAAATTATTTATTAGAGTTTAAAGTGGCATCATTCAGGGTAACACAGCAAATAAAAAAGTTGGAAAAAGTTAAGATTTGTGACAACAGGAGTGAAAAGACTGTCACATGGTGTGAATTTTTGCGTTTTTTTTCAAATGTCTATAACTTTACAACCATGCAACTTAGAATTTTTTTTTTATTTTTCTGATAACCAGCGTGACTTGCTTTATCACCTGGTTTCAGATTAACGTCGAGTTTTGGGACACCCTGTATATTCCGGTACAGTATAATATTAAGTGTCCCAGCATTGGAACTCAAAATCTTATAAAACCCAATTAATGAACGGCCGTTCATTCATTGGGCATTGATGATTTTAGATTTTTGTAAAAAAATGTATTTTATTTTAATGCTGTTATGTTCGCATTTCCTAAGTCTTTTCATAAATCGATTTCTGATCTTTTGGCCAGTATTGGGACAGGGGCCCATGTTCATTTACTGGTTTTTAAAATCTAGTAAATGAACTAACAATTTCCATTGTGTTCATTTGCTAGTTTTAAGTAAGAAGACATAACCAGTAAAGGAACATTATATTTTTGAAACTAAATTGTACATTAAAATCCTTCAAATCTTTCAGCTCTTTCTAAGTGCAGGTGTTAGGGCATCCAGGACATGATGAGAGGTGGACCATAGTTTGGGGAGCGACGCACAGTAGGCAACTCAGTCCGAAATTGTTTGTGAGGCTCCGGAGCCTCCGCAGCATGTTCTCCTTGCTTCTTCCTACCTAAGTTCGCAATGTGCTTAAGGACTTCCAGGTATCCCATGGTAACTCATGTCCGGGCTGGAGCCTATCAGAGAGTGACACAAATTGGTTCTGGTAGTGACACTCTTTTCGCGCGAAAAGTTGCATCTCGCGTGTGCTGGGTCGGTACTTAAAAGGTAGACGCACTTTACGAAGATCTTTCGGCTACGCAGCCTTTGCTGCACTCTGGAACATAGCCGTGCATAGGGTGCCGGTGGTCGTCATCCATTTTGCTCCTTTCAAGGGAGGCCGCCACATCCTCACGGACATAGGGGGGCGCGATGCCAGCCAGTCGGTACAGCAGTCTGACCGGTGTAGGCTTAAGGCAACCTGTAATAATCCGGCAGTTTTCGTTTAAAGCTGTATCCACTAACCTAGCATGAGCTGATCGGTTCCAGACAGAGTACGCGTATTCTCCAGCTGAGAAAGCAAGCGCCGGCTCAGAAGTCCGCATTACCGGGGGCGAGGTTCCCCATTTTCTGGAAATGAGCCGTTGCTACAAGTTGTAGGGAAAATGCACCTTCTGTTTAACATTTTGGCAGTGTTTTTGAATGTCAGTGACCTGTCCAGGATGATTCCGAGATATTAGGGGAGTCATTATGAGCTATCGAGATGCCTTGCCATTTGATATTTAGCTTACGGCTCACTTCCCTGTTCCGGAGGTGGAAGGAACAGGATTCAGTCTTAGATGGATTAGACTTAAGCGAGTTTGCCTCATAGTTACGGCTCAGATTGTTAAGAGCTGAGGTGAGATTGGACTCAACTTCGATGAAGTTTGTTGCTTGGGAAGTTAGTGCGAGATAGTCAGCATATAAGAAGCGGGATATATTAGCTAGGACACGACAGTTGGTCGTTAGTGTAAATGTTAAAAAGAAGGAGAGCCAGAACGCTACCTTGTGGTAGGCCATTCTTCTGTGATCTCCAGCAACTTTGGTCTGAGAGAAGGAGGACCTGAAAGCGGCGGTTGTGAAGGAGCTCTCGAAGTATTGCGACGAATTTATGGTCAAGGGTCATGGTTTCCACTTTCCATAACAGTTGCCTGAGGCTCACTGTGTGGCCGCCGATAGGTCTACGAATACAGCACTGGTTACTCTTCCAATCTCAAAACCATCTTCAATGAGCTGCGTAAGTTTGAGTGTCTGGTTGCAGCACGTTTTTAAAAAGAAAAGAAAAAAAAGATTTCACCTAGTTTGAATATGGCCGTTACACGGGCGCGCCGAAAATTTGACGCGCGACTTTGTGAATTTATTTTTGTTTTAGAATTTTAACTAAAAACGTGTTATTTATTTATCTCCATAAAGTTTAGTTATTAAACTGTGTTGTGAAAACAATATAAACAACATAATATTAAAGAATTTGTGAAATTATGAGTTTCTAAAAATAGGTGTGCTAAATGCAAAAAAAACTTACCAAAGTTTGCTTGTAAATCAAATACAGTATAGTGTAGTTATGTTATGGATTTGGTGCTTTATATAATAACCCTGTACATAATTTATGCACCTATCTACTAAAATCATTTTGTTATATGACCACAAAACACTTATTTTTGTATATTTCGTAAAGTTTGGACTTAGTCCACTGTTATAAAAATTGCCGCCATGTTGCCGCGCTGTAGCTCATACTTGCATGCACCCTTCACGCATACCAGAGGTTAAGACCTTGTTTACGGTCCCAACTATAGTTGCAAAAGTTCTGAATAATTCGGAATAATTCCGACTCACTCACTCACGAGTCGTTCGACAGAGGTGCCGGGTGCGGTAAGAGGGGATATGCTCCGCGGAGGAGCTTGTCCCCTGCGAGATAATGATTCATACCCCGTAATCGAGTATTTCGGTCGAATATTTCGCCCGAATAATTCAATGGTAATAAATGTGTTTGTTATATAATATTTACACCTACTAATTATAATTATACACATAATAAATAAAAACATAATAAGGTAAACTTTAAAAGTGCGATCAGTTGAAACATTCCCAAAGTTCCGGTATACTCGGAATTATTCCGAGTTTTGAACGGAAGGATACGGAATTTTTCCCGTCAGCGTCTATAGTCCCAACAACGGCAGATTAATCAAGACAGAGATAACGCTTTACAAAGCCGAAATTGACCGATAGTCTCTTTCCACAGGTCGATGTGTAATATAAACGGCCGGGTGCTGTAAGTGCTATTTGTAGAAAGTTAAATAAAGTAACATTCTTAAAATGCATAACAACTGATAGATAACGTTACAGCAATAATTTGTAGAACAATTAGTAGCAAGCAACGTAAGTAATTACAAAATAAATTATATTAAAGACTTACCTAGCATGAAAATCATTATAATGGATGATATCAAGCTTGAATAATTCTTCGAGAGGCAAAGCAAATCCTGTTGTATAACGTATGTATGAAAAACAGAGTAACAAAAAGTAAAACATGTTTTTTGAAGTGATAATTTCGATTTATATTACATAGCCGACACAAGCGCGTTCTGCGAGAAATGTATTGATACTAACGCGAATGACGGTTACAATTTAAAGGGCAATACCTATATAGTTTATTTTATTGATGTTTTTGTTAACAGCGAAATGGAAAGATAGTAATACATTTATTTTAGTTTATTATTAGTTATTTTAGGTATGTATATGTAAAGTAATTTCTTTTTTTAAGTGAATTACTTACTGCACAAACGTGTTTTAATCTAAAATGAGTGTACTACTTTTAATGATTCATTAGTTTTATGTACATAATTGTTGCTTTTGTTATTTATAGAATTTTATTTTTAGCATCTCATAACTAATAATAATTGATCTCATAATTAATTAGGCGATGTGGTCGTTAAGCGACAAAGCCTATAAAATAAATTTAAAATATATATATATATATATATATCTCATAACAAACACTGCATCCGTGGCACAGTCGTGTCGTATCCGGCTGCCGTGCGTATGGTCGCGGATTCAATTCCTACGTAAAAGAATTATTTTTTGTTATATTATTCTCAATCATTATATCAATTACTGCGTGTGGTGACGAAGTAAGAATACAATATGTCACCAGCCCATCTCATACCATGGGTGTCGTAGAAAGCGACTAAGGGACTATCCCTAGACTAGAAGGAAAAAATCCGTCTGGCAATCGTGGTATTAGTAGGCCAAGTATCCCTCCGTCACGGGAGGAGGCCCTTCCCTGCAGTGGGACATTAATGGGCTGTTATGATGATATTATTATGAATGATTTCTTAATTATAGTAAGGAATCCTTATTGAAAGATTATAAAAAAATATAAAAACATTACGTGTTCGACTCTCAGACCAAATAAAAAATAAAGACGTAGCGCTGTCAACAGAAAAATAAAGCAGGTTTTGTAAACATGTGTGCATTTAAGGAGTGCTGCCATGCAGTGGAAACTAATTATCCTAATATTTGTCTAAGTACTGGCAGACTAAATAAATAAATAAATTCTTTATTTGCATAAAATTTTACATTTCCTTGATATTGATGCTCTGACCCAAGAGGTAGGCTTATATGCCTGAGTGTCAAGGGTCAGTGCATTCTTCCGATTTACATCGAGTTGCAAGCATTATGCATTATTTGGTTACAAATTAAACTTAAAAACTAACTAACTCTAATGTATGTGTGGGTGGTGTTTGTGTATGTAAAGCCTCATGTGTGTGCTGTTTATTTTATTGATGTAAGAAGATTCTCCGTAGTCGTATAGTCAAGAGACAAAAGCCAGAATAAAATTTTATTTTTTGTTTCGTATAGGTTCAGAGGGTTTATATTAAGAATTTTGTTGATTTTATTATACAGGTAAATGGACATATTTAGACGTTGCCGCTTAGCTGCTGATGTACGGCAAGACAAAGGTAAGCAAACGGCAACAAAACCTATGTGTGAGTAGGGTGAAATGATGTCACCGAATCAGCAGAATAATGTACGGTGATGAAACCGTACAGTCACAGTGCGCTTTTTATAGACGTTCTCGTTGTAGGGTGTAATGCTGCGTTGCTTACACAGTAGTTGCTGGATGTACATCTGTCTAACAGTGAGAAGTTGGCAGTTCTGATAAAGGATAGCAGTGGGAAGACTGATTGAGTTCATAGATATATACCTAGTCTAGCCATAAATATTGTTACGAAGAAAAAACATTTTTTTTAATTGCAAATAATATTTATTACTTTTACAGTGTGTTAGTTTAATACATAAATATAAAACAATTCAAAATATAAAAAGCTTATTCGAAGTGGTCTCCATTGGCTGCAACACAGCCCTTTAAATGTTGAGGCCAGTTATCAATAGAAGCACGTACTCTTTCCATGGGAAAATTCTTCACTGCCAATCGTATGGATTGTTTTAGGGACTCCAAATTATCATGGCGTTTAGAGCAAGCCATACTCTCTAAAACTGACCATAAATCATAATCCAGCGGATTAAGATCGGGACTAGACGACGGCCAGTCTTCAGCTCTGATGAAGTCCGAAACGTTCATTTCCAACCAAGACTGCGTGGACCGAGCTTTATGACCCGGCGCTGAGTCTTGTTGGAAGGACCTTACTTGGTTATTGAACATGGTGTTGTTAAGGGGTTTAACTACCTTCTCAAGAATGGTATCTTGATACACTTGTGCCGATGTTTTGATACCTTTTTCACAAAAATATGGCTCAGTCACTCCTTCATAGGTAACACCCCACCAAACCATCACTGAAGTTGGATAATGCCCACGTTGCACTCTGTCGACTAATTGGGAAGCTTCCTTAGAGCTTTGAGCATAAATACGGTCATTTTGTTTGTTAAAATGTTGCTCAACTGTAAAGATTTTCTCATCCGTAAACAAAATTTTTCTGTGACCTCCCTTTGCGTACCGCTTCAGTAGCTGCTTCGATTTTACCACCCTATTCTTTTTTAAATTATCAGTTAAAAAATGACCAGTGCGTCTCTTATAGGCTGCAAGTCCTAAGTCATCTTTTAAAATGCGTGACATGGTTCTGGGTGCTATCTTCATCTCCCGAGATAAAATCTTTTGCTTTCGGACAGGATTTCTTCGAATTCTTTCCCTTACTGCTTTGACCACCATTTTCGTACGAACACTACGTGGACGGCCAGATCTTTTTCTGTCACAAACAGAGAAAGTCTCATTGTACCTATTAATAGCCCGGTACACAAACATTTGACTAATACCAAGCGTATGGAGAGTTTTAAAAATTACATTCGGCTCCATACCAACTTTGTGTAATGCAATCACAGCGATTCGGTTTTCTTTATCACCCTACTCCATTTTAATATAGCAAAATATTGTACAATGTATTGGCGCCAAAATTAGAAAATACAATGAACAATCGTATAAAAATGACAGATTCCAAATTCAAATGTAATATCTTTCTTATTTTTAATTGTAACAGTATTTATGGCCAGACTATGTATATATATATATATATATATATATAATATATATATCCTCACACATTCACACAACGCCATCTAGTCCCACACTAAGCAAAGCTTGTAAATACATACATATTATAAATAGAAAAGACTCAGATAAGTTTAATTTTAAAATTGTATAGGTAAAGGTATTTTCCTTATAAGTGGTGGTATAATAGTATGTTTATTCCGACAAGATTGGGTAAAAATAAAACAATTATTATTCCAAAATCATTTAATTAATGAATAATCACAACAAATCGTATTTTTTTTTTTAATTAATCTAGTAGAGCAAGATCCTAGAAGTGGCGCTAATTGTCTACGCCTTCTTCTAGGATCGTTTTGCAGTATTATTATTTAATAAAAGATTACACGGTTATACAGATTACGGTGAATAGTACAAATGAATGGTTAACAATAAAATAAGAAGAACATAAGAATTGACAAAAGTATTCTAGATTACAATAATGCTTAACATATAAAATAAAGTTAAAGTTATTTACATACATCCTTTTTTATATATTTTTTATATATCTATTTTTTACTTGTATAGCATTTTTAATTGTATATAGGATATTTTTTTTTTTATATACAATCAGATAAAAAAAAACAAACAAAACAGACACTTATTTAAACAAAACAGATTAACAATAAAGAAGATAAATATAACATATGTGAACTAAAATATAAGACAATATTTACATAAAAATTACAAAATTTACAGGTCTTTATACAAATCATCAGCAAGTATATGTAGCAAGTTATATGTGCATGTGTGAATATACTTCACTGTATCGCTAAGTTTGATTAAAATGTTTTAATTCTTTAATAATATATTATATGAAATATGGTTGATGAATATGTTGACTGTTTCTTCGTATTTTATTAAATGAATTAAGTAGTGTGGATTGAATGGGCCTATATCGTGGTTCTCACATGTATACATAAAAGGTAAACGAGGAATTTGGAAGCGTGGACATTCAAGAATTAAATGTCTAAATGTTTGAATTGATGAGTTATCACAGGGGCAAAGATCATTATTGGTTATGTGAAAGCGGTGAAGGTATGATTTATGGTATGCATGATTGGTGAGTAGTTGAGTGATAGGAAAGGATGGTTTAATGATAGATAAAAACTTGGATATATCTTGAAAAGAAGAAAAAAGTTGTTTAGTGTAAGTTGCTCCTTCAGAGTTGTCATACAGCCCTTGTAAGGATGTGTGTAATTGTTTTTTGTGTATCAGTTTGATGTATGAAAAAGGTGTATGTAAGTAGTCCGGTGTTTTGTGCATGTTAGCTGCAGTTTTTGCTGCAGAGTCAGCCTCTTCATTTCCAGGAATGCCAATATGTGCCCTTACCCATGCGAAATGTATATGAACTTGTTTGTTTTTCAGTGTGTTTAAATGTCTCAATATGTTAACTGATAGAGGATTATGTGAATAAGGATTATATAGTTCTTGAAGAGAAGATTTAGAGTCATAGAGGATGTAGCAAGAGGAAGAAGGTGTAATATGTGTGTTATTAATTATCCATAAGCAAGCATTTTGTATGGCTAACAGTTCAGCTTGATATACAGAGCATGAGGAGTGAAGTTTGAATTTCTTTGTAATATGTGATTCACCTGTGGGATCAAACACGACAAAGGCCGAACCTACTAACTCATCGTGCTTGCTGCCATCAGTAAAGACGCACCAAGATTGATTAGTAGAGATGATCTCAAAATCTCTTATAGTGTCCAATTCAGTGAATGTAATTGGTTCACGGAGGGAAGGATGCAAGAGAGTGGAGGATGGAGCAGGTCGTTCAAGGGGAATGTCAAGGGGGAGAAAGGATGAGATGCCCGTAAGTCTCGATGTCTCAATTTGTGATGAAATTCTAATTATATCAGGGAGAGGAGTGAGTTGAGCAAGAGTGATGGAAGCAATAGTACTTGTGGTGCGAAATCCATGTATGATTTTAATGGCGAATAAGCGTTGAAATGAAAGTATTTTTTTCTGAATGATTTTGAAATCTAATGCACGTGTCCAGATAGATGAAGCATATGTAATAATAGGAGTTATGACTTGATTTAATATAATACGTATATTATCGGAATGTATACCCCAAGTGGGGCGCATGTAAATTAATAATTTATAAAATATGTTTTTGGCCTTTTCAATGATATAGTTTGTATGTTTGATGAATTTAAATTGATTATCTATGATGACTCCAAGATACTTGAAGTCTCGTGTGAATGCAATTTTGTTGTTATGCATGTGTATGTCAAGTTTAGTTGATTTACGTGTAAAGCCTGTGAGTGTAGTTTTCTGTGGTCCAAAAGTAAGTTTAACTGAGTTTTCCCATTCTGCGATGGAATTGAGAGCATTATTGGTGATTGTTTGTAGAGTGCTGAGTGAACGTGAATGGGTAATGAGCATGACGTCATCTGCGAAGGCCTGTATGTGACACCCATCAGGAAGGGCTATCTCTAGAAGCTCATCCATAATTAGGTTCCACATAGTAGGACCACACACAGAACCTTGTATGCAACCACGCGTCATTGGTTTGATGATGTTTGTGTCAGAAAAGATCAACTCAACATGTCTATTAGTGAAGTAGCTGATTAATATATTATAAATATTTGCAGGGCATTGATAGTGTCGAAGGCGGAGAAATACAGCTGGCCACCAGGCATTGTCAAACGCCGCTTTGATGTCCAGCGAGGTAGCTAGAACATGGTCTCCTTCATTCTTTTTTGATTTAATGATTTTGATAACATTTGATATTGCGTGTGATGTTGAAATTTGACTTTTGAAACCGTATTGCTTATTATTATTATGATTGTTAATGTTGATATGGTAAGTGAGACGAGCCATGATTAATCTTTCAAATAATTTTCCAAACACATTTATGAGACCAATGGGGCGAAATGAGGTGAGTTGTGAGTATGTAGCTTTATTTGGTTTTGGAATAATTTTGATAAGAGCGTGTTTCCAAGGAGTGGGGAAGTGTGATATATCAAGGCAACGATTAAAAATTTGTATAAGATAATCAGGAAATAATTGAATAAATTGTTGACAGATGTCAGATGTGAGATGATCTTTTCCAGGTGTTTTTTTTGTGATTCATGTTTTTAATGCCATTAAGCAATTCAGTATAGGTGAAGTGAGGTTCAGAAGAAGTATCAATGGATCTAGTGTTTTGCTGTGAAGAGAGAATGTCAGGGGTGTCAGATGGGAAGAAATGATTGTGTAAAGCATGTGCAGTGTCTTCTGTTGAGTTCGTGTGTGTGCCATTATCTAATTGTAAAGTACATGGTTGTTGAGCCAATGGTTTGGTTTTAATTATTCTGTTGGTAATTGACCACACATTTTCCTTAATTTGCAACTGACCAAATCGTATGTTAGTAACTGGAGTGTTTCCAGACAGAGTGTTTCCGCGACCTGGGTGTCATCAACTATGCGGAACGCATGTCGCTGCAGTCGGTCTAGGGTTTCTATGAGATACTTGGCAGAGCCATCCCAAAGATGCGAACAGTATGCTGCTCCGATCCTGCGTTTTGTAGAGCAGGTACCGCTGCTCCGGAGTGAAGTATCGCTGCACTTTGTTCAGGATGCCAAGTTTGCGTGAGACTGTGGTGATCACTCCTTCGACATAGTCACGATTGTTTAGATCATGTCGAAGGTTCATCCCTAAGATGTTTAAGTTGGTCTGCAGCGACAGCGTAGTGCTCCGAAGAGAAGGTAGTGGTAGAAAGGGGGACTTTTAGTGCTAAACGCGCAAACCTGTGTTTTCTATGATATAAATGAATTCTTTTTTTTTAAATAAGTACTTTTTCTGCATGTAATACCTATATTGCAATGTTCGACTGAACAGCTGTTGATACCGTTTATAATATTTTTAAGACCATGTCCTAGACAGTTTTGACGACCTCTGTGGCGCAGTCGGTATATTACATTGTGACGTCTCGCCCCTCGCCTCACGGCAGCGGCGCGAGCGCGCCGCGGTGGGGTCTACCCAGCGGCCGCTATATAAAGAAGACGCGGGGCGCGGGTCAGCCCCCGACCGACTAGAGACTGTAGAGGACACCGAGGCGGCGATCAGCGCCCTAACAGAGCACGTTCAATCGTTAATTAACGATTGTTCTCGGACAGTGCCTGTGCCGGAAGACCGGCGCTGGCAACTGCCCGCAGACGTGCGTGATCTGTTAAGGCGCAAGAACGCTGCCACACGTGCCTATGACAGAGCCCCCAGCGAGGAAAATAGGGTTATCCTTAGATACCTGCAGCGGCAGGTCAAAGTACGCATAAATGAGTTTCGTCAGTCACGATGGGATGCGAATCTCATCTCGCTTTCTGGCAACTATCCCGATCGTTAACGAAGGACGTCTACTCTTCTATGCCTCCTTTGGTCAAGCCTGATAGGACACTAGCGTTTGAGGATGATGACAAGGCCGAATGCCTGGCCGACAGCCTCGAGGCCCAATGCGTGAGCAGTCCTCTTCAGGGAAACACTCATGGGAAATTTCAAATAGATGTCGAAAGCGAAGTGGAACGGCGAGCTTCTCTCCCGGCCCCTCCGCTCGAGGCAGATAGCGACGTTATACCGTTAGTTACACCAGACGAGGTGCAAACCGTCATAAAATCTCTCGCCCCTAAAAAGGCACCCGGCTCGGACGGAATAACGAATAGGGTTATCAAGCTATTCCCCGAACGTCTTTTGGTCCTTATGACATGCATATTTAATGCCGCACTATCAAACTGTGTCTTCCCACAGCAGTGGAAAGACGCCGTGGTTATCGGAATACCGAAACCCGGCAAAAAGAAGTCCGAGCCGGCTAGTTATAGACCGATTAGTCTGCTTAAAGGTTTAGGGAAAATTTACGAGCGGCTTTTGTATAGGAGGCTGTTAGCACACGTGGAGGCCAACAATCTTATTCCAAACGAGCAGTTTGGCTTTCGGGCCAAGCACTCGTCCACCCACCAAGTTCACCGTATCGTTGAACATGTCAGCGCTCGGCTCATGAAAGGTCAAATGACCGGAGCTCTCTTCTTCGATGTGGCAAAGGCATTCGACAAGGTGTGGCACGCTGGCTTAACATACAAGCTTTTCATGATGGGAGTGCCACACAGACTCGTGCTCATCTTACGAGACTTTCTGTCGAATCGTTCCTTTCGCTGCAAAGTTGAAGGGACTCTGTCCTCTGCTCACCCCATCCGGGCCGGAGTCCCTCAGGGCTCCGTCCTCGCCCCCCATCTGTACTCTCTGTACACACGAGAAATCCCTCGGCCTGCGGGTGTGCAAACAGCCCTTTTTGCAGACGATACAGCGATTTACGCCTCTGGCACCTCCCCTCCCTCGATAGTTAGGCGACTCCAATCTGCGTCCAACGCCCTCAGCGATTGGTTCCAGAAATGGAGGATAACAGTCAACCCCGAAAAGAGTCAAGCGGTGATGTTTCACAAGAAACGGAACCACTCGCCTCTCTCGGCAGCGACACAAAGAGTCAGGATGTTTGGCTCCCCGATCCCTTGGGCTAAGGAAGCCAAATTATCTTGGCGTTTTGCTCGACGATAAGCTCTCTTTCCGTCCCCACATAAACATGGTTCGCAAGCGGGCCACGTTTGTGTTGGGACGGCTGCACATGCTCCTCCGGAAGGAGTCTAAGATGTCGATCCGAAACAAAGTTAGGTTATACACTACTTGTATCAGACCAATAATGACGTATGCGTGCGTAGTTTTTGCCCACCTTAGGCCACACAGGATCCATAGGTTACAAACAGTTCAGAATAGGTTCATGCGCAAAGCGACGGGAGCACCGTGGTTCATGCGTAACGAGGATCTTCACATAGACCTCGAGTTGCCTACTATCCAGCAACACATGAAACTCTGTTCCCGCCGCTACTTTGATTCGGCTGCCACTCACCCCAACCAACTAGTGGTCGGGGCGTCCGGGTACATCCCCTCCAAGATTAGCAAAATTCGTAGACCTAGGCATGCTCTCGAAGAGCCGAACGATAGGATCACGATCGCTCAACGTAGAGCTCACACGGCTCGCGAAGCCACAACAAAACGTCCGCGGTTCCGTCCTCGCCGTCGAGGCCGGAATACGCGCCGCGTTCGCTCCTAGAGGGCGTGCCTTCCGCACGTCCTGTTAGTCAGTGACGGTCCAGGCCGAGGTTCGTACCCCAAAGGGGGTGCCCCTGTGGCACGTCACTTAAATGTCTTTGGTTGAGGGCCATCCGCCCCACCACAGCCCGCGTAAAGTAGTAATGGTCGTCTGAGACCGACTACTCGTCCTCACAAAAAAAAAAAAAAAAAAAAAAAAAAAAAAAAGGGCAGCCTTCGAACCTCGTGCTCTCGAATCCTCTAACCTATAATCCTTCTGATTACCATTAGCCGGCTTGCTTAATTTACATATTCATAGTGATTCTAAATTATCAAACAAGTAATATTATATAGATTCATTTATACAGATTATAGCTACATTGTTATACTTGAGTTATCTTTGCATTTATCTCCTTACACTATACCCTATACCACCCCACTACGTCACAACATGGCTGCTACGCAGAGGTCTCGGGTTCGATTCCCGCTCAATGCAAATCTTTGTGTGCATGAACATGATTGTTTGTATTGGTTCAGACCAATACAAACAATCATGTGAGTGTTTTCTATGTATAATAATCTACGTATTTACAAAAAAAAAAGTAGGTATGTTAAGTATGTTTATCCGTTGTCTAGTACCTAGCAACACGAACCTTTTTCTTTTACATAGTTTTATTCTAAAACAAGAGACTCTGACATGAGGCTTGTCAAATAATGTGATATAGTGTGACCACAGGAGCTGTGCACCTCGTGAGGTATGCGCGCGGCGAGAGGGGGGTGGACATATAGAGTACATCTTATATACTGGTATAGAATAAACAGTCTATGATGTAGCTACTAGCGACATCTGACGCAATATACTTAAGTTATTTGGCTGGTACGGGTCGCTGCACGAGCGGCTGTAGCAGTTTTCTATTAAAACACAGTCATTTTTAAAACTCCAAGATAGTATTTACATTATTGTATAGTTTTAAGCGTAAATAGGAACATTATTTGAGTATTTATAATGTAACTTTGAGAAAAATGACATCTAGCGGAATGTATCAAATACTCTAAGAACATGAAATTCTTAAAGAAAAATATAATGTTCGAATTGTTATGACACTGCCGTCAAAACTCGTGACGGCAGGTAGGTGTTCGTTATGGTAGCATACACAAGAGCTATATCGAGTTGGTTACTATGCCAAAATTTCTGCATAAATAAAAATTAAAAAAAATCCAATTGTTAAGATTAATGATGAGGAATTAGAAATCGTTAACACTACAGTATTCCTTGGAATTACTTTATACAGATTACCCCCTTACTCATAAACGACTCTTAAATTTTAGTTAATTGATTACCTTAAATTCTTACGGTTTTGTTAGGTATAATTTTGATTTTACAAATAATAATCTCGCTAAACAGTGATTAAATTTAAGAGGCATTTATGAGTAAGGAGTGAGTTCTTATTTATCACCTGCATATTTTTAATAAAATATGAGTATATTTGGGTTACATTGTGATCAACTAAGTAAGTGTAATATTATATTACTGATATGTCTATAAAGTCGTCAAGTTGGTAATTTTTATTAGTTCATTAATCTACATTAAACTAATACTGACTTACGAAGAACAATGTAAACAATGAGTAAAGTAAATCAAAGTGGCACGCGGGAAGTGATTTTTAAAGTTATAAGGCGATGTTTAGCGGAGCACGATTCTGGTCAACTTTTATGCGATTTGGATGATGTTTATGGGCGAACTGCAACTTTGATGGGTATGTAATCGTGTTACTGTTTTTCGTAATCTGTCTCAAGTAATAAATTCACTCCATTTGAGATCTAGAGACCTAAAACAGGCATTGTGTACATAGCACATTTTTAGGTTAGATATTCATTGTAAGTAAGAAAAATCGTAGTACGACCATTTCTGTTGATACATTATCAGTTTCATTAGTATAATTCAGTCAAGATTTATCCCAATTTTAATTTGAATTAATTGTTTTATGTCTATATTACGGTTGATATTGATAACTAAACTATGTCACTTTCGCATCGACTGGTCTGTCTACAAAAAATAATTAATTGCAATATTTTATTAAATTTTATATCATTTAGCTCTTAGTAAATCCATGTTAAATGATATCTTGTTGGTTAATATTTAACACTGAATTTTTAGTTAGGTATGGTAGTTATTCTTTACATTCCATTAGAATTATTAAATTTAAAAATAACAGATTTAAAAATAATGAAAAGCTTGAAACTCCTGGTAAACACAGGCAAGGCCGGCCAAAGAAAGAAATGTATGTTTCTATATTTCTGCTCTCCCCCACAAAATACAATTATGTTGTACAGTAAAAAAGAGGTATAAAACATTTTTCTTCTTTTACCTGTATTTTGTTTCTAGTTATGCCTAAATTTATATTTGTAGGTATAATCATATGTTCAATTTACATAACTTTTGTAAAATTTCGAGTTCCAACCCTCAGAAAATTGCAGATGATAGCTAGAACTGAGATGGATTTTAATTGTAGTGTTGAAGTTCTACGCAAAACTTTAAATGCACCAGGCTTACCTACAAGAAATGCCCAAGTATTATAAGTGCTCTAATAGTGTAGTTTTATTTGAACATAATTGTTTTGAAAACTATTTTGTCAGACTAAATAGGATTGCTACGTGTAGCACAGTAGCACCCTATTTTTTTTGTCAGGTCTTTATAGACAGACTGTACCTACTTTTAAAAAAAATAGTTGTTGTAGTTTTAATATTATAGCGTAATGAAATAACTCAAGCCCGGCCCCTAAGAACCGCTAATATCTCCGATAATATTAAATCTTGTATTGAAATAAAGTGTTACACAGGCGTTACTTCAGGGTTACATTTCTACTGTATTAACAGAATTATTGTACCTATGTTTTGTAGTTCTCGAGATATTCAAATCACTTGTGAGCATATTATCTGTACCAGTACTATGAATATAAATTAACATGGATTTTTGACATATTCCACTGTGAATTCGCATAAAGCATTTACCTACACTAATTCGGTCAGAATTTTACGCATTATTTTTACATAAATTATTTTAAAAAAAAAAGTTCCCTTTCTATCAGAACTATCACGTGTACGCTACCATAACGGACACCTATTTTTTCTTCGTCCCCCACCTCGCCGCGCATACCGCAGGGGGTGCACAGCTCCTGTGGTCACACTATAGAAAAATACGTCAATGGATTTTCTTGTAAATATTTTATTATGATAAAAGAGAAAATAAAAGAAAATGCATTGTCATATTTTTCTTTTATTTTTTATTTATAAATATACATAATGTTACTTTTCCATTACTTTGTTTATTTGTTTATTGTTTATTATTAACATATAAGTTTACATCTAATTATACATCAGTCTCACAAAACAGCTGACGCTGTTTATCTGTGAGATCAGGGAGTCTCTTAAATAACATAATACATAATTATACAATTATCAATGAGGTAGCTTTAGTGATAAATCTAAATTAAGAGTTAAATTACATAATAACAGTTAAATCAGGTAAGAGTATTTAATAAATATTTCTTTAGCAGTTTAGCAAATTTATTCTTATTAGGTTCGTGTCTAATATCAGCAGGTAGGCCGTTTAACAGGTACGGTAAGCGTTTTTCTAATGTTCTGTCTCCATAATAATTAGTAACTCTGGGAACGGTGTACCTACCTGCAGATATCGACCTTGTATGAGTGCTATGGGTGACTAGTGAGTGATTTCCTTGACTGCTATGATTGTTTAGTAGTAGTAAATAATTATGTTTTAAACTTATTGGAAGTATACTAGTTATTTTAAATAATTTATTGTAGTCTTTAGAACAACTATCTTTAATTTTTTTGCTTACCAGTAATTTTAAAAATCTAATTTGGAGTGTCTCTAATCTTAAAATGTAAGTTTTAAAGGTAAGCCCATAGCAATCAAGGCCATAACTCAGTATTGGATCAACTAATGCAAAATATAAACACTTTAGTGTACTAGTAGGTACTTTATAACTAAGATGGTAAAATTTACCTAATAATATTCTTAGTTTGTTACATAAATAATCTATGTGGTAGGACCAAGAGAAGTTTTCATCTATTTTCATTCCCAGGTAAGTAACATATTCACATTTTTCAATAGATGTACATGTACAATTTTGTAAATTACTATGAAAACATTCAAAACTATGTGTGATGATGTGTGGTACAGTAGCAGGTGGGAGTAGGTAAGGTGAATGTATAATAAGATATTTAGTCTTTGATGTGTTAAGCACAATACCATTGTCATGTGACCACTTAACTACGGCGTTTACGTCAGTTTGTAGGAACCGATAGATTTCAGTTAGGTCAGTCCCTGCATGAAGCGCGCACAGGTCGTCTGCGAACATATATGTCGAGCTATGGCTTAAGGTTTCGCATAGGGTGTTCACGTGCATGAGGTAGCAGACAGGTCCGCATCCCGAGCCTTGTGGCACCCCACACTTCACCTCCCCCTCGTCACTGTACCAATCACCCACCTTGACCTTAAAGGAACGCGAAGTGAGATAGTCACGAAACCATAAATTAAGTCTCCCACCCACTCCGCACTCCCTCATTGCTTGTAAAAGGGTTTCCGTTTCCAAAGTATCAAAAGCACGTTGAAAATCAAAAAAGACCGCCACCACAAATTTCTTGTCATTAAGGTAAGTGTTAATTTCGTTTGTAAATTTCGATAACAAAGTATTTGTACTTTTGCCTCTTTGGAAACCATGCTGACAACTGTTAAGAATATTATTCTTGTGAAGATAATTTGATAATTGGTTGCATAATGATTTTTCTACAATTTTATCAATACTTGAAAGTATTGAAATCGGTCTATAATTGGATAAATTTTTATGGTCCCCCTTCTTATATATAGGACGAACAATAGCTTCTTTTAACTTATTAGGAAATACAGATTGACTTATACTTAAATTAACTAGATTAGCGATTACAGGACTTATCTTATTAACTATTAATCGTAGATCGGACATGCGTATGAGATCACTCCCCGGTGACTTGTTAGCGTTCATACCCATGATAACTCGCTTTATGTCATGACTCTGTACTGGTTGCCATCTCATGCACACCTCCGACTCTTTAGCATACAACTCTCTGCTTAACCATTTCACATCGCAGGTGTGTTTTATTTTATTTACATCCTCGGAAAAGGTTAGTGCAAAGAAGAATGGGCAGTTTTATATGGGGTGCGTCCCATGTGTTGTAACACTTTGTGACCTATATCATTTGAAAGATCTCAGCGAGTGCTATGTTTTATTGTATGGGCATAACTCCGTATAACGTGCAGGGAAACTGTTATAGGGTTTTAAAAAAATAAAAAAAATAATTAAAAATGTCTTAACTAATTGGTCTTTTAATAACTACTACTAAAGAGATTTAAAGGTAGAGCCTACTTTGACCCAACGCCCTCTCTGCCACCATTGTAAGCGCAGCGTTGAGAAGATTGCAGACATGTAAAATGTGATTTACGGCGGTCCTTCTGGGTAGAAGAGTTCTCAAGCTTTCAGAAACCTTTGCGCAATTACATGGACAAAGAAAAAACAGCTCCCTATGCTCCCCGCCATTTTGTTCCAAATATGACATATGCTCTCTGTGTCTCAACCTTTGTAACATGTTGCGACTAGCATAAACATGTTTACCTAGATTTTTTTTCTATAAGTAAATATATATTTTTTTCATTAAAATTGTGTGCAGGTCAAAAGTACTGAGCTGTTAATGATAAAATAATTTTTGTATCAAATAAGGCTTTAATCGTATTTTTTTACATTTTGTGACACGGAAACACATTATACTTATTTCACTTATAATAACTGTAGACAATTTACAGACAGTAATCGTTAGTTTAGACCGTTATTAATAAGTACACAGTTAAAAATACATAAGTGTAAATGGTAAAATTATCGCTAAATAAATCTCTTACGTAAATGTATAGATACGTTATAGAGTTGAGGTTGAGAAAACAAAAATCCTCATCGCATTTTTCTCTACATAGCTGTTGATGTTGATAAGGTTGTCATAATAATTATAATGACAATATAAATATACAACTCCTTTAAAAAGACTTGTTTTATTCACATATCTTTCAAAATATATTGAAAACACGAAAGTACAGCTCAGCAACAACACTACACCATGCTTCCAGCACTCAGCCAATAGGCGTCCATTGCTGGAGATGACCTCCTACAAATATCTTTACTTTGCCGATCCTGTGACTACCTTATCACTTGGCGCCACCCCGATATCACGCGATATACGCGGTCGCTTTTGTAAAACTTTTCTGCCTCATCGTCATTTGTAAGTTCTTCGTGCTATGTCGCCCCTTTAACGGGCAATCCTGAGTGCTCTATCGGTCACTTTAGTTCTCCTGCGGATTCCCAATAAAGCTCTCTTCATTCCCCTGTAGACGACCAAAAGCCTTGTGATTTGACGAGTGACCCCCTTCTCGAAGTTGGACTTATCTGGCCTGATTGTCCCAGGTAAATACATTCGTGGACAACTTTGAGTGTAGCGTCTCCAACCGTGATTGAAGTGGGTGCAACATGAACATTTGCCATGATCTTGGTCTTGTCCGTGTTCATTTTAAGACCTACTTATTGAGAGATAATATTAGGGTCATCGAGCATTATATTGAGGTCCTCCTTGGTCTATGACATGACACCATTTTCGTTATACCTCGCTGCAAATTCATAGTTCTTTATAATCCATCCTCGAGACAAGCCAACATAATGGCGTTTTCGTATACTTAAGCACTGCAGTATTATGAAATATCGTTGGTGTACTTGGTATCGTTGGAGAGACTGCAACACTACACCAGTAAGTTAATAATGGCATCTACACTGCGCCCCCTTTTTTGATCGACCTGAAGTTTTTGCAACTGACTGAGCAGATGTCATATTTGGAATAAAATGGCAGGAAGCATAGGGAGCTGTTTTTTCTTTGTCCATGTCATTGCGCAAAGGTTTCTGAAAGCTTGAGAACTCTTCTACCCAGAAGGACCGCCGTAAATTACATTTTACATGTCTGCAATCTTCTAAACGCTGCGCTTACAATGGTGGCAGAGAGGGCGTTGGGTCAAAGTAGGCTCTACCTTTAAATCTCTTTAGTAGTAGTTATTAAAAGACCAAGTAGTTAAGACATTTTTAATTATTTTTTTAATTTTTTTAAAACCCTATAACAATTTCCCTGCACGAGATACGGAGTTATGCCCATACAACAAAACATAGCACTCGCTGAGATCTTTCAAATGATATAGGTCACAAAGTGTTACAACACATGGGACGAAACCGCCCATTCTCCTTTATTACAAATATCTTTTTCATTACCTTGGTTTTTTATATTACTTAATATCACACTATCTAATGATTGTTTTTGGTTACCCAGCATTATATTTATTCTGTCCCATATCTTTTTAATATTATTATTACAATCTATAATACTTTGCTTATCGTATTCATTCCTACACCTAGTTATTACTTTCTGACATTTATTTCTATACTTTGTGTAATTTAATCGTTTAATCATATTCTTTGAATCATTTCTCCATAAAACAAATAGCTTATCTCTTTCCCTTATCATTTTTTTAACATTTTCATTTATCCAGCTTTTATTTCTCTGACTAGTATTAACCCTTATATTAATATAACAACTATCATAAATATCTGTGAACACTTTCTTAAGAGCATTATACAATTGCAATGGACACGAGATCTTTAACATATCACTAAAATCTAACATCAATAATTTCTCCCGTACCGCGCGGTTGTCCAGGCCGCGACGTATATTTTTTAATGTTTTAAAACTATTATTACTATTACTACTAGTTACACGTGCACGCGCCGTCGACGGCCGATTCCGCGAAATCGAGCTGTCGACGATTTCGCTATAAATCGGTGTGCGTTTCCATTTAACCACCACTGCTACAGGATAATGATCCGATATTTTCGTTTTAATTATAGCCGGTTCTATTATTGCTGAAGGTGCTCGAATAAATATATGATCTAAACAGGATTCTACTAGATTCCCCATGATTATTTCGCTTCGTGTAACATGAGTTATACATTTTATAAATCCATACTCCGATAATAAATTTTCATATTTAATTACCATATTATCCTGATAATTTAATAAATTTAAATTAATATCACCACATAGTATTACTTTAGTATTTTGTGGTATCGTAAGTAATAAACCACGCAATTGCTCTAAAAACTGTATAATTTTGTTTTGTTTAGGTGGTCTATAAATTGAAACTAGATAAATTCTCTCATTCTCGTGGTTGAACGTTATGGAAACGCACTCCGCCGCACGCATAGCAACAGGTGCGGTCTCCACCCCGAGCGCTCGCGCATCGAGCCCCTCCCGCGTATATACTAGGACCCCTCCCCCTCTCTGTCCCTGTCGAGTGAAACTATTGATTGCAAAACCTTTTATTTTATATAAACATAACATAGAAAAGTTTATATTTGGTTCTGTTATTACTATTATATCAATTTTATGAAAAACATTGTCTAATGATAACAGCAACTCATTAAAATGTTTTTTTATTGAGCGTAAATTTATGTGTATTAAACACAAATCTTTACTATTATCAATATTTATTGACCATCCATCTACATTGTCATAAATACACGTATCTCTAATACCACTGTTTATTAATTCGATACTATCTAAAGGAGTGAATGTTAATGATGACTTTAAACAATGATACAACTTACATTGTAATAATTACGCACTTCACTTCTTAACTAAATCGTTAATTTCACTTTCCGACTTAATCAAGATCGATTTTTCACCATCACTTTTTTTAACTAAAACTTTACCGTTATTTACCCATATATATTTATACACATTTTTTAATTGTTGCTTGGTTTTCCATAGCAACGATCGAGCAAAGGCAGTGAGATCTTCGTTAATGTATAGTCTGGTCTGCTGTGACCCTCCCGTGACGGTGTTACTGGTGACTTCCCTTAACTTTCCTCTGCTAGCAAGCCATGCGTCTCTTGCCCCAGCTCTTTTAAAGCCGACCTTGATAGCTGATGGTTTTTCGGGTGATTTCTGGTAACGTCTCACCCACTCTATGTCATTGCAGCTCACCTCCAGTAATTCTCCCATTTTCTTCACCACTTCCATAGCATTCTCATCAGGCAATTTCTCAATACCGACAATTTCAATGTTATTCATACGCGAAACCTGTTCAAATTCTTGCATCTTTTGTTCTAAGGCCGTATTACACTTTTCGAGATAAATACATTTGTTGTTAACGTGACTTATTGATTTTTCTAAGTGCACTATTTTTTTCTTTGACTCCTCATGTTCCGACAGCAGCGTATCGTACTTCTCTGACAGAAGACTCATGCTATCTGTTATAGAACTTAACTGTTTGTGTAGTCCTGGAATAACACTAACTTTTTTCTGAATATCCTTGAGAATCTTTTCTATCCCCTGGCCTTCCTCTTCCAATTCCTCTTCCTCTGTATCCACCTCCTCACAGTTATTGCAAAAATCTCTGATTTTTCCCGCCTTCATATCCGCCACTAGACCCTTCACACAACTTCTATGGAATGTTCCTTGACACGGTCCTTGACATGCGAAGTGCGAACCATTTTTAGACAAAGTCTTTTTACACTTTTGGCACTGCATTTTCGTGTTAGATAGAATAACCTACTCACAATTTAAATTTAAAACAATAATATAATCTTTACTGAGCGCCGCGGACGCACTTTAACACAATATCCAACTTACAAGTACTTACCCCATAAACGGGGAAAATTCTGACGCTTACTAGTGCCAACATTTGTTGAGGTTTTGTGTTCCACGCCGTCATCATAAGTCAATAATAATATATTAATAATTAAAATTATGAGTTGTTTTTCTACACTATAGAAAATGAGAAGCGATTGATCTGTCAAAAAAAATAATTGAGTGTGATTTATTTTTTGACATTTTTCTTTGATTATTTTAATATATTTTATTTTATAATTATTCATATTTAAGGTATAGTTTTTTTGTTAATTATAGTATAGTGGGAAGTGGTTTCACGAAAATGGAGGAGGATGATATCCCTCCTCGACCGCCAGACCCTCCGGATCCCGGTAAGGTTTCTATTTCTAATAATAAACGTCGACTTGAGCCTAGCTCTCAAGTTCCTACTAAAAAACCGTCATCATCTATTGATGATGTTCCTTCTATCGACACTCAATTTACGGATCCAGCGATGATTGTGGGGGCTTTAAGTTACTCACAATCTGACGCCGGCCCCTTTATTATCCATGTATCAAAAATTGATCAAGATGCAGGCTCTTCCATTAGACCTATTAAGTTTGGCCAGTTTTTAAAATCTAATAAAGTTACTGACATTTGTCGTGATGGCGTTAGGAAGGTTGGAAGAAACAGAATTTCGGTCCAATTTACTACTGCCGATGCGGCCAACAATTTTTTAGCCCTTCCACTTTTGGCTGCATACAAATACGCTGCAATTATTCCTACTTTCAGCATTACACGAATGGGTCTTATTAGACAAGTCCCTACGGACATCTCTATGACTGAATTTGTTCAGTCACTTGTTTTACCGACAGGTTGTGGCAATATATTAAAGGCGCGACGTCTCAATAGAAAAGTCTGTGACAGTTCTAATAATACTACTTGGGTCCCTACACAGACAGTTGTTGTCACCTTTCGTGGGCAAATGCTGCCTACGAAAGTATATTCCTACTACACAGCGTTACCAGTGGAATTGTATTATTTCCCCACCATTATTTGCCACTCATGTTGCAGATATGGTCACACAAAGGCTCAATGTCGATCAAAGCCCAGGTGCTTTCGTTGTTCCAAGGAGCACTTTGGTGACACATGTGATGTAGAAGAAACTGATTCTACTTGTTTACATTGTTCTGGACGGCACTTTGCTACTAAAAACTCCTGCCCAGAATTTGCAAGACAAAATTCTATTAAAATGTCAATGTCACAAAACAATATTTCGTATATTGAGGCTTCTCATCAATTCCCGAGAGTTGATAGGTCATACGCTGCGGTCACTCAAGAGGTCAGTAGACCTCGATCATCTTTTTCCCCTGTAACTCCATCTCAGTCCTCATCTTCCTCTTTCTCGTACAGAAACACTAAGTTCCTTTCACCTAAATCCAGAGCTCCGTTGGGTAAATCTTATGATAGGGTTGCTCTTCAAAATATTGTATCAACACCTCCTTCTCAGCTGCACAATGGTTGTGCAATTGATAACAGTTTGCAATCAGAAACAGGTCCCCAATGTGCCAATACGTTGGAATCCCTGATCACTCTTCTTCTCGAATTTATTCTTTCAAATTCTCAATCATTACCGTCCAACGTGGCATCCAAACTTATACATTTAGTTTCTCTTTCTTCCAGTAATGGAACAAATTCATCTCCTGCAATGGAATTGCCAAAGCATGCGTCGCAAGAAGCATGAAGTTTTAGATCTTATTTCCCAATTTAATCCCTCAGTCATTGCTATCTCGGAGACTTGGTTGAAACCTGGTTCCCGATTTCGGGTGCCTGGTTTCTTCTGCCTGCGGGATGACAGGGCTGATGGGTATGCGGGTTGTGCTTTGCTCTTAAAGCGCGCTCTTTCTTATCTTCCTATATCTTTTCCCTCTCACCCTCCTAATATAAATATTGTTGGCGTGAGAACTGTAAATATCTCTTTTGTTTCTTTGTGTATTTCTCGCCCTCATTCATCTCTTATAGCCGATATTCAGTTACTTCTCTCATCTATATCGCCCCCAATGGTTGTGATGGGTGACTTTAACGCCCATCATACTCTTTGGGGTTCCGCGAACTCTGACTTATTTGGTCTTTCTCTCCTAGATTCCTTCTACGAAATTGGTCTGTGTGTTATGAATAATGGTGCTCCTACTCGCAGGGTATATCTTTCCCAGAATCCTAAAAGTGCGGTGGATCTTACATTATGTTCGCCATCGCTTACCCCTCTTTTTTCATGGAGCATCTTGCCTCTAACTTTTGGTAGTGACCATTTCCCGATTTTGAGCACCCTTACCACCAGTATAATTCCCTTTTGTAACTCTAATCCCTCTCTAAAATACAAACTATCTTCTGCTGATTGGCCCTCTTATTCGGCTACCCTAAAGTCTATTTTTTTATCTCGGACACTAAAATGACAACTACAAATGTCAAACGTAAAAATAATGTAGCCAGCTTTTAAGAAACAGTGCTGTCCTGTGTTTCGATTCGTGTTGTAATTATTGTAAAATATTTACGGTTGTTACTATAGTCGAGAACTAAATGGCTTTATCACCTCTAGAGTTAATGTTAGTTGCATGTCATAAAACTATTAGGTTCAATATCGCACAACAAAACATCAGCCAAAGCATGACGCTACTTTGACATATCAGTTCTCCTGTATTATCAAATAGTCGTTAGATATTTATAAAAACAAATAGTAAAGTCAACGTTATTGACTGTTACTAGAGCATATTTTCGGTAAAGCGTTTTAATCTAATGAATTTCTCTCTTTTTTCCTTCTATGTCCATGATCAAATGATAGGGATAATTTCTTGCATGACGTCATTGGCGCATATTTCAATTTAAAGTTTTCGTAATTTTATAATATAAAACAAATTAGGGTAAACAACCTAATCGTTAGAAGTCCTACATATGTTGGCACTTAAGAGTAAAAAGTGAGTGAAAAAAAAGAAAACACTATAGATTATTCAAGTTCAGTATGATTATTCAAGTTAAAATATTATTAATTTAATTTAATATTTTTATCACATTTTACTTATTTCATGTATCAACATAGCAACAGTAAATTTATCAGAATCTTTTTATTGGCATTAGTGCTAATAATATTTATTTAATACTATTCAATCACATATAATTTTCTTCCAAAATTAAAAGAGAATGCAGTTCTTGTTATAGATAATGCACCGTACCACACCAGGAAACTGGAGGCGTTACCTACCTACTTCAAATTGGTGTAAAGAGCAAATACGAAATTGGCTACAATCAAAAAATATTCATTATGAAGAAACAATGTTGAAATGTGAATTAATCCAAATTTCCAAAAAGCACAAAAAAGTCTATGAGAGTTCTGTTGTTGATGAGATGGCTGCTGCACAGGGTGTCACAATTATGTGACTGCCCTCTTACCACTGTGAGCTCAATCCAATAGAATTAGTGTGGGCTCAGGTAAAGGGACATGTCGCAAAGAATAATAAAACTTTCAAGTTGAATGAAGTACGAAGTCTTTTTAAAGAAGGGCTTCTTCAAGTGACCCCTCAGCGGTGGCAAGACTGCGCTATGCAGTCAGTTATTCAACTCGAAGACAAAATGTGCCAATTGGGTCATATAGTCGACGACATAACAGATAGATTCACTATAGAAGTAGGTGACGACTCAGATGATTCCGAATATTCAAGTAACGAATCCATTTCTGATTAAAGATTAATTGTACAGCCAAATAAAAATAAATTATGTACCAAAAATAAATTTTGTTTTATTTAAGTACCTGAGTTTAAAATTAGAATTTGCACATTTAATATTATTATTTCCAAAAAACTGTATAAAATTTAATTTATCGTTACCTTTTGATAGGGGTGGTACATCACTACATAAATTGCACAAAAAAAAGGTAACAGTAATGATATTTTAGTATTCGAGATTAAAAAAACAGCCTATAGTCTCTATTTACCGTAATCGGCGGAACTAACCTATATTTTTATCGGTAAGTACCGGCTGTATCGCATCACTATTTATTAGTTGTAAAAAACAGGCAACACATGAAATGTCATTTTAGTGTCTGAGATAAAAAAATAGACTATAGATTCAAATTTACAAACTGTTGTTTTTGATCCCGTCAATGTTGATCCCTTAGAATCATATAACTCTTTCGTTGATGCTATTCTTTCATCTGCTTTACTCCATATTCCAAAAAAGAAACCTTCCAAGTCTTTTAGGATTTCCCCCCCGTGGTGGGATTCTGAATGTACAGAAGCATCGTGCATGAACGATCAAAATTTTTTCAACTTTCAAAATGCTTCTGCTCGTTTCAAAAGATTAGTTTTATCTAAGAAAAGACTTGGTTGGCAAAAGTTTTGTGAAAATCTATCTCCAAAAACTCCTTCTGCTATAATCTGGAACCAAATTAGGCGCTTTAGAGGAGCAATGAATAGTACGGATGTGCCTTCCATTGACTCTTCATCTTGGCTGGAGGTATTTTCGGACAAACTAGCACCTAGTTTTGTTCCTTCAGATGATTTCCTTCCTTCTCCGTGTTCTTTTCTTGTCTCTACTAATACATTTGATCGTTCCTTCTCTTTTGATGAATTGTCTCTGGTACTAGGTAACTTGTCGGACTCTTCCCCTGGAATAGATGGCATCCCTTACTCATTTATCACTAAATCTTCCGTTCGCACAAAACAAAAGTTTCTAAACCTTATTAATTATTTTTTCGATTATGGTATTGTTCCACTACAATGGAAGTCTCAAATAATTATCCCTATCCTTAAGCCTGGTAAAGATCCCACGGATGGCAATAGCTACAGGCCGATTGCTCTTTCCTCAGTCTTGTGCAAAATTACTGAACACTTGCTGAGAATCCGCTTAGAGTGGTTTGTAGAAAACAAATCAATTCTGGCGGATTCTCAGTTCGGGTTTAGAAAGGGTCTCAGCACAATGGACAATTTGTCCTTACTAACGGTGGACATTATAACAGCCTTTAAACAAAAAAAATATCTTGCGGCTGCTTTCCTTGATGTGGTAGGTGCCTATGACAATGTCCAGCTTCCAATATTAAGAAATAAGCTTTGTCAGCTTGGTATTGCTCCCAAGCTTATCCGCTTCATCTGCAACATTCTGATGGAACGTTCGGTAGTAGTAAGGTACCAAAACATTCTGCTCCCGCCTAAAACTGGCTGGTGTGGGTTACCCCAAGGTTCGGTGTTGAGTCCTCTCCTGTACAATATTTACACATATGACTTGGAGCAGAGCGTACAATGCTTCTGTTCCATAATTCAGTACGCAGATAATATCTGCCTTTATGTGCTCGATGATTCTATTGAGATTGCGTCAAATAATCTAAATTCTGCCTTAAGTTACCTTAATTCCTGGATGTTGGATCATGGCCTCTCAGTGTCCTCATCTAAAAGTTCTTCTATGGTTTTTACAAAAAAAAGATTGATTCCTCCTATTGATCTGTTTATCGGTGAGGATTTAATTCCCCAATCTAATAGCTCAAGATTTCTAGGCGTCGTTCTTGACAATAAATTTTCTGGCTCTTTTCATTTTGATTATATTTCCAATAAAGCCGAACGCAACCTCAACATTCTCCGAGCTTTGTCAGGAGTATGGTGAGGTTCTCATCCCTATTCTCAAAAATTATTATATAATGCAATAATTCGTAGTCACTTGGATTACGGTTCTTTTCTTTTAAACTTGTGTAACAAATCTTGCCTAAATTCTCTTTCCAAAATTCAATCTAAGTGCCTTCGTATTATTTTAGGAGCAATGAAATCGTCTCCAATTAATGCTATGCAGGTTGAAAGTGGAGAGCCCCCTTTAAATTTGCGTAGACAGTTTCTTGCACAGGTTTATTTTTAAACTTATTCAAAATTCTAGTCACCCTCTTATTCCTAAGTTAAATATTCTATTAGAACTTTTTCAAAATTCAAACCCTGACAAACTCCCTTTTATCCTAACTAGTTATATTAAATTTTCCAAAATTCCTTATTCGATTGTTCAATTCCCTTTAAATCCGCTATTTAGTATTGCGTATGAGGCGCTTATTTATCAGCCAAATATTATTTTAGACTTTGGTGTCGATAAAACGTCTCTCTCCCCTAATACAGCATTCTCTAATATTATAGATAATAATTTTAAAGATTGGTTTACATTTTATACTGATGCATCGAAACAATCTGTAAATAGTAATGTCGGTGTAGCTGTATGGATCCCTTTTACTAGAATTTTTTTAAGCTATAAATGCCCTCCTCTTTCCTCAGTTTTTACTGGGGAAGCTTTAGCTATTCTTGAAGCTATATTGTACATAAAATCTCATGGTCTCAATAACTCAATTATCTTTTCGGATTCTAAAAGTTGTCTCCAGGCCATCTTATCCAACCCATTTCATTCCTCTTCCAAACCTGTAATCCTTAAAATTAGAGAATCCTTATATGATTGTCATTCTTCCAATATTCTCGTGGCTCTAGCATGGATCCCTAGCCATGTTGGTATTCCTGGCAATGAGACTGTTGATTCCTGTGCTAAATCTGCGTCCCAAATTGGATCCCTTGATCTTTTCAAAATTTATTCCCATGATTTATGCCTCCTTCCTAAAACCATCCTTCAAAAGTCTTGGGCTCAGTATTGGGCTTCTTCAAAACATACAAAAGGCAGATTCTATGGTGAGGTCCAACCGGAGTTACCATCAGTTCCTTGGTTTTGTAAGTTTCGACATGCGAATAAATTAACTACGTCCACTATTTGTCGTCTCCGGTTGGGTCATTCATGCACTCCTGTCCACCTGGCCAAACTTAGGATTAGGGATAATTCATTGTGCGAATGTGGTCTGGACATAGGGTCTGCAGATCACATCTTTTTTAATTGCCCTCTTTATAGATTTTCCCTCTTCGACTTTCTCCCTTCTAATATCCCTCGTCCTGTTTCCTTAAAATGTCTCCTTTCCCGTATCTTTAGTCCTAATATTGCTTTATGTTTATGTAAATATATAGCGTTTAATAAAATTAAATTGTAGATAGTTTTGTAAGTTTGTTTTTTTTTCTTTTAGCTTAATAATTTTGTATTTAGTTATCTTATTTATTTATTTTCGTGTATATAATTATGTTATTCTGTTTAAAATAATCATCCTGAACAATTTGTTTGTGATTTGTTTTGGTTTACCATTTATTTGGTTAATAGCATGGATCATGACACTTCTTGATTAATGACATTACGAGCCCCTCGACAAGACACTGGCAAAATATGTGACGTTTCACATGAGGCCATTCACGAAGAAGTCAAGTCAAGTCAAAATTATGAGTTTTTATATTTACTTACATAATTATGTTAAGTGATTCCATCTGGCTTTTTATTTTTTGATGAATGGTTTTTACACTCTTTTACGACACAATTAGGCATTTTCCAGAATAAATAATGAAAAATGTTTATATGTCAGACTCTATTGACAAACTAGCGCCAACTGACCGATATTTATTTATTTATTATTCGGTTCTATATCGGATATGGCATGGTTTGGGTAGTAAATGTGTGCGTGTGAATTGTATGTATAGAGCATGGCGTGCTTTTGAATACTTCAATCGAGTGTTCGCAGCGCTACGTCTTTATTTTTTATTTGGTCTGAGGTTCGACTTTCTAAGGCCAGGCGCGCACTACGAGTTTTTCGCCGCGCGGCAGAAAAGCGCAGCGGTATAATATCGCACAGTAATACTGGTGGGCTGCGGTGGCTCTGCGGTCAAGTGCGCGCAATACAATGTAAAACTGTTTGGTACAGTATTACAGTGCGACATTATACCGCTGCGCTTTTCTGCCGCGCGGCGAAAAACTCGTAGTGCGCGCCTGGCCTAATTTTTTTTTTCCTCAGGTTTGTTAGCTACTTCATTATACCTCAATCCTTTCTGAACATACACCTACTAACTTATTTTATTGTATGTTAGTCCTTAAACAACTGGGCTCGTTCGCTAGTGCTTACATATAAAACATAATCATTTTACTTTATCATAAAAATAAAGACAATAATCACAAAAATAAAAAACAGGTTAATTGATAATATTTTATTTACAATAATAATCATATTTTATCCACTTTATATTTACAAAGGAGGCCAATATAATGTGACCTCGTTATGTGCTGACTCCGGCAACCATTTGAGATATTCTCCTAGGAGAACTGTGAACAAAAATTTAACTTAGTACTTTGATGACCTATATGGTGTAGTGGTTATATAACATGACTGCTACGCAGAGGTCTCGGGATCGATTCCCGCTCAATGCAAATCTTTGTGTGCATAACCATGATTGTTTGCATTGGTCTGGGTGTTTTCTATGTATAATATGTATGTATGTATTTACAAAAAAAAGTATTAAGTATGTTTATCCGTTGTCTAGTACCCACAATACATGCTCTGCTTAGTTTGGGACTAGATGTCGTTGTGTGAATGTGTGAGGAATATTTATATTTATTAAACATACTTAACGTGAGCACCGCAAGTAGTACCAAACAGTTAAAATTATTATTTACTAGCCCTCAACCTCGTCTGCGTATCTTCCATCCATTCTGTATTATGGAATACTGGATGAATGTGTGAAAAGTTTGGAAGTATGAACGTAAAAACTTTTGCGTTAATAATATTAATAGGATAGCCATTAAAACATCTACACAAAAAACACCACCCCATCTCATCCCATGGGTGTCGTAAAAACTGAGTAAAGGACTATCCATGAATTTATCTTTACGTAATAAAAAGAAGGAAAACTTAAAATTAAACCCTATAGCAATCCGTCTGGCCAGCGTGGTATTAGTAGGCTACATATCCCTCCGTTACGGAAGGAGGCCCGTCCCTGCAGTGGGACATTAATGGGCTGTTATGATGATTAAAACATAACTTACAATTACTATTCTCCTCCCAGACTTTCCTCAACGACTCCCGGTTCCCGGTTCTCTTCGCTATCAAAACTTTAAGTAGCACTTCGGTCCTAGGTTGTAATTTAGCCCAACTTTTTACCATAGTCGAAGGTGGGGATAGCAGAGAACTTGTATACTTCTTCAACTTTGGAAATACTAAGCCTTCCAGAAGGTATCTTGCGAACCATCTGCGAAAAGATAAATTATGTTAGGTCTTATGAAACACTCGGGATGTGGTGGGATGTTGTATAAATGTATACAGGATTTCTTGTTCTTTTTTTAAACAGACAACTCCTGTATAAGGGATCATGCCCTGTGTTGTGGAGACTTTTATAAACATCAATTCAACGTACACATGGAACATTCAGACTTCGGACAACAACTTGTAGATTGGTGGCCAGTTGCACTACCGTCGCGCCACCGAGGCATATTAATGGAGTTTTTTTTTAAAAGTGGCATAGTTTTTGCAGATAAGGCTGGTCCCGAGGGAAAAGCAGGATTCAGTTCACGAGGGAATTCCGGGAAGAGGTTTTCGAGAGAATTTCGCGAATAAGTTTCCGGGGAAAGAGCGGACTACGAAAATATGTTGCTGATTGAATTCCAATTTTAGTCTCACATCTCCTAGGTCGTCGGTCTACAATATAATCGCTATAAAATATTCATACTCACTTATATCTATCAACTTTATCAGGGAAGTCGACTTCGACTGTAGGCAGTTCCCAGCCAGCCTTACCGAAAGTACCATGGAAGTGGCATTTTACTCTGCCTGATCTTTCATCGTAACTTGGAGGAGGATCAGATAGGGGGTCACCTAGAAATATAAATTAATTCACATTTAAGTAGCTCTACTATTATTTCACTCGACAGTTAATCTTTTTACACAAGTATCAATAAATTTGTCGTTTCTAACTTCCTATATTATGTGCATATTTATTTGTCTGTACATACTACCTCTTAAACTAATAGACCGATTCGAATGCGCTTTTTTTGGTTCACTGGTTTCATTTTCTTGGAACCTATTTCTTTAAAGGCCTACGCAGACCGGGACGGCATGGCAAGGGATTTTAATTTTTACTAATGGACATTCAACCGTACTCTTACAGAAACTACTACTATAAATGAAAAATGCCGTGCAATAAAATCCCTTTCAATGCCACGGCATCATTTTAAAGCATAGCAATTTATGTCGTATTTCTGTAACAGTACGGTTGAATTTCCATTAGTAAAAATTAAAATCCCTTGCCATGCCGTCCCGGTCTGCGTAGGCCTTTAATTCTCAACTCATTAAATTTAATAGTTTTTAACCACAACTTACCCAAATGACACAACTGCGGCACATAAACAGGTAACCACTCGGGTTCGATAGCGGTAACATTTCTCATTACCATCTTCCTTCTATCTTCAGTACCAGTCTCATATAACTCTTGGAACACCACCCATTCTGGTATTGTCTTCCTAAGGATAGACTCTATTCCGAGACTATCCAAAGAAAGAAATAGATGACATAATCGAAATCGTTTCTAACTACCTATATTATGTCCTTTTATATTTGTCTGTACATACTACCTCTTAAACTGATGGACCAAGTCTGATGCGATTTTTTTTTGCTTTACTACCCAAGTAACACATCAAAGCATTATAAGGGCCGAATAAGAGTATTCTTGTATCCTTTTAGCATTTTGAGTTAGTTTTATAGTCGCATTATAAACGTTTATATGGCTACTGTAATGCTTATTTGGGCACAAATTATACAGCTTTATGCCCTATATAGGTTCACAGTAGCTGGTTAATAGCTTTTTGGTTATAAAATATTTACAAAATGGTGGTCAGCCTTAAGCAGCCCAATGAGCCCAATTAATGCCACCAGCATTACAACTATTCACGTGTGATTGTTTAAAGAGCTATTAGCTACACAACAGCACTCAGTTCTTCCTTCAAATGCAAGCATTATATTGATTCACATTTATGCTGTTCAGCAGCATTAAGCTTTTACTTACCCCTTACAAGTGCTTTTACACAGCAAAAGGCACAAAAAACAGCTTAAAGCTGGATATCGGGTTTACATGGCATTATAGTGGTTCACGTTTGTGCTGTAAAACAGCTTGAAGCACTTATTAACTACTTTAAAATGTCTTTGTAGAACCAAAAGCACTAACAATAGCTAAAGGCTTTACAAAAGCATTCTGATATGCCATTATCCAACTGTTATACAGCGTAAAGCATTACAATGATTTTCAAATGCCATTGTTCAGCTTCAAGACGCTCGGTGAACTTATAGAAGAGTTTGTACGGGTCTTAAGCTCTATATAAGTTCACTTGTTGCTTGTTAAAATGCTTTCTGTGTTACTTGGGTAGTTCCAATTCTCTTAGTACCTGTTTCTTTAAATTCCCAACCTAAATAATTTCATAATTATCATCTAAAAACAAACAAACTCACCCAAATGACACAACTGCGGCACATAAACAGGTAACCACTCGGGTTCAATAGCGGTGACATTTCTCATTACCATCTTCCTTCTATCTTCAGCACCAGTCTCGTATAACTCTTGGAACACCACCCATTCTGGTATTGTCTTCCTAAGTATAGACTCCGAATGTAAGTGTACGGGTTCTTCTAGGTCGCCGCAGTGATAGGCGTATTTAAATTTGCGTTTGTCTTCTCCTGTTAAAATCGAATTGTTTTAATTTGAGTGAAGTAGTTTAAGTTGTAGTAACATTTTTCTATACTAATATTATAAAGAGGTAAAGTTTGTTTTTGTGACGTTGTAATCTCTGGATCTACTGAACCGATTTTAAAAATTATTTCTGTGTTGAATATGCCATTTATCGGGGAGTGTCATAGGCTATATAGTATCACGCTATGACTAATAGGAGTGGAGCAGTAATGAAATATGTTTAAAAAAGGGACGCGTTTTTTTCGCTGTCCAACGAAGTGGGCACGGGTCAGCTAGTTGTTCCTGCCTGCCTTGACGGGAACAAGGCGTCATTTATGTATAGATGAACAGAGACAGAGCTCAAATTCGAATCATTTCGATTTTACACCTTAGATGTTTTGGCACTAACAGCACTTTTTGCATATGAAGATTTATATCTAAACCTTAGACTTCAGAAATGCTCGTAATTATAATATTTGCTCATAATATTATTTAAAACTCATATCAATTTATTTCAAACGTCACTAATGTCAAATTTGATACTTTAGTAACCAATGAGGCAGCGACATACACTTATCACATACTGTAGAGTAGTCTTCTTCTTCTTTTTGTTTATGGCTCAATCGTTTATCGATGATTCTGCCAAGGACAGGGTGGAGAGGTATAAAAATAAAAATAATAATTTTGAAGAGTGCTTAGAAATTTTTAGTAGTCATTTGGATTAAAAAGAAACGGAGTAATTTGGTTACTAAAGTGTCAAACTCGACATTAGTGACGTTTAGCCTTCTCGTATATTTACCAACCTTGTTTAACTTCTTCCAAAGCTATCTTCCTTCCAACTTGATCACCTAAGCCACTTAGCACAAGTTGTCGAAGCAGTCGTGCCTGGTTGTCATCTGGAGGCTTCATTTCTGGGTCGACAGTCACATTGACGCCGGCTACGCTGAGGTTTATTTCTGATGTTAACTGCTTTCGAAGTTTTCGGATTTCTTTTATAGCCTGGTGGAGAGAGGGTTTTTACATAGCTATTAGAAGTTCCTGAAAACCAGGATAAACAGTGTAACGTAAGTGTCTAACGTCAATCGGTGTGTTCCAGAAAAAGCTTTATCATCTCGGAACCCACATCAAATGAAATGAGTGTTTGAGAGGCTTTCTTGACTTTACCCATCGAGACTAAGACTTGGCATGCAAAGTGTCAGCATTCTCCTTGTACTGTGGGTAAAAGGCGTAAAAGGCAAATGCCTTTTGGGACACGGGAGAGTCGAAAAACCGAGTATCTTTCTTAGAGATGGAAATCCGATACTAAACGAAGGGTTGGTTACATTTAGGTTTCAACAAGTTCCGCTTCATCATATCAGGTTATGGACGTCCAATGCTCACGCACTGCACGGTCCTGTGTCTCCCTTATGCGTGAGCTTCCCGTCATCCTAACTAAGGGCCAGATTTAGAGACCGCACTTTGACTTTACTTTGAAGGAAAGTTCGACTTTGATACAAAAACGAGATATAAGGCCCAGATTCAGAGTCGTGACTCCCAAAGTAAACTTTTGAAAAGTAAAAATTACTTTAATGTTTTTCAAATTCAGAAATAATAACTAGACTTTGCTAAAGTAAAGTCAAAGTGCAGTCTATAAATCTGGCCCTAAGTCGTGAGTTAAGTAAGGTGTGCTTACACCTTGCAAATTACTCTTCATTATTTACCGTCTTTGCAGTAGGACATTAAAAAGCTGCTAAAAATCATTTAAGCTACCTTTTCCCTTAATCCATATTTAGCGCAAAATATTTCTTCTTCTCCTTTAAGATGTGCGTATTCCGCGGCACCTATAGCTCTCAATATAACTCCGAGGTCGCCTAACAGCAATACATTGCCGGTCGCCGGCCAACTGTCAGGTTTACCAGACATTACCTGAAAAGAAATGTAACACTTAAAAAAAATTAGTTTAAGAGTTAGTGTTAGCCTATATTATCCCACTGGGCATAAACCTTTCGTCCTAACTTTCTTCCATGGCCAATGAATAAAGACCATTGTTTATGTACGCTGCCTAGCTCAATAAAGTTAGAGGTTGTTAAATAATTAAAAACTATTTTTTTTGCAATACTTACTTGGAGGAGGCCTATGTCTAGCAGTGGACGTCGATTGGCTGATATGATGATGATGATGATTGTTTTTTAAAACAAATTGAAAAAATGGTCAAAATATAACCTTCACGCAGGGATTGAACCTACTTCTTCCGAGTATTCACCTCAGACGCATTATATTATTTTGTAGCGACGCCCTTCCATTACAGCGGACACAACAACATTTTGCGAATTCAACATTATGGGTTCAACATTTTGCAAATTCAGCATTGTGGCCCTAAAGAAAACTCTTAACCTATTATAATGTTTACCTATAAAGCTTAGGTATAACTAGAAAAATCTGAAAAGAAGAAAGACAATGGAAAAAATTGGTACTCGATGCGGGACTCGAACCCGCGTCTCTGGACTATACGCGTCCAGCGCCATGACCACTAGGCCAACCGAGTAACCGTCTCGACTACCAAATTTAACCATTGCTTTATACGGCACCGGGCCGCAACTTAGAACTTAGCTGTACAACGCCATCTAGGCGCCGAAATTTTTTTCCATTGTCTTTCTTCTTTTCGGACTCATAACCTAGTTTCTCGACAAGAAACTCGACACTAACCCATCAACTAGAAATGGTAAGTTTTTAGATTAAATACATACAGCCCTTAAATATCCCAAAATTAAGGGTTTGGTGATTTAATTAGTATTAATAACTTACCTCAGGTACAGTAAGCGCCGAGACCAAAGCTATTGTGTAAGCGAGCAGGTTTTGTTGATGACTCAGCGCCAACATTTTACCGTAGCGAGGTAGCAAAGGAAATGCTGATACTGCCTTACCGAGTGCTGTTACTTTTAACACCTGTAATAACAAGAAAATTGAATATTACATCTTTGTAATTAAGAATACAATATGGCACCACCCTATTTCATCCGTAAAAACCAACCCGGTGTCGTAAAAACCAACTAAGGGAATAACCGTAACTACTATCTTTACGATCATATATTTATCATCTATTCTCAGAAGGCTCATGGTCACTCAGAGGGCAATGGAGAGAGCTATGTTGGGAGTTTCCCTTCGTGATCGAAACAGAAATGAGGAGATCCCCAGGAGAACCAAAGTAACCAACATAGCGCTCAGAATTGCCCGGTTAAAGTGGCGGTTGGCAGGGCACATAGCGCGGAGAACCGACAGCCGTTGGGGCAGAAAGGTTCTGGAATGGCGACCGCGTACCGGAAAGCGCAGGGTGGGGAGACCCCTCACACGGTGGACTGACGACCTAGTTAGGACGGCGGGAAGCCGATGGATGAGGGAGGCACAGGACCGCACAAGGTGGCAATACTTGGAGGAGGCCTATGTCCAGCAGTGGATGTCGATTGGCTGATATGATGATGATGATGATGAATATCTTTACGAAATAAAAAGAAGGAAAACTTGAAATTATACCCTGTACCAATCCGTCTGGCCAGGGTGGTATTAGTAGGCCAAGTATCCCTTCGTAACGGAGGAGGCCCGTCCCTGCAGTGGGACATTAATGGGCTGTTATGATGAATTAAGAAGACTCTTGTATATAGGGTGTAGTAAATAGCTGGTACCATTGTTAATAAATGACCGTTCCTTGTTTTGTAGAAAACGTATATCTTTCGCACTACACCTTTATTCGCATAATGGCAACTTCTCAGAATGGCAATTTCTCATGACGGCAACTTCTCAAAAGGGCAAGTTCGCATAAAGGCAATTTTGGTACAGTTTTGCTCTTAAGTATAATAAATAAGTTACTAATTGGAGGAGAATATAAAACTGTCTTAGAAGATTTATTACAAATAAAAAATTAATTTAGTACAATAGGTTTAGAGCTTAATTTTGAAAAATGTGAGTCATTTGTTTCTGAACGAATTGATCCAAATTTAATTTCACATATTATTATGTTATTCCTTACTACATCAGCTGTCTGCTTGTTTTTTATATGATGAGGGTACTGATGAAGAGAAAATGATTTTATTCGGAACATCTTTATCGACAAAATTATTAAGTGACAAACATAAATTTTACGGTGATGGTACTTTTAAGTCCACACCAAAGCCGTTCTACCAAATATATATGTCGCAGGGAAATGAGGAAACCAGGGATTTCACGAAATCACTAGGGATATGACGAAATCCCGTTTGTACTAGAAAAGAAATGCTTATATTATTGTTTGCAGATTAAAAAACATTTTCGACATTTACCGGGATTTCGTGATATCCCTAGTGATTTCGTGAAATCCCTGGTTTCCTCATTTCCCTGCGACATATACATTACACGTGAATCTTGCGGAAGATAGTAACTATATTAATTTTGTACCAGTACTTTATATTTTACTTCCTAATAAAACAGAGGAAACATAAGTATAAAAGAATGTTTATGATCATAAAAAATCAATTTCATGTGGAGATCCAACATTATAAATCTGATTTCGAGCTTGCTGCTATGAACGCGGTGACTGTATATCCTGGAGCCGAGGTGCGTGGTTGCTATTACCCTATTACCACTTCCAGCAGGCCATTTGGAGAGCAAGTAAAAAATTTAGATTTTGCGACTCCAGCGAAGGTCGTCATATAACTCGGTTGATAACAAAAATAGCATTACTACCTCCATATAACATACCTGAGGCTTATTTGGCCATTCAGGAAATGGAAATGGCTCCTGACAGTCATGAATTTTCTGAATTTCGAACATATTTCACAATGCAATGGTTCAAAATAATCACAAGCCAAATATTTAATTGTTACGGAGTAAATCACAGAACTACGAACGCCGTTGAAGGGTGGCATAGAAGATTAAATACCTAAATACCACCAAAACCTTCATTACTACAAGCCATTGCAGCGTTAAAAAAAGAAGCGTTCGTACAAGATACCAAAATATACCAAAAGGGTTTTAACTGTGGTGACAAAAAACGAAAATCGGCAAATTTATTAACAAACAAAATAATTAATAAAATAATCGATAATTTTATAAATGGTTCCTCTACAGTTATGGAATGTTTGGAACGTCTGATTGTATTCTAGTAATAAAGAACAATGGTCACTTTCCATACATCCCTGTACCATATTTTTTTTAATATTATATTGTAGTAGTTTGTTGCAGTAAAAGTTTTTATTTGAAACACTTTTTGTTTACATTATACTTTTGCCTTTATGCGAACTTGCCCTTTTGAGAAGTTGCCGTCATGAGAAATTGCCATTCGGAGAAGTTGCCCTTATGCGAATAAAGGGCACTACAATGGTGAAATTTTACAAAAAACAATTAAAACAAAGGAAGAATCTTAATTCAAACTGGGATTTAAGGCTGAGCGCACATTGGAGACTAGACTGTTTCAAGACTGACTTGCCTCATATAGACAAGTCTGTCTTAAAACTAAAACGAAACAGTTTTGACTACGATACGTAGCACACATAAAACAAAACTGTCTATCTGAGACAATATTGTCTATACGACGTTTTGTTCCAAGTGTGCGCATATTCATACATATTGTAAAGCAATAGTCTGTCTTAAGACTGTCGTGTTCCAAGTCTGCGCTCAGCCTAAGATACGCTTTACGCAAGCTACTGCAAAGAAGAAGAAACAAATCATGATACCAACTCGCCTGGCTTGATTTTCCATTTTTTTTATACCGATGAGTTTATCCGTGTGGTGACGGAGTAAGAATACAGTATGTCACCACCCCATCTCATCCCATGGGTGTCGTAGAAACCGGCTAAGGGACTGTGAATATTACCTTCACATAGAAAGAAGGAAAACTTGAAATTAAACCCTATACCAATCCGTCTGGCCAGCGTGGTATTAGTAGGCCAAGTATCCTTCCGTCACGGGAGGAGGCCCGTCCCTGCAGTGTGACATTAATGGGTTGTTATGATGACCGATGAGTTTGTGTCCTGCTATGAGAAGTTTTTTTTTTTTGACAATACGATGACTGAATCCCCTTATCTACCAATCTTCCGTTACCGTCGGGTCCGTTCCGTTAGGGAGTTAGCTATCTACTCGACAGATTTGTTAATTAGTCATTTTCGTCAACTCGTCACTTTTGAAATTAGTCAATTTCACTAATATCCTTAATTCGTCACTTTCTCTAATTCGTCAGTTGGCTTATCTGGTCAGTGTATGAATCTCGTCAGTTTATCAATTTCAACTGATTTCTGTATTTGGTCAGTTGTAGTACAATCACATACTAAAACGGTCGGAATTGTTTTGGACTGTAGGTACCTACCGGTCTATCGGTGTTCGCCCGTGGTCCACCTACATGGTTCACCTGATTGTACCACGGGTAATTTTTTTACTCCCGTGGTACACCCGTACAAGATATTAATCTCCTATATTGTGCAGGTATAATTAATTACCCTTCTTACAACTCAAGTAGAAGGTTGTTAGAACGGTAATTAAATAATCTCAGTGTTACTACCGTAAAATCGAAATTACAAAATCAAAAGTTGCAATAGTTTAGATCGACATTAAAATTACTTTAGTCAACATAAAAATGAACGTCTACAAAACAAATGAACATCTACTTAACAAATGAACGTCGAAAAAACAAAAAACAATCGTAAAGTGATCTGACAACGATTGTGATTGTAAAAAATGGGTGCATGCAATTTTCGACCTTATCGACAAAACTTCAGAAACATTTTTATTGGGTAATATAGATGATACTGATCATAACTTCACAACTAGGTGAACCATGTAGGTGGACCAGGGGCAAACACCGCGGTCTATTTATTTGGGGTAGGTCAGATAAATGTAGCATCCAGATTAATGTGTAGAATTTACATAGATGAAATTGATACATATGAAAGTATAGTGTTTGATGTAATTTGAATGATAACTTTTTGACCTACATTACTGACTGGTTATTTATACCCATTACTTTTGTTTAGAAAATATTGAGTCAATGTCATTCTTGACATTGAACATGTAACTACACTAGTATCTACCCATTTGTGTAATGTAAGTTGGAGAATTACTATTAAGGTACCATTTGCTATTAATATTGCGGAGTCCGATCGGTCCTCAATAGGGAATGGCGTCGACTGTGAAATTTTCTTTCGTGAACTCCGAAAGGAATAAACAAATTTTACTTAAAGATGGATATCGCTACAATTTATCACACACAAACAAAAATGGTACTACGTGGTGGCGGTGCAAGAATAGAAAATACTGTCGAGGTAGTATTACTCTTAATAATAATAGGACTGATATTATTAGACAGTCAGATCATTTTTGTGAGGCCGATCCAGCGTCGAACGTTGTTTCAGAAGCTATAGACCATTGTAAAAAAAGAGTTGGACAAGAATTTGGCTCTGTGAGGGCTATATATGAAAATTGCGTAGAACATTTGACTGGTCCAAATTCGGAATATGTAGATGATGTTCCTAAATACAATAATATAAAAAATTCTTTGTACAAGGCCAGATACAGTCACTTAGATGTTGTTAAGAGTTTATATAAAAAACTTGAGGATGTCGTATTGCCGGAAGAATTACGTAAAGATTTTATTGTATTTGAAGATGGCACTTCTGAGAAAATTTTAATATTTATGACTCCTTATGCACGGGATATAATTACAAAATATGAAGAGTTTTTTTGTGATGGCATTTTTAAACAAATCCCAGAACCCTTCAGTCAGCTATATACAATCCATGCTGACATCGGTAGCACCCCCATGGAAACAAACGTAGTGCCATTAGTTTTTTGTCTTTTGCCTAATAAAAAAGAAGATACTTATGTTAGAGCATTTAACTTGCTGAAAAATTATTTACAAAATGCCAAAAAATTTCACATGGATTATGAGTTGGGTGCAATAAATTCAGTGAAAAAAACTTACCCTAATGCTCAAATAGTGGGATGTTTTTTTCATTTCCGTCAATGTCTGTTGCGTAAAGCGAAGGAGTTATGTTTGGACGATACCAAAGAAGTACGTAAACATATTGCTGTTTGTGCTTCACTGGCTTTCTTGCCAAAAGAATACTTTCAAGAGGCTTGGTTATCAATTATGGAACATTCGCCACCAGGAGCAAAAATTAAATTATTTAATGATTACATGGCAGAGACCTGATTAATGGTGTATGTAAATTATATAAGTTGCCATAATGAGCGACATCGAACAATAAATACAGTCGAATCATGGCACAACAGATTACGTTTTCGTTTGAATTTGAAACGAAAAGATTTATATTATTTTGTCTCAATTATAAAAAAAGAAGCACTATTTGCTGATTTTCGAACAAGACAAACAGGCATATATATACCAGCTAAAAATAGAAAACGGCAGTCGATTGTATTGGATAAACGCATCACAAATATAGTTTCTACTTTCATAATGGAAGATCTATTTGAAGAAGGAAGGAAAGAAGTTTGGGATTGCTTGACAAATTTAGGTCTTATTAATACCATAAGAAACAATAAACGTGTTAACTAATGAATGTACATTTTTATTTACAAATTACAAATTTATCCAAATTTAATTTTCCAATTTTTCTAAGTTTATAATATAAAAATCTGATATGCCGATATTAACGACTGTACATCTAGTCAAAATGCATAAATTGACGAGATAAATTCATTGACCTGATAACCCAACTGACGAATTAGGGATAGTGACGAATTAGAGATTTTAATGAAATTGACCAATTGCAGAAAGTGACCAGTTGACGAAAATGACTAATTAACAAATCTGTCGAGTAGATAGCTAACTCCCGTTAGGTCATGTGTCCAATGTGTGTCTTACAGTTAACAAATTACTTAAGCTCTTACAACCAAAAACCTCACCTCTTCATCATCTTTTTTTGCCTTCGTTTCAGGTTTCTCTAATATACCAAGAGTTTCCAGTCTTTTCTCAGCCAAACGCAGTTGCAGTCTGTCCGGAGCCGTTGGGAAAGGGAAGTTTACCACCTAGAACATAAGGTTCACAATTGATTGTAAGTATGATGAACCCGCCTAAAGGTAAGCGGTAACTATCGCTTATGGACAAGCCGCAGCCTACACTAGGCATAAGCTATTAAGTCTCACAATAATTACATTAAGTCTCACAATAATTACATTAAGTCTCACAATAATTACATTAAGTATCACAACGACTACCTTAAGTCTCACAATAATTACGTTAAGTCTCACTATAATTACCTTAAGTCTCACAATAATTAAGTCTCAAAATAATCACCTTATCAATCCCCATACACTTCATAGTGAGCACAAGATCGTCGACCGGCCTCCTACACAAGTCTGGAGGATGTTGTTCGGGACAGTCGTGTTGATACACCGCACTACTGTACAGTCGGTACGCGTGCCCGGCGCTCACTCGTCCCGCTCGACCGGAGCGCTGTTCGGCGCTAGCCTGAGATGTCCAGACTATACGCCATGCACTCGCGCCGGTTATGTGGTCGTATACGCTGTAAGATGAAAATGTATTTGTAAAGGGTGTCGTAAAATCTGAGTATTGGATGTCTAGATAGGATTTTTGCTATGCAGAGGTCAGCAAGTCGACATGCAATCCTATTAATGAATAAAAAATAATATGCAATCTCAGAACAATAAATTGGTGAATAAAAAAACCTTGTTTGTGTATTAAATCATTATTTTTACTGATGGGCGAGAACGTGGTTTCATATTCCACGCAAAATAATTGTTTATGTTTTTTTTGTGACGCAACAAAAATTATCTTGGACACCCTGAGGTGGCAAAACGGATTTGTTAGGAAATCATTGTAAAACGGGTAATCGGTTGGGAAATCATTGTTAATGTATAAAAATTCCCGTAACACAAATAAATCATTTTATACGTAACATTTAAGCTAATATTATTATGTTTGTAGTTTATGTAATTATTACACACTATTTTCTATCAATATTACTATTACTATGATATATACCGGTCGAGTAAGCGCCGGCCACGCGTTTATATTTTCCTCATTTTAATCACATTAACACCTACCACATTTATCTCTGCATCACCCAAGGTTGATTGGTAAAGAATGCCATAGGCATTAAGTCCGCCTGTATACAATATTATATAAAGTGTTAAATAAATTATTACTCACCGCATTTTCTTCTTGCCCGTATCAACAACATATCTAATAGCAGGTATAGTGAGTGAGGTCTCCGCTACATCAGTGCTCACAACACAGAGACGACAACCCACAGGTGGCTGTTGGAAGACCAGGGCTTGCTTAGAAGAATTAAGCATTGAATAAAGAGGTAACACCCATAGTGGTTGCCGGCATGACTTGATTGATGCTGTTAGAGAATCTTCTTCTGTGTCTGGAAGAGAAATTTGGTTTAGGCTTACTTGATGATGAAAATATGAATATGATACATCTTTAAGCACTAAAACTAACTGACTGAGGATGATAGTGCCATTTTTTATTTGAGTACATTACCTCACGGACAACTTTAAAAGCCCCCGTAGAAAATTTAACAAACAATATACCAATATTGGACACGGTTCCCTATTCAAGTGGCATTGGACAAATGCCAAAGATGCACATCATGTATATCTGCATAATCGAATTGGATTTGCGAGCATTCTCAAGAGAAAGTCACCAACATAGTGCTTAGGATTTTCCTAGAGTGCAGTGCAATTTTGCAGTTTATGGTTATACAGGGTGGCTCATTCAAAGGGGTCAGTATGGGAAAGTCTTAAACTATAAGTCATACGAAGATTTGTTCTTAGGAACCATGACTCCGATTTTGATAAAAAGAAAAACTGCATTCATACATTTGAGAAAGATACTGTACCCAGCTCGGGAATCGAACCTGGTTGTTTTGCAAAAATAAACTTATACTTTTTCTATTTAAATATCGATTCTGTAGGGGTTAAGCAGTAAATATCTCTATGAAACATTATGTCTAAAATGAATAAAATGCATTGTTTTCACATACTTCAATTTACCATAGTAAGTAGGTGTTCGAAGTGGCCATCGTTTTTTTTCAATACAATATTCAACACGTTTAGGTAACGATCTTTTTTTTCTTTTTTTATTGGTATTCGAACAGTGACACTGAAACGTTTTATTTTCAAATGAGGCTTAACTAAACACGTCTCTGTATCTACAATATCTACATTACTTACATGGCTTTTCAATTGATTGTTAGTGTTTGATTAAAAGAAGTAAGCAGTTGTATCTAGATAATAATATTACTGTAGATAACAAAACTTCCTTAAAGGTTTAATGCAATGACAATGGCCACATGATATGTAACACGGTGTATGTAACAAGTAGAGGGATACAAACAACCATAGAGATAATTTTAAATACCTAAACTGTTGAAGATTGTAACAGTTCGAAGATTAGCCACTTCGAACACCTACTTACTATGATAAATTGAAGTATGTGAAAACAATGCATTTTATTCATTTTAGACATAATGTTTCATAGAGATATTTACTGCTTAACCCCTACAGAATCGATATTTAAATAGAAAAAGTATAAGTTTATTTTTGCAAAACAACCGGGTTCGATTCCCGAGCTGGGTACAGTATCTTTCTCAAATGTATGAATGCAGTTTTTCTTTTTATCAAAATCGGTGTCATGGTTCCTAAGAACAAATCTTCGTATGACTTATAGTTTAAGACTTTCCCATACTGACCCCTTTGAATGAGCCACCCTGTATACACGCAGATTTAACATTATAATAAAAAAGAGTGAGTTGTTCCAAAGAGTCTTTATTAACATCTAAGGAGACTCGCGCTTGACCGTTGGACCATAGGTCTGATGCAGAAGGCAGTACTGCTTGACACGGCACGTATTGTGACGAAGTTCCTATCTCTGGAGCCCTAACCACCGGTAGCTTGGTCTCTGTACCCGATGCTGGTGGGTATACCTTTTTTTTTATATTTTTAAATGTTTTTATTTTCATAACTATATTTAAAAATGTGATAAATCTAAATAAAGGGTAAGAAGACTTATTCCAAAAACATCACAACGGCGTTACAAATTAGATCTGTCAACTAACCCGAATCACTTAAATGCCCTTCGCTATCATCATCATCTCCCACCAAGTCAGCTTGGCCGTCGTCCTCAGGCATATCATAGTCATCCAGGTTGATCTTGGGCAAAGTCTTCGACTTCTGTTTAGCTTTGTGACGAGCTTTGCGGGCACGTTTCATTTCTTTTTCTACCTATGGATGGGAAGAATGGTATAAAATATAAACAAAAAGTTGCAAATGATTCTATAAACCAGGAAATACCATGTTTTTATTTGGAAAAAAAAAAAACAAATTACTCTAACTTTGATGAATCTATGGGATACTTATGTCAATTAAGTTAATCAATGTCAATTCTCGTTCTTTAAAATCGTTAAAAATTCGGTTAAGTTAACTTTTAGTTGTCAAATTGTCACACAATAGGTAAGACAATTTGACAACTAAAAGTTAACTTAACCGAATTTTTAACGATTTTGGAACGAGAATTGACATGCTGGGTTATGAATTTCCACTTTTGTACGTTATATATTAATATTTAAACAAAGTATAATATTACATTCATAGAACTCTAAAAACTCTACCTACCTCATCATCATCAGATTCAATATCCTCAGGTTCAGAATCCAGGTCTACATTAGCATCGTTTGTCTTTGCCTTTGTTATTAATTTAGAGTAATCCACATCCTTTTTGTATGGAAAGGCTGCCTTCAGTTTCCTAACTAAATAATTTACCTGTAATAAACATTTATTTAGAGAAAAAAGTGTATGTTTATACTTTGCCTAGTAATAGTAAGCTCTGCTTAGTTTGGAACTAGATGGCGTTGTGTAAATTATTATTATTATTATTTGATACACTAGCAGCGCATAGCTGATGCGTGTATATCACGTCAGTGCACATTGTCTTTAAAATGTTTATCAAGTCTATTAAATATGTGAGGTATATTATTATAAACTATGTATATTGTAGAAACCTATATTAATGTGAACTGTCATTTTAATTTTATCATAGTAGAGGTGAAAATAATTGACTGCTTACATGTTGCATTGATCTGGCCAGTGCGGCGAAGTAATGTACGAAAGAGCCACCAAGCCAAACCCAAGAACCGAGGAAAGTGGTAAGTGGTAAGTGGTATTTGACTTGGTATTTGAAGTATTTCCGGCAATGAATATGCGTATTCTGATATTACGATGATAATGATTGGTAACTCTAGCCAACCCAATTTTTTTTCTCATTGAAATTGGGTTGTCAAGTCATCCTATTGTGAACATTGTTTTGATTGTACTAATATCCAAAATCAATCAATATGTCAGTCACTTTTATGCTTCAAGATCTTTTACTGATCAAGATTCTTAGCGCTGCGCACCGTCAAATGTGCGCCGGCCCTTAGACTCTTAAAAACAAATTGTAATGATAATTATTTACCTCTTGTTGTCCAGTAACAAATATAAGTATTCCTCCCTCTGGAAGTCTGGTGTGTATTTTAACAGCTTTCTTGTAAGCCTCCTTCAAATAGTCACTGTTTGTGTTCTTGTTGAAATGTACCGTCACAGGAAATTGCCTTGAATCTATCTGGAGATCAACAATTACACATTATATTAGAAAGTAAAGAATATATAGTCACCTCTTTGTTTCATTACAAGCTTGTCGTTGAATTAGACTTTAGTCTAATCTCGACACATCTATACTAATATTATAAAAAGGTAAAGTTTGGGTTTGTGACGTTGTAGGGGGTAATCTCTGGATCTACTAAACCGATTTTAAAAATTCTTTCTGTGTTGAATAGTCCAATTATCGGGGAGTGTCATAGGCTATATAGTATCACGCTATGTCTAATATGTGCGTACGGTACGAAACGGCTAATTTGAAAGAGCCTTAAGTCTACACAATACAATATCTTGCTTTGTAACATTTAAAGACCAAAAAAATTTTTGAAGCAAAAAAGATAAAATTAAAAACATATTAACCTTTATAACCGGAGGTGGTTCCTTAAACAATCTAGTGTTCTCAGTAAAATCTTCAACTCTAAGGGTAGCAGACATTATAATCAATCTCAAAGGGCTCCCTCTCTTCCTTCTAAGTGGTACTATTCTTGACAGAAGACCAAGTAGAATATCTGTATATACACTCCTTTCATGGGCCTCATCGATTATAACCACTGAATACTTACTTAGAAGAAAATCTGATTGAATTTCTTTTAGAAGGACACCTGAAAAAGTAAATTAGGTATTATTTGACGACCTCTGTGGCGTAGTGGTTTTATAACATGACTACTATGCAGAGGTCTCGGGTTCGATTCTGTGCCTGGGTGTTTTCTATGTATAATATGTATGTATTTACAAAAAAAAGTATTTAAGTATGTTTATCCGTTGTCTAGTACCTAATAGTACAAGCTTTGCTTAGTTTGGGACTAGATGGCGTTGTGTGAATGTGTAAGGAATATTTGTGAGGAATATTACATTTGTTTACACTTGAATTTGACTACCTTTGTAACATAGTGGTTAAATTCCAAGGTTGCTATGTAAAGAAATCTAGTTCACTTCCCGCTATATGCAAATCTTCAGTGATTGAACATTAACATTTTCAATAGTGTTTTCTAGGTTTAGTATGTCTTTAAAAAAATGAGTAATTATAATAAATTGGTCTGCTCAACAATGCTACTATGGGATCTTGTTCCCATGCCATGCTATGTTTTAGACTGCAAGTTGTCCATCTTATAAAACAGACTAGATTTTCATTTTCACTCAAAAAGCTAGTTGTTATATTTGAATTTAAATAGATTTAATCAACTTGTAAACAATAGTTAGTCTCATTATTGTTGTGACTTAGAGTAAGAGCGAGACAACCCCAACACAAGTATTATTTAATTACTTACTGGGGATGCCTCATAACATAAAAACCATATAAATATTTTCAGACAAATAAACATTTTTTATCTTTTTTCATTTTTCCCAAATTCCTTTCTACACAACATAGTTAACAGTAACATAGTGTAAACAATATTACAAAAACAAAAAAAATATCATACCATCAGTCATAAACTTAATCTTCGTATGCTTGGTAGCGTTTCCTTCAAACCTCATAAGGTACGATACCTCTTTACTAGTCAATCCAAGCTCATGTCCAACTCTTAACGACATAGCTACAGTGGCAACTCGACGTGGTTCCGTCACAGCTATCATTTTGTTCTCAGCGTAGCCCGCTTCGTAGAGAAACTGTGGTATTTGGGTTGTTTTACCACTGCCTGTTAAAAAAAAGTATAAGTTTAGATAGACATAAAAAGACCTGATACGCTTCTGGAGGGAGGTGGGCTGGCTGAAATGACGAGTGCCCTCACGTATAATGGTCCACCTCAAGGACTAAGTGCGGAAACCGACCCCCAATAACTTAGAACTTAGACATAAAAAGTCAGAGTATTCTAGAAAGTAATAGTATTAATTGCCCAGATGGCGTGGCGGTAGCGACTGCCGTGCATGAGATCACGGGTTCAAATCCCATGTAGAACGATTATCTGTGTGATCCACTGAATGGTTTTGTGTCCGTAAAGTTTGAGTCTGTTCACAGGTCGTGGTACCAAGATCAAGAGTCTTTTAAATAAATAAAGAATACAAACCTGTTTCACCAGCAACAATTAGAAACTCATTTTCATTGATCAATTCCATAATCCTCTGTTCCTCACCCAGTATAGGTAATTTCAACCTTGATACCTGTACTTTAGGGTCTCTTTTCACTTCTACATGCACAGTAGCATGTTCCAATAAAGGCTTCTTTTCTACTTTCACTTGAGGCACATTTTCAACAGATTTTTTCTTTTTCTTTTTAAAAGATTCTTCTGTTATTCTGTCATCAATTTCTATAATGCTTGGTGTGTCAGTTTTATTGCTAGCTATATTATTTTCAACCTTATTAGGTACATCTAAAGTCTCATTTTGATTGTCAACAATTTCAGGTTGGTCATCGCCACTATCCTCTGATTCCGAACTTTCTGATGATGATTCGTCTAAGCCTACAACATTAGGATCATTCTTTTTCTTCTTTATTTTTTCTGCATTGTCTAGTTTTAACAATCTAAGCCGTTTTTTTGCCCCTGAAATATAATTTAAGTTATTTATTTTGTTGTCTAAACTTTATTTTAACTTTGGTGGTCACTTAAGTACACCTTAGACAATCATACTTAACCAGCCTGAAGTTAGCTTTCATAGAAGTTTGCACTTGTACAGGAACTTAGAAAACACCTTCTCCCCATGCTCCCAGGCATTTCGTTTTTTTTTTCATGTAATAGGAGGCAAACGAGCCAGCAGGTCACCTGATGGTAAATGATCACCGCCGACCATGGACACCCGCAACACCAGAGGAATCACAGATACGTTGCCGACCTTCAAAAAGGAAGTTCGCTCGTTTCTTGAAGCTCCCTAAGTCGTAACGGTCCGAAAATATCGCCGCAGCGAGCTTGGTCCACAAAACAGTTGTTCGCGGTAGGAAGTTTCGCGAAAATCGCACAGTGGATGACTGCCAACCATCAAGGTGATGACCATGATAGGACAGTCGATTGCGAGTGGTTCTGTAAAAAGCACTCCCCGTGATAAATGCGGTAGAGAATGCAAAGAGACCCTACATTTCTCCGCAAAGCCAAAGAATCAAGAAATTAATTCCAAAAAAGACAGCCTTTTGGAACAACTTCATGCTACCCAAATTAGATTTTGCATACTTACTTTACACATTAGTTGGGGTTCCAAGATATAGTCTTTCCCTTCTATTATGGAGAATAATATGAAATAAGTAAAATTCAACTACTTACCAGCTATGCTGCTAAACTTTTTATCAGTATCTTCAACCGTTTCCTGTGTTCTTTCCACATTCAACTCATTAATTTTCCTTAAGCCTATGGTCTGAACAGATGATATAGTAGTAAGATGTTTGACTTCATCTGCTGTGGCCTGTACCTTCGATAGGGACTCTAGGAGTGAGGCTCTCTGAAAATTACATTCACAAAATATTAATGTTAGAATATTATAGTAATACTTTTCGGAAGATTCGTGTGGTGACGGAGTAAGAATACAATATGTCACCACCCTATTTCATCTCATGGGTGTCGTAAAAACCGACTAAGGACCGAGGACTATCCGTGAATATTATCTTTACATAATAAAAAGAAGGAAAACTTGAAATTAAACTAATCCGTTTGGTCAGCGTAGTATTAGTAGGCCAAGTATCCTTCCGCCACTGGAGGAGGCCCGTCCCTGCAGTGGGACATTAATGGGATAGTATGATGACTTTTCGGATTTCTGATTTCATCATTCGTCAGGTGGAAGTAATTCTAAAATGTGGTTCTGTAGCCCACTTGTAGCAATTCCTACAGGCCCTCAAACTTTAACTTCAGTTCAATAATTCATATTCATATTCATTTAATCCTTTGCAAACATAGGTCTAATTCTAATTCTTTGTCTTCACTACACAATGATATTTGGTTACTAAAATCTATTCCATAATGCTAAAGAAATAGGAATAACGTAACTGTGAAGAATATATAAAGTTGTCTTCTGAGCATTCATTTTTTAATCTTTTTATATCACCATCAAATCCATATAAAATATAATATTTATAAATGAACCAACAGTCACATGGGTTTTGCAGGTTACAAGGAGAAATAGAAGCCAATTGCAACACTCCATAACAATTACTGGAAAATAGATGATAAATTATTGTAAACTAGCTGACCCGTGCCCACTTCATTGGACGGCGAAAAAAATGCATCCCTTTTTTAAACATGTTTCATTACTGCTTCCCTCCTATTAGTCATAGCGTGATAATATACAGGGTGTCCCAATACTCGATGTTAACCCGAAACCAGATGATAAAAAAAATTCTAAGTTGCATGGTTGTAAAGTTATCGGCATTTGAAATTTCTGTTTTTGCTGGTTAACCCTGAATAATGCTTATCTCTATACTTTATATATCTCTATACTTTAATAAAAAAAATAAAACCAGCTGTTCTAGCTTTCATAACAATAAGACTTCATTATTTACACAAAAAAATTAAATAAATTTTATTATTAATAATTTCGACGGGCCCCAAGAACAAAAGCGTATCTGCAATATTATCGATTTCGAGTATGAGCGTTTGAAATTCTGTGTACGCATGATCATTTTTTACTAACGCAAATATAAACTTATTGCAAAAAATCTTGGCAAAAGCTAATGAAGTGGTTAATATCTTTATTATCATGTTTTTTTTAAAAGAGTTTAATTATTATTTCGAATAAAATGAATTCTTATAATACAATAAGGTTTTGTTCCCTGTAACGATCTAGCACATATATTAATATATGACTTTGTTTTTCGGAATGATCTAGTATATATCTTAACATACGACTTTGTTTTAGGGAATTGATCTCTTGTTTTGCTGTCTTAAAATACATTATCTGTAATGTTTTGATTCATAAAATAAACAATTACTATAAAATAATTTTGTAGATATACAGAACATTTGTATCGAAGGTTTTTTTGTTTCTAAAGTAACATAACGGGTGCCGTTATAGGACGGAACCCTTGGATAATAGCGTCTAGGACTTACAACCTGGTACACAAGCTTTATGCATCATTGCCCTGTAATTTCACTAGCTGAACCTTCCTAGACACAGTAAGATTTTCGTCATTTCGTTTTATTTTTGACCTAGATGTAGGCTTAAGGAGGCCTCCTTACAACGCGTTAGCGGTCACCTTCACTATCCGCCATGTTCCGTCCTCTGCCTATACACTTTTAGTAGGAGTCTAAAAATGTCGTTTTGGACATGTGTAATAGTAGAGAGCTTACTGGAGTTTTAGGCAGTCCTAATCCTTATAACAAGTTGTAGAGGGATTTAGCGGAAGTACCCCTCGCAGCTATATCAACGGAATATAGAGGAACTATGTAGCCATTTCTGGTTATCTCATTTGTCAATTCAAAATATTTTTTGTCTTAATTGCGTGATCTTTAAGGATGTTTGTTTTCAACGGTACCGTAAGCTTAATAGGCACTACACGCTTTTCCAAATTTGAGTAGAGGAATATGTCTGGTCTCAACGGCGACACACAGATATCCTCCGGGATGTTGTGTGTCTACCAGTATTGTCCAATCGTCTGCCGAACTCAGGACAAATTAAATATTTTGCCTTTCAGCTCTAGCAATCGATAAACTGACTGGCTCACGTATAATTCCTAGAACTCTGTCAAGACGTTGCAGTAATGACTCCTATCCAAAATCACTTTGCAACCTACCAATATGTGTCTAGTCGTGCCGATTTCTTTGCCACATTCCGTGTATTTTTGTCCGTCGCTTTTTCAATCTTACAAGATTACTTTGATCGTTCAGAGTCAATTGAAAGGCGTTGAGGTAGAATTTAAGAAATGCTGCTAAACAGTCATAAATTAAAGTGCGCAACTTCAAAGCTACAAGTATACAGCAGTCATCTAGAGTAGACAATTCATTTTGCATTTCTAGGTTCATTGCGTGGACTCTGTAGCTTTCATTCTCATCTTAGTTTATGAAAGATTTTGTAATTTCATTGTCTGATTATCTTTCCGTGTTTCTAAAACCTGCTTTAATAGTTTGAGCGCCTATCATGAACCTTTTGTGAAACTGTAACCGTAACTCGAGCGCAGACGTATTTTTATCAGTTGGGATAGATTTTAGTAGTCGCATATCCAGACTTTTTTACGTTATTTATCGGTTGTTGATCTACCCTTTCAATGTCATTTATGAAACTATTGAATGCATCTTCTAGTACTAGAGACCGATCTTTATCGTTTATCTTTCTAACAAGCAATTTAAAAGGCACGGTTTCTGATATTATTTAAACGTTTTCTCCGCCTATAATAAGCCCGGGGCCATATGAAGCATATTATGTCGTATCCACTTTCATGCCATCAGTCTGCATGCCGAATTAATCATCCTTTTGCAGTAGTTCTTGGCACTGCTGTGGATTTCGAGTAAGTATCGCTAGGTCGCGTCGTCTGCGAATGCTAGAATGGATTCTGTATATTTGACATTGGACTTAAGCCGGTATCCCCACCTTTTTTCATCTATTGTTAAGCTATCTATTAGTGGATAAAGCCCCTCCAAACATAAAACAACATGAATATTTTCAGCTACAGGTGGTAGCGGAGAAACGTTACTGTAATTTTGACAGCCAGTTTTTAACAGAAAGCAAAAAGGAAAGTATATGTCAAAATGGAATTTATAGCTAAACGCTTATTGAAAAACAAGAAAATCATGCTAATTTACTAAAAAAAAGCATTGCACAACACTTTTGTATTGAACAAACACGGATGATAAAATACTTTACAGAGAACAAAATCGCATCTTTACCTACGACATATTTTTTCCTTAAAAATTTCGTAAAACAAAATCGTATCAGCGCAACCGTTAAGTGACTTGGAATTCAGTTTTGTCGAACCTAGACTGATGCCCGATTTACACATCGACAAGTACAGTAGCGAGTAAAAAAATAGACAGTTATGTAGTAAGTAATAAGTAGTAAGTACAGTTCACACGTGGGCGAGTACAGCTCATAAGTTGCCGATCAGAGACGAAGACCAGTCGCGTCGTGCGTGCCGGCGTCCTTCGCCTGATATTGTTTAGGTACGGTTATTTTAATCGATAAAATGGATATTGAACAATTGAATACCAATTTACGCGCTATTATACGAGAAATAGTATTAACACTTGCACAACACATTGAAAATATAATTTTAATAGAAAAGTATACCTAGAACAATAAAAAAATAAATATTTCTCACACTTTTACTCAACGCCATTTAGTCCCAAACTAACCAGAGCTTGTACTATGTGTACTAGACAACACATAAGTATACTTAAATACTTTTGTGAATACGTACACATTATACATAGAAAAACAGACGAAAATAAAAATAAATACATGAACTTGTGAACTGTACTAAACTTGCCCGTTTACACGGCGGGCGCTGCGAGCGCCGAGCCGGTGGGGTGAGGGAGACGCGAGAGAGGGGGCTACTTCGTACTTAACTCGCCAAAAAATAGGATCGAGCTGTATTCAAATCAACTTAATCGGTAACTTACTACTTAACTCGCTTTTGCCATCCACACGCAAAAAGTGACTTAACTCGCCAATGAGGCAAGTTAACTCGCTACTGTACTTGTCGATGTGTAAATCGAGCATTAAAATGAATAAAAAATGAAAATAATCGATTAAAAATCAACATCTTTTTCTAAATAAAGTCTTATTGTATATTAAACTAATTATAAAACTAAAATTATTATGTTTCATGTCAATTAAGTATAAATTTAAATATCTTGTCTTTAGATTTTTGTAGAACAATATAGTATATGCACAAGCGATAATAAATAACGCACCTGACTTTGACGAGTACAAACACGTAAATGACGTTAAGTCGCTACACACGCGGCATGGGTTCCAAGGAACATGCTCCTACTCCTACATGTATACAGGGTGGCTCATTCAAAAGGGTCAGTATGGGAAAGTCTTAAACTATAAGTCATACGAAGATTTGTTCTTAGGAACCATGACACCGATTTTGATAAAAAGAAAAACTGCATTCATACATTTGAAAAAGATACTGTACCCAGCACGGGGAATCGAACCCGGTTGTTTTGCAAAAAAAAAACTTATACTGACCCTTTTGAATGAGCCACCCTGTATACATGTATGTTTGTGGAAGTATAATTTCTGATATGACGATGTTCGATTGGTTATTTCAATATGCAAGAGAATATAAAAAAAATAAAAACGGTGTCATATAGTTTTTAGTGTGTAGAATATGGTTAAACAATAAAATACATTTCCGTCGATTTATATTACTTATTACAAAAAAAAAATATATATATTTTTTTTTTATTTTTCTGATAACCAGCATGACTTGGTTTATCATCTGGTTTCGGGTTAACGTCGAGTAGACACCTGTATAGCCTATGACACTCCCCGATAAATAAACTATTCAACACAGAAAAAATTTTTAAAACTGGTTCAGCAGATCCAGAGATTACCCCCTACAACGTCACAAACACACAAACTTTACCTCTTTATAATATAAGTATATATAATTAAACACAGCCAAGAGGACAAAAGACAAAACTTACATTTTCTTTCTTCTTTTTCTTGTCAACAATTTTCTCTAATCTTTTCCTGTGAGCCCTGGATAGGAACCTGGTCTTTTCTTTTTTATCCTTAACAACTTTAGTTTCCCTCTTCCTTGAGGGCAAAGTCAGCAAGTTGCTAGTGTCCCTAGATCCATATTCATTTGTAGAGAACTCTAATTTTATCTGTAACAATTAAAGTTTTAATGTAATAAGCTAAATTGGTTAAAATTGTGAATAAATAGTAAGATTTTTAAAAATTTGAAAACACTCAGACCTATGCAAACAATCATGTTCATGCACACAAAGATTTGCATTGAGCGGGAATTGAACCCGAGACCTCTGCGTAGCAGCCATGTAGTATACCGACTGCGCCACGGAGGTCGTCAATTTATGATTTCAAATTATTTCAATTTTGATTTTTAATCATGTACAATGAACAACTGAGTATAGCTGAGCTATTAAAAAATGAAGAAGACTTGTTGACACTTTGTGCCTCTACCTGGTAGCCAAACGGTAAACAAATAAGTCTAACAACTAAAAGAAGTTCCTCTCCACCTTGACGTTGGCAGAATCATCAGTTAATGATGAAGCCGTATTTAACAAAAAGAAGAAGAAGAACTAAAAGAAGTAACAATCAAAACATAGAAAGTAACACTAAGGTTTATATTATATTATAACTAAAGGTTTGATTGGATGCCAGCTAACTAATATGTAAATGCGCATATTTAATGCTAAGATTTCATTTAAATAATAATTAATATTGTAATATAGATTGAAAATATAGCTGTAATACATACTTCACTTGTTTGTGTATTATCTATATTAGTTTTAACTACTTGTCGAGCTTTGGCATTATAACGTGATTTTCCCATTTTGAGTTTCATACAATTACTTGAAACATTAAACACACATTTTATTGAATTAGAATAAAATAAAATTAACACCACACAGCAAGATCATGACAACTGTCAACCCTAAAAAACAAAGACAACACGTGCTAATGTTATGACAGTTTGTTTTTTTTAATATTTGGGACGACTCGTGCCGCACGATTAACAAGAACAAAAGTTGCCTTCGGTTCAGAAACTTTTGTGGTGAATATTTAAAAAACGGGCGGATTTTAATTATATTTTATTCTCATATTATACTACAATTTATAGATATATCGTATTTTTTCTTAGAAAGAGTTTATTATAATTAAAGTTCCGCTCTGCCTTTAAAAAATATAAAATAAGTAATCTACTTTTACTCGTGATCTTATCAAAGCTTTTCAGCATTAAAACTACACAGGATGATCTAATGAAACGGAACAGTTAACGAAGCAGTTTTAGTAAAAACAGACCTAAATGAAAAATGAAATAATATTACTGGCTAGAAATACTGCCACACATTACCAGCAGTTAAAATTATGTTGTTGATAACCTCAGACTGAGTTTAAAGTCTTGTAATATTATTATATATTATCCTACTGCTGCAGTCATTCATTCAAGCCCCAGCAGTACATAAAATGGCAAAATTCCCGACCGTAGCGGGAGAGGTAATAACATCAGAAACGTCAGACAACCACACATTCTTCTATAATGAATGTGGTAGATAGATAATAGGTAGGTGATGTTTAATCGTATTCAGTAAAAAAACACGGAAGAAAGAATCAAGTGGAAGTGCTAAGTAGGCATGGTACGCATGTCACTAATACGCGCTGGTTCGCATAACTTGTCGCTGTGGTCATAGGTAATACAACGCGAATATCACCTTTTATGAACAAAAATGTTAAAGTATAATTAATTGGCAGAATTGCGAAAACCGCAATCTATGGACGACAGACAGCGGAATTAACTCTAAATTGAATCTATTTAGGTTACAAAACGTCATAAATTATAATTATTCCTGCGCTGCATCAATATATATCAATATATAATTACAGTGTATTGTAACTTCTATTTGTAGTGATTGAAGGTTCTTTCCAGATGTAGGTTCAGCTACATTAAGTTATTTTTTTGTTAGTAGTTTATTTGTTTTTTGGCGACAGCAGCTCCTATAGTGAAGTATTGCGATTGCGTTTCTACTCGATTTTTCTTCTGTGAAAAAAAAAAACAGTCAATGTATTTTTTGCTTTTTTTTTACTGTTTTTATTTTCACGGGAGAAAAATCGACATTATGTTGTTGATTACCACATACTGTATGCATTTTATATTTTAATATACAAAACATTTAGTCTAAAAACTTTTTTGGTGCAATAACAGTATTAGCTCCTCAAGCTTCTTACGTTTATGGATAATCCGACAGTGACAACTCGTGACAGCTTACACTACAAATTTCTTTTTTAGCCAATGTTTTGAAAAGAAATACCATGTCGCACATCGGCAAGTATAGTGTCATTACACAAAAGAAGTAGTTTTTGGGAAAACGCGTTTTAAGTTTTTTTATTATTTTAAAGTGCTATTATTTTTTAATAGGCGATCATACCATAAAATCTAAAGTATATTTGTAAAGTATATTTAATATGCTGCATAATTTGTAAAAAAATAAAAATGTATTGTAATTATTTTTTTAATTATTTAATATTTTATTTAAAAATCGGGTAATGTGTCACTTTTATAGACAAAATCATAGCACAGTAAATGAAATAATACACTGTAGGCAGAAATTATATTTTTATTTCTATAGATAATAAATAATATAATTTTAATAATAATAATATTTTTTTAGGTTTAACAGATTTGTGAATAAAATTTCGTTGCAATGTAATGTCGCCAAGTTATAATACAAGTATTTAATTTGTTTTCTCTTTTTGATAATTAATTTTTGTGTACACTTTAAGGAGCATTTTTTACAGCTGAGAGGTAACTTCAATTTAGCAGGTATTACTTTTTGTCTTAGTTCTTGCTTTCTTCGCTTTATTGCTTAACCACTCTTCTCTTCGGCTAAGACGCTTTTTTCCTTTCTGTGGTGGACTTGTTACGGCATTAATTATAGATGTATTAGCTAGTTCAAATTCAGATACCCCTCCACGTTTGATAGATTCTACAATCAGTGGATATAAAACATTGGACGTGTAATTTGATGACAAACTAGTACTTGCAGCACAGGAGTTAGAACACGAACATGAGCTGGAACATGACGACTTTGATGAAGACGAACTTGATGAAGAAGAATCGGAGTCATCATTATTAATATCTGCTAACAGTGAATTTAGAGTAGGATGTGTAGTCACGTTTATAGAATTCGAATGAAGTCAATCTAAAATATTTCCTAGTAGCCCTTTTTCAATATTTTCAGTTACAGGTTCTGAAATAGGTAGATTTAAATTAAGAATAGTCTTTCAAGTTATTGAAGCCTGTGATACTATCTAGTATTATTAATATTGATTAAGTCTATAAAGTACCGTCACTTACCTTTATCTGTATTAAAATGTCATTGTGTGTAAGTATTGTAAATATTTTCTTTTTGCATATCAGTTTCGTCAATATCAATGGATTGTTCTGACTTGTCTTTCTGTAATACTAGATCTGTCATGAGCTTGTTCTTTGAATTTCGTTTTAATAATAATGACTAATTGCAAAGGTTGAAATCGGTCCTAAAATTAATTAAAAGCAAATATTTAGTGTCACATTGTTAAATAATACAGAACAAAATACGGATTAAATGCAATAGTATAGTCACATTTACATGTTGTTACTGTTATACATTTAAAATTATACGATATCAATCAATATAATGGCCTAAAAAAGCGTCATAACATTGATTATAACGGTACTATTCTCTAATATTAAGATAATTAATAAGATTTAAGCAACTATTATGGTCATTACACATGATGTGACAGTTTTTTTGCGGAATATTAAAAAATAAAAAGTAATTGACTTACCTTAATAGGGTAGTTACATGGGTTATGACGGTACTACTCTCACTCGTTGCACGTCTGCTCTGTATTAACTTTGATGTGACACTATTTGCGCCGCAAAGGTTGTAAAAGTCGCTTAGTGAAACACTGTATTTACCGCCATCACTCGACAATGCGGTGAACTACAATTATGACTTTTTTTGAGCAGATAAATTGTTCGTTCGGTAAACAGGTGGCATACTTATCTCAATTATGTATTTTTGTGTGTTGTGACACTATACTTGCCGATGTGCGATGTGTTTAAATTTATTTAAAAAGTTGGTTTTAAGATAGAATAGCCTAAAAAATTGTAAACGAAATGCTTCAAGAAATAGCACGACGAGTGATTCCAATAACCAAAAATGAAGCCACGGATTTATCTTGGAAGGATTCGGTTTTAAGTGTTCGCACCGACAAGGGTATGAACTTTTTGGAATTTTCTTGTAACCTGAACTGTTTAGACAAATTTATTGATATGGTGGAACATGCAATACCTTGCCCGATGCATAGCCCAGCAGAAGCATTGTGTAAAAGTCGTTTTATTAGGTACGAAATGCCCAACTACGACTATACGGAAATGCTATTAGATTCTTCGTTTTGGCCTCACGAAAGATCTTTGAAGCAAGAAATGACTCGCGTGATCATGTCAAGGTGGTCTCCATCCCGTTTTATTGATAATAAAAGTGTATTAGCTATGCTAAATAACATTGGAGGTGTTGAAGTAATTATTCAGCAGCAATACAGATGGAAAACGATACTTAATTTATCGCCATATATTCAACAGAACCTTAAGTATGAAAAGAATCCTACAGATTTTAATCAGCTGAAAAAATCAGTTTATAAGTTAGTGACAACTTCTATATGTTGGTCTAGTTGTTTAAATTCTGATGGTTCGTGTTATTTTGTGACAGCTCAGAGAAATAGTATGTTATTGTTATGGCAAATAGATAAGAATTTGAATATACTATTCAAAGGTAAAATTGATTCAAAAATGGCTGAAATAAAGAATATGCTCTGGCTGCCTAGTGAGGGTAATAAACGTTGGTTAATATGCGCTGATGTGCTTGGGCAAGTATACGCTCTAAATATTCAAATAGGTGATAATAGCATTGAACTATTACACTCAAGTATATTATGGCAACATAAAGACAAAATGGTAGCATCACATTTAAATCATACTATCATTGATGGTAAAAATCTTATTTTCTACAGCAAACACAGGCATTTTGTAGCACAATTGCTTGATAATAACTATAACATATTATCACAATATTTCAACAATGTCACTGATTATAAAATTGTAGATATCAAACATTCGAATGAAGGTTTTTATTTAGCTGCGATAAATGTAAAAGTATTTAAAATAAAATACTCTACTGCTGGGGATTCTCTGAGTGTGGATTTAATCCCTGTAGAAATAAAAGAACAGTTTTCTACTTATGAACTGTACAGTATGGAATTTTCTAGTACAAATACATTATGGACATTGGCATTGTTGGATCGTCAACTGATGAATAGAAAGAAATTATTAAAACTCTATATTGTTTTCTTCATAACCGAATCTAAATTAAATTCATTATTAGAAAACATTTTAAATAATCCGTCGCAAAATTTTACTAGCTGCTGGGACTGTATTGAACTTTTACGATACCGTACACAGAAAACGAAAACTCTGCCTGCAATAAATTTCAAATTATTGTATAAAGAAGGTGCTGAAAACATATTTAAACTAAAGGTTTATTTAGTTTTATTAACATTTTATACAAAGTTACGAGAGTTGGCACAGATCAGTTCTGATTTTGAATTACCAGAATATTCAATAGATATGGTAAAGGAAAAAATACTTCTATTACATGCACAGTCTACAATGAAACGTTTATACAATAAACACAAGCAAGATGAAGCTCTCAGTATTTTAGAAGAGGAAATTCTGCTAGGCTGTGTAAATTACATGGACTTTTATTCTAAAAAACATAAAACACTTAACAACGTAGATGAAAATATATCTGGAATCGTGAAACGTAAAATGGAATATACATGCCAGTGTTGTGACAATACTATAGATATGTTTAAGTGTAAAGATGGACATTTAAATATGTTCTGTATGTTAAGTTTTAGTCCTATAATTACTAATGATTATTTAATTTGTAAAGGTTGTGATGCGACAGCCCGGGCAGATGTATGTAAGGATGGGTCTTTGTGTGTATTTTGTGATTTGCATTTGGTTAATCCGGATTAAATGTTTTGTAATTAATTTGTTTTGTTTCTTTATCTTCAACCAATTAAAGTTCCAAGTTTAAGGAGTGGCCTTTTCATATTATGACAGATGGAAATTTGACCTACTCATAGTAAGATTAAGTACCTAAGTTAGGCTGTCTTGACATATTGGTTTTAATTTGCCAACTTTCTCTATGTTGCCTTACTTGCTTATGAAAATAGAAGATTGACTTCCCACGTAACAAACAGTTACACAATTCAATCAATTATAATAATAGTCTTTTAACACAGTCTACTGCTGGGCATAGCTCGCAAAATGCGTTACAAAACGCGGTCGTCTGCATTCCGACACGGAGACCAGAGAATTGATCTAAATTTTTATTTTCCCAAAGCATTGCTATGTTATTAGTTCGTAAGACAGCGACGTTGAATAAGAATTAGGTACATTTAAAATCATTCTAGAAAAAATAGCAACAATACATTCTCTCTGTTGCTATAAGATTTTATTTAGGCGACTTACTATTTATAGATACTTATTACAGCTTACACCACAAAAGATCTGATGGGGTCGAAGTGCATCCTGGAGGGTCCCCGAAAAGGAGGAGCAGAAGATATTACAGCTTAAAGTATGGATTAAATGATATAGGTAATTAAAATCTTCTATTAAATTTGTTCTGTAAATTATATCTATTGTTAGGAATGTTTTGTTCATCAGGACTAGAAACCTGAAGTAGGTATGTACTTCGTCGTGGTACCTTTATATCATAAATCTCGTAATAATGGTCCGTAGTGGAAAAATCTTTCGTTCAGCTAAGTATGTAAAATTTATTCTCCATATTAAAGTTTACAAAAATACCCAAAATGTATAGTGGTCGTGCCAGGATGGCAGGTACCTACTACCTAGCACGACCATGACATATTTATAACAGCGAAAATATATGAGTACTTAAACTCTTATGTACAATTAAGTACACTTTTTTTCATGAATATGTATAGCATTAAAATTAAGGTTATCATCCGTGGTCGTGCTGGATGGGATCACACAAAAGTTGGGTAGATAGATGTGAAGAAATGTTCTATTTGAACAGTAGAAGGACGATCAATCTAGTGCAAAAATCTTAATTTAGCCCATCTGTCAACGTCCATGCATTAAACGATGATAAAAAAATGATTTATTTTTCACTTACCTATTCAAAGAAGAATAATAAAAGGTTGTTAGATAAATATAAGTAATATGTTATGACATGGAAGACAGGATAAGCTTTTATCAAGAAATTAAATAAATAAGGAGATATGTCATTGTTAGAGCCGTGCCGACACCTGCAGTATGACTCTATGACGTCAGAGATTTGACGCGCATAATTATTTACAGATGGTATCGTATTTAGCAATTACTTAATGATCGATACTTGTCAACGATTTGTATTTCAGTTGATATTTATATAACCACTGCTAGTCCGTAGCTTCAATACAAAGGTCTTTCAGGGGAGTTTACCAACTCCTTCATATTTACAAACATACCATAAACTCACATGGTGAACTGACGATTCTTGATCGATCTTTTGACTGATACTCATGCCCACCCCTTATTTCCAGGGGTTGGCAGAGACTACCGAACGTGAAGTAATTCTATACTTCAAACCTGCTTTGCTTAGTTTACCTACATTCATATTTTTTCTGATTGAATTCGTTGCGGTTTCCAAGAATGCTTACATTTTCCCGAGACCTCAGCCCCTCAGCTGAGTGTCATTCACAGGTGTTTTTTCGAGGGGACAATTTTAATCCTACATCAGCAGGAGTCACAGTTATTGGAAATTGGGTGCGCCTTGAGACATTCATTTAAAATTTAACACAGGCTTTTCTTTACAACAAAAAGTGACTAATTTTCTATTAATCATTACAGAAGTATTTACAAATTAGTCCCAATTTGTAAACATTGATACTTATTTGTAGATAGATAAGAACGTGTGTTGATGATGACAGTTGGTAACACGAGTGGGTTTTTATGTTTTGTACAAAAATAAATGAGAATAAACACGTGGTTGATAAATGTTAAGAATGGAACGTAGGTAGGTATGTTGTATACTTAATTAATAATAAGTATGAATGATAAGTATGAAAGACCCCACCTCCGTGGGGTGACGGAGTAAGAATACTTACAATATGTCACCACCCCATCTCATCCCATGGGTGTCGTAAAAACCGACTAAGGGATTACCCGTGAAAATTATCCTCACGAATTAAAAAGTAGGAAAACTTGAAATTAAACCCTATACGAATCCGTCTAGCCAGCGTGGTATTAGTAGGCCAAGTATCCCTCCGTCATGGGAGGAGGCCCGTCCCTGCAGTGGGACATTAATGGGCTGTTATGATGATGGTTGACTATAGGTCCTCTTCTGTCTGCTGTCAGATCACTCTACCCCTTTTCTTTTATATATTCTAATATGAAGTCTATCTATCCGTATTTTCTTAGAGCTTCCGCTTCTTTGTGAAGATTTAAGTTGTTGATTAAAATCAACAACTTAACAATATTGAGATTTTAAATTTTAATATCGGAAAAAATGGTTAAAAACTTATTACTTAATAATTGAATATAATTTTCCTTATACATTTATAAAAGCTTAAACAATTAATTTGTTTATTACTTACGTCATTTCATTAACTGATGAATCTGATAAGCTGAAAACATCTGCAAATAACATACCAGATTATAAGATAATATCATTATTTTATGTCATATCTCATGCCCGAATTACACATCGACAAGTACAGTAGCGAGTTAAGTAGTAAGTTGTTGAGTAAGTTGATTTAAATAGATCTCCACCCTATTTTTTGGCGAGTTAAGTTGGCGAGACGCGAGAGAGGGGGCTACTTCGTACTTAACTCGCCAAAAAATATGATGGAGATCTATTTAAATCAACTTAATCAACAACTTACTACTTAACTCGCTACTGTACTTGTCGATGTGTAAATCGGGCATCAGTGACGTAACAAAACTATAGAAAACAGGAAAACTTGAAGTAGCAACTACTATCTAGTACCCATTTGACATGACGACCTCTGTGGCGTAGTGGTTATAAGCTACGCGGAGGTCTCGGGTTCGATTCCCGCTTAATGCAAATCTTAGTGTGAATGAACATGATTGCTTTGCTTGCATTGGTCTGAGTGTTTCTATGTATAATATGTATGTATTTACAAAAAATAAGTATTGAAGTATGTTTATCCGTTGTCTAGTAGCCATAGTACAAGCTCTGCTTAGTTTGGGACTAGATGACGTTGTGTGAATGTGTTCCATCCATCCATCCATATCAGCCTATGGACGTCCACTGCTGGACATAGGCCTCCTCCAAAAGTTTCCACTCTGCGCGGTCTTGTGCCTCCCTCATCCATCGGCTTCCCGCCGTCCTAACCAGGTCGTCGGTCCACCGTGTGAGGGTCTCCCCACCCTGCGCTTTCCGGTACGCAGTCGCCATTCCAGAACCTTTCTGCCCCAACGGCTGTCGGTTCTCCGCGTTATGTGCCCTGCCCACCGCCACTTTAACCGGGCAATTCTGAGCGCTATGTCGGTTACTTTGGTTCTCCTGCGGATCTCCTCATTTCTGATTCGATCACGCAGGGAAACTCCTAACATAGCTCTCTCCATTGCCCTATGAGTGACCTTGAGCCTTCTGAGAAGGCCCATAGTTAGCGACCACGTCTCTGTGCCATACGTCATCACTGGCAACACGCACTGGTCGAAGACCTTTGTCTTCAGACACTGCGGTAATGTGGACGAGAAGATATGTTTTAGCTTCCCGAACGCTGCCCATCTGAGTTGGATTCGACGAGTGACCTCCTTCTCGAAGTTGGACCTACCCAGCTGGACTGACTGTCCCAGGTAAATATACTCGTCGACAACTTCGAGTGTAGAGCCTCCAACCATGATTGGAGTGGGTGCAACATGGACATTTGCCATGATCTTGGTCTTGTCCATGTTCATTTTAAGACCCACTTGTTGAGAGACTCTACTGAGGCCATCGAGCATTGTGTTGAGGTCCTCCATGGTCTCAGCCATGACCACGATTTCGTCAGCAAATAGAAGGTGCGTGATATACTCGCCATTTATGTTAATGCCGAGTCCGTCCCAGTCTAAAAGCCTAAAAGCATCTTCCAGTGCAGTGGTAAACAATTTCGGGGATATGACATCACCTTGTCTTACTCGTGTATGGAACACGCCTATGGAAACACGGTCATCATCCGTACCATTGGAAAGTTGACTATGAACAGCTATTAAGTATCAAGATTTTCTTTTTTAAAGATTACAGAAGAAATTCATGTTGTATAACCCTATATGTACCAATCCATCTGACGTGCATGGTATACCTAAGTAAGGCCAAATTTTTGTATGACACTGAAGAGTTTCTAGAGTAAGATATTAAAATGATGTTATATCCTTATCTATAGGCTGGCCAAAATTGGTTTAAATTTTGTTAACCGACTTCAAAAAAAGGAGGAGGTTCTCAATTCGGTTGTATTTTTTCAGTGCCGGTTTTGTAAATATTGATTCACCTCACATGCATACTTCGGACAGAGGCATAGTTGTGTCTATGTAGTAATGCGATAACTCAGGGGGTAAATAATATAAGCAGCGGACTGTATAAATATGTACTATGTATTCGATGTGAATGTAGAATCAAACTGTTACATTTAAATTATGAGCGACGGAAACAATATGGCGATGAATTAAGAGCGCGAGCGCGGGTGTACGTCGTCGCGTGTAACAGATGACTCTGTCTTCGGTGGCGCTCGAGGTGGTCGCACGCGCAGGTGAGCCGATGTTGACCGATGTTACCCGAGCGCGCACGAACTGTTGAGGCGATGCCTTAACATGCTCCCCCCGTTGAAGTCTCTTCAACAGAAACAGGTAAGAGGCAAATTGTGTTGAATGCCCGTCGTATGACACCCTTACGAGTGCGGATGTCGCTGCCAGGAATCAGCCGAGTGATGCGTCCTAGAAGCCAGAGTAGAGGTGGTAAGGCTTTGTCCTTGATGACCACAAGATTTCCTTCTGGTTGGTGCTCTGGATCCGCGGGTGAGGCAACATGACGAGTGACCGCCCAATAAGAAAGTGAACTGGAGTTAAGGGAGTAAGATCAGATGAATCATTGGAAAGTGGAGTTAACGGTCTAGAATTTAAAATAGCCTCCACTTGAATTAGACATGTTGCCATCTCTTCGAAGGTTAAATTTGTCAAACCTAGAACTCTCCTAAGGTGGTGTTTTGTGGATTTGACTGCGGACTCCCATAATCCTCCAAAGTGTGGAGTGTACGCGGGTATAAAAGAAAAATTGATACCTGGATTAATTGTATTGATGCATAGGTCCTGTGAAAGTAAGTTAGCCAGCTCATTGAAAGCACCGACAAAGGTAGTGCCATTGTCGGAGAAAATGTTACGAGATTTTCCCCTGCGAGCAATAAAGCGGTTCATAGCAGCTAGAAAAGCTTCTTTAGTCAGGTCCGATACTAGCTCGTGGTGCATTGCTCTGGTAGCCAAGCACACAAAAACGCATATAAAGCTCTTGACAAGCCTACACCCTCGTCCCTTTCGATCAGCTATCATGATAGGTCCGGCGTAGTCGACCCCTGAATCTAAAAATGTAAACTCTAAATGTAAGCGCTGCTCTGGAAGATTGCCCATTATAGGTTGGATGGTGCTTGCCTTGATCCGGCAACACTTCACACATTGATGTGTGACCTTTTTTGCCAAGTTTCTGCCACCAATAGGATAGAAGTGGTGACGAACCGTGGCGAGTAAAAGCTGAGGTCCTGGATGCATAAGACGTAAGTGGTACATGTTAAATAATAATTTACTTAAGACATGAGAACTAGATAAAAGAATAAGATGATTAATATTAAAGTTATGTTACAAAGAAAGTGTAAGGAAAGGGTTAACTCTGGAGAGGTAAGCTTACCACTAACAGACGATTGTTTCCTTCATTTATTACAGAAGCGTAATACATAAGCCATCATACGTTGTAAAGCGTTAAGATAAGAAGAATACTTAGGAAATAAAGAATTTAAAATATTATCAGTTATATTAAGACAGTCTATGCTACGTGTATGAAAAGTAATACTGTTTCAGGAAGTTTAATAATTTTATTAGACTCTGGAAAAAGAGGCCAAGAAGATGTAGGTCCCATAAGAAATTGTGGTCCCGCCACCACAGCGAAGACGACAGCAGCTTGTCTGCTCTGAGTCCACGCGAAGCGAGGTCTGCGGGGTTTAAAAGAGAAGGAACGTATCGCCAACTCCTTACATTTATGGCCACCAACGCCGATCTAGACACAAGTATCGCGGGTGGGTTTGTAACGACTTCCGCAACTTTAACGTAGCAATGCGACTACATTTTTAAGATGTATTCGAGCCCGTCTAAGGCCAACCAACGCCGACCCGAATATCGCGGGTGGGCTCGCTGCGTGAAGGCCCCGCACAGGGTCTAAGGCCCACCAACGCCGACACGAGTATCGCGGGTGGGCTCGCTGCGTGAAGGCCCCGCACAGGGTCTAAGGCCCACCAACGCCGACACGAGTATCGCGGGTGGGCTCGCTGCGTGAAGGCCCCGCACAGGGTCTAAGGCCCACCAACGCCGACACGAGTATCGCGGGTGGGCTCGCTGCGTGAAGGCCCCGCACAGGGTCTAAGGCCCACCAACGCCGACACGAGTATCGCGGGTGGGCTCGCTGCACGCTCCATGTTAAGGCAAATAATTTAAAAAAGAAGAAGTAGTGTTGAGGTGACATTCAGACATATGACCTAACTCTCGTCATGAAGTTGACATAGGGTTGTTTTAAGTAGGCGTCTTTAACCAAACAACGTTCAAGGGAAAAAAACGTTGCTTGGAAATGGAATATGAATCATCCAACACATCTGGTAATTCTTTAAGAGGAATATTGACAACAAACCGTCCATCCGAGTCGCGATATGAGGTATCTACGAAGATATCTTCGCATGATCTCTCCTCGGACGTCCGTTTATGTCGTGGCTGTATAGAATCTAGCTCCCAGAAGCGATTTAAATCCAGCTGCAAGTCTTGTGTAAGGGTAGCAAAGGATGAGAACTTAGCAGGTAAATTATGATTATGCTTTAATACACCCGTCACAATCCAGCCTAATTTTGACTCTACTAATGTGGGCATGTCTTTACCTAGTGCAATACGGTTTGAGCCTAAGATACCCCAAAATATTTCTGCTCCGACAAGAATGTCGATGGAAGACGGAATATAAAAGTTAGGGTCGGCAAGAATTATGTTGCTAGGTAGAGACATTGTGTGGGTGTCAATATATATATTTGGTACCGTAGAAGAAATACTTTGTATGACGTAGCAATCTAAATTTAATTTAAATTTATCATGAACGGAATTTACAGAAAGTGTACAACCTTGTGTACAAAGGGAAGACTGATTGTTTATACCTTCGACATTGGTCTTAACAGAAGGAGTAGGTATACGTAGCTTTCGACAGAAGTCTTCAGATACGAAGTTAGCTGTACTTCCGTTATCCAGCAGAACTCTAGCATCATGAAGATTGCCTTCAGCGTCCGCCACCCGTACCAGTGCTGTGGAAAGTAAAACGACTCTAGATGTAGTTATGTTGTTAGCAGTGAGAGTTACGTTTTGGTTGCTAACAGGTTCGTTCTCTACATGAAGTAGAGTGTTATGTTTTTTAGGACAGTATTTACAGTGACCTAACTTACATTTCTGAGCAATGTGACCTGGTCGAAGACAATTAAAGCATATGCTAGAAGAGTTAGCCTTCTTAATCCTATCATGAACTGATAAACACTTAAATTTATCACACTGAAAGATGTAATGGTTTTCCTTACACATAGGACATAATACAAATTTAGATTGGGTAGGCTCACCAGTCTGCAGGAAATTTTTATGTTTAAAATTACTTACAGTGGTCACCTCATTCCTAGATTTAAAGTTTTTTGATTCTTCTAGTGTCTCTAGTAAGTCAGCACGATTACTTAGGAAATTAATAAATACCTCTAAGGTTGGAGGATCAGATAAGCCATTCCTGTGCTCTTCCCACTCACGATTCGTCACCTGATCTAGCCTACTGGACATGATGAAGATAATTAGAGTGTCCCAATGCTGGACAGGCTGGCCGAGAGTAGACAAAGCTCTTAAGTTTTTGTTTACAGAGTCAACAACATAACGTAACGACTTACTTGACTCTTTATTAATAGAATTAATATTAAAAATGGCTTGGACGTGATTATTGACAAGCAATCGTTTGTTGTCATACCTAGTACAGAGCAACTTCCAGGCAGCGTCATAGTTATCTGACCTAAAATCTAAATTATCTATAATAAGAGAGGCACTACCTTTCAAAGAAGCACGAAGGTAATGCAATTTATTAATGCTATCAATGTCTTTATTATTATGTATGATTGACATAAAAGTGTCCCTAAATTCCAGCCAATCATGATAGCTGCCGGAAAATTTAGGTAAATCAATTTTCGGTAATCGAACCGATGAGCTTTTGTGTGCGTGAGAAATATTAGAACAATGCACCTCGGACGATGAGTCTCCCGTAAGAAGCTTGCGAGTTCTGGTGATCAGCTGGCGGGCCGCAGCAATCAAGGCGTAATACTGCTTCTCAAATTCCTCGCGTTCCGTATATTGCTCACAGGGGTCATCCACCGCTTCCTCCAGGTCAGTCTGTAACATGTCGTATTTCTCATATAAGCATTCAAATATTGATAATCTATGTTCAATTTCAATAAGCTGTGTCTCACTTAACTTTTCACAAGACTGAACTATGTTCAAATAAGAAGAAAATTGTGTAAGCTTGGCTTTAAGCGATGCTCGCTTTTTTATGAAGCTTTTGATGTCAGCCATAATTGAAGTAAGTTGTAAGTGAGAAGAAGATAGAATATAGTTTTAAAGTTTGAAATGCAAACAAATAAATGTATAAAACACTATATAATAAGCCTTTAAAAAGGTAAACGCAATGAAAAGAAAAGAAAAAAAAATTGACTTTGAAGAAACTTTAAAAAAAAATAATAATAATGTGCTCAGTAAAAAAAAGCAAATTAATTAAATAATTAAGTTAATTAATTTCCTGCCTGAAAACAAATACAAATGACTAAATGCGTATTGGTATGAAAGTTTTGTAAGGCACTTGTATGTCAAAAAGTGCTTTGTCATGCAAGAAATTAATTAATGACGGTTTATGTAAGTATGTTGAAAAATTGTAAATGATTTATAATATTAAGAAATGATAATAATTATGTAATGGGCTATGAAATATTCTAACTACTAGTGTTTATGATTCTTAGAATGATATTAAAATTGCTACTGAAATGATGATTTTAATGAAATTAGAGATGATGAAGAGATGAAACAAGTCAATGAAGGCGAATGATATGAGTATGGATAAGCGAAGAAGATAGTAAAAATGATTTCTACTATGAAGATGATGATGATAAATGATAAGAAAAGATTTATTGGAACGGCCTCACAGTTATGTTGACGCAAACCACTGCTGATTGTGACGAGGAGATTCTTCACGTTTCTCGATGCACGACGACAATCTGATGATGTGCAACTGCTATCCCAATTCTTCGGTTGTCCGTTGGTTTGAACGCGGCTAAGACGGCTAAGATGAACCGTGCCGATATTCACGATGACCACAGAAAAGCCACGAAGAAGTTGATGAAGATCACCGTATAATAAATGTTTTTGCTTTATACACGTTTATGCACTTTAATTAAGTCCACACAAAATTTGCAACTTAGTATGACTTGCAAAAAAATGTTCGTTACACGTTGTCGTTTTAAATGTTCTATGTTCCTTTACCGGTGAGAGGACCATATAGTAATGCGATAACTCAGGGGGTAAATAATATAAGCAGCGGACTGTATAAATATGTACTATGTATTCGATGTGAATGTAGAATCAAACTGTTACATTTAAATTATGAGCGACGGAAACAATATGGCGATGAATTAAGAGCGCGAGCGCGGGTGTACGTCGTCGCGTGTAACAGATGACTCTGTCTTCGGTGGCGCTCGAGGTGGTCGCACGCGCAGGTGAGCCGATGTTGACCGATGTTACCCGAGCGCGCACGAACTGTTGAGGCGATGCCTTAACACTATGTAAATTAGTAAAGCAAAGTTTAAATAATTTAGGTACCTCAGGTCCACTAAGAGCTATTGCAGATGGATACACATCAGATCTTTTTAGACTTGCATCTAGAGTAGGTACCTACTTACATTTTTCAAAAATCATGTTATTTTTCCAACAAGCGGTTCTAATTCTGGTTGTAAGACGTGGTAAACGTCGCTAATGGACGTCAGTACCACTATGGCCAGACGGATTGGTATAGGTTTTAATTTTAAGTTTTCCTTCTTTTTATTTCGTGAAGATAATATTCACGGGTAGTCCCTTAGTCGGTTTTTACGACACCCATGGGATGAGATGGGGTGGTGACATATTGTATTCTTACTCCGTCACCACAAGGAGTGACCTTCCTAAATACAGAAACACTAATACACTGCTGCTTTAAGGTGGATTAATCTACTTGGTCGACTTCAAAAAGAGGAGCAATCTAAAGTCGGTTGATTTCATCTCATTTTTAAACTAATTTTAAGGACATCTTGGTTTATTTGAAAGCGTAGGCACCTATACTTTCAAGTTCAAAATAAAAATGTAATACTTAAATATCGCTAGCCGGTGAATACACTAAACAATGATTTAATATACTTAAATCACTGCGCAGTTTGATTTACGTAAATAAAAATTAATGAGATAACGATTGCTTATCTACTTCTTAATAACAGAATATTTAAAATGTATTCGGTTCTCTCGCACAATTCACATACCTAAGTGGTTTTATAAAGCGATTTCTGAGTTTCTACTTGTGCAGAGACGGTGCAAAACTAGGCTTACCTACAAATATTTTAGCTGGCATGGTGCTCGCCATTCTTGGACTCTAATGGATGCTTATCATCAGGCACCATAGAGTCATTCTGGAAGACCAATTTAAAAAAAAAAAAAATTAGGTATAGTCAAAAACTAAATGGCTTTATTACCTCTAGAGTTAATGTTAGTTGCATGTCATAAAACTATTAGGTTCAATATCGAACAACAAAACATCATCTACATCATGACGCTACTTTGACATATCAGTTCTCTTGTATTAGCAAATAGTCGTTAGATATTTATAAAAACAAATAGTAAAGTCAACGTTATTGACTGTTACTAGAGCATATTTTCGGTAAAACGTTTTATTCTAATGAATTTCTCTCTTTTTTCTTTCTATGTCCATCCCTATAATTTCTGGCATGACGCCATTGGCGCATATTTCAAATTTAAAGTTTTCGTAATTTTATAATATAAAACAAATTAGGGTAAACCACCTCATCGTTAAAAGTCTAACAATTATTGGCACTTAAGAGTTAAACGTGAGTAAAAACAGATAAAACACTATTGATTATTCAAGTTCAAATATTATTTACTTATTTAATATTTTTATCATATTATATTCATTTCATGTGTCAACATAGCAACAATAAATTTATCAGAATCCTTTTATTGGCATTAGTGCCAATAATATTTATTTAATACTATTCAATCACATAATAATGATTACGTAAAAGCAAAGATTAAAGTATTCTATCATTTTATGATATTTTATATTTTAGTCTGACACGAAGTCCACTCTTAAGGTGCCAACAATTGGGTGGCTTACCAACCAATATTTTAATTCTAAAGTCTATTTTTTTATCTCGGACACTAAAATGACAACTACTAATGTCAAACGTAAAACTAATATAGCCAGCTTTTAAGAAACAGTGCTGTCCCTGTGTTTCGATTCGTTTTGTAATTATTGTAAAATATTTACGGTTGTTAGTATAGTCGAGAAAAAATGCCTTTATCACCTCTAGAGTTAATGTTAGTTGCATTTCATAAAACTATTAGGGTCAATATCGCACAACAAAACATCAGCTAAATCATGACGATACTTTGACATAATATCAGTTCTCATGTATTAGCAAATAGTTGTTAGATATTTATAAAAACAAATAGTAGAAGTTGCTGATAGAAGAGGTAGGTACTTTATCCTCTTTCCATTGGTATACAACATCCTATAAAATAGTAAATAGTTTTTCTACAAAACATGTGTAATACATAAACATACATACTGTTGGTGTGCTTAACAAATAAATAAATAATTCGAAGTAATTATTGACGCTATAGTAAATGATGACTTTTTTTTTTTATTATATTAAAATTAACTCTAATGTGATAAGGTAGACCCACTGCAGTGACAAAAAAAGCTAAAGTAACTAGGTACCTAAGTACGCTAGAATGAATCAATTATAGCAATTATAGCTAGTAAATTTACCTGTGCTTATTCATCAAACGTGTTTTCTTTACTTTGAATTATTTATTACACATGTTTTGTAGAAAAACTATTTACTATTTTATAGGATGTTGTATACCAATGGAAAGAGGATAAAGTAAGGCATTTATTCAGAAAATGGAAGAACTTTCTCTCTTTTATTTATTTTTTTATTGTACTGTGAAGTTGATCATATCTTTAAATTTTACCTGTCTCTATTCTTATAATAAGTCAATAAACAAAAAGTTGACGTTTTTGGTGAGCTATTATGAATTTATTTGATGCTCCTAGTATTAAACTTTAAAACAAAACATAATTATGAGGACTCACGGAACAATTTTTTTTTAAAATTTAAGTGTTCATGGTAAATATTGGGTTTTTCTTTTAAAAATAGCTGATAAGAAACGCTTACAAATATGTTATAATTATAATTTATATTATAATTTTATTATGCAGACTCAAAGATTAATTGTACTTACAGCCAAATAAAAATAAATTATGTACCAAAAATAAATTTTGTTTCATTTACTTACCTGAGTTTAAAATTAGAATTTGCACATTTTATATTATTACTTCCAAAAAACTGTATAAAATTTAAATTTATCGTTAACTGTTGATAGTGGTGGTACATCACCATACATAAATTGCACAAAAAAAGGTAACAGTAATGATATTTTAGTATTCGAGATTAAAAAACAGCCTATAGTCTCTATTTACCGTAATCGGCGGTACTAACCTATATTTTTATCGGTAAGTACCGGCTGTACCGCATCACTATTTATTAGTTGTAAAAAACAGGCAACACATGAAATGTCATTTTAGTATCTGAGATAAAAAAATAGACTATACATTTTCAGTTTTTCTGAAATGACAAGCTTGTAATGTCACACACAAGTAACAAGTTGACTTTAGTTTTAAATCATTTAATGGTTTTTCATGGTTTTTCACATACAAACTTTACAGTTTAATATAGTGACATTTGTATTGTGTTAATAAATATTATTATTTATTGCGTTGAAGTGAAAGTTTAAAATAGATTGCACTTTTAATCTAAGCATAGTTTTGATTACGGTCAACCAATGACGTCAAGCTCACGCATAAACATTAAATAACGATCTTAATGAATTTGACTTATGATAGAATTTTTTGTCAAAGCTGATAAAGCCAATTCGTTTTCGGGTATACCTACACAAATTTTATGTCCAACATCTTTGTTTTCGTAGATAATATTTGCCATCTTCTTCTTGAGTCAGTTTTAAGGCCAAGTTTTCTTACTCTCTAGGATATTTTTGTATAACAAATTAAACACTTTATACCTACTTACCTAGTTAAACTTTTGTTTTTGGTTACCAATTCACCAATATGAAACAATCGTCAAAAAGTATTTTAATTTTGTCACTATGATTAGTTGAAATAAAAAAAATCACAATCATATTTTTTAATTTACTTAAATCATTTGCAATTATGATTAGGGAAAATTTTCGCAGCAGGTGTTTTTCCGTCATTGCGGTGGCGAATTTTGTTTTGTACACTAACCGAATCTAATGCCTTAGATTAGATAATAAATTGAGATACAATGTATTATAGTGTGACCACAGGAGCTGTGCACCCCCTGAGGTATGCGCGGCGAGGTGGGGGACGAAGAAAAAGCGTACACGTGATAGTTCTGATAGAAAGGGAACTTTTCTTTTGATAAATTCTTTATGTAAAAATAATGCGTGAAATTCTGACTGAATTAGTGTATGTAAATGCATTATGCGAATTCACAGTGGAATATGTCAAAAATCATTTACCAGGAGTTTCAAGCTTTTCATTATTTTTAAATCAGCATGTCAATTCTCGTACCTAAAATTCGGTTAAGTTAACTTTTAGTTGTCAAATTGTCACACTCTAAATAAAACTTTAACACGACCACAAAAGATTACAATTGCAATAGCAAAAACATGACAACGAAAAGTTAACTTAACCGAATTTTAGGTATGAGAATTGACATGCTGTTATTTTTAAATTTAATAATTCTAATGGAATGTAAAGAATACCTACAATACCTACCTAAAATTTATTCAGTGTTAAATATTAACCAACATGATATCATTTAACATGGATTTACTAAGAGCTAAATGATATAAAATTTAATAAAATATTGCAATTAATTATTTTTTGTAGACAGACCAGTCGATGCGAAAGTGACATAGTTTAGTTATCAATATAAACCGTAATATAGACATAAAGCAATTAATTCAAATTCAAATTAGGATAAATCTTGACTGAATTATACTAATGGAACTGATAATGTATTAACAGAAATGGTCGTACTACGATTTTTCTTACTTACAATCAATATCTAACCTAAAAATGTGCTATGTACACAATGCCTGTTTTTGGTCTCTAGATCTCAAATGGAGTGAATTTATTACTTGAGACAGATTACGAAAAACAGTAACACGATTACATACCCATCAAAGTTACAGTTCGCCCATAAAAATCATCCATATCGCATAAAAGTTGACCAGAATTGTGCTCCGCTAAACATCGCCTTATAACTTTAAAAATCACTTCCCGCGTGCCACTTTGATTTACTCTACTCATTGTTTACATTGTTCTTCGTAAGTCAGTATTAGTTTATTGTAGATTAATGAACTAATAAAAATCACAAATCTGACGACTTTATTAACATACCTATCTGTAATATATTACACTTACTTAGTTGATCACAATGTAACCCAAATATACTCATATTTTATTAAAAATATGCAGGTGATAAATAAGAACTCACCCCTTACTCATAAACGCCTCTTAAACTTAATCACTGTTTAGCGAGATTATTATTTGTAAAATTTAACTTATACCAAACAAAACCGTAAGAATTTAAGGTAATCAATTAACTAAAATTTAAGAGGCGTTTATGAGTAAGGGGGTAATCTGTATAAAGTAATTCCTAGGAATACTGTAGTGTTAACAATTTCTAATTCCTCATCATTAATCTTAACAATTGGATTTTTTATTATTTTTAATTATGCAGAGTTTTTTGGCATAGTAAACAACTCGATATAGCTCTTTTGTATGCTACCATAACGGACACCTACCTGCTGTCACGAGTTTTGACGGCAGTGTCATAACAAATTCGAACATTATATTTTTCTTTAAGAATTTCATGTTCTTAGAGTATTTGATTTATTCCGCTAGATGTCATTTTTCTCAAAGTTACATTATAAAAACACAAATAATGTTCCTATTTACGCTTAAAACTATACAATAATGTAAATACTTTCTTGGAGTTTTAAAAAATGACTGTCTTTTAATAGAAAACTGCTACAGCCGCTCGTGTAGCGACCCGTACCAGCCAAATAACTTAAGTATATTGCGTCAGATGTCGCTAGTAGCTACATCATAGACTGTTTATTCTATACCAGTATATAACATGTACTCTATATGTCCACCCCCCTCTCGCCGCGCGCATACCTCAGGAGGTGCACAGCTCCTGTGGTCACACTATAGATTCACGATCTAATAACAAGTACTTATTTAAATATTGAAGCGCCATTTGAATACACCAACGTTTAATGACGATAATTGCACCACTAAATAAAGCCACCCTAATGACTAAATCATGCCAATATGCGTAAGAAATACATATTTATTTGAGTAGAAGAGTCTCTATCAACATCTACGGAGACTCTCGCTTGGTAGTTGGATCATAGGTCTGTTGCAGAAGGCAGTACCTACTGCTCCACACGGCACGTATTGTGAGGAGATTCCTATCTCTGGAGCCCTAACGACCAGTAGCTTGGTCCTTGTATCCGATGCTGGTGGGTCTACCTTCTTTTATATTTTTAAATGTTTTTATATTTATACTTATTTAAAAATGTAATATTGAGAACTAATGTAAATAAAGAGAATAATTAAATTTATAGGTCTGCTAACAGAAGACAGTAGGTACCGCGGACAGGGCATGTATTGTGAGAAGGTATATGGAGCCCTAACGACCATTAGCTTGGTCCTTGTACGCGATGCTAGTGGTCTACCTTTTTATTTTTATTTAATTTTGTTTTATAATACTTATATCTATTTCAAATCATACTTATATTAAAGAGAAAAGAGCCTTTATTCCCATCTGCCCCCTTCAAGTTTGCCACCGGGGTGGTGGTTGGCACTAATAGGTGGCGTTTACCACCCCGGTGGTAAATGGAACCCATTTAGTTTTATCTGCCGCCTTCGTAGTTATTATACAGGAGGTTTAGATTAAGTTTAATAGTGCCAAATAATTTTGGAAATCTTTTCTAATTAGTAAATGAGGTAGGTAAATGATAGGTATATCATTGTTACTTTACCTACAGTAAATAAAGAGAATTATAATTTAATATTTACTTACGTCAATATTATCAAAAAAGAATCATTTCGATATTGTTATTAAGCATTCCAAGGACCAAGTGTATCAATCATACAAATATTTAGTTATCAATTTAAATCAAAGGCATTGTATAATAATAAGATATGAAGCTTAATTAGTTACGTTACTATGACGAATATTAACATTTGTGTAACTAGACAGGAAAATAATTGTATTTCTTGTCGGAAATACCTCTGTTCATAATCATAATGTTCTCCCAAACCTGCTGATTAAAAACAGTAAAACGGTTGTCGCTATCCCGTCACAAACCAAATTGTTTGACAACAAAAACAATCAGCATTCTTCCTTTAAATATCATCATCATCATAACAGCCCATTTGTCCCATTGCAGGGACGGGCTTCCTCCCGTCACGGAGGGATACTTGGCCTGCTTACACCACGCTGGCCAGACGGATTGGTGTAGGGTTAAATTTCAAGTTTTCCTTCTTTTTATTTCGTAAAGATAATATTCACGGTTAGTCCCTTAGTCGGTTTTTACGACACCCATGGGATGAGATGTGGTGGTGACATATTGTATTCTTACTCCGTCACCACACGGATAATATGATCTAGGTATCCTATTCCTAACATCGAGCTTATTCCGTAGATGGGTGACCTCTCAGAATTATTTCGTATTATTGTCTCCGTGTTTCGATGGGTAGGTAGGTACATAAAAAAACAGTCCTGGCTGTCGTCATAGTGACACTGTCGTTAACCTACGTAGAAACACCCTGAGGGCCGATAAAAATGATGCATTGTAAGATGAGGATGATATTGAGAACGGTAGAAGAACTTCTTCCTGCCTTGGTCTTCTTCATTTTGTGACTGAAATCGTGTGTAAACTTATAAAAAACCTATGTTTTTCGAAGGTTTAATTAATTATTATTCCTCACACGTTCACATAACGCTATCTAGTCCCAAACTAAGCAGAGCTTGTACTATCGGTACTAGATAAGGGATAAACTTCCTTTTTCTTTTTTGTAAAAACAGATACATATATTATACTTACATAGAAAACACTCAGGGCAATCAAACAATCATGTTCATGCACACAAAGATTTGCATTGAGCGGGAATCGAACCCGAGACCTCTGCAGTAGCAGTCATGTTATATAACCACTACGCCATCTGTGTCGTCAATATAGGTAATCTCTACGTAGTTTACCTACTTTATTCAGCTTTTAGTGGGTCCCTAATATCAAAAAAGAGGGTACCGGTATAGGCTTGCTTCATCAAAAAAACCTCTCTCTAATTTCACAAGGCTCAAGTAGGAGGGGTTCGTAGATACAAGAACTATTGACTTGACGTCGTGAAGGTCAAGTACCCATGTTGTAGCGTAATTTTCAACTGTGTCAGTGTCCAAGAAATATAACTAAAACCTACGGCGTTCTTTCACACACAAAGGGGCCAGAACGGAGAGAGTACCACATTACTCGAGCTGTCAAGATGGGTGCGACTTTAGATACATTGACTATGTCGTATTACGTTTATTCTTTTGACGGCCTCTGTGGCGTTGTGGTTATATAACATGACTGCTACGCAGAGGTCTCGGGTTCGATTCCCGCTCAATGCAAATCTTTGTGTGATGAATATGATTGTTTGCATTGGTCTGGGTGTTTTCTATGTATAATATGTATGTATTAACAAAAAAGTATTTATGTATGTTTATCAGTTGTCTAGTACCCATAGTACAAGCTCAGCTTAGTTTAGGACTAGATAGCGTTGTGTGAATGTGTGGAGAATATTTATATTTATATATTCATTCGTTTATTTAGTTCTTTTGCTTTGAAATGTTAAAATGATTAATTTTTGTTGACATCAGAATGTAGTTCAATGGAAGCTACTTTGTTTAGATAAACTGATAAAAACTTAATGATAGCGAAGACTTTATCTGTCTCCTTTAATTAAATAGATAATATAATTAAATCTCTATTCATATACAATATTTACCTAAAACTAATCCCTTTATTCACTAATTCATTGACAATGAATTAAAATTAAGTGGAATTAAGCCCGTGAATCAATACCTAAAAATTTATTTTACCTACATGGTTTTACCAAAATAGCCAAGGTTACGTTTAATATTATTAATTTATTATTTATCTTTATGTTTTATATATTTATATTCATCATACCTATTCTTTGATGTTAAATATTTATGTCATAGAAGAGTTGTTTAAATTCTTCTAAAACTAATAGAGCCATTAAAAGCTATTAACACTCCACTCAAACAATCCGCTTTTGTCATTACATTAGGTATAATTCGCCGGGAGCTTTTTAACCTAGTCTATAATATAATTAATCCTCCACTAGTTCAACAGAGTAGGTACAATATATTTATTCATCTGGGTAAATTTAAGAGTTTTATAATGATATTCTTGTTAAAATTTCATTTTGCAAAAGTACCATTTTGGACTTTTTTAAACGTGCTACATATTATGTTTTCATTATTTTCGTTGAGGTATTCAGTTTCAGCTTTTGAGATAAGATCAGACATTTATTCTTACACCGTCACCACACGGACCGAATATGCTTAACTTTATCTCGTCACATAATCATTATGTGCGTGCGAAATGCTTCGACGTAATTATAATTATCAAATAATTATTAGATCGATCCAATGATAATATTATTATTAATGATAAAATTAGTTTATTAAATACATTATACATCAAGCAATACTTGGAATATATTTCTACAACAGCTGTATTTTTTCATTCATGTAATAGTAGTTCCACCATATCAACTGCAAAATATGAATGGTGCAAAACAGGGACGGGCTACTATCAATCATCATACCTACACAATGTGGTCAACGATACGCTGGGTAGAAGGATTGATATTGGTTTTTTATCAAGTTTTTCTCTCTCTCTCTTTTGGAGATGTGCTGATTTCTTTGATTTTCAGAGGGAAAGGGGTCGCGATGTCCATCATTACAGATTATAAATTTTGATGTGCTTTGTTCATAAAAGAAGTTAGAATTTGGCCAAAAAAATCGTAAAACGTTTTTTTAAAAGACATGCAATAGCTCTGGTAGGAGAGCTAAATTTGACAAACCATTTTCATAAATAGTCCCCTGGTCATCATTTACACAATAAACTTCCTTCTGCACGGACAAGTAGGCGGACAGTAGAATTTAAACAAAACAGCATGTTATGGAGACAAAGGGTAACAGAACAGCTATCGAGATAATGGATAAACACAAGGACGTTTTCAACCTGCTAAATTATTTTAAAGTAAATAAACACATGAGTTTTACTCGGTGGTTGATAAATAAAATCACTGCCACTTACAAGCACACTTAAAGCCAGAGTAATGCCGTCTTTTGCGAGAAAAACACACACTTTTAATTGTAATTTGCCCTAAAACTTATTTTATTTGTTTTTTAACACTCTCGGGATAATGCAAAACCGGGATAATTTGCCCGATTGAACCACAACAATGCCCTGAAAACTGCATTTATAAAGAGAATGATGAATGATGATACATCTACTACACTATACGTGAAAATAAAATGAATTTAAGGGTTTAAATTTTAATGGTATGCATCGGACATCCTACTTAGTTTTGTCAAATAGCTCCCAATGAAATAAAGTGTTATCTACATTTGTCTTTGGGAGTGTAATATTCTAGTGCATTTTACACTGGAATATTGTAGCTGAAAGTTTTAGAACTTCTAACTTTAAAATCGATGAAGAAACTTTAGAAATATTTGATGATAAGTATTTATTTTTTAGCTAAGAGACTCAGGCATGTGACAGTAGGTTTACTCATCCAATTCTAGGTTTGATCGCAACCTTGGCATTTTTACAATTCAGTTATAGCTGTTTTTGTATTAAGATATTCATTTCGATAGACCATTAAAAATTTTTGTTGATAAGTTTGGTCAAACACTTTTAGTTAAATATCTATCAATTGTTTTCACTGTTTTCTTTATTATCACACTGTCTACGATTTGTCTAATGTAACTAATTGCTGCAACAATGTATTGTTTGGAAAGTACAAAAATATTCATAATAACAAAACAATTCTTCTTTAATACAAATCGATAAACTAAAGTCAAAGAATAAACACAAATATAACAAAACATAGTATTATCATATTCAGTAAGTCGGAAATCTTTTTGACCATTATCAATTCTTGGCATATTAATAATTAATTATAATAATCCGACTGTGTACTTCTGTAAAACTTCTGTTTGCATCAGCGACGTATACTGAGCTAATTTATAACACTTAGCTTCAATAACAATCATAACAGCCCATTAATGTCCCACTGCAGGGACGGGCCTCCTCCCGTGACAGAGGGATACTTGGCCTACTAATACCACGCTGGCTAGACGGATTGGTATAGGGTTTAATTTCAAGTTTTCCTTCTTTTTATTTCGTAAAGATAATATTCACGGATAGTCCCTTAGTCGATTTTTACGACATCCATGGGATGAGATGGGGTGGTGACATATTGTGTTCTTACTCCGTCACCACACGGACATCAATAACTATAATACATGTAAATAAATGTGTAATCAGAAACTGGGGAAAAATAGTTTTATACACATAACTTACAATTTTATTACAAGTTTAAATCTTTGTTCCGCCAGATTAAAGTTATTCTCGTAAAGTTCGGTTATATGGCTCGCTATTTATTATTTACACATGTAAATAATGAATAGCTGTATTATTTACTTGTGTCGGAGCACGCATACCATAAAGAACTGTAATACTTAGTGATGCTTAAGATTGTTAACCTATTCCATGTCCTATGTGTACATCCCACTGTTTTACTATTGTATCTACAGGCGGGACAGGCAATATGTTAATTTTATTTTATACTTAACATCATTCTATTATTGTTCCTGCTGACTCTTGCATTACACAAATGGCAATATAGCTAAACTTCTTTTGCTGTCATTCTTTAGCGATCGACATTGTTCAACTAAGTCTGCGAATTTTTTTTTATGGAATATTAGGCAAACGAGCCCGCAGGTCATCTGATGGTAAGTGATCACCACCGCCCATGGACACCCGCAATATTTTGATAGAACAGATGTAAATGACATCATGTACAGTCCAGTTAGGTACAGTCACGAGCAATAATATGTACACATTTTCATATTTTGTAAAACAGATATCTGAAGTTCTGCCAATCCAAAATTGAATATTCAAAGATTAGTTCAAAACTGTACGTAACCTCTTCTAAATTACGAAATAATTTTGGTATTCTAATGTCTAGATTAACGTGCAGATAGTTTAGAAAATTTTACAATGTGTACATATTTTTGCTCGTGACTGTACATTATTTGTAATCTCTTTTATGACATCTTTGTTTCGCTAATAAACATAATTAAGTAAATTAAAGCTAGTTACTTCTTACAATTTACATTACAAAAGTTCGTATACCTACTTATATTTTTTACTGTAACTGAAACTAAGTAAATAAATTTACACATTGTATTGCGAATTAATTAGTTTCGCCAAATGTGCGTTACGTTTTTAATTATGATACAAATTAAATCAGATCAACCGATAACAGACAATTAAAGATAATTCTTCATGTGATTAAGTATAAAAGACTTAACATAGATAAAAACTGCTTAATATTATTGTTACCATTTTCGTATCATACCCCTTTTGTTGCTGAAAGTTGTAAATAAGTTTTATTCAAAATGAAGATTGCTCCTATGGATGTTCATAATGAAAACTATCATTTGGGTCATTTGATGGTTGATACTTTTAGAAGCAGACCAGATGTTCTTTGTCAGGTTAGTCATTAGTGTATTACCATAACTTAAACTCATCATCATAACAGGCCATTAATGTCCCACTGCAGGGGTGGGCCTCCTCCCATGACGGAGGGATACTCGGCCTACTAATACCACGCTGGCCAGACGGATTGGTATAGGGTTTAATTTCACTTAAACTAAGTAGGTAGAATAAATTTTAAGATAGTGTGTCATTTGATAAAGAAGAGCTAGAGTGTATTAGTTGTGAAGTAATTTTATGTGAACTTTAGTGTAACACAAATTTTGAAAACTTACAGTAACGGTAAACAGTTTTATAAATTTATTCCTTTAGTTAAAACATTACAGTTAAAAGGTAATATTAAATTTACGGAAGATGTTAGGGGGATGAACACCGATACATAAAAGAGGCATAAAACCGCGTTAAGTGAAAGTTTTTGGAGGAACCGTATTTCCACCAGTGAACGTCTGATAGTTGATGGTAATCATAACGATGATGATTTATTGATGATGATGATTAATATCATGAATTAACGTTACTGAACCCAGTATTGGTAGATTCACACACTGGCTGTTTTACATTTTCTACGGTAGGCCACACAGTTATAGAATAAGCGAAATAAGTTACAACTACCGAAAGTTTGTCTAATGTAGGAAGAATTATGTGAGCGAATGAAGATCATAGATACGTATGAATAAATAAATAAATATTCACGGACATCTCTAAGTACACAGCGCCATCTGTTCCCAAAGTAAGCTAGGCTTAACCTGCTTGTGTTATGGGTAACAGAACAACGGATATTAGTACTTACCTATATACTTTTAATTTGTAAATACATATTATACATAGAAACACTCAGACCAATGCAAACAATCATGTTCATGCACACAAATATTTGCATTGAACCGGAATCGAACCTGAGATCTCTGCGTAGCAGTCGTGTTATATGTCACTACGCCACAGAGGTCGTCATGAATACTAATAAGGTCTCCTCTAAATATGTTTTAATGATTGTTTTCTTGCTCTATTCAACAGATCGATGGATCCACAGGAGTTAGCGAAACAAACAGATCGGTTCTATCACGTTCCATTCAGTTGGCGAGATGCTTTCGTCGCTTCGGATTGAAACCCGGTGATGTGCTAGCTTTAGGTGGAAGAAACCATCTAGATTTACACATACCTCATTATGCTGCGCTCATGAATGGATTACCTATTGCTGGAGTTGATCCTAATTTGAAATATGGTTAGTTTTTGATTTAAACTCTAGCGGCCTTATTACAAAATACGGTCTAACTATAAACCACGATTTATGACGTCACAAAACCACTGTTTTTGAAATTTGTTATTGCAAAATCAGTCTTAACGCTAAAGTGTTAAAACTGATTTTGTATTAAGAAATACAAAATCATAAATTTGATAATACAAAATCAGTTTTAACACTTTAGCGTTAGGACTGATTTTGCAATAACAAATTTCAAAAACAGTGGTTTTGTGACGTCATAAATCGTGGTTTATAGTTAGACCGTATTTTGTAATAAGGCTGTAGATAGATATTACATCGTGGGAATCACGGAATGTCCTAAAAATACCAAACTATAAAAAAACTAATTTGGCAATCAATGTGGATTGAATATACAGACAAAATCACAGCATATGTCTTATTTCAACTTTTCAAAAAAAGACAATTGAAACCAAACTGTAACAGACTGCTGACCACTTTTATGATAAGATAATAGCCATTTCAATGCAAAATGAGAGGTCATCAAGTCATTCATCATAACAGCCCATTAATGTCCCACTGCAGCGACGGGCCTCCTCCCGGGACGGCCCTCCGTCATTGATTTATAAAAAACCCTAGATGCACATTTTCAAACAAAACTAACAGCCAAAAGTGTCACCAAATTAAACATACGCAATAAATACGTATAGTAATTCGTAAACACATTTTTTTTTCAAATTCAATCTTACACGCATGACATAAAGTTGTATTTAAAAAGTAATGCACTTAGAGCAATAAAATTTAATGATTGACGTTTGCCGGTAGAACAACGCGATACTAATTTAAAAAAAGTGCACAATGCGCCTATTTGTTGCGGACGTTTTTGGGAAGTGGAGTGTGTATCTTTGGTTTTTTGTAAATCAATGCCCTCCGTCCTACTACTTGGCCTACTAAAACCACGCTGGCCAGACGGATTGGTATAGTGTTTAATTTCAAGTTTTCCTTCTTTTTATATCGAAAGATAATATTCACGGATAGTCCCTTAGTCGGTTTTTACGACACCCATGGAATGAGATGGGGCGGTGACATATTGTATTCTTCCTCCGTAACTACACGGAGATCAAGTCATTGTGACTAGAATTCGGTATGTAAAGTAAAAGTTTACCTATGTCGAATCCAAAACCATTTAGAGATTTTAGATCGATAAGTAATAAAATCATATTTTTAGCGCAAAAAAACGCAAGATTGTGTTTATTTTTACAATTATTACATAAATTACTTTGTTTTTCATTTGACGTCTAAATGACATCATGTCGCCCGGCTCAACAGAAGTTTGTTTCTGATTTCTTTGCTTAATAACTAAAACAACTAATTTGAGCATTTTTGCCCTCCCACCTATAGCCCATCTGCAGTAAACAGCCAAAGTAAGCATTTCGACCGCATCTATGACGTCATACATGCGGTCGAATTGCTTACTTTGGCTGTTTACTACAAATAAACTATAAGTAGGAAAGCAAAATTACTCAAATTAGTTGTTTATAATTGATAAACCTTTAAAATAAAAATATAAAAAAAATACCAAAAAAAAACTTTACATACCGAATTATATTGAGGAAACACTATGAATGCTTCTCTTCCAGAAATGTCCTAACAATAACATTTTCTATTTTAGCTGACATCAAAAACCATTTCAAGTCATGCGAGCCGAAAGTAGCTTTCTGTCAAAAAGAATTTGTTGTCGACTATCTACAAGCTGCAAGATCGTTGGGTCTCGAAACTGAAGTCATATGCTTTGATGATGGACCACACTCGTTGAAGAAGTTCATTGACAAATATGATGTGAACGGAAATGATGATGACTTTGAGTGAGTACACTTTGAATTTTAATGTGAGAAGTTTTACGAACTGGTTGGTTAAGGAAGAAAAGTTCACAGATCCTGAAATCGATATTTAACTTAGGCTGATGTTGTCAATAAATAATGAATATCATTAAGATAGATATTTAGATCCGTATGGTGACGGAGTAAAAATACAGTTTGTCACTACCCCATCACATCCCATGGGTGTCGTAGGAATCGTCTAAGGGACTATCCGTTAATATTGTCTTTACGAAATAAAAAGAAGGAAAACTTGAAATTAAACCCTATACCAATCCGTCTGTCCAGCGTGGTATTAGCAGGCCAAGTATCCCTCGTCACGGGAGGAGGCCCGTCCCTGCAGTTGGACATTAATGGGCTGCTATGAGACATTTAGACGCTGGAGTAAATCAAGGCACAATTTTATCTCCTCTACTATTTTAACACTTTAATTTCCGCTTATGCTTATTAGCTTCCCTGTATGTCACCTTGTCCTTAATTTATTTGATATGAATACATAATTTACGTATCAAAGGATAATGATTTAATATTATCTAATTAACATCATGTAATTAAATTACTATATTCTCGGCAAAGATTATTTAATGGCTTTGATTAGACAACAAGTTTTCAACTGATTTGTACCTAAATTATTATTCGATCAATCATAACTACTGCTCTGGTTGTTTAATTTAGATAACATTTGTACATAAAACATGTAAAATGGTTAATTAGTATTTATAATGGTATGGTACAAAGGTTATAAAAATAGTCAAATATATTGTAGGTACAGATAGCGCGCGAGTTAAATGCAGAGCTTAGGAATGCGGTAGTGCTGTGACCTAATTATAAATTATTAATTGACATTCATATCGATAAATTTAAACAATGTTCTAAGTTTAATTTTCTTGAGTACACTAGGTTAACATGGTGAAAAAAAAACAATATCATAATTATCACATGTTTTAATAATCATTTCACAAAACGGAATAAAAAAATAACACGGGAACTTCAGTATTACTATTAACACAATAACACGGCAAACGTACGATAGTTGACAAGGATGGCACAGCACTACACTGCAGGCGCGTGAGGTGGGGCGTGCGGATAGCGGGGGGAGATGCTCCCGCCCTTTACCTCAGACCCCGACTGCATTCAACTAGCGCGCTATCTGTAGATATACAATCCCACGACGCTGATTTAATGATTTATCCTCAATCAACAGCTGTATCTTGACTGATTGACATATTACATGCCTGTGTCTAACCCAAAACAAATTTAAAAGCGCGAATACAGTCCAGCAATGAGGGTTTTACTTCGTCGTTGTCATTTTGCCGGTCTGACGGATGTGCGTCGGATGGACATCAGCTGATCACCAGCAAAAATATCCTAGTTAGTTCATGGTAGAAGCTGGTTGCTGATATTGACATCAGTAGTACCGCCAGACAAAAGCTTGTTCTTATCGTCATCACATTCTCATGTATGAAAATATAAATACTGTAGTTTCTCAGCTAATCATATTTCAAATCTTTATTTTCCAGACCAGCAATATTCGACACAGAGAAAATATTAGCTTGCTTGATATCTACCGGAGGGACAACAGGTTTGATGAAACAAGTCGCATTCACACACAGAGCATGGGTTGCCAAGATGTTGGAAATACGAGGAGTATTCGAAAAAGGATCGCAAAGGTTGGTATATTAATTGATTCTTTTACCGCAGTTATCTTCAAAAAAAAATTACTAGGTATATAGAACTTTTAATTGTGATTCTATTTATGTAAAAAAGTGATTTTTGGCAAAAATGAACTTCCGACATTCTTAATAGGGACCGTCGAATTGTAGTTAGCAACGCAATTTGTAAATGTACTAAAGGGAGAAACTGGACCCCACGACACAGGTTATCCTAGTGTGGGGCCCAGAGACTAATCTTATAGTATTTATCATATTATGTACCTATGTGTTAAGTAACCACTGAACTAAATTTTGTAAAATAAAGATTTTATTTAATTTATTTATTTATCTTCATTTACTTAGTAAGTATACCTAGTTAGAGTATTCACTAGGTCGAAGTTTTTTTCAGTAAGAGGTCATCTATTTTGCTAATATCGTTGTGTTCGTTTAATCTACTGGAGGTACAGTGAAAATATTATTGTGTTTAGGTAGTAACCTAAGGTAGTTAATAAAGTTATAGTGCTATAAGGCATAACAGCTTATGTCTAGAGTAAGTACCGATATAGTAGTTGTCTGATATTGCTGTTGACCATGAGCATCGTTTACCACTTGTAAGTGGGTAGTTTTCTGGTCAGTTATTTTATAGCAATAATACGAAACTTTTTAATTCGCTTTATTTATTCTTTATTTAACGCTTTTCCAAAACCATTCTGCCTCATCAGACCCAGTTTAATAATTGAAACTAATTTGTTTCTTTTTAGATATAAATTGACCAATAAAGCTTAGGTTTAACTAGGAAATTTCAGAATAATGAAAGAGAATAGAAAAAAAATGCTACTCGAGACTGCATTCGAAGTGCCTACGCCTCCGAAGCTATGCTCAACTATGCCACAAGAAACCTACTTTCTTTAACCAAATAGTCCATCACTTTCTACGGAACCAATAGCCCTCGTAATCTTCACCTAATTCTAACAACGCCATCTAGGCGCACTGTAGTAAACTTCAAATGTTGCAAATTGCGTTGTTTACTTAATAATAACTATTTTTCTCTGATTCACAGCAATGAAACAGACAACAGACCTGCGTTAAATGTAGCACCTGTTCATTGGATATCAGGATTACTAAACGTATTAGCTATGCCGTTATGTCATCTCACAAAGGTTCAAACTTCAGGTCCTAGGACTACGGAACATATGATCGACGTAATTAATAAATACCGGGTGAGTGGTGATAAGATAATATAGTTAATTACAGATCACTGCAGCACGTGATAAGAACGTTTGATTAGATTATATTATGACCTCTACTGTAATAAACTTAATATACAATATGTCACCACGCTATCTCATTCCATTGGTGTCGTAAAAACCGACTAAGGGACTATGCGTGAATACTATCTTCACGAAATAAAAGGAAGGAAAACTTGAAACATCCTACACCCTATACCAATCCGTCTGGCCAGCGTGGTATTAGTAGGCCAAGTATCCTTCCATCACAGGAGGAGGCCGAGGTCGTCCCTGCAGTGGGACATTAATGGGCTGTTATGAATAAACTTAATTGCCTCGGTAGTAATCCCATGAATCCCACACAGATTTTTTTTGTGTGATCAATAAATGCTTGTTTAGAGCCTGGATGATGTGTGAGTTCGTTAATAGGACGAGAATCATTTAAAAGAAAAGTAAATTAAAAGCCATTTCTTTGTGTGGTCACGAAGAGTCATCTTAAGAATGTCGAAAAATCCATCTAAGGGAACGCTCGCTCATAACTATCAGTACGAAGACAAAAAAGGAAACTAACCTATTCTTCTAAGTTTTTAACTGTTCGTAAATGTTTAAGGGCTCTTTCAATTTAGCCGTCCCGTGCCGCCCTGCGTTTATCGAACGGGTATCGTAAAAACCGACTAAGCGACTATCCGTGAATATTATCTTTACGTAATAAAAAAAAGGAAAACTTGAAATGAAATCCTGTACCAATCCGTCTGGCCAGCGTGGTATTAGTAGGCCAAGTATCCCTCCGTCAATGGAGGAGGCCCGTCCCTACAGTGGGACATTAATGGGCTGTTATGATGAATTATAACAACGAGCCAAAAGGCGTCTACTGCAGGACGTAAGACGAAGACTTTTTCAAATGGCTCCACTGCGCCACTGGCTCTGTCCTGCGCCCGCAATGTTTATCAGAGTGTCTATATCCTCTAACAAAGTGTGAGGGGTTTGCCCAGCCTTCGTTAGCCGGTACGCTGATACTAGAACCTACTCCCCTACAATTACACTAAATTAAACATATTTTAATTATTATTTTTTAGCCCGTATCAGTGGTAGCAACAGACATGTTCTACGACAGTTTATTTGAAGAGGAAAAACATTGTGACTTCACCTGTTTCGATAGCGTCATGATTGGAGGAATGAAGCTTCGTAAATATACGTACACAGAACTTCGCGTAAGTATTATTTATTTTAATTATCACCATGATTCTAAAAAAGCTGTCTGCTAGCATATATCTCCAAAGCGGTATAGTTATAATCTTGGTGAACGAAGGATGTTAGAAATTGTAAAAATGCTTCATCCATAAATTAGTTGACCGTCCAGCGGTATTTAATCTTAGCATTTACAGTGCTTCGAATCGCACCCATAAAGTTTATTTAATCTTTATAATGTAATTTAAAACAAAAACTTATTGTGGTTTTTTTTTCACATTACAGAAAAGGATGCGACCGGACGCCCACATAATAGAAACTTACGGAACAACAGAAAACCTAGGACCAATATTCATGCCTCTACCTAATCTGCCAGTAGGAAGCTGTGGAAATGGGAAATATGCCTGGTTCAAAGTTAAGGTAAATTGGAAGACTAATTTACTGTTTTTACTATTTTTGAGGTCTAGTGGATCGTAAATGTTACTCGGAGTTCTCGGGTTCGATTTATGCTCAATGAAAATCTTTGTGTGTTTGAACATGAAAGTTTGCATAGGTCTGTGTGTTCTCTATGTTTAACATAAATGTGTAAAATACAATTATTGGTCTGGGTGTTTTCGACAAAGAATGATGAAAGTATATACAAAAAATGTATTAAAGTTTGTTACCACTAATTCAAGCTCTGCTTAGTTTGGTATTAGATGGCGTTATGTGAATATGTGGGATATATTGTTAAGAGTATACTTTTCCATTTCAGCTGGTTGATAACAAAACAGGTGAAGAAATTACTAAGCCACATGTACCTGGTCAACTTCTTACTCATGGACCTTGCTTTACGGTAACTAATACATTATTTTATATTATCACTAGCTGTTGCCCGCGACCTTCGTCCACGAAAACAATATTTAATACACACACTCACCTTTTTATTGTTTTACGGAACCATTTAAAAGCCCTTTGACGTGACTTAACGACTGTCTCACTTCAACAACAGTCAGATCTACGTTTTATGTTACCTCCGAATAACGGAGATGTTCAAATAAAATATGACTGAGTGGACCCATCTATGGAATGACCTCGGTGAAGTTGCTTAGCCACCGTTATCGTTTCTAAATCTGTGACCGCAACGGGCTGTGAGTGCCCTGTAAGTGAAAATGCATTTTAAACAAAACAATTTTTTTTTTTTTCTAACCCTAAAAAAGAAGCCTTAGTGCTTTGTTAAAACATCAGCTATCCGCGTGAAAAAGCCCTGTAAAAAAACCTAAAATGTTACAATTTTCTTTTTTTTTCTGCTGAACCCTAATACTTAATGATTTTTTAGAAGAGCTGTTGTCAAAATTGCTCTTTTAATTTAAGACAGTGAAAGCTTCATTTAAAAAGCCAAACACCTACCTACACATAAAAAAATATCTGCGGAACCCTAAAAAAAGATGCCTAAGTAACTCGAGAAGTCCCGTAAAAGCCCATTGAATAAAATCGTATAGGTAGGTATCATTGAAACTTTTATGGTTTTTATTTTTTCTGTGGAAACCTAAATGGTTATAAAAATCTAAAGAAAAGTTTACGCGCTGTTTAAATTTCCATCCATCCATCCATATCAGCCTATGGACGTCCACTGCTGGACATAGGCCTCCTCCAAAAGTTTCCACTCTGCGCGGTCTTGTGCCTCCCTCATCCATCGGCTTCCCGCCGTACTAACCAGGTCGTCGGTCCACCGTGTGAGGGGTCTCCCCACCCTGCGCCTTCCGGTGCGCGGTCGCCATTCTAGAACTTTTCTGCCCCAACGGCTATCAGTTCTCCGCGCTATGTGCCCTGCCCACCGCCACTTTAACCGGGCAATCTTGAGCGCTATGTCGGTCACTTTAGTTCTCCTGCGGATCTCCTCGTTTCTGATACGATCACGCAGGGAAACCCCCAACATAGCTCTCTCCATTGCCCTCTGAGTGACGGTAAGCCTTCTGAGAAGGTCCATAGTCAGCGACCACGTTTCAGCTCCATATGTCATCACTGGCAACACAGATTGGTCGAAGACCTTTGTCTTCAGACACTGCGGCAATGTGGACGAGAATATACGTTTTAGCTTCCCGAACGCTGCCCATCCGAGTTGGATTCGACGAGTGACCTCCTTCTCGAAGTTGGACCTACCCAGCTGGACTGACTGTCCCAGGTAAATATACTCGTCGACAACTTCGAGTGTAGAGCCTTCAACCGTGATTGGAGTGGGTGCAACATGGACATTTGCCATGATCCTGGTCTTGTCCATGTTCATTTTAAGACCAACTTGTTGAGAGACTCTACTGAGGCCATCGAGCATTCTGTTAAGGTCCTCCATGGTCTCAACCATGACCACGATATCGTCAGCAAATCGAAGGTGCGTGATATACTCGCCATTTATGTTGATGCCGAGTCCGTCCCAGTCTAAAAGCCTAAAAGCATCTTCCAGTGCAGCGGTAAACAATTTCGGGGATATGACATCACCTTGTCTTACTCCTCGCTGCAACTGGATAGGGCCTGATAGTTTACCCTGGAGACGAACCTAGATGGTGGCGTTTTCGTATAAGCACCGCAGCACTTCGATATACCGTTGGTCAACTTGGCACCGTTGGAGAGACTGCAACACTGCCCATGTCTCGATCGAATCAAAGGCTTTCTCATAGTCCACAAACGCTAAGCATAGGGGCCGGTTATACTCGTTAATCTATATACTATAATAAAACTGTAGAGGTCGAAATGTCTGTTCTTTTCGAGAATTCAGATAAAAATTATCTACAAAATCTAGAAAAAAGTCAAAAAGCACGAAACCACAATTTTTAGAATTAATGTCTGTCTGTCTGTCTGTTTGTTACCGCACATCTTTGAAACGAATTAATATAATCTTAAGACCAATACATTGTATTGTAGCCTTTTTTATTGGGCTTAAACTGAGGTATGTTTCATCAAAATCGGATAAGTATTATTTGAGATAATGCTTGATCTCTTTATTAGAACAGTCCAATACAAATTAGGGGTCAAGAAAAATGGTCAATGTTGAAATGAATCTAAATTTCGTTTCTTTTGTTCACGAGATGGCAGTACCAGTAGTAATCTATCTATATCTATACTATAATAAAACAGTAGAGGTCGAAAGGTCTGTTCTTTTCGAAAATTTAGATAAAAATTATCTATAAAATCTAGAAAAAAGTCAAAAAGCACGAAACCACACATTTTAGAATTAATATCTGGCTGTCTATTTGTTACCGCACATCTTTAAAACGAATTAATATAATCTTAAGACCAATACATTGTATTGTATTATAAAATAAACATAATGTTGTATGAATTTACATTTTGTAGATTATTTTTATACACAACGATTAAGCGTAACTTGAAGTTACATTTAGTTTTTGTTTCATTGCAATCGGTTTCTTCTATTAAAAGATATTTGAATTTAATTAATTAATATTAAACAGCGCCATCTTTCGAACTTAGACTGTAGTACATCAAGAGTTAAACTGCGTGCTGTATTTTTAAATGTAAATAAATACAAATAACCTTTATTTGTTAATCACAGGTACAAAACATGTTACAAAAATAAATAGTCTTTCCCTGTTTTGCCAATACTGGCGTACAAACATCAATTTTTAAAGTTAAACTATTTAATTAATCACAAAAATAAATTTAATTTCAATAACATTCCTTTTCTCACAATCCTATTATTTATTTATTTATTTATATATTTGGGAAACAAACAGTTATAACATACAGTCTTATTATGCTTATAAACTACACTTAAACCAAAACAGTTTCCACTCTTAAATATGCATACATAGCGCCTAAAAGACAATATTATTATATATATATATACTTATACTAATATAGATACATATACAAGTAAATTAAAAACAAAACAAAAAGTATTTAGTTGACTGTAGGGACCAGACAGTCATGAATTAAGTTTTTAAATTTAGGTAAGGAAAGTACAAAAATATCAATGGCTCCATTATTACTAACATTCAGGTTATTAAATGAGTGACATGATCTATAACTTATAACTGCAATTATAACACACTTATATAATTATTTAATAAATAATATATGGGTATAATATAACAGACAACATAATAAGTAACACGCTTTTTCTTTATAAAATCATTTTACACATTATTGCTATTTGTCAACATTGAAGAAAAAATTTAAAATTGTCATTATAATATAGAAATACAATCACAAAACATTAAATTATTGTTCAATGTGTTTGTGTTTATTTATTACTTAATAGTACCTAATTCAAAAATACTGCACGCAGTTTATCTATAGATAATAATATAGTCCAGTCTAAATTTAATCAAATATTTATTGCTTGAATAATATGGTAAAAAGGTGTTAGGTACAATAAATTTAGACAAATCAAAAGAACATCCAGACTTAGGAGAATAGTTTGTGGATCACAATGTCCTCCATGGGAATCGAACCCGCGACCTTATGCACGCCAGCCAGGTAATGCGACCGCCGCGCCCCATGCGCCACCGAGGCAAGTAATTCTGCCGCACCATAACGTGGCGTGCAAATTCATTCACAATAAATTAGCGATTATCCGTGTGGTGACGGAGTAAGAATACAATATGTCACCTGCCCATCTCATCCCATGGGTGGCGTAAAACCGACTAAGGGACTATCGTGAATATATCGACGGGCCCCAAGAACAAAATCTTATGGAAAAATAAGACGAAATGTATTTTATTGTATAATCGTATTCTACACACTAAAAACTATACGACACCGTTTTTATTTTTTTTATATTCCCTTGCATATTGAAATAACCAATCGAACATTGTCGTATCAAAAATTATACTTCCACAAACAAACATGTATATACATGTAGGAGCATGTTCCTTGGAACCCAGGCCGCGTGTTTAGCGACTTAACGTCATTTACGTGTTTGTACTCGTCAAAATCAGGTGCGTTATTTATTATCGTTTGTGCATATACTATATTGTTCTACAAAAATCTAAAGACAAGATATTTAAATTTATAATTAATTTACATGAAACATAATAATTTTAGTTTTATAATTAGTTTAATATACAATAAGACTTTATTTAGAAAAAGATATTGATTTTTAATCAATTATTTTCATTTTTTATTCACCTTAAGTCTATGTTCGACAAAACTGAATTCTAAGTCACTTAACGGTTGCGCTGATACGATTTTGTTTTACGAAATTTTTAAGGAAAAAATATGTCGTAGGTAAAGATGCGATTTCGTTCTCTGTAAAGTATTTTATCATCCGTGTTTGTTCAATACAAAAGTGTTCGATTTAATGTATTTTTTAGTAAATTAGCATGATTTTCTTGTTTTTCAATGAGCGTTTAGCTATAAATTCCACTTTGACATTACCTTTCTTTTTGCTTTCTGTTAGAAACTGGCTGTCAAAATTACAGTAACGTTTCTCCGCTACCACCTGTAGCTGAAAATATTGATGTTGTTTTATGTTTGGAGGGGCTTTATCCACTAATAGATAGCTTAACAATAGATGAAAAAAGGTGGGGATATCTAATATAAATATACAGAATCCATTCTAGCATTCGCAGACGACGCGACCTAGCGATACTTACTTGAAATCCAAAGCAGTGCCAAGAACTACTTCGAAAGGATGATAAATTCTGTATGTAGACTGATGGAATGAAAGTGGATACGACATAATATGGTTCATATGGCCCCGAGCTTATTATAAGCGGAGAAGACGTTTAAATAATATCAGAAACCGTGCCTTTTAAATTGCTTGGTAGAAAGATAAACGATAAAGATCGCTCTCTAGTACTAGAAGATATATTCAATAGTTTCATAAATGACATTGAAAAGATAGATCAACAACCGATAAATAACGTAAAAAGTCTAGATTTACTAGATATACGACCACTAAAATCCATCCCAACTGATAAAAATACATCTGCACTCGAGTTACGGTTACAATTTCACAAAAGGTTCATGATAGGCGCTCAAACTATTAGAGCAGGTTTTAGAAACACGGACAGATAATCAGACAAAGAAATCACAAAATCTTTCATAAACTAAGATGAGAATGATAGCTACAGAGTGCACGCAATGAACCTAGAAATGCAAAATGAATGGGCTACTCTAGGTGACTGCTGTATACTTTTAGCTTTGAAGTTGAGCACTTTAATTTATGACAGTTTAGCAGCATTACTTAAATTCTACCTCAACGCCTTTCAATTGACTCTGAACGATCAAAGTAATCTTGTAAGATTGAAAAAGCGACGGAAAAAATGCACGGAATGTGGCAAAGAAATTGGCACGACTAGACAAATATTGGTAGGCTGCAAAGTGATTTTGGTTAGGAGTCATTACTGCAACGTCTTGACAGAGCTCTATGAATTATACGTGAGGCAGTCAGTCTATCGATTGCTAGAGCTGAAAGGCAAAATATTTAATTTGTCCTGAGTTCGGCAGACGATTGGACAATACTGGTGGACACACAACATCCCGGAGAATATTTGCGTGTCGCCGTTGAGACCAGACATATTCCTCTACTCAAATTTCATAAAGCGTGTAGTGCCTAATAAGCTCACGGTACCGTGAAAAACAAACATCCTTAAAGATCACGCAATTAAGACAAAAAATATTTTGACTTGACAAATGAGATAACCAGAAATGGCTACATAGTTCCTTTATATACCGTTGATATAGCTGCAAGGGGTACTCCCGCTAAGTCTCTCTACAACTTGTTAAAAGGATTAGGACAGCCGAGAACTCCAGTAAGCTCTCTACTATCACAAATGTCCAAAACGACATTTTTAGACTCCTACCAAAACTGAATAGGCAGAGGACCGAACACACGTTGTAAGGGGGCCTTCTTAAGCCTACATCTAGGTGGTAAGCCCTAGACGCTATTATCCAAGGGTTCCGTCCTATAACGATGGACATAACGGCACCCGTTATGTTACTTTATAAACAAACAACCTTCGATAAAAATGTTTTGTATATCTACAAAATTATTTTATAGTAAATTATTTTTTTATGAATCAAATCATTACAGATAATGTATTTTAAGACACCAAAACAAGACATCAATTTCCTAAAACAAAGTCGTATGTTAAGACATATACTATATCATTCCGAAAAACAAAGTCGTATATTAATATATGTGCTAGATCGTTGCAGAGAACAAAATCTTATTGTATTATAAGAATTCATTTTATTCGAAATAATAAATAAACTCTTTAAAAAAAAACATGATAATAAAGATATTAACCTCTTCAATAGCTTTTGCCAAGATTTTTTGCAATAAGTTTATATTTGCGTTAGTAAAATATGATCATGCGTACACAGAATTTCAAACGCTCATACTCGAAATCGATAATATTGCAGATACGGTTTTGTTCTTGGGGCCCGTCGATATTATCTTTACGAGATAAAAATGAAGGAAAACTTGAAATCAAACCCTAGCCAGTCGGATTGGTATAGACCAATCCGACTGGCCAGCGTAGTATTAGTAGACCAAGTATCCCTTCCGTCACGAGAGGAGGCCCGTCCTTGCAGTGATGCAGCATTAATGGGCTGTTATGATGAAGTTTTAAAAAACGATATTTCAGTATATAATTGAATTGCGAAGTAAGTATCATCCACCACGCGAACGAAGTCGCGGGCACAGCTAGTTTATAATATATTTATAATATACGTTTAAATTTATAATTTTTAAAATTTACAATCCTATAGTGAAATTCCTATCGAAATCGGTCCAGCGGCTTCGGAGATTAGGCGGAACAAACAGACAGACAGACAGACAAAAATTTCTTAATTGCATTTTCGTCATTGGTATCGTCGTGTATACATTGATATACAATTATTAAAAAACCGTGGATATCATGTTACAAACAGACACTCCAATTTTATTTATATATTGTATAGATGTATGGATCATCCAGATTGAATTTTTGACAATTTAAAAGTATTTTTTAAATTTTATTTGTTACCATCTTAAAAATATAAAAGAGTTTCTAAATAATACATTTAATGTTAGTTCTGTATTATTGATTAATGTTATTTACTTTCGAATGTTTAGCCTCATTTATTTCTTGAACAATAAACAAATGTAACTTAATAAACATAGTTGCTTTGAAAAATTTCAAGTTGGACCAACTTGAAATTTATTTAGCGATTTCATAAAAACGGGTACTTAAATTATTAGGTATAAAAATAACTCATACAATATAAAAGTTCTGTGAATTACCATTGTAGATGTAAGCAAAAGTGATGTCAACGTTGGGGAATACTAGTTTGATTAAAAAATATTTGTATATTTTTATATATTTTTATATAATTGTTTATAACGTCATATTTAATTGTCTATGCATAACACCGACATCTTGTAATGAATAAGTAAGGCATATTATAATGTCACCGAATTCCTTACAGATAAAAAGTTTTTACAATAGAATGTATTAGTTTAGTATATTAGTATTAGTTTCCATTATTAGATTTTGTTTTATTTATTAATTTATTCTACTTTTTGTTTTAATTAACTTTGGTTCTGTACATTTAAAAAGCTTATGCAAAATAACTTTTTAATTTATTTTGTAACTATAATTTGTAAAATTTTGCATGCCTACCTAGGTAAAATATAGCAGATCTATATGTTTATTTTTTATATCTATAATGTCTTTTATACCTATATTTGCAAAATAAATACCTATTCTATACTATTCTTGCTCCCGCGTCGGCACCGGGCGGAGGGCGGCGCGAGTGCCGCGAACCCGCCGGCACTTTACTTCACGCAGCGAACCCATCCGCGATACTTTACTTGACATTTGTAAAAGTTATTTATTTTAACATCATTATACCAGTTATAAATACAGTCCGCTTCATTTATCTTACAATAAATATAACCGTAAAATAAATCTCTGTGTGGTGACGGAGTAAGAATACAGTATGTCACCACCCCATCTCATCCCATGGGTGTCCCAAACTTGAAATTAAAACCTATACCAATCCGTTTGGCCAGCGTGGTATCAGTAGGCCAAGTATCCCTCCGTCACTGGAGGAGGCCCGTCCCTGCAGTGGGACATTAATGGGCTGTTATAATGAAATATAACCCACAAACATTAATATTTTTTTTCAAATATTTTTTCAGGAATACCACAAGAACCCAACATTAACAGCCAGCGTGTTTACCAAGGATGGTTGGTTAAAGAGTGGAGATATCATGTACAGAGATGAATACCACAACTATTACTTCATGGATCGCGTACAGATGTTAATCAATGGAGAGGTAAGGCGTTTTTAATGATTTTTTGGCTGCAAAAAATTGAGACGTTTAATTTCACTTTAATTATGACCCCCGAAAAACTGTGGAACCTTATTAGCATAAAGCCGACGTAATCTATACCAATATTATAAAGAGGTAAAGTTTGTGTGTTTGTTTGTTTGTGACGTTGTAGGGGGTAATCTCTGGATCTACTGAACCGATTTTAAAAATTCTTTCTGTGTTGAATAGTCCATTTATCGGGAAGTGTCATAGGCTATATAGTATCACGCTATGACTAATAGGAGTGGAGCAGTAATGCAATATGTTTAAAAAGGGGACGCGTTTTTTTTGCCGCCCAACGAAGTGGGCACGGGTCAGCTAGTTATATAATATGTAATTTTAGGAGTGTCACGTTCAATAGCAATACATTTTTTAAATTATTTCGCCATTTGTTACAAAAAATATTTTGCTGGAACATTTAATGCGTGAAAGCTTTACATTAGAAGGTGGGAAACATTTTAAACACCGTTCAACCGCATTAGGGCCAGGCAAGATATGTCGGTCTCCCGAAAAATGAAATACACAGGTTACTAACTTTATTATAAACCACGGTGTTCCTTATACACTAGTTGGTCTGAAGGGCAACGAGCAACTGCATTACTTAAAGCCTCCGCTCTTAAACAGTCTAGTTTAAGATAACTTCACATAGGGTTTTGCTTAATGCTTCTCTTATTTACTGCTAAGAAGTATCTTATTAAGCCTTTATCACCCGCTTGAACTAATTACCTATCTTCAGTATTAATAGTTAATACCTTTTTGTGAATGTGTAAGGAATATTTATTTATTTATTTTAAATAAATTCATTATTTTCTAGCCTGCTGTCAGTGTAATAGAGGACGTCATTCGGGTACATCCAGGAATAAGAAGCTGTTGCGTAGTACCTCTCCGTCTGCCAGGAAACCCTCAAGAAGACCCAGTCGCTTGTGTAGTCAGACGACCGGACTCTAAAGTTACCGCCAAGGAGATTAAGGATCTTATTGCTAGTATGTATTAGGATTATATTTGAATTAGTCATTAATTTCGTGTGTATAGTCAAAATTGGTATTCTCCGTGTAGTGACGGAGTAAGAATACAATATATCACCACCCCATCTCATCCCATGGGTGTCATAAAAACCGACTAAGGGATTATCCGTGAATATTATCTTTACGAAATAAAAAGAAGGAAAACTTGAAATTAAACCCTATACCAACCCGTCTGGCCAGCGTGGTATTAGTAGGCCAAGTACCCCTCCGTCACGGGAGGAGGCCCGTCCCTGCAGTGGGACATTAATGGGCTGTGATGAGTCAAAATTGGTAATTATTAAGAGCGTATTTAGACTTTACTTAGACCCAGTTATGACCCAGCTAGGTGGAAAAACAACCTCATAAAGGTCTCTGGGTCGGACTGGATGCGGAAGGCGTAGGACCGTGTTCTGTGGCGCGTGTTGGGTGAGGCCTATGTGGCAGTGGACGTCTATTTGTTGATTATGATAAAGACCAAAAACTAGGTTTTATCTCTAAAGCATTTCTAACCGATTTGTACAGCAGCCTACACGTGGCTCACTAGCACCGCCAAGCCCGCCAATAGAAAAGAAATCAAATGTATTTCAATCAATTAAATTTCTCATTCGAAAATAGAACGGCCTTTTTTTTGTTTATAATGCCTTTTTAAACGGTTTTTATTATTAAACGGTTTTATTTAGCTCACCCCGTTTGTTTTATTATTTATTCTTGGGTCAAATTTAGTAATTCAAATTTCACCCTCTTCCTGTCAACCGATTAATCTGAAATTTTGTATACACTTTGGATTTTGGTGACAATACAATTATGTTTATTCAGTATCATTATAAATTCAAGATGGCCGCCGCTACAAGCAGAATACAATATCTATAAAAAATTGAAATCCAAGATGGCGGCCGCTATAAAATGGCGGATAACGTAGGTTTTATCAATCCCATTAATATGGGTATCAAATGAAAGGCCTCAACAAGCAATACTATAAAAAATTGAAATCCAAGATGGCGGCCGCTACAAAATGGCGGATAATTTATGTTTTATTAATCCCATCAATATGGGTATCAAATGAAAGTGCTCAACCAGTAGAATACAATGTACTATATAAAATTGAAATCTAAGATGGCGGCCTCAAAAAAAATTGGCGGATAACTTAGGTTTTATCAATCCCATCAACATGGGTATCAAATGAAAGGGCTCAACAAGCAGAATACAATTTCTATAAAAAATTGAAATCCAAGATGGCGGCTGCTATAAAATGGCGGATAACGTAGGTTTCATCAATCCCATCAATATGGGTATCAAATGAAAGTGCTCAACCAGTAGAATACAATGTACTATATAAAATTAAAATCTAAGATGGCGGCCTAAAAAAAAAATGGCGGATAACTTAGGTTTTATCAATCCCATCAACATGGGTATCAAATGAAAGGTCTCAACAAGTAGAATACAATTTACTATGCAAAATTGAAATCTAAGATGGCCGCCGCTACCAAATGGCTTATAACAATTTTTTATCAATCCCACCAATATGGGTATCAAATAAAAGGGCTTGACAAGAAGAATACAGTGCACTATACATTGATACAACCTCAATATTTAAGATGGGCGCAGCCACTAAATGGCGTATAATAATAAGATTTAAATTTAGAAATTGAATCTGTAATTTAGGTATCTGATTAATCCAGCCTGAATCCACCACCCAAGTCAAGATTTTGTATCGTGTTGAGGACTGTGTGGCGTTAGGGTGGCTAAAAATGATACGTCGTTAGCGGTACACCACCCAAGTTAAGGTGAAAGGTTAACACGTATTACATTTTAGTAAAACATTTTAGTATTTTAATGGGAAGACTTCTTCAAGACACGAGTGATGAGTTTGCAATAGACAAAGCGTTAAGGGTATACCCCACAAATCAACAAGTTAACGACCACAACTCTGCTGTATTGAATTTGTACAGAAATAATGGTGCTCGCATTTACAAAATAAAAGCGCAGGATCAGCTAGCACACGCCACACGAAATGCAGACAATGTGGATATAGCTACTATAATACCAGCTGATATCAACAAAACTGGGGGTTTATCAGCGGAACTGGAAATGTTTGTGGGGGCAAAAGTCATGCTACGGTCCAATATTGACGTTTCAAAGGGATTAGTAAATAGCGCTATAGGCTACATCAACGAAATCGTTTGGCCTCAATTTCGTGGAACTCAGATGTATGCAACAGATGTACCTTCCGTCCGAATTGATTTCGCAAGAGACGGAATACATCTTATACACCCGAAAGCCATACAGTTTCCAGCTAAGTACAATTACGGGACGGCTGAAAGAAGAATGTTGCCTTTAATACTATCATGGGCTTCTACAATACATAAAATGCAGGGCAGCACTGTGGATCACGCAGTTGTATACTTAGGTGCGAAACTGTTTGAAGAAGGTCAAGCCTAGGAGGCTCTTAGTAGAGTAAGATCTTTGCAGGGACTACGTATAGAGGAGTTGGACTGCAATAAACTAACGGGCAAGAAACCTTGCAATAATGAAGCACTAAATGAATTAAACAGAATGCGAAATAAAAACTAAAAACTAGAAAATAAAAATAGGTAAAAAAACTTTTTAAGTTAAACGGTTTTATGTTAAACATACATTGCAATGTTTAAGATAAAAATGTACTAAAAACCAAAAAATAATAAAATAGATACAGTCGTGGGAATTATAAACATATGCAGACTAAAATAAAACCGTGGGGCACGTCTATTGTCTACAAATTATCGACTTAATGTGCGATAGAAGAATCGTTTAATTCGTCGTTAGGCAGTTGGTCCGCAGACGGTGAGGAACTTACTTACTATTTTCTTGCTCATGGAAATTCCAATAGTTATACACTCCATGTAAATAAAAGAGATGTTTCAACTAGTTTATCGTTGGACATTCACACTGCTGGCTGGGGAGGAATCGTTTCACTGCTCGTAGTTTAATCGACAAAACATAATAATATGATAAAAGTACTGCTCGCTCACCACTATGAAAACCTAAAACTCGTTTATAATCGAGCTTGCCAGCTTGTTTCCACATTCTAGCCCTACTTATCACACGTCCATCGTTGTCGGTTGAACAACTACCTAATTATAGTGTAACATTACAAAACAAATCAACGATTGTAGACAATAGACGTGCCCCACGGTTTTATTTTAGTCTGCATTATGTTTATAATTCCCACGACTGTATCTATTTTATTATTTTTTGGTTTTTAGTACATTTATCTTAAACATTGCAATGTATGTTTAACATAAAACCGTTTAACTTAAAAAGTTTTTTTACCTATTTTTATTGTATATAATATTTATTTAATTGAAAAACATTTAAAGTGTTGAGAGTGTTTTATACAAATACTTTATTGCCTTTTCTCAAGACTTTGTTATCAACATTTTACATTATTTATCCTATTTGCGAATTATGTTTTTTTTTCTATTGGCGGCGCTAGTGAGCCCTCTATACGCTCTTAATATAAATCTCGCCAATATAAAGTAAAAAGATTCTCCTAAATCTCCTATAAGGTCGACTAATTAGTACCTACTAGGATCCATTTCGACATTTTTTTTCGTGACTTAGGCAGGTAAAATTAAGGGAGCATTAAAGCCTTATTTACAAAAAAAATTAAACAGGATATAAGATAAACAGGAAAAATTACAAAAATCTTCGTATTCAACAGATAAATTAAATGTTATTTTAAATGGTTTATTTTGTACTAACAAATAATTAATCATTCGCAGGTAAATTACCCGACGCACCGAAATTGACAGGAGGTGTAGTGTTCTTGGATGAAATGCCGTCAACATCATCAGGCAAGATCGCTTACGGCAGAGTTAAACAAATTATGTACATATCGAGAAGAGAACACGAATAAATTTATCATTAACAAAGTAGTATAAATTATCATTGACACAGTGAAATAAATTATCATTGTGATGTGGGATTGACTGTAAATTAATTTCATCAGAACCATACCTATAGCTAGTGAAGTTCTAAACATTAAAACGTTAGAACCATTTTTTATGAGAGTTTGCGTGACATTATTTATTTAATTTCATAAATAAATTAATGATTGTTGCATCGTACTAGTAATTAATATCATTTATAATGTATGGACCTCGAAGATCACCGTGATATTATACTCTATTATCACTTTAGTTAATAAGCTAAATTTAAAAAAATATATATATGTTAGTACTGTACTATTATTACATAGTAATGAAGATTTCTGTGTTTTATCTACGAGAAGCGACGGGGAACTTTTTAAATTCTTTTTTTTAGCTTTATGTCTTGTCGCGTAAACGTATAATTATTAGATAGAAAAATATATTAACTTTACTTTATTAGCAAACTAGCTGACCCGTGCCCACTTCGTTGGGCGGTGAAAAAAACGCGTCACTTTTTTAAACATATTTCTTTACTGCTTCACTCCTATTAGTCATAGCGTGATACTATATAGCCTATGACACTCCCCGATAAATAGCCTATTTAACAGAAAAAGATTTTTTTAAATAGGTTCATTAAATCCAGAGGTTACCCCTACAACGTCACAAACACACAAACTTTACCTCTTTATAATATTAGTATAGAAGTATAGATGGATTGGAAGTATGAATACAAATATCAACTTTGCCAAGTGTGTATACATACATAATTGATTATGTATTATTATTTGTAAAAGTTTGGTACTTGGTACTATTTTAATTAATTTTAAATTCTTACATTTTATAATAGAATTATGAGGGGATTGGTGTAAAAGAAATAGTCAGAATAGGTGACTTACACTGAATTAGAATAATAAACCTAGATGTATATAATACAAAAATATTGTGAATATCTAAAAATATGAAAAAAATAAGTAATAAAGAATAATATTTAAAATTTTGTTTGATTTAAGTATCTACCTACATACATTTAAGTTTTCTCCTTATTAGATGGGTAGTGGGTAATAGTACTTTTACGAACTGCCTAAGACCACTGTCTTTATGATCAGATGATCCTAGTGACTCTGTTAGTCATGCGAATTTGTTTCCAGGCCATCTCGTAAGTATACGTGTAAGTTTATTAAAGTATTGACATAAACGAACTCTCACTGTAAACGTTTCTCCTCTCATTGTAAACGTTTCTCGTACAGACAGATACAATACACCCTATTTTCCCTAAGTCCGCATTTTCAATAACTATTGCATGGACTATGTCTATTTAGGTCAAATAATTGCACCATTTCCGTGTGGTGACGGAGTAAGAATACAATATGTCACCACCCCATCTCATCCCATGGGTGTAGTAAAAACCGACTAAGGGACTACCCGTAAATATTATCTTTACGAAATAAAAAGAAGGAAAACTTGAAATTAAACCCTATACCAATCCGTTTGGCCAGCGTGGTATTAGTAGGCCAAGTATTCCTCCGTCACGGGAGGAGACCCGTCCCTGCAGTGGGACATTAACGGGCTGTTAAGAAGAAGAAGAAAAATTGCACCAAACTTACAGATGGACAAAGAATTGCAAACACGAGTAAACAACACATGGGCTCGATACTGGTCACTGAAAGAAATTTTTAAGAACAGAAACACCCCAATGCCAATTAAGCGCAAGGTGTTTAATATGTGCCTCTTACCCATACTTACTTATGGATGCCAAACTTGGGGCCTCACAAAGGCTCAGAGTCAAAGGCTAAAAGTGTGTCAGCAAGGAATGGAAAGAAGTATGTTACATATTCGACTGCAAGACAGGTGGAGACTGACCAAAATAAGAAAGATCAGAGTGGTAACTGATGTTTCAAAGAAAATCAAAAGGCTTAAATGGCGGTGGATTGATCATGTCATCAGATCTCCTAAAGATAAGTGGACTAAAGAAGTCGTTTCCTATTACCCACGAGATGGAAAAAGAACAAGGGGACGGCCACAAAGAAGATGGGAAGATGACCTGCCTCAAGGTTGGCGCAGATCTGCTTTACACCGTCAAGAATGGCGAGCGTTGGAGTAGGCCTATGTCCAAGAAGGACCACCTGATTAGGACAACTTAAAATAATAATAATAATAATACCAAACTATACACAAATATGTAATCAGCGAATAAAGGCTATTTTTATTTTATTTTTATTGCATGAGATGGGGTGATTGATGACGCCAGGTATTCTTTCTTTGTCACCATTGTAAATGGATCGATAAAATCCTCAGATCTGGTCCGGATAGAAAATAATATATCTTTTAACAAAACTTAATTGACTACTCCTCTAACGTGCATGCAATATACACTTATTTCTGGTTTTTTTTTAGTTTAGGGGGTTTTATTGTTAGACAAGAAGGGTGAAGGTTGTGAAGACACAAAATTGCTGTTTATTGTCTAGACTCCGTGTGGAAACGGAGTAAGAATACAGTATGTCTCCACCCCATCTCATCCCATTGATGTCGTCAAAACCGACTAAGGGACTATCCGTGAATATTATCTTTACGTAATAAAAAGAAGGAAAACTTGATATTATACCTATACCAATCCGTTTACTAGTGGTACTAGTAGGCCGAGTATTCCTCCGTCGTTGGAGGAGGCCCGTCCCTGCAGTGGGACATTAACGGGCTGTTATGATGATGATGATCTAGACCAAGTTTGTTTTCCTTTCATTTTAGGGATATTTATAGATCTAAAGATGTACATTGGCTTGTTACAACACACATGAGGTCGTTACTTTATTTCAACCTGAATTCAATGTAAAAGCTGCTATGAAAACGGCTACTCTTAAATGTAGCCTTTGGAGTTCATCTTGTGATGGAAAGTATTTTTTTATTATACTACGATGGTGACAAGCAGGCACACCTGTTGGTAAGTGGCTACCGTAGACTATGAACGCCTGCAACACCAGAGGCATAACACGCGCATTGCCGACCTTTTAAAAACCTATTAATTGGCTGATGAATGGATAGATGGTATGAGTTTACGAGATCTTATACCGAGAATATCAATGTGAGAAGGGAAGGTAAGCCTTTTGTCAATATGACAGCTAGATATTTTATAGTGGGTGAGCATTACAATATGGGACAGAGATATATAACACTGTTAAAATTACCACAAGAATAAGATATTAAATTGTGCGTTGGAATCTTTTAAAGTAAAATCAAAGTACTTTATTTTGTCTACATTTAAAGTAAACCTTTTCCTCAGCCATTGGATCACAATATAAAGACAACCTGTGCTTTATATCAATTCCTCCTCCCAGGTATCACTACTAAATATCAGGGCAGTGTCGTCGGCGAAGGGGAAGATCTAATTTAGAAAGACGGTTAAAATGTACTTTAGAAACAAATAAAAATAGGTAAAAAAACTTTTTAAGTTTAACGGTTTTATGTTAAACATACATTGCAATGTTTAAGATAAATGTACTAAAAACCAAAAAATAATAAAATAGATACAGTCGTGGGAATTATAAACATATGCAGACTAAAATAAAACCGTGGGGCACGTCAATTGTCTACAATCGTTGATTTGTTTTGTAATGTTACACTATAATTAGGTAGTTGTTCAACCGACAACGATGGACGTGTGATAAGTAGGGCTAGAATGTGGAAACAAGCTGGCAAGCTCGATTATAAACGAGTTTTAGGTTTTCATAGTGGTGAGCGAGCAGTACTTTTATCATATTATTATGTTTTGTCGATTAAACTACGAGCAGTGAAACGATTCCTCCCCAGCCAGCAGTGTGAATGTCCAACGATAAACTAGTTGAAACATCTCTTTTATTTACATGGAGTGTATAACTATTGGAATTTCCATGAGCAAGAAAATAGTAAGTAAGTTCCTCACCGTCTGCGGACCAACTGCCTAACGACGAATTAAACGATTCTTCTATCGCACATTAAGTCGATAATTTGTAGACAATAGACGTGCCCCACGGTTTTATTTTAGTCTGCATATGTTTATAATTCCCACGACTGTATCTATTTTATTATTTTTTGGTTTTTAGTACATTTATCTTAAACATTGCAATGTATGTTTAACATAAAACCGTTTTACTTAAAAAGTTTTTTTACCTATTTTTATTTTCTAGTTTTTAGTTTTTATTTCGCATTCTGTTTAATTCATTTAGTGCTTCATTATTGCAAGGTTTCTTGCCCGTTAGTTTATTGCAGTCCAACTCCTCTATACGTAGTCCCTGCAAAGATCTTACTCTACTAAGAGCCTCCTAGGCTTGACCTTCTTCAAACAGTTTCGCACCTAAGTATACAACTGCGTGATCCACAGTGCTGCCCTGCATTTTATGTATTGTAGAAGCCCATGATAGTATTAAAGGCAACATTCTTCTTTCAGCCGTCCCGTAATTGTACTTAGCTGGAAACTGTATGGCTTTCGGGTGTATAAGATGTATTCCGTCTCTTGCGAAATCAATTCGGACGGAAGGTACATCTGTTGCATACATCTGAGTTCGACGAAATTGAGGCCAAACGATTTCGTTGATGTAGCCTATAGCGCTATTTACTAATCCCTTTGAAACGTCAATATTGGACCGTAGCATGACTTTTGCCCCCACAAATATTTCCAGTTCCGCTGATAAACCCCCAGTTTTGTTGATATCAGCTGGTATTATAGTAGCTATATCCACATTGTCTGCATTTCGTGTGGCGTGTACTAGCTGATCCTGCGCTTTTATTTTGTAAATGCGAGCACCATTATTTCTGTACAAATTCAATACAGCAGAGTTGTGGTCATTAACTTGTTGATTTGTGGGGTATACCCTTAACGCTTTGTCTATTGCAAACTCATCACTCGTGTCTTGAAGAAGTCTTCCCATTAAAATACTAAAATGTTTTACTAAAATGTAATACGTGTTAACCTTTCACCTTAACTTGGGTGGTGTACCGCTAACGACGTATCATTTTTAGCCACCCTAACGCCACACAGTCCTCAACACGATACAAAATCTTGACTTGGGTGGTGGATTCAGGCTGGATTAATCAGATACCTAAATTACAGATTCAATTTCTAAATTTAAATCTTATTATTATACGCCATTTAGTGGCTGCGCCCATCTTAAATATTGAGGTTGTATCAATGTATAGTGCACTGTATTCTTCTTGTCAAGCCCTTTTATTTGATACCCATATTGGTGGGATTGATAAAAAATTATTATAAGCCATTTGGTATCAGATTGATAAAACCTAAGTTATCCGCCAATTTTTTTTGAGGCCGCCATCTTAGATTTCAATTTTATATAGTACATTGTATTCTACTGGTTGAGCACTTTCATTTGATACCCATATTGATGGTGTAGGATACATTACACATTTACACTACACACAATATAATAATATACCCAATCTTAGTATTATCTATTTATCTAACACACAAATATATTTATTTACAATATCTATACCTAACTTATTTAATAAAAATATCTACAGACTTATTCTATTTAATTTCTAATACTTAATCTTATCTACACTAAAAAACTACTTATTTCATACTTACTTAATATTCATATTACATTACTGTAATTATCGTATTCGGTATCGGTTGGTCGACGGTAACTTCATCGACACTGTCCCATCACTATTGTTAGATGTACATAGGCTTCGTACATAATGCGTGTGCGCCCCTGAGATTTAGAGGTCAAGTCATCAGTCGTCTCACCTAATCGACGCGAGGTGCATGTCACTTTACTCCGCTAATTAAAAGTATTACGCGACGTTGTGTTTACGTGCTAATATAATAATTGTAATATATGTGCTTGCAAATACTTTCTACTTCTTACGTTTATTCTATGAACTGTTTTTCTTCACTTCTAGACTTTTGTAAACTCTTCAGTGCCTTCTGAACTTTTCTAAGTGTGTTTTATGTTGTGTAACTATTGTGTGTACTTGGACATTATATGGACCTATATATTGAACAGTTAGTGGTTTTCTTTTACAACTAATACCATCACTATAGGCTATACACCCTAGCATCTACCACATAATAGCCACACCCTTACCACAGTGGTGACCCCAAGTGGACATAGAAGAAACTAAAATGTCTGATAGTGAGGAGAAAGTGTCGATATGTCGAGTGTCGATAAAATTACCACCGTTTTGGCCTAACGATCAAGACTTATGGTTCGCGACAGTAGAAGCGCAATTTGCTAATGCACGCGTCACTAGTGACATTACCAAATTTAATTATGTTGTCACACATCTTGAACCTCACATATCTAAGGAAGTGAAAGACATTATTTTATCACCTCCGGCTCATGACCGCTATGAAAAACTTAAAAGCGAGTTAATCAGGCGACTGTCAGCCTCGCAAGAGAAGAAGGCTAAACAACTGTTGATGCACGAGGAGTTAGGAGACAGGAAGCCATCGCAGTTCCTGCGCCATCTTCAAGATTTGGCGGGTCCTAATATGCCTGAAGACTTCCTACGGACTATTTGGAGCAGCCGTCTTCCTGCGAACATCCAACCACTGTTAGCTTCTCAGCCTAATTTAACACTAGAAGCTTTAGCGGATTTAGCAGATCGTGTTCAAGATATTGCAGCTTCGTCGCTCAATATTGCTGCAACTGCGACAACATCCACTGGGCCAAGCCTTCATGAGTTGGCCAGCGAAATCGCAGAGTTGAAGCGTACTATGAAGACCCTTACGACTCATTTAAGAGAAGGTCGTACTAGGCAGCGTCAACATAGCAAGAGCCGCGAACGAAGTGGAGAACGTAGCCAGTCTAGCTACCGCAAATTTCCCGTATGCTGGTACCACAACAAATTTGGTCCTAAGGCTCATCGTTGTGTGAAACCGTGTGACTACAAGGCGGGAAACGCTCAGGGCAGTCGGTAATGGCGACTGACGATTGCCTCACTTTTCCTGGTCGTCTATTCGTCGTGGACAAGAGCTCAAAGACTCAGTTTCTGGTCGATACTGGAAGCGACCTCTGCGTCTTTCCCCGATGTCTGCTTCGTGATCGTCGTGTGCCTACGAACTACCAACTTAGTGCGGCAAACGGTACAGCCATCCAAACGTACGGTTACCTGGATCTAAAATTAGACCTTGGTTTACGTAGAGACTTTAAGTGGCGTTTCTTAGTGGCTGACGTGACTAAGCCTATAATCGGTGTAGATTTTTTGTCATTTTACTCTTTGATCGTTGACTGTCGTAATCAACGATTAATAGATGATAGCACAAAATTAACTTGTTCTGCCTTGACTTTTTCAGACTCCTCTATTTTATCAGTAAAGGTGCCTACTGGAAATACAAGGTATCATAAAATTCTACTCGATTTTCCTGACATAACGCGACCAGCCGGTATACAACGCCTAACATCACATAACACTGTACATCACATACGCACAACACCAGGTCCACCTGTATCATGTACACCTAGACGTCTAGCACCAGACAAATTGAAAATTGCCAAGCAGGAATTTCAACTCATGCTAGCCAATGGGACAGCTAGGCCATCAGAGAGCCCATGGTCATCGCCACTACATCTAGCTCCAAAGAAGAATGATGGCTGGAGGCCATGTGGTGACTACCGCATGCTCAACGCAAGAACAGTGCCAGACAGGTATCCCATTAAGCATATCCACGATTTTTCCCAAAGCATTGCAGGTTGTAAAGTCTTTAGTACTATTGATCTGGTTAAAGCATTTAATCAGATTCCGGTTAGTTTAGATGATATTCCAAAAACCGCGATTACCACACCTTTTGGGTTATACGAGTTTCCCTATATGACATTTGGCCTACGAAATGCTGGTCAAACGTTTCAGCGTTTCGTAGACGAAATGACTAGGGGACTCGATTTCTGCTACAGCTTCCTCGACGATTTTCTTTTGTTTTCTCGAACTGAGCAGGAGCATGAGCAGCATCTACGTACTCTATTTGGTAGGATGAAAGACTTTGGCATGGTTGTTAACACATCAAAATGCGTTTTCGGTGTTCCCGAAGTAACATTTTTAGGTTACAGTATTTCGGAAAAGGGCACAAAACCATTAGATGCAAAGGTTGAAGCTATTAGTAATTTCCCCCCACCTAAGGATGTTAGACAACTAAGGCGTTTCCTTGGCATGATCAATTTTTATAGGCGATTTTTGCCTCATGCAGCTCAAATTCAAGCACCTCTTCACAATTTATTAACTGGTAATGTGAAAGGTTCTCATCCAGTTAACCTAACCGGTGAGGTTTTGAAAGCTTTTGAGGACTGTAAGCTAAGTTTAGCCAATGCTACTCTGTTAGCTCACCCTGATTGCAATGCCAAACTCGCATTAGTTACTGACGCATCTGACACTGCAATCGGTGCAGCATTACAGCAGCGTGATGACGTTGGTTGGCAGCCGTTGGCTTTCTTTTCGCGAAAGCTAAATGCCACCCAAACTAAATATTCCCCATATGACAGAGAATTACTTGCCATATATGAGTCCATCAAGTATTTTCGTCATATGCTGGAGGCGAGACATTTTGTGATTTACACAGACCATAAGCCGCTCATCTTTGCATTTCACGACAGAAAGAAGAGCTGTTCGCCTAGGCAATTCCGCCATTTGGACTTTATAGCCCAATTTACTACCGACATAAGGCATATATCAGGCAAAGACAACGTTGTTGCCGACACCTTATCTCGTGTAGAGGAGTTGCAATGCCCGGTAGATTTAGACCTGTTGGCTAATTCGCAAAGCTCTGACACTGAATTGCAAAAATTAATTCAGGACGGCTCATCACTTCAATTAAAGAAGGTACAAGTGCCTGAAAGTCGTACTTGTTTGTATTGCGACGTCAGTACATCGACTCCAAGGCCCTACATTCCTAAAATGCTTAGGAAACAAGTTTTTGATAGCATGCATTCTCTAAGTCACCCTGGCATATCTGCGACTGCTAAGTTAGTAGCAGAGCGCTTTGTATGGCCAGGCATACGTAAAGATTGCCGAGAATGGGCACGATCATGCTTGTCATGTCAACGTGCCAAAGTTACTCGTCACGTATCTTCCCCGTTAGGATCATTTAAATTGCCACGCGCAAGATTTACTCAGATCCATATTGACTTGGTTGGTCCTTTACCACTTTCACAGGGCTACAGGTATTGTTTGACAGCAGTCGATCGGTTTACTAGATGGCCTGAAGTTATGCCTATAGTAGACATCACTGCTGAGACTGTAGCCAAAGCATTATTATCTGGGTGGATAGCCCGATTTGGTTGTCCCACTAGCATTGTTACGGATAGAGGACGACAATTCGAGTCGGCCCTATTCGAGCAATTATCTAAATTAACCAATTTTCAGCATAAAAGGACCACTGCTTATCATCCTGAGTGTAATGGCTTAGTAGAACGATTCCATAGGCAATTAAAAACATCCATTATCTGTCATGCCAATGACAAATGGACAGAATCATTGCCATGGGTTTTACTAGGCATTCGCAGTGCCTTTAAACAAGATCTCCAGGCATCTTCCGCCGAATTGCTTTACGGTGAGCCATTGAGACTACCGGGAGAATTTTTCAACTCCAGTGATGGTACAACCGATCCTGTAGATTTTTCTGCGCGTATACGTAATTTTGCGCAAAAACTACAACCTGTACCTGCCTCACGCCATTGTAATAATAAAATATTTGTTTTTAAAGATTTATTTATTAGTGATCACGTTTTCCTCCGCGATGACACAGTACGTGGTTCATTGCAACCAGCCTATACAGGGCCACATAAAGTTTTAAATAAGGGAGACAAATTTTTCAAAATTTTATTTAAGGGTAAAGAGGTCAATGTCTCAATAGACCGACTTAAACCTGCGTACATATTGGCTGACAATGATAACCCAAGCGAAAAACAATTCTCTGACAATAAGTCAAATTATCAGACTCGCTCTGGACGTACTGTCAGGTTTCCTAATTTTTATCGCCCTTGACGGTCTCTGGAGGGGAGTGATGTAGGATACATTACACATTTACACTACACACAATATAATAATATACACAATCTTAGTATTATCTATTTATCTAACACACAAATATATTTATTTACAATATCTATACCTAACTTATTTAATAAAAATATCTACAGACTTATTCTATTTAATTTCTAATACTTAATCTTATCTACACTAAAAAACTACTTATTTCATACTTACTTAATATTCATATTACATTACTGTAATTATCGTATTCGGTATCGGTTGGTCGACGGTAACTTCATCGACACTGTCCCATCACTATTGTTAGATGTACATAGGCTTCGTACATAATGCGTGTGCGCCCCTGAGATTTAGAGGTCAAGTCATCAGTCGTCTCACCTAATCGACGCGAGGTGCATGTCACTTTACTCCGCTAATTAAAAGTATTACGCGACGTTTTGTTTACGTGCTAATATAATAATTGTAATATATGTGCTTGCAAATACTTTCTACTTCTTACGTTTATTCTATGAACTGTTTTTCTTCACTTCTAGACTTTTGTAAACTCTTCAGTGCCTTCTGAACTTTTCTAAGTGTGTTTTATGTTGTGTAACTATTGTGTGTACTTGGACATTATATGGACCTATATATTGAACAGTTAGTGGTTTTCTTTTACAACTAATACCATCACTATAGGCTATACACCCTAGCATCTACCACATAATAGCCACACCCTTACCACAATGGGATTAATAAAACATAAATTATCCGCCATTTTGTAGCGGCCGCCATCTTGGATTTCAATTTTTTATAGTATTGCTTGTTGAGGCCTTTCATTTGATACCCATATTGATGGGATTGATAAAACCTACGTTATCCGCCATTTTATAGCGGCCGCCATCTTGGATTTCAATTTTTTATAGATATTGTATTCTGCTTGTTGAGCCCTTTCATTTGATACCCATATTGATGGGATTAATAAAACATAAATTATCCGCCATTTTGTAGCGGCGGCCATCTTGAATTTATAATGATACTGAATAAACATAATTGTATTGTCACCAAAATCCAAAGTGTATACAAAATTTCAGATTAATCGGTAGACAGGAAGAGGGTGAAATTTGAATTACTAAATTTGACCCAAGAATAAATAATTAAACAAACGGGGTGAGCTAAATAAAACCGTTTAAAAAGGGCCCAAGCAACTACCCTGGGGAACTTCATATTGGAAAAATCCGTTGACCTGAGCTACTGGTAAGTTTTTACGAATACAAATCTATTTTTTAAGCAATTTTCGAACGGTTTCAACTGTCTGCTTAAGATACTAATACCCTTGACTTTTTTCAGCAAAATTGGAACAGAGACTGTGTTAAATGCTTTGGCCAGATCCAAAAATATTGCAATGGTCTTCCTTTTTTTTAAAATAGATAAATGGTTTGTTTTGAGTTTACCATCTCTTGCAATTATTTTATGCTTATCAGTATTTCTCAGTCGGCTTTTATGACGCCAACGGAAAGAGAGGTGGGTTTTCTTTGTACCCTAAGTTGGTTACTACTTGAAAAGAAATGACACAATGATGGTTCTATATTTATTTATTCGTATGAAATGTACAACAGTTTCTCTTTGGTTGTATTTATCGCAAGAATCGAACCGAAGCGAAAAGGCTTTTTTATGCTATTTTATTTTGTCGATGAAGTTGTGTGGGTGCGTGGGGAATATTATATTGAGAACGTATTTAAAAATAAATCTATTGCAACAGCGGAATGATTTGAGAGCAGAATGGGTTTAAAATCAAGCTGAAGATCATAATGCAGGCTAGCTTACTCGTTGAAAAGTTTGAACGGAATGGGTTGGAAGCTTAAACTAACGTTCATACTAATGACTTAATAGCTTCACTGAAGGTTTGAGAAGAATGGGTAGGAAACTCAATATTGAAAGCCGGCTTACTCTGTGGGAAAATATGAACGGTATGGATTGGGAACTTAAACTAAATGTACACGTTCGAGAAGAAATAACATTTTAGAGCTACAGGACAATTCATTGTGTTCTACAAATGATTTTTCTGTGTTTGGATGTTTTTTTGTCCGGCAAATGGAGAAAACCAAACACTCGGCACAAAGCTTCTCCTTGTCCTTTTTAAAAATAAGTAAAATCCAAGAAACGGTTCAAAACCAAATTAATCATTTTTTATGTTATTATGATATTCAATTTGTGGTTATTATAATGGGAATTAAATAAAAATAATGTCGTATAAAAATAAATAATGTATTATTTATAATGAGAAAACGATTCAATTATACAATAAATTAAATTTAGGCCTTGTAGAATCTCTTCGCTGTGCCGTCCCAGATGGAAGCAGTGATGACCTGAAAAATAATAAATAATATTTAGAAGTTGATCCTAGGCTTGAGTGGATTCATTGATACTTTTTAATACGAGTAGAGTAACTAACATATTGGGTTTTTGAAATAGTTAGTCAATTTTATCCTTTTTGAGCACAATGTGTACACTGTAAAATGACTTTGAAGCAAAATGCCTCAAATCAATATCTCTAAAGTGTTTTGACTAATTTGAAATACACCTTTTATAGCTGTTATTTATTTTTTAACTCTAAATTTTGATTTAACTGTTAAAATACGTCAAATACGCTAAATTGTTGAAATAACTATACAAGTTGAAGCTCTCTCGATGAAATAATAGATAGGTTATTCCTCTATTCGTAAGTGTGTCCATTATACAGGTGCCATAATTTATGAAGCGCAAGAGCAAATTATTGTTGATCGAATCCCCTTGAATAAAGAGTTCCCTTAAAATAGTAGTTGCCTTTTCTGTAAAGTTTTATTCTTATGTAAACCTATATGTCATGAACATTGGCTAATATTCAGCTTTACAGTAATTAAACTTAGAAAATTAGTATACTTACAACTTCCAAGACATTGTCGGAGTACTTTCTGACGAAGGTGGCAGTACCCTTGTCAGTGCGGATGTCTTGGGTGATGGTGTTACCGTTCACGGTGTATGTGGTCTTTACCTGGAAATTAGAAACAATGTCATTAGTTGAGAAAACAATATTTTAAAGAAATTGATTTTCAGATGGTATAGTCATGACAAAGGATGACGGGCAGCAATGTATGGGACGCGTACCCACTGACCAATAACGATCAGTCGTATGTCGTTAGAAAGCTCTTTTCATGCCTATTATTTGTTATCCATAATAACCTAGTCCATAAGGCCTAGTCTCAATTCGTTGTGGGAAAAAAGTTATAGTTACTTAAAGTTGTTAGTTCGAGGTTAAAGAAATGTGCTTAAAATTAAAAATCACTACATAAACTAAGTATTAATGCAAGGTGTAAGCCCATCGAGTTTGGGCTCGTTGGATTTGTCTTAACTAGTTCTCTATAAGTTTCTAATTGACGAAGACCTGATGCTGGAAACCTTTTGTCATAATAATCGCGTACCTTCTTTTTCTGTTTTTTTTTTAAATTTTTAATTAATACTTATTAAATAATAAAAATTGGATGTGGAAATCAGTAATAAACGATTTTACTCTGTTTTTTTATTTATTTTTATTTTTTTCTTTTTCAAGGTTTGACTGACCTTATACTTAATATTGCAACGCTAACAGTACATGGAATTCACACAAAAACTGTTTTTTAGATATCTAGAATTAAAACTTTTATTTTAATAGACATTACTATAACATTTTTCCCACAACGAATTGAGACTAGCCTCTATAATAACAAATGATTTGCATGAAAAGAGCTTTTTAACGACGTACGTCTTGTCGTTATTGGTCGTTGGGTACATTTCGCCCGATTGATGTTGTTAGATACATTAATTTCCACTCTTCTCTATCATTCCACAGCTAGGCAAATGTCTCTTCCTCTGACATTCCACGTTCATTGCCAATGAACTCCAGTGATTTTATGCCATGGCAAGCTAATCTCTCATCTCTCTCTCACTATTTACGAAACCTCATATAATCCCAAACCATGCCGAACTTTTACTACGGGCACGGAAAAACGCTGGTAATTTTTTTAAAATTCATACATAGCATAAACAGAAAACACCCAGAACTATGTAATAAAAAGTTTTGTTTAGAATCCGGAGGCCTTATAAACAACCTTCTTATTACTCGTACAATACCTTCAGTCACCTATTATTAAACCAAAATTGCTGTAAGTATAAAATATCGTGCAAATAATACTGATACTTACAGGTACGCCTTCCTTGATGAGGTCTTCAAATTCGACACCAGAGGTGAACTTTGTGACCTTGGTACCGCTGGGGGAGATGGTGGTGAAAGTGTAGCTGTCACCATCTTTCTCGATCTTGGTGCTTGGCTTGTATTGAAGGTACTTGGCGATCTCTTCGTCGGGGAGACCTTGAAGATAAAAATAGGTAAACTGTTAATGTTGAGTGTATCTTGCGAAATATCAAATAATATTTTAAAATGTTATGATTGCAAGAGTTCTATAAATAGATTTTAATTTGATTAACGTACAGTAGCATTTGGCAGTTATTGAAACCAAGTTGAAAATAATTAAAGTAAGATTAGATCAATAATCAAAAACAATTATTTTCTTAAACATCCAGGAATTCATCGTAATATTTTATATCTGGAATTTTAATTAAGTAAGTCGTTTGTTCTAAATATTAATTATCTATATCTATATATATATATATATATACTATATAATAAAACTGTAGAGAGATCAATTCTGTACATTGAATATATGTTAAAAATTAATATTGGAGGATGAATGGTGATCGACACTAATGCCAAAAATGCAATCAATAAATTTTTTGTCTGTCTGTCTGTCTGTCTGTCTGTCTGTATGTGCACGCATGGGTCAAAAACTACTGAAGGCATTTTAACCAAACTTGGTACAATTGTAGTCCATACTCCCGGGCAGGTTATAGGCTGTATAACATAACGCTAAGGCACATAGGAGCTGAGCAGTGACGAAAAATGTGAAGCAAGTCAGTTGAAAAAACGCGCGTTCGAGCTCTTATCATCGCATACGTTGATCATACGCCAAAAATATGTATTACAAAAATAATGGTCTTCAAAAGACGTACAAAAAAGTCTTCAATAGTATATATCTATCTTTTATATATTAGCCACAATAACGTGTTTAATCGGTAGGGTTTTCTTCAAAGTGTATTAAATACATAAATATATTGTAATTTGCATAGACATATCTTTTTCAAACTCCCATATTTCAAAAGTACACTTTAATATCTTATTTATAAAATAAAAATTATAGAAATCGGTTTATAAACACACAAGATATAGATGAAAAAAAATTTCCAAATGTCGCCGCGCCAGTATGAGTACGGCTGTACGGTTGATTTTTGTTTAACGTCCGAAACGGCCAACCGGTGCTATATAATTTCATAATGCGAACGGACGTAGTTCTTATTGACTCTTCTCGGAATAAGCGCGCTTTAGATATTAAAATACATTGTAGTAGTTTTTGGGTATTATTTTTAAAGTAGGTAATCTATCTATCTATACTATAATAAAACTGTAGAGGTCGAAATGTCTGTTCTTTTCGAAAATTCAGATAAAAATTATCTATAAAATCTAGAAAAAAGTCAAAAACCAACAATACTACACACTTACAATTTTTAGAATTAATATCTATCTGTCTGTCTGTCTGTTTGTTACCGCACATCTGTAAAACGAATTAAAATATAATCTTAAGACCAATACATTGTATTGTAGCCTTTCTTATTAGGCTTAAACTGAGGTATGTTTCATCAAAATCGGATAAGTATTACTCGAGATATCGCTAGATCTTCGATATATCGCTCTTTATTAGAACAGTCCAATACAAATCAGGGGTTATGAAAAAATGGATTTAGTTCAATGTTGAATGAATTTAAATTTCGTTTCTTTTGTTCATGAGATGGCGTTACCAGTAGTAATCATAAAATAAATGAGTTTTTAAATAATCTATAACTATTTTATTATTAAGTGCTATTAATAAGTTATTCCTTTTAAATGATAATAAAATTAACCATGAATCGTATGTGTAATATCAATTATAAGTCTTATTAAATTAAATCAATTATAAGTTTACTTGATTGTTATATTGTTGTGTTTTTCGTAATTGAAACGCAATTTAATTAAATATAAATTGTATTAGTAAGCTACACTTCTCATCAAAAAAATCGAAACAGATGCAAGTTTGTGTTTTATAAGGATTATCTGAAAAATGTGTATATTTAGGAATATGTGTTATATATCATTTAATAGGGAATTTAACGACGTTTTCAAATAATGATGTTAATGTTCTAAATTCAAATTAAATTTTCATAGATTTCGTATTTTGTTTAACAAGTCGTATTTGCCGTGTACGTAGTTTGACGGAAAATGATAAAATTAGGCACGTAAATGAAAAAAAAAGCTAGAAAACGTTTATTTAATAACCCGTATCGCGCACCCAGAGTTCCTCGCTCCTCTTATTACTGCATCCATGCGATGTTTACCCGCAAAAACCGCCAAGTGGTGGCATTGCTGAATTCTGGACTTAGTCAGGTAATTACGGCTGAAATGCTGCATCTTAGCCTCTCGTCTGTTCATAGAATCTGCAAACGCTATCAAGAGACTGGTTTGTTCACGCACCGTTAGAGATCTGGTAGAAAACAGGTAACTTCTGACCAAGTAGATCGATTTATAGTAACACCTTTCTTACAAAGTCTAGGCCTTAATGTCTTTCAACCGCAGCAGCAGCTTCATGATGAACCTATGGTGGCTGTAAGTGACTCTACAATTAGAAGAAGGTTGAAGAAACGTGGACTTGTACCGTACAAGCCAGCAAATAGGGAGGAACTACCTGCATATCATCGAAAAGCGCGCCTTAACTTTTTACGTAATTACCTAAATTGGTCATACATCTAGTGGAGCAAGTTCCTCCTTTCTGATGAGTGCAAAATTGTATAGTATGGTAACGATGGAAGGACTAAGGTCTACAGAAGTGATGAAGAACGCTTTGCACTATGAAGGATTAAAAGAAAAGGCCATCCATGGTGGCGGTTCATAGACTGTTTGAGGAGAAATTAGTGGCAACGACAAGACCGAGTTTGTCTTTGTGTTTGGGTCTCATCTGCCCTTTTTTAACAGTCATAGGTACATCGAACAGTATCTTAAACCTCCTCCTTGTGATGCCCTATGCACATTTATTTGACCCCGGTTTAACATTTATGTACGAGGATGCTAGGACAAACACCGCGAGCGTCGTATGAGATTATGTTACTGAAGTCGATATCTCTATTATTGATTTGCCAGCACGTAGCCCGGACATGAATCCGATTAAACATCTATGAGATGAATAAAGAAGACGAATTAGTGTAAGAGATCATGCCTCAAAAACACTTAGCCAGCTTTAAAATGCAATCCAAGAGGAATGGAATAGAGCGCCACTATTTTTGATCGTGACTCTCATCCGATCGATGAAAAACCGTACAGAAGCAGTAATGAGAGGTCGGAGATGGTATCCGAGTTATTAAATAAACGTTTCCTAGCTTTTTGTTGATTTACGTGCGTAATTTTATCAATTTCCGTCAAACTACGTACAGGGCAAATACGACTTGTTAAACAAAATACGAAATCTATGAAAATTTAATTTGAATTTAGAACATTAACATCATTATTTAAAAACCTCATTAAATTCCCTATTTAATGATATATAACACATATTCCTAAATAAACACATTTTTCAGATAATCCTTATAAAACACAAACTTGCAACTGTTTCGATTTTTTTGATGAGAAGTGTATTAATCTAAAGTATCAATTATTCTTTTGGTATAAATTTAGTTTAAACTGTAGTAGTTACTGGTCAACGTAAAAGTATGCAACAGAATCCACCTGTTTTTAATGTAAATAAATACAAATCCAAAAAACTTTTATTAGTTAATCACAGGTACAAAACATCTGACAAAAATAAATAGTCTTTCCCTGTATTGCTAATATTGGCGTACTAACTTCATTTTTTAAACTTAATCATAAATAATAAATTTCTTCCTTTCGTCACAATCTTATACTGCAATTATAACACACTTATATAACTATTTAATAATTAATAATATATGGGTATAATATAACAGACAACATAATAAGTAAAACGTTTTTTCTTTATAAAATCATTTAACACATTATTGCTATTTGTCAACATTAAAAAATACAAAACTGACAATAAAATATAGAAATACAATCACAAAACATTTAATTATTATTCAAAGTGTTTGTGTTTATTTTATTAAGTAATTTAAAAATACTGCACGCAGTTTATCTATAGATTATAATAATAATATAGTTGAGTCTAAGTTTAGTCAAATATTTTTTGCTAGATGGTAAAAAGGTGTTAGGTACAATAATTTATTTCAGCATTTTTTTTTACAAATGACAAATCCCACACTAGCCTTTAAAAATATCAATTTAACGGACACAAAGAACATTCAGACTAAGGACAATAGTTTATGTATCACAATTGTCCTCCATGGGAACCGAACCCGCGACCTCATGCACGCCAGCCATGTAATGTGACCGCCGCGCCACCGAGGCAGGTAATTCTGCCGCACCATAACGTGGCGTGCAAATGTATTAAGTAATTAATTAATTAATAATGTAATTAGCGATTATCCGTGTGGTGACGGAGTAAGAATACAATATGTCACCTCCCCATCTCATCCCATGGGTGGCGTAAAACCGACTAAGGGACAATCGGTGAATATTATCTTTACGAAATAAAAATGATGGAAAACTTGAAATTAAACCCTGTACCAATCCGACTGGCCAGCGTGGTATTAGTAGGCAAAGTATCCCTCCGTCACGGGAGGAGGCGCGCCCTTGCAGTGGGACATTAATGGGCTGTTATGATGAAATAAGCGATGTCATTTATTTTAACTTACAAATTTGACAACAGATGGCATTGTGCCTGTGACGTCATTTTCAGTATCGCGGTGTTAAGATTTTCCTTGAAAGAATGACGTTCGCTCATGTCTTTCAGAATAAGTTTAGACGCAGTCTTCATAGATCTGTCTTTGTAAAGGTCTGTTTTTGAAAAGGTTTTGGTTCGTTCGTTAATTTAACAATTCGTTTGTAGGTATATCTGTTTGTTATAATGTTTAAAAAACGATTTTTTAGTATTAAATCGAATTGCGAAGTAAGTAACATCCGCCACGCGAACGAAGTCGCGGGCACAGCAGCTAGTCTGCAATAAATAGCCAGGTGTGATGTACTTGCAATTATACTCACTGCATTTGCAATTATAGTCAGTTTAAAGTGCACTTGCACATTTCATATCATGAAGATGACAACAAAAATGAAAGTCATTTAAGAACTAAGTAGTTCACGATTAATTAAAAACTATGTAGGGTGATGCTACCAATTATCAGCACTTTAAGAGTTAGTCCTACTTTAACATCGTTTATCACAGTGATGATAATGATAACAACTATAACAATGTGCTTTCTTGGTTCATTATTTAATAAATAATTGATTTTTGTTATAAAAAATAGTTATTATTCATACACATTTTATTTAGATGAGTCTGACTAAATAATGACCCTGGCGCCAATTATTGGCACCATCATCGCCAATTATTGGCATTGACTAAGCCAATTATCAGCACCTTAAAATTAGACATAAAATTAGGTAGATAAATGAAATAATCCAATGTTTATAGTAAAATCTCTTTTATTTATACCTAGCCTAACAACCGAAGTTTCAGAAAAATAAATACATAAATATAAAAAATTCCAAAAAATAATAGACATTCTTTTGATCATAATATCAACACTATGAAAATAACTAGCAATGTTAGTTTCAGCACCATGCCAGGATATGAAATCCGAAATCATAGAGTACTTTTTCCAAGAATATTGAATTCTAGGCATAAAATAATCACGCTTTACAATAAAAAATATGGATTAACAATTTTACATACCACTTTGTCATGTAACAGTACCAGTGCCGATAATTAGCAATTCGCAAAAAAATTGAACCCAGATGTCAGCACCTCATTTATGAACCTAAAATCAAGATAATGTTCATTTCCATTGTCAGATAAGCCTTATAAAACATTTTATACATGAATAAAACCTAAAGATTCAGTAAAATATATCTAAAAGATCTAAAATAAAGTAAAATAAAAAAACCTGAACTTACCTACGCTCATAAGAAACTGTCAAAACAAAGTAATTTGAAGGACATGTTCCCGCGTTTTTTTTTAAAAATGGCTTTTTTTTAATCGAAGAATGTAGTTTGGCCCAGTTTATAATTCCAAAAGGATCTTATTTTTCATTTCTTTAAACGGAATCCCAAATTAATTAATAGAAAGCTTATAATTTGCGTTTTAGTTGGGGGTGCTGATAATCTGGTGCAGTGCCAACATTAGGACGCGTGCCCCTACTTAGTAATAGATGTAAGAGAGATAAGAAGCCAACTAATATTAAGAAATTGTACCTTGTTTGGGGTTGAATAAATAAAATTATTATTATTAAACTTATTACACACCAAATTCACACGAAAAATAATAATTGATTTCCTTTTAAGATAACGATAAAGACACATTAGCACTACCAAAAAAGTATTTTTACGTTAACGTACTTAGCAACGATCATATAAATGTTATTATCTCTGTAATCAGGAGACCTAATTTGGGTTCTTGTACTTACGTCAATATAGTTGATATTTTGGATAGATAATAAAATACACGCCTCATTGGGCACGGCTTATTTTAGTGGCTAGACGTAACTATTTTATGTAAATTTTTCAGTTAGCAAATGCCAGAATCAAAGTTAGTAGGTATTATTATCATGTAATTGTTTGAAACTAACTAAGTGTGTAAGTAGGTAAGTATGTCAATCTACTTATAGAAAGCTCAGCATATTATGAGGTTCTAATATTTCATTTTTGGCTTAATTGTTCAGATAAACTAATAACTGGTTACTGTAATTTGGGTATTTGGCTGAAATCCTAGGATTAGCTAAATGTAAAATACTATCTTAAAAATGGGCTGAATTACTGATTTACCAGAATAACGTTACCACGAAAATATATACCTAACGTTATTCGTGATTGCATGTTTTCGTGGTAACGTTATTCTAGGTTCAGTAATTCCGAATTATCAGTATGAGAGTCTTGCTGTAATGTAGTGCTGAAAATTTAGAACAAATGTAAGAATGTAAATTTGGCTTCAAGATTGAAAATTTTTGAAAAGAATCCACGGTATCATGAAGTATCTGATTGTATTGCCTTGATCTTGTCCTCTTATCATAATTAACTTTCACGTCAATGCAAATATTATCTATAATAACCGTTTAATAATAGATTTGTACGATAATAATGGATTACATAAAGTGACCTAGTTGAAAAATTTTAAAAAAGAAGATACTAAATAAGACATAAATTATACAATCGTACTGAATATTGACAATCTTAGTAAGTTTTCAGATTCTTTCGTTCTTTTTGTAGGTTAAGCATTTTGGTAAACTAAAAGCTAAATATGAAATTTCTTGTAAAACTTTTAGAGAGTGAACCTGGTTTATCCTGAATCCAATTTCAAGAACTAAAAACCCTGATGAAATTTAGGGCCGGTTTTGTTGAGACTAAATTGTAGTTAAATAGCTACAATTTAGGCTAAAATTAGCCTGATAGTTTAATAAAATATACAAGGTTTAGTTCGGATTTCGGAAATAGAGATTGTTTTCATTTAATATTCCCAATTTTAAGTTCGATTTAGAAACATAATAATTAATCTAAATAAAATATGAAAATTGTCTAATCTGTTAATGTCTGACGTCAATAAAATATGCAGCAAATAATGTATTATTTTACTCGGAAAGTAACTTACCCACAGCCTTGAGGAAGCCACCAAAGTTCTCTTCCCTATCAAAAGTATATTCCTTTCCGTAAAACGCCATTTTAAAGGTCTTGTAGCTACACAGGGACGACAATAAATCAAAACGTTTATATCTACACTTTTATATATTAACCATAATCTATCTGATATGATATAAAACTAATGAAGTTGATAAGAAATTGTACTGATTTGGGTGGGGTCAGTGTGGAGATCGGTACCGATATTGCTAGATATCATTTGATAATTTAATGTTCAAAGTACAAAGTAGCATGTATTGCAAAGAAACGGTAGCTTAAGTTTGCAGATGATACGCAAGTGATGTTTCATTTGCGATTTTATCAGAACAGCCCATTAATGTCCCACTACAGAGACGGGCCTCCTCCAGTGACGGAGGGATACTTTACCACGCTGGCCAAACGGATTGGTTAATTTCAAGTTTTCCTTCTTTTTATTACGTAAGGATAATATTTACGGATAGTCCCTTAGTCGTTTTTACGACACCCAGGGCATGAGATGGGGTAGTGACACACTGTTTTCTTACTCCGTCACCACACGGAGAGACACTTTTACGATTTAGGATTTATGAATTCAGGATATCCTAGTTGAGTCGTTTTTAAGACAATATTAAAAGGAAAGTATATTTTATGACGCTGAAATACACTCGAGAGCAAAAGTTCTGGGTCACTAGCATTTACTTCAATATCTTGAAAACGAATAAAGCTATCGTATTGAAATAAATTGAACTTTATAGACAATTTAATGTTACTAAAATAAAATGCATTACATTTACTACTGACCATTTATTTTATTATGTTTAAAAGGACAAATTAAAAATGGCGTCATTTTGCTTGTAAAACCAAAACTGAAAATATTGAATTTTTTATATTTACAAGTAGTTTTAACACGGTTTAGTACTTGGTATTACCCCCACGTGCTGTCTGGACTGCTGCAATGCGATTTGGCATGCTGTACACCAAGTTTCTGAAACACTGTTGGGGAATGTTCTCCCATTCCTCTACCAATGCATGTTTCAAGTCACTAAGCGTAATTAAAGGAGGATCTTGTTGTCTTACCCTTCGTCCGAGCTCGTCCCAGGCGTGCTCGATTGGGTTGAGGTCGAGGCTACGTGCTGGCCACACCATGGGACGAATATTCACCTCATCAAGGTAGTCTTGCACTACACGAGCAGTGTGGGGACGGGCGTTATCCTGCATAAAGATGGCATTTTCACCAAGTCTTGCCATAAATGGACCGATGTGCTCGTTGAGGATTTCATCCACGTATCTTACGCCATTAAGAGTACCGTTTTCGATCAGTACAAGCTCTGTTCGGCTTTCCGCAGAAATTCCAACCCACACGAGTACCGAACCACCACCGTATGACACCTTTTCTTCAATACAGGCTTGCATAAATCTTTCTCCTGGTCTTCTGTACACCTTTGCCCTTCCGTCGTGTGTATACAGCATAAATTTTGATTCGTCCGAGAATATGACATTTGACCAATTTTCAATCGACCAATTCGAGTGTTCGCGTGCATAAATTCGTCTTGCTATACGATGGTGTCTCTCGATTTTCGGACCATTTGCGGGTCTAAATGGTTTCAAATTACCTTCAGCAAGTCGCCATCTTACAGTCCAAGCAGAAGGGCTGCTTCCACCAAGTCCTAAAAAATGATGAGTCAGTGCTGTTCCCGTAAGAAACCGATTTCGTAGCATAGAGTTCACTAAATCGTCCCATTAGTAGAACAATGTTGTATCTACAAAATGTCTACTTTTCAGTAGAGCGATTTGAAGTTTTGCGCTAGCATTTTTTGCTTATAACTTTTTTACGGAAGACTTTAACCATGTAATATTTTTACAATGTACATAGATACAAATACAGCTATTAATGATATAATTATTTAGTCTAAAAACTATTCCTGTGCGTAGATAGTGTGTCGCATGTGCATACATAACATTGTACTGCCAACGAAAACAGTTCAGGAGCTGTCTCTTGAACACATGCAACGTTATTTGACCAAATTAATCACGTTGTATGTGCAGGTGAAACAATATTTTACGAAATCCTAAAATTATCTCAATGTTTTTCGAGAAGATGTTTTATATAATACTAGTTTGTCGGCCGGCTCCGCCCGTCTTAAGAATTAACGTAAGTAATGATGTGAATTTCCAAGTATTTAATGCACTTGCACACACACTGCAGGGACGGGCCTCCTCCCGTGACGGAGGGTTACTTGGCCTACTAATACCACGCTGACCAGACGGATTGCTATAGGGTTTAATTTCAATTTTTCCTTCTTTTATTTCGTAAATATAATATTCACGGATAGTCCCTTCGATTTTTAGGACACCCATGGGATGAGATGGGGTGGTGACATATTGTATTCCTACTCCGTTACCACACAAATAACTAAAAGTTAACTAAGCCGAATTTTTATGATTACGACTATAAAGAAGGTACACGTAATTATAATAATTACTGATCACATGAATATGTGCTGGTTAAATTTGAGATCCGGCTTTTATAGACTAAATACACACATCAACTTTGTCTAGGGATATTTGGTATTTACTCAATTAACTCAAAAATTATTGAAGATAACATTCAATACGTTAATATTTTTATACACTAAAATTTTATTTAATTCTAGATTGTAGCCATATAAATGGCATATAGCTACAATCTAGATATTATTTTAGCGTAAATAATGTTTTATTCAAATAAATTAAAAACTTAACTGAACAAAAAGCGATTATTAATCTGTTTTTAACTTAGTACTAGTCAGTACATCCAAAAAACGTAAATAACGGTTTTTCATGCTTGGATTAAGTTATCCAGGTCTTGGTGCGGTATATTGTTCCATGTCCGACTAGTATGCAAAAAAGTTGCTCTTCAATCGCAATTTTTGCAGGAAAATTCATCAAAGCACTTCTTTGGAACATTTCCTACGTGTGTTTTATGGTTTTTAGTCCAGGTGATTGAGTGATTCAGGATAAGACCGATATGTCCCTCCTGCAACTATCTGGATAACACTTTCATTTTAAACGGATGGGTGTTATCGTCCATGAGCTTAAACATTTGGTCAAAATATAGTATACGGGGGTAGATTATTGGAACTAGAAGCTCAAACAACCTCGTTAAGATATTTTTCAGCCGTCACACAGTGAACGATAGGACCCGATCATGGTCGACAAAAAGGTCCAACGCATTTCTTCCATTGCACTAGCTATAATGATAGCCAACAAACTAACTAACATGACCTCGTAATTTTTTTTTCTAAATACCCTCACATTTTTTTTATATATATTTTTGAAAGTCAGAAAGTGGCTAAAAATGATAATAAATTGTCGATTTCGTTTTGCGTGTTTGTTAATATTTTCGGGTTTTATTTATAAATAAATTGAAATTATCTGTTATGAATCGTGAAGTGGTAGGTAAGTAGTATTTTATTTATATATTTACAAGTGTAAAAACATGTTCGGTTATTGAGATATGTACAGTGGAACTCGTGAGATACTCAAATTTTCTACATCTTCTATGTTTGTTAGAGCAAAACTTATAGGTACCCTCTGGTACCCAGGCTGCATTTTTTACATATGATAGCCACATTCATGTTATTAATAAAAATAATAATTTTAAGCAGCACACTGGTGTTCATCATATTTTTTTTTCAGAACACAATATACATATACCTCTCGAAAAAGGAATTTCTCGACGAATGGGTGAAACACCCAAAAAATGACAAAAATAAGCATATTTTCCATTATCTATTAATAAAATTTGATTTAAAAGATGCTACTGAGGACTCGATCAAGCATTTAAAGATGGTTATAGCACGAAATTCCACCAAGTTAAACGAAAAATGGTTTTTAAGTGGAAAGAGCTATGAACGTTTTTTACCACAGTAGGTATTGACTGGTTGAACAGTAAATAAATAAATAAAATAAAAATTGTTTATTTTCACAACACAATAGTAGGTACGTTACAATACGGTACTTAACTTAGTAAAGTTAACACAGTGAAGTCATAAAATTTACTGTGAAATGTTATCTACAGCCATCCACCTCATCATCCAGTGATTCAAATGTTTTAAGTCCAGGCCGACCAATGGGTTACCGCAACCGGTTACCTTTGATGATGCATCTTATAAAAAAAAACGAAGACGGGTAGAAGACTTATTAAGACTCCAGGAATATGCGAAACTCATTGCACTGGAGATGGATTTAGTACCAGAACAATTACGTACGGGCACCTGTTCTAAAGTGTTGGATTTTCTTAGGGAAGTTCGTGGTGAAGAGTCTTTGGCGAACGTCAGCTTACCTAGTTTTGAAGAATCTGGTTAAGTATACTTATACCAGTAATTTTGTTTTGGATATAGAATATACTATTTAATGTCGATCAATTTTGTGTTATTATTTTATTTTTTTTCTTGTGAGAACTACCTCAGCCATAGACTTAATTAAAACACATGTAAAAATAACCATACTGATATTAAAATCTACCAAAACGAATTAATTCAACTACCAGTCTAAGCTAACCTCGATGGCCATTGCAAATCTACGTAAAGAGAGTTCAAGTTATATTGGTTGTCTTTTATTAAATAGTTAACTATTATATTGACTTTTTTTTCATTAATTATGATAAAACATACGTCAAGGCATCGTTTACACATAATCACAAGTCCTAAATAATTTTGTCGACCATGCTTCTATGGGAGTCTGTCACTGTGCGTCATGGTGCTTCTGATCAAAACGTAATTAAGTCTGTTTTAAGACCCACACGAATTCCCGTCCAAACCATAATTTTTCCATCGTCGTATGAATAGATTTCCTGAGGATATTGTAGACAGCTATCACATCTAGGAACTGGCCAAACACGTCACGTACGCACAACATGACCTCTTAGTTGTGTACTTTAACACATACTCTCATTGCTTTTTTCAGTCACCAAACTCCTAAAACTATTTAAATATATCTAAGCTTTGTACGTAACTAATATCAAAGCACTTGATAGATTTGTTTTGTATTAAATACGTTCCCAGCTTTAGTAGAATGCTCCTGTCCAAGGTTGTCGTTTCCTTCCTAGATCAGTCCAATTATCGCGACATATTGGCGTGGTATCGCAAGTTCAGAAACAGAGCTATTTGTACCAAAAAATGATTGACTTTGAGCTGAGGGAGCGGGAGATGCCATCACAGTACTTTCAGTGTTTGACCGAGTTGGGCAAGATTGAGCAATTTGGGAGCTAGTGTTGCTTCATAGAATTAGACTAATTAGGACCTTTTGAAGAACGTTCTTCGATAGCTTGCACTTGTGATTAAAGTGATATGACAGTATTAGAAACAGAGCGATCCATGAAGCGATTGCCTTTGATCAGAAAGTGCACGTAATGCCATCACGTTACTCTCAGTGTTGAACTGACTTGAGTAAGATTTAGCTATGGGTGCATTCGGTTGCTTCACTGAATTGAATGGATTATGATGTTCTTCTGAAAAATATTCTTCAATACCTTGCAGTTTTATACAGTACTTTTTACGAATACTATTTAAATACGTTTTTTGTCTTGAATGTTTGACTGGCAAGTGGCGCTTTTTTAGTCGACTGCTGGGAAATGTAATTTTATCATAACTCAAGTCAGATTCAATTGACTGATCTGAATATATCAGACAAAAATCACTATAAACTTTGTCTGATACGGAGGTGGTGATAGCATAGGCGTAGGTATACAAATCTTCGATACTATACTTAAAATCGCTGCTATACTGATAACAATGATGCTTCATAACTGGATGCAGATTGAATTTGGAACGGAGTTACAGGACGCAGTTCAGTAAGAGTCGATGGATCCGCTGGTCCATCACGACAAGTAGAACGACGTTTACAATTATACACACTGCTACTGTTCAACCTATACAGAATCAGTGTAAGCTGATCTCGCATTTGGTTGTACATATTATGAAACCATCGCTCGGCCAGCTTAGACTGTTTATGTGTAGTACACACGGATGTGTGTACTATGAAGTTAGACCTAGATTTTTTTTGAAACACCAATATAATTGTAAAATTTGTTGGTTTTTATGTAGAGTTAGCCGAAAATTAGATATTAAGAATAGCTGTGTACAATTAATACTGTATTTAATAATTTTAAAACACTTTTAGATTTCGAATAATGTTTTACAAGAAACTAATTAACAGAAAAAAGTAGCTTAAGTGCTTACGACGCACACTTTAAAATATAATTTGGTCGAATAATGTTTCATGTGTACGTACCGACGAAAAGAAGATACAATTATGCGTAGTAAAATATAATATGTGCATAAGTAACTACAAAATTAGAAAAACAAATAAGACAAGCTTCATTGTATATTAACATGTTAAGAAACTTATCAGTAAAGTATTTTAGTGAATTACACTTAATTTTAAAAAGATGCGGCAACTTGGTAGAAAAATGTTTTATGTGATTTTAAATACTGTCTTTGTGGTAATGTCAATAATTTTGTGTAATACACCTAAAACAATGTAATTAACATACTAAAATTGTTTATTTTCCATTAAATATAATTTAAATTTATGGATGTTGTATAAATTTTATAAAAATCCATGAAATATGTATTTTACGTATATTCTATTTTGTAAATAATTTTCTTTTTACTAATTTAAACGTATAATTCTCAATAGTAATGAACAACGTTGTGTATGTACACAAAATAACAATAATTTAATTGATTTCTGACCGATTTCTGACCATTTTGATCGCCACTGTCGGTTTCCATTGTTACAACACCTCACTCTTGCCGACTCCGTCGAACAATGAGCGTTGTAATGAAGAAACGCGACGCACGGAGCCGGGAGCGCGCGTTAAGTGGTCGTGAGACGTTATTCTACGTATGCCGCGCGGCAAAAACTTTATTCGAACTTCATAACTTTTAAAATATAGAACAAAAGTTATAAAAAAAATATATCATTAGATAGCTTACGTCATTATGATAACGAATTTACAATAAAATCATTTTTGTTACTTGTGATGATACAACAATATTCTACTAATGGGACGAAATATCGATCTTCCCGTGCCGTCGTACACCTGGGTCTGCCTGTTGTTGGTCTGCGTAGGTTCAAACCAGTTTCTAGAAACCGCTGGCGAACACGCTGAACTGTAGACAACGATACACCGACTATTCTTGCTGTTTCTCGCTGACTGCTTCCATTTTCCAGGATCGTGAGGATTCTCGTACATTCCTCAGGTGTGAGTGACATAATTACCACTTTAATAATGACTATTGGATACCTGGATGACTCCTTATAAATACATTTTATGACAGAACAAAAACAAAAGCAAAAACAGTAGTGAAAATTAGAAGTTCTGATTTAAAAAAAATGGATCTTTTTTTTTATAACTTTTTTAATGCCATTACTTACCGCCAATCAATAAGTTTTTATATGTTTAATAAAAGATTATTAAATTGTCTATAAAGTTCAATTTATTTCAATACGATAGCTTTATTCGTTTTCAAGATATTGAAGTAAATGCTAGTGACCCGGAACTTTTGCTCTCGAGTGTATATCACGTTCATTAATTTAAAAGCAAACTTAGATTATAAATAATACTATTTTTACGGGTCTTACTCGCGGTATATACTAATTAGCCTAGATACTAGTAATATAAATACCTAGGTTTTTATATTACTAGTATCTAGGCTAAATTAGTATATAACCATGTTGTGTCGGAATCGGAGCATATTATTCGTAGTAATTTTAATAAACTTGGTTAATATTAAGATGTGCGCGAACCAGTCTACTGTGTGTGTTTTCACTATTTGTACCTATTGGAAACTAGTCGTTTGATATTTGCTTCAACGATAAAACTATTTAGATTCATTAATTTATCAAATGTTTGAAAAGATAATCAAGTTATTATTTAATCACAAACTTGTGAACTTGTAAAAGATTAATATCGTAACAGCCTATTAATGCCCCACTACAGGGACGGGCCTCCTTCCGTGACGGAGGGATACTTGACCTATTAATACCCCGCTGACCAGACGGATTGGTATAGGGTTTAATTTCAAGTTTTCCTTCTTTTTATTACGTAAAGATAATATTCACGGATAGTCCCTTAGTCGGTTTTTACGACACCCATAGGATGAGATGGGGTGGTGACATATTGTATTCTTACTCCGTCACCACACGGATAATATTGTGTTTAAATCCTTGTAATAAATCACAAATGTTTTTAGAATTTTCTGTTACTCAGTGAGTATGGAGGACATGATATTTATTTTTCCTTATCCCGAGGAGTCATTGTCACGATGACATTTTGTTTTAATTATCGTTATCTCACATAAGACCATATCGATTTATAAATATCAAAAAGCTGCAGAGTTCGAAAATATGATAACAGACTAGCGCTGATGATTTTATAAAATTCAGACGCACGTTGGACGTCATTGAAGTAGGATGTAATTCAGTTGTATCCTTGATCTATAGGAAAAGATTACCGTGGACTTTAATCAGTAGATTGGTTCATTTTTTTAAATATTCCTCACACATTCACACAACGCCATCTAGTACCAAACTAAGCAAAGCTTGTACTATGGGTACTAGACAACAGATAAACATACTTGAATACTTTTTTTTTGTAAACACATACATATTATACATAGAAAACACCCAGACTAATGCAAACAATCATGTTCATGTACAAAAAGATTTGCATTGAGCGGGAAACGAACCCGAGACCTCTGCGTAGCAGCCATGTTAAATAACCACTACGCCACAGAGGTCGTCTGTTCATTAGGTTTCTGACTCACATACTCACCGGAGCCGAGTCAAAGGATAGATGAATCTTGATGAATCTTAAAGAAGTTCTTAAGGCCTACGCAGACCGGGACGGCATGGAAAGGGATTTTAATTTTTACTAATGGAAATTCAACCGTACTGTTACAGAAATACGACATAAATTGCTATGCTTTAAAATGATGCCGTGGCATTCAAAGGGATTTTATCGCACGGCATTTTTCATTTTAAAGCATAGCAATTTATGTCGTATTTCTGTAACAGTACAAAAATTAAAATCCCTTGCCATGCCGTCCCGGTCTGCGTAGGCCTTTAGTTTAATAATAACTATGATAAAAACAACTGACACGGCGCGTATTGTGAGGAGGTTCCTATCTCTAAAGCCCTAACCACCAGTAGCTTGGTCCCTCTACCCGATGCTTGTGGGTCTACCTTTTTGTATATTTTTAAATGTTTTTATTTTTATATTTAAAAATGTAAATTAATGTGAAAAATGTAAATAATAATAATAAATTCAATGTGCTATCTTTCTCCGAGTTGTCCTTTACATCACCTATGATGAGATAGTGATTTAACACATGGGTCATTCTCATTTCGACCGTTTTCAACATATTCCATCGAAAAATTTCTACTTTCTCTGAGAAAAACTATGTAAAACATTAAGTTACTTATCAACGTGTCAAAGTTAGAAATAAACGTGATTTTAGTAAGGATATACCTAAATAGCATACAAAAATATAATATAATGTGTGAATTAAATTCGCGATAAGGCCGCAGCGTGCATAGAAGCAGGTATCATTAAATTAGAATAAGGGTCGTAGCATATATAACGTAATGTAAACCGATCGGCATCGCCTCGCCTTTTTCCTCGGTGTCAAACGTCAAAAATCCGATTACGTTACGATTCCGATTAGTATGAGTTTCATACAAATAATACTGAACGGCTCGAGTTGATACGGTGCGGTGCCGATCCGTTTACGTTACGTTATATGTGCTACGACCCTTAATAGCTAGTTAATTAATAAATAACTCTTTTCAGGAATTTACAGCATCAGTTAAATAAAACCTTGCGTGTCTGAGAGTATAGGTTACTTACTGATTTTATTTAAGGATCTACATATATGTATTTTATCAATTAAGTTAAAATAAACCATTAGAAAATAAGTGAAGTTTGTAGCGTTCTTATTCATGGATTCTTGAAAAGTGGACGTCTACCCAAGTTAGCTGTTCGTCATACGATCGGTATCTATTGTTACGCCAGAATTTCATTTGCCCGAATTTCTTTTGCCATAATTTTATTAGACATAACGGCAAAAACAGGTCGAACTTCTTGGTGGCTAAATAATAAACCTAACCTAACCTATCTAAGTTGGATTGCTCTAAGTCTCTCAGTTTAAACATAATTGAATTATGGCAAGTAAATATTATGGCTAAGGACGATTATGGCAAACAAATACAAATAGTACAAATGAAATTATGGAAAATGAAAATTCGGGCTAATGAAATTCTGGCAAGTATATACGCATACGATCATAGTACACACCACGACTACCCACTCGTGTACATTTTGTTAAAGAGTGACAGTAAGTTAGGTAAAAATGCTAACCATGAAATTAAAAAGAGGAAAGTTACTACAACAAAAAGAAAAATACCAGTTTCACAAAAAAGAAAACAGTTTATTTATCTAAATTCTAATTACATTTAGTTAAAATTAAGCCTTAAAGTAAATCTTTCCAACGCCATCCCATGAGTTAAGTGTTGCTTCCTGTAAATTAAAAAAAAAACAATTTGTTACTAATTTTCCAGAGAGTGTTAAAATAAACCTTAATAATAAATACTTAATAATTTAATGTGGCGTAGTGGTTTTATAACATGATTGCTACGCAGAGGTTTCGGGTTCGATTCCCGCTCAATGCTAATCGTTGTGTGCATGAACATGATTGTTTGCATTGGTCTGGCTGTTTTCTATGTAATTGTATGCATTTACAAAAAAAGTATTTAAGTATGTGCATCAGTTGTCTAGTACCCATAATACAAGCTCTGCTTAGTTTGAGACTAGCTGGCGTTGTGTGAATGTGTGAGAAATCATCATCATAACATAACAGCCCATTTATGTCCGCAGAGACGGGCCTCCTCCTGGGACGGAGGGATACTTGGCCTACTAATACCACGCTGGCCAGACGGATTGGTATAGGGTTTAATTTCAAGTTCTTCTCCTTTTTATTTCGTAAAGATCATGTTCACGGATAGTCCCTTAGTCGTTTTCTACGACACCTCTGGGATGAGATGGGGTGGTGACATATTATATTCTTACTCCGTCACCACACGGACATTTGCTATACATTCATGACTTTATTTTTTGCTCGGATTAGAAGAATAATATTTACCAAAACAAGTTCATCATCATTATATGTTCTCGTGAATGTGACGACACCTCTCGGTGACTTCAGTACTTGTGTCACAACGTTGCCTTCAATTGTTGTTGTGCTCTGTAACAAATATAATAAAACAATGAATTAAATCCGTGTGGTGACAGAGTAAGAATACAATATGTCACCACCCCATCTCATCCCATGGGTGTTGTAAAAACCGACTAAGGGACTATCCGTGAATATTATCTTTACGAAATAAAAAGAAGGAAAACTTGAAATTAAACCCTGTACCAATCCGTCTGGCCAGCGTGGTATTAGTAGGTCAAGTATCCCTCTGTCATGGGAGGAGGCCCTTCCCTGCAGTGGGACATTAATGGGCTGTTATGAATGAATTAAATAAACATCTGATATTCTTTATTTTCTTTAACTCCTTTATTTTTTCGTCTTAATTAATTGTATGTAGCTTTTCTTTGGATTCACTGAGTACAATGCTTTGGGCTTTTGGTAGGTCACGATGATTCTAACTTACAAGAGCCACATAGCAGGAAATCTTTGAGATTTATGCCAAAAATCATAACAGCCACTAGACGTCTTCTAAAAGACAAAGGCCTCATCCAAAAAATCCAGTTTATGCGGCTTTGTGCACTCCTCCCATCGGTTTCTCGATGTCCTAAAAAGGTCGTCAGTCTACCGTGTAACGGAGTTGTCCTAAAAAGCATTTTCTGGTACTTACAGGAATAGGTGCAGGACCAAACAAGTCTTCATACTCAACACCAGGCGTGAAGGTAACTTCTCGGACTCCCTTACCGGTCTTTATGACGTACGTGTATGAGTCACCATTCTTTAGTAATGTTAGAGCGTTGCTGAACGAGAGTGTTGCTTTGATCTTCTCTTCCGGTGTACCTATACAAAATATGATTGCCATTTAATTGTTGGTAATTGAATTAACTGCCTCGGTGGCAAAGCGGTCTTAAACGGGGCACGAAATCGCATGTTCGAATCCTACGTTAGATAATAAAGTACTACGTTAGATAATTTGACCTGATGAATGACCTGAATTTTTGTTGAGGCAATTAATGTTACTTCTGTTGAAGGGCCCCACAGAAAAAAATGTGCTGACTACTGAAACTAGTGGAAGGAAAACTTATCATAAAATCCTATACGAAATCCGTCTGACAAACATGGTATAAACCAAGTTTTCCTTCATAAATAAAAGAGGCCCGACCCTACAGTCAGATATTTATGGATTTAAGTAAAAACAAATAAGGTAGGCACTTACCGAAAGCCTTGAGGAATCCATCAAAATTTTCAGTTTTGTAGCTAGTATATTCTTTTCCCAAGAAAGACATTTTGTTTGTTTTCACCTTTACTGTTTTGAATAATGGCATCGAACTCAGAACCGATTGCTATTTATATATTTGTTTAATCATATATACGATAATAATATTGTATCAGATATAATTGCAGAATGAAGTTTAGATAAATCATGTTTGTCTACGTAATTAGGCTAACAGGTGGTCATTAATTTTTGGAAACAAATCCTGCTTGCGTTTTGCAAATCATTGTTTTTTAACTGACTCGGTAGCAAATTACGCTTGAATTCTGCAAATCATTGGTGACATATTGTATTCTTAAGGTCATGGCACATTATACCGGCACCGCAACAGCACCGCTCCACACCAGCATTTAACTTGTCATTCAATTTAGAGCATTAAATCGTGTGTAGTATAATATATTTCATAATGTCAATATAAAAAAGCCAACGGCGGGCAGTCAGCGCGCTTGCCGCTACCACACAACTCGACCCGCAGCCCGCGTGCTGCAAGCGAGCGGACCTTATGCGTACAGCGCGCCGACGGCATGCTCATTACGCGCCGACTCCGAGTCGGTAGAGAAACAACGTCATTGCGTCGTCGCAGGATAAATGTCTTAAAACAATATTGAGTTCGCGGTGACAGCAAGCTTACACCTCGCGGCCACCGCGCGGACTGTGAGCTTACACGTCGCGGCCGGCGCGCGGACTGCGAGCTTGCACCTTGCGGACAACGCGTAGTTAGCGCGCTGGCAGCTAGCCGTAGTCTAAATTCGAGGCGACGCCGTGCAGCAGCTGTGCTGTTGCGGTGCCGGTATAATGTGCCATGACCTTTACTCCGTCACCACACGTCAATAATATCTATCGTCAATCGTTTAACCCTAGCATTGTCAGTTTGACAAACGTCACAGAGATCATCCTATATTGTACAAGCTTTAGTGACAATATTATTAATTAAATCATAGTATCATTGAATGTTATCAAGAAACTAGTTCTGATAAAATTACTAGTAATTGTTTATTTATTGTTTCTTGTTTATTAGTAACAAATAAGTTTACATAAAATCATATATCAGGGAGTCTCTTTAAAAAACATGATACATAATTATACAATTAATCAATGAGGTAGCTTATGGTCCAAAATCTAAATTAAGAGTGCTAACCCATGATGAGGACGTACATACATACATTCTAAACGTTAACCGTTGCAATTTGACGACTTGTGCTATAGTCATTAAATTGTAAATATTGTCATTCAATGATGGCGACCGCGTACCGTAAAGCGCAGGGTGGGGAGACCCTTCACACGGTGGACTGACGACTTCGTTAGGACGGCGAGAAACTGATTGATAAGGGAGGTACAGGACCGCACAAGGTGGCAATATTTAAAGGGGGCCTATGTCCAACAGTGGACGTCGATTGGCTGATATGATAATGATGATGATGATGTTTCAATGAACGCGCTAGGCATTCAATCAAACAGCAGATTGAACCACATGACGGTGACATACATTACATAATAAACAATGATAATAGATATACTTTAAATTTTGATGATATTTTTAGTAATTGATTTCCAGATATTTTAACTTATTCATAGATAAGTGTTACAATCAGCTGAGCACGTACTATCGTGAATCACGTATAAATATAAGTAAAGAAATCCTTAGTCATGTCGAATGAGCTGTTCTATAAAAAAATACAATCATTACAAAACTAGCTGCAGACCGTGGTTCGTCTCGAAAAATATATTTATGGGGATATAAAAATATATTCTATTTTTTTGGGACTCAGGAAAAACTAAGCCTCTTTTATTGTTGTAAGCCATGTGTAATAACACCTTGAAATGCTACGCCAACGTATAGTTTGTAATGTAACAATTGTTGTAAAGTTTACTACTGACGACCTTTTTGGCTCAGTCGGTATATTACATGGCTGCTACGCAGAGGTCTCGGGTTCGATTCCCGCTCAATGCAAATCTATGAGTACATGAACATGATTGTTTGCATTGGTCTAAGTGTTTTCTACGAATAATATGTATGTATTTACAAAAAAAGTAATTTATGTATGTTTATCCGTTGTCTAGTAACCAAAGTACAAGCTTTGCTTAGTTGGGGACTAGGTGGCGATGTGTGGACCCGCGACATCGTAAACGTCATTTACAATGACGACCCATTTACCACCGAGTCAGTTAAAAAACAATGATTTAACAATGATTTGCAAAACGCAAGCAGGATTTGTTTCCAAAAATTAATGACCACCTGTTAGCCTAATTACGTAGACAAACATGATTTATCTAAACTTCATTCTGCAATTATATCTGATACAACATTATTATCACATATACGATTAATTAAACAAATATAAATAGCAATCGGTTCTGAGTTCGATGCCATTATTCAAAACAGTTAAGGTGAAAACAACGATTGTCAACAAACCTAACAACAAAATGTCTTTCTTGGGAAAAGAATACACAAGCTACAAAACTGAGAATTTTGATGGATTCCTTAAGGCTTTCGGTAAGTGCATACCTTATCTATACTAATATTCTAAAAAGGTAAAGTTTGTGTGTTTGTGACTTTGTAGGGGGTAATCTCTGGATCTAAAGAACCGATTTTAAAAATTCTTTCTGTGTTGAATAGTCCATTTATCGGGGAATGTCATAGGCTATATAGTATCACGCTATGACTAATAGGAGTGGAGCATTAATGAAATATCTTTAAAAAAGGGACTTCGTAAAGGCAAGATTTCCTTCCACCAGTTTCAGTATCCAGCACAATTTTTTCTCATTCATTCATTCATTTCATTTTTTGAACCCTTTAACAGACCTGAAATTAATTGCCTCAACAAAAATTCAGGTCATTTATCAGGTCAAATCTTTATTATCTAACGTAGGATTAGAACATGCGATCTCGTGCACCTTTTATGACCGCTTTGCCACCGAGGCAGATAATTTAATTACCAACAATTAAATGACCATGATATTTGTACAGGTACACCTGATGAGAAGATCAAAGCAACACTCTCGTTCAGTAACGCTCTAACGTTACTGAAGAATGGTGACTCTTACACGTACGTCATAAAGACCGGTAAGGGAGTCCGAGAAGTTACCTTCACGCCTGGTGTTGAGTATGAAGACTTGTTTGGTCCCGCACCTGTTCCTGTAAGTACCAAAAAATAAACGTTTTAAAGACAGCTCCCGCAATAGGGAACGTACAGATACAGGCTGATCTTAGTGGCTGGAACTTTAATGGTGTTACTACATCGAATGTCGATCGTTCACATTAATTGATATCGAGGTCGATTAATGTCATCAATCGAATATTAATGAGGAAACCTAAATGTCCGCGTGGTGACGGAGTAAGAATACAATATGTCACTACCCTATCACATCCCATGGGTGTCGTAAAAACCGACTAAGGGTCTATTCCTGAATATTATCGTTACGAAATAAGCACGAAAAAACGAAAACTTGAAATTAAACCCTGCAGCAATCCGTCTGGCCCGTGGTATTAGTAGGCCAAGTATCCCTCCGCCACTGGAGGAGGCCCGTCCCTGCAGTGGGACATTAATGGGCTGTTATGATGAAAACTAAGTGACCAACATTGCGATTAGAATTGTGCATTCAATGTGGCAAATGATAGAAAATAATTGGTCTTGGTTTTTTGGAAGCTTAACTCATTTTTACGGCAACTGTAGCTCTATTTACTCAAAATTGACGCTTCATTATCATCCCCCTATCCTTTTTTGGTGTCGTCGCAGCATGTCTTTAAAGATTTATTTATTGCAAAACTGTGTACATCAGGTGTTACTTAAAAATTAGTCTCAACAGTCTATCCACATCGGATATGCAAATTATAGCAATATAATATCTTAAAACTACACAAATTAAACAAAAACTTATTTACTCAACTAAATGTTATGTCTTCTTCCACATGCGGCTAAAAGTTTTGGCTACACAATATATAACACATCATGAGTCTCCAAAAGGACAAAGCATTACATTTTGTTAGTTCTGAAGAAAATGTACACCTTGGAATTCGCAATGAAATTATTTAGATACAAATTGGTGGACTTAAACAATCAATGTTGCTTATTTAGTTAATTTATTTATTATATCTTATAGAGCACAACGACAATTGAAGGCAACGTCGTGACACAAGTACTAAAGTCACCGAGAGGTGTCGTCACATTCAAGAGAACATATAATGGTGATGAACTTGTTTTGGTATGTATTATCCTATTAATACACTTCTCATCAAAAAAATCGAAACAGTTGCAAGTTTGTGTTTTATAAGGATTATCTGAAAAATGTGTATATTAAGGAATATGTGTTATATGTCATTTAATAGGGAATTTAATGAGGTTTTCAAATAATGATGTTAATGTTCTAAATTCAAATTTAATTTTCATAGATTTCGTATTTTGTTTAACAAGTCGTATTTGCCCTGTACGTAGTTTGACGGAAAATGATAAAATTAGGCACGTAAATGAAATAAAAAGCTAGGAAACGTTTATTTAATAACTCGGATACCATTCCCGACTTCTCAATACTGCATCTGTACGGGTTTTCATCGATCGGGTGAGAGTCACGATTAAAAATAGTGGCGCTCTATTCCATTTCTCTTGGATTGCATTTTAAAGCTGGCTAAGAGTTTTGATTTTAAAAATATGCTCGCAGTCTTCGAATTTGCGCGTCTGCGCCTGACAAACGCTGATTGGTTTCGCGCACAATCTAGTAATGTATTGCGTTATACTGTGGAGTTAAGGTTGAATTTGATATGTTTAGTTTTGGATTAACGCTTCGATGTGCTTCGACTCTGCCGTAGTATAAATTGACCCTTAGTAGTTCTAAATATTTAGAAGAAAGTTTTGAATGTATGTAAAAATACCCACTGCGGGAATTGTTGATAAATCATTGCTTGATGATACTTCAATATACTTAATTATTTACTTCCTGATGATTTAAGTCTAGATCAGAGAAACCAGTCTTCAACAATACACAGTATCATAACTTAATTGTTTTATTTTTATTTTTTTCAGGAAGCAACACTTAACTCATGGGATGGCGTTGGAAAGATTTTCTTTAAGGCTTAATTTATATTACGTGTTAGAATCAATAAATTGTCTTGTTTAATTAATATTTAAAACGGTGTTATTTTTATATTTGTTATTGTTGTCCTTGAAATCTTATGTAAGTATATCAATTCAAAGCAATATATAAATTGGGATAGATAACGAGAGAGACCGCTACACTTTGATTAGCAAATATAATATTAAATACTAACTCTCAGCCTAGCAATAAAATACTTGAATGAGCTTTACTTTAACCAGCTGCAGTCAGAGTACTACTGATGCGGGTGTAGTTCTGATAAAATACATATTTAGGACCTGAAAAGAGTCGCATGATGCGTACGGAGTATTCTGTGATTTATCAAAAGCGTTTGAATGCGTACAACATAGCACATTAATTAAAAAACTACACCACTGTGGTGTAAGGGACCTTTGCTCTGAACTTAATTTCATCCTACCAAAGCGGTCGGGTACTAAATGTAGACCTTAATGGTATAAGTTTCTCTGGATCAGGATCAACTGTAATCATAGGAGTACCCCATGGCTCCATATTATACCCATTTCTATTCTTGTTTTACATTAATGATTAACCATATTTATTTGGTACACATCCCTAGTATTTATGGTAAAGAGACATCAACCAAATATTGACGATGTCAATTATAGTATAGTATAGCCCTTTCTAGTATAGTCCATCGGTGTAGTACAAACTTTAATGTACTGCATTCGACAGAACACGAATTTTAAAAATGCTTATTTTTAATGACCTGAATTGTTTTAGGCTTATTTCTAATGAGGGTTGAAACAAAACGGCTTATTTTTTTTCCGCTCATTAGGAAAGTCACTCCTCAAACTATTTGCTACTTAAAAGGTCAAAAGCAAGTTAGTACGGCTTACACTCCCTAATGTAAGACAAGCCGGAACTGTTGTTAAAATAAATAACGATGAAATCAATTTAATCAATATTGCTGTATTTTTGTGTATCGCTGTTTTAAAGTGATTCATGCGATTGTATTCTATTGATTAAAGATATTTTGACTTCAACTTCGAATAAAATAGTTTACCCAATTGCTTTTAGCGTACCATTCAAATACTTTAACCAGCATGTCAATTCTCGTTCTATAAAATTCGGTTAAGTTAACTTTAGTTGTCAAATTGTCTTCTCAGGGTAGCAATCATGTAATTTTACCAGTTATCAGCCGGTAGATTATGAAATTTCTTTGTTTTGTTTAGGCTAAAACTGTCTTGAGAGCGTCTATGTTTAATGTCAGTTGTGTTAGGTCTTCCTTTACAAGTAACGTCATGTGAAATCAAGTTGACTTCATAAAGAAAAGCTTTATAATTAATAAATAATATTTTAATTAGTTGGTTACTAGCTTAGGATATTATTTAATTAATGGCTTTGTAGAATCTGCGAGCCGAAACATCGCCTTTGTTGGATTTGATGGTCTGTAAAAGAAGAAATACAATATTTAAACATAAACACAATAAACACTGATTGGCTGAATTTTACTTCAGAAAATAATAATCTATACTTAATATTATAAAGAGGTAAAGTTTGTGTGTTTGTGACGTTGTAGGGGGTAATCTCTGGATCTACTGAACCGATTTTTAAAATTCTTTCTGTATTGAATAGTCCATTTATCGCGGAGTGTCATAGGCTATTATATTATAACGATTTGACTAATATGAGTGGAGCAGTAATGAAATATGTTTAAAAAAAGGACGCGTTTTTTCGCCGCCCAACGAAGTGGGCACGGGTCAGCCAGTTGTTAATCAGTAGGTAGGTATAACGCCTACGCTTACTTATATATTTTTGTTTTTTTATATACAAAAACCGCACTAGGGATTGCGCCCTATCTCGCGAAGATTTTGGAAACAACAATTTTACGGACAAACATCATCTAGACTCAGGGTAATAATTAGTGAATCATACAAAGAATTGTGGTGCGTGGGAATCGAACCCATGACCTTTTAAAACGAGAGTCTTCTTATATAGAATGAAAGAAAGTTTACAACTAATCATAATATTCTTACCACAGCAAGTTCGCTGTCGGAGAACACCCTTGTGATTGAGAGCTCAGCACCATCATCGAACTTCTGTACTTGGCTTAAGGTGTTGCCGTCTAAGGTGTAAGTGGATGTAGCCTGAAAATCATATTTAATAGTTTTGTTGTAGTATTTTTTATTAGGGAAAAGAGATGACAAGGTTGTTGTCGAGGGTCGAGGCAGACAAGCAAGATGCAAAAAAAAAAATAGCGTGAAGTTCGAAAAGGTTTGAAGGAGGCCTATTTCCATCTATGGACATCTTAATACCGGTTTGGTGCTTATAACAAGAACCTAATGTTCTTGTTATAAGCACCAAACGCCAAAAAAAAATTAATTTAAAGCCATGATTCAAAATGGGCAATCGCTCAACACTTTCATTTATTGGTGATAGAGGGTTTGTCTCCACCCGTTATAGTTACATTCCAAAGTAGAATGATAATAGGCATAGTGTCTTACTTTTTATGAACCTCTTAAATATATTTTTTAAATTAAATGTCCGATGCAGTGATTTATAGTTCATGGTTGTTACGTCAAGGATCCTGCTCAATAACTTCGTTTCATAATAGATTTTAAATTATCGCGATTTGTATACATAATACTATTTTTACGGGTCTTACTCGCGGTATATACCAATTAGCCTAGATACTTAGTAACATAAATACCTAGGTTTTTCGGTTAACGTCGGAGAAAAACCTAGGTATTTATGTTACTAAGTATCTAGGCTAATTAGTATATACCGCGAGTAAGACCCGTAAAAATAGTATTTCGTTTCATAAGACCTAATCTTAGCATTCCATGGATTCTCCGTGCGGGTGCCGGGTCCATCGCGTGATAGAGGACGGAATACTTGCATAACAGGGTCTGGGACTTACGACACACATGTAGGTTTACGGAGGCCCCCTTACAACGCGTTAGCGGTCACATTCACTGGCTGCTATGTTCCGTCCTCTATCTATCCAAATTTGGTAGGTGCCTAACAATGCCGTTTTGGATATTCGTGATAGATAATTGTAATACTTACTTTACGGTCAGCAACGGTATCTTCAACAGAGGCACCAGATGTGAAGGTGACTTCCTTCTTTCCACTTGGAGTCTTGGTGATCAGGGTGTAGCTGTCGCCATTTTGTACAAGGGACTGGTCGGGGCGGTAGTTACGGTAGCCTTGGGCGTGTTCTGCGTTTAGACCTGATGAAAATAAAAATAGTTTTTAGTAACATACCTAACTGTTAGTTATGGTAGTAAGTAAGTAGTATTTACTAATTTAGGCAGCTTCGTATAAATTTGATTTTCACAGAAAGTGAATTTACAGATACTTAAATTGTGTTTTGCATTTTTTCAAGAGGTAGGTTAGGTATTAATGGTGTTGTATGAATGTTTCATATTTTATTGATAATGCTAATGAATTATTATATAAAGATCATACACTTTTATGCAATAGTTAAGTAGGTAGGTGTATAAAGTTTATAATTTTTTGAGCTATTATTAGGCACTGGATTTTCCAGGTAATGACTATATTCAGATAACTTTGTTTTACGTACTTATTATGTATTACTAATAACACTTAGGTACACGTGTGATCTTGATTCGTATTGATTGATATCTTAAAATCGATCGAGTTTGATTTAGGTAAGTAAAATCTAGAATCATATTTTATCTTATGCACCATGCGACAAATTTATTTCATTATTTTATTGTATAATATGTTTAAATAAAATAGATAATGTTTTACAAAAATACTGATTTTCCTAGCCTGATATATATAAATATAAATATTCCTCACACATTTACCCAACGCCATCTAGTCCCAAACTAAGCAGAGCTTGTACTATGGGTATAGGCAACGGATAAATATACTTAAATATTTTTTTTAGTACATATATACATATTATACATAGGAAACACCCAGACTATTAAAACAATCATGTTCTGCACACAAAGATTTGCATTGAGCGGGAATCGAATCTGAGACCTCTGCGTAGGAGTTCTGTTATATAACCACTACGCCACAAAGGTCAACAATGAGGATGTATAATGTATGTATATCCGTGGGGGACTAGATTACTTATGATGGGGGTTATGTCGATTCTACTGTAACCTCCTATAGCCTAAGCGAAAAATACCAATTTTGAAATTTGAGTCTAGCTATTAGAATCGTACAGATCTTCGAAGTGTCATAAGATATTATAAAGTGAGTATAAATATAATCAGTTTGGCAGACGTAAACTAAAGAATAGAATAATTAATTATTACGACCCACACTTTTAAAGCGGCTAGATCGATTTTCAGCGCTGTAATCGGTAAAAACCTATAACTTATACCTATATCCTATTTATAACCTATATCCGGTAGTATTAAACATTAGCAATAGATTTGAAGATTTGGTTCTGAAATTTGATTTTGACTTTTATACCTCTTTTATATCGTAAATAAGTGGGTTGTCCACTGCTGACATAAGCCTCCTCCGAAGCTTTCCACCCTGCACGGTAAAAGTCATTTTTCCAATGGTATCAATTAGCAGTTCTTAAAACTACGCTCTAAATTAGAGACTAAATTAAAGGCAATTTTTATTTTTGGTAATTACCATATTATAATTTTTAAGGACATTTTGTATATTCCATTGAATTTGTTCTTTGTTTGTCAAAAAAAACCCCGTTGAGCATCTGAAGCAACACATTTAGAGATTATATCCCAGATTATATAATGTAGCAATATTGCTACATTATATAATTTGGGAATCCCATTAAAAATCGTTTCCATTCGTAAATTTCATCTCCACAATTTTTACCGCGGGTCAAAAGTATTCTAGTAAAAAAGTATACTTAAAAAAAGATTTGTACTAACAAAATAACTTACCCAAAACGGCAATGAACTCTTCAAAGTTCTCTTGCCTATCAAAAGAATATTCCTTTCCGAAAAACGACATGTTGTACAGTTTCGGCTCACGATTATCGATACTAAACTCTATCCGGGAGTTAAATACACCGTTTTATAGGTTTATGTTAAGCTATAGATTATGATAAAGTATCCAACACTCCCACTAAAAGATAAGTTTTATTACAGAAAAGATAAATAAAGATGTGTCATGTGGGGCGGCGAGATCGCTTATCTTTGGCTACATGCACTCGTATTTGCTTTGAGATAAGAATGGCAATATCAACAAACATTGCAATAAATGTTATAATTTTGGGTGGTAGCGTTGAGGCCCTTTTTAAATCAACTTCAAAAAAAATAGTTGTCAATTTGATAGTATTTTTATAAATTATTCCATATTTTGAGAACGTAGAGTTCTCGAAATATAAAATAATTTATAACTTTTTTTGGTTTAAAAGGGTGTGCTACCAAATTGGTTCTGTAGAAATATCTTCAAAATAAGATAAGTACGTCATTCAGAATTCAGAATTTACCTAAAAAGTTGTAATAAAAGTTGTAGTAATTTATGTTCTTGTTAATGGTGATGTCATATGAGACTTTGTGGTGTGTATATATTTTTGCCTCTGACTGTACATGGCAGTTAAAAATAAAATATATATTCAGATTACAGATGATGATTGATGACTCACAGAAATCCCACATTTTTTAGATAATATGTGATGCAGATTTAAACAGTGATATTATGTTTATATGACCAACATTCATATATAGGTATTGCTTTTTAGATTTAAAGAGGTTATAGTTTTTAGAGGTTATACAGATTAAAAATAACCTTTAAACTCAATTGAGAATCTGCTCCGAATATCGGAGTTGGCTAACGTAATGATATGATAATACTATGTATGTAAGAGAATTACTAATGTGGTGATGAATACAAGGGTCAACATTTTTTCATTTATCTATCTTTAGACCTATAGAGGGTCACCTCTAAGAGACTAAAACTATCAAGCGAATGGATCGTCCACTGCTGGAGATAAGCCACTTTTAATATATTCATATATTCTAATAGCGACCTGTCCCGGCTCCGCACCGGCATGCACCTACTACAGAATGTCCTTAAACAATGCTTAAATACAGCTTCATTAGAAATCTCTTTTATATAGGTTTCTCTACCATATTAACAGAAACCATTACCTACTATTAAATACTTACTAAAATTCACCCATCCAACGTGGTACAGTCAGCCCCAAAAGTCGCTGAACACATTTTAAATTCCAAAACTGCTGAACACTAAAAGTGCCATAAGTCAGTGTCGCGGGTATTTCAGAAGTATCTGAACACTAGTATTTCAAAAGTAGCTGAACACTAGTGTTCCAAAAGTAGCTGAACACTAGTGTCTATTATGTTAACTCGTTGGAATAGATACATAATTTCAAAACAATTCACTGAGATTCGATAGCCTAGGGTATAGAACACTCGACTTTGATAAAGTAGACGTGCGTTCGAAACCGGGTTGTGCCAAGTATTTTTTTTGGTTTTTTATTTTTTATTTATTGTATTTTATCTAAAAAAAAACAAGTAACTTAAATTCACCGTCACTGTTCACAGGTATTTTAATAAGATTAAAATATTATTTTTAATTTTTAATTGAAAATTAAATAGTATTTTTATTTAATTTTTAATTTAATGAAGAATGATCAGTATGACTTTAAATTGTATGAGAAACATTTTCGGAGATTCGATGATATGAGTTGAAATGTTATGTTAGAAGAAGCGCTCCCTGTTGTGCGACATTGAACTTAATAGTTTTATGACATGCAACTAAAATTAAGTCTAGAGGTGATAAAGCCATTCAATTAATTAATTAATTAAATTATTTTATTTAATTGTCGAATATACATTTTTTTCGTAAACGAAGTCGCGGGTTACAGCTTGTATTAAATAATAATAGTAGAAAACAAAATAAGAAAAAATAAAAAAAACACAAAAAGTAATCCGTTCCTCAGGATGGAACCAGAGCTGTTTTCTTTTCACCCAAGCTCTATACAAGCAAAGCTATCGTGTTGACAACTGTTTTGATGAAATTGTTAATGTAGTATTCCGCTTTGAAATTGGCTTGACTTTTGTCTACTGTCAAAATCACTCACTACAACTACACTGAAACTCGACCGCAGATGAGCGACGCAGCGGGCGACGTTGCCGTTCAGTCATGCGCGGCTCCCGTATACTGCACGAGTTGGCAACATCGATACTTCTGAAATACCCGCGACACTGACTTATGGCACTTTTAGTGTTCAGCAGTTTTGGAATTTAAATGTGTTCAGCGACTTTTGGGGCTGACTGTACATACGGTACCAAATAATTTACAGATCAAGAACAATCGGTATTCAAATAATTTAAAACAGGAAAGTTTTTGTCAGTCCCAAACACCATCTTCTGTCGCGTACTTTATTTGCGTCAAATGTGGAAGTGTCATGCTGCTTTTGGAACAACCATCCATCGCTGTAAACCTAAATCATAAATCTTCAGATGCTGCAACAATTACCATAACAGCCCATTAATGACCTACTGCAGTGACGGGCCTCTTCCCGTGAGGGAGGGATACTTGACGCATTGGTATTGAGTTTAATTTCAAGTTTTTCTTCTTTTTATTTCGTAAAGATAATATTCACGGATAGTCCCTTAGTCGGTTTTTACGACACCCATGTGATGAGATGGGGTGGTGGCACATTGTATACTCACTTTGTCACCACACGGAGATCATCATCATCAACAATCATCTACTCAAAAAAAAAGTTGTGGCCTGGCTTTTTTATTTAGGTGTGGCTATATCTATGATGATGATGATCAGTATTCAAGCTTAAATAAGAGATTATAAATACTTCTGAGAATTGACAGGGCATCGTACGTTTGGTATAATCACCAGAAAGTTGATGTTATCAGAGGTTAAGGAAAAATCGTATGATTGTAAGTTTATCAGCCATGATATCTAACTTAGCTCATGCATTTTCGTGGAAAAGTCTTGATGGTCTTAACACTTTTGAGCGTAACCTTTCAAGAAGTATATAACATGGGCAGTGTAAACAGACATAAACACGTTCGGTTGGAACCCAATTTTAGTTTCATTAGAATTTTTGCATTCCTCGCAGGCCAATTATTATATTGTGTGTATCTAATATAAAAATGTTTTTCTTAAGCCTGTATGTTCCTTGTGTTCGTTAGGTTGGTATTTGTCAATTTTCCGTGATACAGGGCATCGTTAGTGTGTTCTTATCAAGTTGTTGGCGGTCAAAAAATATAGGGCCATAAGAAAGTCAGGTAGATAAGTACAGAGGTATAGTGTGACCACAGGAGCTGTGCACCCCCTGCGGTATGTGCGGCGAGGTGGGGGACGAAGAAAAAATAGGTGTCCGTTATGGTAGCGTACACGTGATAGTTCTAATAGAAAGGGAACTTTTTTTTTGATAAATTCTATAAGTAAAAATAATGCGTGAAATTCTGACTGAATTAGTGTAGGTAAATGCTTTATGCGAATTCACAGAGGAATATGTCAAAAATCCATGTTAATTTATGTTCATAATACTGGTACAGATAATATGCTCACAAGTGATTTGAATATCTCGAGAACTACAAAACATAAGTACAGTAATTCTGTTAACGCAGTAGAAATGTAACCCTGAAATAACGCCTGTGTAACACTTTATTTCAATACAAAATTCAATATTATCGGAGATATTAACGGTTCTTAGGGGCCGGGCTGGAGTTATTTCATTACGCTATAATATTAAAACTACAACAACTATTTTTTTTAAATGCAGGTACAGTCTGTCTATGAAGTACTGACAAAAAATTAGGGCGCCACTGTGCTACACGTAGCAACCCTATTTAGTCTGACAAAATAGTTTTCAAAACAATTATGTTCAAATAACACACTACACTATTAGAGCACTTATAATACTAGGGCATTTCTTGTAGGTAAGCCTATTGCATTTAAAGTTTTGCGTAGAACTTCGAGACTACAATTCTGCCGTCAATAGCATAGTTGCAGTAAGTACGCTTTATATAGTTTTGAGAAAAACGCGGTTAAAGTTTTGGGTTGAATTTTTTAAATAAATCCTTTGTTTGAAATCGGATCACAATGGTTGATACCTTAAATGATAGAAGACTTCAGCACCTATCTATAACTTAATAAAAAACTAAAACTGAGTAATTGTAAGAAAAAATAAACACATTATTGTTGTTATGCTAAGTATTTCCTAAAGGCTCTTTGATAGGGAACACTTAGCATAAGTACAGTACAAACCTTTGCCTCATTATTAGTTTGTAGGGTTACTTAGCTTAAACACAGTAAGTGAGCATTTACTGTATTTAAGCTAAGTAACCATACAAACTTATAATGATTCAAAATTTTTATATTATTAGGTTACAGTGATAATAAAACAACTAGTTAATGGTTTTAACATTGTATTTAAAATAAAGAATGTAGCATATTATACTCTCCAAGTACAACTTGAAACTTGAGCTTAAATCACTGTTTACAATATTGACAAACGAAAAGAGTTTCTAGTTCTTGTTTTGTGACGAACAATTATCTGGCCAAATCACCAAGTGACTTTTATTCCGATGGTGTATAAAAAAAGCTCTGAATGTTGAAACAATGTCATAAACATTTCGGCCTGAAATCGCTTCATGCCATCAGACAGCGTAAGGATTATTTTCTTTATTAGATTTACATAAAGGAGCAAACGTTTTATAACGTAACGCAATAATTCGAGGACAGAATATTGCTACTTTGTAGCTGTCCATGCGAGGTAGCATTACCACCTTTTGAAGATCTACACACACTTAAACGGTGTCATTATATACTTCTCATCAAAAAAATCGAAACTGTCTGCAAGTTTGTGTTTTGTATGAATTATGAGAAAAATGTGTATATTTAGGAATACGTGTTATGTCATTTAATAGGGAATTTAATGAGGTTTTCAAATAATAAAGTTAACGTTCTAAATTCAAATTTAATTTTCGTAGATTTTGTGTTTTGTTTAACAAGTCGTTTTTACCCTGTACGTAGTTTGACGGAAATTGATAAAATTATGCACATACATGAAATAAAAGCTAGGAAGCGTTTATTTAATGGCTCATATGTCCCTCCCTAAGGTCTCATTACTGCTTCTGTACGGTTCTTCATCGATCGGATGAGAGTCACCATAAAATATAGTGGCGTTCTGTTCTATTCCTCTTGGATTATATTTTACAGCTGGCTAAGTGTTTTTAAGACATGATCACTGCACTAATTCGTCTTTTTTACTTATTGCATAGATGGTAAATCGGATTCATGTCCGGGCTTTTTGCTGGCCAATCAATAATAGAGATATCTACTACGGTATCATAATCTCATACGACGCTCGCTGTGTTTGCCCTAGCATCCTTGTGCGTAAATGTAAAACCGCGGTCAATAAAATGTGCATAGGGTATCACATGAGCTTCAAGACACTGTTCAATGTCCCTATGACTGTTAAATAAGGGGAGACGTGACCCAAAAACAAAGACAAACTCTGTTTTGTCGTTGCCGCTAATTTTTCCCCAAATAGTCCACGAACCACCACCATGGATGACCTTTTTTTTTAATCCAGCATGGTGCAAAGTATTATCCATCTCTTCTGTAGACCTTAGTCCTTCCATCCTTACCATACAGTATAATTTAACACTCATTAGAAAGGAGAAATTTGTTCCACTAGATGTATGACCATTTTAGGTAATTGCGTGAAAAGTAAAGACACGCTTTTCGATGATCTGCAGATAATTTCTCCATATTTGCTGGCTTGTATGGTAACAGTTAACGTTCATTCAACCTTTTTCTAATTATAGAGTCACTTATAGCTACCATAGGTTCATCATGAAGCTGCTGCTGCGGTTGAAAGACATTAATGCGTAGATTTTGTAACAAAGTTGTAACAATAAATCGATCTTTTCGGTCAGAAATCACCTGTTTTCTGCCAGATCACTAGATGCAATCTTTCAGCTGTTACACGCTGACTAAGTCCAGAATTCAGCAATGCCACCACTTGGCGGTTTTTGCGGGTGAACATCGCATGGATGCGTTAATAAGAGGCGCGAGGAACTCTGGAAGCGGGTTACGGGTTATTAAATAAACGCTTAAATAACGCTTGCGTAATTTTATCAATTTCCATCAAACTACGTACAGTGTAAAAACGACTTGTTAAACAAAACACGAAATCTACGAAAATTAAATTTAAAGGATGATGGGGGATTTTGTATGAACCCCGTCCCCACCCTACAACAGACATGGGATACATGTCAATTTGTTCATTGGGCACCCAAGAGGCCTAATGTACCTGTTTTAGTAGCAAAAATTATGGGGACTATTTATGATAATAAAAAAACTTTTCGATGTAAATGTATTTATTTGTTAACTAAAATCATTTTTTCACAAACAAAAGCATCTTTTACGTAAACAAATGACCATTCTACATATATAAAAAATACTCGGTTCTGTAACTGAAAATCATTGAGTAATAATGACAGTGTTAAGGTCAATTAATATACCTATTAACTCATTAGTACAGCCTAAAGCATGTCAAACGATACACTACTAGCAGTTAAGCTCTGATTTAGGGTCATAGCACATATAACGTAACGTAAACGGATCGGCATCGCCTCGCCTCGCTTATCCTGCGTGCCATAAAAACACGGGGCTTGGCCAAAGTGTCAAGCTTGACGTGCTCTTGATAGTACTAACAATTATTACGTTATATATCTATGACAATATTATCAAGCATGTGTGCTGGTGCATTAAAGTCAATATGACGCCCTAACCCCATATACCATACAATGGATATTATGTGCGCACAACTTCCCACGGTACGATTGCCTGTAAGACAAGTGCAGTACTAATAAGCAATAGCATGTCTGCCAGCCAAATCCCGATCTATTAAAATATAACTATAATAAATACGTGAACGGACATGGCGCGACTGAATTCGTACTCTGACTAGCCAAACGTTAGTTTGCAGGATATTGCATCGTGGTAAATCGTTTAACTGGTTATCACGATATACTTCTATATTATAAAGGCCATCGCGAAGGTGCTCGGCGCAGTAAGAATTGGCAAGCTTAATATGATAGCTCCCTAGCGCGAAAAGAAACACTTCATCTTCGGATAAACGTGGGAAGTCTTCGAAGTTAGGAATATTTGCTTGCATGGCTTGAAAAGGGACTCTCTGTCTGTTAAGGTTTTTCATATGGACATAATCATGCAAAAGATTGGCCATGTTCATTCTAGAATGAATTATATTTATGATCTCGTTGACGAGTCTGTTATCAACAGCGACACGATAATAGGCGTTTATTATGGCCGCTGCTATTTTGAAGTCACAGAACATAATATGACTTAATGCACGGTTAAAATACGTATGTCGCAACAACCTAAATCTGTTTTTAAACTTGCCGTTGACCTCCTCGACAACCCATCTACAAATCGTAACCAATCGAGACTTGTTTGCCTGGTCTGTTGTCAACTGAGCACCTTCATAAACGTCGCTATTCTTATCTTTTTATTATTGTACACTAAGTAAATGTATTAGTAAAAAGAAAAAAAATAAAATAAAACCTAACCCCCACATATTTGAAGAAAGTCGTCATAGTAAAAAAATATCTATTCTACTAGACCTTTCAAATGACACCTATTTCAAATCTGTTGAATGGTGGGGACGTTTTTTCCCATTGTCCTTTAGAACGTTAACATTATTATTTGAAAACCTTATTAAATTACCTATTATGACATATAACACGTATTCCTAAATATACACATTTTTCTCATTATCCATACAAAACACAAACTTGCAGACTGTTTCGATTTTTTTGATAAGAAGTGTATTTATGTTCTTTTAAGTTTTTCTTATCTAATTTGTAAGCCTTTCTGCTGTCTATACAGACAGCAGAAAGGCTTACAAATTTTGGCTATGTATAAACAGACTTTGGCGATGTATAACATAATTATTACATATAATTATTATTATGTAGCACAAATTGTATTTGAAGTTTGTGACCATTGTGACCCGATTGCAAACGAAAGATTTGTGTAAAAATTTCGATCCAAAACTTTAACCACCTTTTTCTCAAAACCCCGCGCCCTCCTCGCGCCCTCGTAGTAGGGTATGTAATATTACATTATGTAGGTATTCGGGGAACAGATTATTATATAATTTATTATTCTTTACTGCTTGTAATAAAAGAGAAATTGTACGACTTTTAGTTACAATAACATATTACGTTCACATTAAAGCAACTTTACTGCAGTATATTCATGACGTGGTATAATATCGCAGCTATGTAGACATACAAGACCTAGACAAACACTTCTTATAATTAGTAGTAAGATCATATTATACATATGTTCTGCTTAGTATGAATACAGTATAGCTAATTTACTGTTCACGTGATTTGTGCACCTGTCCGCTATCGCTACATCCTGCTGTCTAAACATGAACACAGGATGGCTACATACTGTCTGTATAATAAAAGTAACCATTACGTTAGATTTGATTACGTTACTTAACATAAAATCAATATAGTATCATACTGTCCTTGTGGTAAGTATTAAGGAACCAACGCTAAGGATCAATTACTAAGCATACATGCAGTATCGCTGCATACTGTTTGTAAGACTAGATACACACTTAGTAAATATTGGGAAGCTGCTTAAGATCAAAACAGTATATCTTCTTAAAGCTTTTATGATTGGCCTATATTCTATTTTTAAACTGTTAATGACCAAACATATTAGCAGTATATATGTCATACTGCTCTTATGCAGTGAGAATCTAAATGAAACTTTTGCCGTAAGTGTACAGACTGTAATCATGCTTTGTGATGTAAAAAAATTGGTCGACTTACTGCAAATTTCTAATTGTTAACTTTGGATCAAAACACGATACAAATAAATGAGTTAGATACAGTTGTAGATCTCGTTATCGTGATCACGGCTGTATACCTAACTCAATTTTGACAAAAACCCGACTTACTGTAACTATGCTATTGACGGCAGAATTAAAATCCATCTCAGTTCTAGCTATCATCTGCAATTTTCTGAGGGTTGGAACTCAAAATTTCAAAAGTTATGTAAATTGAACATTTATTTGATTATACCTACAATAAATGTAGGCATAATTAGAAACAAAATACAAGTAAAAGAAGAAAAATGTTATAAACCTCTTTTTTACTGTAGAACATAATTGTATTTTGTGGGGGAGAGCAGAAATATAGAAACTATACATTTATTTCTTTGGCCGGCCTTGCCTGTGTTTACCAGGAGTTTCAAGCTTTTCATTATTTTTAAATCTGTTATTTTTAAACTTAATAATTCTAATGGAATGGAAAGAATAACTACAATACCTAACTAAAATTTATTCAGTGTTAAATATTAACCAACAAGATATCATTTAACGTGGATTTACTAAGAGCTAAATGATATAAAATATTGCAATTAATTATTTTTTGTAGACACACAGTCGATGCGAAAGTGACATAGTTTAGTTATCAATATCAACGTAATATAGACATAAAGCAATTAATTCAAATTCAAATTAGGATAAATCTTGACTGAATTATACTAATGCAACTGATATAATGTATCAACAGAAATGGTCGTACTACGATTTTTCTTACTTACAATGAATATCTAACCTAAAAATGTGCTATGTACACAATGCCTGTTTTTGGTCTCTAGATCTCAAATGGAGTGAATTTATTACTTGAGACAGATTAGGAAAAACAGTAACACACAATACCCATCAAAGTTGCAGTTCGCCCATAAACATTATCCAAATCGCATAAAAGTTGACCAGAATCGTGCTCCGCTAAACATCGCCTTATAACTTTAAAAATCACTTCCTGCGTGCCACTTTGATTTAATCTACTCATTGTTTACATTGTTCTTCGTAAGTCAGTATTAGTTTATTGTAGATTAATGAAATAGTAAAAATCACAAATTTGACGACTTTATAGACATATCTGTAATATATTACACTTCTTCTTCTTATCTTCTTCTCCTCCTTTTCGGGTACCCTCCAGGTTGCACTTCGACCCCATCGGATCTTTTGTGCTGGTCCCCCGTTCACCACCCCACGGCTTCCTCAATCACCTTGGCGAAGGAGATGAGTAAGCCTAGCGGCAGCTTGTCGAAGTCACCAGGTGTAGGATATCCCACTCCCAGCAGCTTCATCCTTTGTCTGGTGAGGGCTTCGCAGTTGCACATCAGATGTTCCACTGTTTCGTCTTCCTCACCGCATGCTCTGCACTGGTTGGTGCCTGATAGTCCCATCTTCATCAACAAGTCGTTGACGGGAAGGTGACCTGTAAACATACCGATTATTAGTCGGATATGTCTGCGGCTTAGGTTCCACAATTTTGTGGACCTGCCCGGATTTGCTCCTGCGATAAAGAGCTTTGAATGCCTCATGCCAGCCGACTGCTGCCACTCTGATAAGTGTTGCTGTGTCGTCTGGTCATTTACGGCCATTAGGAACGTACCTTTTGAAAGACCTACGCATGGTTCCGGTCCGTCGAAACTCCTGCTTGATCCTTCCCTTGCAAGTTCATCGGCTCTTTCGTTGCCGACGTAACCTTTGTGTCCTGGGATCCATACCAGTCTCACCTTGTTAGTTCTGCCATATATTACACTTACTTAGTTGATCACAATGTAACCCAAATATACTCATATTTTATTAAAAATATGCAGGTGATAAATAAGAACTCACCCCTTACTCATAAACGCCTCTTAAATTTAATCACTGTTTAGCGAGATTATTATTTGTTAAATCAAACTTATACCAAACAAAACCGTAAGAATTTAAGGTAATCAATTAACTAAAATTTAAGAGGCGTTTATGAGTCCTTACTCAATCTGTATAAAGTAATTCCTAGGAATACTGTAGTGTTAACGATTTCTAATTCCTCATCATTAATCTTAACAATTGGATTTTTTTATTTTTTTATTTATGCAGAGTTTTTTGGCATAGTAAACAACTCGATATAGTTCTTGTGTATGCTACCATAACGGACACCTACCTGCTGTCACGAGTTTTGACGGCAGTGTCATAACAATTCGAACATTATATTTTTTTTTAAGAATTTCATGTTCTTAGAGTATTTGATACATTCCGCTAGATGTCATTTTTCTCAAAGTTACGTTATAAAAACACAAATAATGTTCCTATTTACGCTTAAAACTATACAATAATGTAAATACTTTCTTGGAGTTTTTAAAAATGACTGTCTTTTAATAGAAAACTGCTACAGCCGCTCGTGTAGCGACCCGTACCAGCCAAATAACTTAAGTATATTGCGTCAGATGTCGCTAGTAGCTACATCATAGACTGTTTATTCTATACCAGTATATAACATGTACTCTATATGTCCACCCCCCTCTCGCCGCGCGCATACCTCAGGAGGTGCACAGCTCCTGTGGTCACACTATAGTCCAGAGTTTCTGTTCATCATAACAGCCCATTAATGGTGATGGAGGGATACTTGGCCTACTCATACCACGCTGGCCAGACGGATTGGTAAGAATAGGGTTTAATTTCAAGTTTTCCTTCTTTTTATTTCGCAAAGATAATATTCAAGAATAGTCCCATAGTCGGTTTTTACGACACCCATGGGATGAGATGGGATGGTGACATATTGTATTTTTACTCCGTCACCACACTCACCACACGGAGAGGAGTTTCTGTTACTGTACATTTTTAGCAGAAAATATTTGGAGAATGCTTATGTTAAGCAGTAGACATTTTTTTAGCTATACTTAGTTATCACGGCGATGTTGATGTTTTTACTACAGTGGTCTCATGAGTATTAGGCATCTGTTGAATAGTTTTTTAACTCATCAACTGAAGGGAAATAATAGTACCTACACATTTTTATATTCTTAATTCGCCACCACATAGATGTCGAAGCATTTCGGCTTTTCATTCGGGTTTCGGACTGAATTTTGACAGTACCATACTACGACATGTAGCGTTGATGATGATAAATAGTTCAGGAGAATGTAAAAAAAACTGTCGAAGTAGTGGTAATTCGAGGGAGTGTCTTGTTTAATAATTGTCGGACGGAGGCCCGTCCCTGCAGTGGAACATTTTAAAGGCTTCAAGAATTTAATTATGATATAAGCAATTAAATAAGGTGTAAGGTGTACGTCCGTATGGATTGAGGAGCCACTTCAGATTATAAAAGGAAACCCTCCCCCTTATTTAGTAGGGAAGTAAATAATTATGTAGGCGGAATTCTGAAATTTGTAGTAAAATATATCCAAAGTTATATCAATGTGAATGTGGCTCCTCAATCCAAACGTCTGAACTGAGGAGCCACCTGAAACACGGAAAGTATATCACGTACAAATTTGAAAATGTTGTATCATTATGTAGCAATTGTGTATAGTGTCTACTAGAAATCTGGGCCCAGTACTGTTAATTTTAAAGAATATACAACACTTTGAATGTGGCTCCTCAATCCATACACAAGAGCGTGAATTGTCATGAAAGTAATTGGTAAATTTATATTTCCCTTTCAAAGACATTTAGTAGGTAGTGTGTCCGAATTTATACCAAATGGACAAAGTAGTAGAACTGAGTGAATTTAGTAAATTAACGCATTTTAGTTGGCTCCTCAATCCTGACGTCTGCTTAATAAATAATTGACTGTACCTACCTGAGATCACAACGGAATAGAATACCAAAGACACTAACGTTTAGTATAAATGTCTACTATATACTTATGTACAGTTCAACATTGTATATGATCGGAATCTGAAGAACAAATTACTTCTCAATATTCCTTACGAATTCGCTATTAAGGGTGACCATGTTTATATCAATAAAACCGGGATGGTTCATTTCTGATATGTTATATATGAACAAATATAAAACTTTTTGTTTACGATTTTGTCACAGTATAAGAAGATTAAAGACAAATCTATACTACGGTACGAAGTTATATCTCATTTGTTTAGTTTAGTTTGCATTTTAAAGTGTGTTAGTAACTTTGTGGGGAATTTGTGTGTGTGTATATTGTATTGGGTGTCTTGTAGAAGCAGTTGGTAAGTTTTTACAAGTTTAAAATATACCCATGCAAAGTATTTTTCCTTTGTTCCCACTATACCAGATTCCCAAAACACCAGATGATCAAAATACCAGATTCCTATTATACCAGATTCTCTTAATACCAGAAAATGTACTGTTATGATCATAAATACAAATAACAATCTTCGAGTGGATGATTAGATTATCATTATGCTTTCAGTATGTTATTAGTTACCTAGTTGCACTTCACTAAAGAGGTCAACCTGATTTTTGTTTTAACCTTAACATAATATTTTAATTTTTTACTCTAAAAACAAAAACAACAAGAACATGGGAATCCAAAAAAATACCTGCCAAACCTACACTGTTGCAATTTATTGTTTTGCTTAAAAAAGAAGCAAAGTTTCAAAATATTAAAATTGAAAAGGGAAATTATTATTGTGCCTGGAAAAAACGGAGAGAACAGAATATTTCCAAGGATAGAAAAATAAATGGCATCATTTCAGATTGTCAGCAAAACATTATACCCGTCGAAACATGCTTAGATAGACTGTCAAAAATAAATTATTAATATTTTCGTTAATTTTTTTTTTAATTTTTGGTTTTGTTTGTTACTGTACTTCTGGTATTAAGAGAATCTGGTATAATAGGAATCTGGTATTTTGATCATCTGGTATTCTGGGAATCTGGTATAGTGGGAACAAAGGGTATTTTTTTCTAATGACTTATGTTTACATTTAGCTGCACAAACATTGCCTTCCGGAACGTTAGGTCCTATTACCGGAATGTCCCTCCCCCGAACGTCCACTTTCTCGATAGTCTACTACACTGAATGTCCACTTACCTGAAACGTCCACAATCTAACGTGCCCAAAGGACCGGAGAGGCTATTTACATTTAAATATTTAGGGATTAAGATATAGGGTTTTTTAAATGAACACATAAGAAAGAAAGCAGCAGCAAGATAAACGCGCACAGTTATTTACGTGAATCTATAACGTCGTGTTTCCAATTTAGTTTTGCATTTCAGTCGGTAATAAATAAACCTTTTCAAAAAATGTATCCCCATTTACTCATTTTCTTGATAATTGCTTGTATCTTTTATTAAACTGGATATCTTGCATTCTTCGATTTTTCCCTTCAGAGCATAATGACCAAAATGCAAAATGAGCACCACAATCAAAATGGTCAATATGCAAAATGATCAGAACGCAAAATGTTCAATAGCCGGATCTACACCAAACGATCCATTTTTGGATCGGCGATCCCGTGATCCATCGACGACGGATCGCTCGCGGCAAAAAGCGAGCTATCCTGCCGCGCAGTTTGGATCGCGCGAGACAAGTCCACATCAAACGCTCCTGTGGAGCGCGCTCTACTATATATATTTTGACACAATAAAATAGCGGATGGCACTCTTGTTTTTTTCGATTACCATGGTTACTTAGTGATGGACACTCATAACGATTGCAACTTTTATGAAGGAAACTACAAATAATCGGTAGAAATAAATGCTATGAATAAACCAGAACTCTTCTTAATACGTTTATAAAATGTAATATGATATTTTAGACTAGCTATGTAAAACTATCTGTAAACTACAAAAATGACAAGCAATGACATTATAGTGAGAATGACGAGTCCTGACAATAAGAGCAGCAAAAAAAAAAAACTAAAATTAGGGGAGATACAAATGGCAGAGGGACGCGCTTACTTCACATCGACCAAAGTAAATTTTTCTGCGAGTTCTAGTCCTAGTCAATTTCGACATAAGTTAAAGAATGAATTAATATTGGTTGGTTGGTGCTTTTATGAATTTTACAGTGAGGGTCATAGTCGTCGTAACAAAACATCTCATCCTTCGCTGGTGGGTAGTGACATTTATAGTGGCCCATGCCAAAGTCGCTAACTGGTGGAATAAATTCTATGACGCCTATTAAAGTGTATAATTTACTTGAAATCATTATAGTTTCTGGTACCTCGTTTACTCGAAACTTCATAGAAACATTCAATTCAAAAGAAACCGTGTTTGATACAGTATATTTACACACTGTTTGTTGGTTACAAGATGTGCAAACGTTATTTTCTTCTACAATACAAATTGCATCTTCTAAACTTTGAATTCCAAAAACAGAAATTATATTTAGGTTTAAAGGTAAAAATGCGATCTGTCTAGATATTGGGATACATGGGCATGAATCATTAGAACATTTTTTATTCCAAATTGCACTAAAACAATACTTTAAAGCTATGTGTTCAAAAATGAAAGACACATTACAAGCAAATTCGCAGCGGCTTTCTCTTGTATCAAAATATAGCATGCCGATTTCAGATCTCATTCTGTATATATCACAGTCACTAGAAACAGGATCAGATAAAAGTTTAATATATTGAGGAATTAAATCATCAGAGTATGTGTTTAATATTCCTTGAAAATTTGTACTTTGAATATATGCCACACTTAAAAAATGCATGACTGAATCAAAGCAGCACGTGTTTTGCAAATCCACTTTAGTAGAACTTTTGCCGACGGTTACAGCATCGCATAAATTGCCATTTTTTACAAACTTTATTTTTAATTTTGGTAATATCTCATTAGTTTCTGCTTCACCTCTCCAATTTTCAACGAAGGAAGGACGATCAGAAAATATTGATTCATTGGTAAATGACCGATTAATATTCTTTAATTTTAAAGACTTTGATAATTTTCTCTTTTTTACCTGCGTTTGAGGTTTTGTAAGTGAATGCTTCCTTTTTCGAGGGCGTTTAGTTTCTTTATTCTGGATATCATCATTAAGATCACTAGTAGCAAGTGCAATTTCCGTATTCAAGTAATTAGAATGTATTTTTACGAATTCATCGATTCGATACTTTTGTAATTTTGTTTTGAAGAGCAATTGCTTTAAAGTTTTGAAGTAGCTCTCAATTCCTGACGACGATGGCGCAGTATTGTCAACTTTAAAAAATGGGCATAACAGATTAGACCACAAAGGAAGTTTACCAAGAATTCTTCTGAATTCAGATATAAATGGAGGATAAAAATATAAATTTTTATTGTTTTTTTTAATTTCCATTGATTGTTTTTGCATCTGAGCTATTTCATTATCTAACCAAACAAAAAAATCAATATCTGCAGTATGACATTCTTCAGTTTTGTATGTTAATTTGTCGTCATCCATACAGCTGAGTTCCACCATATGATCTTCAATATTATTCAATCGCGCTACAAGTCTGTCTAGGGCGGTTTGACAAGCGGAACTTACAGTAGTCAAATCGTCGTCGTATTGATAAAGGCAAACCTTAATAATATCCAATATGACTTCTTTCCCGATTTCAAAATTTTCACATTTTTTTAAAAATATAATGCAACGAATATAAAAATATTTTATGCGTGGATCTACATCAATAAAGCATTTAAAATTGTACAAAGTTTTTATGAAATGACTAGAGTCCAGTCTGATGAAAGTAGACGGAACGTCTGAAGTCTCTCCTTCTAAAATAGAGAATAGTTTTTTTGAATACTCTTTTGTACTACTAAACACCGTAAAAGCTTCAGTACTAGCTGCAACCAGGGCAGAAGAATCGTCAGAAATAATTTCGTGAGGTATTCTATGAATTGAACGTTGCCATTGATTTAGCCAATTTAATATGGATTGCTTGCCGTGTGCATCGGTGACCATTTGTAATACGGGCACAGATTTTAATTTAGGATTTGCTGTTATAAGACCTGCATAAAGAAATAGTCTTTTGGTGATCTTTGTTCCATCAGGGAGGCGCATAGTTTCAAAAAATGAGCCGGTAGCATCAATTGTAAGAGTAACTCTGTCAAATTTCCGTACATATGCATTATAATAATTAATTTGTTCTTCGCTCCAATAATATACAAAGAAGTCAGGGTATAGACTAAGACTGCGAATTATATTTTTATGTGTACTTTTCGCCATAGACAATAAAGATATAATCGGATTAGAATCAAAACATTGTCCTCTCCGGGCCTCAGATTTTATTTGACGTAAAGCGGAAAGAGAAGGTAACGCTGGTATACTTGTAACCTCATTTTCATCTTTTTTATCACTTAAAATCTTTGATGCTAACTCATTATGAACGACGATTGCTGGTTTGTACTTTAATATTTTTGCTAATTGTTGTCTTTTATAGGGCGTTAATTTAAATTTCTTTTTTGTATTATGTTTGATAGTTTTATCTATGTTGGTAATTTTGCAGAAAATTGTGTGAATTTTGTCTGTAGTTTCATAACTTTTTATCTGAACGCATGCCGTACACTGGGAACAATTTCCTTTCACAAAGATTTTATCTTTAACAACCTTCTCGCGCTTTAAGGTCCAAGTGCAAGGTAACTTTGTATATTTATAAATATTTTCCTTCAATAAATTACTCCATTTGAACTTTGGCATTGTTCTGTATTTCTTATAGGTGTTAGTGCCTGTTCTTCTCTGGTACGTATACAGGGGCTGAATTTTTTTCCAATCGTACAAGTCCATTTCATATGAAAACGTTTTTGTTTCTTTTTTTTTACTGTCATCAGAATCAAAATCGTTACCTTCATCTGCTTGTTGTACACTTTTAATAGTAGGGCTTTCACCAGTTGTCTTTAGGGAATTGCCATTTTGAAAAAAAATATGACGGTTGCGTTTCAATGATATAAACAAGGCTAGTGGGGACATTTTAAAATTAAGTTCTTGAGAGATAGTTAAGAAAATTCGGTCACTACTTTTTATGTTGGAATTTTGTAGTACATTAGCATATTTGGCAAAAACTTGTTTTTGATCTTCAAGATCTACGTTCGATTTGCGACCTTTCGGCATAATTCTGAAACAACAATATTAATAACATAACTTATACTGTTCTCTATAAAATTAACTAATAACAATTAATACAACATAAGTAGGTACTTACATTTCAAATGCAAACAGGAAATCAAAGTAAAATTACTTATCAATCACTTATTTTACACTACTGCAGCAGCAAATAGTATCCCCACAAGTCAACAATTATGACGTAATTATTATTAATATAGTTTAGGAATAGAACTATAAATTATAAAATTTATTTTTACTTATACCCTTTCCACTATATTTAACAACATTTGACAGCTTGACGTTAGTGAGGTTCAGCAGTATTTCGAATGTAATGCCATTCAATTGTAAGCGATTTTTCGATTTTTAAAATTGCTTTATTTTACACATTTGGATCAGCCAATCGACGTCAACTGCTAGACATAGGCCTTCTCCAAGTATTGCCACCTCGTGCGGTCCTGTGCCTCACTCATCCATCGGCTTCCAGCCATCCCAACCAGCGCTTTCGCGCCATGTGCCCTGCTTGTCGCCACTTCAACCGGTTATGTCGGTTACTTTGGTTCTCTTGCGGATCTCATCACTTTTGATTCGATCACGCAGAAACTCCTAACATAGCTCTCTCCAATGCCCCTAAGTGACCATTAGCCTTCTGAGTAGGCCCATAGGTCCGGCTACAACATAGCTCTCTGAGTGACCATGATTCTTCTTAGTAGGCCCATTGGTCAGTCTACAACATAGGTCTCTCCATTGCCCTCTGAGTGACCATGAACCTTGTACGTAAGCCCATAGGCCCTCTAAATTTGAAAAAAAAATATTTTTTGTCATAGTGTGATGTTATATAGCCTATAGCCTTCCTCGATAAATGGTCTATCCAAAAACTGAAAACTAAATTCAATTCGAAGAGGTAGTTCCTGAGATTAGCGCGTTCAAACAAACAAACAAACTCTTCAGCTTTATATAATAGTATAGAGTATAAGTAGATATAGATTATTGTTTCTTTCTTTATCTATGTTACGAGAATTAGCCTATAGCTTAAAATTATATAATTATAGTTAGCTTAGGTATTATTTAAAATATGTACATAATTTATCGTGACACATTCGCGGGATATAGCTACGATAAGTTAAGATATGTTTCTTTGCTTAAAACATGTGTAGTTTACAGATAGTTTTACATAGCTAGTCTAAAATATCATATTACATTTTATAAACGTATTAAGAAGAGTTCTGGTTTATTCATAGCATTTATTTCTACCGATTATTTGTAGTTTCCTTCATAAAAGTTGCAATCGTTATGAGTGTCCATCACTAAGTAACCATGGTAATCGAAAAAAACAAGAGTGCCATCCGCTATTTTATTGTGTCAAAATATATATAGTAGAGCGCGCTCCACAGGAGCGTTTGATGTGGACTTGTCTCGCGCGATCCAAACTGCGCGGCAGGATAGCTCGCTTTTTGCCGCGAGCGATCCGTCGTCGATGGATCACGGGATCGCCGATCCAAAAATGGATCGTTTGGTGTAGATCCGGCTATTGAACATTTTGCGTTCTGATCATTTTGCATATTGACCATTTTGATTGTGGTGCTCATTTTGCATTTTGGTCATTATGCTCTGAAGGGAAAAATCGAAGAATGCAAGATATCCAGTTTAATAAAAGATACAAGCAATTATCAAGAAAATGAGTAAATGGGGATACATTTTTTGAAAAGGTTTATTTATTACCGACTGAAATGCAAAACTAAATTGGAAACACGACGTTATAGATTCACGTAAATAACTGTGCGCGTTTATCTTGCTGCTGCTTTCTTTCTTATGTGTTCATTTAAAAAACCCTATATCTTAATCCCTAAATATTTAAATGTAAATAGCCTCTCCGGTCCTTTGGGCACGTTAGATTGTGGACGTTTCAGGTAAGTGGACATTCAGTGTAGTAGACTATCGAGAAAGTGGACGTTCGGGGGAGGGACATTCCGGTAATAGGACCTAACGTTCCGGAAGGCAATGTTTGTGCAGCTAAATGTAAACATAAGTCATTAGAAAAAAATACTTTGCATGGGTATATTTTAAACTTGTAAAAACTTACCAACTGCTTCTACAAGACACCCAATACAATATACACACACACAAATTCCCCACAAAGTTACTAACACACTTTAAAATGCAAACTAAACTAAACAAATGAGATATAACTTCGTACCGTAGTATAGATTTGTCTTTAATCTTCTTATACTGTGACAAAATCGTAAACAAAAAGTTTTATATTTGTTCATATATAACATATCAGAAATGAACCATCCCGGTTTTATTGATATAAACATGGTCACCCTTAATAGCGAATTCGTAAGGAATATTGAGAAGTAATTTGTTCTTCAGATTCCGATCATATACAATGTTGAACTGTACATAAGTATATAGTAGACATTTATACTAAACGTTAGTGTCTTTGGTATTCTATTCCGTTGTGATCTCAGGTAGGTACAGTCAATTATTTATTAAGCAGACGTCAGGATTGAGGAGCCAACTAAAATGCGTTAATTTACTAAATTCACTCAGTTCTACTACTTTGTCCATTTGGTATAAATTCGGACACACTACCTACTAAATGTCTTTGAAAGGGAAATATAAATTTACCAATTACTTTCATGACAATTCACGCTCTTGTGTATGGATTGAGGAGCCACATTCAAAGTGTTGTATATTCTTTAAAATTAACAGTACTGGGCCCAGATTTCTAGTAGACACTATACACAATTGCTACATAATGATACAACATTTTCAAATTTGTACGTGATATACTTTCCGTGTTTCAGGTGGCTCCTCAGTTCAGACGTTTGGATTGAGGAGCCACATTCACATTGATATAACTTTGGATATATTTTACTACAAATTTCAGAATTCCGCCTACATAATTATTTACTTCCCTACTAAATAAGGGGGAGGGTTTCCTTTTATAATCTGAAGTGGCTCCTCAATCCATACGGACGTGATTATTTTAATCATTTTTGCCGCATCTAGTCGATAATCAAGTAGCTCTAATCTTTATACAGACCATTATCGAGAACTTGCGCCATACTATCAAAATATTAATGATAACCGTTTACCAAACTGATAATGGTAAGAACTAAGTGCAAAATGCAATAAAAATAGCTTCATTTTAAACATTTTATTAAATATTGTAAGTAATAATATATTATTATGTAATTGTTGCAGTAGTCTCAAGCTTTGTCTGACACTTTTACATCTATGGAAAATGGCTACCAGTAAAGACTTTTGGAAGCAGTGATAACAATAATATTTACGTCCGTATGGATTGAGGAGCCACTTCAGATTATAAAAGGAAACCCTCCCCCTTATTTAGTAGGGAAGTAAATAATTATGTAGGCGGAATTCTGAAATTTGTAGTAAAATATGTCCAAAGTTATATCAATGTGAATGTGGCTCCTCAATCCAAACGTCTGAACTGAGGAGCCACCTGAAACACGGAAAGTATATCACGTACATATTTGAAAATGTTGTATCATTATGTAGCAATTGTGTATAGTTTCTACTAGAAATCTGAGCCCAGTACTGTTTATTTTAAAGAATATACAACACTTTGAATGTGGCTCCTCAATCCATACACAAGAGCGTGAATTGTCATGAAAGTAATTGGTAAATTTATATTTCCCTTTCAAAGACATTTAGTAGGTAGTGTGTCCGAATTTATACCAAATGGACAAAGTAGTAGAACTGAGTGAATTTAGTAAATTAACGCATTTTAGTTGGCTCCTCAATCCTTACGTCTGCTTAATAAATAATTGACTGTACCTACCTGAGATCGCAACGAAATAGAATACCAAAGACACTAACGTTTAGTATAAATGTCTACTATATACTTATGTACAGTTCAACATTGTATATGATCGGAATCTGAAGAACAAATTACTTCTCAATATTCCTTACGAATTCGCTATTAAGGGTGACCATGTTTATATCAATAAAACCGGGATGGTTCATTTCTGATATGTTATATGAGTGCGTTACCCTAGCAAGAAAGTATCTCAAATCACTCCACGAGATACTTTCTTGCTGGAGTAACGTTACCCTAGCAGGAATCGTATTTTCCATTTTTCTCGAAAACGCCAGGACGCACAAATGTCAAATTTCGTGCACATCTTCAGTAGACCTAGCAAGAACGATACGTACCACTCTCATCACTCTACGAGATCCTTTCTTGCTAGGGTAACGCACTCATGTTATATATGTACAAATATAAAACTTTTTGTTTACGATTTTGTCACAGTATAAGAAGATTAAAGACAAATCTATACTACGGTACGAAGTTATCATCTCATTTGTTTTTAATTTAGTTTAGTTTGCGTTTTAAAGTTTATTAGTAACTTTGTGGGGAATTTGTGTGTGTGTATATTGTATTGGGTGTCTTGTAGAAGCAGTTGGTAAGTTTTTACAAGTTTAAAATATACCCATGCAAAGTATTTTTTTCTAATGACTTATGTTTACATTTAGCTGCACAAACATTGCCTTCCGAAACGTTAGGTCCTATTACCGGAATGTCCCTCCCCCGAACGTCCACTTTCTCGATAGTCTACTACACTGAATGTCAAGAAAATGCAGCAGTAGAGTTTGTTGCGCCGCTTCTTCTCTACTAGCGCTTTGGAGGCGGTGGTAAAGTTTTCTAAACTTTGAAATGTTTATAAACTTAGATTAAGTAGTGTTAGATGACGTTAAAAAGATACAATATTATTGTAAGTACTACTTTGAATAAATAAATGAATATGAATATGACTAGGTATTAACCTTTCGTATGCTTTGGTAGCAGATCGGCTCCAGAGCGTAAACGACGGAGGTAGCAGATCTGCACCAATCGACAACGTTCATGTTTTGATCAATTTAAAACTTTAAAACAATGATGTTAAGGTTTAAATTGTATTTTACTGTAACTTCGATAAATGAACGAACAATATAGAGCATTAAAATTTGAATGACCATAGAAAAATCATGACTACAGCTAGTTTGAATTTAGCCGTTACACGGGCGCGCCGAAAATTTGACGCGCGACTTTTTTGTGAATTTATTTTTGTTTTAGGATTTTAACTAAAAACGTGTTATTTATTTATCTCCATAAAGTTTAGTTATTAAACTGTGTTGTGAGAACAATATAAACAATATAATATTAAAGAATTTGTGAAATTATGAGTTTTCAAAAATAGGTGTGCTAAATGCAGTTTGGTAAGTTTGCTTGTAAATCAAATAGTTATGTTACGGATTTGGTGCTTTATTATATAATAAATTTGTACATAATTTATGCACCTATCAATTAAAATCATTTGTTATATGACCACAAAACACTTATTTTTGTATATTTCGTAAAGTTTGGACTTGGTCCACTGTTATAAAAATTGCCGCCATGTTGCCGCGCTGTAGCTCATACTTGCATACACCCTTCCCGCATACCAGAGGTTAAATAAGAAGAATCTTTAGCTTTATACCGAATATTGTGTGAATATTTTTGAAAATAAAATTTCAAGAATTAGTAATCCTAGTTTGATTCGTATAACATGGTCACCCTTAATAGCGAATTCGTAAGGAATATTGAGAAGTAATTTGTTCTTCAGATTCCGATCATATACAATGTTGAACTGTACATAAGTATATAGTAGACATTTATACTAAACGTTAGTGTCTTTGGTATTCTATTTCGTTGCGATCTCAGGTAGGTACAGTCAATTATTTATTAAGCAGACGTAAGGATTGAGGAGCCAACTAAAATGCGTTAATTTACTAAATTCACTCAGTTCTACTACTTTGTCCATTTGGTATAAATTCGGACACACTACCTACTAAATGTCTTTGAAAGGGAAATATAAATTTACCAATTACTTTCATGACAATTCACGCTCTTGTGTATGGATTGAGGAGCCACATTCAAAGTGTTGTATATTCTTTAAAATAAACAGTACTGGGCTCAGATTTCTAGTAGAAACTATACACAATTGCTACATAATGATACAACATTTTCAAATATGTACGTGATATACTTTCCGTGTTTCAGGTGGCTCCTCAGTTCAGACGTTTGGATTGAGGAGCCACATTCACATTGATATAACTTTGGACATATTTTACTACAAATTTCAGAATTCCGCCTACATAATTATTTACTTCCCTACTAAATAAGGGGGAGGGTTTCCATTTATAATCTGAAGTGGCTCCTCAATCCATACGGACGTTAATATTTTATAACAATTTAATTATTTGTTACACTTAAATACACACAACGCCATCTAGTTTAAAATGCACTGTCCCAAATGTAGTTACAGCCCATTAATGTCCCACTGCAGGGACAGGCCTCCTCCCCTGGCGAAGGGATACTTGGCCTACTAATACCACACTGGCCTGACGGATTGGTATAGGGTTTAATTTCAAGTTTTCCTTCTTTTTATTTCGTAAAGATAATATTCACGGATACCCTTAGTCGGTTTTTACGACACCCATAGGATGAGATGGGGTGGTACCATATTGTATTCTTACTCCGTCACCACACGGAGAGTTCGAACTTCTCCTTTAGCTAACTTGTTAAATTCAACCCCGCCAAGTTATTTAACAAGTACTTTAATAGGAAAAAGGTGCAGTTTTCACATACTATTTGCAAGAACTACGTTATCTTACAAAACAAATATGACTTTTGGCCAAACGTTTAATATTTGCACACCGTCTGTATTATTAGGTCAGCATTGTAAAAACTGTTATCAATTCGTTATCAGTCATTGCGTAATATTTTTAGTATTAGTTGCTTTGATCATAAATATTCAAGTAGAGGCTTCGTAGATGTCCAAGAGAAGAAGTCGACTAAAGAGACTCAACAAGCAATCGAGCGGTAAAATCATTTGCAATAGATGGAAAAACTCGAAAGGAGTTTGTATGTCTTGCCAGCAAGGTGTTAGTAAGCCTTTATCTATAATCCCTAGAGGGAAGTTAGTTAAGGGCCTTTACGTGGCTCACTAGGGCCGCCAATTGAAAAAAAAGTTATAATTCGCAAATAGTCAACTTCGCATTCGAAAAAAACGGCCGTTTTTGTTTATAATGCAATATTGATTTAATTGAAAAACATTTAAAACGTTGAGAGTGTGTTATACAAATACTTTGTTGCATTTTCGCAAGAATTTGTTATTAACATTTTAAATTATTTATCCTATTTGCGAATTATGATTTTTTTTCAATTGGCGGCGCTAGTTAAGAGCGTTTATAGGGCTCCTATAAACGCTCTTAAGTTAAATAGAGCAATTTGCTTATGCTGTTGCTTACAAAGTAATGATTGATGATTCTGTCACCAGATTTGTCTAAAAAATTATAGCCACAAGGATGTTAAGGGGCGAATAGAAAAAAACTATATTATGTGACTATGAAGCTTTCTATAAACACAGTTTAATCAAAATAATCGTTTTTCATTCATCAAAAAAATCGACTTTAAATGAAAAATGACTAAGCTGGAAGGAATCCACGGTGCCGAAATCATCATCATCATAACAGCCCATTAATGTCCCACTGCCGTCTACTAATACTGATCTGATACCTCGGTGGCGCGACGGTAGCGCAAGCGGCTGCCGTGCAAGAGGTTGTGGGTTCGATCCCCACGCAGGACAATAATTTGTGAGATCCACAAATTATTGTCCTGGTCTGGGTGTTCTTTGTGTCCGTTAATTGATGTTTGTAAAAGGTCCCCGCGACACAGGGCATGATCCCTAGTGCGGGAGTTGTCTTTATAAAAATAAAAAATACCACGCTGGCCAGACGGATTGGTAGTGTTTAATTTCAAGTTTTCCTTCCTTCTATGTAAAGTCTTTTTATAAAAAAAAATAATAAAAAAAAGTACTATTCACAGATAAATAAATACGGTTTCCGTAGCGGCCGATCAGCTGGTGATCTACTAGTCTATCTCTCGCATCATTGGGCAGAGGCTATCGAGAGCAAAGGGGAGGCTTTAGCCGTTAGCCTTGACATAGCGAAATCCTTCGATAGGGTCTGGCACAGGGCTCTACTTTCAAAACTTCCAGCTTACGGGCTTCCCGAGAAATTGTGCACGTGGGTTGCCAGCTTTCTTTCCGGACGTAGCATTCGAACCGTAGTCGACGGATCATGCTCTGACATCAAACCGGTAAACGCTGGTGTCCCGCAGGGATGTGTGCTGTCTCCCACTCTCTTTCTTCTGCACATCAATGACATGTTGCTTAACCACAGCATTCATTGTTATGCGGATGACAGTACGGGGGATTCACTGTATCTCGGTTGTACAAATATTTCATCGGCAAACGTCAATGCGAACCGGAACAAACTTGTGTCTGATATCGAAAACATGCTTAGTCATGTTTTGGATTGGGGTCGGCTAAATCTAGTCCGATTCAACACCTTAAAGACACAGGTTTGCGCGTTTACCGCTAAAAAATCTCCCTTCGTCGTAAGTATTGACTTCGAAGGCGCTCCTCTTGTTGCCAAGCCGTCTATTGAAATCCTGGGTGTCAGCATTTCGAGCGAAGTTCAGTTTCGCGATCATTTAGAAGGCAAAGCTAAATTAGCTTCGCAAAAGCTGGGTGTGCTCAATAGAGCAGGCCAGTATTTTACGCCGAACCATCGCCTACAACTCTACAAGGCTCAGGTTCGGCCACATATGGAATACTATTCCCATCTCTGGGCTGAAGCACCCCAGTATCAACTCCTTCCATTTGACCGCATACAACGAAGAACGGCTCGAGTTGTTGACGATCAGGTGCTCTCCAGTCGGCTCGATTTTTTGGCTTTGCGGAGAGATGTAGGGTCTCTTTGCATTCTCTACCGCATCTATCACGGGGAGTGCTCTGAGGAGTTGTTCCGGACATTGCCCGCAGCTGAATTTCTCCACAGAACCACTCGCAATCGACTGACTTACCATCGTCATCACCTTGATGGTTGGCGGTCATCCACTGTGCGATTTTCGCGAAACTTCCTACCGCGAACAACTGTTTTGTGGAACAAACTCGCTGCGACGATATTTCCGGACCGTTGCGACTTGGGGAGCTTCAAGAAACGAGCGTACTCCCTTTTAAAAGGTCGGCAACGCATCTGTGATTCCTTTGGTGTTGCGGGTGTCCATGGGCGGCGGTGATCACTTACCATCAGGTGACCTGCTGGCTCGTTTGCCTTCTATTACATAAAAAAAAAAAGATAGTCCTTTAGTCGGTTTCTACGACAACCATGGGATGAGATAGGGTGGTGACATATTGTATTCTTACTCCGTCACTACCGAAATCATGTTGTTGGTAATTTGCAGATACCTCATCTCTTTGAAAACTTCGGATGGCCAGCGTGGCATTAGCAGGCCTATTTTATGACAGTTTATTCTGCATCCGCTAAGGAAGCTAACTCTACAGCGCGACTATAACATGCTATTATGATAAATAAAGATAAAACTTAATTTTCAAATTTTCTTCAGATAGGTTGCATATTGGAGAAGGGCCAAATAAAGAACACTTGTAACCGACGCGCATGTATGACTCGCTTAATGAATGTGGACAAGGCCGAATCTGTTTGCCAGGATCGTGACAAGTGGCGTTCTGTCGTCTCTGCCTACCCCGGACGGGATAAGTTTTAATAAGGTTAATTAGGCGTGAGTTTATGTATGTATGTATGTAAACATTATTTTGTCGGATAAATGTGGTATTGTATGAGTCGGCGATGACCCTTTAATTGCCTAGTTAACTTAATCTACATAGTAGATAATTGCATTGCAGTCTTCAGTTAATGTGCAAATATGGGTTTCTTTGATGAATATTGTATACTTTACATATACAGGGGGTCTTAGATTATTGAGCTTAAGTTAATGACGGAGTTAAAAACATGGTGTCACTACTATGCCCTTTCACTACTGGATATTAGCCTTTAGCTCTGCTTGCTGTAAAATATACTCTACGCTGACAATGTCTCTGCTTTCTCTAACGTTCAAAGTAAAGACTTTTGCCTTATTCCCACAGTAAGAGTGAACAAAGAAAAAGGTTAAAGATCTAAACGAAAAACTATCTAAACGAAATTCTACGTAAAATCCTGTACCATCCGCCTGAGAAGTGTAGTAGATATTCAGTACGAAGTAGCCCCCTCTCTCGCATCTCGCCAACTTAACTCGCCAAAAAATAGGATGGAGATCTATTTAAATCAACTTAATCAACAACTTACTACTTAACTCGCTACTGTACTTGTCGATGTGTAAATCGGGCTTTAGTCCCCCTCCGTATCTAGAGGAGGCCAATCATACAGCAAGGACATAACATGAACTCCATTTGTTTAGGTATTTATTTAACTAAAGGTAAAGAGTAACTGGGAACTTGACTAATTTTTTTTTTTCCTTTAGTTAAATACCGAAACAAAGGAGTATAAGTATTATGACGATAACGATGAATTAAAAAACAATAAATACCTACATAATAATTTAAACTGTAGGTCACATTAGCAGAACAAAAACTGTGAAAAAAAACATAAGGAAAATTGTTATACGAGACATTGCTTATAAATAACAGCAAACAAAATTGTCGTGATGAGTTGCATCTTAAAATGCTAGTCATCGTTATTCTGTTTATTTGAGATGAATACAAAAAATAATTACATCAAATTAAATTATTAAAAAATAATAAAGCACACCAATCAGAAATAAATATAGGTACTATAAGATTATTTTTGTTGCATAATAATTACTATTAAATGTCATTATTAATTAAAAAAAAAAAACCCTCCTTGTGGTGACGGAGTAAGAATACAATATGTCACCACCCCATCTCATCCCATGGGTGTCGAAATATGTATATATTTTCAACAAAAAAAATATATAAGTACTAATATCCGTTGTTCTGTTACCCATAACACAAGCAGGTTCAGCCTAGCTTACATTGGGAACAGATGGCGCTGTGTAGAGATTGTCCGTGAATATTTATTGTTATTTATTAATTTCGGACCATAAACCGGATGCAAGGTCAATAAAGTCATGAGATAATTCCAAATGTGCAATTAATTTCACGTTTTTTGATATTAATACTTTCAGATAACTAATCCGATATTAAGAAGATATCGAAAGATATTATTTAATTATCAACGATAGTAATTTATTTTTTGATCGATTATATAATTGCATTGCGTAAATAATAATGTACCTATCAATATTGTTTGTTTTTATTGTTTGTATGGTAACCGGCTCATATAATAATTACATGCTGTAATGGCAAAACATAAAAAGTCACACAATAAATAAAAATAGAAAATAAATGAAAAAGGTCCTTTTTTCTGTGTCTTAAATTAATATTTTCAACGTATCCGTACAGCTTTATACTGAAGAGAAGCTTTATACAGGGCGCGGTTTATACTGAAGAACGGTATGGCATATGGCGCTGGCGCACCATGGCACCATCGCCGAGTGGCGCGGACGCGTATTATCTTTATGTCAAATACGACTCTATATTATTGCAGTTAAGATTTGTATTATGTTTTCTTGACTAAACGCCACCGCCATACGTACGGCCACGCCACTTCAGTATAACTCGGGCTTAGGATAGTTGACTGCCTCAGAGGCGCGGCGGTCGCGTTAGCGGCTGGCGTGCACGAGGTTGTAGATTCAAACTCCTCGCTAAACAATTCTTTGTGCGATCCAGGAACTATTTTACTGAGTTTGGATGTTCTTTACGTTTGTTAAATTGATGTTTGTAAAGTCACTGTGATCTTTGCCATGGTCCCTAGTGCGGGTATCAAATAGCTCCTGTCATCAAATCAGAACCAGATAATGAAATACAACTTTTCTTTCGATAGAAAATTGTAATATACCCCTATAAATATTATTAAAATACTAAGAATTTAAATATTATTGTACTAATACCGTTTCTATTAACTAAAACTTATTTATAACGCATTTAGTCAACAGCTTCGTATATCCTCACGCATTTGCCATCCCAGCCTTCAGCTGCTGATATCTGAAAAAAAAAACAAGTCATTTAACTGTGTTTACTTACTTTTTTAAGTAGAGACAGACTATGATAAACTCTTTCGCATCCCGTGAATTGTTTTAAGAGTCGACTAAGCAAAATTATCATCATCATATCGGCCAATAAATTGACGTCTACTGCTGGACATAGGCCTTCTTCAAATATTGCTACCTTGTGCGGTCCTGCGCCTCCCTCATACATTGGTTTCCCGCAGTCCAGGTCGTCGGTCCACCGTGTGAAAAACATTTCACTAATGGAAATGGGATAAGAATAATATAACGTACGTTGAATGTGAAAGTTTTATCTTATATCTACACACCTCAACAAAGTCTAGGGATATTTTCACGATATTTTGTATTAAGTTGTGAAACTCAAAAAAAAATGTTTTGTTTTTAATTCTTTTGATGGAAACTTACTTTGTTAACCTTTTTTAACCATTCTAAATTTGAATTTGAAAAATAAAATTAAAAATAAAAAATTTACACGGCTTGAACGTAGTCAAGTTCGAAAATTTCATTTACCAACAGTAAGTTTTGACTGCTTTTTTGTGTAAAATTTAAGTTTTTTAACAATTTAAACGTTTATTTCGAATGATTAAAATTGTGTGCATCAAGCAGCGGCGCCATTTCAACATAGAGGAAATTTTAAGGGCAGTAGGCATGCTCCCAGCTGCGGGTACTGAGCATAATATTGCTGAAGAGATTGGAACAGTACAAAATATGAAATCAAGGTTATGGTCACGTTATCGTGCTACTGGTGAAGTGGCTGAAAGATATCACAGCAAAAAGTCTATCACCACTCAACGACATGATCTATTTTTGCAAGTTCCCGCGAAAAGGCAGCTAAATGTTACTACCATGCAGTTGGCTTAGAGGCTTCAGCTCTTGGTGGAGCCTCCTGCGGGTGACCAAACTGTCAGAAGAAGTCGGCAAGAAGCCCACCTTTATGCTCGCATAACGCTTTGAACTCCAGCAATACGTTGAGCAAATCGCGCACGATGACTAGAGTGAGGTCGTGAACATTTGCTCTATAAAGATGACCTGTTATCTGTAGTGGTGGTGACACATGAGTCCCGGTTCAGTTTCCACTCGGATTCGCGTAGAGAACGTGCTTGGCGAGTTCCTGGTTGTGATAGCCGTCTACAACATCCTGAGAAAAACTATTCATACCACGATAGAACAATTATGATTTGGACGGGAATTTCTGTCGGTCGAAGAACAGAGCGCGTTTTGATCAGAAACACCATTACGGCTGAAAAATAACTTAACGAGGTGCTGGAACTAATAATCTACCCTCGTAGACTACAATTGGGCCAAATGTTTAAGCTCATGGACGATAACACCCGTGCGCATAAAGCGAGAGTGATGACGAGCTGGTTGCAGGAGTACGACGTATCAATTTTATGCTGAACCACTCAATCGCCTAACCTCAAAACCATAAAATACGCGTAGGACATGTTCAAAAGAAGGGCTTTGATGAATTTTCCTGCATAAACTTGCGATGGAAGAGCAACTTTTTTTTTATCCTAGTCGGACCTGTAACATTATACCGCATCAAAACCTGGATAACTTAATCCAAGCATGAAAAACTCGTGCAGGACCGTTATTTACGGTTTTTTGAATGGACTGACTACTGATTACTCACATAACAGTTAAAAACAGATTAATTTTAGCTTATTTTCACTTTTGCTTAAGAAACAAATTCATTGTTAGTTTTAATAATTTTCCAATTTTTTTATTTATTTGAATAAAAAATTATTTACGCAAAAATAATACTTTTATTTAATTCTGGATTGTAGCCTGATAAATTACCTTTATAAAAATATAAACATGTTGTATGTTATCTTCAATAATTTTGGAGTTAATTGAGTAAATACTAAATATCCCTAGACTTTGTTGAGGTGTGTATTTAAATATTTTTTTACTTATTTATTTTATATTTTTGACTATTATCTTTTTAAATAGACAATTCTCGCACTAGGGTTCAAGCCCTGTATTACGGAGACTAAAACAGACATGAAATTAACGGACACAAAAAACATCCAGGCTCAAGGCAAGAATTTGTGTATCACACAAAAGTTATCTTGCGTGGGATTCGATCTTGCTACCTCGTGCACTGCAGCCGCTTGCAAGACCGCTTTGTCAGCGAGGTTTTTTTTTAAAAAAAAAGCATGGGGTTCGAACACACGATTACACGGCAGCAGTACCTAATTGCTCCTTCTTAAGGGTATCACATAAAAAACAACTGATGTTGAATACATACCACTGTTAGCAGATTTGGTGTGAATGTTCTTGTGTGTATTGACTTTCGACCGTTTGGTTCAATCTGTGTGTGAATCATTTCTCCGCTGTTGGTCATTACCACGTGAGACTTTAGCTGAAATTTTGAATACCTACTATAAATATATACTGTTATGGTTTATTTTTGTATGAATTTTAAGAGATTGAACTTCACCTACAAAGATAGGTTTCCTATAAATATATCAAATATATATACAAGGCCGCTTGCTGTTCAAAGAAGCCATAGCAATAGGCAACCTGAACGCTTATCTCAATATCAAATTTGTCCTTTGCGTTCTGTGTAATGTGTTCCTTCCTTCCTACGACATCGGGTCTTTCAAATGTAGCGTGATTAAGCATTTCCACGTGCCTAGTCTTTCCCGTAAGTTAAATTTGGCCAAACCGTTATTACTTACGCTTTCCTTAAAAACTTAATCCTTCCCACTTTAAAATAGATCAAGTAGCCTTACTTGAAAATTGATTCGGCCTTGAGAAAGACTAACAAGACTATAACTGCACTCAATTTTGTACTCAATTATTCAGTCACAAAGAAGCTAAATTACATTGCAAATTATCTTGTCAAGGTTCTAATGTAATATTCAGAATGGAATTGTGGGCAGTTGTTTGCCATTTACGTGGCTCATACACGGACAGTTAACAGGGTGTTTTAGTTTTATAAAGTTAAAGAAAGTAATGCAAGTGGCAGTTCCCACTACGGCATCCAAATATTGTAGATCATGTTAGACCAAGGATAGTTAGTTAGAAGAAGAAAACATCTGATCAATCATCAAAACAGTGTTCAGTCATATCAATTAGTAAAATATCTCTAATTGATATGGCCGAACACTGTCTCTTAGGATACAGGTCTCACCTAGTCTAAGAGGCAGAGTTTATTTCTAGTGTGCATAGATAAGTACAGTCATGGTATTTAAAGGTCCGCCACCTTAAGGCCTATTTTCGTGTGCATAAGCAGTATGAGCGATACTCTGCTTTACCGATTGAATATGACATAATATTGCAGTCAATGGTCGGCTGTCATTAGTAGGGATGACAATACAATATCGGTTACCTAGGCTACAAAATTAGTCCTTCGTGAATGCTCGCAAATCGGAAGTAATATTTATTATTATTTAACATTACTTATTTAATGTTCAAGTTTTATATTCTGTGGCTATAGGTATAATAAATTATTAATTAAACAGTAATAAACAAACAGTAATAGACATTGACAATAAAACAGAGGATATCACAGCAAATTAAAAGTTTGTAATAAGTTTTCTAAACAGGCCTGTTGGCAGAATTATCGATTAACTTAGCAGCCATTATTAAAAAATAGAACAGAACAGACTAAATAGTTAATTAAAAAGGTTTGATGTTGACATGTAACTAGACGTAAGCCAAAGGTGAAAATGAATTTGAACCTTATTTTCATACTTTGTGAGTATAGTTTTATGTGTTTTGTCTATACAATGCTTTAGTTTCAAAAGGTATTAACAGTTTTCGGCTTCACAAACGAATGAAAAAGAAAACTGACGAACGTTTTCGGTCGCTCACTGTACATACTTGTCATATTGTTTTAATGTATATGTTACAGTCAAAACTCATTGCCGGTCAAAACCCTTTATAACTGAATAAAACAGTCAATATAGGTTTTGACCGACGTGACATTTGCTAGAAACATTTTTTTTAATGTAAAACTAGAATATAGTATTATTATATTCTAGCACTCGCCGGACGCTACCGCGGCACGCTCGCTTCGCTCGCTCGGCTCGTGCGTCCTTTGGTCACCATACTATCCTAACCTAACCAACTGTTTCGGACTTTTACCTTAATATGTATTAAAGATCAATTTTCAATGAGTTTTGACTAACATCGATGGTCAAAACCACTTTTGACTGCAAAAAACAGTCAATAAGGGTTTTGACTAAGCACGTCGGTCAAAACCTATATTGACTGATTTTTTCGGTCAAAAGTGGTTTTGACCGGTTATGAGTTTTGACTATAACATATATAAAATAATACTATGTAAACACTTGTAACTATGTATTTTCTGTTAAATAAATATATATTATATTATATCTGATCAGAAGCCTATTCTCATAAATGTAGACGAAAATGGTTTGCTCCCACTGACTAATCTAACTATACCCCTTCCATTATATTTAACAACATTTGACAGATTGACGTTAGTGACGTTCAGCAGTATCTCGAATGTAATCCCATTCGATTGTAAGCGATTTCGCGATTTTTCAAATTACTTTATTTTACACATTTGGATCCTTACATCAACTTACATTATGATTTTATTATTGTTTCTTTCTTCTATGTTAAGAGTATTAGCCTATAGCTTAAAATGATAAAATTATAGTTAGCTTACTTAGGTATTATTTAAAATTTAAAATAATTTATCGTGACACATTCGCGGGTTATAGCTAATCTAAAATATCATATTACATTTTATAAACGTATTATGAAGAGTTCAGGTTTATTCATAGCATTTATTTCTACCGATTATTTGTAATTTGTTTCATAATGGTGGTAATCGTTATGAGTGTCCATCACTAAGTAACCATGGTAACTGAAAAAAACATGGGTACGTCCATAAAAAACAATATAATTTGTACGAAAACTAAGCGGAAGTATTACGAAACTTCATGGACGTGAACTGTCAAAAAGCTAAACTTACGCTGGAAGGGTTATAATCATCAAATATTGTCACCGTTATTAATTTCCCCGAGCATTAAAATCCTTTCGTGAATGTGCTCTACCCTAACTCTAGCTTTCAATATTGTAAAAAGAATTGCTTGATTGATGAAAGAAAAAAAATACGTATTAATATTTATTATTAATTACTTTTAAACTATTGCGTTTCATTATTGTATTTTTTTTTTATAAATATAAATATTCCTCACACATTCACACAACGGCATCTAGTCCCAAACTAAGCAGAGCTTGTACTATGGTTACTAGACAACGGGTAAACATAGTTAAATAATAATAATAATAAAATAATAATAAAAACGTTTATTCATCTCCACAAATTACATGTACAGTCGGGGTATTTGCCGCTCGACCACCCTTAGGCGAGAATCGCTTGGCACGCGGCGCATGCGATACGTGGGCGTGCCACGTATCGCATGCGCCGCGTGCCAAGCGATTCTCGCCTAAGGGTGGTCGAGCGGCAAATACCCCGACCGTACATACACAGTTGACAGAAAGGTTACATAAATATTTATATATATTATAAATACTTCTTTTTTTTGTAAATACATAATATAGAAAACACCCAGACCAATGCAAACAATCATGTTCATGCACACAAAGATTTGCATTGAGCGGGAATCGAACCCGAGACCTCTGCGTAGCAGTCATGTTTTATACCTAACCACTACGCCATAGAGGTCGTCCGTTATAAAACGCGCATGCCTGTGTCGAAACGTCAATGAATAAAGGTTAATAGCATTGCGTCAATGTCCCGTATATAATAATATGTATAAGTATTAATTACCTTACATCCATCAGGTCTTTCTTCAATGAAATCAACGTTAAATTTAAAGCTAAAGACTATGGTTCTGACTGTGGTCGTCATTGTTAACGTATACGTATCACCTTGCCGCGTCAATACTGTCATTGGAGTCACGGCTGTTGCTATCTTCCTTGATATTAAACCAACACCTGGAAACAGAAAAATACACTAAATCAGAAACTGTTAGTAAAAGTACCGAAAGAAAATTTAAAGTAATGCGGCGTCTCTGTGTTCAAAGCGTTTAATTTTCGCACTTGGCATTTTTGTCTAGATTTTTCAGACGTGATATTACTAACGAACACAAAGAAAACCCGGGACCAAGACAATTCATCATAACAGCCCATTAATGTCCCACTGCAGGGACGGGCCTCCTCCCATGACGAAGGGATTGTTGGCCTACTAATACCACGGTGGCCAGACGAATTGGTATAGGGTTTAATTTCAAGTTTTCCTTCTTTATATTTCGTTAAGATAATATTCACGGATAGTCCCTTAGTCGGTTTTTACGACACCCATGGGATGAGATGGGGTGATGATATATTGTATTCTTACTCCGTCACCACACGGAGTTTATTAGTTACAATATAAATAACATGCCATGCCGTTTGCGTTATTTGCGTTATACCTATTATTGTGTCAAGTTCAGTCATGCATCCTTCTTCATACTTCACAGTCGGTTGCACTCGTATGGTACACAAGGTAACAAAATACATCATAAAATAGGCAGCTTTGCACGACAACATTTTCTAACAAAAGTGACTTAGGGATCTTAGAGATCAGTTCAGTAAGTATGTTATTATTGGGGGCTCCCAGGGGCAATTAATTATAATTAGTTAATTCTTTTAATCATAATAATAATTTAATTTGTCATGTAACTTTTCCTTAATTAGGACATGGGATCCTCTTACAGATGAAAGATGGTTCGGACTAAGTCCTCGGACTATCCACTCCATAGTCTGGAGACGGATAGTCCGTTACACCCTTCCATAAGGGTGTAATCCTTTTCCTACCAATAGGAGTGATTATAGTAAGTCATCTCTGACAGACAATATGGAGTTGTTAGCCTATATCCAGCAGTAGACTACGATAAAAGTCTAAATGATGGTCTGCGTCACTCGGAGGCTAGCCCCTTAACCTCTGTATTATGTACGGTCAGGGAAATTAATTGATTAGCAGGTAGACAACCTACGTAATTTAGTCGTATTATATACCGAAATTTTGAAAGATATTACACCTCAAAATAGACATAAGATAACATAGCCAATAAGTAAGAATCGCATTACAAACTCCTTTGTTTACAAACTTGCAAAAATTACATTCTGTCCAAAGAGTAAAAAATAAATTTTGAAAGTATTATCGACACGTCAAAGTTCGCGTTACCCCGGGTTTCCAAATAATTGATCATGTAAAAATCAACTAATCAAGTGTCTAAACTGTCATTTTAGTTTCTGAAAATGACAGTTTTGACACTTGATTAGTTGATTTTTAGTTGATCAGTTATTTGGAAATTGGGGGTTAGTGTCACGAACTTCATTATAAAATTGAAGAATTTTACTTGAACACAAAATACCTGTCTGTCATAGATAGAGAGAGACAAGGCTAGGTATATACACCTTGTCCATTCAATTTTACGACTGCCAAGATGTCGGGGTTCGTCATCAGTCGTCTGTAGTCGGTAAATAGTAACCTGACCGATTTCAAAATTATGCAAACTGCTAAGCAATTAATTTCCTTGAGTGTACCTAATGACCAATATTATATTCTATTATCCGGCCGTTCAGAGAATGCGTTCCTGACACTTATCAGTTAGTCACGACTAGTGATGGACACAACATTATACCGAGTTCGTTACCGTTACTCCAAAATGAACCGCCGCGTTATTTTTATGATTAGATTTAGACCGTTTTAAATTGGCGGAATCATTTAAAATTTATATTTTAGTTCTTTACGTGGAAACAATAAAAGGGAATATTAATATAATAAAATTGTTTTATTTATTATTTTTTACAAAGTTACAATCTGTATTTCTATGGAATAAAGTACATTGAACTAAATGTGCGTACAGAATATTAATCAGACTCCGATTCGCTTGAGGAGGTGGTGTCTTCATCATCATCTTCGCCTACATGTATAATTATATTATTATCAATTACAGAATCAATCCTGATATCTCGGTCAAAATGTTCCATAATCAGGTTTTTAGTCTTTTCGACAACCTTTGCCCAGTCATCTCTTGTGACTTTCCCGCAGGCTTCTTTTAACAGGGTCATCATCTTTTTCGTGCTGAATGGCGGGGAAGTATTGTGGCGGGCGGCGTAACCTTTTATTTGAGCCCAGATTAGCTCAATCGCGTTATATTGGCAATGATACGGTGGAATTCTTAGAACGCGATGACCGTACTCCAAAGCCATTTCATCGATTTCGTATCGCACATTTGCCGCTTTATTTTCTTTCACTAACTTAATTAGCTCTGCTTTTAGCATCTGCATATTTGCGTCAATGCCTTTTGCTTGTAACCAAGCAACCATTTCTTCTTTTTTATTAGCTTGGGTAGGTGGTTTCTGTATTTGAAACGAGTGATAGGAGGCATTATCCATCAATATTACAGAAGGCTCTGGTAGGCTGGGCAAAAGCACGTTCTGGAACCACTCTTTAAATGTACTGGCATTCATTTCCTCGTGGTAGTCATTTGTGGTTTTTGATTGAAATGCCAGTAAAGCGTTCTCCACAAAGCCGTATTTTGCAGTACCTGCGTGGCATATTATCAGACGAGCCCCCTTACCCATTGGTACTTTCGACGTCGACGCTTGTGTATCATCCGTCCAAGAACGGGAAACCGTGTGATTGGCGTTTAGCCATGTCTCGTCAATGAACACGACATTATCCCAGTTATCAATTTTTTTTGCTTCTCTCAAGAAACTTATCCGTTTCAAAATGATGTCGTATCGTTCTAATAAAATTTTTCTTTTGTCTGTTTTTTTATACGAAAAACCAATATCTTTTAAGATTTTCGTTAAAGCAGTTTTACCCCCGCTAAACAGTCCAGCTTCTCTTAACGACGCCAAAAGCTTCATCCTGTTGAGATATTCATTTCTGGAATAGTAACCATATATATGATTTCTGATTGCATCGGCGTCAAAGGTATCAATATCTGTCACGGGTTTAGTTCTACGTTTCTTCTTCGGAGTACGTAAAATATTATCTTCCATGCCAGTAGAGCCGAACTTTTCTTTATTAATATTTGTAATCGTTCGTTTGCTAACTCCAAGCGCCTGAGAGACGCGTTCTTGTACTTTTTCGACAGGAACCAGGGGTCCGCCATTTTGCCGCTCCCGCTCAAAGTAATCTTGCAGCTTGATAATTAACTCACGGGCTCCAGTTTTCAATGTTTGTCCACGTTTAGGCATTATTATGCACCAAAAGTAAAAAGAACGCAATATAAGACACAATCAAAGTCAAATAACAACAGATCGCAAACACTTGAAGAACGTGGTCTATGCGCACGGAACGACAACAGACGACTGTTTCAGCGTCACAAAATGGCGGCCCATAACGCCATTTGGGGTTACCATTTTCAACCTAAATATAAAAATGCTACTTTGTATTTAATGTACTTTTATTTTTATATTTAATAAAAGTTATTCTAAAGTCCATTATTTTCAAATTCTTGAAAAGAAAAACAAAACGTATTATTTTATAAAGTATAACTGTATCGATAAGAACAGATTACGATACTATTATTCACTGTTATTGTTGGCACAGCACTACAAATATAAAGCGCTGACATAACCTTGTAATAGCGCAGTGTAGATTTAGAAAAATATTGTTTACCAAGTTATTTGACACTCAGTTTGACACAACATTATAACATTCATTAATTATTGATATAATAATGTTGTTTTAATGCTCATCAATAGTTAAAACGATAAACAACCAGCAAAAATATTTTTATCGTAACTGCAACGCCATTACAAAGTTACTGCGTCAGTTCAATCGCGACGTGTCAGGAACGCATTCTCTGAACGGCCGAAGTTTAGTCATGTACATTTATTTAACACATAGGTGCTAACTACGTAATTATATTTACATAATAATCACAATGGTATCTGTATTGTACACAAAATACAATTTAGTTACATCTATAAATAGAAAAAAAAACGATAAAACCTTTTTAGGTCAAAAATATCTCGTCATATTTATATGCAGGGAAATTAAAAAGGCGAAGGGCAAACGCCCTTTAATATCAGACAACATTTTGATTCCTACTATGCTAAGTAAAAAAAAATATTTGGCCTTTTTTTATAAAACATTATGACATCACGTTTAGAAGAAAATACCAATAGTTCTTATTGCAGTATCATCAAGCATGTATTGGATTTACAAATAAAAAATATCAAGTTTTCTTAATGAACTGCTTGTAGAAAAAAGCACCATCACGAATCTTTATTTTGTGACGTCAAATACAATCACCGTATCCGTGAAGGACGCTGCTTGTCTCATTCAAGTACCTACTTAAATTTTGTTGCTGATATTTTACTTATGTCCTGCCGCACGACCAGTGAGGAGTAATACCCTGCGTGTTCCGCTACATGGTAGCTCTTTCAGGACCTTTATTCAACAGCGACTATTAGTTATGCACATTGCACAAGTTGTGCAGCTTTTATCGGGAAAGCGTTTTATTCTTATGTGCTTTGGTTCTCCTGCGAATCTTCTCAATGCAAACTCGATTACTCAGGGTAATATTACTCTCTCCGTTGACATTATTGTTAGTCTCTTGACATATAGGTACTTACTTATAATCGATAGTCAACGACCATCTGACGACCTCGGTGGCGCGCCGGTAGAGCCAGCGGCTGCCGCGCATGAGGTTGTGGGTTCGATCCCCACGCAGGACAATAATTTGTGAGATCCACAAATTATTGTCCTGAGTCTGGGTGTTCTATGTGTCCGTTAATTGATGTTTGTAAAAGTCCCCGCGACACAGGGCATGATCCCTAGTGCGGGAGTTGTCTTTTTTAACAAAAAAAAAAAAAAAAAAAAAAAAAAAAAAAAAAAAAAAAAACAAAAAAATCTCTACTACGTTTGCTGTGTACCATGATATGCCATGATATTTACACATATAAATAATTATTATTTTTAAAATTAAAAGTATTTAATTAACTTTTATATTTATGAAAATTTAAGACACTATAATATATAAAATATATATTTCTGCCCATGTTCTTTCTTTTTTTAATCTCCTTTTATCTTCAAGTATCGAAACCATCTAAGCATTTTTTTTCACGATTATTAACACATCATCTTTTTTCATTTAATGGGTCCGATTGCCTTTCTTTTTGCTCTTAAATAAGGATGCACTAAAAATTATAAAATAAGACCACGTCCTTATATAAAAGCTATTGCGGATGTCACAAAATAAGAACGTGACCTAAAAAACTACCAATTCCTTTTGTCTATGAAAACAACCTTAAATAAGAGTGTTGTTATATTAAGTTTGACATGTTTTACGTCAAAGTTTTTTAAAATTTATTTACATAGGCTTTGTTGCTTAGCGACCACATCGCCGCCTGTTCGTACTTATTTTACGTTTTTACTTGTGATTATCTTTTAATTTGTTTTTATAACATGGAACCAGATTCACATCGAACGGATCAGAATTATCTCTGATATGCCGATATGTAAGCCTTCTTTTGTCTGTAAACTAATAAGAAAAGACGCACTTTTTTATAAAGAACAAAGGCATTCAGTTAGGTAATTTTAACACATTTAAACCCTTTTACCGTTGATGTTCTTCATTTAACCTTCTTTGCACAATTATAACACTGATAGGAAACATTTTTGTTACTAAAAATCCAAGAAATACCTATATTTTAAATGAATTAAAATAAGCTCGCACAAAATTTCGAGCGAATTTAATTAAGGCAGTTTTTATACCGCTTCTACTTAAATAAGGTCAGTCAAATGTCAAATAAGACGAAACGCAATCGGATTAAGAAAACTACTATCACTAATGAAGTTTAGGATGGCCCTATTTTAGTGTATGTTCTTATTTAAAGGAAAGGTAATACCTATGTGTACTAAAAATTTAAGTTTACATTTAAGTTCATTTTGTTGTTCTTAATTAAAGCCAATTGAGAAACGCAATCGGACCCACTATCTCGTTTTTACACTTCTAATTATGCAGATATTGTCTTCTATATGTGTGTTTTTGTCGTCTCATTATTGACATAAGATTTACACACACAACAACATAAACATACTCATTGCATTGTAAAGGAAGTACTTCATAGTTTTTATGATCTATTAAGTACTTATTAATAGTAGGTATTAACGAGCATTGTTTATTCAAGGCTAACATCGCAATAATGCATTCTTATTTGTTATAACTGCAAGCATTATTATACGAGTAGAAGTGTTTCTGCTAATCTATAATTGAAGTGCTTTTTTTCTAAAGACACCACCAAATTACCGTATTAAACACGAAGATTCATAATTAGTTTAAATTAAATAATGGAGCTAAATTATTATAATGAAAATTATATATTTATTTAATGATCCAAGATGAGCTAATAAAGCCTTAGCAAAAACAGTTTTTACGAACTATATTTTGTCGTTTTACATTTCTTTTAAAATCAATCTATGTTCATAATTTAATAATCTGTAATTTATTTTACGCTCATTGGCGCTGTTGGCAGTTTCTGTGATAGTTGTTATTCTCCATGGCAACTATAAAAGGTCTCGTGGTTTTATTCCAGTTTAATGCATTTCTTTGTGTTCATTTACATAAATGTTGTAATAAATGTTTCTCCGTGTGGTGACGGAGTTAGAATACAATATGTCACCACCCCATCTCATGCCATGGGTGTCGTAAAAACCAACTAAGGGACTATCCGTGAATATTATCTTTACGAAATAAAAAGAAGGAAAACTTGAAATTAAACCCTATACCAATCAGTCTGGCCAGCGTGGTATTAGTAGGCCAAGTGTCCCTACGTCATGGGAGGAGGTCCGTCCCTGCAGTGGGGCATTAATGGGCTGTTATGATGACGACATAAATGTTTGCGTTTAGGTACGTAAACCTCCTATAATATTTCCCATACCACTAAGGGTTATCTAACACTGAAGGTAGCAGGAAGGGTTTGCCAGTCACTTTTGACTTCCGTGAAATGATTTCTCAATGAATTATGTAATTGGAGTAACATACATCACTAGAAACAGGTTTGTTTACATTATATTATGATCTATCGAGCAAACTAGTACAAGTATGTATAAGTAATAAAACTTAACATTTCCCGTTTTATTACATTGCAAATAGGTAGGTACAAATATTATAGATTTATATTATTTGTGCATAACTACTATTCTGTTGAAGATCTTTTTCTTCTTTTAGACTTTTTACAAAGGTTCAATGCAATGCAATAAATTGTGGTCCAAACAGTAAAATACAAAATCGACGGTCTGTCAGATATCCTCTCGCACCAATAGGTTTGGGAATACCTTTCTATGCCGAACCATTAACACTTGAGGACTCGCTAATGGGTCCACTGGACCCAGTCCTTCATATTTTGCGTTTTAAATATTATAATTCGACGAATGCGACGTTGTCGCTTTTAGTACCTTTTAACGATAGTCTAGCACAGCAAATGACGACGTCAGCAGTCAGTTGGCGCGCTGCAAGTAAGCGTTACGGACGTAAAAGGTGTGTATGGGTTTGCCAGACCCGGTAGCGACTAAATACGTAAGTGAATTTTGCATCATCAAACCAGAGGAACACAGGAGCACGAAACTTACTTTGGGTTTCAAAATAATACCACATTGCTATCTTACGTGCCTAAACGTGGAAAAGTAGTTCTTTTAGCATCTATTATGCATCATGATGCTAAAATAGACGTAGGAAGTTAGGAACCGGTGAACAAAAGAAACCTGAAATGTGCGTTGCAGCCTATGTAATTGGAAAAAAGATAGGAAAACCAATGTTTTTTGCACAAAGTGCAGTGTACCAATTTGTGAAGAACACATGCAGCATGTTTGTATAAATTGTTATAACTAAATTTTATATACAAGGTGTCTGAAGAATGTTGACAAGTGTGATTTTACTCCAAATAAGAAATTATGTGCTTTGTCATTTTTTTTATACTTCTGTGATGATTGATCTCTCTTAGCTATTCCGCTTACATACGTATATTATATTTGTGTAAGTAAATCCAGAAAATTTTGTTTAAAATAAGTAAATATAAAAATTACAATGATTACCCTAAATCTTATCACAAAACTAAGGAGAAATTAAGTATATTTTCGTACTAGCCTTTGTTTAAGTAAATATAATAAATATTAATATTTCATTCAATAATATCTTTTATTATACATATAGAATTCGTATAAAAAAGTAAACATTTACGTTTATCATACAGTTCTGGAAAAAACTTATGACGTTATACGGGGTCTAGCGGACCCGGTAGCAAGTACTTGTGCGACAAATTATGACGCGAGTCCCTAAGTGTTAAGCCAAGGACCTAATATTTTCTCCATATAGGGTCCTTTTTACCCGACTGCAACGAAGCCCAAAAGGAAGGGTTATGTGTTTGACCTGGAAATGGATATGGATAGGTAGGTATATCAAATAAGTATTGGATTATAAACAAAGGCCGTTTTTTTTTCAAATGCGAAATTTAACTATTTAAAAACATTTAAAGTGTTGAGAGTGTATTATAAAAATACTGTATTGCCTTTTCCCATGACTTTGTTACCAACATTTTACATTATTTATTTATCCTATTGCGAATTATGATTTTTTTCTATTGGCGGCCCTAGTGAGTCACGTAAAGTCACGTTCTTCTTTTAGTTAAATATGGCTTCATCATTATCTGATGATTCTGCCAACGTCAAGGTGGAGAGGAAAATAATTTAAACTGGTTGATCAATTGAGAATTTATTTTGACATTAACTTACTTTCTGATTACAATAAAAAAAACATATTTATATACAAAAAATAAAATAATCAATACACATTACTATGACCTTACTAAGCTATAAGACAATATGATTAATAGAAATGAACCTAGCCAGAATATTAATTAAAGGAGAATGAGCCAAAGTTAAAAGTAAAGGAATGTTTATAGGTCGAGGAATATTTACAGGTATAAAGGAACAGACAATCTAGGGCAAGTAAAAAAATATATGTTCTAAAGTACCTTCTTCGAGACCGCACTCACAAAGAGAATGATCCCTAACCCGAATTTTAGAAAGAAAAACTGGAGAACAAACAAATCCCAGGCGTAGGCGAATTATAACCGAGGTCGAATGTTTGTTAATATTTTTTTGGTGGAAAAACCAAGGTCTGGGCGGCAAATCAGGTTGAATGGAACCAAAGAATTTTCCTTTTAATAATTTTGAAGATTGCCACTCTTCATTCCACGAATCAAGTAGTGATGATTTAGTATCAGAAATAAGATCACGAGAATGACAAAAATTATATGAGAAGATTCCTGTTTGAATAGCTGTTCTAGCACACGAGTCCGCCATTTCATTATCAGATATACCTACATGACTAGGAATCCATGCAAGAACCACATCAATTCCGGCCAAGTGACATCTATGTAATGCAGATTTAATGTTTAAAATGATAGAGCAATTACTTGATGACCGAAAAGGATTTTTTAGCAAATCCATAAGGCAACTCATAGAGTCAGTTAAGATTAACGATTTTTTAAGATTGTGAGACTCTACGAAAGATATTGCTTCAAAGAGAGCTATAGACTCGCCAGAAAAAATAGAGTTTTTAGGGTGTGACTTAAAACTGAGAATAATTTTAAATTCAGGAATCCATACTGCAGAACCCACTGGACTGTCTAAAGATAATTTAGAAGCATCGGTGTATAGGGTTACCCAATCCTTCCAATCACAGAACAAGATACTATTCATTAATTTATTAGCATTAAGGGAAGACTTACTAATGCCGCAATCCATAAAAATTTGTGGCTGAAATGTTAGGGCCTTAAAATTTGTTTCAAAAAGACACAAAACAGAAGATGTCTTAATGGGTACGGATTGATTTTGAAAACGAATAAGCGATTTAACCAAAAGAGGATAAGGCTTATTTGCCCAGTAAGGAGAGGTATTAACAAGATTGTGAAGTGAATCAATAATTGGAATAAGAGGATGACTGCTGAATTGCATGACCCTTAACATATATCTATCAGCTAAAACTTGTCGACGCAGATGAAGAGGAGGCTCTAAACACTCAACTTGAAGGGCATTGATTGGAGAACATTTCATAGCACCATAAAGTCACGTTAAATAGAACTATGTGTCATAACTTTTTTTTTTGCTTGATTGAGCAAAAGTGTTTACCATTTACATTCCGTCTTACTAATAAACATTTACACACTCGTTATAACAAGGTTATAGCAAAAACGTTACTAATAAACACACTCCGCTATACGCCTGTTATAGCGGTGGTGTAAGTTGTACGTCATTTTATACAACTGTTATACAGTCGACAGACCTCGTATAACAAGTGCATAACTTACAATATTGTGTTGTTTTATCTCTAATTATGGATTATTTACATTATTTTGAAATTTTTGACGAAATGGAGAGTGAAGAACTACCAAGAAAGTAAAAACTACTAATCTCGTTATAATCCGTTTATTTTAGATGATTGTAAGTTTAAAACCAAAATTAAATAAAGATTTACGAAGGCGTATGCAAAGGAAGTGGTAGATTTAATCCGTGGTGAAATCGAACAGAGTACTAGAGGTCGTGTCTTTTCAAGAGATCTTCAAGTTTGTACAGCATTAAGGACATGGGCGCGACAGAAAGTGGAAGATGATGCTGCAGACATTCACGGCATGAGTCAACAATCCGCGACAAATGTATGCCGACACGAGTTGCTATTGCACTAGCAAGGAAAGCTTACCATTTTATTCATATGCCACGAACTCTTGAAGTGGAAGAGGAAGTCATAGCAGAATTTCGTAATATATGTGGCTTCAGAAACGTAACAAATGCCTGATTGCACACATATTAAGATCAAAAAGGTTGGTGGTGACAATACTATATCAATAGAAAAGGAGTGTGTTCAATAAACGTATAAGTGGTATGCGATTCCAGCCTATTAATAAAGGACATTGTAGTACACTGGAGAGGATGTACTCATGATTCCCGAATTTTCAGAGAAAGCCCAATACGGCAGAGATTTGAAAATGGAGAATTTCATGGTCGGGTGATGCAAGTTATGGACTAACAGGTTGTTTGTTTACACCTGTACAAAATCCTGCTAATATTAAGGAGGAGGCCTACAATAAGATTCATATACTGACTAGAAACCCTGTAGAAAGATGCTTTGGTATATGGAAACAGAGATTTCGATGCCTATTACACGGATTCAGTGTATCATTAGAAAATGTTAAACTGTATTTTTGCACTTGCGCTTCTGCACAATATTGCAATGAAAATAGGGCAAAATACAGAAATAATGGACATCGCCCGGTGACCCCGTTTTGAGGCATAGACCACAAGAACTCAAAATAATGCAACTGGATAAGTTGCAAAGCAATTATTTATGAATTATGATTTGTAATATAATTAATTAAGTCAAATAAAATACATTTTAGTTATCAATTTTATTTATTTTCTTTGTACGTATTACATTTTCCAGTTCTAAATTTTTCATTTTTAACTGCTGCTCTTTGCCTTGGAGTAACTGTTCTTCTTCGGCCCACTCGTGGGACTGTGTGTTATCACATTAATCCATTTTTAAAGCTTGTTTTGTTACAAAATCACACCATACATTAGCCTATCGATATTGTCACTATTTAGTTTTCGAGGTCAACTAAATACCTTTTCTAATAAATTCCAATTTGCAAAAACGCTTCCTCTTCTTTGCTATTTATCTATAATCACTTGATTCCATTTTAATGCTTATTTTTATGAGATTGTAAATCAAAATAAACCGCGCAAACAGAATACGAAATGAAATCTCAAAAACTCAACCGTTTTGACATATTTTAAGAGACGTTCAAAAGTAATGTTAAAATTTTGCTAATGTAAAAATATGTAAAAGTGTTTAAAATTTTGCGTTTATTACGATTTCTAAGTCGAATTTCAACATTAGGGCATTATATTAATATTCTTTATGACATATTAATTTATTTAATATTTTTACAATAAGAATTAATAGGTAAAAATATGAAACTAATTTAATGACTTTTTTGAATATATTACTTTTTAGAATGTTTCTGACAGTATTGCCAGTGGTCAGTGTCATAACTATTTAATAGTTACCCAATGCTTATACCTGGTTTATTAGTCAAGTAGTGTATAAACAGCTATTACGCTCCTATTCAATGAATAAGTATTCATGTGTATAACCACTGTATAAGAAAATTTTTATTAGTAAGACAGATTATATATAAGTAGCTTTATTTATTAGCTTCTATGTATAGTCTGTGATATAGTAACGTAACTTAACACACTTTACATTTAACAAACTATTCTTAACATCATGTGAATATTTACCTTATCAATCACATCTACCTCCTACCTCTACTATCATGATTCATGCAGAATTTCCTGCATGTGCAATGCAATCGTCTTAGTACATAATCATAATCCCTACTTAAACTACTGACTAATATGTATAAGTCGGTGATTCTACGATTGCAGAAACTGGAATGCTGCAGTATCTTAGCGTACCTACATAACTTTATACAACTGAATTTTGGTAATCAGTGTTTTCAGTAATACCGGAAATTGACTAATTACTTATCATAAAATACAAAATCTCATATGAATCACAATGACAGGAATGTTTTATGTATCATAGACAACGTATCACAGATAATTTCAATGTAGTGTCTGTATATAGATCCATCATTCATTTTAGTAGGGTAAAATTTATTATATGATAATGCTCACTCTCAAAGTACGCGCATAAAAATATAAATTGTGTCTTTCTTCAATAATATTTTAAAGTGTATTTGTAAGTACATCTTAATAACATTCTTGTGGGGTCTTACTCCTACACATGACAATAAATAAATTATTCTTATCTTAGTATAAATAGTACGTAGAGTCAAAGTACATACTTTCATTCAGTTCGTAATTTGCACTTTGGACTTATGATGCAAATAAGTTCATCGACCGGTTGATCGGGTTAATAAACCCAAATAAGTATTAATTAAGTTAAGTAGTTGATAAATGTTTAAAGCTAGAGAAGTTAGCAGCTAGATAAATAAGATGTTCAATTTCGATTTCTAATGTAGTGCGTTGCTTCTGTATTTGGAATGGCCAAACGTGATGCATAGGTACAACCGACTTGTAATTTTCGATGTCGTATAATGAAAACAAATCCAGCCCAGTATAGAGTAGTTTATGCAGAGGAATGCAGTGCACACTACAGTGCAGTGTGATGCAGTACAATACAGTGAAGTTAGGAACATTTCATTTTTGTTACTCTCTTGTAGATCTAGAACTCCTTAGACACTGTTTATAACATTAAAATAAATAAATAAATAATCCTCACACATTCACACAACGCCTTCTAGTCCCAAACTAAGCTGAGCTTGTACTATAGGTACTAGACAACGGATATACCTACATACATTGTCACTCATTACTCAGTGTTTTAATTACAAACAATCCTGTACACGTACAAATATTAAAAAAAAAAACATTTTACATTTAATGCAATGTAGCGCAATGCAATGCAATTCAATCCAATGCAGAACAATTCAATTTGAACTTTATTTTCACTTGCCACAATCAATATTTAATCGTATGTTTTTGTACTGTCACTGTATCACCCGGAGAGGTCACTATCACTCTATTTGTCACTTATCACTGTATTAATTACCGTTTATAAGTAGGTACCTATTAGTTAACATTATTTACTAAGTATTTATTATTATTTTACTCTATACACAAACACAACAAAATATTACTTTAAACAGATCTATTAACTTATTCGCATACAAACTGTTTACAATAAAAATTATAAAACAATACATAACCGCAACAAAAAAAACAAATTACCATGAATAACAATAATAATTCAATTTACCAATAATAAAATTTGTATAAACAACACAAAATTACATTAATAGCCTCATTAATCACGAAAAAAACGCAAACTTGAATTAAATTATTTTCAAGAGCTTTAATTTAATTAATTAATTAAATTAAAGCTATTGAAAATAGTAAACCTGCGCAGACGCAACAGCTAGTTAATAAAAAAAACAAAGGATAACTTACCGATAAACTTGAGATATTCATCGAAATTTTCCGACGATTTTAACCGATACTTTTTTCCTATATACTGTTCTAATGTTTTTTCCATATCGCTGGTCTGTTAATGAAGGCTGACAAAACACTACTAACGTTAACCAATCACTGGTTGTAATAATCCTTTCAACGCCGTTGAAGTTAAGTTCTTACGTTATGCAATGAAACAGTCATCTGTAAGTAAAAATAAATAGTTAGTTAGTTGATTTTTTAGTTTATAATTAGGATTTACTGTAAAAATTAAAAAAATAAAAATAATTTACTTTTTGTACATAATTAAATTAGATTTTTCAACGGTCTTGGAATTCATTATAATCAATTTAAATTCATTATTATTTTAAAATTATTTTTAAATTTATAATTTTATTATTCTTTATTTATTAAGTACATGGATGTCTTAAAACTTTGCAAAAGTTAACATAAGTGAAGTTTATGCAAAACAATAACAAAACAAAACCAGATTGAAATAATTGTGATTTGAATTCAAAATTGTATTTAATTACATTTAAATGTAAAATAATATAAATGGCTGTTTTCATTATTTTTTGGAATAAAAACCTTATTTAAATAATCGATTTTTACATTTATTTTTAAGATTACTATCAAAATGATAAAGTACTTGCTCTGTGAATTATTTTTTTTTCGTACTTGGTTTATTAATAGAATTCACACATAAATATTTTAAGTATGACCATGTTTTAATTTCCGTAATTACATAATTTGTTTACAAGCTAATTAGTGTGTACTTATTTATTTATGCATACTTAGTTTAATTTTTAGTACTTTTTAATTTTTATTTAGTACAAAACCACATCATTGATATTAATAATATTTTTCGTTCTTACTTACTTTAAGTATATCCTTTAACACTTTACTTTTATACTGGAGCTACAAAAAGTACCTACTTACTGTATTCTGCAAGTAGTTAAATCAGTCTAAAATATCTTTAGGAAGGAGAAGATCCTAAACCATAATTAACATTGTCTTATTTGTAAAAAAAAATACTAAGTACGACGACGTAGTAGACATGTTTAGAGTTAAGTAGCAGGTTACGTAGTAGGTAGCAGTGGGAGCACCATTTCATATGTTAAGTATCAACCATTGCCTCTACATTTTTTTGAAAGTTTGTTGCGTCACTTCTTCTCTACTAGCGCTTTGGAGGCGGTGGTAAAGTTTTTAAACTTTGAAATGTATTTAAACTTAGATTACGTAGTATTAATGACGAAATTACATCCTAAATCGACACAAACTACTAACAAAATACCTAGGTTCTGAACCACATAAACAAATACTTACACCAAATAGGGTTTGAAACGACGACCTCACACATTTAGACACTTGCATTTTCGAAACAACGAGGTTACTGGTATAAATACATAATATTTAAACAAAAATAGAAAACAATCCAAGGCGACCGTGATCCCAGAAAGGTCATTATGCTATAAACGCAAGCATTTAAACCAACTTCCTATTCAAATTCACTTTAATACCTAAATGGTTCTATTGACGTGTGAATTTTATCATCATCATAACAGCCCATTAATGTCCCACTGCAGAAACGGGCCTCCTCCCATGACGGAGGGATACTCGGCCTACTAATACCACGCTGGCCAAACGGATTGGTATAGGGTTTAATTTCAAGTTTTCTTTCTTTTTTTTTGTAAAGATAATATTCACGGATAGTCCTTAGTCGGTTTTTACGATACCCATGGGATGAGATGGGGTGGTGACATATTGTATTCTTACACCGTCACCACACGTAGAATTCTATACAAATATTGTGAAAAAAAAGAAAAGTTGTAACCTTGCAAAAGGTAAACGATTCGTATTTCACGTTTCCCGTGCACAATCTAAAGATGGTAATATATTTTAATTTCTCTACAAACATACGAGGGTAGTTTTCGCACCCCCCTCTACACGTTGCCGAACTAAAAAACGAAAAAACTGCAGAAAATAAATTAAATAGATAACGCGTAATTGTCCTATAATTATTAGAATATTTTACTGAAGACGTGTAAAACTTTTTTTGTGATATGCAAGGTTCTAGCTGATAGAAAGAAAGAAAGAAAGAAAATAAACTTTATTTGACACAGTAGACACTATACACAAATAGAATTCAACTCAAATAATACAACATCACGCTACGATAAACAGGAGCAGAACATCGAAGAAAACGATATAAGTACCTATCCTATGTCCATCAATAAATGTCTTTTGGCTAAGATGATGAAGGTAAAGAATTTATTTGTGCTTAGTTCAATTATTAAGGAAGGCTTTAAATTAATATAAACAGCCATTTATGAAGGCTGACAAAGTTGTGTGGGCCGGCTAGTATTTTAACGATACTGGAGACCTTGACATCAATATAGCATACTCCTTGGTAGACCTAACTCAAAATATTTTAGTGGTTTCAGTAGTATTTTATGGAATATTTCAGCTCTCAGAAATATGACCTAAAAGGGGTATAAAAACGCTATATTTAATGCCAGTATTTATTAAAAACATCTATATCGTTCGTCACGGTACAAAAATCGCTCTTAAAGCAATAGTACTTAACTGATGTACCTAACAAGCAGCTAACTAAGGAACGTATTTAACTTAAAAACGGTTATTTACGAAATCACACACACAATCTAATTAACTTAATAAACATTAAAAAGAAGTCATTTACACATTACATTAGCAATGATCTATCAAAATAAATAAAACACTTGAATACGATCATTGAGTACAAGTATGTTTACGTTTAGTTCTACCTAGTTAATGGCATAAAATTTATGATAGTAAGATGACCGATATTGCGTTTAATTGTTCGATTAAACTTGTTGTTTGACGATCTATGTGGTGTAAAATTAACAGTCCTTGGCTGCTAAGTAGATGTTTTGAAACGTTAGGTCGGCACTGGTTAGTTACCTCTATTTAGTAGTATTAGGGTACACGATACCTCTAAAGGTACCACCAGGGGTATCGTAGGTCTTTCAAAAGTAAACGATACTCCTTATTAGGGTCATAGTACCTTCTTTTTATTTCGTAGCGATAATATTCACGAATAATCCCGGTTTTGGGTGTAATTTCAAGTTTTCCTTCTTTTTATTTCGTAAAGATAATATTCACGGATAGTCCCTTAGTCGGTTTTTTACCTATGGGATGAGATAGGGTGGTGATATATTGTATTCTTACTCCGTCACCACACGGATAAATACACCCTACCAATATTTTATATCATTACGGGCACATTAATATGCTTCCAAAAATCAATAACACACACATACCCACATCTATCATAAAGATTCTATGATTGATGTGAATTAAAGATAGATCCAAGATTTATTTTTCTCTACAAGGTCACGTATTATTTACCTATAATTTGTACCGCAATAACCGGTTTATATAAATGAATAATAACGATTGACCTGGTTATTATTCATGCGATTAATTCTACGTATTATGTGAAGAAGAGTGTTTATTTATTTGTTGTAGGTACTGTTTGCAGGTAATTAGACGGCATAATTATAAACATATTATTTAGAAATATAATATTTATGTGAGGTGACGGAGTAAGAATACAATATGTTACCACCCCATCGCATCCCATGGGTGTCGTAAAAAACCGACTATCCGTCAATATTATCTTTACGAAATAAAAAGAAGGAAAACTTGAAATTAAACCCTATACCAATCCGCTTGGCCAGCGTGGTATTAGTAGGCCAATGTCCCTTCCTCACTGGAGGAGGCCCGTCCCTGCAGTGGGACATTAATGGGCTGTTATGATGATTTATGTGAGGCATAAATACAGGTTATTTAGGACCGTAGTTCGTAGTTCTGTATCCTCTGCCTACCGCTAATCGATAATGCTAGACTACTCCAATTAGGGTAGATCCTCGATTGTCTTTGAAAATAGTTTCTAGGTAGAGCAAGAAATTTTTATTTTTTGAGCAGGTCAACTAAAAGTCGCCGGTATCGAGACCACCATACACTCGAGCCAACGACGGCGGTTTGCATATTGTGTGCATCCAGATTAGACCGGTAAAGTAATAGCGACAGAATGTAGCCATTTAATCACCTTATAATATGTGTCCTATGCATAAAAAATAAACATGTTTAAAAGACATATGCATCGATGCGTACAAAACATTGCAAGTAGGTGCAGTTCAAGCGTAAAGTAGGTAAAGTTTGTACGTAACTATGTAATGAAGAAACCTGTTTAACTGCTTGCGTATGATACTGCACTATGTTTATAAAATTAATATTAAACGTAAACGGAACATTTATTATGTCTGACGTTTCTTGTCTAAATCATCATCATCATAACAGCGTAAGAATACAATATGTCACTAACCCATCTCATCCCATGGGTGTCGTAGAAACCGACTTAGGGACTATCTGTAAATATTAGCTATCTTTACATAAAAAGAAGGAAAACTTGAATATTAACCCTATACCAATCCGTCTGGCCAGCGTAATATTAGTAGGCCAAGTATCCCTCCGTCACGGGAGGAGGCCCGTCCCTGCAGTGGGACATTAATGGGCTGTTATGATTTTTATTATTACCAACGCCTAGTTAAAATTTGCTCTACGCGTGATGTTATAATGTAAGTAATAGGATTGCTACAATATTCTTAGTAGGAAAATGCTCTAGTCTAAGAACGTATGTAGTTTACGATCTAGTTAGGATGGAGGGAAACCAATAGATGAGCGAGGCACAGGAACGCACAAGGTACCTATTAATTATTTTTATATCAACCATGAATAAGAATACAATATGTCACCACCACATCTCATCCTAAGGGTGTCGTAAAAACCGACTAAGGGAGTATCCGTGAATATTATCTTTACGAAATAAAAAGAAGGAAAACTTGATATTAAACCCTATACCAATCCGTCTGGCCAGCGTGGTATTAGTAGGCCAAGTATCCCTCCGTCATGGGAGAAAAGCCGTCCCTGCAGTGGGACATTAATGGGCTGTTATCATGATATCGACCATGATGGCCTAAATTATCATTGGCAACACACAATAAAAAACTCAATCAAAGAATAAAACGAGACACTGAATCAATCAAACAATATTTTATGGAAATTTTATTTAAAAAAAAATTACAAATATGTAACTATAGAATAATACTAATCTACATGAAATCTTACTACAATTTATAACAACTACTACTTTAATAAATAACTATTTGCACTACCCGCATAAGATAAAATTAAATTTATCTAAAATGGGCAAACGTTACTATATCATACAGTTTATAATTGAAATCTTACCTAAACAATAGCGGAATGATGAATTTAAACCATATAATAAAACATTTATTTATTCAAAATTAATATTAAATTCAATAAAAAATAATTTCATCTGTTTTACACCGTAAGCCGACCAAAATATATTATGAATCTGACAGATCTATGTTTTTAATTAATAGTGATATGACTTAATATTATATTATCTTGTATCTTATTCTGCCTCGCAGATCTTTTATTTTAAAATGAGGATGCCTGACCAAAAAATTTAAGTACCTTCCTTAAGAGTTCGTTTTGATTTCATCTACTGCCATGTATTTATTATTTTATTTCAGACAACATGATCCAATATGTTAGTAAATTCTTATAATTAATGTTTTAATATATATTATTGGTGCATCACACACACAAAACGTTTAAAAATAGGAGAATTGTTATCTTAAAATATTACAGTACCCAGTAGGTAAGGTAATATTTATTACCTTACCTACTTGGTAATATTTTTACACACAATATATTTTTTTTTCTTATTATATAAATTTTATTCTATCAAGGCTTTTATTTCTTACTTATAACATAAATTAAATACATAGAGAGATCTTAATCTTAAGTTTTATTCCCTAGGTAGTTCAAGAACCATTTCTTTTAGTTTCCTCCTGTGAACTTTGGTTGACGCAGTCTGTGGTAATTCATCGACAAATATAACACCTCCTCGTAGTTGTTTTGAGTCAGATAAATTATCTGAAAAAAAAACATCTCATTAATATTTAAAAAAAAAAGTCTTCTCTCGCACTAGCAGGGGGAGTCAACTCTGTTCTACACAATGCAATGTTTCTATTAGGGCTTTGATGTACGAGAAAAGATGAAATAGAAAATGTCATGTCATTTCCTAGCAACCACCTAATAGAGGAGCTCCGGAACAAAAACCGATAATTCCACTTTTTGTCTAAACCATTTTTATTGTTTTTTCGGTTGGTCATAGTATTCATACATAATATACATCAGTCAGGACGCGACAAATCTCGATAAAAACGTACAAAAAAAGAGTCTAAAGATGGGCTGCTGCCGTCCCAAAATCCGACAAATGAAGCGATACGATAAAGTATTATAAAAAAAAATTAATTTTCGTAACTAATACCGATAAATGTTTTATAAATTCTTCAAAATATGCCCCTGTTCTGAGCAATTACCGACAAAAGTATTTTTATTTTTTATTTTTTTAGAATTAAAACACTTGTGGCAGCAGTAATCGTTTATTTTGGAGTAGCAATATTTTATACTGAATCCATGGCCAATAAAATAAAAAATTGTCTATTGAAACTTTTGACACTTGAAATAAACCGATAATTGCAACATAGCCGTTCAAATCCCGATAATTCCATTATGGTCGGACCAAAACCCGATAATTCCAAATTTGAAACTAAAATTGTGGGTAAACTATCGACATTAGATTTTTTTAGTATTACTTATTTAAAAGCCCTTACTACAAGTCATATTATCGTTAAATTTGTTTATCAATTAACATACTCATTGCTACGTAAGTCATAATTTTGTGTTTCCTCTAAAATACGAAAAGTGGATTTATCGGTTTTTGTTCCGGAGCTCCTATATGGAGCTGTCAACAGTCAACACTACAAGAAAAGAAACCGTTTATTTTGTAAATTCCTAAATATCTTGTAAATAAATAGAAAATCTCGATAAATAACAAGTTTATCCTGCATTAAAAACGTTGCACGAGCATCCTATTCCTTAGTTGAAGTGTTTTTGTGAAATTGAACGTTATTGACAGTGTTCCAGTTGTGAGAAAGTGACTCCTATAGGGTTTTTGTTATGTTACAATGAGTTTCAATGTAGAGAAGAATGTTTCAATGAAGAATATGAATATTTTTTATTATGAATATTATTTACATAAATAAATTGTAAAAAAATTTAAACCTTCAACAAAATAAACAAAGAGATAGGTAGGTATCCTATATCTAATGCCTTACGTATGGCGTTAAGATTTATTTTTTTTGTTTAAAGTAATTAAAATAACCATCAATTTGAATTTCCCACGCTGCTGACATTAACCGTAGTTTTAGGGGGCTGCCAATAGACGGCGCCACACGCTTAGGAAAAGTTTCCTCACGAATTTTATATGAAGTTGACATTCTTCTCCTTTGAGTATAACTGTTCTGTGCGCACTAGGGATCCAGCCCTGTGTAGTGGGGATTTTTCACAGATATAAAAATAAATAAAGATCATCCAAGACAACCCTTTGTGGATTACTTGAATAAATTACGTGCGAGAAATTTGAACCTGCGATCTTACGAATGGCAACCACATAATTGTGGAAAACATAATATGAATGTATGCATGTCTCCGTGTAGTGACGGATTAAGAATACAATATGTCACCAACCTATCTCATCCCATGGGTGTCGTAGAATGAACCGGTCCTTCCTTACCTGCAATCATACTCTTGACTTCATCAGCAGTAACTTCATAACCAGGTCGTACGACAACACAAGCGACAGGAAGATCCCCACATTCTGGGTCAGGTATACCCGTCACAGCTGCGTCTAACACTGCTGGGTGCTGGCGTATCACTGCTTCTAGTTCTACTGGTGATATCTGTAATACATTATTTGTTTATAGGTTTTATTTACGAGTATTATAATAATTCGACTGCGTGTGGTGACGAGTAAGAATACAATATGCCATCACCCCATCTCATCCCATGGGTGTCGTAAAACCGACTAAGGGACTATCCGTAAATATTATCTTTACAAAATAAAAAGAAGGAAAATTTGAAACTAAACCCTATACCAATCAGTCTGGCCAGCGTGGTATTAGAAGGCCACGTATCCCTCTGTTATCCGGCTGTTGTGATGAAGTAATGTTTAAACCAAAGTCTATGTAAGTACCTGATAGCTTTTATACTTTAGAAGTAACTTAATCCTTTCCACGAAAAAGAAATTCCAGTTTTCGTCTCTGTAGAATAAATCACCAGTTTTGAACCAGCGATCTTCAGCAAACGTTTCTTCTGTGGCTGCCTCGTTTTTATAATAGCCCTGGAATAAAAGTAAAGTTAAATTTAAAACCATTTTAAGCATACAAAGCAAAGAATATTTAATTATAAGTATAGGAATATTCGTGTGGTGACGGAGTAAGAATACAATATGTCACCACCCCATCTCATCTCATGGGTGTCGTATTCTGTACGAAATAAAAAGAAGGAACTTGAAATTAAACCCTATATCAATGGTATTAGTAGGCCAAGTATCCCTCCGTCACGGGAGGAGGCCCGTGCCTGCAGTGGGACATTAATGGGATGTTATGATGATGATTGAAATATTAATAAATTAACGTGGACCGACAACCTGGCTAGGACGACGAGGTAGGCACAGGACTGCAAAAGGTGGCAATGCAGATAATATTTACGATTACTCCCTTTTTACGACACTCATCGAATGAGATGGGGTGGTGACATATTGTATTCTTACTCCGTCACCACACGGACGTCCATTGGCTATGATGATTGGAATATTTAATAAATCTTAATAATTGGACAAATTAATTAATTAGTAGTAGTAATCAGTAATTATTTAAAAAAAAATACTTAACCAAATTACATTAAGGACTTTTAATAACACCAATTTAATGGAAACAATGATATAACAGGGTTCAGGTAAGTATTGCCCTTTGAGAGATTACAAATGGGCTTAAGAACAGCAAGTGAAAGGTCGGGTGAATATAGCGTGAACCTGCCAGGAAGCTAATTTAATATTTATGACTATAATTTTACAGTTTTTGCATCGTTTTTTTAGAAATAATATTAAAAATTTAATACGTAATGTTAAATTATAAATAAATAAATACACAGCGCCATCTGTTCCCAAAGTAAGTTATGCTTAACCTGCTTGTGTTATGTGTAACAGAACAACGGATATCAATACGGATATAAATAATCATGTTCATGCACACAAATATTTGCATTGAGCGGGAATCGAACCTGTGATCTCTGCGTAACAGTCATGTTGTATAACCACTACGCCACAGAGGTCGTCATTATTTATTATTTTTACATGGTAACAATAATAATGTATAGAAACCACAAATGTTGCAAGTGTTTCTTACCTTAAAAATACCAGGTCCTTTTACCCATAGCTCGCCTTCAACTTTGGCTTCATAGATGTCTTCCAGGGTTTCTATATTTATGATCTGTAATAATAATCATAAATTTTAAGCCAGATATAAACAGGAATTTAAACTCGCAAAATTAACTAAAAGTAATCTTTTTTTTATCATTGTTTTAGAAAATTAAACAAATATTTCAAAGTTTGTTAGGATTCAGCTAGTAGCAGGGAGCTACTTATGAAATTATTAGTCTAATGATTGAGTACATCCGCGTGGTGACGGAGTAAGAATACAATATGTCACCATCCCATCTCATCCCATAGGTGTCGTAAAAACCTACTAAAGGACTATCCGTGAATATTATCTTTACGAAATAAAAAGAAGGAAAACTTGAAATTGAATCCTATACCAATCCGTTTGGTCACCGTGGTATTAGTAGGATAAGTATCCCTCCGTCGCTGGAGGAGCCCCGTCTCTGCAGTGGGACATTAATGGGCTGATGATGAAAGTACTGATTAACCATACGTTTAAATCGTGAATGACAATTATTTTACTCAACGTCCATAATGTTCTTCTTCCAACGTTTAATAACTTATTGCTACTTAGTTTTGTTGCTGCCGTTATTTGTTACTCTTATTAGTATTACTAGTATTTCTTTTTTAGCTCATTTAAGATATCTGCCAATTATCACAGTGAGTCAATATAATATAGTCTCTTTTTGTTATTTATGTATAAGTTTTATTACTATTAATACTCTGATTGTTGCTGTAAGGTGCCCATGGTATCAAAAATTATTTATATCTATGTACGTAAGAAACAAAAAAATACATAACAACGTATCACAAATACTACAACAGTTACACTTTTTAAAATCTTACTCTATTTATTACAATTTACTCACCACAAGAACACAAAATAAAATCAATTTATTACAGTACGATAAAACAGGCCATTTATATTTACATAAAATAATTCGATAAGGATAGTCTAAATAAATTTTTGGACTCTGTTGAATCATTTGATATCTCACGGTCATATGTAAGTTCGCCAGACCAATGTCTTAAGCTTTTAGATAGTACTAAGCCAACCATAAATACACTACATGTTAATATTCGAAGCTTAAATCGTAATTTTGATGGTCTAAACGTATTGCTTCATTCTTTGGACGTCAGATGTGACGTAATAGTTCTTACCGAGTGCTGGCTAAGTAAAGTTGTGGATATTCCAACGATAACTGGTTTTACTTCGGCAAGGTCCTCATTCAACAACCAAAACGATGGTGTGGTAGTGTACGTGAGAACCGAATTAAATTACAGAATATCTGAACCAGTTATTTCGGATGCCAATTGCCTTACCTTAAAGCTAGGTACAGACATCACTATTGTAGCTATATACCGCACACCCTCAGTTAGAAATATAAATAACTTTCTTAATTCCCTTAATAACATTCTTGAGTCCCTTTCACCAACATCTACCGTTGCAGTAATTGGTGATTTAAACATTAATATTCGACCAGGCCATACCGACCAAAACGCCGAGGACTACTTAAATACAATGGCATATCATGGCTTTCTACCAGCCCATACCTTTCCTACACGTTATGATAACTGCCTAGACCATGTCCTTCTTAAGACAGATAAACCCTCTACAACCTTGATACTGGACTCATATTTTACAGACCACGCACCTATCTTATTCTGTACTGAGCGAGGCCTAGCCAATCCTTCTAAGCCAAATAACACTAAACGTCACTTAAATCTTCCTGGCATCACTGAGCATTTGGAAAATACTGATTTCTCTCCTGTGCTAACTAGTTCAGATCCCAATAAAAGTGCAGAACAACTCACCTCCATTATATCAATCGCAATAAGCGAAAACAGCATAATAAGAAAAGTCTCTCATAGAAGGATAATTATTAGACCTTGGATTACGCCTGGCCTTTTAAGATGTATGCGTAATAGGGACCGCCTTCATAGAAAGGCCATGCAAAACCCGAATGATCCTGATGTTAAACTTGTTTACTCCAGATACAGAAATTACTGCAATAATTTGTTAAAAAATATTAAAAAAGCCTATAACCAAAAGGAGCTCTTTAAAGTAAGTGGTAAGCCTAAAGCAACATGGGATATCATTAAAAGTATTAGTTATAAGAACACATCACCAACAAATAATTCGGAAGAACTTCTTAAAATTTGCCCAGACCCAAGCTCCTCTGTAAATGCTATTAACAATTATTTTGCAAATGTTGGGGCAGATCTTGCTCAAAAAGCTTCACAGAGACATTGTTCTAACTTGGACTTCAACTATAATTGCATTAGAAATTCGCTAGGCAACTCATTTCTTTTACTCGAAACAGACCACAGAGAAGTAGAAAATATAATCAAAGAACTTAAATACAACAGCGCTGTAGGTCATGATGGAATACCCACTTCTGTAATTAAATCCGCTAGCCATGTTCTTGTTCCAGCAATCACTCATGTGTGTAATTTATGTATGTCCAAAGGCATCTTTCCCACTACCTTCAAAAAGGCATTAGTTACTCCCATATTTAAGGGAGGCGCTAGGGACCGTGTCGAAAATTATAGGCCTATATCAATCCTCTCAACTCTGTCTAAAATCATAGAAAAGGTTCTTAATAAAAGATTGACGAGCTATCTTGAACGCAATAATATTATTGCTCCAAACCAATATGGCTTTAGAAAAGGCATTTCAACAGAGAACGCAGTTCTTGAGCTGACAAATCATATTACCAAAAACCTGGATGTTAGAACTAAAACCATAGGTGTGTTCCTTGATTTAGCAAAAGCTTTCGACACGGTCTCTACTTCTATCCTACTGCGAGTACTAGAGGATCTAGGAATAAGAGATATTAGTCTAAAACTTTTCTGTGATTATCTTACAAATCGTAGTCAAAGGGTTAAAGTTGAAAATTACATTAGTGAAGAAAGAAACATAGCATTTGGCGTCCCTCAGGGCAGCGTGTTGGGTCCTACTCTCTTTCTCTTATATGTAAATAGGTTGTGCCAATTGACAATCCGAGACTGTAAGATTCTTGTATATGCGGATGATACAGCGCTTATTGCCACTGGAGATACATGGGAAACTGCTCATAGCAGAGCTGAGCAAGCGCTCGGTACAGTGATGAATTGGCTCTCTTCAAATCTACTTACGTTAAATGTATCTAAAACTAACTTTATTCCTTTCTCTGCGAACACAGCTACACAGCCGACCATGCCAGATGTCAAAGCGCACAATTGCCACTCTATGCTTCCCTCTTGTAGCTGCCCTCCTATACATAGATCCTCGTGTGTAAAATATCTGGGTGTATATATCGACAGCACACTAAGCTGGCAGAAACACATAGATGTGACTGTAGCACGTGTTCGTAAAATAATGTATCCAATGAAAAAACTAAGAGGAGTAGTTACTGACTCACTGTTAAAAACAGTGTATTATGCGCTTGCTCAATCACTCCTGACGTACTGTATATCTGTCTGGGGTGGAACGTTTAAAACCCACATGCTGCGCCTTGAGAGAGCTCAAAGGGCAGTCCTGAAGGTTATGCTTTGTAAACCCTTTCGCTATCCAACTATAGAGCTGTACAGAGAAATATGTGTACTGACAGTTCGACAACTCTGTGCTCTTAATATGACCTTGCGTAAGCATTCATCACTAGTCTACGACCCAAGTATCCTTGAACATAGGCGCCGTAAATATGTTGTATGTCCACAAGTTGCTACTAGAACTGCACTAGCACGTCGTAACTTCATGAGTCTTAGTAATCGTATTTACAACACCATTAATAAAAGCTGTAACATATATCCACTTTTAAAACATAAATGTAAGTGCGTAGTAAGTAGTTATCTCCAGGGGTTGGATTACAATCAGACTGAACAGCTGTTCTCCAAATAACCAATAATAAAACTCAGAAGAACACACTCAAACTTTACATTACACACTCATACACACACACACACACACACACACACACTCACCTTATTCTTCATCACACTCATACAATCTCACATAACTTTCAGTTACACGTAGATGGTAGGTAGTATTTCTTGTCAATATTTGATAATACAGTTACTTTAATCTTATTAATAAGTATGTACTCTTTTTATATTTGTATAGCAGTCTAACTGTGTCATAATTGTAAGAGGAAGGCACCAGTGTCTGTAACACAGTTTTATACTAGCACAGACGCTGGCGTTTACTCTGTCTTCATAAAAGCGAAGAGAAAAAAAAAAAAACAAAATGTCATTCAATTAAGTAGAAGATAGACCATTTGTACTTGTTTTTGAACAATAAACTTTTTATTTATTTTTATTATACCCTGTACTGATAGCATCCCAGCGGTTTCCCACAGGACCCCGGAGCAGGATTATCACCATGGAAACCAATGCTGGACAGTTCACTCATGCCGTAAGCGTTGATAACTTCTGTGTCCGGTGATATTGCCTGAAAGTTAAGACAAATATTCAGTGCAACCATTCTGTGCGTATTGAAAAATCGTTCTGATCCAAATAATATTATGAAGTTGGTGGCGAAATATTTTTAGGGGACTTAAGTAAGTGGCGTAGGTTTCTATTGGTTTTTCAAATTTTGGTTTTATTTTCATATTTTTATTTACATTATATTGATCAGAATCAGGGGCCTCCTTTTAAGCTAGTTAATAGCCTGTATCAGAAGACCCCAGACTCTATCTGTAATATGTATGCCTTTACAACTAAAAAACTGTATTTAAGTAGGTATCAAAACAATGATTATTATCGTTTGTCTAAATAATACTGTAGTACAAGGTCTATTTTAATATTTTATTTGAGATCGGCTGACCCGTGCCCACTTCATTGGGCGGCGAAAAAAACGCGCCCATTTTTTAAACATATTTCATTACTGCTCCACTCCTATTAGTCATAGCGTGATAGGTACTATATAGCCTATGACTCTCCCCTATAAATGGACTATTCAACACAGAAAGAATTTTTAAAATCGGTTCATTAGATCCAGAGATTACCCCCTACAACGTCACAAATTCACAAACAAACAAACACACAAACTTTACCTCTTTATAATATTAGTTTATATACACTGGCGGACAAAAAAATCGACTCACTTCATACTTTCTCATTTAAAGTGCCCTAATTTCAAAATTAAGACCTAAATTCTAATTTAGATCTTAAATTCTTTAAGTTCTAGGTGTTAGCTTTAAAATGAGTACAAATAATGTTAACTTGCACTCATTTTCCTTAAAAGAAAATGGGGATAAACTTTATGAGTCCTAAAACTTGAAGAATTCAGTGGGAAATTTTTTAACAAAAAACAACATAACATTTAATAAAATCTTTATTACAGAATAAAAATCATTTTAATACCTAGTGTTACCCCCCCCTAGCCCTTATAACTGCTTCCAATCGGTTCTTCATGGATCCAATAAGGTGCTTCACCCTTTCCTGCGGGATGCCATTCCATTCTTCTGTTAAGGCTGCTTGAAGGTCATCTCTTGACCCTGGTGCAGGATTTCTAGCCCGGACTCTTCTCTTCAGCTCATCCCATAAATGCTCAATGGGATTCAAGTCCGGACTACGCGCTGGCCAGTCCATAACAGTTATACCCACGTCTTGTAGTTACTGCCGTACAGCATTTGAGCTGTGTGGACGGGCATTATCCTGCATCAGGATGAAGTTATCGCCAACGAAACCAGCATATGGAACTACGTGGTCCCCCAGGATTTCTCCGATGTATCGATCTGCAGTCAATCCTCCTACATGGCGGCCGGTTTCAATGAAAACCAAGTCGGTTTTTGCTTCCAATGAAATACCAGCCCACACCATGCAGGAACCACCACCATATGCAACAGTTTCTGCTATTCAGCATTGTGCGTATCGCTCCCCCGGCCTTCTGTACACTCTTCTTCTTCTGTCACTTCCATGTAGACATACTCTGCTTTCATCGGAGAAGAGAACAGAGCGCCACTGATCTTCCGTCCAATCAACGTGTTCTCTCGCAAAACGAATACGGGCTGCTCGGTGCGCTGGAGTCAATTTGGGTCCTGTTGCTGGTCTTTTTGGAGTCAGGGTAGCTGCCTTGAGTCTTCTTCTCACCGTCCGGGAACTGACAGCTACTCCACGCGTTTCTCGGAGCTCCCGCTGGATTTGAACCCCGTCGAGTGAACGATTTCTCAGTGAAGTGCTGACGATGAAGCGATCGTCTCTCTCTGAAGTGGATCGTTTCCTACCGGAACCTCTTCTTCGTTCAAAGCCACCAGTCTCCTGGTACCTTCGGTATATTCTTGACACCGCTGACTGGCTCATATTCAGAGTACGAGCCACTTGACGTTGACTCATGCCCTGTTCCAACAGGGTAAAAGTTTGAGCCGCTACTTCTGGTCTTGTGTCCATATCTGGGAAGTCTTCTTGCTTGGAAATTCTGGAGATGTGTATCTGTTGACGTTTCACGGTCAACTGATAAAGCTCATAGGGGTGGGTCGCTTTTTATACCCCCTGAAGTCGCGCAAAATCAACTGAGTATACGAGCATAAAATTATACAGTTAACGTTCATAGACTACTGTTAGGTTATTTGAGAGTTAAAACTGCGATTATTGCTCTTTTTTTTAAGTTTAGACCTAGAACTTAAATAATTTAAGACCTAAATTAGAATTTAGGTCTTAAATTAAAATTAGGGCACTTTGAATGAGAAGATATGAAGTGAGTCGATTTTTTTGTCCGCCAGTGTAGATTAGATGACATTTTATGGCGTCTTGAAATTCTTTTCATCTAGTTAGTTATAACTATGATCAGTTCAGTGAAAAGTCTCTAAATAACTAAAAACTATAATATTGTATATAGGTACCTTAATTTCATCAATAAGAACTTGTGGCACGGCACTTCCACCCAGCATCAGTTGCTCCAAACATGTCAAATCACAATCTTCACCCAATTTGAGTAATGTTGTCATCATTGTTGGGCTGAACAGAGTGTAAGTGGGCTGTAGAATATAAATTTATTAAATGAATAATGTTATTTGAAAACACGGTCGTAGCGCCTCCTCTTCTTCTTACATCCCACCCCTCCCCCCTTCCAATAACAAAATAAAAAAAATTAACCTCTTTTTATTTAACTAAAATAAGCGCCTAAATTTTAAAAAAGACTGTTATTTTATGAGACAAAATCGATGGCAGCAAAGTTAATGCGGACAACTACATTTCTACAAACTTTGTTTTACAAAAAATGAACCTTACCTAAAGTTCTGCATTAAATTTATATAAAAATATATCTACAGTAATTAAAATTATTCTAGAAGTATGTAAAGACATCTACAGTCTAATTTAAAAATTAACCATCGTAAAAACGATATGCCCATATGCCAGTTGTCCGCCATTACTTTGGAGCATCCACAGATGATTTCCTTCCTTATGTTACTCGGGAGGAGCGAGGGCACGTAGGTTTGGTAAGGTGACATTTTACAAAGTTCGGACACATATACATACTTACAATTTGTAAATGAAGTAACGTAAAGCTGTTGCCGTAATCTAAACAGAAATCTTGAAACAAATCTCTGGCTACCCTTCTGACGAGCGTGGTACTATTAAGTCAATCTTCTATTGAAGGTTATTAAAGAATATTTTTAAAGATTTACCAGATTTTTAAATAACAGTATAAACTTTGCCTCAATATTATTAACTTTCTTTACTTAAAAAAAAGAAGAGCTATGAATTTGGTTACCAATCAAATCCCTTTTCATTTTGTGAATATCGTTAAAGTGAATAAAGGACATTTTAAAATAGCATCATTCCTAGATATAAACAAATACTTTACAACAAAATAATTCTAACTTTAAAGCAAGGATAAAATTAGTTCTTGTTGTTTTAGTCAAAAGCGTGTAACAGCTATTAGCCGGATCCACACCAAACGAACCATTTTGGATCGGCGATCCCGCGATCCACGATCCGAGCGATCCATCGACGAGGGATCGCTCGCGGCAAAGAGCGATCGACCCTGCCGCGCAGTTTGGATCGCGCGAGGCAAGTCCACATCAAACGATCCGGTGGAGCACACTCCTGCCACGCGCGATCGGATCGCGCTGGATCGTTTGGTGTGGATCCGGCTATTGGTTTTCCTAAATAAATACCTTATAAGTATTAATGAGGTAGCAGGCATGCTCGATCGTAAGCGCCTCTGAAGTTTGAAGTCTTGTGTATCGGAACATTGGTGACAGAAGAAAATGTAGTATAGCTGTCAACCACTGTAGAGGAGACCCCACCATTGCCAGCCGTGTAGGGTTTGGAAAGGTGTTATTTCTGACCCTGGATGAAAACTAAAAATTACTATCTATACTAATATTACAAAGAGGTAAAGTTTGTGTGTTTGTTTGTTTGTGACGTTGTAGAGGGATCTACTAAACCGATTTAAAAAAACAAAATCTGCGTTGAATAGTCCATTTATTGGGGAGTGTCATAGGCTATATAGTATCACGCTATGACCAATAGGAGTGGAGCACTAATGAGCATGTTTTAAAAGTGAAACGCGTTATTTTCGCTGCCTAACAAAGTGGGCACGGGTCAGATAGTTGAAAATAAACGAAGTAGTATGTTTAAGTTTAGGTATAGCGCATATTCTATTTGTATTGCTTAAGATGTTTTTTAAGTAACCAAGATCGGAAAAATTAGTATTGAAATTAATGGAAAAACAAAATAGAGTCCAGTCATCCACACAACAGAGACCACACGAAATGATATTTTATCAGTCGTCTTCACCTTGTAAAATGGAGATATGCCTCCTCACGATACTATTAAAGGATCCTTACCATTCATTTTGCAAGAAGGGACATTAATACAAATTACGAAAAATAAATTCACTACTTAATGACTCATGGCCGAATACTCAAACGACTTTTAAAAGTAAAGCAGCGCTTAAACTAGAAATTCTCATTCGAATGTCTAGTTTAAGCGCCGCTTTACTTTTAAAAGTCGTTTGAGTATTCGGCCATCAGAGTATAAAAAACTGGTGCTGTTTAATTGTTATTTTAAATTTTTGATATTTCTTACTTAATCTGTAAGAAAGAAAGGCAGAAAGAAAAGTAAATAATCACAAATACTGACCAAACATATGGCGCAGCAATAGCCATGTTCTTGTGTGTGACAGCGGCTGCTTTTGGCAGACCAGTTGTTCCGCTAGTGGCGATTAGAAACGATATTGCATCCTCAGGATCTATGTCCGATGGCCTGTTAAATATTAGTTATTAAATAGCCGGATCCACACCAAACAATCCAGCGCGTCCTGATCGCGCGCGGCAGGAGCGTTTGATGTGGACTTGCCTCGCGCGATCCTAACTGCGCCGCAGGTTCACTCGCTCTTTGCCGCGAGCGATCCGTCGTAGATGGATCGCTTGGATCGCGGATCACGGGATCGCCGATCCAAAATAGATCCAGCTATTGATACGTATTCAAAACGAATGCTGTCAATATTTATATGTACTGTCTGTCAAATACTGCCTAATTAATGTTTGGGTCAATAATTATTAAAATTGCTAAAATGAGTCTTTTACCGTTTAATGACATAGGATATTTGTCCTTTCATATTAGTTTCATTTTTTAATTTAATTTTACAATTAGAAAAACAGGAAGCCGATGGATGTGGTAGGCGCAAGCCTCACCCAAGATATTCACACCTGGACATTTTATTTTATTTTATTTTACTTTATTGGGACAAAAAACAGTTACACGTTATATCTTACTAACTAAAATACAATAATTTGGTATATGTAAACGCATAACCCACACTATTGTCCACTGAATAAGTTAAGAATATTTACATGTACGCGCACAATGACATTAGTAATATGTAATAAAAACGTTATAAAAGAAAAAACTGAAATTTGAAAAATTTAAATTTGCATAGAATTTAGTATTGCCAAAGCCGAGGATTTAAATTGAGATCTAGACAAATCAAAAATATCCAGCTCTGTAAAGTGTGTGTTATATGTTTGAACAATGCGCCGCAAAGGAGCGCGCTCACCAGCATTCGTTTTGCACCTTGCGGTGTGAAACAGCCTGGCCACGCAAACGCCGCGGCGCATGGTTCTAGGTACAATGTAGCTCAGCTGATTTGTAATTTCACTACAATCGAAATTACTGTTACAAATACCGTGCAGAGTCATAACCATTAAAAGAATCCGCCTGGACTCCAAGCTCAACAACCTGTACTTACTCAAAAGCTCAGTGTAATGTAGCCTAGGCTGTCGACACTTATAATGCACAGTACGTAAATACTTCTTTTGGACCATTTCTAGCCCTCCTGAATATTTATCATAGAAGGGGCTCCAAACTTGCACGGCATATTCCAACTGTGAACGAACTAGTGTATTATACAATATTAAGAAAGTAGATGGTCTTTTAAAATCATTTGTCGATCTCATTATAAAGCCATACATTCTATAAGCATTGTTTATAATGTTGTCAATGTGAACATCAAAGTGAAGTTTTGAGTCTATTAATACTCCTAAATCGCGAATCTGATTTACACGTTGAAGAATAGTGTTATGTATAGTGTAATTGCATGACACAATGTTCTTATTCTTAGTGAATGTAATAGTACTACACTTAGACAAATTTAGTTGAAGTTTGTTCATGGTACAATATGTGGACAATCTATCTAGATCCTCTTGAAGGAGTGAACAATCGTTTGAGTTCGTAATAGCTTGAAAAATCTTAATATCGTCGGCATATAGTAAAAATTTGGAGTGAGTGAAGCATGTATTAATATCATTAATGAAAATAACAAAAAGGAGCGGGCCCAATATGGAACCCTGAGGAACTCCTGAGGAAACAGTTATGGAAGAGGATTCAAAGCCATTAATGACAACCTGTTGAGATCTATTGTAAATATAGGAAATGAACCATCTTAATAGATTTCCGCGAATACCGTTAAAGGCAATTTTATCTAAGAGCAGTTTGTGATCCACCTTGTCGAAAGCTTTTCGAAAATCAGTATAGACTGCATCTACTTGAGTTTGATCGTCCATATGTTCAAAAACGGTGTTAGTGAACAACATAAGATTAGTTGTTGTTGATCTACGTTTAACGAAACCATGTTGTTCAGGAATAATGACAGTATGAAAATAAGGATATAATTGAGTGTGCACAAGACTTTCGAAAAGCTTTGACAAGGTAGACAGAATAGAAATAGGCCGATAATTTTCTATGTTATTTTTATCACCAGTTTTATGTATTGGTGTGATAAAAGCGCGTTTCCAAGTGATAGGAAATATACCATTACTAAGACAATTGTTATAAATTAAATGCAGTGGGACGCAAATAGAACTAGCAGTATTTTTATAGAAAATTGGAGGAATAGCATCAGGACCAGGACCCTTGTTGACATCCAAGGTTTGTAGTGCCCTTAAAACGGTATCAAATGGGAGGTTTAAATCAGCGATACAAGATACATTGTCAGAATAACAGCCAGGAGGTTGCCACATCCGAGGGTCAAGTAAAGAAGGTTCGAAAACTGAGTTGAAAAAGCTAGAGAACATGTTACATATTTCAGTTGGACTGTTTGAGTTAGCATTATTAAGGTACATGTTTTCTGGTATATTTGCCTTGCCTCTACGATTAGCAATAAAAGTCCAAAAGTATTTAATATCTAGGGGAATGCTATCCTCTACCGAATTCATGTAAGTTTTGAAGCAGTTATTTGACTCGGATTTAAATAGTTTTCGGTAAGTAGAGAAATCCTCATAGGCAGAAATATTACTGAACCGCTTCCATTTAATCCAGGCCCTTTCTTTCATTTTAAAAATTCGAATTAAAGCAGGTGTGAACCATACGGGAAAACGTGAGTTTTTGGGTCGAGTTAGTGGGACATGAGATTTAATAATACCGTAAATAATGTCGTAGAAAGTGTCTACGCATTGATCAGGGCAAAGATCAGCAAGTAGTTGTGTCCAGTCCAATTTGTTAAGTTCATTACTGATGGTTTCATAATTAGCTCTATAGAAGTTATGTTTACGATTCGAGTTATGTACCATTGGAGTAAAGTTAGATTCTAAGGGCACTGTTACAAACAATGGCGGGTGATAATCGTCAGGGGGTACCAAAGGTGTACAGTTATTAGCGAAACAATCAACATTGGAGATGAACAGATCCAGGATACGATCCATTTTATTTTTAATAACATTGGACTGGAAAGCACCAGCGGCCGCCATAAAGTTCGATAACACATTACTTAGCGCGTTAGTACAAGAAAGAGTAACATAATTATAGCCTTCGCACCTAGTCCAGTTAATACTTGGTATGTTATAGTCACCTACCACATAAAAGGACTCGGGATTGTGATGATTTATAATGTCCAATAAAGTGTCAAAATGAGATGCATATAAATCGTCGTGTGAGCGAGGTGGTATGTATGCTGCGCTGATTATGTGATATTTGTTGCGGCGAGAAGATGGAAGTCGGACAATAATGTGTTCAATACCTGTCTGAATGGGATTTATTGATAAAACAACAGGGCGCAAGGAACGAAGCACTGCAATCAGCACTCCGCCTCCTTCGCGCTTGCCAGTCGCTCCACGGTCACGGTCGCATCTAAACACTTGATAACGGTCGTCAATAAATTCACTGTCCGATATATTAGGTATAAGCCATGTCTCAGTGAGTATAATCACATCGTATGAAAAAGATAAAATGTTCATGAATAACGTGTGTAACTTAGTTCGAAGCCCACGACAGTTTTGGTAATAAAAGGATAGGACGGTATTATCCATTTATAATAAGTACAAAGTGTATAAAATAGTAATCCAATAAAAATTGAGAAAAAGTAAATAACAAAGAGTATCTATATATTGCATTAAAGGTAATAATAATAATATTATGTTGTCCAGTGAGCAAAACATTTATAAATGAATAATAAAAGTGATTGTGTACTGTGCATTTATAAAAATAGTGATCTTTAAAGTGTGCGTAAGCAGTGGCAGGTTCCATATTATAAAAGTAAGTGTTTTTTGTTGTAATTATATAGCTAAACGTGTAATATATTGGGTTTACACAATCAAAACAAACTGAGTATGCTGAGCTTGGAGTCAAATTACGGGTATTATAACGATCAAGAAGTAGAATATAGTTCTTATACAGAAGCAAAATTATTGTAATTAGGATCGTAATAGTTATTGAACTTACATAAAGAGATTTGTATAAAAATACAAACATTACATTTATTTTATAAAAATACCGATTAGGGTGAAAGGTTTTATAATCAGTAAATACTGCAACAGACATGAGTTTCGTACCTATGAACAGAATGTGCAAAGAACTTAAAATTAATATAATATAATATCTTAATAATTTCAATAACCAGCGAATGTAGGTAATCACAAAAGTATAGGATAGGTACATTGCAACAGAGCACGGTTTGCAAGTCGTAAACAACACATAGAGTAGTTTGTGTAACAGAGACAATAAAAAATATTGATAGTGGAATCTACGAGTACTATGAAGAAGACCTAGTATAATTGTATTAGTTATAATATTATAATTACTGGAAATACGGGAAAATAAATTAACCTGATTTTTTGTATGGTTTGATTTTTGAGAGATCCTGTTCAGTTCGAATGACGAATGCAGGTTCACCAACCTCAGCCCGAACGAATATAGATCCATGCTTGACCCACACGAAACGATGTCCGTTGTTCTTTGCCGTTTCCCTGGCTTGGCGAAACAAACTCTTATGGGCGAGTGTAAGATGTTCATTGATGTAAAGTCTGACAGAGGTACCATGTATATTGAGATCATTAGAGGTAATACCTTTGTTTAGACGTGCAGCTGCAATGAAGTTGTCACGTGTCACCTGGCTATTGAACTTCACAATTACATTTTTAGGTCTAGTTGTGTTAGGATTCAGTTGGGGTACTCGATGTATGGTGGTAATGTCACGTGATGACACAGGCTGTTTTATGAAGGTAGAGATGTTCTCCACAAGTGACACCAAATTCTCTCCTCGCTTCTCTGGTAGGTTGCTTATTTCCACGTTGCAGCCTCGAGACCTTTGTTCTGCAGCGTCTAACTTGGCCTCCAGTACCTTTATGCGTTGCTCGCTCTCAAGAGGTGAGATGGCCTTTTTTTCTATTGCCGATATACGGGTGTCCATATCCTGCAATTTCTTCTCAAGGGCGTCATATTTCTCGCTCATGAAGTTAATGGACAATTTTATTTCACCGAATTCTTTTAAAATCGCAGCGAACTTGTCATCTTGTTTTAAAAAACCGTTTCGAAGCGAAGATAAGACGCTCTCCTGAAAGGATCTGAGTTCATCACGCAATTCACCCGCATCCTGCTCGTAAACTCGCTCCGTCCCTTTTCGAAACGTGATGTTTGAAGGCGTGGTTATTTTTTCATTATCACCATCGATACTCATGTTAGCCATTTTACAAAATTGGATGTCTCTGCAATTGACACTACTCTGGACTAACACAACACTAGCGCACACAACTGTGCTAAAATGTGGGTATATTAGCGTAGCAAAGTAGCTGGACATAGAGGTCTATGTCCAGGTGTGAATATCTATACTAATATTAGAAAGAGGTAAAGTTTGTGTGTTTGTGACGTTGTAGGGGGTAATCTCTGGATCTAATGAACCGATTTTAAAAATTATTTCTTTGTTGAATAGTCCATTTATCGGGGAGTGTCATAGGCTATATAGTATCACGCTATGACTAATAGGAATGGAGTAGTAATGAAAAATGTTTAAAAAACGTTTTTCTCGGCGCCCAAAGAAGTGGGCATGGGTCAGCTAGTCTATTTATATAAGTAATCAATACATCCAGTCATATGATGATAAGGAATAAGAAAAACTAATAGGTAAGTATATAATATAGTATGACATACTTACTTGAAATCATCAACCTCAGTATCATCTCCATATTTATCCATGAACTCCTCGAAGCTACATAAATAATCACCTTTATCGAACGTAACTATTTCTGAGCTCATATTTAGATTGTTCAGTGCCACTTGAATATCAGATGCCTTTTCGCTTTGGCAGAATATTACCTTGGGCTCGGCGAGATTAAACGTGTGTTCTAGTTCCTCTGTTAAAAAAAAATAAGAAGTATTCAAAAATCAAAATCAAAAATCATTTAATTCATCTCCACAAATTACTTAACACAGTATGTATACATTATTAAAGATTAATAACGATGATAACATGGTTTCCAAGTATGGAAGTGTAATTTGTGGGAGATCTGGGGTCTAAACTAAGCCTAGACTTGTATTTTAGAGCCCCAGGCCCCACATACATAGTTTTCATTAAACATTTTTGTGTGCCTTTCTGTGGCAAGTGGTTAGTGGATATATTATTTGTTTCTGTTTTAATGTGTTTGTGTGCGAGTCTATGACTGCGAATGTATATTATATATATATGTGTGGGTGTATGTGTGTGCGCGCGTGTGCGTGGGTGTATGTGTGTGTTGTGTGTATGTACACTTGTGTGTCAGTTTCGTGCCCAGTTTTGTTAGTGTATTCGTTATTTCATATGTCATTATGTATATTCACTTTATTATTTTTAGAATTTCTTCTGTTTCCTTGTAATTAAGGTTAAATAGGAGCTCTTTAATTTTTGTTTTGGACTCCTTTTTGCTACAGTTTGCAATAGAAATCATTCTATTTAATTTATTAAATAACATTCCGCCACGATACGGGTAAAACCTTTGCGCAAAGGTGGTATTTGTCGAGGTTTTCTCACATACTGCATAATGTCGCCTGCAGCCGCCTGCTAGATGCAATACGTTGTCTTCTTTCGTCGGGTAAGTTGGAGTGTTGTTTTAAAACAGTTGACATTATATACAGTTGACGTACTGTCAGTACTTGGGCCTCGTCATAGAGTTGTTCGGTGGGAAATAGACGCGGTTTCGATAGACCCACTTTCAATATCAATCTCTGAGCTCTCTTCAGCACTATTATTTTGGTTTTGCATGCACCACCCCACGTTGTGATGCAGTAACTAATGATTGATTGAACCAAGGCTTCATATACCATTTTCACTGTGTCCTTCTGTGAGGTGTCACGGAGCTCCTTAAAAATATATGTTAGTTTACGTATTCGTTGGGAAAGAGAGATATGGTTTGAGAAATTTAAATTAGCATCCAGTTCGATGCCAAGGTATTTTAAGGATTGTGTGGCGCTAATGACGGGATAACTACAGTTTTCTATAGGGGGGAAACAACATTTGTGCGCTAGTATACTTTTGTGTGGGTTTGTCATATTCGATTTGTTCCGAATAGAGTAATTTATATATTTGGTCTTACTTTCGTTTAGAGTTAAAGAGTTGGTTAAAAGCCAATGACAAACTGTATTTAAACCATTTTGTGCAACGTCTAGAAGTTCATTAGATGACTCAGAGAAAAATGTTAGGGCTGTGTCATCGGCATAAGTAGTAATAAGACATTTTTTTTATTTTAAGGGAACAGAGCTCATTGATGTAGCACAGAAAAAGGGTAGGACCCAGGATACTACCTTGCGGTACGCCAAAATCAACATTCAACCAGTCACTATAATAGTCTCCAATTTTAACGCATTGTGTTCTGTTCGTTAAATAATCTATGAATAAACTTAACGGTGTACCTCTGATGCCTAGGTCTTCTAATTTTTGCACAAGGCCGGAAACCGGGACAGTGTCAAAAGCTTTTGCTAGGTCGAGAAAAATGGTTAAACATCTACTTTTGCTATCTAATTTGTCAACTATAAAATTTACTAGGTCCTGTACAGCATTATCCGTTGAACGACCAGACCTAAAACCGTATTGCTGATTTGACAAGAGATTGTGCTGTTCTAAGTATTTTTTTAGTCTTGTGTTGATTAAACGTTCAAATACTTTAGACAATGTTGTCAGGATAGCGATTGGTCTATAGTTGCCAACACTGCCCCTGTCTCCCGCCTTGTGTATCGGAACTACTGTAGCTCTTTTCAATGCGTTAGGAAATACTCCTTCCTCCATACAACGATTAAAAAGATTCGCAATAACTGGAGTCACGGAGTCAGCTGTTATTTTCAGAACCTCAGCGCTAATTCCATCACAACCTGGTGAACAATCGCTTTTCAATTGTTTGATAGTTCTATCAATTTCTTCGTGATCAGTAGGGAAGAAAGCAAAGGAATTCAGTAGAGGTGGCTTTAAGGTTTCTTTGAAAGCAGGTACATTTGGTGGAATTGTGTCTGCTAGCACCTTTCCTATATTAGAGAAGTATTCAACAAAGTCAATACTTTGTTGATTGATTTTTTGGGATTAATGTCGTTTAGAAGTTGTATCGGAGGTTGATTTCTGTTATTCTTATTATTGGTGATTGTTTTAATAGTAGACCATAATTTCTTTGTATTGTTTTTTGATTCAGCTAGTTAATTTTTGTCGTACTGTTTTTTAAGTTTCCTCAATAAATTATTGCAATGGTTTCGATATCTTATGTAAGTTGTTTTAAGAGTTATGTTACTATCATTTGTTTTTAAATTTTGGTGCATTTTATCACGTGTACGAATACAACGTAGCAGGCCCGGAGTTATCCAAGGTTTAATTATGTATTTGTTTCTAGAAATGTTACGTTTTACGGAATTGTTTGTAATTAAGTTTTGGAAAGAATTAATTAAGTTGTCGGTAGCAATATTTAAGTTGGATTCTTGTATACTACGTCAAAATTGTAAGTAGAGCATTCATTTTTTAGTTTGTCTTTATCGAGTTTACAAATATAAGTCCTTTTTCGTTTGTTTTTAGGTTCTGTCAGTTTCAAAGAAAGTAATATAGCTTCGTGATCAGTAATAGTAGTACCCAATGAGAAAGTAAAGGCAGTCTGTTTCGTCTTTATAATTACATGATCTAGGCACGATTTACCTCTTGTACTGGTATTAATAGCTGGTAAAAGACCATGAAAAGATACAATGTCTAGGTAAGATACATTTTCGTGACTGGTGCCTAAAATATCGACATTTATGTCCCCTACTATTATTATGTTTTTATAAGAAGATAGATCTTTTAGTAAGGAATTTAACGATTCTAAAAAAACATCTAACGATTTAAAACTAGGTGGTCTATAAATCGCGATGATCACTGTATGCTCATTCACTTTAATTGTTAAACAGTTCGCCTCTAAAAACTTTGGCTCCTCTACAGTACATTGTAAATTACTATTTGTAAAGATGACGACACCATCATTTTGGTTAAAATTATCATTTGATCTATGTGATTCAAATCCTTCCAGTTGAGGCAGGTTTACTAATCGTGACAGCCAACATTCGGAGAGCACGGTGATATCACATTTTAAAGTCAATCTTTTAAGCAAGATAAGTAGCTCATCAAAGTTACGATTGAGACTCCGAATGTTTTGCTGTAGAACTGTCAAGTACTGCGAGGAGGGCTCAAAAAATGTTATGCATTCTTCAGGCTCACATGCAATAGGAATTGCAATATTAAATTGGTCAATATTTTTTTATTAAATCAATTGTGGAATCGAATGTTTTGTTTAAGTGGTAACAGTGAAGACAAAATAAGTGCAGATAATTTTTCTAAATATTGTTCAGTTGTGAGTTTAGTGTAATAAGTATATGTATGTGTGTAAGATAACTTGTAACAAGACATGCACAAATGCATGCAATAGTGTTTCTGGATTAATAACTGTATAATATTTGAACTATTCTGTAATTTATTTTATCAAGTTGTAAAAACAGCTGAATATTTTCCCACTTGAGAGTCGGACATCCTATAACAGACTTATTTAGACTTGGGGAGCTTCAAGAAACGAGCGTACCCCCTTTTTAAAGGTCGGCAACGCATCTGTGATTCTTCTGGTGTTGCGGGTGTCCATGGGCGGCGGTGATCACTTACCATCAGGTGACCTGCTGGCTCGTTCGCCTCCTATTACATAAAAAAAAAACAAAAACAGACTTCCGGCATCAAAGGTAGGTTAAAGTATTGATAATTTCACATAGCCTTTTTTACGTATTGTTATTTCTTAGCAATTCTGAGGCACAATTTGCATAATCAAAATAATGCAAATTATGCCTCACTAAGGGACTATCCGTGAATATTATCTTTACGAAGTAAAAAGAAGGAAAACTTGTAATAAAACCCTATACCAATCCGTCTGGCCAGCGTGGTATTATTAGACCAAGTATCCCGCCGTCACGGGAGGAGGCCCGTCCCTGCAGTGGGGCAATGATGAGCTGTTGTGATGGTGATGTGATGAATCTCGTCTATGCGGCCTTATGTACCTAACCAACTGCATAATCCCACAAAAGACAATAAAATTTTACATGTCCCAAGAACTGACATAAATAACCAAGTTTTTACTTACGTATAGCTAAAGTCCTATCAACAGCAGACACGACAATACCAAGATACAACGCAGCGTACAATGGTACAGTCAAATCCATATGATTTGGAGCCATCAGCGTGATGACGTCACCAGCTACCAAGCCCATGTTCCTGAAACTGGTTGCACAGCGAACTGTCCTTTGTAGCACTGAGCTTGAAGTTTCTGATTCACCTGTGGCTCCATCTATCTGTTGGAATAAACATTTATCTATCAATCATGATCATTATTTCAGGTAAAAAGCGTCCCTAGCTTATGCCTCCTTCAAACTCCTCCACATTCCTCTGTGCCGTATCTCCTTCTTCCATTGGCTGCCTGCAAATTTCACCAGATCGATCTTTTTGCATTTCTTCATTCGATTATTGGTTTTTACTTTCAGTATTGTAACTAACGTAGGTACAGCACAAAAAGTCGGCAGTTATAGACTGGATGTAAGGGTCATTTTATATTGAAGCGCTATTATCAAAAACCTTTGTGGTTATAGGCTAGACCTATGACCTCTTTCTTTATTATTTCCTAGCTCGGCCTGCGACTTCATCTGCGTGTTTTGGGCAATTTACACAATATCTTTTTACATTGAAGTCTATATATGTCGCGGAATCTGATAGATTTGAATCCGGAGGAACGTTAGTGACTTCCACCATATTGTAGTTTTGATAAATCAGTGCGCACAACCTGCGCTGGCTACGTTTCAGGAGCAAGAGAGCGTGCCTATCACTTCGCACTACTGATATACCCTCAAAACTGTCATTGTCATATCAAACGTCAGCTGACATTACAAGTCAATAGTCAAGTCAACGACAATACAACGGCTGCCACCTACTTCCTTTTAATATCAAGTAAATTACTTTTAAATTATTTCATTCTACGACATAAATTTTGGCGTTTACAATACTAGCGTCTTACACAACGCATAGGATTCCTATGAGTTATATAAGACGCTAGATATATCCAAAGATATGAGCCATAACACACAGTCCTTTGTTTTGCTTATCTAGATCGCTCTTTCTACAGTTGACATGGCCTCCTAGTTCTACTAAAATAACATTTGGTACCTACGTATACATTTTTCTAATGCTTATAAGACTTTTTTTTAAAGTTTAGTAATTGTAGTAAGTAGTAGGTACCTATCGACACCAAAAATTGTCCGTGTGGTGACGGAGTAAGAATACAATATGTCACCACCCCATCTCATCCCAAGGGTGTCGTAAAAACCGACTAAGGGACTAACTGTAAATTTTATCTTCACGAAGTAAAGAGAAGGAAAACTTGAAATTAAACCCTATACCAATCCGTCTGGCCAGCGTGGTATTAGTAGGCCAAGTATCCCTCCGTCACGGTAGGAGGCCCGTCCTTGCAATGGGACATTAATGGACTGATAAATTAATTATATGATGACACCAAAAAAAGGAGGAGGCTCTTAAATATTTCTTTGATCAACTATTCTTACCAACTACATCACCAAATAAAGATTTTTTGTTTGTTTAGCTATAATAAATAATATTTTTACCTGTACAACATAATCGCGATCATCTTTAAGACTTTGAAATATAATCTTCCCTAAATGATACACGTCTGTCGGTATCCCAGACTCGACAACGATGCGTGATGTTAGCTCGGTCAAATACCAGTGAATAGCATCATTGGCTCTGTTCTGGAGTGTCATGGTTAGTTTGTTCGGAGAGATGTGGGTTGCTGATCAATCTGTAAAAAGTTAGAAATTATCGTTAGATATCTGCGACCATGTTGTCCAAAAAATATTCTGTTCCTCGTTTCCTAAACAAATAATAAGAACAAGTTTAAAGTCTCTTCTGCAAGAGATCGTAACGTCCAAACGGAAGCTTGTTTGCGTGTGGTAGTTTGTTTAAGTATAGAGCTATAAAATTACATATAAATTGTCACCTATAAAGCTTAAAAAATCAGAAAAGAAGCAAGACAATGAAAAAAATTGGTACTCGAGGTGGGACTCGTACCCGCAACCCGCTGGTTTTAATTTTTGTATTAAATTACATAATAGAGAGTAAATTCTGTATCTTTGAATTACCACCTAAGCGTTATTGTCTAATATTACGTACAACACTTAACGTAACCTGACTGATAAGATAATAAGAAGGATTCCAACACTTCCTTAACGCTGTCTATTATCAAATAACTAATTTACTTGAAATTATTAACTGGCGTCTAACTTGGTAGTACAGTCAGCAGCAAATTGCCGACAAACTGTATTACAGTTTGGCAAAAAAAAAATTGTAAATTATTGTTAAGTTTTTTAAAGAAATAAACGTTTTCAAAAAAAAAAAAAATACATAGCGACATTCAAGGCTGTCAAATAGTTAGATACAGCCAAAGTGGTCAATAGCATCGATACAGCCAAAGTGGTAAATTTATTGAGTGCACCCACGGTTATATAATTGGTAACATGCGCGTTCCGTTACTGTTGAAGAATGAAATGTCTCTATCTATGTGAGCGTCTCGGGTGTATCGAAGTTATTGACCACTTTGGCTGTATCTAACTATTTGACAGCCTTGAATGTCGCTATCTATTTGCTGCTGACTGTACCAGTTTGCCCGCTAAATTTACCTATCAGCCATAGTCAATAAACGCTACTATGCCTACACTCAAACGGTTCAGCACTTCGTACATATGCAAAACCATCAAACAATGGAACTGTTTGCCAGCCCACATGTTTCCTTTAAACTACGATCCTGGTTCTTTCAAACGAGGCGTGAAAAAGCATCTTCTTAAGCCTTCATAGTGGAGACATTCATGCCTCTACAAATATTGTAGCTGGCATGGTGCTCGCCATTTTTGGACTCTATTGGATGCTTAACATCAGGCACCGTAGAGTCATTCTGGTAGGCCAATTTAAAAAAATCTCTTCTACTTCTAGTATGGACAAGTACGAGGGTTACGACCAGGCAAACAACTAGTTTTTTTCGCCACTATGTAGAATAAACATATAAAAATAAACATTTTTTTTATTATAAAATATAGTACACAAGGAAAGAGTTCGGTGACTTTATAATGAATGTTTTGATTAAGAATATTTATTAAACAATAATTATCTCATATGCAGGACTAAGTAGGTAAATACATTGAATAATATTACTTTTAAACTATCGCTTATAACGCGATAGTTTAGGTTTAGTTACTTTTATTAAAAGTACTAGCTTTTGCCCGCGGCTTCGCTCGCGTTATATTCGGCGTAGCACGGTTCCCCTTTCCTGGACACAGAAGAAAAAAAAAAGTAGCCTATGTTACTCTCCATCCCTTCAACTATCTCCACTTAATCACGTCAAATCGTCGCTGCGTTTTGCCGTGAAAGAAAGACAAACAGACACACTTTCCCATTTATAATATTACTTAATATGGATTTAATGAAATGATACAAAAATAATTACGGGTGCATAGATCTAGATACTGTAGGTATTTTTTTATATGATTCGAAGAAACATTCTTCGTGCCCAAGAATTCTCAAAATAAACTTCATCATCATAACAGCCCATTAATGCCCCACTACTTGGCCTACTAATACCACGCTGGCCAGACGGATTGGTATAGAGTTTAATTTCAAGTTTTCCTTCTTTCTATGTATTCACAGATAGTCCCTTAGTCGGTTTCTACGACACCCATGGGATGAGATGGGGTGGTGACATATTGTATTCTTACTCCGTCACCACACGGAAAATAAACTTGCTTCCATAATATTATATTCCCTTAGATTATACATTTATTCTACCCTAGTTATTTAAAACACGTTGTAACTAAACTAATTTAACTATTTAAATAGCTATAATTAAGAACGCGAATCAATATGTACAAGTAGAACAATAAATATTTAATTATAGCCAGCTGTTTGACTTTCCATCAAATACATTATTAATAATTTAAGAAGGGCCGCTCTTTAATTAAAAAAAAACTCTAATTTGTTTTGTAGATATTGCCGTTAATAATTGTTTTGTTTATCATTACAGCCGATAAAATTTATCGGTTATAACATTTTATGTTTCACTGCAGGTGGCTTCTTCCTATTAGGGAAAATTGATGTATACAGACTGTTCGTAAGAATGGCGCATTCCTTTTTATACCAAAGAACACTTACAAATCATCGAAAATTATCCAAGTGTCCTTTCGTCACAGGAAGTGGTTATCTATCACCATAACAGCCCATTAATTTCCTACTGCAGGGACGGGCCTCCTCCCGTGACGGAGGGTTACTTGGCCTACTAATACCACGCTGGGCAGACGGATTGGTATAGGGCTTAATTTCAAGTTTTCTTTCTTCTTATTTCGTAAAGATAATATTCACGGATAGTCCCTTAGTCGGTTTCTACGATACCCATGAGATGAGATGGGGTGGTGACATATTGTATGCTTACTCTGTCACCACACGGAGAGTATAAAAGAATAACGCATTCCTTTTATCCTTAGTTAATATAACTTTGCTATGTCATCGAAAAATACCTCTTATTTTCAGGTGACCACTAACGTGTTATAAGGGGGCCTCCTTAAACATACATCTACTTAGGTCGTAAGTCCTTGACGCTGTTATGCAAGTGTAAGGTCCTCTATCACGCGATGGACCCGTCACCCGCACGAAGAATCCATGGAATCCTAAGATTAGGTCTTATAATGCAATAAAAAGCTACTAACATAACAGCTGTTTTGCCAAATCTTACACAAACATGTATTAACTCTTTGTAGTTTTAAAGCAAATTGTACCTAATTTTGTTTTAACAATGAAACTACACACATCAAAAAAGTCTAAGCAACATGCATGATATTACAAATTTACCATTTATATTAATTTATTTTACCATTTATTTTAATTATAACGTTGTATTTTATTTTTAAAATAATATTTTTAGGGTTCTATGATGTAAAAATAACAGCTGTTTTCTTTATAAGTTCTTTTAATAACAGAAATTAACAATATTAGAATATACAGGTACATAAGAAACTAAACTTTTTTTTTACAAATTGAAATTTCTTAAGAAAATGAATTTATTGTGAAAGAATAGGACAATTTAATACAAAGTATGGCCTCCTCTGCTATTCAGAACTTGTCGGCAACGATTATTCATTGAATTAATGAGACTGTTTATGTCATCTTGCGGTATTCGCTCCCAATGGAATTGTAGCAAATCCTTCAGCTGTTGGGTTGTTGTCACTCCGTCCAAGTCCTTCAAAACACGTCTCTGGAGCATGTCCCATGCGTGCTCGATGGGGTTGAGGTCTGGCGATTGTGCAGGCCAGGGCAATACCTGGATGTTCTCCGTTGCCAAGTATTCACTGGTTCGCCGAGCTGTATGTGAACGCGCATTGTCATGCATTAACGTAAAATCGGAGCCAAAGGTTTGTGCAAATGGATGGACATAAGGTCTGAGAATATCCTCAACGTAATTTTCAGCGTTCATGTTTCCATTTACAAAAACGAGCTCAGTTCGCCTGTTCTTCATAATACCCGCCCATACCATAACTGTTGAGCCGCTGTATGGATGAACTTCCTGAACGCACCTGAGTCTTTCAGTATTTCCGGGTCGACGGTACACTCGCACCCTTCTTGTATCAGGCCTAAACCCGAATCGCGACTCATCGGAAAACATAATTTTATCCCATTGTTCCTGGGTCCATGTTATGCGTTCTCTACACCATTCATTTCGACGAGCGCGATTCCCGTGACGTATCGGTGGGCACCTGATAGGGCGTCGAGCTCGTAGGCCGTACTCATGCAGTCGATTTCGCACAGTTTGGGGACTTACATCAACACCACTTGAATTTTGTAGCCTCAAACTTATCTCTCGAGCGGTTAACATCGGCTGGCGTCTTGCAGTCAGTTGTATGTACCGGTCTTGCCGAGTGGTTGTACTCCTTTTACGGCCTGGATGCTGTTCAGCGGGTTCCCCTGTATTATTGTAGCGCTGCCAAAGACGACAAATAACACTTCTATGAATACCAAAATGTCGAGATACCTGAGATTGATTACTTCCCGCTTGCAACATCCCTACAGCTCTTTGCATTTCATCTGCCGTCAAATGACGTCGCTCCATGACGTAATGAATATCTAACAATTCAATTTTGTCGCCAACTGTATTTAAATGGTTGGTAAAATTATAAAATCAAGACTAAAACGTAGCAATTAACATGCACTCAAATTCAAACAAATTCGCAGTCATTTGAATTTTATGAAAAAAAACAAAACATAATCGAAATTTTTTTTTTACAACCAGCCAGTATGTCATCAATAACAAAAAAGTTTACTTACCTTTACACTTTGAGTGAGTAAATACTTAGAAATTAATTAATATAAATGGTAAATTTGTAATATCATGCATGTTGCTTAGACTTTTTTGATGTGTGTATTATGCAAAGTCCACATAATTATACTTAAAAGCGTTGAACGCTTTAAATAATAGCGTTGCATTCAGCGTAATAACACTTATTTCTAGTATTCTTCAACAGACAAAGGTAACATGAAATAAGCAGGTTGAAAATTACTTACGTAGTTTTTTTTTTAACGTGGGAAAATAAAGTTTTGTGACTGTATCTACTAATTATGCTACAATTATATATAGTCCATGACGATGTTGATATAATGACTAAATTCATTCTAATTCATCTCCACGGTGTGGAGACGGAGTAAGAATACAATATGTCACCATCCCATCTCATCCCATGGTTGTCGTAAAAACCGACTAAGGGACTAACCGTTAATATTATCTTTACGAAATAAAAAGAAGGCAAACTTGAAATTAACCCCTATACCAATCCGTCTGGCCAGCGTGGTATTAGTAGGGCAAGTATCCCTCCATCATAGGAGGAGACCCGTCCCTGCAGTGGGACATTAATGAGATGTTATGATGATGAAGTTATGAAATTCATTGTGATGAAAAGCAACAGTGTTGTCCGTGAATATAGGCAGCAAATGGTAATCAAAAAATAAATAAAAATAAATCATGGCGTGGTCACTAATATGACAAAGTGCCTTCACACTTCGTCATCATGACTTTGCCAATCTGTCTAAAAGTTCTAAATACATAAACTTTTTATATTAAGCTCAAAAGTAATTTAAAAGTGCATAAAAAGTATATCATTTTTAATGTACAAACAAAAAATAATAACCTTCGAAATGATTCGGCATAAAGTTCGCAACGTTACGCGCCAATTATAATATTATGTCATTGTAAAGAGGTAATACATTAAAGGATGTATAGGTAGGTAAGTATATTGTTTATGGTAAAGCAAACTTGAACTTGCTTGACACACATATTTTTAATAGCGAATTTAAATACTTCGCATGTCATGCAGAGTAGGTATCATCTGTTAACTTTTTATAAACAGCATTCTCGTACCTTAAAATCGTTAAACATTCGGTTAAGTTAACTTTAGTTGTCAAATTGGGGACATTGATAATGTGATTGGCTTTTAAAAAAAGATAGCAAATCAATGAGTAAGAAAAGTACATCCGATTACCGAAAATAGCTGAATAATTTTAGCATAAGTTTTGAAAACTATCACATTAAAATGTATCTTATGGCGTTCGGCATAAGGTTGAAATTATAAAAGATTGAAACCCTACTTACTTCTATTTGACATTGTATGTTTCATCCTGTCTTACTAAAGCCCGATTTACACATCGACAAGTACAGTAGCGAGTTAAGTAGTAAGTTGTTGATTAAGTTGATTTAAATAGATCTCCATCCTATTTTTTGGCAAGTTAAGTTGGCGAGACGCGAGAGAGGGGGTTACTTCGTACTTAACTCGCCAAAAAATAGGATGGAGATCTATTTAAATCAACTTAATCTTAAAATACTACTTAACTCGCCACTGTACTTGTCGATGTGTAAATCGGGCATAAGTGACACTGGTGACGGAAACATTGCACTTCGATAAAAAGTCATTGCAGTGCAACAAAATATAGCACTTATTGTTAACATCATAATATACAATTTCAAAATAATCAATAAATTATAATCTCACTTTCTCGCTTCCTCATTGTTGTCTGTCTTTCTTTAAAAACCAATCATATTATCAATGTCCTCATACTGTACCTATTGTGTAACAATTTGATTTAGATGTCAAATTGTTAGTTAACTTAACCAAATTTTCAACGACTTTAAGGTACGAGAATCGACATGCAGATTTTAAGATAAATACTTTTTTACATATACTCGTGTTACAAAGTATTAATTTACATAAAAAAATACATCATAACCACTCAAACGTCCGAGCTCGCGGCCCGCTAGAGCGTCAAACGTCCGGGCCGTAACTGCGTCATGCCGTTGCCGATATAAAATGTAATTACTCCTAAACTACTACAACTACAGCAAAATAAAAATTCCACTATAAAGCTAAAACTATAAGGCATCTAGGTATATTTAAATTAAAGTAGACCCATCAGCCCGAAACTCAAAAAAAAATATAAAGTTGCAAAACTACGATAAATTTAGGCAAAAAATTTGTTTAACAAGTATTTCCGAATCTATGGTATCATATTTCTATTAAATCATTACTGCCATATTATATAAGCTTTATTTTGATACCAAATAGATAATAAATGGGTCGCACAATGTTGCTTAATTATCCTAAACAATCTACCCATTCCCACACGTAAGCACCCAATTCCCACAAGCAATATGGCCGACCGTAAATTTAAAACAACAAATATATTAATTGTATTCGTCATATTTTCTTCAGGTAAGAACACAATAATAGTAATAATTAACTGTACTACCTAATACAACAAATATTTTAGCAATACACTTAGTAAAATAACGTAATTTATTGTGAAATTGAACACAACATTAAAAATTTTTACATGTCCATTTCAAGTCCAGTAAAAATATAACAAAAGACTCGCAACCATTGCATTTTTAGATATTCTTTAAGCAATAATCTTGAGGATTATTTTTATGTATAACACTAATGCATTATAATAATAAAATAAAACAATACTTACATTTTAACACAGAGCACTAGAAAAAACTGGCAAAGTAGTTTTCAACTGTCAATAACTTTTTTTTTTAATATGACCATTCATAAAGAAAAAATATCCATAGATCGATAATTTGTCATAGAACCATCTAGTAGCAAGTCGACGTAACTTTAACAATGTTAACATAGGTAAAAACTCGTTTCTAGCAACCAAGTCATAGAGGCCACTATAGTGGCTTGGACGTACAACCGGAAAATTTTTGAAGCCACTATAGTGCCTTGGACGTTTGAGTGGATAAAACACTAAAAAATAAACCTAGGTTTTTAATTAATTTACGTGCAATTTCTATTGTTAATTAAATTAGAAGACATTCTTTATTAAATTTAAAATTAATTAAAAAGCAAAATTACAACTTGAGAAATAGATATCATACTTACTTTATTAGAAGTCTCTTTAATGATTTGGAGGAATATAAAAGAGTAAGAAAAATGGGTGTAAACATTGGGAACAGGGCTACTGCAGACTTGCTTTTGACATTGACACAATCAAAGAAGCAAATTCATCAAAGATAGTAGAATCAGGTGTTTCTTTGCAGAAGTCCATGACTCCCTCCTAGAGGTCACATTTACTGGTTGCAGGTAACATCGTATGGGCATACATCCATGAACGTATTTTTATTATAGATTTATATGCATACAAGTAGCTGGCTGCTTCGCGGAAGTTAACACTAAATATTCTTTTAATTTTAGCAAATTTATCTACCTACTACTAAGGAATTTCTTTCAGATCGATAATATTAAATAAACGGAAAATATTTACTACTATGGTGAAATTTAGTTTATTTATGTATGTACCTATGTTAGGTATATAAAATTACCTACTTATCTCAAAAAGCTTAAAATTATACTAAAAAAATAAAAAAATTAGCTATTAAAATGTACGTACAATATCCTATTAAAAAAACAAATAAAAGTGGTTAACAAAAAAATAAACTTACAGAAAAATAAGCAGCACTTTTGTTCCAAAAACAAATTTGACAGCTCCCTCTTTCTCTTTTCAAAACTCCCGAACACGGTATATTTTTTTAATTCAGTTTAAATTTCGAACTGTCACTGGCCAGTAGTGTTGCAAGTGCACTACCGTAATGTATTGTGACTCTAGTATTACTCTGTCCACAGATAATGACAGGCTATATAAGCTTCATTATAAGCAGAGACAATTACTAGGACGGTAATACACTAAGAAACTATATAATGACATTTTAATGATACACTTTATTAAAATTAGATTATAGTTATTGTTATTATATTAAAAAAAGGATAATAATAAATAAATTATTAAAGATTTGTTTGCCACTAGGAATAAAATTAAATAATGTTCAATGGTATAAGTCGACTAAAGTACTACTCTGAGGCAGACAGTTTGTCTGCAAGAGAAAGAAAACTTAACATCAATCTTCTGCCAAATACCCAGACATCTGGCTTACGTGTAAGCCGAAGGTGGCGCGTGCCTAAAGTCGAAAGATTAGAGGCTAAATATTGTGATTACGATTAGAAAAAGTCAAAAGTATCTGCGCGATAATTTCTGCACACATTTTTTTTTAAGGCTTTGCAACTGCATTGGAGGCAAAGCGGTCGTGATTGCGGCTGCCTTATGCGAGGCCGTGGTTTCGAATCACTAGGAAGATAATTATTTGTGTCAATCAATCAAATCAATCAACTAGGCTATTGCAGTCCACTGCCAGACATAGACCTCTACAAACACGCGCCACAGAACTCGGTCCTGCTGCTTTCGCATCCAGTCCGATCCAGAGACCTTTATGAAAGAAAGAAGAAAGAAATAAGGCTAAGTATAAATAAGTAATTAGTCGTTAACTTAGTCACAAGTTTAGTGAGTATAGAATTCATGATCTGTATGGGCTTAAGGAGAAATACCTACTAATTGTTACTTCAAATTAATTTAGATTCAAATAATGATTGCATTCTCCGTGCGGTGACGGAGTAAGAATACAATATGTCACCTCCCCATCTCATCCCTCGGGTGTCGCAAAAACCGACTAAAGGACTATCCGTGAATAATATATCTATTACATACACACATCAAAAAAGTCTAAGCAACATGCATGATATTACAAATTTACCATTTATATTAATTTATTTTACCATTTATTTTAATTATAACGTTGTATTTTATTTTTAAAATAATATTTTTAGGGTTCTATGATGTAAAAATAACAGCTGTTTTCTTTATAAGTTCTTTTAATAACAGAAATTAACAATATTAGAATATACAGGTACATAAGAAACTAAACTTTTTTTTTACAAATTGAAATTTCTTAAGAAAATGAATTTATTGTGAAAGAATAGGACAATTTAATACAAAGTATGGCCTCCTCTGCTATTCAGAACTTGTCGGCAACGATTATTCATTGAATTAATGAGACTGTTTATGTCATCTTGCGGTATTCGCTCCCAATGGAATTGTAGCAAATCCTTCAGCTGTTGGGTTGTTGTCACTCCGTCCAAGTCCTTCAAAACACGTCTCTGGAGCATGTCCCATGCGTGCTCGATGGGGTTGAGGTCTGGCGATTGTGCAGGCCAGGGCAATACCTGGATGTTCTCCGTTGCCAAGTATTCACTGGTTCGCCGAGCTGTATGTGAACGCGCATTGTCATGCATTAACGTAAAATCGGAGCCAAAGGTTTGTGCAAATGGATGGACATAAGGTCTGAGAATATCCTCAACGTAATTTTCAGCGTTCATGTTTCCATTTACAAAAACGAGCTCAGTTCGCCTGTTCTTCATAATACCCGCCCATACCATAACTGTTGAGCCGCTGTATGGATGAACTTCCTGAACGCACCTGAGTCTTTCAGTATTTCCGGGTCGACGGTACACTCGCACCCTTCTTGTATCAGGCCTAAACCTGAATCGCGACTCATCGGAAAACATAATTTTATCCCATTGTTCCTGGGTCCATGTTATGCGTTCTCTACACCATTCATTTCGACGAGCGCGATTCCCGTGACGTATCGGTGGGCACCTGATAGGGCGTCGAGCTCGTAGGCCGTACTCATGCAGTCGATTTCGCACAGTTTGGGGACTTACATCAACACCACTTGAATTTTGTAGCCTCAAACTTATCTCTCGAGCGGTTAACATCGGCTGGCGTCTTGCAGTCAGTTGTATGTACCGGTCTTGCCGAGTGGTTGTACTCCTTTTACGGCCTGGATGCTGTTCAGCGGGTTCCCCTGTATTATTGTAGCGCTGCCAAAGACGACAAATAACACTTCTATGAATACCAAAATGTCGAGATACCTGAGATTGATTACTTCCCGCTTGCAACATCCCTACAGCTCTTTGCATTTCATCTGCCGTCAAATGACGTCGCTCCATGACGTAAAGAATATCTAACAATTCAATTTTGTCGCCAACTGTATTTAAATGGTTGGTAAAATTATAAAATCAAGACTAAAACGTAGCAATTAACATGCACTCAAATTCAAACAAATTCGCAGTCATTTGAATTTTATGAAAAAAAACAAAACATAATCGAAATTTTTTTTTTACAACCAGCCAGTATGTCATCAATAACAAAAAAGTTTACTTACCTATACACTTTGAGTGAGTAAATACTTAGAAATTAATTAATATAAATGGTAAATTTGTAATATCATGCATGTTGCTTAGACTTTTTTGATGTGTGTATATGAATATATTAGTATTATTTTTTATGTAAATTCCTGAGTCTGCTAATAAGTTACATAAAAGCATTGTAAATAAATGTTGTGTACAATTATAATTAGAGTTCAGATCTAGGTATTGCATATCTATTCATAAGTTATTTGTGTATACAGATTAACTTGTAGCGCGAAAATTGTAGCGCATTAAATTTAACACATTATAACAATATGTATTAACTATTTTAACTCAAAATAGGTCATAACTTTATTAAGAAGAAACAAAATAACATCGAAAAATATTTTTTAATTGTTTAGACCATTTTCAATTGTTTTAACCGCTTTTTAACTGGCTCCGAAAGGCAAGGAGGTTCTTAATTCGACTGGATTAAAAAAAAACGTTTCTTATTTGAATAAATTATACATTCGATTTGATGCTATAGGTAATCCCCATTCATCAAAATAGATTCAGCAGTTTGGCTTAGATTTTAAAAGTATATTATGAAACTGCTGTAAAAAGTCAAAGTAAAACGTAAGTATTTTAATCAAGTTTCTAGTCAGAGTCGGTTTTTTGATTACAAGATTATCACAAAAAATATTGAATACGTGGAGTTTTTTTTAAATTCAAAATTAATACAACTTTCGTTTTATATTTTTTGACGTCATTAGACGTCATCAGATACTTAATCTAATTTTAAATACAAATTAAAGTTTAGAAAACTTTACCACCGCCTCCAAAGCGCTAGTAGAGAAGAAGCGGCGCGCAACAAACTCTACAGAAAGATTGAAGTAAAGTCATGGCTTGTGTTAATACTACTGCGACATTCAATTGGATATTTTATTGTACCATTAAAATACAATAACTCATTAGGTAATTAAATAACTAGTTTTATTGAACATAAAATAAACTGCAATGAACTTGGCCATACTATCCAACGACTCATCATTTTATAGTTGCAGTACAATTGATGCAAATCATAATAAACTGCTATGGCGACGATTCTGTTCACAATTTAAATAATAACTATCTGTTTATACAACTAACAAAGGTTGTTATATTTTTTAGATTCTAAACAGTTTTCATATACCTATTCTTTTTTTTACTAAGTTGTTCTGCAGATTATTGTCCTGAGCACGGAAGAAAGAATCAAGTGGAAGTGCTAAGTAGGCGTGGTACACGTGTTACTAATACGCGCTGGTTCGCGTAATTTGTCGCTGAGGTTATAACGCGAATATCACCCATATGAACAACTTGTTAAAGTATATAATTGCCAGAACTGCGAAAAACTCCATCTATGGAATTAACTTGAAAATTGAATCTATTTAGACTCAAAAACGTCATATAATTCTTTCAGCGCTACACCAAAATAACTTCTATTTATAGTCAATGAAGGTTCACTCCCAGATGAAGCATCAGCTATAAAAAAATAACATAATATATTTTTTTTTTTGTTAGTAGTTTATTTGTTTCTTGGCGACAGCACTTCCCATAGTGAATTAGTTGTATTGCATTTCCACTTGATTTTTCTTCCGTGGTCCTAAGTCTAGATGTCTATATGTCCGTTAAATTAATGTCTGTAAAAGTGCCCCTAGGGCCTGTTTCCTAGCGAGGGAGATGTCATAAAAAGTACCAGTACTTTCCATTCAGTTTTCGATGGACAAAGGCTCGTCGATGCGACGAAGTACAGCAAGTTTAATATGCAAAAATTATATAAAACACGTGTTACCTACTTTAGCGAATTTTATTGGAAAGTGTGAATAAGTTTTTGAGCTGTATTTGGAAGTAGAATTTTTTTTTCACATTAAGGGTCGTACCAGATATATCAAAACGTAAACGGATCAGCACCGTATCAACTCGAGCCGTATTATATGTATGAAACTCCTTACTGCAACGCATACTAATCTGAATCGTAACGTTATCGGATTTTTGACGTTTGACACCGAGGAAAAAGGCGACGCGGTGCCGATCCGTTTACGTTTTGATATATCTGGTACGACCCTAAGACGCCTCTTTTGAGTATAACATAAAACAATGTATGGAGCGCTGCCATTATTTTGCAAATAGTCACTTACTTTAATACGGCAAACTTACGTTCGTTTGTTTTTCATACAAATCTTGCAGCTTGGACGGCTTTACAGTGGCGAGCGTTCGCCGTACGGCAAGATTTGTATGAAAACAAACGAACGTAAGTTTTCCGTACGAAAAACCTACCGAAAAGCTGCGGCAGACGTGGGGCAGCCGTACGGCACGAAAAAGCTGAGTTGAAAGAGCCCTCAAATAAACCACATAAAGAAGCAATAACTGAAACCCTCGGAACTGGCGATCTTCGTTGCCAGTTAGATACTGTTCTGCAATCAATATTTTTTTTATGACGAATTGACATTAAGTCGTGGAGTTGTCTTCCCTGTATTCGTTCTATAACATTGTAGGGAAGTAAAATATAAAAGTGGCGAAAAGGCATTTAAAGCAGGTATCTCGAGATAATCTTATTGCTTGCGTGATTATAAGCTCTGCCTACCCTTTAATATACCCTTTAATTAGGTATATCAGATACAAAACAAGTCGGTACTTTACGAATACATAGCACCAAGGACCTCTAGATTGCACTTGACACCTTGTACTTCATAACAGTAACAGCCAATTAATGTCCCACTGCAAGGACGGGCCTCCTCCCGTGACGGAGGGATACTTGGCCTACTAATACCACGCTGGCCAGACAGATTGGTATAGGGTTTTATTTCAAGTTTTCCTTCTTTTTATTTCGTAAAGATAATATTCAAGGATAGTCCCTTAGTCGGTTTTTACGACACCCATGGGCTGAGATGGGGTGAAGACATATTGTATTCTTACTCCGTCACCACACGGAATACCTTGTACTTATAAGATGTTAAGTCTATCATATCAGTCAGTAGTTACATGTTTTATACTGGCATAAACAATACCTTTGAACCATGATGATCTAAAAGATCTAAATGAAACATATATTGTATAATACCGCTTCCTACTAGGTCAGTTTCAATTACTAGATGCTAGAATACGCGCAAGTATTGCCTTGAAATTGATTCAATAGGATAATATGTTTGAAAGTTGATCCTCCTGCACCAATAAATCATGTTTAAACGACCAATAACAGCTGGACTGTGTGCTTCTATTAATCTGTATAAGTATATAAACTTTGTCACTGTTTGTGATTGATCACTTTACTTTTTGCTTATTTAGCCTGTAAAATCAATTACCTGTTGAAATTTCCTAAAAATAAAAAGCGATGTAAAGATTTTACTGGATTGTAGGTAGAGAGTTAGCAAATTCTTAGATTTGGCAAACCAACAGAAAATTTGGAATAATGAGCGTCGCCGGCCTTTACCTACAAGAAGGCTGTCATCTCGTCTTGAGCTTCTAATTTCTACCGTTTCTTAACAATATTTTGTAGCAATAACCTAAGCTTAATAGATACCTTGTACGTACTTTCCATAAATAAAAAATCAAAGTCGGCATTTGAAACTGCCATACCGTTAGGAACTGTGTGACACAGTGATTCATCTCCAACAATAAGTAAGGACTCCATATCCAACATTCATCAGACAGATGGAAAGCACAAACTAATATAAAACAATCTTTAACAATTCTGTAAATTCTGAAAACTTCTGTAAAAAACCAGTGTACCTCTGTCCTTAAGCTAACACAAAATCGAACGCTAAGGAAGAGCTATTCAATTATTTACCAAGCTATTTACCATAAATAATTCTACTGTAATAGCAGTGTCTTGTTAAAATAACAGGCTTCTTTAACTATTTTGTCTGAAGGGCATAACACGTCACGGTTATTCAGTGACCTTGTTATACAGTATGGGTTTTAAAATAGAGTGGGCGTACGTTATGTCCGTGTGCTTAATAATTTAAAATAGCATCATACTGTTTAATTACAAGGACAGAGAAATGCTTAGGTTCACACGACCATGTTCAAGTTACAAGAGGAAACTTTTTAATAGGTCTAAAAATAGCAAGAAGCAGCATTATTTGTAGCATATAACTTGTCAACTATCGCGTTGCTTTCGGCCCAGGTTATTTCGGCCCTGTTACCAAGCAGTTCAGAGAGCTTGAGACCAAGCACTGCATAACCTGTGTTGGAACGTAAAACAGAATAAAGGTGCACAGCATTTCGCGTCCGTTCATAATGTCCCGTTTATAATATTCTTTGCATAACTCCGTAATGTAATTCTTTGCATTCTCCGTGTGGTGACGGAGTAAGAATACAATATGTTACCACCCCATCGCACACCCCATGGGTGTCGTAAAAACCGACTACGAAAGACTCTTTACAAAATAAAAAAAAGGAAAACTTGAAATTAAACCCTATACCAATCCGTTTAGCCAGCGTGGTATTAGTAGGCCAAGTATCCCTCCGTCACGGGAGGAGGCCCGTCTCTGCAGTTAGACATTAATGGGCTGTTATGATGTTGATCTCCGTAATTCTCTTAAAAGAGTTTTGGGTCTATCAGTTTAGTTGTTTCAGCTAAATGTGGTAACAGCCCGGGTAAACCAAACTAACTAAACTATATATCTTAAACAATTTGTGACGCAGGTTGCTTGCTGCGATTTGCAGTCGGGTCAAGATGAAGCTCAGTTCCATTTAATTAGAAATTTAAATAAGATATATCACGTATAAATAAATAAAACCTATTTAAAGCTGACTTAATCATATGATGTATGTGTAAATTAAAAAAAAACTGTATTCAAAATAATATCACTCTTTATTATTATTGTCTAATTAACTATAACAACATACAATCAATCAAAAGCCCATTACTTATATTAAAATACTGCGTTAGTATCTAAAGTTCTTACATTACAACATTATCTAGATAAACCCATTTCTTTTACTTAGTTCGCGTTTTCTTATGTGGTCGGACTGAAGTTAGCGTTAGAAAATAGGTAAACACCCGCTCGCCACACTCTCACCCCGCTTAAAAAAAGATATTTACACAGCTATTTGCAACAACTTCAACCCGGCTAAATAAAATTGGGCGTACTGTGTATTTTAATATTATCAAAACACAAAAAAGCTAATATTATAAATGCGAAAGTTTGTGAGGAATGATGGATAGATGTTTGTTACTCTTTCACGCAAAAAGTACAGAATGGATTTTGAAGAAATTTGGAATATAGGTAGTTTAAGGTGTAGAAAAACATTTGAGCTACCTACTGGTATACAACGCGCGTACAGCCGCGCGCATCAGCTAGTTAAACCTAATCTACTTGTTTCATTCTCTATTCATAGTCAGTACAATTTTCTGTACATTGGTCCTGTCGATTTTCATATTACTGGTAGTTGGCCATTCCTTGAAGAATGCTACGCCACCTCTTAACTGCTTAGAATCTGCCAGGGAATCTGTAATTAGGATATTACGTTATTATTTAATAGCCTTAATTTTCTTTTTCACACGTTCAGACAACAATTATAAGTTTTATTGTTCTGGTGACCAAACTGTGCGTATCCGAGGTCGTGGTTTCGAATTCCACGCAATACACGACATATTAAATATTTCATAATTCCGCTGGGGATATTAGACCATGTCATAGGGATAGAGGCCTGAGTCATCATCATCATAACAGCCCATTAATTTCCAACTGCAGGGACGGGCCACCTCCAGTGACGGAGGGATACTTGGCCTACTAATACCACGCTGGCCAGACGTATTGGTATAGGTTTTAATTTCAAGTTCTCCTTCTTCTTACTACGTAAAGATAATATTCACTAATAGTCCCTTAGTCGGTTTTTACGACACCCATGGGATCCGATGGGGTGGTGACATATTGCATTCTTACTCCGTCACCACACGGAGAGGCCTGAGTAAAGAGTCCTATTTGTTTATATTGTCAGATTATTGCACAAAAAAGCATTGCTGGAAAAGATAGATCATCTTTTCCAGCAATGCTTTTTTGTGCAATAACCAAAAATGGTGGCAAACAGACATACCATCTAAGGGTAAGTTGTTACCGTAGCCTATGGATGCTTGCAACATCAGAGGCATCACAAGCACGTTGCCAACCCTTTAAAAACCTACCTACCTTCACGCTAAGGGTTAGCCTTTTAATAAATAATAATAAAAGCCTTTATTCAGACAAAACATTTTTTACAATAATATAAATTAAATTTGGAACTCTACTAAGTCTAACACATCGCCAACAATGTCTGTGTGCCCAATTTTGGCAAAGGCCTCCATTTGCTTCCACTCTGACCGGTTTTGAACCTTCCTTGTCCAGAGTTTTCCCGCGAGCCCCATTATCTCGTCTTCCTATCTTCGAAACTGTATACCTCGTTTCCTTTTTTGCGTTAGCCTTACCTTTTACTAAATCCTTAATCTCTTGTGCTAGCGTAGTGTTGTCAGTTTTGGGAATAACGCAAGCTACGATAAGGTTTTCACTCTCCTCGTCTGGTATACCGACGACACATACATCTGTTACCCCAGGATGTCTTCTGATCACTGTTTCTATTTCGTTCGGAGATATCTATAGAGAGAAAATAAGATTATCTATTTGTATTTAATGCTTAGTGTTACATACAATGATTTTCTTATGTAAAACGCACTCAGTGCCTTGATACCGATTATATCACGATTATGCAGTTTTCTTTACATGGATGATTCACGAAAGTTTTATTATTTAGGTAAAAATTAAAATAAAATAAATAAATAATCCTAAAAATTGTAATTACTCAGAAGACGGTGCTCCGAATCCTCTCGCAAAACGAAAATTATTTACTTAGTCTTTAATTTTTGGCTAGTTTAAAAATACCTAGCTAGAATTTTTGCTAGTTTAAAATACCTAGCTATAATTTTTGCTAGTTTAAAATACCTAGCTAAAATTTTTAGCTAGTTTAAAATACCTAGCTAAAATTTTTGCTAGTTTAAAATACCTAGCTAGAATTTTTGCTAGTTTAAAATACCTAGCTAGAATTTTTGCTAGTTTAAAATACCTAGCTAGAATTTTTGCTAGTTTAAAATACCTAGCTAGAATTTTTGCTAGTTTAAAATACCTAGCTAGAATTTTTGCTAGTTTAAAATACCTAGCTAGAATTTTTGCTAGTTTAAAATACCTAGCTAAAAGATGCTTACCTGGTGACTTTTATATTTAAGTACAACTTTGTACCGCTCTTCAAAACAGAAATTACCCTGCTCGTTTTTGTAGAATTTATCACCAGATTTCAACCATCCGTCTTCAGTTAAGGCTTCTGCAGTTTTCTCGGGGTTTTGATAGTATCCCTAGAATCATACATATACAGGGTGTAAAGTGAGACATAGGCAATACTTTAGGGCGTGATAAATAACGTTATTTAATGAAGGAAAAAAAATATAAAATAAATAAACATTAAATTACTACATAGTAAACGACGTGTAAAGCTTAGCTATGAATTTCACTAATCATGGACACCGCGCGGACGCAGCGAGCGATTGGTTCACCAGCTGAGTTAGATACATACCTACGACACGCGCGGCGGGTCAATGCACCGAGTCTTGAACAATGTTTTAGCGCAGCGGGAACGTGTCCACACTTAGTTGATTTTTGGGATTTTTTCGTCAAAAATTAAGTACCTAATTTTATTACATAATTCGGATCAGAATCACGTACAGAGTCACCTCCTAAATTATTGCCGTTGACTCAAAAAACACCCTGTATATTTAAGAAATATAATTTAACGTATATGTCGCAGGGAAATGAGGAAACCAGGGATTTCACGAAATCCGGTTTCTGCCAGAAAAGAAATGCTCATATTTTTGTTTGTAAGTTAAAAAACACAAGGATTCTAACTTCTGTAGGTTAGGTTGGGTTAGTACTGTGACCATAATGCAAGGCATTTTCGACATTTACCGGGATTTGGTGACATCCCTAGTGATTTAGTGAAATCCCTGGTTTCCTCATTTCCCTAGCGACATATATAAAAATGATAAAAGCATCTTGTAATCATTGATTTAAAAAAAACCAAAGATACACACTCCACTTCCCAAAAACGTCCGCAACAAATAGGCGCATTGTGCACTTTTTTTAAATTAGTATCGCGTTGGTCTACCGGCAAACGTCAATCATTAAATTTTATTGCTTTATGTGCATTACTTTTTAAATACAACTTTATGTCATGCGTGTAAGATTGAATTTGAAAAAAAAATATGTTTACGATATTACTATACGTATTTATTGCGTATGTTTAATTTGGTGACACTTTTGGCTGTTAGTTTTATTTGAAAATGTGCATCTTGGGTTTTTTATAAATCAATGCTTGTAATAATATTTCTCACTCATTACACGTAGCTATAAAATCCACAACTAATCTAAGCTTGTACTTTGGATATGACGAAATAACGAATCATCATAAGAGCCCATTAATGTCCCACTGCAGAGACGGGCCTCCTCCCATGACGGAGGGATACTTGGCCTACTAATACCACGTTGGCCAGACGAATTGGTACAGGGTTTAATTTCAAGTTTTCCTTCTTTTTATTTCGTAGAGATGATATTCACGGATAGCCCCTTAGTCGGTGTTTACGCCACCCATGGGGTGAGATGGGGTGGTGACATATTATATTCTTACTCTGTCACCACACGGAGGAAATAACGGATTAACGTATTTAAATACTTTCTCTACATATAGAAAACCCTCAGACCTGTGCAAAACGGCCTTGGTGCTGGTACCTTGCGCACGGCAGACGTCTATACGTCCGGTTTGCCACCGAAGCAGTTAAAGGGATTTAAAGTTATCATTTTACCTTGAATACTTGAGGTCCTCTTAACCATAACTCTCCAGGTACATTCGCTTCAGTGATTTCTTTGTTAGTATATGCGTCAACCAGCTGAAAACAATCCATGTTATTATTACATGAATGCAACAGCTTTTTGTCAATAAACATTTTTTTTATGTTATATAACATTAATGTATACATATGCTTTGCTAAGATTTACTAGTTGCGATTTTGATACTGTTATAACAGAGTATTTATTTTTTATTTTATAATATTTTAAAAGTGCTATCTCCGGAGTGCTTGAAAACGTTACTTTCAGTCATTTAAATATTATGAGGTGTTATACGTTATGGCACCGGCTCTACTACAGTGGTTGAAAGAAACATGACCTCTTGATATCATTTTTTTTTACATTCACACAACGCCATCTAATCCCAAACTAAGCAAAGCTTGTACTAAGGGTACTAGACAACGGATAAACATACTTAAATACTTTTTTATTTGTAAATACATACATATTATACATAGAAACACTCAGACCAATGCAATCAATCATGTTCATTCACACAAAGATTTGCATTGAGCGGGAATCGAACCCGAGACCTCTGCGTAGCAGTCATGTTATATAACAACTACGCTACAGAGGTCGTCAAAATTTTGAGTAAACGGTTTGGTATAGGGTATTTCCTCAATTTTTTTTCTCATACTATGCTGCTCTTACTATGATTTGCTGTCACTGCTTTGTATAATATCGTTTAATCGAATTTTGCAGACTTTCAAAAAGTAGGTACACACGACATTATAAAATACAAACGGAGGAACTTACCCTGCATTCAAGATCTTTTGTTATAGCATAGTAACCATTAGATGATGGCTTGTAATTATTTTGCATCACAACTCCGCTGGATTCACTTAATCCATACATAGCATATACTTTGTCACTCTTTATTAGCGTCTGTAAAAAAATAAATAAGTTAATACCTACTAGCCAAAGCCGGTTTTTTTTTATTAAAGGATATTTTCTACACAATCAATCCGAAAAACCCTGTGTTGCAGGGACTTTTACAAACATGAAATTAATGGACTCTGCCAGGCTCAAGAAAATAATTTCATGGATGAACCGTTGAATAGGAGGTCAGTTTTATAAAGTCAAAATGGGATGATATTCTTAGTCCGTTACTGCACGGATTTGCTTGATTGCTCTTCACGTTTGTTTCCTAATATTAATGTATAAATAAATAAATATAAAGTTATTTATTAAATAAATAGTTACTTACACGTAATTTGTCAACAATATCCTGTCTTACGCCGGCACCACCTACGAGGATGCTTTCAAAGCATGAGAAGTCACATTTATCACTGACAGACAGACAATTATTCATTAATACAGGACTTCCCAATGTCAAGGTTGGCTGAAACCAAATAAATTATAGCATAATTTTTTGTTTTTTTTTGTAATTGTTTGGATATAGGCATTTATTATTGTCCATTTGCCTCTGACATGGCCTAACGACTGTGTTACAAAGACGATAACGATCGATCCTTTACGTGTGCCCTCAAAATTTCTCTGAATTCTGTCTTGGTTTTCATTTTTCGCCATCGTTTTTGGTTTGGTTACCAGGAATGTGTCAAAAATATAGTCACTCCGATGGGAATAGTGAGAGCCGTACTTTATGTTCATTGCCTGGTCGAATTATCTGTGAGGACATCCGTCAGGAGAACCAAAGTGACCAACGGCAGATAGCATACAGAACCAATAGTCTAAAAAGCCAACATTTCTGTTTAGAAGAGGCGAGCACAGATCAGCAATCACAGAATCAGCAGAAAACCTGATGAGAGCGGTGAGAAGTTAATGGATGAGAAAAGGGATTTTGATAAATATAACAATTCGAATGAGTTGTTTCCCAAACCCAATACAAAGATTAGGCTTTATCGAGGTCGCGAGTTCGATCCCCAGACAAATCAGATTTACAGTACTTTCGAACATGTGCATGTGGTGTAAGTGTTCTTTTCTAAAAGTAAGTCCAAACATGACGAAATTTAAGAATAATTTAGGAAAAAATTGTGAAAAGACAACGGCGTATATAAAAAATTTGTGAAAAGCATAGAAAAAAAGTTACGGTCAATTAATTAGAACACTCAATCCGGCGACCAGAAAAAATTACTGCACCTTGTTTCTTAGAAACATACGAACAATTTTGTTGTGAAATAATTGTACAGATTTAGTGAAATATATTCCCAATTATTCAAATGTTTTTGACTATTTATTTCGATTTTATAAAGGTATTTGTAGAACACTCAATCCTCCTACAGCGCAGATTGAAGTATTAAAAAATCTTAAACTATGGCTTAATAATTTCTTGACTTTGATACTCTATTACACGAACACTATCCCGGATCAATTTGTGAAACACAAATCATCATAAAAAATATACTAGTTTAAGAGAAAATTAAGCAATTATTTTCTAAGAAATGTTCCGTGTGAGTGTTCCATGTTTTGGCGTACATGAATTTAACCCAAACTTGTATGTCAACCCAGACTATACCTGAAATTGTGAAAATGTTTGTACCTACTAAATTTTAAAACGTCTTCTGAATTTGAACTAAATTATAATTCTTAGCTAAAAAATTGACTAGGCTGACCATGACTTACATTAAAATAAAACAGTACATTTTTGTTCTATGTCACCCTTATCCCATGCGTGTCGTAAAAACTGACTAAGGGAGTCAATTTTATAATTATTTTTTTTAATTTTATAATTTAAAAAAAAAAAAAAAAGAGAAAAATAATTATAAAATTGACTCCCTTAGTCAGTTTTTACGACACGCATGGGATAAGGGTGACATAGAACAAAAATGTACTGTTTTATTTTAATGTAAGTCATGGTCAGCCTAGTCAATTTTTTAGCTAAGAATTATAATTTAGTTCAAATTCAGAAGACGTTTTAAAATTTAGTAGGTACAAACATTTTCACAATTTCAGGTATAGTCTGGGTTGACATACAAGTTTGGGTTAAATTCATGTACGCCAAAACATGGAACACTCACACGGAACATTTCTTAGAAAATAATTGCTTAATTTTCTCTTAAACTAGTATATTTTTTATGATGATTTGTGTTTCACAAATTGATCCGGGATAGTGTTCGTGTAATAGAGTATCAAAGTCAAGAAATTATTAAGCCATAGTTTAAGATTTTTTAATATTTCAATCTGCGCTATAGGAGGATTGAGTGTTCTACAAATACCTTTATAAAATCGAAATAAATAGTCAAAAACATTTGAATAATTGGGAATATATTTCACTAACTGTACAATTATTTCACAACAAAATTGTTCGTATGTTTCTAAGAAACAAGGTGCAGTAATTTTTTCTGGTCGCCGGATTGAGTGTTCTAATTAATTGACCGTAACTTTTTTTCTAAGCTTTTCACAAATTTTTTATCTACGCCGTTGTCTTTATGGTTAAAGATCTTTATTTCTCTTAAGAATTTACAATAATTCACTTACTGAGAAACAATATTCACTGGTATAAATTTCTATAGTGTACAGAAACAAACTTATGAACTTAAATAAATGCAAACAAACAACAAAAACGCAACACGAAACTAAAACTATAAATTACAAAACATCACAATTTTTTCCTAAATTATTCTTAAATATCGTCATGTTTGGACTTACTTTTAGAAAAGAACACTCACACCACATGCACATCTTTCGAACTGGCTTACCGCTTCTAAATATTTTCGATTGCGTCGCGACAATGTCATTCGCGATAGCGGTTTTCGATTTAAAGTACTTTCGAACTAGCGTACCACTTGGAATTATTTTCGTAATAACGTGCGTCGGGATAACGTCATTCGAATCGTCAAGTTGTCAATTCAATCGTCAGAAAAGGCACAGGACCGGATGCTGGGAACGTTATTTGACTGATAAAATGATTATAACAGATCAAAAATAACGTAAAGTAAAAAAATTAAACAATTACCTTATACGAATTAACAAGCTGAACAAAATGTTCCAGCGTAAACGCAGACGAAGACTGGAGTCTCGTGATCTTCAGAATTGGTGTGAAAAGGTATACAATACTTCCAGTTATCCATTGCGCAGGTGCTAATAGTAGAAGCATTTTCGTCGGAGTGGGGAATTTCGTAAAGTTATGCCTGAAAAGTAAATAATTACCTATTTTTTTGTATGAATCTTCCGATTAATGATCAAAGGTAGAGGTAGAGTTATACAGATTCTTCTAGATATTCTTGTTCATCATATCATAACAGCCAATTAACGTCCCCACTGCAGGGACGGGCCTCCTCCCGTGGCGGAGGGATACTTGGCCTACTAATACAACGCTGGTCAAACGGATTGGTTTAATTTCAAGTTTTCCTTCTTTTTATTTCGTAAAGAGAATATTCACGGATAGTCCCTTAGTCGGTTTTTACGACACCCATGGGATGAGATGGGGTGGTGACATATTGTATTCTTACTTGTCTGAATACTTACCAAATATTCGAGCCAGATATATTTAACATCTTATGAGTCAAGACAGCCGCTTTAGGCAACCCTGTTGAGCCACTAGTTGCTGTCAAAGATACTGGCGTCTCAGTCGCATCGAAATCTACAGGCCTGGGAACAAAGATGAAATTAATGAATTGCTTATGACCGTAATTAATATTCCGGCCCTCAGCCATGTGTGTTCCGACGGCGGAACACACATGGCTGAGGGAAGGCTGGCTGATCTATTGTTTGCCCTAAAATTATATGCCATAATATTCTTATACCCGAATTTCATTTGCCCGAATTTATTTCGCCATAATTTATTAGACTGTTTTTGCCGTTATGGCAAAAACAGCTTGACGGAGACATGCTACGCGGGTGACCTACTTTTTGGTGACTTCTTTACAGAATAAACCTAACCTAACCTATCTAAGTTGGATTACTCTAAGTCTCTCAGTTTAAACATAATTGAATTATGGCAAGTAAATATTATGGATAAGGGCGTTTATGGCAAATAATAATAGTAAAAGTGAAATTATGGAAAATGAATATATAGACTGGATGCGGAAGGCGCAAGACCGTGTTCTGTGGCGCGTATTGGGAGTGGCCTATGTTTAGCAGTGGACTGCGTTATGCTAGTTGATTAATTGATTGATTAAAACTAAGCTGAGCTTAAAACTAGATAACTAATAAACATACAATATTTACATCATTACCACATGGAGAAATTAATAAAAGTAAAATATGATTTTAAATTCATGTTTTATGCAGATTAAAACATATTTTTTTGTATTTTATTAAGTAACCACATAGGTACACGAAGAATTTAATTATCACATTTAAATATAAAATTAAATTTTAAATTAATGTTATTTTTTTCCAAATTAACACTGATTTTTTGTTTTCTTTTAGTATTTTATTTTGATATTTTAATTTATAACATACTTAAACTATTTTATTATTTTAATTAATTACTTGGAAACTTTTTTGCTTACTTTATTTAGTTTTATATTGAAAATGTACATTGTGTAATTAATTATATACTTTTTTAACTCTACTCAATTGAAATGCCTCGGTGGTAACCGGTTGCATTGCTCAATGTCGCGATTTCGAAAACAAATTGAATTATTATTAGTGTAAAACCCAAATTATCGTCTTAAGATTAAGGGTCGTAGCAGATATATCGTAAAGTAAACGGATCGGCACCGCCTCGCCTTTTACATCGGTGTCAAACGTCAAAAATCCGATTACGTTACGATTCCGATTAGTGTGCGTTGCAGTAAGAAGTTTCATACAAACAAATAACACTGAACGGCTCGAGTTGTTGATACGGCGACGATCGGTTTACGTTTTGTTATATGTGCTACGACCCTTTTGTGCCGATATATGGCTTGATTGATTGCCTAGCGCAGAAAGTGTATTTAAATAAATTTGAATAGCGCAACCAAATATCCTTTTAGGATTTGTATCCACGACCTCATGCACGAGTATTATAGTTAATAGATGTAAATAAGAATGAGACATTTTTTTATTTTATCATAACATAAGGTATAACTTTACTTTGCAGAAACAAAAACAAAAATTTAAAAATACCTATCGGTTTGTGTGTTATGATCATTTTAATTTTTAATTGTTTTAAAACTGTCTTTGTTATAAAACCAATGAGAACGAGTGAAGTTAAATATTTCTTAGTAAAGTATAATACAAAAGTAAATATAAAACTATAAATAGAGCCGCTTCTGTTATAATATTTTGTTAAGATAACACCGTTTGTTATCATTACAAGAATAACGCCATTGATATCGTAATTTTAATGACCCCTGATACCAAACACTTGATATATATATTTATAGTAATGTTGGTCAAGGAATATTGTAATTAATTAACGACATGCATTTTAATGTTACATGTTAGTCTAATATATTTTGTCATACTAATAATGTGAGCGTATTATAACAATTGTAATAAAACAAAAAATAATTAAAAACGTATAATCGAACACCTAGTATCTCATCACATCTCATTTAATGTCAGAATCTCCTTGTTTAAGTACAGCTTCATTAGACGATTACATTCATCATAACAGCCCATTAATGTCCCACTGCAGGGACGGGCCTCCTCCCGTGACGGAGGGATACTCAGCCTACTTATACCACGCTGGCCAGACGGATTGGTATAGGGTTTAATTTCAAGTTTTCCTTCTTTTTATTTCGTAAAGGTAATATTCACGGATAGTCCGTTAGTCAGTTTTTATGACACCCATGGGATGAAATGGGGTGGTGACATATTGTATTCTTACTCCGTCACCAAACGTATGCCTCTACGACTATGTAATGATAGTATGATACTTACTGAAAGTTCTCCACATCTTTATCATCAACAGTCTTAAGGAGATCAGCTAACGTAGTGTGGGTATTACTTTTGTTGAACGTAACTATTGTGGTTTGTGTTCCTGTAAGTCTCAAGGCTTCTTCTACAACGGCTGCCTTTTCACTTTGACAGAAAACTACTTTTGGTTTTCGTATGTTGAAGGTACTTTCTAAATCAGCTGTAAAAAACATAATAAATGAAATCAATATAAATATTGACGGACATCTATACACAGCGCCATCTGTTCCCAAAGTAAGCTAGGCTTAACCTGCTTGTGTTATGGGTAACAGAACAACGGATATTAATACTTATATATTTTTTTTTTTGTAAATACACATATTATACATAGAAGCACATACATACATAGAAGCATAGATGATTGTTTGCCTTGGTCTAACCAAGGCAAACAATCATTTTCATGCACACAAATATTTGCATTGAGCGGGAATCAAACCCAAGACCTCTGCGTAGCAGTCATGTAATAAAACCACTACGCCACAGAGGTCGTCTAAATAATCGATTTAAGGTGTGTGTTCATTACAACTCAGCAATTAAAATCGTATCTCTAAATAAACTTTAAAAGTCTGTTTAATTTATCTTTTGATTACAACTCATCACTTTTAAACATCTAAAAATATGTGTATTGATTGAGTTCAGATAAAAAGATACAGCAGATAGTATAAAATTACACGTGTATTAGATTTAACAACTTCTATAACTTTTAAACTATCTACGAGTATAATATAAACGGGATATCCAGTGATTTGAAAAACAAAACCTCCCTTTTTTAACGGTCGGTTAACGTACAGAACTGCGATGCGGTAATTTTTGTGTGTAGGGACATTATAGTAACATCTCAAGATACGAGGGCAGATGATAATAATATATTATCTATCACGAAGACATCCATCTGGCTAGCGTGGTATTAGTAGGCCAAGTACCCCTCCGTCACGGAAAGAGCGGGTCTCTTTCCATGACGGACAGTGACTTTCCAGTGACTTCCCTGCAGTGGGACATTAACGGGATGTAATGATGATGATGGTGATGATTAAAATATACTCACTTAGTCCCATAGTAGAGTCGATGGCAGCTACTATAACTCCAATATACAAAGCCGCATAATGTGGTATACATAGATCTATATGATTAGGTCCCATTGTAACCATAACGTCTCCTTTTTGTAGCCCAAGGTTCTGAAGAGCTATGGCGCATCGAATAGATCTATTGAGAGCTGAGCCGTTCGTTTCTGATTGGCCTGTTGCTCCATCGATCTGGTGAAAATCAATTTAACTTTCATTGGTTTACCATTTAGATTTTAATAGCTTTTAATAATACTATTTTATACGGGTCTTACTCAAGGTATATACTAAATAACCTAGATCATCATCATCATCATCATCATCATATCAGCCAATTGACGTCCACTAATAACCTAGATACTAGTAAGATAAATAGCTAGGTTTTTTTTAGTCCCTCTGCGACCATTGTCCTTTCAAGTCGGCCGAAATGTCGGAGAAAAACCTAGGTATTTATCTTACTAGTATCTAGGCTAATTAGTATATACCCCGAGTAAGACTCGTATAAAATAGTATTATGCAATTAGATTTTATTTCAAAAATTTAATCAATGCACTCTATAACCTGGCTATAAAATAATAAAATCATAAATGATTTCGATATTTAATAATTATAAAAAAATAATAAAACGCAATAGGGACTTTAAAACTTATTAATAAAATCATAAAAGATTTAGATAAAGTTTTTTACTTTGGATACGTTCGATTTGTGACAGAGCGAAACGCTATAAGTTATAATTTATTTAAAGCCTGTACTAAAACTTGAAATGAAACCCTATACTAATCCGTCTGGCCAGCGTGGTATTAGTTGACCAAGTATCCCTCCGTCGGAGAGGAGGCCCGTCCCTGCAGTGCACATTAATGGGCTGTTATGATCTAGCTTAGGCCACCGTCCCTTTAGGTAAACAGATTTTACAGCTTCCCCTTAAACAGATTTTACAACACCCATTAAAAGAGGTGGGTTAACAGCACCCTGTATTCTTACTCCAACACCTCACCGAAAGTTTCCGTAAATACGAGTAAGAACAAATTGACATCTAAAATACCTGCATTAAAAAGTCCTGGTCTTCCTTTAAGCTTTGCAGCATGAGCTTACCCCAATGGTATCTATCAGTCTCTATACCAGATTTAGCCACAACTTTTGATCCTAAGGCACTCATGTATTCAATTATCGAATCGTACGCCATCTTAATTTTTTTTCTTTTTTTTATGGCTTTTAATTATATATTTTTCTTCTGATACACGTCAAGCAGGTCTTAGCTATACACACTGACTGTATGATAATGTTATGTTTAATTTAGGCTTACTATTTACAATTCTTATCTACGCCGAAATCAGTTGACGCAGTGATTAAAGTCTATAGTTGATACGCAGAGGTTCTTCCCGCTTTATGCAAACCTCTGTGTGAGGGGTTTGGGTGCTTAATATGCATAATACTATGTATTTTAGTAGATCATCCGTTGTTGATTATAAAAAATAAAAGCTCTGCTTAGTTTCTGACTAATGTTGTGTGAATGTGTGAGGAATATTACGGTTTAGATAATTTTCGTTACACACTGTCCTAATGATATCCTATATATATATGATGTGCTCCGTGTGGTGACGGAGTAAGAATACAATATGTCACCATCCCATCTTATCCCATGGGTGTCGTAAAAACCGACTAAGAGACTATCCGTGGATGTAACGAAATATAAAGAAGAAAACCTTTAAATTAAACCCTATACCAATCCGTCTCACCACCGTGGTAATAGTAGGCCAAGTATCGCTACGTCACGAGAGCCCCTCCCAGCAGTGGGACATTAATGTGCTGTTATGATTATCCTAATGATAAATGATTAATGAAATTGTATGTATAAGTTTTAATAAGTTATAAAAAAACGTGACAGACAAATCTAAGGCAGAAAGTTTTATTCTGCATGTCAATAATTATCGTACCTTAAAATCGTTAAAAATTCGGTTAAGTTAACTTTTAGTTGTCAAATTGTCACACAATAGGTAAGAAAATTTGACAACTAAAAGTTAACTTAACCAATTTTTTAACAATTTTTAAGGAACGAGAATTGACACGCAGATTAATAGTAAACACTAAAACTCTGTTTATGAAATTAATGACCAGTATGACAGGTCCTGTGTAATGTCACTATAATTTATGATTATTCATATTAAACATAAAAAATATTAATATTGAACTATCTTGTCTTTAAACTAGGTTTGAAGGACACAGGAAGAAATAAACACGTGTAATAAGAAGTACCCTCATCATCATAACAGCCCATTAATGTCCCACTGCAGGGACGGGCCTCCTCCAGTGACGGAGGGATACTTGGCCTATTAATACCACGCTGGCCAAACGGATTTATATAGGGTTTAATTTCAAGTTTTCCTTCTTTTCATTGCGTAAAGATAATATTCACGGATAGTCCCTAAGTCGGATTTTACGACACCCATGGGATGAGATGGGGTGGTGATATATTGTATTGTTACTCCGTCACCACACGGAGATAAAGTACTATACAAATGACTTAATCTAAATTTTGACCAAAGTCGAGACGTTTTAGGATGAAGAATTAACAAACAAACACATTATATTCGCATTTATAACGTGAAGTTACAAAGACGATACTGGTTTTGTAAAGTGGTGTATAAACCGACGCACATGTACTCGTAGTTATTATAAAGCGCCGATTGCACTACCCTACATGTAGGAGACTACATGATGTAGGGCGGTCGGGACTCGCCAATCTCCGATATGTAGAGTCCTAACAGCCTACATGTGATTACACTAGACAACATGTAGTGCCCTACAAGATTTAGTGTCTTACATGTAGGGTAGTGTAATCGGCGCTATAGTGTACAGTTACATGGCTGCTACGCAGAGGTCTCGGGTTCGATTCCCACTCAATGCAAATCTTTGTGCGCATGAACATGATTGCTTGCATTGGCCTGAGTGTTTTCTATGTATAACATGTATCTATTTACAAAAATAAAGTATTTAAGTATGTTTATCCGTTGTCTAGCACCTATAGTACAAGCTTTGCTTAGTTTGGGGCTAGATGGCGTTGTGTGAATGTGTGAGGAATATTTTATATTTATAGATTACAAAGAGTGGTGACGCCTTAGTGGTTGACACGCCCGACACCAGGTTGGCTACTAACCAAACCATAATTATAATAGAAAAAAAAACCTCAAAAATACGGAATTTCTAAATATATTTTTCATACTGCCTTTAGCTTATGCATAGCATGTGTTCGACATTGTAAAATATTTTAATAAAATAATTCATGTGTATAATAAGTTGTCCTTGATCTTTTTTATTTTAAGAAAACTATTTGTCATCGTCATTAGGATAAAAAAAATTAATTAAAACTGGATTTTTTTAAGTAAGCAATTCATTTCTTATTATTAAGATCTTTGACATGCATGTACAATATATAACTTTTAAAAGTTCTCTACTTACTTAATATAATTATCTAATTAAAACCGACTTTAACTAGAAACTTGATTATAATAAGTACGCAATTTCGTTTACATTGACTTTTTACAGAAATTCCATATTTTTATAAATAAACTAAATCATCATAACAGCCCATCAATATTCCACTGCAGGGACGTGCCTCCTGCTATGACGGAGGGACACTTGGCCTACCAATAGACGGATTGGTATAGGGTTTAATTTAAAGTTTTCCTTCTTTTTATTTCGTAAATATAATATTCACAATTAGTCCCTTAGTTGGTTTTTACGACACTCATGGGATGAGATGGGGTGGTGTGGTGACATATTGTATTCTTAATCCGTCACCACACGGAGAATAAACTAAACGACTGAACCTTCTTTGTTAAAAAAATTATGGAATCAATCTGGATAAAACAAAGGGTTTTTTAATCGTTTTATAATTGACGAAGTTATGAACTAAAAAACATTTTTAAAAAAGACTGTCGAATTGATAACCTCCTTTTTTGGAGTCCGTTCAAAAGAGAGGAAATAGTTAATGTTCCGTGAAGCCTTTTTGGGGATTAGCAAAGGGCATAATCACGATATTTTGTATTTACAGTGGACAAGACCTTCTCAAGGCCTATTCATCATGACAATAAAACACCATAGCAAGTAAAGCATCAATTCATGTCAACGCTCATACTCCTCTCCCCGTCGTCCACACACATAACACACACATACTCATACAAAAACACACAAACACACACACACAAACACTCACACGTTAAAAACAACGTCATTCACAGACGCACACAAAGATGTTTTATTATAAAAATTGTATTATTTAGTTTTTTTAATTGATTTGATTTAGTTTAACTTTATTATGTTTTTTTTCTCAATTTTTATATAGGCCTATTTAATAATGTTTAATTCAATGTAACACAAATTTTGTCACAACTTTGGTCTTCAAAATACAAGCCTCGGCTTAGTTTGGAAACCACCGTTACCCCAGTAGACTGTTACAACACTAAATTTATGTAATTATACCACTAATACACCCTTAATATGTAAATTAGTTTTAATAGCAATCAAACTGTAACATTATGATTTTGTAACTTGTTTTTGGTTGAATAAATTTATTCTTATTCTTATTTATTCTTAATTACATTTTTAATCCTTCAATCAACTAGCCTATTGCAGTCTACTGATGGACATAGACCTCTCTCAACACGCGCCACAGAACTCGGTCCTGCGCCTTCCGGACTCAGTTAATCCTTCATTCAATCTAAATCATTTTTCCGTTCGATAACTATTTGTTTAATTTTCTGACGATTTATTTTCGTCGAAGGAGTCACAGGTAGTTCATCCAAAAATAAAACACCACCTCGCAGCTGCTTCGAATCTGATAACTTTTCTGAAACAAAAGTTAGGCAAATATTAACACGTAAATAAGTATAGAGTTCTCTCCGTGTGGTGACGGAGTAAGAATACAATATGTCATCACCCCATCTCATTCCATGGGTGTCGTAAAAACGGACTCCCAAACTGAACTTCGTCACACTTTTCTACGACACCATTTTACTTCGACGCCATCTGGACAGCTTGGTATTAGTAGGCCAAGTATTACTCCGTCAAGGGAGGTGGTCCGTCCATGCAGTAGGACACTAATGGACTGGTATGAAGTATACAGTTCGCGCAATCTTACTTGGCCGGCCTAAAGTCAGCTATCAGATAAATTCGGGCATGTTGTACAGGAACAAACAAAACACTTGCTCTCCGCTATTTATGTAGTTCCAAAAATTATGATTGTGCAACCACTTCCATTAACTTCAATGGTTTTAAAACTATTTTCATAGCCGTAAATACAATGGCGTACTTTTACTGCCTAAGACGGAGGGATACTTGGCCTGCTAATACCACGCTGGCGTCTGGCCAGCGTGGTATTAGCAGGCCAAGTATCCCTCCGTCGTGGATTGGTACAGGGATTAATTTCAAGTTTTCCTTCTTTTTATTTCATGAAATTAATAATCACGGATAGTCCCTTAGTCGGTTTTTACGACACCCATGGGATGAGATGGGGTGATGACACACTGTATTCTTACTCCGTCACCACACGGAGAATCCAACTTTGAGTTACTACTATTATTACTTATAGATTAATCTTACTGACCTTTGACCAAGATTTTAATTTCTTCCGCTGTAGGTTTGCTACCAGGCCGTGGTACAACGCACGCAACTGCTAAATCTCCGCAGTCAGGGTCTGGTATACCTGTCACAGCTACATCAAGTACTCCTGGATGCTGACGTATAACTGTCTCTAATTCTACTGGTGATATCTTAAACACAAATAAATTAAAAAATAATAATAAATAATCCTCACACATTCACACAGCGCCACCTAGTCTTAAACTAAGCATAGCTTGTACTATGGGTACTAGACAACGGATAAACATACTTAATTACTCTTTTTTTGTAAAAATATACATAAATATTATACATGGAAAACACTCAGACCAATGCAAACAATCATGTTCATGCACACAAAGATTTGCATTGAGCGGGAATCGAACCCGAGACCTCTGCGTAGCATCCGTGTAATATACCGACTGCGCCACAGAGGTCGTCAAAAATTATGGAGAATACTATGGAGTTAAGAAATATGCAACGTCAAAATTATTTTTGACAGACTCAAAGAAGAATGGGCAGTTTTATATGGGGTGCGTCCCATATGTTGTAACACTTTGTGACCTATATCATTTGAAAGATCTCAGCGAGTGCTATGTTTTATTGTATGGGCATAACTCCGTATCTCGTGCAGGGAAACTGTTATAGGGTTTTTAAAAAATAAAAAAAATAATTAAAAATGTCTTAACTAATTGGTCTTTTAATAACTACTACTAAAGAGATTTAAAGGTAGAGCCTACTTTGACCCAACACCCTCTCTGCCACCATTGTAAGCGCAGCGTTGAGAAGATTGCAGACATGTAAAATGTGATATACGGCGGTCATTCTGGGTAGAAGAGTTCTCAAGCTTTCAGAAACGTTTGCGCAATTACATGGACAAAGAAAAAACAGCTCCCTATGCTCCCCGCCATTTTGTTCTAAATATGACATCTGCTCTCTGCGTCCCAACCTTTGTAACATGTTGCGACTAGCATAAACATGTTCACCTAGATTTTTTTTCTATAAATATATTATATTCATATTTTATTAAAATTGTGTGCAGGTCAAAAGTGACTGTGTCGAAACTGAGCTGTTAATGATAAAATATTTTTTGTATCAAATAAGGCTTTAATCATACTTTTTTACATTTTGTGACACGGAAACACATAATACTTATTCCACTTATAATAACTGTAGACAATTTACAGACAGTAATCGTTAGTTTAGACCGTTATTAATAAGTACACAGTTAAAAATATGTAAGTGCAAATGGTAAAGTTATCGCTAAATAAATCTCTTACGTAAATGTAAAGATACGTTATAGAGTTGAGGTTGAGAAAATAAAAATCCTCATCGCATTTTTCTCTACATAGCTGTTGATGTTGATAAGGTTGTCATATTTATAATGACGATGAACTCCTTTAAATAGTCCAATCCATTTAAAACACGGAAGTACAGCTCAGCAACAACACTACACCATGCTTCCAGCCCTCAGCCAATAGGCGTCCATTGCTGGAGATGGGCCTCCTACAAATATCTTTACTTTGCCGATCCTGTGACTACCTTATCACTTGGCGCCACCCCGATATCACGCGATATACGCGGTCGCTTTTCGAAAACTTTTCTGCCTCATCGTCATTTGTAAGTTCTTCGTGCTATGTCGCCCCTTTAACGGGCAATCCTGAGTGCTCTATCGGTCACTTTAGTTCTCCTGCGGATTATCTCACTTCTGATTCAATTACGCAGGTCAACTCCCAATAAAGCTCTCTCCATTCCACTGTAGATGACCAAAAGCCTTGTGATTTGACGAGTCCCCCTTCTCGAAATTGGACTTATCTGGCCTGATTGTCCCAAAAAAATATATTCGTGGACAACTTTGAGTGTAGCGCCTCCAACCGTGATTGAAGTGGGTACAACATGAACATTTGCCATGATCTTGGTCTTGTCCGTGTCCATTTTAAGACCCACTTATTGAGAGATAATATTAGGGTCATCGAGCATTATATTGAGGTCCCCCTTGGTCTATGACATGACACCATTTTTGTTAGCAAATGAAGGTGCGTGCGTGATATACTCGCCATAATATATTGATGCCATTTCCGTTCCAGTCTAAGAGCCTTAAAGCATCTTCCAGTGCAGCGGTAAACAATTTCGGAGATATTTAATCACCTTGTCGTATACCTCGCTGCAAATTCATAGTTCTTGATAATCCATCCTCGAGACAAACCAACATAATGGCGTTTCCGTATACTTAAGCACTGCAGTATTATGATATATCGTTGGTGTACTTGGCATCGTTGGAGAGACTGCAACACTACCCCAGTAAGTTAATTATGGCATCTACACTAAGCGCAAACTTATTTGACCGACCTGAAGTTGTTGCAACTGACTGAGCAGATGTCATATTTGGAACAAAATGGCGGGGAGCATAGGGAGCTGCTTTTTCTTTATCCATGTAATTGCGCAAACGTTTCTGAAAGCTTGAGAACTCTTCTACCCAGAAGGACCGCCGTAAATCTCATTTTACATGTCTGCAATCTTCTCAACGCTGCGCTTACAATAGTGGCAGAGAGGGTGTTGGGTCAAAATAGGCTCTACCTTTAATTCTCTTTAGTAGTAGTTATTAAAAGACCAATTAGTTAAGACATTTTTATTATTTTTTTTTTTTTTTTAAAACCCTATAACAGTTTCCCTGCACGAGATACGGAGTTATGCCCATACAATAAAACATAGCACTCGCTGAGATCTTTCAAATGATATAGGTCACAAAGTGTTACAACACATGGGACGAAACCGCCCATTCTCCTTTCAGTTTCGAGCTTGTCCATTCGAAAAATATTTTCGAAAACAGTCTTGAACCTTCAATAAAACAATGACTTGAAATACAAAAAGGAAATAAATTAAGACTTAATTTATTTCCTTTTTGTATTTCAAGTTACCTATTAAGTTTCCAACAAATTTCATTTAATTTGACGAATATTTAAAATGAAAAAGATCACTTTAAAAACTGTTTTTACCAAGTTGAAGATAGTTTTTTTATTGACAAACTCGGAGTCAGTTTACAGCTTTAAAGGTGACCATTATAAGTGATTTTCTTCTTGACGACCTCTGTGGCGTAGTGGTTATAATACATGGCTGCTACGCAGAGGTCTCGGGTTCGATTTCCGCTCAATGCCAATCTTTGTGTGCATGAACATTGTTTGCATTGGTCTGAGTGTTTCTAGGTATAATATGTATGTATTTACAAAAGAAAAGTATAAGTATAAGTATATATACTTTAGACTACTTGGTCGAGGTATGGGGTTCGGCCTCAAAATCAAACCTAAATCAACTACAAGTTACTCAAAATAAACTTATAAAAACATTGTTCCAATATCACTATCTAACACCTACTATCCAAATATATAAAGATACGAAGTTGTTCAACATATCCCAAACATATAGATACAATACATGCATTTTAATTAGAAAGATACTCACTAAAGACACACACTCTGAAATAAAATTTACAAAAAAAATAGATTATCATAAAAGGCAGACAAGACAAGCTAATAACCTTTGTTTGCAAACACCTAGAACAAACTACGGTAAAAAGAGCATCCTTTATGAAGGTGCCCAACATTACAATAAATTACCAAAAGACATTAAAGAAGCAAAATCGTTACACACATTTAAAAAGTTGTTAAAGAGTCACATTTTAAAGAATATTTCGTAATTACTTAATGGTCTCAGTCTGCACACGCCTGTGTATCTGTCTGATTTGGGCAGAACTACTCTTTAATTTGAATAGTTTTTCATTGGCTAAGTTTTTAAACTGTATGTAGTAATTGTTTTATAAAGTATTGGGCCGCATTTTGAAGGATTCTTCATTAATGAATAAGTTTTAATTACTTATAAAAAAAAATAAAAAAAATTGCTACTATATTTTACTAATATACTAACTAACACTACCTACTTACACATGTTTACCTTTATTTAAAATACTCTAAGTATACCAACCTAAATAATAATATTGTACCATATCATGCTATGCTTTGCTGTATAATAAGTACTATGAAGTATAATAAGTAGGTATATAAAGTCTTACTCATAATAACAATATATTTAAACGAAAAAAAAAAAAATAATAATAATTGAATACATACATAAATATATACCTATACATTTAAAAAAAAAAAAAAAAACATGTCATTTCTGTGGATGTACTTATGTCATTATCATTATTTGGCTTTTATCACTTCATCTATCAATCTATAATACTCACATTAAGGAATGTTTATATATATTCTATTATATACTGCATTTTTATTATGCTTACAATCATCCCACATAATAAACTCAAAACAAGTTGTTGATTGCTATACCTATATAAAAGTGATATACCTTAATAGACAATAATTGTTTTCCACACAATAAAACTCAGAATACTTTAACACACCTACCTACAATTTTATTATACATATTTATTACTACTAACGTACTAACTACGCACAATGTGTATCAACGTTCTATTCTTATTGTATTTTCTCTGTAAGTGATTATTGTAATCTTTTGAGAAAATAAATATCTTTAACCATATATATATCCGTTGTTCTGTAACCCATAACACAAGCAAGTTAAGCCTAGCTTACATTGGTAACAGATGGCGCTGTGTAGAGATGTCCGTGAATATTTATATTAATTCAACACTTTTTCATCTTAAGCCAAGCATTTTACATGATTCAGAAAATATACTTTTTTACCTGATGACTTTTATACTTCAGCATTGATTTGATTCGATCAGCAAAGTAGTAGTTCCAGCCTTCATCTCTATACATCAAGTCTCCTGTCATAAACCAACCGTCTGCTGAAAATGCCTCTTTTGTTGCTTCTGGGTTATTATAATACTCCTGAAATAAACAAGTTATTGTTTGGTGTAACTTTTAGTTGTAAACTAGTCTAGAAAATACTGTAACTAAGGCAAGCAATTATTCTAGAAATTTTATTCCGATTGAATTTCATTACAAACAGTTATTTTATGTAAAGAATATAATTATATATCTCATATGTTTTATCAGGACATTATACTTTCTGTCGTCATAGATTTATCTAAGCTTCAGCTAGCTGAAGCTTGCGGCTCCACCCACGTGGTATAGGAACGTTACTCTACATCCTAAACTACCAAATTTCATCAAAATCCGTTATATAGTTTTTGCGTGAAAGAGTAACAAACATCCATCCATCCATCCTCACAAACTTTCGCATTTATAATATTAGTAGGAAGTAGGATATGATTGAACTTTACCTTAAATACTCCAGGTCCTTGCAGCCACAGTTCACCAGGTTTATGAGGTTCCCTTATTTCTTGTTTTGTTACAACGTCTACTAACTTTTGAACAAATAAGTAAGTATAAGTAATTGAAAGTTGTATGCATCATAGAGGGAAGCCAAAAGTAATAATATTAACATTTTTTTCCCATTAATGTCCCACTGCAGAGACGGGCCTCCTCCAGTGACGGAGGGATAGGTACTTGGCCTACTAATACCACGCTGGCCAAACGGATTGGTATAGGGTTTAATTTCAAGTTTTCCTTCTTTTTATTACGTAAAGATAATATTCACGGATAGTCCCTTAGTCGGTTTTTACGACACCCATGAGATGAGATGGGGTGGTGATGGTGACACACTGTATTCTTACTCTCCGTCACCACACGGAGAATTAACCATTTGATGCACCACACGGAGATTAACGGATTTATCTAGCATTAACCATTTAATGCTAGATAAATCTGTCAAAAATATTATATGTAGTTAGTAATAACCAATGGTTATTTAATTTGCAATTTAAATTTTGTCTGTCTTGATAAGTAACTAAACTATAGATAAATAAATATAATTTTTGTCATGTATTCAACGTACACTATTGTAATTTATACTTACTCTATATTTTAGATGTCCACTTCTTTGCCCCAAGGATCCAAAAGGAGCTCCGATACTGTGGAAGCCTATACTACCAAGCTCACTCATTCCATACACATTTGTAACAATAGTGTTGGGTGACATTGTCTGAAAAATGTTAAATAAATAATATGAAAAATAATTTATAAGATACTAGCTTTTGCTTCTTTTTACTTCGTAAAGATAATATTCACAGATAGTCCCTTAGTGGGTTTTTACGACACCCATGGGATGAGATGGGGTGGTGACATATTGTATTCTTACTCCGTCACTACACGGAAAAACTTCTTTGATAGCTTCTTCTCTTTGATAACTTTACGCCAGCTAAGTTATTTGGCGACTACTCGGTCACTAAATACGCGGAGAGGCTACAGCTTCGCCGAGATCGATTTGATTCGATCAATAAATGAAGATCGCGTCTCTTAACGTGTATTATTGCATGTAACACGGAAAGTATTTTCTAAAGTTTTTTGACCTTGTAACTCCTTCTCGTGTGAAAATCTGCGAAGTCATAACCAGACCGTTAATTGTCACCAAAAGGTTAGTAATTTGTCAAACCACCATAATTTGTAACAGGTTTTTACTCTAAGTAGTTTAAGCCTCATAGTCGGTAATATTACTGGTTATTTTCTGTTCATCAATTACATAAAATCACGCTTCCGTCCCTTTGAAGTACTCGTAGTTAGAGACTACACTGCACTACGATCCAGAAACACGTGCTAAATAAACCATTTATTGTCAACTGTGTAAAACTACCTTTATTTGTTTCAATAACTCCGTCGATACGGCGCTTCCTCCAGCGAATATAACTTCAAAGCATGTAAAGTCAGATTTCTCCTCTTCCGCGGTCTTCATTAGTGTTGACAACATTGTAGGACTTGTTATAACGATTGTTGGCTGTAATTGTTACATAGATAAGGTTAAAAAAGGATGTATCGTAGTCTTAAATAAGACCTTTTTCTACTGATTCTTTTCAATACAGAGATTACTTATTTGACTTATCGAGGTTGCGAATTTTGAGGTTTTGCGCTCTGAAGGGAAGGGGACATATTATTTTTTTAAGTTATAGAGGTTTTTGAGTTACCGAGGTTTGAGTTATCGAGGTTCTACTGCAATAAAAGTTATTTTTTGGTCACTAGGCAAACGAAATTTGAAAGTATTGTTATTCATGTTAATGTTCTAGTTTTGGAGTTGGTTTTAATAGAAATTATACATTACCCTATTTTCTCGTATAAGCTCATGTAAGTGTTTGATAGTAACTGGTACCGAGGTCTGCACTCTAGTATATTTGATATACGGACTTATAACAAAGTGAACAAGTGTTGACAGCCACTGAGAAGGCGCTGCCAGAAGAACAGACCGTGTTGGTGTTGGGAACTTCGTTGAGTAACAGCTGTAGGAAAATAATTTATTATTATTTATACCTATGTACAAAAAAGAATAAGAATACAATATGTCACCACCCCATCTCATCCCATGGGTGTCGTAAAAACCGACTAAGGGACTATCTGCGAATATTATCTTTACGAGATTAAAAGGAGTAAAACTTGAAATTACACCCTATACCAATCCGTCTGGCCTGCGTGGTATTAGTAAGTAGGCCAAGTATCCCTTCGTCATAGGAGGAGGCCCGTCCCTGTAATGGGACGTTAATGGGCTGTTATGATGACGACAAAAAATTATAGGATGCATTTTTGATTCTAGCCTTCGTTATTTTATTGTTGGGCAATGGTCCCTTGGCTTCCGCATGTCTCGGTTCATTGCCAATAAAGGTCATCGTTTCTATGCCATCTGTACCTCATCTTTTCACCTCTGACTTCTCCATAAACAATTTGGAGTAGCCAGCTGCGACCCCGATTAGAAAATCCCGGGCACATCTTCTGCTATGATAATTCTGGCCCACAGCTTTTCAGATACACGGCAGTTATGGCCAGCCCAGTTGTATATATTTTAAATGAAATCGTATGTTTTTGGAAATATCATTAATTCTAAAATGGGTTATGGTCCGAAAAACGTTACAGAAATAAAGATTGGACTCCAAATGAGCAGCTGTATTTGCCCAATTAGTGTCTTTTTTGTGAAATTTAATAAAACAAGAACAAGCATAAATGTTAATGTTCTTCATTGTTGTTAAAGTATGGATTAACTTACAAAACGTAGTGTCCTGCAGTTGCTACATGTTTAAAAGTCAATGCAGCTGCTTTCGGCATTCCAGTAGAACCACTGGTCGATATTAGTAGTGCTATTGACTCTTCAGGATCAATGTCGTTAGGTCTAAAACAAAACACTAACATGTAAAACGATTCAAGACCTAGTTCTATGTGCTAATGTTGCATGACTGAGATGCTTACCACTTTTGTGGCCTTATGAGTAGTATATATAGCTTTGTAATTTATCATCATCTTCATGTGGTGTCGGAGTAAGAATACAATATGTCATCACCCCAACTCATCCCATGGGTGTCGTAAAAACCGACTAAGGGACTATCCGTGAATTTTATCTTCACGAAATAAAAAGAAGGAGAACTTGAAATTAAACCCTATCCCAATCTGTCTGGCCAGCGTGGTATTAGTAGGCCAAGTATCCCTCCGTCATAGGAGGAGGTCCGTCCCTGAAGTGGGACATTTATGGGCTGTTATGATTATTATCACGCCACTGCAGGCAATGAACTTCCACAGCTGGACATAGGCTTCTCCAAATATTTTCATATTACGTGGTCTCACTCCTTAATTTTCCACGGTCCAAACCATGTCGTGGTGAACAAGGGCAAAAAAGTGAAAATTAAATTATCCATCTGTTTTAGAAGCTGAGCGAAAGCGCTTAGCATAACAGTTTATTAACATTAAATCAAAGAAAGAGTTAGACCCGAATAAACCATGTTTAAGAACTCCACTGAGTGTATTAGAACTAGTTGTTTGTTATCTATACTAATATTATAAAGAGGTAATGGTTGTGTGTTTGTGACGTTGTAGGGGTTATCTCTATCAGCAAGCTCGCAGAAGACGGCGGGTTACAGCTGAGGAGATTGCTGAGGCATATGCGGCGTATAGAGTTGCTGCAAATGCACTTAAATGTGCGATCATGGATGCCAAGGCTCGGTCCTGGAACGAACTAGTTGAAGGACTGGATAGAGATCCATGGGGTCGCCCATATAAATTGGTTATGGGAAAACTCAGACCATGGGTTCCTCCCCTGACTGAAACCCTGGACCCGGAATTTGTTGCCAGAATCGTAGACACATTATTTCCTAGAGTCCAGGACAGTCCTTCGGTTTTTCCGCCGCTGTTTGAGGCAGACAACTGGTCTGAAACGTTGGCAGTAACGGAAGGAGAGTTGAGTCGAGCCTTGCGGCGACTTGCGAGTCGAACTACTGCTCCAGGCCCTGATGGTATTCCAGGTCGCGCATGGGTGTTAGCTCTAGACGTCTTGGGGAATAAAATGAGGCAGCTCTTTACCAGTTGCCTCCGGCATGGAACTGTCCCTAAAAGCTGGAAGGAAGCTAGGCTGGTCCTACTGAGGAAAGAAGGTCGAATTGCCACTTCTCCTTCATCGTTTAGACCAATTTGTCTGTTAGACGAGGCGGGTAAGCTTTTTGAACGCGTCGTTGCTGCACGCCTTAATGAACACTTGCGTCGTGTGGGCCCGGATTTGTCTGATTACCAATTCGGTTTCCGGCAGGGCAGGTCTACAGTCGACGCAATTAGGTGTGCTCGATCTCTATCGGAGCCGGCAGTTCAGGCAGGTGGGGTTGCATTGGCTATAAGTCTGGACATAGTCAATGCCTTTAACTCTTTGCCTTGGCAAGCGATAAGAGAGGCCTTAATCTACCACCAAGTGCCTCCCTATTTGCAGGCTATAGTCGGGAATTATTTGAGCGACAGATTCATTCATTTCTCTGGTCGGAGCAGATCATTGGTGGTGAGGGAAATCACTTGTGGGGTCCCTCAGGGCTCTGTACTTGGACCTCTACTATGGAACCTCGCATATGATTCCGTTTTGCGGACTAGTCTCCCACCTGGGACCAGTGTAATATGTTACGCTGATGACACTCTCGTATTAGCAAGGGGGGTGTGCTTCCGGGAGACAGCTAGACTTGCTGAACTTGCAGTAGCTTGTATTATTAGTAAAATCCGCGGGCTCGGCTTGCAAATAGCTCCTCATAAAACTGAGGCCTTGTGGTTTTATCGCATAAGACAAAGCGTAGAACCACCAAGCTCAACCATCCGAGCTGGTGATGCAGAAATTCAAGTGAGCCGACATCTTAAATATCTGGGTCTCACCCTGGATGGTCAATGGGGCTCTTTACATCGGCTGCTCCCAAATCTGGGAGGACCGCGGGAGGAGGTACGCCGCCTCTATGGTAGTGTCGTGCGATCCATGGTGCACCTGTCTGGGCTCGCTGTTTGTCAGGTGCCCCTCGCTATAGAGCACAGCGCTGCAGAGCTCTGTTGGCTAGTCTGCAACGGGTCATGGCTATAAGAATTGCGCGTGGATATCGTACAATATCCTTTGAGGCGGCAACACTATTAGCACGGGTTCTGCCTCTGGATATACTGGCGGAGATGGATGCGAGAGTTTATGATCAAACTCACTCTCTCCGCCAGTCTAGGGAAGAACAAAACCAGAGATCGCTATGCTTGCTTCGGAGGGATGCGCAACGACAGGCTTCAGACGAATGGCGCTTGAGGCTAGATGAACTACATTCCATGCGCCAACGCGTTGTCGGAGCCATTTTAACGAACTTCGAAGCCTGGTTGGGTAGAAGACAAGGATGCGTCACCTTTAGGTTAACTCAGATGCTCACTGGACACGGGTGCTTTGGTGAGTATCTAAAACGCATTGGGAGAGAACCAACCGCGCAATGCCATCATTGTGGATACATCTGTGACTCAGCCCAGCACACGTTGGAGAGCTGTTCGGCTTGGGCGATGGAGCGGCGAATCTTAGTCGCAAAAATTGGAGGTGATTTGTCTCCAGCAGTAGTAGTGGCAGCCATGCTGGCGGACAATGAGGGCTGGGCAGCCGTGGTTTCCTTCTGCGAAGCAGTTATGCTTCGAAAGGAGGCTGCTGAGCGTGACCGTGAGAGGGCCGATCCAACCAGGAGAAGGCAGCGTCGAGGCGGGGCGATAGCCTCATAGCTTCCGCTGCACAACAAGAAGTCGTAGCAACCAATGTAGGGGACTTCGTTGCTCAAGCGACTTCGAGATGGGGCGGTAACCAGATGTAACCATGGTTGCCGTCAAAAGTGCTGAATTACAGAGGCAAACATTTTCTAAATGTGAAGCCCTTTGGAGAGCCTTGCGTAAGCAAAGCAAGGGTGGGGAGATCTCGGATGTTGTATTTCTAGTTCCCGGGACTCCTCATATACCCCGAAGATGGTTACTGTGGAGGTTTTAGTCAGTAGACCGGTCTATGGGAGTCTGACATAACCACCTCACCGGCACCCCCAGGTGAGGATGTGTATGCCTAAAGCATTTCCTCCAAGACAAAAAAAAAGAGGTTATCTCTGGATCTACTGAAACGATTTTAAAAATAATTTCTGTGTTGAATAGTCCATTTATCGGGGAGTGTCATAGGTTATATTATAGTATCACGCTATGACTAATAGGAGCGGAGCAGTAATGAAATATGTTTGAAAAAGTGATGCGTTTTTTTCGCCGCCTAAGGGCGCTAGTACACGCTAAGAAAATTTGCCGTGTCTGCGCCAGACAAGACAAATTTTCGTGTAGACGTCAAGAATTTTGTCTTTTTCGCACACGAAAAATTTTCGTGTCTTCCAATCGAAACGTGTACACGATAGGATTTTTTTCGTGCAGTCGTCAGACGGGCGTAGGGTGCGCAAATAATAACAAGTGAGATAATCAGTGTGAGTTTCCTTTAGTAAAAATGTTAACTAGAAAGCAAAAAAGTATGATACCCTACTACACCGCTCCCCGCCCCTCCTCAACAACGTTCGCCGTGTCTTGTCTTGCGCTGACAAGAATATTTTCTTATTCATCGCCGGCGCTGTGTACACAGGTCGTGCTTAGAAACGACACGAATTCTTGCGTAGGCCCGGTACTCCAGTAAAATAAGCATTCAACCTCGGAATGGAAGCGAATAAGCTGTAAATTTGCATGAACCTTTGTTTTGGTGTACTAATGACTGGTAGAAAAGTCTCATATGATCACGTGTCTGCGTCATAAGTTATTCAAGGTCAAAGGTCACGAAAATCAGTTTTTTCCCATTATCTCGTTTTCTATGGGAAATACGCATTTAACGTCATTATAAATATTGTAGATCATAAAATTGTCTACAAAAAATATCTGAACACTTTTCTCCTAAAAAGCATCGCTTTCGAGATATCGTGACTTTAGAGCGCAGGAAAGTCGTATTTTGGACTATATGCACACACTAGCTTTTTCCCGTGATTTCGCTCGCGTTTATAAATATTATAAAAAATAAGGCTTATTTCAATATATAGTAGCATATGCATGCTTGGTCACAGCCTAATCGGTTTGAAATTGACAAGGTTACATACAAACTTCCATCCCCTATCTTATCCCTTTAGGGGTAGAATTTATCAAACACCTTTCTTAGCGGGTGCCTACGTTATATCATCTACCTGCATGCCAAAATTCAGCCAGATCTGTCCAGTGGTTTGGGCTGTGCGTGCGTTATTAACGTGGTTTCTCCAGTAGGAGTACTCCTACCACATAGTGATCTATCAACGCACAGCCCAAACCACTGGACAGATCTGGCTGAATTTTGGCATGCAGGTAGATGATATAACGTAGGCATCCGCTATGAAAGGTGTTTGATAAATTCCACCCCTAAAGGGATAAGATAGGGGATGGAAGTTTGTATGTAACTATGTCAATTTCAAACCGATTAGGCTGAGACCAAGCATGCATATGCTACTATATATTGAAATAAGCCTTATTTTTCATAATATTTATAAAGGCGAGCGAAATCACGGGAAAAAGCTAGTGTGTGCATATAGTCCAAAATACGACTTTCCTGCGCTCTAAAGTCACGATATCTCGAAAGCGATGCTTTTTAGGAGAAAAGTGTTCAGATATTTTTTGTAGACAATTTTATGATCTACAATATTTATAATGACGTTAAATGCGTATTTCCCATAGAAAACGAGATAATGGGAAAAAACTGATTTTCGTGACCTTTGACCTTGAATAACTTATGACGCAGACACGTGATCATATGAGACTTTTCTACCAGTCATTAGTACACCAAAACAAAGGTTCATGCAAATTTACAGCTTATTCGCTTCCGTTCCGAGGTTTGCCCCTAATTAAGCCTTATTTGACTGTACTACGGCGATTTTTCTTAGCGTGTACAAGCGCCGCACAGTGTTTCGTCTAGTACAAGCTAGCTAGACAAAATTATTTTTTTACTTATTTTAATTGTTTATGTATATTTAAGATGTCTTACAATGTTCTGCTGTATATACTACCCCTAATTAGCTTAATCTACCTACCTTTTACGTCTGTAAGGCACTGCATACATATTATAAAAAATGTCTCAAGGTTTTTAAATGAATAGCATTAATATGTGTAAAGTAGGTGTTTATTTGTTTACTCTAACAAATAATTTAATATATGTACAACAATAGTCCAAAAAATAATTCAAACAACAACTATACTTTAAAATTAAATCACACGAAATTAAATAAAAATTATTTAACTACAATAACACTAAATCTAACAAATAAAACTAAAACATGATAAATAATACTATACATTATAAAATAGGTAAACATATTTACAATAAAAGATAATTCTATCAAGTCAAATCAAGTAGTCATCATCAGAAGATTCCTCATCACCACTCTCCAATTCGCTAGAATCTTTTGATAACGAATAATTCCCCTCACTAAATTGATGTCCCGCTTTCATTGACCACTTTCTAGTCTGTTTATACGAGTGAGAAGTAGATATAGAATCTACATAATGAGCTAAAGCTTCGCCTGGAGTCAATCGCCTGCTGTCTTTAGAACACTTGTTATTTTCTAAAATTTCACCAGCCGCGACCCTTTGAATTGGTTTCGCAACACTCCGATGCCCTTTTTTCCTTGTTGATAATTCTGCTGCAGTAATTAATTCATCAGCACTTCGCTATATCCTAAAAGATCATCTACTTTCCGTATTTTTGTTTTTGTTGATGACTCATTCTAAAGTCTTCTAGGTTTCTAAACTTAGGTACCCTACAGAATGAACCCCGGATAATGTTGAAGGTCACGGTGGGTTCACACATAATCATATCGATTCAGGATTTATTTAACCAATCTTTATGTTTGATGAAAAAAACTTAAGAGATGTCCACCTTTTATGCAATTTTGATGAAAGGCTCGAATTTTTCATTTTGAGTTTCCTCAAAGAATCTTCAGAAGCAACTGATACATTATGTTGTCCACATAAATGATTAAAATTGCGACTACTTCTTTTAGTTTTATCGTGCTTTAACCATTCTTCGAAAAACTCCATCTTTTTCATAGTTACGACTCGTTCTGAAACAAAGTATTTTTTTGGTACTTGCGGGCGGTTTCGGGCGCTACAACATATACTAATCTATGCCTGAATGTTATAATTATAACATACAGAAGAATCAAGCTGGATACATTTGGATACAAAAAGTTGCAATACTTTAAAGTTAAAAATTAAGAAAAATATTTGATATTATTTAAAGATAAATATAAACCAAGATATCAGCAAAAAGGTACATGTATGTTTCAAAAAACAAATTTAAAAAGTAAGTACATACCTTCAACAGTAGAATCAATTGCAAAAAATCCGTTGCACTTTACTACAAATTTCAAAAGATATTGTCACAAGCGTGCTTAAAATACAACTAATTTGCAAATGCAAATTGCATTCACTTTTCAGTTAACTTTGATCCTTTCACATACTTACTTAATGAGGTGATAAACAAATTATTTTTTAGAATTCCTTACCTGGAAGGGGTTGTTTACAAGTTGTTATCACGGATTCCGAAAAATCACGTCATGAATTTTGTCCCGCTAGCTTGTACTAAACGAAACACTGTGCGCCGTAACGAAGTGGGCACGGGGCAGCTAGTTTAAAATAAAGTATTTAAAGGTACTACTTACTTAAAATCATTAACGTCAATATTATCGCTGTATCTATCAAGCATCAGTGAAAATGACAGTGTATGAGGACTTTTATCAAAAGTAACAACTTTAGTATCAATCCCTATTAGCTTTATAACTTTTAGGACATCTTCAGCCTTTTCATTTTGACAAAATACGATTTTTGGTTGCAACATTTCAAATGAATTTCTGAGATCAACTGAAAAAATAAAACCAATAAGCAAATTTAATTTTACTGGAATAAAAACGTCTACAAATAAGCTAAGAAAGAGCTGATAAGCTTTTTGTCTTGGCAAAATATAATACAAAAAATAATAACAGATGTTATTATTGTTATGTTCACAGCGATAAAACTTGATTCAAAACCATAAATCAATACTTTTACTTTCGTAAAATCACTTAATAAACTCTTACTTATAAATTAGGATCATAATATCGGGAGACGTTTAAAAATTCTTAAAAATCAATAAATTACTAACATTCATTCATAGTTCTATCCACATTTGCAACAGCAAGTCCTAAATACCAGCCAGCGTAGAAAGGTATACACAAATCTAAATGACTCGGTGCCATTATCAGCAAAACATCGTTCTTCTTCAAGCCCATATTCCGGAGGCTGGTAGCACATTGAACCGTTCTATTTAGTACTGATGCATAGTTTTCAGTATGTCCAGTGGCGCCGTCAATCTGAAAATATGGTACTGTTAATCTTCTGGGTCGCTTACTGCGGAACACTATTAAATAGATTTTTTTTTTCAAAATTGTATGAAAATAATGTAGAAATTGAAAAATCCATCCCAACTGATAAAAATTTATCTGCGCTCGAGTCACGGTTACAATTCCAGCTATATTATAGCAAAAAGTTCATGATTAGCGCGCAAACTAACACGGAAAGTCAATCAGACAAAGAAATTATAAAATCTTTTTTAAACCAAGATGAGAAGTTATGTTAGTTAAGTTATGTTACTTTTTTTATTAACTGGAGTTTCTTTAACACTTACCTGCATAATAAAATCAGGATCATCTTTTAAACTCTGCAGAATTATTTTTCCTAGATGATATCTGTCGCTTGCTATCCCTGAGTTAGCCACAACTTTAGATGCTATTTCACCAACAAACATATGAACCCAATTATTAGCAAAATGTTCTTCACCCATTTTGTAACAGTCTTGTTCTAACACTAGTTTAAAATATACTGTAAGATTTGGTTCGCTGTAAAATTTGGTTCATAGAAAATATGTAATTTAAAATTTTAATGATAACACAAATCTAACTAAGATAGTAAAGATAAAAATATTATTACAACATTAGTGACTTGTGTTATTTATTAGTTCGGGCTCACGTATAATGTTTTACAATCTAACTGTTGAGGGTTTTTTTATTTAAGCAATTAGTTATCAGTGTTTATTATTTATATTCAAAGTTCATATAAACATTAATATACCTAAGTTTTATTTATAGCAACAATATCTAAATTAAATTTAAGGTAAAGGCACCTATCTACGAGGGGTTCTAAAAATGGCAGCAAATTCCGAGGTATTTAGAAAAACGGTTTTTTAAGTAATTTACTAGTTATTTTGGTCTGCATGATACAATAATAGATTAATAATTTGTCTGTTCATATTTATATAAACAAAAGAGAGTTTAGTGTGTTCACACTGTAGAATAATCGGTCATTTTGCCGCGGAAAGCGGCCTCGAAAGCACACGTCATACATTTGGGACCTTATGCACGTGAATATTACGATTTGCCAAATAGTGTTTTACGTGATAATTTTATACAATGCGAGTTTCCGTTTAGGTTGAAATATTGAAAGGACAACATTTTTTATCGAAAACACTTAAGATTTGAGTTTTTTATTTGCAAATTATCAAGAAAGTTCCTAATAGCCGATGTATACCACGGAACAACAAATTTAAAGACATTTACTTTTTTTAAATTTTCCGTGTGTTTTTTATGATTACAAAGTTAAATGTGTTACTTCTGACCTAATGAATAACTCATACATATAATAATGTAATTCCGAGGTACACCGTGGCGTCGGATTCACTAATTATAGCAGGTCAAAAATGACTTGTATAGGTACTTTCTTAATACGTTGTACGGAAGAAATTAATGAGGACATTCGGTTTTTAATCTGTTCTGTTATTATATGTATGTAGGTACTTTATATTTTTTTCCCTTTCATATTGCAACTATCTACTATTCAATTTGCATAATATTAAAAAATCTTTTACTTTTTATTACTCGGAATTAGAAACTTTGATTTAGCATCATAAACCGCTATTCCGATGTATTTACGTCGTATGTTTAAAAGACCCATGAGTTTCTTGGCCACATTCTTCTTAAAATTTCACATCTGCGAGAGTGGCAGATATTTATTTTCTAGTGATGAATACAAACTTAATTTTAATATTAATAATAATAAAGATAATAAAAAATATCTTTACATATACAAGAAAATTCTATCATGTGCATTTCTCAAAATGGATGTAGGAATGAGGCACGTGGAACTAAAGAACAACTCCTTATTGATACTACTATTAGCGAACAGGTACGTCGTAACCGAAAAGACTTGTCTACATGTTGGATAGATTACAAGAAGGCGTATGATTCTGTTCCTCATACATGGCTTCTGAGAGTGCTGGAGTTGTATAAGGTTGATGCAACTCTATGCATTTTTTTGAGGACATGTATGACAAAATGGAATACGGTTCTTTTTTATTCAGGATGTAGACACGGCTTAGGAAACGACGTGCCTATTCAAATTAGGCGAGGTATATTCCAAGGTGATAGTCTCAGTCCGTTGTGGTTTTGCTTAGCACTGAACCCTCTTAGTACTTTGCTGGAGTGTTCAGGGTTAGGCTATCGGTTAAAGAGACATGGTCAAGTTATATCCCACCTCCTGTACATGGATGACCTGAAATTATTTGCTCCAACTAAATCCCAATTATTAGTTTTACTAAAAAAAAATGTGCTGTCATGCATGTTAAGCGAGGTAAGGTTGTGGAATCTGATGAGTTACAACTTTCAGATTCCATAAAACTTAGATGTCTCTCTCCATCCGACACATACAAATACCTTGGTATGTCACAGGCTTTATGTATAACGGAAACGGACATGAAACAACAGTTACGGGATCGCTTTTTTGCCCGCTTGAAAAAGGTTTTAAATAGTCTTTTGACAGAGGGCAATAAAGTTCGTGCCTATAACAGTTGGGTCATGCCGGTTCTGATGTACTCCTTTGGCATACTAAAGTGGACACAGACTGAACTAGAAGCTTTGGATAGAAAAGTTCGAACTCTACTGACAGCACATCGAATGCATCATCCGCGTTCTTCGGTAATGAGATTACATTCCACGAAAGAGTGGTGGCCGTGGTTTTTTAAGTGCTAAGACCCTCCACAATCGCGAGGTGTACAACCTCAGAGAATATTTTCTCACTGTGGATGCGGATATACACAGAGATGTTGTGTCGGTAGATGTCGGACTTACTCCGCTTTGTTTGGCTAAAGAGAATTGGCGCAAACCTATAATACAAACTATCGATGATCGTAAAGAAATATGGAAAAGCAAGGAGTTGCATGGTCGTTTTTACCGGGCCTTAAATGGGCCTGATGTTGACACATTATCATCTGTGTCCTGGCTGCGATTCGGTGATCTCTTTGGAGAAACCGAAGGTTTTGTATTTGCAATTATGGACGAAGTCGTAATGACTAAGAATTATCGGAAATATATCCTGAAGGATGGTACAGTTGACATATGTCGGGCATGTCACTGTCCCGGAGAATCACTCAGACATATTGTTTCTGGTTGTTCTCGTCTTGCGAATGGTGAATACTTGCATAGACACAACCAAGTAGCCAGAATTGTCCACCAACAACTTGCTCTTAAATATCATCTTGTTGATGCAGAAGTACCGTATTATAAGTATGTACCAGACCCGGTTCTCGAAAATAGTAGTGTTACATTATATTGGGACCGATCTATCATCACTGATCGGACTATTGTTGCCAATAAGCCAGATATTGTGGTGATAGATCGGTCAGAACGCCGTACAATGATAATCGATATCACCATTCCTCATGACGAGAATCTTGTTAAAGCAGAAAAAGACAAACAAACGAAATATTTGGACTTGGCTTACGAGGTTGTCGACATGTGGAATGTTGATTCGGCGATCATTGTTCCGATAGTACTTTCGGTCAATGGACTTATTCCAAAGAGTCTCTATCAACACCTATGGAGACTCTCGCTTGACAGTTGGATCATAGGTCTGATGCAGAAGGCAGTACTGCTTGACACGGCACGCATTGTGAGGAGGTTCCTGTCTCTGGAGCCCTAACCACCGGTAGCTTGGTCCCTGTACCCGATGCCGGTGGGTCTACCTTTTTTTTATATTTTTAAATGTTTTTATTTTTTATATCAATATTTAAAAATGTAATTTAATGTGATAAATGTAAATAAAGAGAATAAGATAATAATAATAAGTATGTACCCGACCCAGTTCTCGAAAATAGTAGTGTTACATTATATTGGGACCGATCTATCATCACTGATCGGACTATTGTTGCCAATAAGCCAGATATTGTGGTAATAGATCGGTCAGAACGCCGTGCAATGATAATAGATCCACCGAAAAAGACAAACAAACGAAATATTTGGACTTGGCTCACGAGGTTGTCGACATGTGGAATGTTGATTCGGCGATCATTGTTCCGATAGTACTTTCGGTCAATGGACTTATTCCAAAGAGTCTCTATCAACATCTAAGGAGACTCGACCTTGGCAGTTGGATCATAGGTCTGATCCAGAAGGCAGTACTGCTTGACACGGCACGTATTGTGAGGAGGTTCCTATCTCTGGAGCCCTAACCACCAGTAGCTTGGTCCCTGTACCCGATGCTGGTGGGGCTACCTTTTTTTCTATTTTTAAATGTGTTTATTTTTATATATATATTTAAAATTGTAATTTAATGTGAAAAATGTAAATAAAGAGAAGATAATAATAATCTAACTTGACTTAATTCTTTACACGTAAACAAAAGTAGAATATACTAGTGCAACAGGGTTCATAATTTCTGCAAATGAATAAAGACGAATAGAATCAAACAACAATTAAATATTTCTAATACTTATTATTTATTTAATATCTATTAATTTACTATTCGTAACATGTAATCTCTAGTTCATTTCAAATCGTTTATTCTCTCCATAACAAGTTGTTTAATTTTCTGACGATGCACTTTAGTTGTAGCAGTTACAGGCATTTCGTCTAAAAATAATACGCCACCTCGGAGCTGCTTGGAATCTGCTAACTTTTCTGGAATATAGAATAACATGACAATGAAAATACATTCTTTTACATATCACTTTTTTTGTTGAGCGATTGAGATGTTTCGGCGCAAGTTACACAGGCCATGGTCTCAAACTGACTCCAATCACTAAATAACATAACGGGGTAATATACCGTTTACGTATTATGGAATATAGTTAAATAATTATAGTACTTAAAGAAACTTAGCTAAACAAATACTGTAATTACTAACCTTTTACCAAATTTTTAATTTCCTCCGCTGTAAGTTGAAAGCCTGATCGTGGTACAACACACGCAACTGGCAGATCTCCGCAGTCAGGGTCTGGTATACCTGTCACCACTACCTCAAATACTCCTGGATGCTGGCGTATAACAGTCTCTAGTTCTATAGGAGATATCTGAAGCAAAAATAGTTAATATTGATAATATTGTTTACACATTACTTACTTATCACGTCGTCGTTGTGCAGATCAATTGATCTAATACTTATAGTACAGTCAAATAAGGCTTAATTAGGGGCAAACCTCGGAACGGTAGCGAATAAGCTGTAAATTTGCATGAACCTTTGTTTTGGTGTACTAATGACTGGTAGAAAAGTCTCATATGATCACGTGTCTGCGTCATAAGTTATTCAAGGTCAAAGGTCACGAAAATCAGTTTTTTCCCATTATCTCGTTTTCTATGGGAAATACGCATTTAACGTCATTATAAATATTGTAGATCATAAAATTGTCTACAAAAAATATCTGAACACTTTTCTCCTAAAAAGCATCGCTTTCGAGATATCCTGACTTTAGAGCGCAGGAAAGTCGTATTTTCGACTATATGCACACACTAGCTTTTTCCCGTGATTTCGCTCGCCTTTATAAATATTATGAAAAATAAGGCTTATTTCAATATATAGTAGCATATGCATGCTTGGTCTCAGCCTAATCGGTTTGAAATTGACATAGTTACATACAAACTTCCATCCCCTATCTTATCCCTTTAGGGGTAGAATTTATCAAACACCTTTCATAGCGGATGCCTACGTTATATCATCTACCTGCATGCCAAAATTCAGCCAGATCTGTCCAGTGGTTTGGGCTGTGCGTGCGTTATTAACGTGGTTTCTCCAGTAGGAATACTCCTACCACATAGTGATCTATCAACGCACAGCAGATGGAAGTTTGTATGTAACCTTGTCAATTTCAAACCGATTAGGCTGTGACCAAGCATGCATATGCTACTATATATTGAAATAAGCCTTATTTTTTATAATATTTATAAACGCGAGCGAAATCACGGGAAAAAGCTAGTGTGTGCATATAGTCCAAAATACGACTTTCCTGCGCTCTAAAGTCACGATATCTCGAAAGCGATGCTTTTTAGGAGAAAAGTGTTCAGATATTTTTTGTAGACAATTTTATGATCTACAATATTTATAATGACGTTAAATGCATATTTCCCATAGAAAACGAGATAATGGGAAAAAACTGATTTTCGTGACCTTTGACCTTGAATAACTTATGACGCAGACACGTGATCATATCGACGGGTCCTACGTAGACTAGTATAAGTGCAAAAACACAAGTTTACAGGAGAGCAATTTAAAGGTTCAAAAGCTTATAACTTTGTCAAAGTTCTACAGAAATTACTGAAATTTTGATAGGTTATACCTGAAAATGAAAGAAAAAAACCGGACTAAATATATTTTTATATTTCTTTGTATTTTAGAAAATAGCTGTACTTGCATTTGCTTAGCTTGTTTTGATCAAAGTATCCAAACAAGTAAACTGTTACAAGTAGCCACTTGTACTAGTTTACAAAGTTCTGACCTAGTTATTAAATAATGAAAATAAAAGAAATACACATTATTAGTCATACATATGAGTGTAATTTGTAAATCATGAAACCTCGAAATATGGAAAAATAATTTCATTTATCTACTTTTAGCACTTGCACTACTTTACAAGCTACTAAGAAACTAGTTGTACCAGTAATTTATGTAGTTTTGTGGTCATGAACTTGATTTTTTTATGGAAAAATGAAACAAACAAACGTACAAAATAGTAAAACATGTTTATTGTGTAACATTAACCCCCTTACTCATAAAGGCCTCTTAAATTCAAACACTGTTTAGCGAGATTTTTATTATCAAAACCAACCTTATGCCAAACAAAACCGTAAGAATTTAAGCTAATCAATTGACTAAACTTTAAAAGGCTTTTTTAAGTAAGGGGGTAAATGTGTAAATAAAACGTATTTACTTTTTTTATAATGACTTCAAATTTTGAAGTCTTTTCCATTTGAAAATTTAACATGATTCTCGTTCTGATAGTAAATATCATCTTTAATAGGTTAAGGAGATATTAAATTATTAAATTAATCTTTAACAAGCTATAAACTTTAATAAAATATATACTTGGCTTCGTCTTTTTAGTAATAAAAATTAGTTAAAGTAATCAGTGCTTTCTTTACCATGTTAATAAAATAATATGTATCTATAACAAAATGTTAGGTTCTTTTTAGGTAAGAACTGTGCGACTATTAAGACTAATTAAATAGTTGTCTTACAGACTCATCAAAATAAAATATACATTGCACAATTAATTTTGTACCACAACAACAATCTACTAAGTGGTAAAAATAACTTAAAAAAATAAGACTTCTATTAAAATAAAAACCTAGTCAGATACGTTTACGTATATATAAAACGTTCTAACGTTTTATTTATTCACAAGAAGGCGTGCAGGATGGCCATCTTTTTGTTTAGTGGAAACATTGTTGTCCCTCCAAGTGGATGTACTGGGAAAAGTTGTCAGATACTAATTCTCCCGTGATAACTTCTCACTTTTTTACCAGATCGATTGAATTGCATAATGTCACGTATTATTCACGGCTGTGCTAATACACAAGTGGTTACAAGTGATGATAAATTTATGAAAGTAAGATTTTTTTTTATGTATTGAACAAAAATGTCTTAGCTATATGGCTCTGTTAAATTATATTATCTATAAAGTAACGTTGCCTTATTGTGGTACCTATAGCTGCAAGCAATTTAAGCCCTAACTTGTAAATAATGCAAAAACTAACTTTTTTATGTTAGAAATGTTAAGTTTATTTGCTCCCTAAGAGTTCTTTCATTGCACAACTAAAGTAAATTTTAGCTGCTTATTAATTCATTTACCCACAATTTATTAAAATATATAAAAAACCAGCAAAGATTTAAAAATCAATAAAGTGTAAAATTTTATTCAAAATATTCCCCATAGTTCTCTACTAGCAATATGCTACCCATCCTCCTACCAGGTGTTATAACACCGATCATTTTCCAGATTTCCTAGAGGACCAGGATTACTTTTTATGTAGTTTTTCTAAAACGTTAGTGACACAAATACCAACATATCAAATTTTTTTAAAGATCTGAGACCCTTAATAGTTTCAGGAGTATCTGGGTTAATTGACTCCGAGAACGCTTCATACTTATTATTATTTTTATTTTCACTTATCTTAAACGCTCAAAACTTCGTAAAAATATGAATAATATTTAGAAATTCAATACACAAAGTAAAGTTCGTTGCAGTTACACCCGTATCGTACGTACGCGCTGTATCGTCGCCGCGCGTATACTGGTGCAACGGTCACTTACACTCACGCGTCACGTAGATCGTAACTACGTAAACTAATGCAAGTAACTTATATCAGTTTTTACCGTCTTCTTGCATTAAATTGTGTTACTTACATCAGTTTACGAGTTTGTATCGCCGAAACTAAAAGAAATTTTAATTTTTTTTTTACTGATTTGAGAAGAATAGGTTATTTTAAGGCCATTCAAGCAAAAAAGTCATTTTCGTCAATTTGCGGGTTACACCAGTATACGTAGGACCCGTCGATATGAGACTTTTCTACCAGTCATTAGTACACCAAAACAAAGGTTCATGCAAATTTACAGCTTATTCGCTTCCATTCCGAGGTTGAATGCTTATTTTACTGGAGTATTAGTGGTTTTCCAGTTTTTTTTAATAGCATATTATTATACAAATTCATTGCTAACTTTCTCATTTGTAGCCAACAAACCATTACTCTGTTATTCACGTATAACGGGATAAAAATATTGTTGGTTTTTAAATGGTTCTTGATTTTAATACATGTCATCCAATGGATGTCCAATGGAGGACATATTTATGCCTCCAAATACCTTACTACTCTTTTCTTACTATCTTGTGCCACCGCCATCTATCGGTGTCACGCCGCCGTATCTAGGTCGCCGGTTGAACGTGTGAAGGGTCTTCCAGCCCTGCGTCTTCAGGTTCGCCATTCCAGAACCTATCCGTATTTATTGTACCTTTATACCTAAACGGTATTTATGTAAGTTGGTGTGCAGTAAAGTATTATCTATCTATCTATCTATCCGCCCCAAGGACTGACAGTAATCCACGGTCTGTACCCTCCCCATCGCCACAATATAGTTATTAGTTAGTTAAAAGTTACCCACCTGATGGCTTTTATACTTGAGCATAGATTTGATTCGTTCAGAGTAATAGTAGTTCCAATCTTCATCTCTATACATCATATCTCCTGTCTTGAACCAACCGTCTTCTGAGAACGTTTCCTTTGTTCCCTCTGGATTGTTATAATATTCCTGAAAGTTAAATACATTAAGTATTAATCCTGCACATAATATATAAATAACATTTAACCCTATACCAATCCGTCTGGCCAACGTGTTATTAGTAGGCCAAGTATCCCTCCGTCATCGAAAGAGGCCCGTTCCTGCAGTGGGACATAATGGGCTGTTATGATGATAATATATAAACGTCGGAGTGCTAAAAGAGTCATGTCTCTCAGTAATGGCTTGTCTAGATGAATATCAAGTATAAATATAACACTTTTTGTCTGTGTGGTGACGGAGTGTTCGTGAGGTGACGGAGTAACAATTATGTCACCACCCCATCTCATCCCATGGGTGTCATAAAAACCGGCTAAGGGACTATCCGTGAATATTGTCTTTACGAAGACAGAAAACTTAAAATTAAACCCTGTACCAATCCATCTGGCCAGCTTGGTATTAGTAGGCCAAGTATCGCTCCGTCATAGGAGGAGGCCCGTCCCTGCAGTGGAACATTAATGGGCTGTTATGATGATAACTGCTAGACATAGGCCTCCTCCAAATATTTTAATAGTAAAAATTAAAAGGCAGGAGAAATTGATAACTTAACTGACAATAATGACAATTCGTGTTGCCAACGTATATAATAAATACTAGCTGACCCGTGCTCACTCCGTTAGGCGGCGAAAAAAACGCGTCCCTTTTAAAACATATTTTATTACTGCGCTACTCCTATTAGTCATTGCGTGATACTAGCCTATGACACACCCCGATAAATGGAATATTCAACTCATAAAGAATATTTACAATCGGTTTAGTAGATCCAGAGATTATCCTCTACAACGTCACAAACTTTACCTCTTTATAATATTAGTATAGATAAATCTAACGCTTTTGAGAAGGAGGAAACTCTGCATTTGAAGTTCATGATCTAGTAAGTACTATGAATCAACTTAACTGCAAATCTGTGTTTAGCCCCAACAATCATCATCATCATCATATCAGCCAATCGACGTCAACTGCTGGACAGGCCACTACAATAATTAAGCATATTATTATTACCTTAAATACTCCTGGTCCTTTCAGCCACAGCTCACCAGCTTTATGAGGCTCATTTACAACTTCATCGGTATTCACGTCTACTAGCTATTAGAGAAACATAAAAACAAAATATGTCTAAATAATTTCCGAAAATGTATTTTAAACTTTTAAAGAATTCGGGTAATATACGTCCAACTGTTAATACGTCTACTTGTCATTATGCCCAACTGTTACATTTACTATTTGTTAAAATGATTCATGGTTAAAGTGTAAAACTGCAATTTTATAAAAGTTCTCATAATCTGTCATATATGGCGTGCAAATCTATTAGGTATGAGATTACAATAATATATAATTTAGATTAATCAATAAAGTCGAACTTACATAGAGTTATACAATTAAAAATACTATTCATTTATAAATTCAAATGTCTATCCTGTAGGAATTCAGTCACACAGTAATAATTTTTCCATTGCAATAATTTTGTTAATTTATTTTTAAATAATGTTAGTGGTAAATAAGTTAATTCATTATGCAAATGATTAAATATTTTTATGGATATACAGTAAACATTTCTTTGGAATATGGTAAATTTTATTTGTGGTAGTCTTAATCGGTCTTTATGTCTAGTACGACTTGTTGTTGAATCCCCAAGTGTCTCAAACAAATACTTGGGTTTTATTACAACATGGTAAGGGTAAACTATGATTTTTAAAAACTGGTCTACGAATGTAAATTAATTATATAAAACATACAACTTACTCTATATCTTAAATGTCCATTTCGTTTACCTAAAGATATACGTGGTGTGCCAACAGTTTGGAAGCACGGAGTACCAAGTTCACTCATTCCGTATGCGTTACATATGTATGTGTTTGGTGATATTGCCTAAAAAAGTAATTATACATTTAAAATTTTAGATAAAGTAACTTAAAAATATGCGTTAGGTACTTTAAAACATCTGGCTGGCTTAATGCATATTTTATCATTTGCTAGTTAAGTAAAGGTCAATAAGGAATTTTTAATCTTCTAAAGTAACTGAAGAAATAAAGCAAATATCCAGTAGCCGAATCCAATCCAAACGATCCAGCGCGATCCGATCGCGCGCGGCAGCGTTTGATGTGGACTTGCCTCGCGCTCTTTGCCGCGAGCGATCCGTCATCGATGAATCGTGGGATGACCGATCCAAAATGGATCGTTTGGTGTGGATCCGGGTTCGATCCCAGGATCCACGCAGAAGAATAATTTGTGAGATCCACAAATTATTGTCCTGGTCTAGGTGTTCTTTGTGTCCGTTAATTGATGTTTGCAAAAGGTCCCCGCCACACAGGGCATGATTCCTAGTGCGGGAATTGTCTTTATAAAGAGGAATATCCCCAACCCACAGCACGAAATAAAGTATGAAACCAAAAATTCACAATTTGACAAACCTGAAATTCATCTAGTAGTTCCATCGTGACTGCGCTTCCACCAACGTAAATCAATTCAAAACTAGTGAAGTCTGAATTCTCTTCTTCAGCAGTCTTCATTAGTGTTGACAACATAGTAGGACTTGTAGTAAAGAAAGCAGGCTGTAATGTCCACACCACATAAAATTAAAACATATTATGAAGTCTCCGTGTGGTGACGGAGTAAGAATACAGTGTGTCACCACCCCATCTCATCCCATGGGTGTCGTAAAAACCGACTAAGGGACTAACCGTAAATATTATCTTTACGAAATAAAAAGAAGGAAAACTTGAAATTAAACCCTATACCAATCCGTCTTGCCAGCGTGGTATTAGTAGGCCAAGTATCCCTCCGTTACGGGAGGAGGCCCGTCCCTGCAGTGGGACATTAAAGGGCTGTTATGATGATGAAGTCACAGCTAAAAAAAAACTTTAGGTCGTTACCCTTCACGACGCAAAAGTTTAGCAAGTTTACCGATGCTGAAAAGGAGAACTGCATTCTACCGTTTGGCTTACCTTACTAACTATACTTATACTGCAGTCGTGCTTAACATCATAAAAAGAGGTACATTATATAGAGAATACAGATTATTCTGTTGCAAAAACCTTCATAGTGGACATTCTCGATTGTCAAGATGTCTCGGAAACGCGATGACAACGTACCAGACTTTCCTGTCTTTCTTTCTTTAAAGAAAAGAAAACTCTCACACTAAGCATCGAGCCCACCATATTGCAAATAAATATCAGAAAAAGCAAAGTAAAATTTATAATAACTGCTATGTTTTTTTTCATCTCATGAGTTGCTGTTTATCCGTTTGTGTATATTTTTTTTATTCTTATGACATATGAATAAAAAATAATAATTTCATTATCCTTACCTTGTATTCTCTGATTAGTTGGTGCAAATGTTTTATAGTAAGTTCTGCTGAAGTCTGTATCCTTGTATACTTCAAATAGGGACTAACAACGAAATGATTAAGTGTAGATATCCACTGAGATGGTGCTGCTAGCAGAGCGCGGGGAAACGGTGTTGGGTATTTTGTTGAGTGACAGCTGATCGGATAAAAACAAATTACTTAATGTGTTATTTGTATTTAGCGCCGATGCAAATGTGTTGTTCGAATTAATGTTTTTATCAGTACTTATGTTAGTATTAAATTTTAGTTTGGAGAATAATATTTTTTGTAGAAAACATCTATATTATTATGTAGTCCTTTCATAATAATATAGCCGTATCTTATAAAATACAAAATAGTTTCGTGTATTCTGGGCATTAAAGTACAATCCCTTATAAAATGAACATACTTACAAAACATAGTGTGCCGCAATAGCCATGTGTTTATAAGTTAAAGCTGCAGATTTTGGCAAACCCGTCGAACCGCTTGTAGATATGAGCAAACAAAACGCCTCTTCAGGATCTATAATGTCATTTGGCCTAAAAAAATGACATTAAATTAATACATTTAGGTAGGTAAATATCCGTGTGGTGACGGAGTAAGAATACAATATGTCACCACCCCATCTCATCCCATAAGTGTCGTAGTTATAAATACTTTTTTTTGTAAATACATACATATTATACATAGAAAACACCCAGGCCAATGCAAACAATCATGTTCATGCACACAAAGATTTCCATTGAAAGAGCGGGAATCGAACCCAGGACCTCTGCATAGCAGTCATCTAATATAGGTAACCACTACGCCTTTGAGGTCGTCAAATTCATGTTACAAAATATTAAATTACATTATTCTAATTAAAACAAGCAAATATAATTACAAGGTTATGTGACACTCGACCTCGGTGGCACGCCGGTAGAGCCAGCGGCTGCCGCGCATGAGGTTGTGGGTTCGATCTCCACGCAGGTCAATAATTTGTGAGATTCACAAATTATTGTCCTGAGTCTGGGTGGTGCTTCTATGTGTCGATTAATTGATGTTTGTAAAAGTCCCCGCGACACAGGGCATGATCCATAGTGCGGGAGTTGTCTTTAAAAAAAAAAAAACACTAGCTGACCCGTGCCCACATCGTTGGACGGCGAAAAAAACACTGTTTTTAAACATATTCCATTACTGCTTCACTCCTATTAGTCATAGCGTGATACTATATTAAAATCGGTTCAGTAGATCCAGAGATTACCCCCTACATCGTCACAAACACACAAAATTTACCTCTTTATAATATTAGTATAGATAACTTTTTTTTTAAGCTTGTTTCCCAGGTTAAGCATTAAATTAGCTATGCACTAGTATGGCTGAAGTTTATGAGCCGAGGTAACTTAACTTGTAACCCGTTTACTCATCTGCCATCATAAAGCAAAAATAAAAGTAATAACAATTATAAAATCATCATAACAGCCCATTAATGTCCCACTGCAGGGACGGGCCTCCTCCCGTGACGGAGGGATACTTGCCCACTATAACCACGCTGCGCTCGCCAGAAGGATTGGTATAGGGTTTAATTTCAAGTTTTCCTTATTTTTATTTCGTTAAGATAATAATATTCACGAATAATAATATTTTACGACACCCATGGGATAAAATGGGGTAATGACATGTTGTATTCTTACTGCGTCACCACACGGAGAAAATTAATTATGAAATACTTACCTAAAATTGTTGACGTCGATGTTATCACCAAATTTCTCCATCATTAGCTGTAAATCCATAGCGCTAAGGCTCTTATCAAAAGTTATGATCGTGGTGTCAATACCAATTTCATTAATAGCCTTTTGTATATCCTTAACCTTTTCATTTTGACAGAAGACAATATTAGGCCTTAATACTTCGAAAGAATGTCTAAGATCAACTGAAACGGCGAAATCATGTATGCGTGAAGTCGTCCTACTGAGACAAATGTGAATGAAGTGATGAGTGGCATCAAAATCATTATTATTATTATTACTTTATAGTACTCGCCTTAAGGCCCCATTCGCACCAGCGCTTTTTTAACGCGACGCTTTTTTATCGCTCGGCGTTGGATATTGTGTTCTATTTCCAACGCCGAGGAACATAAGATTGCATTTGTTCTATTTCGACGCGTTTTTAACGTGCGTTAAAAAAGCGCGATCCTTAGTAGGTACTTTACATTTTAAAATAATATTAAACACAGATTTTTAGCTTAATGTTGTCTGTAAAAATAACATCAAACTGCATTACGGTTTTTTGTACAACACTATGTGCATGTTTAGTTGTTGCCTCAATCGGTTCAACAGTTTTCGAGACACAGTCTAGTTTCTATGTTGGTATACATGCCAACATATAGGTCATATCAATTTTTGACGAAAAAAGGAGATAATTCGCGGACTTGGGTTCTAATAATGCGGACAATTTACAAACATGCAGTTGATCGGCGCAAATCACATTCAGTCTTATGTATTTAGGTACATAAAATCACAAAAATAACTTTCTAGCATGAAAATTCAAACCCGAGAACCTAATGCTTAGCAGCCACTTATTATACACTGCAGTTAAAGCCCGATTTACACATCGACAAGTACAGTAGCGAGTTAAGTTGTAAGTTGCTGATTAAGTTTATTTAAATAATTCTCCATCCTATTTTTTGGCGAGTTAAGTACGAAGTAGCTCCCTCTCTCGCGTCTCGCCAACTTAACTTTGATGTGTAAATCGGGCTTAACATAGATTGCGTAAAGTTAACTTAAAACAGAGTGGACATGTTTGGAGGAGGCCTATGTCCAGCAGTTGACGTTTATAGCCTGAAATGATGAAAGTAAACTTATATAAATACAGGTACAGAAAGTAAAAATAATAAAAAAAACTACTGACATTCATTCAAGGTTCTATCCAAATGAGCAACAGCAAGTCCCAAATACCATCCAGCGTAGAAAGGTATACATAGATCTAAATGATTCGGTGCCATTAATACCATAACATCGCTATTCTTAAAGCCCATGTTCCGGAGACTGGTGGCACATTTAACACTTCTTTGAAGTACTGAGCCGTAGTTTTCTGATTGGCCAGTTGCACCATCGATCTGAAAAACAACAAAAAAATAACCCTATAAGTTTATTGTGATTTAACAAATTTAATCTAAGATTTGAAATGTTCTGATCATCGACCCAGAAACCTTTAAGCATCCATATCCATATCAGCCTACAGACGCCCACTGCTGGACCTAGACCTCCTCCAAACGTTTCCACCCTGCGCGGCCTTGTGCCTCTCTCATCCATCGGCTTCCCGCCGTCTTAACCAGGTCGTCGGTCCACCGTGTGAGGGGTCTCCCCACCCTGCGCTTCCTGGTGGCGGTCACCATTCTAGAACTTTAAGCATAACGACTGTTAATTCCATAAAGCAATTGTCTGTTGTGATTAAATTTTAAATTGTAATTGAAGTTGACCACTTTTAAAGATAGATAGCGAGACATGGCGATATGATAGTTATTCTACTGGTCTCAGAAGTACTCCACAGATTCTAATGCGATCGTGTTCGATCTCTGCTTTCATTTACTAAATTTACTTAAATAAGATTACTGGTAGCACTGACCTGCATCACAAATTCGGGATCATCTTTTAAACTTTGAAGAATTATCTTTCCTAGATGAAATCTGTCACTTGCTATTCCAGATTCAGCAACTACCCTAGACGCTATAGTTCTTCAAAAAACATATGTACCCAATTATTGCCAAAATCTTCGTCACACATTTTGTTAAAAACTCTAAAAATAATGTTTTAATTAAATGCAATTATGGTATGCAGCGGCCTTTACTGCCTAATGACACTAATATTATGAGTGACATTTTTTTTTCTTATCTTATAAAGATAAGTAAAATTTAGTTTATCACGTCTGGCTTATTATTCAAATAAAGTAGAACTAATTTAAACATACTTTTAATTTATAACTTAGCAACTACTAGACTAGTAGAAAATTCTCCGTCTGTTGGCATGACGACTTTAATAATCACATGGGTGTTGTTAGAGGCAGATAAGTGAAAAATTTGTAAACATTTTAAATAATTTAAGCTTAAATTTAATAAGCCTGTGGTATTAGTTATTAATTAACTAATTATCATATGCCTGAAGCATGTGGTCAATCAAAAGAAAAGTAAGAAGGTTGAACAACGCTCGGACCACGCGTCGTAGACTTTAAGAATTTACGCTTATGTAAAACGAAATAAAACTTACATTTCAATGCCATACTGTAAATTGAGATACAGTGAATTTGAAGTCAATTCAGTTTAATGTGCGATGACCTTTAGTCAGTTTGTCTAATGCACCATTACCACTACAGTCTAACTATGTTTGATGCTCTAATTTCGTTGCACCACCTAGATGAAAAGTATTTCTTCTCGACTCCACTACTATCATCTGAGCTCATCCCAGCCTTGTGCTAGTCATATTTAGTTTTGCTTTAAAATCTACTTTTAAATAGTTTGAAGCAGATTTCTATTTATCATATTAATTGCCAAACAAATTCTGATAAGACTAAATGAAAGATAAATAACGTAGATTAAAATTGAGTAATACAAATATTTAATAAACTTTTATTATTGCAGTATAATGTTGCAGACGGTGACTTTGTTTGTCAGTTCATACAGATATGGTTTTAAGATTGTACACTTAGATAAAGATAAAAATATAATCATAGAATCTTATGCTGGTCAATAATTTTTTTAGCGATCCATAATTATTTAACCTGTACAACTTTGTCTACCTTTAATTGTTTTCAAAAGGCTTAAATATTGTCTGTAAGGATTTAATGTAGGTACAAGAGAAGTAAAAAACGAGTGACAATGCATTTAATATTAAGGCTATTTCCAAAGGATGCCGAAGTTCTTACGTAACCTGGCCACAAATATGTTTCTCATTATGTACTACGGAAGCAATGTCACCAAAATTTATGTTCAAAGGAAAATGTATAGTCAAATAGTAAGTAATATATATATTTTATTGTATGGTTCTGTTTTTAAATGTTTAGTCTTTTGTTATAACCAATTCATTGATTCTATCCAAAACTATTTGTTTAATTTTCAGACGATGAACTTTAGTCGAAGGAGTCAAAGGTAGCTCGTCCAGAAACAACACACCACCTCGCAGTTGCTTTGATTCTGATAGGTTTTCTGAAATCAATAATTATTTGGCATTATTTAAACAGTTCATTGCTTTATATAAAAGCTCTTCGTTTCCTTTTATATATTACCCAATTTGTATCTTGAAAACCTTTCATAGACCGTCTACCTTAACGGAAGGGTCTAGGTATTTGATAGAGTCACGAAAAGATGGTGTACGATTTACTCTAAATAACGTTTTCTTTCCTCATATAAATATGACCTGACTTGTTAAAATCTACCAAATATTAAATTTTTATTGAGGAGGCAGTCTTTGCTGTTAACACTGCTTTACAAACACGCGTCATCATATTAACCCATTAATGTCCCACTGCAGGGACGGGCCTCCTCCCATGACGGAGGGATACTTGGCCTACTAACACCACGCTGGCCAGACGGATTGGTATAGGATTTAATTTCAAGTTTTCCTTCTTTTTATTTCGTAAGGATAATATTGACGGATAGTCCCTTAGTCGGTTTTTACGACACCCATGGGATGAAATGGGTTAATGACATATTGTATTCTTACTCCGTCACAACACGGAGGAACAAACACGCGTAACTAAGCAAAAATTTTAACTGAATATTTTTCATTCATCCCAAAAGCCAAGAGAATTTGGTCTCCATTAAGGCGATAATTTATTAATCACTTTACTGACCTTTGACCAAATTTTTAATTTCTTCTTCTGTAGGTTTGGTGCCAGGTCTTGGTACAACACACGCGACGGCCAGATCTCCGCAGTCAGGGTCTTGTAAACTGGTTACTGCCACATCAAGGACATCAGGATGCTGGCGTATAACCATCTCTAGTTCTACTGGTGATATCTAAATACCAAACGGAGGAGTTAAATGAGTTTCGATGTGTACATTACTGTAGACTGCCTTGGTGACTGCATGCGGCCGCCATGCACAGGGTTGAATTTTCTATTCCTTCTGATAACTATTCCTTTGTAAATTCCACAAATGATTTATAAACTATTTTCAACTGCCAATTATAGCAAGGTTGAGAATTTACTTGTAATGATATATAATCTATACATAGTATAAAATAAAGTCGCTTTCTCTGTCCCTATGTCCCTTTGTATACTTAAATCTTTAAAACTACGCAACGAATTTTGAACCGGTTTTTTTTTAACCGGTTTGTTTTTAATAGATAGAATGATTCAAGAGGAAGATTTATATGTATAACACATGCATGATGATAGTAAGACACCCATATAAATTTAAAAATCGAATGAAGCTGTACTTAAGTGTTGTTTAAGATCATTCTGTAGTAGGTGCCCGTGCGGAGCCAGGCTACTAGTGATTATAATAAAATATGAGCCATTAATGTAGTAGATAAATATTTACTAACCAATATGTAAAAAAGGATGTTGACAGTTTTACTTTATTTGTATTTTACCTGATGATTTTTATACTTCAGCAATGATTTCAATCGATCACTAAAATAATAGTTCCAGCCTTTATCTCTATACATCAAATCTCCTGTCATAAACCAGCCGTCTTCAGAGAATGCCTCTTTGGTGGCTTTCGGATTATTATAATACTCCTGAAATATAATTATGTAATTTATATTAACCTTATAAACGTGGCAATAGTTCGATGGATGCGTGAAAGCATAGGATCGCACATGTGGAAATGATAAGAGGAAGACTGAAGCCTTACAAAAAATAAGGTTTGTGTAGTGACAGCCAAAAAACTCGAATTGACAACCTCTTTTGGTCTAGTGAGCTTAGAAAAAACTGACTGAGAGACATTCGAAAACTTTACAATAAAACTTAGCTTTGAGTTTTCACTTAAAAGAAATTCTCTTCAACCAGTCTGGTCAACATGGTATTTTCATACCTAGCTTTTCATAATATTATTATAAAGCTGGCTCGAACCTTCAGTTGATAGTTTATAGCTGCTACGATTACAAAACAAAATATTTACTTAAAAAGTTCAATTTACCTTAAATACTCCAGGCCCTTTCAGCCACAGTTCACCAGATTTGTAAGCCTCCTTTATGACTTCCTTTGTATCTGGGTCTACTAGCTATAGTAGAAAAATAATAATTTTTATATATTTGAAAAAATGTGTGAGGTACAGTCAACTAAAAAAGTTGAGGAACACATTTTATATTACAAGGTCGAATATTACATAAATCGCTAATAACCAAATGTTTAGCGATTTATGCATAATTGATGTTTAGTGTTTAATTGGAAATTCCTAATTATTAGACTAATTTCTCTTCTTACCACGACACCTATGGAATCTTTTAGATGTTTGTCTTTTAGATTGAATGTGTTCACAAACTTTTGTATTTGACTGTTCCTACGATAGTGAAAATTGTTGAAGAGAGGTTTAAAGGTAAATAATACATACTCTGTATATTAGTTGTCCGTTTCTTTTACCCACTGATCCGTGTGGTGCTCCAACACTTTGAAAGCACAGAGTTCCTACTTCACTCATCGCGTAGGCATCACATACTATCGTGTTAGGTGACATGGTCTGGAAATAGAAATGACCGGTTATATCCCTGACACATTCACACGTTTTTTTCATGCAGACAAAGTGACAGACAGACAATCGGACCACCAGATGGTAAGTATCAAACGCCACTCGCGGACTTTATCAATGAAGACGGATAGAAGTCTGATAGTCCTGTAATTTCTCGAGCTACTATTTCCTGTACTGTTCCATCTTAACGTGAATGAGGTGAAAAAAGTTACACCAGCTACGAGGTGGGTATGAGATACCCGAAACTTTGATTCGAATTTTTCTAAATACAATTGTGTAATAAACATTTTTGGTATATATAATAATAATAGAGTCCATTCAAGAAGATAAGTAATAAAAAAAAATCTGCTTAAAGCATTGATTTACAAAAAACCAAAGATACACACTCCACTTCCCAAAACCGTCCGCAACGAATAGGCGCATTGTGCACTTTTTTTAAATTAGTATTGCGTTGTTCTACCGTCAAACGTCAATCATTAAATTTTATTGCTCTATGTGCATTACTTTTAAAATACAACTTTATGTCATGCGAGTAAGATTGAATTTGAAAAAAAAATATGTTTACGATATTACCATACGTATTTATTGCGTATGTTTAATTTGGTGACACTTTTGGCTGTTAGTTTTGTTTGAAAATGTGCATCTTGGGTTTTTTATAAATCAATGGCTTAAAGTCAAAAAGGCTCATTTATTTTTAAAATAAGAAAGTATCTCAATTTTCTATGACAAAAATACAAGTTTTAGTGATGTACTACTTTTCGCATAAAAATCTAACAAAATTCTAACTTCTTTGGTAAATTAACATAACAATAGTTTATTTTAATATTTATAACTAAAAACGGAATTGAAAAGCCTTATGAGATCATGTAACACCGCGCTAAAGTTATACCTAAATATCAGCACAATCCCCATACACCAATAATATAATAGTCTTGCACTTTATACAGCAATGTTTTGTTTTTCTGTCTCTTTTTTTAGTTCAATCACCACATCTAACTTATTTGCAATTTTTTTTGGAAACTGATGGATCCCCTTTCGTGTTTTCCTTCAAAGCTGTACATTCTCTTGTCTGCTACAAAGACTATCTTTTACTAGGTTCAAACCTAAATTACGAATATAATCTCGGCGTTTCATACGTTTTTTGTCACCTGTGTTATTTTCTATGTAGATTATGTATGTCATATTGAGTATACCACAAAAAATTGTTTGGGTAAATATGTGACACCGACTCCGAGGTCGGGTATGACATACCCCATCAATGTTTGCGCTCGTGTATCTCCAATCGTCACCGGCGCAACACTCAACGCGATCTCGCCTCTTGCCCTCCACACCCTTACCTCCAGCTACTCTAACGGCGGGACTCGCATAGCAAAAATAACATTCATTATTTTGCGTTTAAAAAGTTCGTGGGTATGAGATACCCCACCTCACTCACGCCGGGTTAACCCAGCCTTTTTTAGGCAAATCGGTGATACCGACCTTGCAGACCAATCGCTGAAGATACCTACCACCTGGTATACTACTGTGGTACTGGAGTTAGATTAGTAGTTAAGTAAGTAAAGTTTTTAAGTTGGGATATTTAAGGCTTAAATAAATAAATAAAATAAGTAAAGATTTACATACCTTTATTTGATCTAATAATTCTGTCGATACAGCGCTTCCTCCAACGTAAATCAATTCGAAGCTTGTGAAGTCCGATTTTTCTTCTTCTGCTATTTTTACCAGTGTAGATAACATGGTAGGACTTGTAACACAGAATGTAGGCTGTAACAAAATTATTCGAAATACTGTTATCATGCACACATAAGAAATAATTAAGTACCCAAACGTAAATTTAAATTAAAACAAAGTCTTTTACTTTAGTCTCAGACAAAAGTTTTCGAGACATAAAATTCTTTCGAGATCTAAAACCAATGCATTACCCTTTCCAAATTTTGCATGAAAAGATATTTGATTGTACATTTGTGTACATTTTTCGCATTAAATATTAAGTTGCTGGGCTTAGATTATATATCACTATTTATCGTAAATCACAGCAAAAATACGTCTATTGCTGCTCTATTGGCTGCTAGACACATGCGGCTTCCAAATATTTCCTTTACATGCCATACATGCGATACTCAGCCTCCTTATCTTGAGTCTGGTATCAAATGGCCACTTGGGAACTGTACTTACCTAACACCGAAAGAAGACAACTTTGTACAGTGGTTTCAATCTGGTAATCTGGAACAATTAGTCGACAAACCTACAAGATACCGTGAAGGCAATCAGCCGTCATTTCTGGACTTGATACTGACCAATGATGAATCGCTTATCGCTCAAACTAAGTATGAAGGACCTATCGGCAAAAGCGATCACTGTTGTCTGTTATCAACTATCCAACTAGAGGTTACACGCCCAAATAGGACACAACTCAGATATAACTACAAAAAAGCTAATTATGGCGGGATCCAAGAAATGTTGAAGACATTACCCGAACGCCTAAAACATTTAGACTCAGTGGACACTCAGTTTCAGACCCTAGTAACAGAGTACAAGATCGCCCTTGAAGAACACATTCCAAAAACTGTAATTCGCTATAATCTAAACAAACCATGGATAGGAGTAAATGCACAAGAATTAATAAAACAGAAACTATTACTATGGAATAAATATACTATAACTGGACTAAAAAAAGACTACCAAGAATACCACAAATTAAGCAACAAATTAACAAATATTTGTCGAAGAAATCGTATGACACATGAAGAGAATCTAATACAGCAGGGACCAAAGAAATTCTATTCGTATATCTCACAACAGCTGACATCTAAAACAAGTGCTCCGACAGTTTTACTAAACAAAGAAGGAATTGTTGTGACCCAACCCAAGGATATCGCTGAAGCTTTCGCGGATCACTTCGCCAGTGTCTATCAAATAGAGCCACAAGGTTCTCTACCAATACTTAGCACCAATTTCCGAGTGGCTGAGGCGATAGATTATCCAACTTTTTCGAAGGACGATGTTCAAAAATATATCCAAGATTTAAAACAAGAATCAGCACCCGGCCCGGATGAAATCACAGTTAGAGTCCTCCAAAAATGCAACTTGACAGAAGCTTTAACTGTCATTATGCAGGCTTCATTTGAAAAAGGCATGCTGCCGGTCATGTGGAAAACAGCTACAGTAACACCTATCTTTAAGAAAGGGAATAAATTGGAACCTGCTAATTACAGACCTATTAGCCTGACAAGTGTGATTTGTAAAATTATGGAAAAGATTATAGTCAAACACATGAGGATATTCCTTAAGAAACATGCTGTTATTGGTGATCATCAACATGGTTTTTGTCCACACCGCTCTACAGTGTCCAACTTATTAACTTGTATGTCTTCATGGACGGATAGCTTCAACAATCGTCAGCCAGTAGATGTTATTTACTTGGATTACGAGAAAGCCTTTGACAAGGTTCCAATCACGAGGCTTCTACTAAAACTTGAATTGGTGGGCATTCGTGGTGAGCTGCTTGCATGGATTGAAGCGTTTTTACGTCAAAGAACCTTTCGTGTGAGAATCGGTGAGGCCCTCTCTGAAAAGAGAGATATACACAGTGGAGTACCACAAGGGTCTGTACTGGGGCCATTATTATATATATTGTATACTCTTGACTTACCATCCCAACTAGACTGCAATGTCAGCATGTTTGCCGATGATACAAAGTTATATGGAAATCCTCTGGTGGATTATGCTCAGCTCCAGGAAGACCTTGGGAGGATAGCACAATGGTCTAAGGAGTGGCTCATTAATTTGAACGCTGCCAAATGCACTGTACTTCACATAGGTAAAGATAACCCACAGTTACAATATAAGCTAGGCGACAAAGATTTATTATCAGTCAAACATCAGACTGATCTAGGAGTCATCATTACAAGTGACTTAAAATGGGAGGATCACATTATTACCATAAGTAAAAAAGCCAAAAGCCTCATCTATCTGATTAGGAAGGCCTTTGGAAGGCTAACAGTGGAAATGATGCTAAAGATATATAAAACATACATCAGACCTTTACTTGAATACGCCTTTCAAGTGTGGAGCCCATACTTCAAAAAGGACATAGACCTACTTGAAAGAGTACAGCGAAGTTTCACCAAGCTACCAAACCAGCTTAAAAATAAACCTTATGAAGAAAGACTCACATTACTAAATTTAACAACCCTTGAAGAAAGAAGGATACGTGGAGATCTGATAGAAACATATAAGATTATGCATGCACATTATGACCTAAGCAACTTTGACAATGTGATTTTTGAGCGTAACACTAATACTCACTTAAGAGGTCACAGCTTTAAACTACAAACCACTTTCTCACACAATAACCCACACAAGAACTTCCTCTCCAAAAGAGTAGTTACAAACTGGAATAAACTCCCTGAAGAGATAGTGACAGCCACGAGTATTAATATGTTTAAAAACAAACTAGATGAACACTTACTACACATAAAGCAGACAAAGAAGAGCTAAACGCAAATGTTCACCTGGATACAGGCTTCATCAGTTGTATAACTGCCTGCCTGAATTATACATAATAATAATAATAATAATAATAATAATATTTAAACAAAACAGATTAACAATAAAGAAGAAAAATATAAATGTGTGAACTAAAATAAAAGACAATATTTACATAAAAATTGCAAAATTTACAGGTCTTTATACAAATCATCAGCAAGTATATGTAGCAAGTTATATGTGCATGTGTGAATATACTTCACTGTATCGCTAAGTTTGATTAAAATGTTTTAATTCTTTAATAATTTATGAAATATGGTTGATGAATATGTTAACTGTTTCTTCGTATTTTATTAAATGAATTAAGTAGTGTGGATTGTATGGGTCTATATCGTGGTTCTCACATGTATATATAAAAGGTAAACGAGTAATTTGGAAGCGTGGACATTCAAGAATTAAATGTCTAAATGTTTGAATTGATGAGTTATCACAGGGGCAAAGATCATTATTGGTTATGTGAAAGCGGTGAAGGTACGATTTATGGTATGCATGATTGGTGAGTAGTTGAGTGATAGGAAAGGATGGTTTAATGATAGATAAAAACTTGGATATATCTTGAAAAGAAGAAAAAAGTTGTTTAGTGTAAGTTGCTCCTTCAGAGTTGTCATACAGCCCTTGTAAGGATGTGTGTAATTGTTTTTTGTGTATCAGTTTGACGTATGAAAAGGGTGTATGTAAGTAGTCCGGTGCTTTGTGCATGTTAGCTGCAGTTTTTGCTGCAGAGTCAGCCTCTTCATTTCCAGGAATGCCAATATGTGCCCTTACCCATGCGAAATGTATATGAACTTGTTTGTTTTTTAGTGTGTTTAAATGTCTGAATATGTTAACTGATAGAGGATTGTGTGAATAAGGATTAGATAGTTCTTGAAGAGAAGATTTAGAGTCAGAGAGGATGTAGCAAGAGGAAGAAGGTGTAATATGTGTATTATTAATGATCCATAAGCAAGCATTTTGTATGGCTAACAGTTCAGCTTGATATACAGAGCATGAGGAGTGAAGTTTGAATTTCTTTGTAATATGTGATTCACCTGTGGGATCAAACACGACAAAGGCCGAACCTACTAACTCATCGTGCTTGCTGCCATCAGTAAAGACGCACCAAGATTGATAAGTAGAGAGGTTCTCAAAATCTCTTATAGTGTCCAATTCAGTGAATGTAATTGGTTCACGGAGGGAAGGATGCAAGAGAGTGGAGGATGGAGCAGGTCGTTCAAGGGGAATGTCAAGGGGGAGAAGGGATGAGATGCCCGTAAGTCTCGATTTCTCAATTTGTGATGAAATTCTAATTATATCAGGGAGAGGAGTGAGTTGAGCAAGAGTGATGGAAGCAATAGTACTTGTAGTGCGAAATCCACGTATGATTTTAATGGCGAATAGGCGTTGAAATGAAAGTAATTTTTTCTGAATGAGTTTGAAATCTAATGCACGTGTCCAGATAGATGATGCATATGTAATAATAGGAGTTATAACTTGATTAAATATAATACGTATATTATCGGAATGTATACCCCAAGTGGGGCGCATGTAAATTAATAATTTATAAAATATGTTTTTGGCCTTTTCAATGATATATTTTGTATGTTTGATGAATTTAAATTGATCATCTATGATGACTCCAAGATACTTGAAGTCTCGTGTGAATGCAATTTTGTTGTTATGCATGTGTATGTCAAGTTTAGTTGATTTACGTGTAAAGCCTGTGAGTGTAGTTTTCTGTGGTCCAAAAGTAAGTTTAACTGAGTTTCCCCATTCTGCGATGGAATTGAGAGCATTATTGGTGATTGTTTGTAGAGTGCTAAGTGAACGTGAATGGGTAATGAGCATGACGTCATCTGCGAAGGCCTGTATGTGACACCCATCAGGAAGGGCTATCTCTAGAAGCTCATCCATAATTAGGTTCCACATAGTAGGACCACACACAGAACCTTGTATGCAACCACGCGTCATTGGTTTGATGATGTTTGTGTCAGAAAAGATCAACTCAACATTTCTATTAGTGAAGTAGCTGATTAATATATTATAAATATTTGCAGGGCATTGATATTGTCGAAGGCGGAGAAATACAGCTGGCCACCAGGCATTGTCAAACGCTGCTTTGATGTCTAGCGAGGTAGCTAGAACATGGTCTCCTTCATTCTTTTTTGATTTAATGATTTTGATAACGTTTGATATTGCGTGTGATGTGGAAATTTGACTTTTGAAACCGTATTGCTTATTATTATTATGATTGTTAATGTTGATGTGGTAAGTAAGACGGTCCATGATTAACCTTTCAAATAATTTTCCAAACACATTTATGAGACCAATGGGGCGAAATGAGGTGAGTTGTGAGTATGTAGCTTTATTAGGTTTTGGAATAATTTTGATAAGAGCGTGTTTCCAAGGAGTGGGGAAGTGTGATATATCAAGGCAACGATTAAAAATTTGTATGAGATAATCAGGAAATAATTGAATAAATTGTTGACAGATGTCAGATGTGAGATGATCTTTTCCAGGTGTTTTTTTGTGATTCATGTTTTTAATGCCATTAAGCAATTCAGTATAGGTGAAGTGAGGTTCAGAAGAAGTATCAATGGGTTGTGTCATTAAGGATCTAGTGTTTTGCTGTGAAGAGAGAATGTCAGGGGTGTCAGATGGGAAGAAATGATTGTGTAAAGCATGTGCAGTGTCTTCTGTTGAGTTCGTGTGTGTGCCATTATCTAATTGTAAAGTACAGGGTGGTTGAGCCAATGGTTTGGTTTTAATTATTCTGTTCGTAATTGACCACACATTTTCCTTAATTTGCAACTGACAGAATTCTTTAAATTTATTAGTAGCTTCAGTGCAAAAGGCATCTGAGTATGCTTTCCTGTTTGTTTTCTCTCTCAATAAGTACTAAATCAAGAGGTAGGCCACGTCTTTTGTATCTTAATAGCCTATGATGAGTGATCAATACCTTCCGCTTAAGCTCCTGTAAATTATCATTCCAGAAGGGTGGTTTCTGCGTTGCTCTACCGGACTTGGGGAGAGTGATATCACATGCATGCTGTATAGCAGAAGTCATGTCATTGATAAGATTATCAATGTCCTCTGCATTGGTGTTATTAATATTATTAATAGGTGGTAATTCCTGATGAATCGCATCTATAAATTGGTCTCTTATCTGAGCCCAGTTAACAAATGAAGTATTATATTTAAATGTGCTAAGTTTTTTATTGCGTGTAAAGTGTGCACGTGTGTGTGAGTGTGTATTAGTAAACGAGACTTCAAATACAATGCAGTTATGATCAGAACTGGGTATGATTGATGGTTGAACAGACCAATTATTAATGGTTAAGGATGGGTGATTACTATGAAGAGTGAGGTCAATGATTGATGAGCGTAGTTGGTTACGTGTTATAGCGTTAAATGTTGGTATTACTCCTGTATTTGCTATAATGAAGTTATTGTTGATAATTATATCAGCAACAAGTTCACCTCTGGGGTTATTTCTGTGTGAGCCCCACCAAGAGTGCCATCCATTAAAGTCCCCACAAATAAGGAAAGATGAATTATTATTAGTCTGAATGTATGATTCAAGAGTGTGAAGTATGTTATGAGTATCATTGCGTGGTTCTATGTATACAGAAATGAGATGATATAAATGGTTGGTAGTACTGTCTTTACATTGTATGATGCATAAACTAGAATTTGAATGACTTGTGATTCCAAGAGCAGAAGTATTATTATTAATTGCAATAGCAGCGCGAATGGGATGATTGGTGGGAAATTGATATAAAGTGTAATTGTCATTTGTGAGTTTCATATGATTTGAGTTACCAGTGTATGGTTCAGTAATAAAAACAAAGTCTGGTTCATGTTGTCCTAAATACAACGAGAGCTCATGTAATGCGTTCCTACTACGTCCAAGATTTATTTGTATAGTGTTAGTGTTAATATATGTGTTTGTGGATGATAGTGATGAGTGAATGGAAATGTCTTGAGTAGATCTAGAATCCATAGTCGATCCTATTTCTTGTTCGTGTAGTCATAAAAATCTTTCTTGGACATAGGTCAGAAGTAGCACTGTGGTCTAATTTCTCTTTGTTGTTTTTATTTTTATTGTTAACATTAGCTTGGTGTGTATAGCAATTATGGCATAAGGCCTTACTAGGATTCTTTTTATGTGGGCAGTCTTTATATTCATGAGTTGACTCTGCACAGAAAGAGCATCGTGTCTCTACTTCAACGCAGTGTTTTCTTGTGTGTCCAAATTTAAGGCATTTATAACATTGTAAAAGAGGCACAAACTCTTCCACATGGACTCGCTGATGATCAATATTTAGTTTTTGTAAATTAATAATAATACGCCAAAGATGAGGGTTAGTCACAAAGACAGCATTATACAAATTAGAGTTTCTATTATTGCGAGTAAATTTGAATTCGAAGTCAGATATAGATGAAGAAGTAGTTGGTGAGTTGTTAATTGCATTAAATATGTGAGTATTCTGTTGTATAATGATGTCTTTGAGGCTTTCAGGAGTAACCCCCGAGCTGACCCCTTTAATAATGAACATTGGATTTAGCTTTTTAGAAACTTCTGCTGAGATGTCTGGGTGCGACTCACCAATTTTCTTCATTGTGATCTTCATGTGTTCCGGGTTATCAAATTCTATACGTAGTTTATTGTTGGACACTTTCTGTACGCCAGCTGGGGTAAAAGTTGTGTCTTTGAAAGAGATCGCCTTCCTCCAGGAGGCCAGCGTATCGGTATGAGTGGGATTATCTTTTTTTGATGCTATAATGATGGCAGGTTTAGTGGAAGGTGGATTAGGTGGTTGAGACTTCACGATAGTGGAGGATGTCATTTGAGCATATGTAGGGGGTGATTGCTTACTGATTATTTCTTTCTTAAAAATTGTCATTTCTTGACGAACAGCAGCTATAATGCTATTCTTCAAGTCCCCAGCATCATAATTAGATGACTGTGCCTCTTGAAAGATCGGTGATGTTAGGTCTACAAATCCTGATAGAAGGGATATAGCTTTATTTATTTCTTCAGCAGCAGTTGTGATGAGCTTTTTATTTGGAGCGGTAATGCTACGGCCCGCTGATACTCTCTCTGTGATAAAGGTTGAGAGCTTCCCCACGACTTTCATAAATGACTCCACGTCAGATATCTCACTGACGGTGGATGGTATAGAAGACGGAGTGGGGGCGTTAGGGGCCACAGACCCTCCAGAATGGTCCCCCATGTTGACACAAAAAAAAACAATCGTTCGTCAATCACTTTTAGTACTTTTTTGCACAAAATATAAGATTTTACATAAAACGTTATGTCAAAAAGGCATGTTTGTTCCAGAGGTGGTCCAAGGAGGGGGGCCCGGCGCCCCCTCGTGCACTCCACGTATAGATGACGCAAAACTGAGTTTATAGACACTTTTTTCAGATCGCTGCGATAACTTAAACTTTATTAATGATTTTTAATATACGGAGCTCGCAAATTGACGTTAGCTTGAATAACAGTTGCCATGACAATCGAGTTCATCATGTTTGACTACACAATTCAATTGTTTGACTCCCCCTGTTTCTGAATGAATAATCAAGTCAAAATCAACTAATCAAGTGTCAAAACTATCATTTTCAGGAACTAAAAGGACAGTTTTGACACTTGATTAGTTGATTTTGACTTGATCAGTCATTCAGAAACCGGGGGTTAATTGTAATAAATAAGTACATTATCTTAAAAAAATATTATAATACATGCAATATAACTTTCTGTCAGATAATAATAATAAACTGTGTCTATGTTGTAGTCATAAAAAAACATTTTAGTTGTGTCTGTTGTTTTGGTTAGATTCGGCTTGTTGTCAAGGAATTATAATTTTTGATAATGATAAAATACATATTCAAGGTCATATGAAACATGTGGAAACCTTTTTACTGTTCTCTGTGTAGTGATGGAAATTTATTACCAAAAATAAAAGAAATGAAACTTGCCTTAAAACGTATAGCAGGCTAAATTTCTTCTGTTATGAACAAGTTCCTGCATGGCAGCATTTAAAGTCTAACGATATCCATCCGTGTGGTGACGGAGTAAGACATAACAGCCCATTAATGTCCCACTGCAGGGACGGCCCTCCTCCCGTGACGGAGGGATACTTGGCCTACTAATACCACGCTGGCCAAACGGATTGGTACAGTGTTTAATTTCAAGTTTTCCTTATTTTTATTACGAAAAGATAATATTGACGGATAGTCCCTTAGTCAATTTCTACGACACCCAAGGGATGAGATGGGGTGGTGACATATTGTATTCTTACTCCGTCACCACACGGAGAATAACACTCATAATACGTTAAATATATTGAATACTTGCCTGCATCACAAATTCAGGATCATCTTTTAAACTTTGCAGTATAATTTTTCCTAGATGAAATCTGTCACTCGCTATTCCAGATTCAGCAACTACTTTTGATGTTAATTCACTAACATACATGTGCACGAAATTATTTCCAAAATATTCATCAGCCATTTTTACTTAATATTTTTTATCCTATAGAATCCAAAAAAATAGGAATATTGAAATTTTACAAAACACTTACCCCCTTACTCAACGCCTCTTAAATTTAATCACTGTTTAGCGAGATTTTTATTACGAAAACCAACCTTATACCAAACAACGTAAGAGTTTAAGCTAATTAGTCAATTGACTAAAATTTAAGATTCGTAAGGGGGTTAGGCTATAAATACCTACGTGGGTGAAGCCGCTGTAAATGTAATATTAAAAAACAATAAAAATTTTGTAATTAAGTATTTAACTTTCTCAACAAAAAAAAAATTTAAAATTAATATGTTCGAAAAAAAATGTTTATATCATTTAGACACGGTTTCAATGTATGCCAAGAAAGTGTTTACTGATTACATAATACAGGAAATATGTATTTATCACTTTATTGAATAATCAATCCACTGATAATAGTTTTATCAATAAAATGAAAAAGACTTATATGTAACTACGAATAAAATACATGAAACATGGGGTTCCACTTATGGAGTTAAGACAAAATATTGTATTTGTGCCCACTTCGTATGACGGCGAAAAAAACGCTTACTTTTTTTATTTAACATATTTCATTACTGCTCTATTCCTATTAGACATAGCGTGATATTATATAGCTTATGACACTCCCCGATAAATGGACAATTCAACACTGTAAGAATTTTTAAAATCGGCTTAGTAGATCCAGAGATTACCCCCTACAACGTCACAAACATACAAACACACAAACTTAACCTCTTTATAATATCAGTATAGAAAATAAACATAAACATTGAAAGCTTTATCATCAAAGAATTGGAGAATAAAAAGAGTGTAGCACTCATACGTTTGCATACAATACGACATACATGCCATATCTCCTTTATTCATATTTCTGTGGTAGCACTTATTCCTGCAAACCTATCAAAGGCTTTTGACTGCATAAATCATCGCGCTTTTTTATTTTAACAAACAAATGATAAGGAGTGATATGATTCAATTGAGAATCGCCTTGTCTTATTTCTCCGTCAAAGATTTCAAACGATAAAAAAAAATGGTGAAATACTACCCAAATATTCTTTTCGTGAACGAAGTCGCGGGTTACAGCTCGTAATGGATAAAATGTTAAATTCCGTACATGTGAACACATAATCTCGATTAGATATTGCATTTTGTACTTTCCAATATGTTTATCTACTATACTAAATTATATAATATCAATATCTACAAATATCTATATAAATAATAATATTATTATGTCTGTCGACGTCAAACATGCATAAACTTGATAACATTTATTACACAATCGTTTATCCAAATGTTTATCATTTTCCATACCATTTGATTGATATGTCGCGTGATGGATGTAAATAGAGTTCCCTAGCTTCATAAAGCTTGACTTGCGCTTTACTATTTTTAATATACTATACTATTCAAATGGCCAGTGTGGTATTAGTAGGCCAAGTATCCGTCCGTCACTGGAGGACGCCCGTCCCTGCAGTGGGACATTAATGGGCTTTTATGATGTTAGGTATAGACAACTTCAAGTCAACAGTTCTGACAATCTTACAATTATAGTACAACTTTCCGGTATATTATATTCCCTTATTTAAAGCCTTTAAACGTATTCGTAGGAATCATTTCCCACTACCGGCCAAAGTGATGGCCACTTAGTACAAGGCATTCGCATTGCATACTAGGGAAAATCGATAAAGTTACAATCTCTAGAATAAGGCATGTTAATGATAAATAGACAAATCAATCAATACTGTAGTAATTAATTAATCAAAACAATAAACAACAGATAATAAATCATTATTATGGACTATTTATAGATAGGTATAGTGAAGTAACTATGTTTTAGAAAATTAAGCAGTACTCAAAAGTAGTTAAAACTAATCCAAAATAAAAACCACAGTAAAAAAAACATTATAATATATTTAATCAAAAGAAACATTAGTTTTAAGAACTCATTCCCTTTCCATAGTCTTCACAATCTGTTGTATTGTAACTCTATTGATTTTGCAATTACTAGTCATAGGCCACTCGGTCCAAAATGTGACTCCTCCTCGCAATTGTTTTGAGTCAGCCAGGGAATCTAAAAAAAATGTAATGTTCAGTAATTAAGTAGGCATTTTATATTTTGGTTCCATCTCTGTGTCCCTTTGAGTCACTTCCGCTTGGAAGTTATATGAAAATGTCATTACGTGTAAGTGGATAGGCTCAGTAACTTTTGAAATAAATAAATAAATAATCCTGACACATTCACACATAGCCACCTAGTCCCAAACTAAATAAAGCTTGTACTATGGGTACTAGACAACGGATAAACATACTTAAATACTTTTTTTTTTTGTAAATACGTACTTATTATACATAGAAAACACTCAAACCAATGCAAACAATCATGTTCATGCACACAAAGATTTGCATTGAGCGGGAATCAAACCCGAGACCTCTGCGTAGCAGCCATGTAATATACCAACTGCGCCACAGTCGTCAAAATGACAGGGTTATAAGTTAAACAACTTCTGCCTAGAGTAGACAGCGACTTGATTGTGCTGTCATTTCTGACGCTCATAAACACTTGCTTACTCATACAAAGGAGGGTAGAAATATTATTAAAGAGTATTTTTCTTTAAGTTTTCCTTGTTACCCTTTTTTTACTTATGCGACTCTGACCATATCCATAGGATGAGATAAGATGAGATGAGAGAGATGTCATGTATTCTTGCTCCACCACACGAACCACCACGCCACCATACGAAAATACAAACCTTTAACTAAATCTTTAATTTCCTGTGCTTTTACAACGCTTCCAGATTTAGGAATGATACAGGCTACCACAAGATCCCCACATTCCTCGTCAGGTATACCAACAATACAAACATCTGATACTCCAGGATGTCTTTTGATCACATCTTCAACTTCAGATGGTGATATCTGTAAAACAATCATTCACTTACGAACCAGTTAAGATATTCTCCGTGTGGTGACTATAGTTGCAAAACTTCTGATTAATACGGAATAATACCGGAAAAAATCAGGGAAAATTTCATAAAATCGGATTTATTCAAAATTTATTTAATAAATATTTTTATGTTTTATTTGCTGAAAAATAGTATTTTGCATCGATCGTCGATCACCGCCGCTACAACTTTGTGCGCCGGCCGCAGCCTCACGGGCGCGAGCCCGTCTGCACGACTCATGTCACGACGTGAGTGGTTCACGTTGTGACATGACTCTCGAGTTGTTCGGCAGCGGTGCCTGGTGCGGTAAGAGAGAGAGGACATGCTTTGCGGAGGAGCTTTCCCCCCGCGAGTGAGTGAAAGATTCGATCGAATTTTCCGTCAAATATATCGCCCGAATATTAAACTAATCTAAAATAATAATATAAAACTATCGGTACCAGACAAAATGCATAAATAGTTTATTTACAATTATTTATACTTACCTATAAATTATAATTATACACATAATAAATAAAAACATAATAATACATATAAATTTTATAGCACATAAATAATATAATAAATGTAATAAAATAAACAAATCACGTGACAGTGCGATCAGTTGAAAAAATCCCAAAGTTCCGGTATATTTCGGTATTATTTCGATTTAATCAACTTGAATTATTCGGATTTTTTCCCGCTAGCATCTATAGTGGTGACGGAGTAAGAATACAATATGTAACCATCCCATCTCATCCCATAGGTGTCGCAAAAACCGACTAAGGGACTACCGTGAATATTATCTTTACGAAATAAAAAAGAAGGAAAACTTTAAATTAAACCCTATACCAATCCGTCTGGCCAGGGTGGTATAAGTAGGCCAAGTATCCCTCCGTTATAGGAGGAGACATTAATGGGCTGTTATGATTATGATAAGATATTTACTTAGTGATTGATGGTCGATCACTCTCAAGACTATTTTTGTATTTGACATTTTTATCCAAAAGAAGGAGAAGCGTATTTTATGCTATGGCAGCTCTGATAATGTGGTCACGTCTAACAAATGCCTGCTGAAAAAGTGCGGTGACAAAGTGCGTTTCCTTCTCTGAACTTCATAATGTCAGTCGGAAAATAATCTGAGCTAGTTTCAAATCAAGATCCTCTAAAAGCCAAACTGACATCTACCATTGCTTGTAGCTAAAGGAACGGTGTCTTCACTTATTTGGGAACGTTTATTTTTTGTTCAACACACAGGTTCTTGTGTCAATGATTTAGTAGCAGTCACCATAGAAGAACACGCAATGGATAAAACATTTTACGCTTAAATGTGTCTAATAGTTAGCAGCATTAATAGCCATTTCTTTTGCTTGAATAATCAGCATCTCTCGTTCTTCTTTTTTGAGGCATTGAGACTTTTCTAGACCTAATAGAATATTTAAATTACTAACCTGATGGCTTTTATATTTCAACAGCGTTTTATAGCGTTCCACAAAGACGAAATTGCCATGTTCGTTTTTAAAGAACTTATCACCAGTCTTTAGCCACCCATCTTCAGTCAATATATCAGCTGTGAGCTTAGGGCTGTTGTAGTATCCCTGAAAAATTTCATTATAACAATGAGGTTTAATATTTCATCCTTTTTACAACTGTATCTAATCACAGTCTTAGCATAGTGCAACATGTTCGAGGTTTAAGAAATCTAATAATCACAAAACTGGCGATACTGAATGTCCTGCGAGAAAAATAGCCGAACATAGATATATTAACTCGATAGATTATCAAGTAGCATAGATTTATTAGTATACTTATAATACATCTAAAATTAATTAAATTATTTAAAACTTCTAATTATAAATGACAATACCATTTTGGTCTACTTACAATTTTTTACTAGTAAGCACATTCTTTAGTTTAAGCAAAACACGTAATTTAACATACCTAGTTGTAATGATTATCACGTATTTATTTTGTAAACATTTTTTATTAAATACTGCCTGTTTGATAAGACAAATTATTTAAAGATATTAATTTAAAAATAGTGTATAGAGACAACGTTATAATTACATAATTACCTATTAAGTATATAATTAGCACATAAAACGCCTGTAACACAGGATTAATCCTAGTACAGGCATTCAAAAACTATATTGCACATAATTATGTTATAAGATTTATTTAAGCTATAATTTAAGACCATTTGTAAATTGAATAAAAGAAAAAAAAAAAAAAAAAAAAAATAGTATTACAGGTTTCTTAGATAACTGATTTCAAATAAATACTTAAATAATAATTAAAATTCATGCACATGCGAGAAATGGTAAACCATTCCAACCATCGGGTTGTCTTTATGTCGTGCCCTGTTTACCTACGATTTAAGGAGGCGGCGTAAGGCGTGGGCGACGTGGGCCATCGCCTACCTACGGCCTCGCGGTACAAGAGGCCTCGCGCCTCAAACATTTTTAAAGCGAGAATAAAATAAAAAACTATATTATAAATCAATTTTGTTGTGAAACATGTTTTTTTAGTCTAGCAACATTTGCCGCCAATCAAAGTGCGGGGAATCCCCGGTTTTATTTGTTTACTTTCTTACTAGGAAGTCAACCAATCAAATCAAAGTACGCAACGCAGTCGCTAGGCGCATAACAATAGAAACGTATAATTGTGTTATTCAATATTGTTTATTTTTATGACTGCACGTACCTATTTTGATAAGAATAGTGTGTTAAATGTTTTAATAATATTTAGTGAATAAATAGATAGTGTTTAGGTATATTGATTGCTCCTGTAAACTGACCCAAAATTTTAAAACAGTGACACACCGGTACCTCTTCTCGTCTATTTTACATAAGGTAAGAAATATTTAATTGGTAATAAGTATATAACGCAGTAATTACTTGTATATAAAATACGCTTTATAATATTTTTTGAAGGAAACCAAAAAAGCTTTAAGGGTAAAAAACGTATCGACTTTTTAAGTTTTTAAAACTAGCAGGTAGTAAGAGCTATCTAAAGACTACTACACACAGTGCCGGTGGCAGGGCCGCCGGGCACCCGGCGGCATATAAAGCCGCCGGCACTACCGGTTACTACTGTTAGATATCATAGCCGCTCGGCATGAACCCGGCGGCATTGCCGCCGGCATGTGTGTAGTCTTTAGTAACCGGTAGTGCCAGCAGCTTTGTATGCCGCCGGCTTACCCAGCGGCCCTGCCGCCGGCACTGTATGTAGGAGCACTTAAAGATTTTTATTTGAAAACTAATTTAAATTTAGGTTTTACAATATTATGTAGATAAAACTGAAAAAAATGGTAACTATTGCTTTCATTTACTGTTTATAGATACGACGTTATCGACATGTCCAGCAGAGATAAAGATATTGGAAGAAAATGGGAGTCTGGATCAGCAAAAAGAAAAAGAAAAGCTGAAAGAACTGCAACCGACCAGGTTTTGAGTTTAAATATGATGAAGTTCCTCAACCAAACTGCATCTGGTAGTACAGAACCTTCTGCATCGATAGCTTCGACTTCTACACAACAAACGTCCGAGATACCGTTGGAAAATGCTCCAGATGCACTGGATACCGAGAGCGTACGTCAGTTAGACGTAGAGCTTGGATCATCTTTTAGCCAATCAAAATTTGACGCTGAAACTCTTGTGCTGTCATCAAGCAGTCAAGAAGAACAGATTGACATAGATTCTCCAATTCGCAGCGACGACACCAGCGCCATAGTTCAGCAAGTACTTGGTAATTCGGATCCGGGATTGTGGACGTTTCCCATAACGGATACACAGCGTCGTGACATAGTTCAAAGCGGCCCCACACAGCAATTAAATAGCGGTGATGAATATTATCCCAAAGGTGATGATAACAGACACTTTTACAATTTCTATTTCTCGAGAAAACTAAATAATGGTGAAACTCAACATCGTCGCTGGTTAGTTTATTCCATTTCCCAAAATAAAGTTTACTGTTTTCGATGCAGACTATTTAGCAATTCACAAACTCAGGTGGTGCAAGCAGGGTGTTGTGACTGGAAACATTTAAGTAGCATTTTACATAGACATGAGAATACCAAAGAACATATGGCACATATGTTCCAATGCTTAGTTTGGGACTAAATGGCGTTGTGTGAATGTGTGAAGATTATTATTTATTATTTATTTATTTAAAATGGTTAACTTTAGAGAAAGGAATAAATCAAGGCAAAACAATAGACCAAGAAAACGAAAGGCTAATACGTGAATCACAAAAACATTGGCACAACTTGTTAGAGAGAATAATTGACATAATAAATTTTTTGGCCTCTCATAATCTTGCATTTAGAGGTCACAGAGAATCTCTCAAGACAGGTGATGGTATTAAGAATTCCGGTAATTTCATAGATTTATTTTAACTGATATCAAAATTTGATCCTACTTTACGTGAACACATGAAACGCATTAGTGACAAACAACTTTCACACCATTATTTAAGTCACGATATTCAAAATGAATTGATCATATTGATGTCAAAAACAGTTGTCAATGAAATTATTCGTAAGGTTAAAGAAGCAAAGTATTATTCTTTTTTGCTCGATTGCACTAGAGATTGTAGTAGAGTTGAACAAATGTCGGTTATCTTAAGATTTTGTGATACGTCAACTGGTACAATAGTCGAACATTTTATGGGATTTCTAGTTGTTACTCAGACAACTGGAGAATATTTAGCCAATGCTATACTGGAACACCTAGAAAAATATAACTTAAATATTCAAGACTGCCGTGGCCAGGGATACGACAATGGTGCAAATATGGTAGGTGTAAATAGTGGAGTTAAAACTTGAATATTGAATATTAACCCTAGGGCATTTTTCACACCTTGTGGCTGTCATAGTTGGAATCTACTGTTGGTAGACGCAGCGAACTCATCTATGGCAGCAAAAACTTTTTTTGGTTTCATACAAAAAATTTATTTGCTATTTTCAAGTTCAAGCAAGCGCTGGGATTTTATAAAAGGCAAATTAAAACTTACTATAAAACCTTTATCAGACACAAGATGGGAAAGTAGAGTCGAAGCAGTAAAGGCCGTATTATTGCAATTCGACGAAGTTCTTGAATGCATCGAAAACTTAAAAAATGTAACGGAGCAATCAGACACTCTCAGTGATTGCGATTCAATACTAAATGAAATGTTAAGTTTAGAATTTATCGTATCTTTACATGTGTGGTATGAGATATTATCGCGTGTTAATATAATAAGTAAATTATGGCAATCGGTACAAATTCATTTAAGCATTGCTCTTGAACATTTACACACATTTTGTGAATGGATAAAAGAATATCGGGAAACTAGATTTGAGAAATCCCTGTCTGATGTTCGGAAATTTACTGAGCGAAGCTGTTATGACCTGCCAAAAGAGTTCAGGAATAAAAGAGTAGCCAAAAAGAAAAGGATGTTCGATTATGAAAGCAGCGTGTGAAAATTCGGTTTCAAACAGATTTTTTTTACGCCATGATTGATTCTATAATAACCAATATGGAATTAAGATTTACGTCATTAAATCAACATTTTGAAGATTTTGGTTTTCTCTATGATTTAAGCGCGCTAAAAAATATGCCACAGGAGCAAATATTAAAACACTGTAACGATTTACATAACGTCCTGTGTGTGGGCGAGAGCAGTGACTTCCAACCATTTGAATTATCATCATCATCATCATCATTCCCCTGCCCTTATCCCAATTTTTTTTTTTTTATTATATGAAGAATTAAATACAATGATCCCGAATTTACCCAACTTCATTAAAGACTGAAGCAGCTGCTGTCATACAGAAAATAGCTTGAAAGAAAATTACCCAAATATTTACATTGTCATCCGAATTTTATTAACAATTCCGGTAAGTACAGCCTCTGCTGAAAGAAGTTTTTCAAAATTAAAATTAATAAAAAAATATTTGAGAAACACAATGAGCCAAAAAAGACTTTCAGCTTTGGCTGTTTTATCAATTGAATCAGATTTGGCATGTAGGCTGAATTACGATACCATAATTAAGGAATTTAGTAACGTTAAAAGCAGGAAATTTCTGTTCTTTTAATAAAGAAATCTAATGATTTCTAAGTATACACTTTAAGAAATGTCTCCACCTTTATCTTAAAGATTTGTAATTTTTCATTAATACTTATTTAATCTAATTTGTATTTTTATGAATAAAAACTTGGCAGTGTTAATTGTTTTGTTTGTTTTTATTATTTTATAAAATCCGTGTTCAGGTCGCCATAGAACAGGGCCTCGCGAAATCTGTCTTGCCCACATCAAATTTAGGTCTTGCCCCGCCACTGCAAATTTTTATGGTGACTGAAGGTTGAAGCAGCTTCAACCTTCAGTCACCATAAAAATTTGGAAACATTGATAAGCAAATTATTGGCATTTCCATGGTACTTTACCTTAAATACTTGAGGCCCCTTAAACCATATTTCTCCGAAGACATTCGTTTCTGTAACATCAAGTCCAGTTGAAGGGTCTACGAGCTAAAACATAATCAATATTAGTATATACGTAGGCATTACGTATAATCATCTTATGTATTATTTTAGTATATTTTTAACACAAATGTTGCTGCGTAGCAATTTTTTCATGATTTAACTTCATTCATTAGTAATAATTACATTCAAAAGATGAGAACTATCTAAACAAAATGTTGCGGTAAAAAAAACTTTACAGTTAATTTCATATAAATAACGGAAGGACGTGTGGTGACGGAGTAAGAATACAATATGTCACCACCCCGTCTCATCTCATGGGTGTCGTAAAAACCGACTAAGGGACTATCCGTGAATATTATCTTTATGTAATAAAAAGAAGGAAAACTTGAAATTAAACCCTATACCAATCCGTTTGGCCAGCGTGATATTAGTAGGCCAAGTATCCCTCCGTCCCGGGAGGAGGCCCGTCCCTGCAGTGGGACATTAATGGGCTGTTATGATGATGAATATGAATAAGGCTCACCCGACATTGAGAGTCCTTGGTTATACAATAATATCCTTGCGATGATGTTTCATAATCATCACGGAATGTAGGTCCACTCATTTCACTTAATCCGTATAGACCAAAAACTTGGTTTCCCTTAGTCAGTTTCTGATATTTGAAATAAAACATAATCAGTATTAACAAGAAATATAATACACTACTACACTACACAACTAAATAAATAACTAACAAAATAATCAAAATAAAAAATTCTAAATTGGACACAATAACAATAACATAGACCAGCACTGTAACTGGAAACTACATATAAAGAATGTTTGCACTAAACTGAACAAATTTGTATTTGTCCTCCGTAATTTGCAACGTGAGGCTGGGAGACCTGCAGCGCTAACAGCGTATTATGGTTACGTGGAGTCTGTTCTTAGGTATGGTTTGGTTCTGTGGGGAAATTCGACAGACATAAACAAGGCCTTTATTAGTCAAAAAAGATGCATTCGCGCTCTATGCAACGCAGGTCCACTGGACTCATGCAGACCTCTATTTAGAAACCACGGCATCTTAACACTTGTGGACCTATACATAATGGAAGTCTGCATTCATGTGAAAAAATTCACAAATATATTTACCACGGCACGGGACAATTCCATCATACGAAAAAGAGATCCTACTAGATTACTGATGCCTGCTTGCAGGACATCGTTATTTAAGCAAAACTGCTACATGATGTGTATTGGGATATTTAATAAACTTCCTAAGCCCATTCGTGAGCTACCCTTAACAAAATTTAGAAAGGAGTTAAGAAAATGGCTTTTTAATGGAATTTTTCGAATTGAAATCATTTTGAATATTTTGGATTAAGTAAGTATTTTAGTAAAGTTATTTCCGAATTATGTTAAGAATTAAGTATTTTAAGAATATTGTAAAAAGTTTTATGATTTTTATTCTTTGTTTTTGTAAGGTAATGAGAATACTCGTATCTTATGTAGTAAAGTCTTATCTATACTTATAATAAAACTGTAGAGAGATCAATTCTGTACATTGAATATATGTTAAAAATTAATATTGGAGGATGAATGGTGATCGATACTAATGCCAAAAATGCAATCAATAAATTTTTTGTCTGTCTGTCTGTCTGTCTGTCTGTCTGTCTGTCTGTCTGTCTGTATGTGCACGCATGGGTCAAAAACTACTGAAGGCATTTTAACCAAACTTGGTACGATTGTAGTCCATACTCCCGGGCAGGTTATAGGCTGTATAACATAACGCTAAGACACATAGGAGCTGAGCAGTGGCAAAAAATTTGAAGCAAGTCGGTTGAAAAAAAGCGCGTTCGAGCTCTTATCATCGCATACGTTGATCATACGCCAAAAATATGTATTACAAAAATAATGGTCTTCAAACGATGAACAAAAAAGTCCTGAATAGTATATATCTATCTTTTATATATTAGCCACAATAACGTGTTTAATCGTTAGGGTTTTCTTCAAAGTGTATTAAATACATAAATATATTGTAATTTGCATAGACATATCTTTTTCAAACTCCCATATTTCAAAAGTACACTTTAATACCTTATTCATAAAAAAAAAAATTATAGAAATCGGTTTATAAACACACAAGATTTAGATGAAAGAAAATTTCCAAATGTCGCCGCGCCAGTATGAGTACGGCAGTACGGTTGATTTTTGTTTAACGTCCGAAACGGCCAACCCGTGCATCTATATAATTTCATTCACATTGACTCTTAATGCGAACGGACGTGGTTCTTATTGACTCTTCTCGGAATAAGCGAGCTTTAGATATTAAAATACATAGATACGTAGTTTTTAGGTATTAAGTTTAAAGTAGGTATCTATCTTCTATACTATAATAAAACAATCGGAATCGGATAAGTAATACTCGAGATATCGCTAGATCTCTTTATTAGAACAGTCCAATACAAATCAGGGGTCATGAAAAATGGATTTGGTTCAATGTTGAATGAATTTAAATTTCGTTTCTTTTGTTCACGAGATGGCGTTACCAGTAGTAATCATAAAATAAATGAGTTTTTAAATAATATATAACTATTTCTTTCTTTCTTTCTTTCTTTCTATTTTATTATTAAGTGCTATTAATAAGTTATTCCTTTTAAATGTTAATAAAATTAACCATGAATCGTATTTGTAATATCAATTATTATAAGTCTTCACATTAGCCTTTAAAAATATCAATTTAACGGACACAAAGAACATCCAGACTAAGGACAATAGTTTGTGTATCACAATTGTCCTCCATGGGTATCGAACCCGCGACCTCATGCACGCCAGCCATGTAATGCGACCGCCGCGCCACCGAGGCAGGTAATTCTGCCGCACCATAACGTGGCGTGCAAATGTATTCATTCATAATTAATTAGCGATTATCCGTGTGGTGACGGAGCAAGAATACAATATGTCACCTCCCCATCTCATCCCATGGGTGGCGTAAAACCGACTAAGGGACTATCGGTGAATATTATCTTTACGAAATAAAAATGAAGGAAAACTTGAAATTAAACCCTATACCAATCCGACTGGCCAACGTGGTATTAGTAGGCCAAGTATTCCTCCATCACGGGAGGAGGCGCGTCCTTGCAGTGGGACATTAATGGGCTGTTATAATGAAAAAAGCGATGTCATTTATTTTAACTTACAAATTTGACAACAGATGGCATTGTGCCTGTGACGTCATTTTCAGTATCGCGGTATTAAGATTTTACTTGAAAGAATGACGCTCGCTCATGTCTTTCAGTATAAGTTTAGACACAGTCTTCATAGATCTGTCTTTGTTAATTTTACAATTCGTGTGTAGGTATATCTGTTTGTTATAAGGTTTAGAAAACGATTTTTCAGTATTAAATCGAATTGCGAAGTAAGTAACATCCGCCACGCGAACGAAGTCGCGGGCACAGCAGCTAGTTGTAAATATTTGCATGCCGTAAATGGTGAAATGTGATGTTCTTCTTACTTTATCAATACCTTATTATGTACCACTTTCTATGCAAATAAAGTTGTTCTTGTTCTAACTATTACAAAATAGTAGATTACCCTATCTCTTGCACTGGATAATAACTGCATTCAATTCAATTCAAGTCTTTCTTTTCAATTTAGTATTACATCATTATAACTTTTTTACGTCAATATTCTACTTAACCTACGTTTATATACTTCTATAACTTTACCACCACTTCCATAGCGCCAGTAGAGAAGAAGCGGTGCAACAAACTCCACTGTTGTTGTAAAAGGCAATTCTTGCCCATAACAGATGGTTACAATATATATATACAAAAGAGCACTGTACACATTAAAGTTAAGCTTGACTATAAAACCATAAAAGACACGTTAACTAAGGAATCTTGGGATAAATTTTACAATGTTACGAATGCTAGTCTTGCGGCAGAGATAATTACAACAAGGTTGCTAGCAGTGATCTCTGATAGTACCATTACTGCAAGAAAATCCAATCGTTACAGGCCCCTTAAACCATGGATTACGGAAGGGATTGTTAAGTGCATAAGACGTAGAGATAAGCTATATAAAGAAAGCAAAAAGCAACCAAACGATGAAAGTCTACTAAATAAGTATAAAAAATATAGAAACAACTGCAACTACACAATAAAAAAGTTAAAAAAACAATACTACCAGGAACAATTACACAAAAACAAGGGCAACATAAAAGAAACATGGAGGATCATAAAAGAACTTTGTGATATGAAAAGAAGCAGTGAAAGCAACACAGACCTACTAAATATTGAAGCCACACCAACTGAATCCCTGGACAAAGTGAACGGATATTTTACTGGCATAGGAAGTGCACTAGCAGGTGAGATCTTGAAAAAAATGAACAAATCGGATCATGATCTAGCAAAGAAATCTGCTCGAGATTTCTCTCCAGTTAAATCTATGTCCTTCTTACCAACAGATGCGTATGAAGTAAGAGGAATAGTCCTTGGATTGAAGTCGCATAGTGCACCAGGGTGGGACAAAATAACGGCTGAAATTCTTAAACAAAATATCAGTACACTTGCCGAACCTTTAGCCTATATGTGCAATCTCAGTCTGAGCACTGGTTCATTTCCAATATTGTTTAAAAGAGCTGTTGTTTGCCCTATCTTTAAATCTGGCAATAGACGTGAGCCTAACAATTATAGACCTATATCTCTTTTATCAACGCTCTCAAAAATTCTTGAAAAAATAGTTAATAGGAGAACTGTTAAATATCTAGAAAGTAATAAGCTGATTAGTGACTTTCAATTCGGTTTTAGAGAAAAAATTTCAACAGAAGATGCAGTATTGACATTAACAGTAGTCTTACATCTTGATAGAGGAGACAAATGCATAGGGGTCTTTCTAGATCTCCAAAAAGCTTTCGATACTGTGTCTATTCCTATCTTAATAACTCGCTTAGAGAGTGTTGGTATAAGAGGGGTAGTTCTGGATTGGTTCAAGGACTATCTTATTGATAGGTTCCAACGAGTGCGAGTAGCTGGGTTGGAAAGCGGGGATAATATCTGTAAATACGGTGTTCCACAGGGCAGTACGCTTGGCCCGACACTGTTTCTTATTTACATTAACGATTTATGCAAGATGGCTACGTTACCAGGCTTAAATATTGTTATGTTTGCGGATGACACAGTGTTGGTATTTTATGGGAGAACGTGGAAAACAGCATACCAGCTTGCTGAGATTGGCCTAGCAAAGATAACGTGTTGGTTGGAGGACAGTTTGTTATCTCTGAATTGCAGCAAGACCAAGTATATATGCTTCAGTAAGACATCGGTAGGCAAACCTACTGATGCACATACTCTAAAACTACACACCTTCCCGTGTAATAGAAAAGAATATTACACCAATTGCGACTGTGACAAATTGTCTCGAGTACCCAATATCAGATATCAGGGTGTGATGCTTGATGACAACTTGACATACCATAGCGAGAGTTAGAAAGCTTGTCTATATCTTCAAGAGCCTGCGATCTGTTGCTGATCATACTTTACTAATTCAAACGTATCGAGCTTTATGCGAGTGTATAATTAGATACTGCATCTGTGTGTGGGGAGGTGCAGCAAAGACTCATATGCTTGAGATTGAACGGAGTCAACGCATGCTGCTCAAAGTCATGTTACACCTACCATACCGACATCCTACAGTGTCCTTATATGAACAAGCAGGAGTGCTCTCGGTTAGAAAGCTATTTGTAATGGAAATGCTACGAAGATATCACAAAAAAGTAGTTCCTAATCTACCAATGACGCACAAGCGAGTAGAACGTTGTCCTACACCACGTTGTAAATCTAAACTGGCTCAAAGACATTTTAATTTTATTGCTCCTTTTACATACAATAAATGCAACAAAATATGTAAAATTAGAAAAATCAACAACCGTAAACTTAAATTTATAATATGTATATAACTGGCTAGAGACAATGGACTATGATGCAGTAGAAATTCTTTTAAAAGTTTCATAAACACACAGCCTCTCACACACACAAATACACACCCTTATACACACACACAAATACACACCTTCACACAAACACACACGCACACACACAAACACGCGTGCATGCATGCATGAAAGTACGCAATAGTTTTAGTTTTTTTTTTGTTAATATTATTTTATTAAAAACATTCAAGTTTATTGAAATACCTATATAATCTTAATAAAATTGTCAATTATGTGGAGGGGAAGACACTGGTGCCTACACCTCAGTGTAATTGTATACTTTCGTAGGTACCAGGGAATTCTCTAATAACTTGTACTATTCTTATGTCAATAAAGATTATTGTTATTGTTATTATTGTTAAAAATATTGTCCTAATGGGCATACATACCAACCAAAGTAGACTAGGATAATAAAAGAAATAACCAAAAAATGGAAGTAACAACTATACTTACTCGGAATTTATTAACAAGATCCTGTGACACAGTAGAGCCAGCTAGTATAATAGTTTCAAAGTATGAGAAGTCACATCGATCATTAAGTGTCGATAAATTGTTTAACAGCACAGGACTTGTCATCGTGTAAGTTGGCTGAAATTTAAATTTTAATATTTTAGTTTTTGTAAAAGCACTTGTATGATTTAAACATCAGCATATGCGTAGAGTTTTTATAGTTTCTTAACATTCTTAGTTATTTTGAAAAAACTAATCTAACTATTAATGAGAGTTCCACAGGGTTCCATATTAGGCCCACTTTTATTTATCATAATAAAATAAAAGTGTTGCATGTTACAATTCATGCTTCTAAGATCCGATAGTTACCGTTATTATAGTACGCGCGTTATCATCTGAGTACTCTAAAAAGAGAAAGAAGATATATATAAGAATAGAAGACCCGTAAGTGCAAGTGAGATAGAGAAATCATATAGCCCTAAGACTAAGATGATAAATCGCGTAGTATAGTGAGCGTTTGAGTTTGATTGCAATTTTTATTTACCTTGTATGTATTGACCAGATGTACAAAATGATCTGGTGTAAGAGGTAGAGACGTTTGAAGCCGTGTTATCTTCAAAATTGGAGTAAAGAGGTAGTTGGAAATGGCTCCCAGCCATTGCACTGGCGATAATACTAGAGTCATTTTAGTTGGAAATGGAAATTTAGTATAATTGCTCCTGAAAATAGATTATAAAAATTTATTTAACAATCTTAAATTAGTATGCGTCAACAATATCTGGTATGCTGATGACGCCGTGCTGCTGGCCCCCACAGTCAGCGCGTTCAGAAAGCTCTTAAAAATTTGTGAGTCTTATGCAGGTTTGCATGGTTTACCCTACAATGACAAGAAGAGCGAGTACATGGTATTTAAGGCAGGTAAAATGTGTCCAACAGTTGTACCTTCACTAAAACTAAATGGTCAACCTCTTAAGAGAGTGAAACAATTTAAATATCTTGGGCATTTTTTTACCGACGATTTAAAAGATGATGTTAATATTGAAAGGGAACGCAGGGCGCTATCGGTTAGAGCGAACATGTTGGCTCGCAGATTTGTACGTTGGTCAAGTGCAGTAAAGATTACCCTATTTAAAGCATTCTGCACGTCCTTGTACTCGAGTAGTCTGTGGGCAGACTATACGAAAAAATCGATTAGCGCCCTGCGGGTCCAATACCACAATGCCTTCAGAGCACTGTTAAAGTTGCAACGTTTTTGTAGCGCCTCAGCCATATTGCGTGGATAGTTTTGGTGCCCTTTTACGCAAGAAAGCACGTTCGTTGTTGCGCCGAATACGGGGGAGCGATAACAGTGTTCTGAGGGAAATAGCCGAAAGCGGTAATTGTCAGCTTGTTGGCAACTGTCACTAATAGAGTATAAGTACTAACAAAATTAGATGTAAGTTTACTAACAAATTATGGATTGCGTAGTTATCTGAAAATAAACATTTTTTTTTTAATTAATAATACTTAAGTCAAGTTTCACATTTCAAATGTTATATATTAACGATTTTGTTTTATTCTTAGATGTTTCACCGCTTGCCGCTGCCTTTGCACTGAAGCCAGCGCAAACCGAATCATTTTGGTAAAACTATACTTTTTACTGTCAACGACACCCAGGTGCCATTTACTTGCCGTTGCAGTTCGTTTTCGAAAAAAAAACTTCTGTATTTGTTTATAATGCAATATTCATCTAATTGGAAAACATTTAAAGTGTTGAGAGTGTGTTTTACAAATACTTTATTGCCTTTTCTCAAGACTTCGTTACCAACATTTGCATTATTGATCCTATTTGCGAATTATGTTTTTTTTTCAATTGGCGGTGCTAGAAAGCCCTTAATACTATTCGAATAGTTAATTAATATAATTTAAAATTAAACTAAATACTTTACCAGAAAGTTAAAGATGACACACATAAATTCTTATGCGTTAAAACTGCTGCTTTTGGCAAACCTGTTGTACCACTCGTTGCGATCAGCAGTGCAGGAGTCTCAGATGCATCAAAATTACTTGGCCTGTAAATAATCCAAATTAAATTTATCAAGGTCGGCAACGCATCTGTGATTCCTCTAATGCTGCGGATGTCCATGAGCGGCGGTGATCACCTACGATCAGGTAACATGCTGGCTCGTTTGCCTCCAATTACATAAAAATGATCTATGGTCTTCCATTGGAGGTAGAGTGAACTAGAAATTTAAACTTGTCGGTATGACCACGTTTTTGTGAATTGGCCAAAGTGGGATTGATCTATAAATAAATAGCCTAAACGTGAGATTTTTTTTAAAGTCCCTTCCCGGTTTGGGAATGCTGCTCTGTATCTCGGGACCATTTACAAAAATGAAATTAATGAACATAAAGACCGTCCGGACTCATTACAAATATATACGGATCTGACAAATAACTTTCAAGCTCGAACACAGGACCTAGTAGAATAAAGAGTCGAGTTCAATACAGTAATTTTGCGGTTTTTATATATTCTCCGTGTGGTGACGGAGTAAGAATACAATGTCTCACCACCCCATCTCATCCCATCATGTGTGTCGTAAAGAGCGATTAAGGGACTATCCGTGAATATTATCTTTACGTAATAAAAAGAAGGAGAACTTGAAACAAAACCCTGGACCCGTACTCCGTTTGATTAGCGTAGTATTAGTAGGCCAAGTATCCTTCCGTCACGAGAGGAGACCTGTCCCTGCAGTGGGACATTAATGGCCTGTTATGATATAAAAAAAATCCGTAAGTTAATAACAAAGTAAATTGTAAAAAAGCAAATCTACTAACTGAAATTCCTTCACAGCTTTGTCATCAACATCGTTAATAAGATCACCAAAGTTTCCATGCTTACTACCGTTGTTGAAAGTCACTATTATAGACTCGACTTCACATAAAGATAGCGCCTTTTCTATACTTTCAACCTTTTCACTTTGACAAAATATAATTTTTGGTCTTCTTATGTTGAAAGTGTGTTGCAGTTCAGCTGAAATTTTTATATAAATATGTAAATAATCAATTGATTTACAAAATTTTATGAAATTACATGAAGTCAAAGACCCATCTCATTTTGTCGTAAAAGCCGACTAAGGAGAAGGATACACAGGTAAAGAAAGAAAAAAAGAAACATTTTTATTTTGTTGCACACAAGAAAAACATACAATGAATTTAATTATGAAACATAAATGTACACAAAATAGGACTTGACTCGGCTAATTGCTGTAACGTCATGCGTCATAGATACTACGACACTACAGCGCTGGTATTCTGTTATGTACATTTTGATAGTCAAAAAACTGTCGCTGTTTGAAAAATATGTAATTCTTGACACACAAAGCTCAGCGTAGCCAGGCCAAGTTTGTGACTATCACCCTAGTTACAATAATTAATTGCAAACATTATATTGCAGACCTTATTAGGGTGGCCTAAGAACTTGCTATCTCACGCTGCTAATGATGGACCCAGTACCATCTTCTATCCTGACCATATGCCCAGACAATTGTGTCATGGAAGATGTTAAGGATTCCATGGATCAAACTATGTGAGTCGCACAATTCACAGATCCCTGTATAACCATCAAAACGAAAGAAAAAATACTTACTGACGCCCAAAGTTTCGTCAACTGAAGCTACTGCAAGACCAAGATATAAACTGGCATAAAAAGGTATGCACATGTCTAAATGGTTCGGTCCCATCAACACCAACACATCTCCTTTCTTAAGACTTTGCTTCTGCAACCCAATAGCACATCTAATGGTCCTCTCTAGTGTCGACCGATTAGTTTCTGATTCTCCTGTAGCGCCATTAATCTGGTGGTAAACATATATTTAGTTAAAGTGAAACCTTGGTGAACGAGGAAAGTAGAACTACGGGGGTTCCCTATTTTACTGCGAAAGTTGATAGTTCGATTTTTATTATATCGAACACGGTATTGCGATAATTTAGTAGTACGATGTTATCGTACATCGTTGCTTTATTGGTGCGATGTAACGCTAGTGCGAAAAATCTTGTTGCGAAAAATTTTACTACGATTACTTGTTTGTTCGGTATCTTGTTAGTTCGATAGTACATCGCTTCGAAACTCCTATTATTTCATGACATTGAATTAATAACTTTATTTTAAATTATGGTTATTAATGAAATTATTTATTTATTTTTTTTAAAATATACAATACGAATATATTAAAACAATCCTAATCTTAGGTAGATGAGGAATATTATAGGTACTTTACTTTATATTTTATCTTTAAAAATAAAATCAGACAAAATACCTACATGTATTATTTTACTGTAAAAAATAATTAGTACCTTACAATTAAAATTAAACATACTTTACCTCCAAATCAAACATAGATCGATAAAATATTACATAAATAAGTGCACAATTTTAGTTAGGAGTGTTTTGAAGAAATATCTTATCTATTAAACCAGAGAGAACTCATATTCTGGCTTTGGTTCTCCCAAATCATTATGACGATCACATCAGACATTTAAATACAACAATATTTCTACATCTAACTTTACCTGCACCACGAAATCCGGGGTTTCTTCTAAACTTTGAATAATGAGCTTGCCAAAATGATATTTGTCTGTTTCAATGCCAGACTTGGCAACAATTCTTGAACCTGCTTCTTCCACATAATCAAAAACAGCGTCGTTCACCATGTTGGCAATTTGTTACTACTCTAATAGACCTGTTAGCAAAATGTTAGAAATTAAATTAGGTAATGTCTGCTTATCTAGACGCAATGCAAAGCAAAAAGCAAATGAAAAGAAAATGCCGGTTTTTATATGACTAGATTAGATTAGATTTAAGCTATCGAGTTGCATGATTACAAATATCAAACGCACACGTAAGATTAATGCGCCATGCATATTATCTAGATTTTGCGTATCGGTACAGATTAAACTGCCCGTGATCACAGGCTGACTTAAGGAAGATAACAAGGAATGACTAAGTGGTTACATTATACGCCAGGGCGGGTGCGGGGCATACTCCAGCTAAATCCGGTTATCTATTGTTTGCCCGATGCCCGCATTTCATTTGCCCGAATTTCTTTCGCCATAATTTTATTAAATTATTTTAGACATAATGGCAAAAACAGCTCGACGTTGGTTTAAAGAATAAACCTAACCTAACCTATCTAAGTGTTTATGGTTATTTCGTTGGTGAGTATTTGTTCGATGATGTAGGGGTTGATGTTTGTGTGATGGCAGTGTTGCTCATGTGTAAGGCGAGTACGTGTGTATTGTGGACATTGTGTTAGTAAGTGTGTAAATGTTTAACACTTTCATGACACACCTCACCCACATAGTAAATACCTTAAAAAAGTTTAACAACACATAGCTCATTCACACACCAGAAAGACAACTCACCTCCCCATTACACTACACCTATGTTCAACCAATTGTAAATAACTAATATCCTAATTGTAAGCTCACCTATTACTTTTAATAATATTATTGTGTATATGTCGTATGTACTCTTCGTAAATTATTGTTTTTGCCAATGATGACGTTGTGTTGATCGAAGCAAACAGGAAGTAAACAATAGAAAAAGTTGTTGATAGTTAATGTATTTATTCAAGTAGTAAACTGTTATTATAAATAGTACTTTGTTACAAATGTATTTTAGAATTCATTTAAATAGATAAATCATGATGTTAAGAATTTAGATGTTAAATTGGTTAGTGTATTGTCAAGGCCGCGTCACTGCGTCGGCGGCGGCCATGATATCCGAATCTAAGCGGGAAAGACAGAGAGTTGTATTTTGGCAATAATTATGGAAAAGTGATAATATACAATGTTAAAGTAAACCGGATTTTATTCCCACACCCTGCATAACTAAAGTAGTCCATAGTTCAGAAGTGGGATCGACAAAAAGAATATTCTTTTTGATCTACGCATATGGAAGACAAAATAAAACGAGTCGATGTACTTTACAAGTATAAAGAAGTAGAAGTCGGTATAAGAACGGCTGACTTCTTGTTAAGGCAAGTTATTTACTTTTTATTACTATTTTGGTTCCCTAAAGTGTTTTTCTTCTCATTGTTTAATCACAGTTTTTAACTTGAAATGTGTATGTAAATGTAATTTTTGTTCCAAATTCAAAATTAAAACTGTATTAAGCCAAAAGACAGGAGTTAAAAACTGTGTACCAGTACAGACTAAGTTATCTGAAATTCTGAAAGGAAAAATGACAACGTCAAGAGTTTTATCTAAAATAACATAGAACCACAGTAGGTACTATGCGATTTCTTACTTTATTGGTATTTTGGATTAGTTTTTTTTTAAGTTCAAGGTGAAGATGATTACAATTTTTAAGTTCAAGAGACTGTTCTAGTTGATTGATTATTTTTAATGTTTTGAGAATAAGTAAGCGTCAGAACCTCTGGACCAAGTACAAAATTGTGTATTTAGATGGTATCAAGTTATAATACCTTTATGGTACTATTTGATACCCAAATAGTCATAAATTACTCCATAGTATTACTTAATTGTTAATTATAAAACAAGTAAATGCCTACTGTGATTGAAGGGTTCATATTAAGTAAGTGGACAAAACTAAAGGTTCAAAGGAGTGTTTGGTAACAGATTTGGTTTCTTATACTGTTATAAGAAAATTTGATAATTGTTTTGCACTTGTGTTGTATGGGTGTGTAATGGAAATTGGAAAAAAGTAAGTGCTGTGTATGTGGGCTTCAATAGTGCCTAATAAATATTAAAGAGTTATTTACCATTTATAATTGGACTTCATACATTTGTTTAACAAGTGGTGATGTTGACTATTACCTTTTGTTTAGTCTTTGGATGAATTTTATATTCATTATTCTGTCATTTGGAATTTTAATTTTTTTAAACATTACAATTTTCAATGATAATTGAAAGAGGAAGGTTGCAAGGGTGTTACTATAACAGTTTGAATCGTTATAAATTCAGTAATTATTTGGATTATCTAATTATGTGCCTTCACACTTGGAAGAGAGAGCCAATAATTTAATAAGTAATCTTGGGCATGCCTCTTATGAGTTCATAACCTTTTCAGTATGAGGTATTTAATGGGCTGGGAATCTTAGATTGCTTCTCCAGTGAAATTGAGTTGTTTTGTTTAGTAATGGTTGTGAAAATTAAATGAAGGTGCAATATTATGTGAAAAGAGTTCTTTTTCTTTTATAAAAGAAAAAGAGAAAAAAAAAGACATTTAATAAAAATGTGAATAAAATGGCAAAAATGTGTTATTATTACTGAGTCAGGGACATGTTTAACATTCTAAATTCATAAAATTTTAAATTAAGATTAATGATATTTTGACTGAAGCACAAAATTGTGCTGACAGTGTATTCTAGCAAATGGAAAAATACATTGAGTAACAATTGACTTCTTGTGCATAATCAATTTTATGCTGATTGGTTTTGTTTACATATTGTAAGTGTTATAGAGCGGAGCAATATTGTTAGAGGTTGATGGTGTAAACCAAAGTGTGTTTACATATTGTAAGTGTTATAGAGCCGAGCAATATTGTTAGAGGTTGATGGTGTAAACAAGAGTGTGTTTACATATTGTAAGTGTTATAGAGCCGAGCAATATTGTTAGAGGTTGATGGTGTAAACAAGAGTGTGTTTACATATTGTAAGTGTTATAGAGCCGAGCAATATTGTTAGAGGTTGATGGTGTAAACAAAAGTGTGTTTACATATTGTAAGTGTTATAGAGCGGAGCAATATTGTTAGAGGTTGATGGTGTAAACAAAAGTGTGTTTACATGTAAGTGGTATAGAGCCGAGCAATATTGTTAGAGGTTGATGGTGTAAACAAAAGTGTGTTTACATATTGTAATTGTTATAGAGTAGAGCAATATTGTTTGAGGTTGATGGTGTAAACAAAAATGTGAGCGTAAATTCCAATGTTGTGGTGTTCCATGCGAACGGTCACGTTCAGAATGATAAGTTTTTAAATGCCGATCAACTAAGCGATATTTGTTAGTTTCAGCTAAATGAATCGTGAGGAAACTAGAGACATAGATTATGGTTTTTGAGTCCAGACCCAGGAGGGCCCAGGTTTGAGGGCGAGGGTCGTGAAGTACTGGATTCGAGAAGGGCGGGATGCCGAGAGACAAGTGACGTGACTTGTCTGAGAGAAAGGGCGGGATGCCGAGAGACAAGTGACGTGACTTGTCTGAGAGAAAGCGCGGGATGCGTCCCTGGAGGCTATGTTCAGAGCGACCAGGGTTATCACGGACGTGCGTGATACTGAGATTGTATACTAGGGGTATCACAGATGCGTGATACTGAGATTGTATACAAGAGCAAGAACCAGGGTATCAATAGTGCGTGATACTAAGGTTGAATACAATGAGGATTTTAGTCTACGAAGGACCGAAGAGTTCGAGTTGGAACAAGCTACGACATGAAAACGAAGAGGGATTCGCATTCGAATTCTAGGCGCGAGAGGAAGAGTAGTTGGAGTTCAACGTCAGGAGAACAGTGAACAGCCTGCTAAAAAGGATGGTATAAGGTCAGCTAGTACAGCTTTTAGAAATACCAAGCTAATAATTTATGTACAAAAGTCATTCTAGCATATAGCAGTATAGCTCCCATAATTTAATCATAAGAATATGAAAGGGATGTTATTTGGTTATGGAAGGTTATTTATTTTATTAAGGATTACCAAAAATTAATGATACACATAAAAATATAATTGAAACCAATAAAATAATAATATTGACAGTTACAGAAAACCATAGCTTGTAATATACAATATCTCCATACCGATAATTATTTTGCAATAAATGTCAAAAGAATTAAAAACGAATGATTAAGATTCCTATTAGTAAACAGTGAACTATTAGAGAGTAATATTATAAAAAGTTACTTATGACTACTATTTATGTAATGAATATTGCTTAGAAACTTTTAAGTTTGGTCATTTCCTCATTCACTTTGGTTATTTTCAAAAATGTTTAAAACTGGGAGTCTAGAAATATCACTATACATCCTGCACATTATATAGGTGAAGTGGAGTGCAAAAGGGGAATTCCAGGTTTTCATAGAAATTTATGCACAATGAAAATATGTAAGAATGGTAATATTTACTACCATTAATCAATTATGTTAAAAGAAACGGGATTTAGAAGAACAAACCTGAGGTTTTTGAGTTGTAGGTTATTTTTTTTTGTTGTAGTCGTATTTTAACTTACTACAAAATTATGTTATACTCAGATACGTAGGCGTAGGTACCTGTTAATAAGGCTTGAGTTTATAGGTATATATTTATCAGTTATAATCACATGTTGTTATAGAAAAGAATAAGTATTCAATTCTTCATAGAAATAATAGAGTTTAAAATTCGAAAGACAACATTATATTTTAAATAGTTTAATTATTTCACTACTTGTTTGTGTCAACAAAAATTACAATAATGACAGAAGAAACTGAGCAGGATGTAAAACTTAACATTGACAAGTCTTGTTCAGGAACTGTACTTTTAATCCTGCACCAATAGTTGTGACAAATGTTAGTGGTAGCTGTAATAAAAGTAGTTTTTAATTAAAAGTGCAAGTAATTTACCTATGTACAATAATAAGCTTGATTTCTGGTTGTTCAATTGGGTAATATGTCGGATTTAGACTAGCTAAGCTTGGGTCCAACAGGCATGACAAACACAAGTTTATCGCATTTACGTGTTATAGTCGAAACCAGTCAAGGCAAAGATTTGAATGTTTTCTGCCGGTAATGAATAAAAATACTAAATTCGATGTTGCCGTTGTTTTTAAAAAAAATAAAAAAAAAAAAAACTTACTGTATGCATTTGGTCAAGTTAATTAATGTAAATATTTTGTGGTTACATATTAGTAGGTAGTCCTACATAAGTGTATTATGAAAAATCTTCTGCTAAAACAAATGCTGAAAGATTTGTTTTGAGGCTAAAACAAATCAGTGTTAAAACAAATCAGTGTTGCTTTTAAATTAATTAGATAAAAAGTATTTTGCTTATTATACTCCTGTGCTGTATGTAAATATAACATTTCTTTCGTATTAATATTTTTAACCGACATCAAAAAAAAAAGGAGGAGGTTCTGTATTTTTATTTCCCAAGTTTTAGTGATTATGCAACATTATAAAAAAAAAAAAAAAAAAAAAAAAAATATTTCCAAAAGTAACTATTGCTTTGGGACCTTCTGATAAACTCCGGGCTTCAGGCTGGCAAGGCAATCTTCCTAATATGATATCTGTTCAAACATATCAATTTGTAGGTAAGTAATCGCGTTTATCTGCCCGACGCGGTAACATTAGGTTATCGAGTGAGTGTAGTAAATGTGTAGATACGATGACAAAACTATTGTACCGTTTTGAAATGCAAAAACTACGCGGACAATACTTGACCTTGTTTAGCTGGCCCGAGTGGCACAGAAATATGGCAAATCCCTAGAAGTGGTGCTATAGAGGAAAAGTAGGGCTTATGAACCCGCTGAGATCTATTTTTATGGAAAAAAAAGGTAGTTTTATTGTAGCGATATCAAGGGTAAGCGCGGTATCGACTGCGTTATCCATAGTTGTCAATGCGTTGCGTTGTCCACACATATACAATTTCTTATGTAAGTATAACACAAGGGCCAAGGAAACTTGGTCGTTGCAAATATGTTACGATCGCGGGTATCATATATTATCTATAGGTACATATTTCACTACAGTTTCTAATAATTAAAACTGGGACTTGTTGGAGATTGTTTATCGATATTTAATTAAATAAATCTTTTTCAAAGAGTAGGTATTCAATTATGTTATAAATGAAAGTGTAAATGATGTTATACATAAATGAAAGTACTTATAAATTATGTCATAAATGAAAGTATAAATTATGTTATAAATGAAAGTATCAATTATGTTATAAATGAAAGTATCAATTATGTTATACATTAAAGTATAAACTATGTTATAAATAAAAGTATCAATTATGTTATACATAAATGAAAGTACTTATAAATTATGTCATAAATTAAAGTATAAATTGTGATACAAATGAAAGTATCAATTGTGCTATAAATAAAAGTATTAACTATGTTAAAAATGAAAGTGTCAATTATGTTACAAATGAAAGTGTCAATTATGTTACAAATGAAAGTATCAATTATGTTATAAATGAAAGTGTTAATTATGTTAAAATGAAAGTACTTATTTGTTGTGGTCGTACCAAAATTGAATGGGTTGACATAAACCTATTGTAGCAGCTCGCAAGCCAGAATGTTGGTTTAATGATGTTATGTGTTGTGAAAGTTGTAGTCATGCCAGAATTGAATTGGCTGGCAGGCGTTGGAGTTAGTTTTGCGAGAATTGGATGGATTCGCATACTAATATCTGGTGATGTTATGTGTTAAGTTATAATCGTGCCAAAATTGGATGGGTTGGCGTGTATTGTAACATTTCACTAATAATTGGTAATAATCGTTTGGTTGGCCAATCTTGGTAGAATTGGATGGGTTAGTTTATCAAGCATTGGAGTTAGTTTTGCGAGAATTGGATATGTTTTTTTAAAATTAATAATATTCTTCTTTGTCTAAGAATTGTATTGGTATGTAACAATATTGGTGCATTTATAATCATTGTAAGTTTTTAGAGATGTCAAGTGATATATTATATGGTGTTGTCTATTAGAGTAGTAGTGTAGGTTAATAAAACAATAAGTGTAATTAATATATACTATAATATTGATGTAATGCAATATAAATATTGCAACATAATGTTATGGTGAATTGTAGTGTTGGGACAAACCAGAACAGGTTTTTGTTTGTGAACATGTTTAAAATTAAGTGTTAATGGTATGGTTTTGTTGTAAATAATTAAATTTAATAATAATAAATATTGTTATTTGATTATTGCATAAATATCTAATTTAAGAATTATTACGAATTAATTTATGGATTAAGATTAATGTTATATCCTTGAGATGGTGACCTTGTCGTTATTTTATATTAAAGTAGTTTGATTATCTAAAATAACGTTTTGTTAATGTTTTTATACGAAATAATGTAAGTACATAATATACAGCAAATTTTGTGTAGGTACATTCACGTGCATATGTGCTTGTATTAAAACAAAAGTAAAGCAACTCGCGAAGGGACTCGCGCTAACAGGAAGGCCGAGTTGTAAGCTCACCTATTACTTTTAATAATATTATTGTGTATATGTCGTATGTACTCTTCGTAAATTATTGTTTTTGCCAATGATGACGTTGTGTTGATCGAAGCAAACAGGAAGTAAACAATAGAAAAAGTTGTTGATAGTTAATGTATTTATTCAAGTAGTAAACTGTTATTATAAATAGTACTTTGTTACAAATGTATTTTAGAATTCATTTAAATAGATAAATCATGATGTTAAGAATTTAGATGTTAAATTGGTTAGTGTATTGTCAAGGCCGCGTCACTGCGTCGGCGGCGGCCATGATATCCGAATCTAAGCGGGAAAGACAGAGAGTTGTATTTTGGCAATAATTATGGAAAAGTGATAATATACAATGTTAAAGTAAACCGGATTTTATTCCCACACCCTGCATAACTAAAGTAGTCCATATAATAATGTAACTAAAACAGTTTATTGCACCATTGTTACTAAAAAATATCTCACATTTTTATTATGTCACCCTGCGAGGTGACAAATTTAAACCAAATATCCTCTTAGTATGTAAACATAATAAACTATTATAAGTATAACTGTATCTAATAGCAGTAAGTTCGCGCATTACGTCGCAATAAACTCCCTTCCTTGGGCGGATTTAACCCGGGAAAGAAAAACCTATCTAAGTTGGATTGCTCTAAGTCTCTCAGTTTAAACATAATTGATTTATGGCAAATAAATATTATGGCTGAGGACGATTATGGCAAACAATATAAGTCAAAAAAAAACAAATGAAAGAAAATTCGGGCAAATGAAATTCAGGCAAGTGGAGGTATACGGCTAAATCCATTTGCAACCTACTGAATGAAGAACTGTCGTAAGCTTTAGTCAGCTCTGTAAAACAACGGAAGAGAAAACGGCATTACTAGAATCTAACTATTTTTTTGGTGATTGACTAGATAAAGGAGGGACCACATGGAAGAGTGAAAATAACGCTAAGGCATTCAATGAATCTCCGTGTGGTGACGGAGTAAGAATACATGTGCGTGTGCTCTGAGGGCCACTTTCTCAAAATCCTTTGAAAACATGCTTAAGATTTAGTGAACATTCCAAAAATATTGTGAAAGTTGGAATCAGATTTTGTGAACATCAAATACGCGAGTTATAGGCTTTATAGTTGGACCCTCAGTCCACACATAGAGGATTGAGGGTCCGCTTGTACCGGCTAAACTAAGGGCACTAAAGAAAAAGTGTTTACGTCAAAGTCTAATGTAAACCAAAACAAAAATTATGTAAACAAGAAAATATAAGAATACATCGTATTATTTTTTATATCTCCGTTCAAAATTGGCCCTCAGGCGGAAAGTTTATACGCTAATTATAACCAAACCATAAACTTTTTGCTACTTTTTATAATCTTGTATTATAGGAAATATATTGTGAAAATTCGTGAAAGCAATAACAGATCTCAAAATCATGCTGGTAAAAAAATATCACCTTGTAAAAATTCGGACCCTCAATCCTCCACTTTTTTGTTTTCGTTTTTTGTCGCTAAAGTATGATATCTAGGAAAATGACACAAGTACTTTCCTCTGTAAAATAAATTGTGCAACAAATACAGTATCATTCGGTAAAAAACAATACATTTTACTGTAAAAGAAAATCAACTTTATTTTTACTATGTAAATAATTTTGAGGTTATATTAAAATTTGTAGCTTTGACGGTTTTATTATAATTAGTTATTATTATTAACAAATGATATCAGTTTGTTGCACAATGTTTTCTACAGAACGAGGTACTTCTGTAATTTTCCTAGCTATTATACTTTAGCGACAAAAAACGAAAACAAAAAAGTGGAGGATTGAGGGTCCGAATTTTTACAAGGTGATATTTTTTTACCAACATGATTTTGAGATCTGTTATTGCTTTCACGAATTTTCACAATATATTTCCTATAATACAAGATTATAAAAAGTAGCAAAAAGTTTATGGGTTGGTTATAATTAGCGTATAAACTTTCCGCCTGAGGGCCAATTTTGAACGGAGATATAGAAAATAATACGATGTATTCTTATATTTTCTTGTTTACATAATTTTTGTTTGGGTTTACGTTAAACTTTGACGTAAACACTTTTTCTTTAGTGCCCTTAGTTTAGCCGGTACAAGCGGACCCTCAATCCTCTATGTGTGGACTGAGGGTCCAACTATAAAGCCTATAACTCGCGTATTTGATGTTCACAAAATCTGATTCCAACTTTCACAATATTTTTGGAATGTTCACTAAATCTTAAGCATGTTTTCAAAGGATTTTGAGAAAGTGGCCCTCAGAGCACACGCACATAAGAATACAATATGTCACCACCCCATCTTATCCCATGGGTGTCGTAAAATTCGACTAAGGGACAATCCAAGAAAATTATCTTTACGAAATAAAAAAAAGGAAAATTCGAAATTAAACCTTATACCAATCCGTCTGGCCAGCGTGGTATTAGTAGGCCAAGTATCCCTCCGTCACGGGAAGAGGCCCGTTCCTGCAGTAGGACATTAATGGCCTGTTATGACGATTGTATGGTTCATTAATGATAGTGTCTTGGACATAGTAGAATTAGGTTCCGGTCGTCGAAGACACTGTCATTGGTCTCAATTGTTTTAATCCCCAATCACATGATGAAATTGGAATGTGCACAAACGGCTAATTCCCCATCTTAACCTGTTCAGGATTAAATATCTCACTAGGCTTTTACCTCTCAGTTTACTTTTGTACAAATTAGAGGTATTTATTAATGGTCACTCAGGGTATGTCGTTTGTGTTAATGGCAATTTTACATCAAATATATTTACTACACGGTCACATTATCTAGAAAACACGCTGGAATGCGAACCTCGCGTCCCGTTCTCCTTTTAACCCCCGCGCTCGCCACGGGCGCATCAGTGATTCATCCGACGCGACCTCCTGACGCCATCGACGCCAGGTCTCTACATAATGTAACCGGGTTATAGGTCAGTCGACTTGTAAATAAAGTTCACTGATAATATTCTTAAGAGACGAAAGGATATCATGGCAAAAAACTTAAGACGGGTTAATAATCTGTCGTAGCAAAAAGCAAAGTTTTAATAAAAATTATACTTATTCTAATAGTGTCCAGTTCGACCGCGCGGCCATAGCGTTTTTTTTTAAAAAAAACCATGTCAATTTTTTGTAAAAAATTGTAAAAGTTGATTCCCAAAACCATAAATTTGTCAAAGATACGGTTAAAAAGTTATAAGGGTTTGAACATGGCCGCGCCATTGAAACGCGGCGAACCGCGCGGCCACTGAGATCTTTAAAACTAAGCCTTGTAGAGACCTGAAATTTACGCAAATGCAAGATTTAATTTGTAAAAAATTTGTAAAAATATAAAAAAAATACTCAGCTTTATAGTTTAAGAGCTATAACACTAAAACCGAATGGCCGCGCCATTGAAACGGTGGAGAAAACGCTATCGCCTGTATCTCGCTGAAAAAAAATCGCAGAGGTGTGTAGTTTATTGTAATAATAAGATTTGAATTTGTCGAAACTAGGAAAAATACAACAAAAATTCCTAGGTTTATATTTCAGGAGCTATAAGACTAAAACGATATGGCCACGCCATCGAAACGGTGAATAAAACGTTATTTCGCCTGTATCTCGCTGAAAAAGCATCGCAGAGGTCTGGAGTTTTTTGTAATACCTAGATTTTAATTTGTCGAAACTAGTAAAAATACAATAAAAATTCTTAAGGTTATATTTCAGAAGCTGTAGAACATTATCAGTATGTGGTGCGATAGGGTGACCATGTCTTATTGTTTACAGAATACTTTCTACTTATTGTTACAGAAATTATAATTCAAGGATTCTAAATAAAATTAAAATGAAACCATAAATATAAAAACAATTATGTTTATTAGTTTAAAAGTCACATAAATCACAGAATGTTACAAATTAAAAAAAAAACTCAAAAATCACAGATTGTTTACTTACACTAAGATATAATCAAAAATCACAAATTGTTTACTTACACTAAAATATAATAAAAAATCACAGATATTTTACTTACACTAAGATATAATCAAAAATCACAGATTATTTACTTACACTAAAATATAATCAAAAATCACAGATTGTTTACTTACACCAAGATATAATCAGAAATCACAGATTGTTTACTTACACTAAGATATAATCAAAAATCACAGATTTACTTACACTAAGATATAATCAAAAATCACAGATTGTTTACTTACACTAAGTCAGATATAAAATGAAAAATAGAAAAAATATAAACATAATTTACTTATAATTTAGTTGCGCTATCATTAAATATAAAGTGTTTTAGTCATCATCTATTAAACCATACATTAAATTATGAATTGTAAGAGGTTGTGCAGAACTTTCATGTGTTTCAGTTTTATTGTCGTCGTAGCAAATAAATTTAGAATTATTTATTAGACAATGACACTTGTAATGCCCAATAATACCTACAACCGGGGGAACATATTCCACGGCACCTATGAATCGATATTTTTTTTGCCTTAATTGTATATATTGTGGTATTTCTTCGAGCTTAATTTTGTCTGTGCCGTTGAGATCAAATAAAATAATATCGCTCAATTCATACTTAAATCTCAAGGATTCGTTATTGCATTTCAAACAAATTTTGAAATTGGAGTCATCGATAATAACGGCATCTTCCAGTCCTCCGATTCCGAATAAATTTACGATTTCCATATTTATTGATAAAAACACTATGGTTCTTTTTGAGTGGTTGGCACATGTTTCGGTTACACATTCCTTAGATACATTGGCACTGTACAAATAATCTAAAAGTATGTGTTCAAATATAAAAGCCATATTACTTTCGCATCTATATATATTGTTTTCGCGTTTATAATATTTAGCAATAATTTCCTCTCGTAAATCATAACCATTATTTAAATTTAATGATTCTGTAAGTAATTGAATAAATTCTCTAATTAAATTGCTTGCGCATGTATTAATTATTTTTTTGATATGAACGTTTTGCTTGTATGCAAATGCTACTAAAAAGAAAACTGAATCAAACGCACATGTATTAGTAAATTTCATACTTTTATTAATAGAATTTACTAAATTTCCATTTCGCAAAAACAACACTGAGATATTCTTTGTAGAATATCCCTCTCCCCCCCAGTTTTCAGTATATGATGGCTTTACTGTAAATATGGAATCAGAAGAAAATGATTGTTTTGTGTTCATTTTAATTTTTTTATACTGCATTTTGCTTTGCGTTATTAACTTCCTTTTTCGGCCCTTGTTTGTTTGTTTTTTTGATCTTTCTAGAGTTACGTTAAGATTTTTCGCAGCTATTCTTGTCTCCCCTAATATAAAATTGTAATGAATTTTTATGAATTCATCCACGTTGTACTTATGCAGACGTGTTTCAAATAATAAATGTTTTAATGTTTTGAAATAGCTTTCAATAGCTGAAGATGTTGGCGACTTGTTTTCCGATTTGTAAAAAGGACACATGACATTGCTCCACAGAGGCAGTTTAATCATTAACCTTTTAAGAGTTGACACTAGATTCGGTAAGTAATAGTCATTTGGCTTTTCTGTTTTGTCCTTTAATTCTTCCAAGATTTTTTCTTTGTTAACAAGCTCATCAAACCAACCTATGATATCGTCATCGTCAGGTATGGTAACATAATAATAATAATCGGAAAGATCTTTTTTGTCGTTTTCTTCTACTGGGTTTTCTGTATTGACCAACAAAGATTTGAGATACTGCATGGAAATTTTACAAGTTTCATTGCTTGTGAATGCATATTTAAATGTGCAAATTTTAATAATATGGCCAAGTACAGCATTTATTATTTTAAAACTTTCACACTCTTTAATAAATAAAATACTGCGAATGTAAAACATTTTAATGTTTAAATCAACGTTATCGAAGCATCGCAAGTTGTATACGTTTTTGACAAAGTGACTTGTGTCTAATCTTAAGAAAACTTCAGGCATATCGTTACTTTTACTCATTAAAACTAAAAAAGATTGTCGTAGATAGTCACGGACTGTCTGAAAAGTAGTAAAAGCCTGAACGTTTGCTGCTATTAACGCAGAAGAATCATCAGTTACAATTTCGTGAGGGGCAGTACGTACTTCGTTGTGCCATCTTTTTAACCATGACAATATAGAGTCCGTTGTGTGGTTATCAGTTATCAATTGGCAAATTGCTGTTGACTTAATAGTTGAAGATGTTACCATGGCAACATAGAGGAACATCCGTTTCGTTAGCAGAGATCCATCTGGAAGTTTGAGCGTTCGGAAGAATGATCCAGTTGCATCTACAGTCATTGTAACACGAGGAATTTTCTCTATACACGCCTTGTAGTATTCCATTTGTTGTTCACACCAATAGCACAAATGAAAGCTCGGTACTAAAGTCAACTCTCGGACGAAATTTTGATATGTTGCCATTATCGACATCATGAGAATACTCATGATTGGATCAGAGTGCAATCGATTAATTTGCCTTCTTTCGTGTTTCACTTTCCTCAAAGTTTCCAAGGTTGGTATCACTGGACAATTTACAGTGTCATCATCATTTATGACTGCACAAGCAATTTCTTTTTGAACAACTGTTGCGGGTTTATATTGTAATTTTTTCGCTAGTTGTCGTCTTTTGTACGGTGTGAGCTTCGTCTTCTTATTTGGATTGTGGGGTATATTATTATTGGTTTTAAATATATTGCAGGTTATTGTCACTATTTTGTCTGTCGCTGCTTTGCTCGTTATTTCTGAGATGGAACTACATTGTGAGCACTTTCCCTTGATCAGCACATTGTGGTCTTCATCGATCCGCTTGGTTTTGAAAACCCATGTGCATGGAAGCCTTGTAGATTCCCATAGTTTCTCTCGTAGTAAGCAGGACCACTTATACTTAGGTAGTGTTTTGTACTTTTTATGTGTTGTAGCAACATTAGGATCACGCCTGACGTAATTAACTGAGAGGGGTTCAAATTTCTTCCAGTCATATATATCCAGTAAAAAAGTGTACTGATCAACACTTTCTACTTCGTTTGTGGTGCATTTCACAGGTGAAGAAATTGGGCTTCGACATGAAGGCGAAGATGAGGTGCTTTGTGTGAGTGAACTTTCTTCATCATATCGTTGGCCAAATATCGTCTTGAAATTTCTTTTCAATCTCATGAATAACGAATACGGCGTTATTTCATTCTTCAGTTCTTGAGCGATAGTTGTAAATATAGGATTGTTGTATGAAATTTTTTCATTTCTGCAAGTAGCTGCATATTTACGAAATATATTATTCATTTGCGCTGCATCAATTTTTGGTTTTCTACCTCTAGCCATGTTTCTGTAACAATACAATATACTTAAATAATATTACTGTGCTGACGAATTCATTGGAATTTCCATAGTTTATGATTTGAAAGTAATAAACTTTTGTCTTTTAACAAAAAAATCACGGACACATGTTTAACTGCTACCGCCTTCTTAAAAGACGCCATCAAACAAAAGAAGAATTATTAAAATTTTCTTTTGTTAAACGGCTTCCTTTCAATCTTTTGTTTTTATACATATTTGTTTAACAAACGTTTGCCGTAACCTAGATCCGGGTTAGTAATCTTCATCTTACTAATATTATAAATGCGAAAGTTTGTGAGAATGTATGGATGGATAGATGTTTGTTACTCTTTCACGCAAAAACTACTGAACGGATATGGCCTCCGTGCGCGAGTCGAACTCGCACTTAGACTTTTTTTTGTAATAATTTCAGGGGCGTAGCTTCCGCCGTATATGCTGTATCAATTATATGGGCCCCTCGGACCACGGGAGCCTCCAACGTACCTAAGAAAAAAAAAACTTCCCAATATTTTTCAGAAATTGCAAAGGTCAAAAAAAGCAATTTCGTTTTACCCGAATAAAGCGTCAGTTCAAAAGTTGACAACACCTTTCGATAATATTTATTTATTTTAATGGTGTATTTTTAAATTGTAATACAACAAACAATAATAATATTGTACTTCTGGTTTTGTAAAAAATAATGAGTGAGAGGAAAAGGAAGAGAGATTTTACCAGTGGAGTTACAAAAAAAAACTGGGGAAGTACGAGTCGGACTCGCCCATGAAGTGTTCCGTAGTAACAAGCAAAGGTTTGCTCTTAACTTTGTTTTTCATAGTGTTTGTATGAATTACAAAGTTACGTGTGCGGTTTTTAAATTGTGCTATATCTCAAAAACTTATGATTGTATCTCGTTCAAACCAGTTTTCATTGAAAGTTTTTATTTACATTTACATCAATTTTTTTTTCCAACTTTATTATTTCAAAAGTTAGAGGCGGGGGGGACTCATTTTACGACTTTGGAAGTGTATATCTTTCAAATGATTGACTTTAGTTTTTTTTAGTAATTTTTTCCATTCATATAATATTACGCTTAAAGTAAAAACAAATATCTACATCACTGCTAGTTATGATTGTACTTATTTATAAATGTGGAATCAAAATGATTTACAATCATTTCAAATGTTCTAAGTTAAGTTCTAATTACCTATATGATTTAATAAAACATTAAATAATAATAATCCAGCCTATTATTGTCCCACTGCAGGGCAAACATTATATATTATTATTATTTTTGTTAGTTATTAGATAGTTTTTAGTATTTCATATAAGTTCATATACATAAGATTGTAAATATTTCATAGTAAAATATCTTAACTACACGGTCATCGATACAAATAAAGAGAGAGCTCTAACATAATCATAAAATATTTAAATGCAACATACCTTAATCACTTCTGCTGAATTGTTTACATAATTTACCGAACTGACGTTACACCACAGTACAACACTTAATCGTAATTACACACGAACTGAACATTTTAATAATCAGTAGATCACTTTTTTATCGTGTTAACATCACAACGACACACTGATAACGAAACTCTTACGCTTACGTCGCTGTACCACAGAATAATAAGTACTAACGGCTGTACGCGTCGCACTGACCTGCGAAGGCGCGCGGGGGTGGCGCGTGTGAGATGCAATAGTGTGCATTACCAATCACATAGCTTAGGGGCGGAGTTGCGTCATTTAAACCAATCTTAGGGCTAGTTTTTCGTAAGTCCACGCGGACTGTAACTGTATTATTGACTTTTCAAGCAATAAACATAATTGTTTTTATATTTATGGTTTCATTTTAATTTTATTTAGAATCCTTGAATTATAATTTCTGTAACAATAAGTAGAAAGTATTCTGTAAACAATAAGACATGGTCACCCTATCGCACCACATACTGATAATGTTCTACAGCTTCTGAAATATAACCTTAAGAATTTTTATTGTATTTTTACTAGTTTCGACAAATTAAAATCTAGGTATTACAAAAAACTCCAGACCTCTGCGATGCTTTTTCAGCGAGATACAGGCGAAATAACGTTTTATTCACCGTTTCGATGGCGTGGCCATATCGTTTTAGTCTTATAGCTCCTGAAATATAAACCTAGGAATTTTTGTTGTATTTTTCCTAGTTTCGACAAATTCAAATCTTATTATTACAATAAACTACACACCTCTGCGATTTTTTTTCAGCGAGATACAGGCGATAGCGTTTTCTCCACCGTTTCAATGGCGCGGCCATTCGGTTTTAGTGTTATAGCTCTTAAACTATAAAGCTGAGTATTTTTTTTATATTTTTACAAATTTTTTACAAATTAAATCTTGCATTTGCGTAAATTTCAGGTCTCTACAAGGCTTAGTTTTAAAGATCTCAGTGGCCGCGCGGTTCGCCGCGTTTCAATGGCGCGGCCATGTTCAAACCCTTATAACTTTTTAACCGTATCTTTGACAAATTTATGGTTTTGGGAATCAACTTTTACAATTTTTTACAAAAAATTGACATGGTTTTTTTTAAAAAAAAACGCTATGGCCGCGCGGTCGAACTGGACACATTCTAATAACAAGATTTCATCATTATCAACTTGCCTATCGCAATACACCACTGGCATCTTCCAACAAGCGCCACAGAAAAAGTAAACACACTTACCTTGTTGCAACAAAAACTGACGAATAACAACTAAATAAAATACAAAACTGTAATGTACTTACATTTGACTGTCTACAAATTAAGTTGAAGGACATATTTATAATGTTTTTTATATCTTTGTTTTCTTACATTTATCTCCACAATCATTTTAATTGCCCCGTCCGTCATTTTAAACCAGTTTTAAGTAGAAACTTTAAAAATATTGTCATAATTTTCAAAACAAATGCATGTCCCCAACGGTTTTAGCCGACTTAAAAACCAGAATATTGTTAGACATTTTAAAACTCGCGCAAATTATCTTATTTAGATGATAATACCAATTAACTCAACCAGTTTTGGATTTTTATATGACCAAATTGCAAGTAGTTAAGTAACTATAATCTTTCAAATAAAAATAAATAGCTAAACATAATTTAAATTAGTTAAGAAATGACTAAATTCTGGGGTAAAAAACATTAAACAAAAAAAACAACTGAATTGAGAACCTAAATAATTTAAACATTAGAAACAATTTTGATAAGGATGCGGAATAAAAGAGATTCATGAGACCTTTTTATTCTTACTTTGAAAATTCTGGCCATTGGGGACTAATTGGATATTTTTTTATAATTAAATATTGAAATTTATTATTGGAAGTTTACTACTGTGCAGCCTTGATAGCATTATAATAAATAAATAAATAATCCTCACACATTCACACATAGCCACCTAGTCCCAAACTAAGCAAAGCTTGTACTAGGGGTACAAGACAACGGATAAACATACTTCAATACTTTTTTTTGTAAATACATACATGTTATACATAGAAAACACTCAGACCAATGCAAACAATCATGTTCATGCACACAAAGATTTGCATTGAGCGGGAATCGAACCCGAGATCTCTGCGTAGCAGCCATGTAATATACCGACTGCGCCCGCCACAGAGATCGTCTTGGATCTTTGCAAAGAAATGACAAATGAATAGATCTGAGACTGATTTATTCAAACGCTGGATGCTGGTTCAAACTTCGAATTCAATCGTCTTTTTATTTTTTACTTATTTTCCTATACTACGAATTTTAATTCGATTCCAGATTTGACAATTTCAGTGTAGCAACGTTATGACAAGTATTAAATAGTGACGTTGCGAAATTATTCGATATGGAAATGAAATATTTCCGGATCGATTCTTCTCGTTTAAAATTAGTGGTATTTTTAGTTTTGACGATTAATTAACGATCTGAGACTTTTCTTTTATAGGTAATTGTGTGTGAAATGAATAAAAACTGTGATCATGGTGTCTTAGCCCAGCATACTCACAATAAAATCTTGATATTTCATGAATGCCAAAAAATGGTTCTGAAATAGTTATAAATAGTGCGAAAAGGAAAAAAATAGTGCTCTTATACTTACGAAATTACAGCCATTTTATGAGTCACATAAATATTGTTGAAATAATAATTTATTATGCCTATAACCACAGAATATAAAAATTAAATATGAAATAAATAGTATTAAATATTATTTCCGATTCACGAGCATTCACGAAGGACTAATTTTGTATCCTAGGTAACCGATATTGTATTGTCATCCCCACTAGTGACAGCCGACCATTGACTTTTTTATTGACTGCAATATTTAATAATAATGTACTACTCAATCGGTAAAGCAGACTGTGATACTCTGCTTTATCAAATCAGTATACATATACGTAGTACATACTGCATAAGCACACGAAAATAGGCCTTAAGGTGACGAACCAATAATTACCTTAACTGTACATAAAAAAAATATTGTAAATATTTTTATAAATTGTCGCCGTCATCGCTTTCGCTATCGCTGTCACTTTCTGTAACATTTATTATAAATGTGTCTGTGATATTGTCAATTAAAGTATCTAGCCTACACATTTTTTGCTCTTCTTTGACAATATGGGATACGCATTTAGACCATTCGGTAGCCGTAATTTTTTGAATGCCTTCCTGAAATAAAGTTCTCACGTCTGTCAATTTGAAGTTTTTATTATTTTGAGCTACATGCCCCTTTACCTGCGCCCATATCAATTCGATAGGGTTTAGCTCGCAATGGTAAGGGGGAAGTCTTAAAACAGTGATCCCATGTTGTGCTGCAATTTCATCTACAGCGTAGGGGGAGGGGGGGCACTTTGGTACACAAAAATTCAATCTCTCTTCTGAGGACCATAAAGCATTATATTTAAATATTTGTTGTGATGTGTGCATTGGCTGATATGTCAGCTTATATTTTGGCTACGCAAAAACCGCAGAAACTGGCGACATATAGAGATAAACTGATTTTAAGAAAAAAACATTTTTGTATCATTCTGCCCCACCAGTGGGGCACTTTGATACATGGGGTGGGGCAGTTTGATAGGTATTTTAGATCCATATAAAATGCAAATTTAAACTGACTAAAAACCAAATATAAACCTATTATTACTTAAAATTAAGAAATAAAACAATTTTAATGATTGAGATCGCAAAATACTTTTTATTAAGAGTGCACATTATCCATAATCAGTCTCTTAAGTTACTTAAGGAATATAATCATAAAAAAAACAATATTGTTATCATAGAACAAGACTAATTCTCTGTTTTACTAATTTTCTTAATTATATAATCAGTTATATGCTTACTAAGTAATCAGACTTGAACATTGAATATTGTTAATAAAAATATAATATTAGAATCTCCTATCAAAATAAACCAAAAAATATTCTTAAAAAATTAAACAAACATCAAATATTTAACAAAAATAATCATAAAAACTCTCATATAAATTACAAAACAATAAACAACAATCTACTGGATATTATACCGAGTTAAACCTACCGAAAATGAATAAAGCGACGATGTTCGAGATGTGCCTTTGAAGAAAGTTGGTTTTGGTAATTGCAAAACTACATCTCTAACAGCCACACTTGCTTTGTCTTCCACAATTGGAAATATAAATTTAGAAGACCCTGCTTTTTTTCTGAGATATAATACTTCATATTCTGTCACATTATACTTAAATACAACTTTGGCAACGTAGTGAATCACAGTTTTCTTCTTCTCAAACTTAATTAACAGGAAATCTCCAATATTTATGTGTTCAGGATTAAGATGATGCTATTTGTGCCATTTCCATAGGTGGTGCTATTTGTGGTGAAGATGGACCTGCTTGTGATAAAGAAGATTCTGCTTGTAATGAAGAGGATGCTTCATTTGTAGATAATGTTCTGGTAGCTTCAAATGATTTTCTGGCTTTTTCTATGCGATGTTGTAGGGTTGCAGTTTTGATGCGATATTTGTCGGCTGCTTTGCGTATAGATAAAGTCTTTGACAATACTTCACGTATTGCATCTTCAATGTTTTCTTCATTAATATTTTTTCTGTCAGTTTTGGGTTTGTACGCGCGCACCATTTTCTGAAAAAAAAACAAAAAAAAAGCAATAATATAAACTATTATTTTTCACGGGGCACTTTAATACACTAGAGGGGCAGATTGATACGTATCATTGTACCCCGCACATTACCGTATCAAAGTGCCCCAAAGGACTTTTTCTACAAACAATTAATTTTATCAAATATATAATAATCTTGCAATAAAAAACAATTTAAAATACAATAATAACTATATTTACTTACCTTCAGTAACAAATAATAACAAAAACAACTAAGAATATCCTCTTGAGACACAATTACATTTCACGTATATTTTTTGTAGGCAGCGGTACACGCCACTTTCAACACGTTAGCGACCGTTGAGGCCCAACGGCAAACTGGCGGCGAGCGGTGTCACAACTGTTATTCTTGTGAATGTCCTTGAGCATTCTAGTGATGTGCCGGACTGTGTAGCGTTTATCGGTTTTGAGATATAGATACTGTACCAATGTGCCCCGTGAATCAATGTGCCCCCCCTCCCCCTACTTATTAAAAGACTCGTTATGTGGAATCAGTTCTAAAAGCGTAGCTTTAACCATATCTGGTTCGTAATAAATATTTTTATTTAAAAGCCAATCTTGAATTTCAGCTTTTTTCCAGCTCATTTTTGGTGCCGTTTCCAATTTTCGGGAGTGGTAAGGTGCATTATCCATCACCACAATTGAGTTTGGTCTTAATTTTGGTAAGACTCCAGCGAACCACTCCTCAAAACAAACTGCATTCATCTCATCATGGTAATCTTCACAATTTTTCTTTGCTTCAAAAATCATGAGCCCCTCTTCTAGGAAGCCTTCTTCACTACCTATATGGCTAATTATGAGACGTTTGCCTTTTCCAGATGGATTTTTTAATCCAGTGGTCAGTCCCTCCAAAAACGCTTGTCGAGATGATGTGACTTTCATGTCCACCCAAGTTTTTTTTACAGTATGACCTTAAAGTAAATATAGTACATTAACATTCAATATTACTATTAAAATGTAAAATGTATATAAATTCATTTTGTGTATAAATGTTAGCCGTACCTGCGTTAACCCAAGTTTCATCTTGATAATATATATGTCTCCCTTCTCGTCGAAACTGACATATAGATCGCAAGTAACGCTGTCGCCAAGTTATTATATCATTTCGATCAATAAGTGTGCTCTTGCGTGACCGTGAAACAAATTTAAAAGAACTGATGAACAATTCTTCGTATTGCAGAGAATGTAAATTCATCAATTTTATCTTTAAAACTTCGCTTTGGTCCAGATTTTTTAGGAGGAGTTGGCGGCGCACCTTTATTTACTTCCTTCAAAACGTTACAAACAGAGCGTGAGGTTATTCCCAATATGTCAGCAACTTTGCTCATACATTCATTTTCTTCCACAACTTGAAAGGCCTCCAATTGCGAAGAAATTTCATTTTTCACGTATTTGTAGGCGTTGCGGATCATTACTTTTTCAGTAACAGTGAAAGCTTTTCGTGGACGTTTTTTTCTTGGGGACAAGAAAACATCCACGTCTTTTTGTGATGTACTTGGCTGAGGATCCATTTTGATGGAAAACCAAAACAAATAGTTGACAAAAAAACTAATATCGATTCGCAATGAAATAAGATAGGTATTCGTGCAGTCAGGCTGGGAGAATGAAGCCGAATGACACTATAAACAAAATGACGATAGCTGCACGAGCGCACACAGGCTGCCAATACTAAAATCTATCTAGGCTCAATAAGTTTTGTTTTTAATATAAAAACATAAATTTTAACTTTTTATAAAATAGAGCAGCGATTACTAATTAATAAATTATTATTATGAATAATTATGTATTTATTTAAATAAAAATCAATAATTTAGTCTTTAATTGGCAAACTGCTGGCACACACACTTATTGTTTATCGATTTTTGTGTTCATCACTACACTATTATATGTGGTATCATTATTTCACAAAATGACAGTAGCTAATGTCAAATCAGGAATCGAATTAAAATTCCTACTATAGTAAAATTATCTGTTCGTAGTAGTTCGGTTGTTTCGGTTAACCGAATTTGCGCGTGCAAAGCAAAGTGTTGCATTTGCTTTGAACGCGTTAAACTTACTCCGCTGTCACACGGAAGTAGTAACATAATCAATATTTATTTAATTATTACTATAAATATTTGTTTTTTTGCATACAATGTTTAAATAAAATATTTTATTCGTATTACGTTATCGTAATGATAAAACAATGATAACAATATAATGATACATGATGTAATAACATTTATTGCAATCATTGAAGGTCTTTTAGTTTTGACGGTTATGTTGTAAAATTATGTAATTAAAAATAATTAATGAATAAATAAGAAAATTACATAAGTATTTTTTTGTTCGTGCATTTTTCAGTAAATTGAAATGTACACAGATAAATATTACAATAAAATTGTAATAAGAAAGAAAAATCTACAACGACATACTTAACTCAAAATTGAGTTTTCTTTTTTCTTATAATAGAGAAAATAATTGTGCAGAATAGTCTATAGTCTATTTTTTTATCTCAGATACTAAAATGACATTTCATGTGTTGCCTGTTTTTTACAACTAATAAATAGTGATGCGGTACAGCCGGTACTTACCGATAAAAATATAGGTTAGTACCGCCGATTACGGTAAATAGAGACTATAGGCTGTTTTTTAATCTCGAATACTAAAATATCATTACTGTTACCTTTTTTTGTGCAATTTATGTATGGTGATGTACCACCACTATCAACAGTTAACGATAAATTTAAATTTTATACAGTTTTTTGGAAGTAATAATATAAAATGTGCAAATTCTAATTTTAAACTCAGGTAAGTAAATGAAACAAAATTTATTTTTGGTACATAATTTATTTTTATTTGGCTGTAAGTACAATTAATCTTTGAGTCTGCATAATAAAATAATAATAATCTTGTTTCATAATAAAATTAATATATTTTTTTTTTATTATCTTTTTTTTATTTAGAGGCTTGTGGTCATTTATGACCAAGTCAGTCTAAAAAAAATTAATATATAATTCATAATTAAACATCAATTCTTTTATAGAAACGAATCACCATCCCTGGACAAGGTTATTCTTGTACTGATATTTATATGGTTTTTATTCTTTATTCGTTAAAAGCATGATTTTCTTTGTAATATAAATATTGTTATGTTTCAAGCTTTATATTTTTGATATTATATTAATAGAAATATAACAATATATGTAATATAATTTCACTTTTTTAGGGACATGTTTTACCATATTCACTACAGACATTTTCACTTGGAAAAAACAACTATAAATAATTAAATTTACTACCTATTTTGTCATCACAGCTAACAGTCATTAACTGTCGATTCCAAAAGTATTTATAAATTGTTTTAATAAAACCGTATAAAGGGGGCAGAATTTTTTATTTCCCGAAACCCATACATGGGTCGGTCGATCCAACTGGGTTAAGTGCCAACAATTGTAGGACTTCTAACGATTAGGTGGTTTACCCTAATTTGTTTTATGTTATAAAATTACGAAAACTTAAAATAGAAATATACGCCAATGACGTCATGCAAGAAATTATAGGGATGGACATAGAAGGAAAAAAGAGAGAAATTCATTAGATTTGTAGGGACACAACATTGTAATTTGAGCGACTGCTGAGAAATCACTTTTACAGGCGCGCGACTGTACACACAGCAACTAATCAAGCTAGACACTCATGTACCTTAATACCTTGAAATAAGAAACAATTTTAAATGAGGTCGTCGTAATTATACAGGGTGTTTGGTACATCGTTTGCCAAATTAAAGTAGCTGATAGAAGCGGTCATTACCAGTCTTTCCTCACTCCCCTAGCTGGTTTTAACCTCAACATATTTTAGATATCGATGTAAAGCTATTTTTAAAAGAAAAACCCAATATTTACCATGAACACTTAAATTTAAAAAAAAAATTGTTCCGTGAGTCCTCATAATTATGTTTTGTTTTAAAGTTTAATACTAGGAGCATCAAATAAATTCATAATAGCTCACCAAAAACGTCAACTTTTTGTTTACTGACTTATTATAACTATAGAGACAGGTAAAATTTAAAGATATGATCAACTTCAAAGTACAATAAAAAAATAAATAAAAGAGAGAAAGTTCTTCCATTTTCTGAATAAATGCCTTACTTTATCCTCTTTCCATTGGTATACAACATCCTATAAAATAGTAAATAGTTTTTCTACAACACATGTGTAATACATAATTCAAAGTAAAGAAAACACGTTTGATGAATAAGCACAGGTAAATTTACTAGCTATAATTGATTCATTCTAGCGTACTTACCTAGTTACTTTAGCTTTTTTTGTCACTGCAGTGGGTCTACCTTATCACATTAGAGTTCATTTTAATATAATAAAAGAAAAAAAAAGTCATCATTTACTATAGCGTCAATAATTACTTCGAATTATTTATTTATTTGTTAAGCACACCAACAGTATGTATGTTTATGTATTACACATGTTTTGTAGAGAAACTATTTACTATTTTATAGGATGTTGTATACCAATGGAAAGAGGATAAAGTACCTACCTCTTCTATCAGCAACTTCTACTATTTGTTTTTATAAATATCTAACAACTATTTGCTAATACATGAGAACTTATATTATGTCAAAGTATCGTCATGATTTAGCTGATGTTTTGTTGTGCGATATTGACCCTAATAGTTTTATGAAATGCAACTAACATTAACTCTAGAGGTGATAAAGGCATTTAGTTCTCGACTATACTAACAACCGTAAATATTTTACAATAATTACAAAACGAATCGAAACACAGGGACAGCACTGTTTCTTAAAAGCTGGCGCTATATTAGTTTTACGTTTGACATTAGTAGTTGTCATTTTAGTGTCCGAGATAAAAAAATAGACTTTAATGTACAACGCAAAAGTAAAAGAAAAAACATAAAACTTGTTACACAAAGGTAAAGTTATATTTTTGTACTTAAATTTTAACAATTTATTGATTTTATTTTTACATAATTTTACATGTTGCTTAGTTTAGACTAGTGGTCGTCAAATGAATGTGTGAGAATTATTTTTATTTATTACAGAACCTTCATCATGGAGTCCTATACTATATACGAGTACATGGATAAATTAGGTGCTCAAGTGGTTGCAAAATCTGGTATAGATACGGACCGATACCATTTGGGCAAGCTTTTATACGAAAGCTTTCAGGAAGAACCAGATTTTATATCGCAGGTATGTATTTATTCCAGTATTCAGTAGTACATAGAGAAAACATTTAATTAGATTTTTATCTAGGTTCTCATAGTTCAAAAAAACTGATCCAATTTTTTTCGTTTCTTTCTCGAGTGCTTATTTAGGTAATAGGACTTTGGTTAAATAAAAACACTAGTTGTAATACTAAGTAACGTTTCTTGTTCGTTCTGTGACCGTGCTGATAGTGCCAAGCATTTACATGGGGTATAGGGTTATATACCGACGCACATGTACTCGTAGTTATTATAAAGCGCCGATTACACTACCCTACTCGTAGGACACTACATGATGTAGGGCGGTCGGGACTCGCCAATCTCCGATATGTAGTGTCCTAACAGCCTACATGTAATTACACTAGACAACATGTAGTGCCCTACAAGATGTAGTGTCCTACATGTAGGGTACACGGAATATTCACGGAAAGTCTCTTAGTCGGTTTTTACGACACGCATGGGATGAGATGGGGTGGTGACATATTCTGTGGAGGTATTGTTATTTGTATCCTATAGATAAAAACCAAAGTTTTGCGACTTCTTGAAAGCTACACGTCTTCACAAATTTTGAACTATGAATCTGCCTATACATAACATTTTTTTAAAATACAGATCGATGGAGCAACAAACCAATCCGAAACAAATGCCTCAATCCTCGACAGAACTGTTAGATGTGCCGTAGCTTTCCAGAAGTTAGGTCTTTGTCGAGGCGATGTTATAGTCATAATTGGTCCGAACCATATCGATCTGTGTGTACCTTTATATGCTGCTTTGTATTTGGGAATTGCTGTTGCCGGAGTCGATGCTGCTTTAGGAGTATGTAAGTTTATTCGTATTCTTAACCGAAACTACCGAACTACTGTGAATAGAGAATTTTACCAGGGAAATAAGTAAAAAATAAAAAGACGATTGAATTTGAAGTTTGAACCAGCATCCAGCAGCTGAATAAATCAGTCTCAGAGCTATTCATTCGTCATTTCTTTGCAAAGATCCAAGAGGTCTTATTTACCAGATGTCGAGAGTTGAACAAGCCGATTATAGGCCTCTGATTTCGGTTTAACAACTGCGTCATTACAACGATAGCCGAGACCGACGTTTGACGCACAGATATCTTTCGTTCAGTGGTATTTCGTTGAGATAAAATACCACTAAATGGCCACCTATCTATGGAATGACCGCTTCAATATTGCCTAACCACCGATAACTATGAGCTCCTCTTTTATTTTGATTAAAACTTATATGTTCTAAAATGTTCACTACTCGTTTGTCTAATTTGTGTTACAGCCGAACTAGGACAATCGTTTAACATAAGGAAACCGAATATAATATTTTGTCAAAGTGATAAAACATCAGTAATAGAAGAAGCTTTGACTCAGTACGATTTGAAATCATTAATAGTCACTTACAATAAAGGTACTAACCATTGCACATTAAAAGACTTCCTGAATAATGTTGATCAAGCTGCGAAGGATTTTAAGTAAGATGAATAGATTTTTTTAATTTTTTTTTCGCTTGGAGAGCTTCAAGAAACGAGCATACTCGCTTTTTAAAGGTTGGCAACGCATCTGTGAATTCCTCTTGTGTTGCGGGTGTCCATGGGCGGTGGCGATCACTTACCATCAGGTGACCTGCGGGCTCGTTTGCCTCCCATTACACAAAAAAAAAGTTGCTACTTTTTTATTTTAACTAATATGTGTCCTACCTATAATGACATAAAGCATCTACCTGTGTAAAGACCTCCAACGTAACCAAAAGATTTCTGTCACTAGGTCATTTTAATAGGGAGCTTAGAAGCTATTCGTCAGACCATTTTTACGTTTCGCGTTACGTTAGAGACAAGTTTTTAACGTAAAACACGAAAATGCCCAAATTAAAAGCTACAAAGCGAATATTCCGATCAAATGACATTTATTTTTGATAAGTGGTAGTAACTATGCATGCCTCATTATAAGGAACTGAATCTTATTTAATTATTCACTTCCAGACCAGCGGATTTCGACACATCTGATACTGTGGCCTATCTGACATCAACTAGCGGCTCAACTGGATTACCTAAAGCTGCAATATTAACACATAAGAACTTATGTGTTTCATTTTTGAATTTCTGGTATGTTGTATTAGCTTTTGAACTAATCGTAAGATGACCCAATATAAATAGAATAGTAATAGTTCTATATGAATAGAGATCTATGGCATTGGGTTCGTTAAAAAGTGTATCTTATTGGCTAGAAGTATGGTTTGTATCTCAAGACATCATGTTATGTATGTTATAGCGCTAATTATGATTTTTAATGCCATCCAGTCCCAGTAATGTATAATAACCAATTTGTTTATCGTTCACGCTCATTTAGGTACACCAGCACGGACACAAAAAACTGGTGGGCGTTAGGGCTCTAGTAACCTTCTCACGACCTGTGCAGTGTTATGAAATCTGACTTTTCCGGAAATCTCGTTATAATGACTATCAATGAGAGGTGTAATGATTTTCTTGATCGAAACTACTTTTCGGAATAACGATCTTGTGGGCCAAGTCCAAATACTCTCATTGCTATTTTTTATCGCTCACAAAATTCTCGTCCTATAGAATATTAAACTTTATAATTGTTATTTCTTTCAGGATATATTTATCTAAATTCCCAAAGCCAACAAAAATGGTGCTTCTACTAGCCCCGTGTCAATGGTTAACCGCAGGAGGGAATTACCTATTTACACCACTGGCAAAAATAACTCGACTTCAAACATCGTTACCAATCACTCCGGAACACTTTGGAAGGTTGCTCAAAACTTATAAGGTAAACATCATCATTTTAAGGGAAAACATTTACAGTCACGTAAATAACCACTGCCTCCGTGTGGTGACGGAGTAAGCATACAATATGTCACCACCCCATCTCATCCCATGGGTGTCGTAAAAACCGACTAAGGGACTATTCGTGAATATCATCTTTACGAAATAAAAGGAAGGAAAAACTTGAAATTAAACCCTATACCAATCCGTCTGGCCAGCGTGGTATTATTAGGCCAAGTATCCCTCCTTCACGGGAGGAAGCCCGTCCCTGCAGTGGTACATTAATGGGCTGTTATAATGAAAGACTTATTGGCATAAACCCTAGTGCAGAATTGTCTTTTTATTTCAGCCTACTTTGACCATGTCAAGCCCTCTTTTACTAAATAGCTTACTAGACAGACGGGATGTCTGTGATTTCTCGTGTTTTAAATATATTGGCGTCGGAGGCTCTGATGTAACTCAAGAAGTTGTGGATAAAATTCGGGTAAGTATCGTACATTTCATATTTGAATTCAAATTATATCAGCCCAGCAGTGTCCCATTAAAAAAACATTCATGTTCCAATGGAAAAAAGAAAATACTTTTCCTAGTTTTGAATTTAACTCTTATGGTGAATTACATATAATTTTTACCTATAAAGCATAGGTATAACTAGAAAAATCCGAAAAGAAGAAAGACAATGGAAAAAATTGGTACTCGATGCGGGACTCGAACCCGCGTCTCTGGACTATACGCGTCATTCTTTTCTTATGGTGAAGTCTACGTTTCGATCTACATCAGTCTAAGTCCAAAACCTTAGGAGTTTTCAGCATAAATTATAAAGTCACTTTATAAAGCTAAGCGAATGCGTGGACATGGACGATTACAGCAATAGTTTCGGGAAATCAGACCAAACAATCAAAGAACAATGCTCAAAAATGTATGGACACCGTCCCCACTTTGTAGCACTTTAAGATATATGTTAATCGAAAGGTATTAGTCATCTCTCCATTTTATTGTATGACAGCAAAGCTCAAATGTGTATCCGAAAAAAGTTATATCGCCTTAAAGAAACCGAAATCAGTCACAATTATGTTGCTGTTTATTGTACTTTTTCGAAATTATAGCCAATAAAATACATAATTAACAGTGTAGAATATAAGAAAAATATAAAAGATTATTTATTTATTTATTATCACGCGCCGTATATGCCCAATGAACCGTTTTTTTCTTTTTTGTGGGCACGAGTAAGTAGTTTGTCTCTTGGGACATTTACTACTTTACGCTGGGTGTAGACTTGTGTCAGTACTGTCAGTAATGCATGACGCGTAATATAGCACGACCGCGTACTGTAACAGTACGCATTACCCGACAAAGTTTAGCAGGACACATGACACTAAACAGAACGCGCGAACGTAGCCTGCGTTCGGTTCGGTTGGTATGTCTCTGTCATATAGGTATTACATGCACTCTATGCGTTCGAGATACGGGTTACATGTCTTTGAAGCTACTTTGCGTAGATATGACTCATATTATCCTTATGGCGCTTTCTTTCGTTTGTTCGAATTTATAAGTACTACTTCTATTAAAGTAAAGCTTTTATTTCATAGTGTTATTTCTTTCGAAGTTTTAAGTATATGGCTGTTATTATTACAATGAAGGTACATCGATGTAAAATGTAGTATGAAACTTAAAATAATATTCAATTAAGTCTATGATTCATAAGCAGTCGTAAGGATTATTAATATTCTAGAACTCTATTTTACACGGAAAATTCAAATTTTGACGAAAACACACCGATACCGACCGTCATACAAAAAAAAAGTATAACACACAGAACTTCGTAATATAACTCAATGTATATGATTGTTCTGACGTAATATTGCCCACTAAAAGGTCTATCTATTACTCCAGAACAATCAGTACACGACATATTATATGACAACTGGTTACATATGGCATAACCGCCATAGGTCATGTTTAGCGTTCTGCGTACTGTTATATTGCCATATGACGCGGTTCGAAATGTCATGCCATATGGCATTACGTCTTAAAGTACTGTTTTGCGCATGCCTAGCTGGGTGTAGGGGGGATTACCCTCAACCTAAGACATTTAAGTGTCATGCCTCAGGGGCACCCCCTGTGGGGCACGAACCTCGGCCTGGACCGTCACCGACTAACAGGATGTGCGGAAGGCACGCTCTCTAGGAGCGAACGCGGCGCGTATTCCTGCCTTGGCGGCGAGGACGGAACCGCGGACGTGTTGTTGTGGCTTCGCGAGCTGTATGAGCTTTACGTTGAGCGATCGCGATCCTATCACCCGGCTCTTTGAGAGCATGTCTTGGTCTGAAATTGTCTAAATGCCTTCCAATACCAAAGTACCACACGATACTGACGACATGCGCGCAGGCACCAACTGTTCTCATAGCAGTTAAGCATGAACAACAATATGCCTGAATGGCGTTTATATCCTGTGCGTTATTTAAAAACCAAATACCTGTAATAGGTCGCATTTGACCTATGTTTGGATAAAATTCGACCCCTCAAAAGAGTGCAATCTGCCGTGTTTATACCGTATTGGTTCATAATTGGGCTTGGAGTTGAACCAACTTCTATGTTGCAGACGCAGCCACGTAAATGTTCGCTAACATAGGAAGCTGCTAGTTTTAAGTGTGATATGTCCCCAAACTAAACAAAATAGTATCCTCGTTTGACAATTCAGGGAACGGTATATTTATGGACTCATCAGTTAATGTTCTGAACGTAGCCCGCTGCCTGTAACGTAGTTACCCAAGTCATTGTTGATGTGAATTCTGCGATAAATTCGTTCAACGAAGTCTGTGGTATATAGACAATGTCATGAAAAAGCTCCCTGGTTGTCCCGAATTGCTGGTGCGCTTCTCAATGCGCACCAGCAATTCGGTAGTCTGTGAAGAGATAAGGAGGTGTTAATACACTTCCTCATCTCTTCATTCAATAATTTGAATACTACATTCCTGAACATTTTAAAATCACGTTTAAATCTCCCGTTTATGGCCTCAATGACCCAACGGACAAATTATTACTAGATGGGATTTATTTGGTTCTTCATTCGTCCAACGCCCTCAGCGAGTGGTTCTAGAAATGGAGGATAACAGTCAACCCCGAAAAGAGCCAAGAGTTGAATTTTCACAAGAAAAGAAGCCACAAAACTCTCTCGGCAGAGACACCAAAAGTCAAAAAGTTCGGCTTCCCGATCCCTTGGGCGAGGGAAGCCAAACACCTTGGAGTCATACTCGACGATAAAATCTCATTCCGTCCCCACCTAAACATGGTTCGCAATCGGGGCTCGTTTGTGATGGGACGGCTGCACTTACTCCTTCCAAGTTAGGATACATGAGACGACTTGTATTAGGCCAATCATGACGTACGCGTGCGTAGTTTTTGCACACCTTAGGCCACATAGCAGGATCCATAAGTTACAAACAATTTAGAAAAGGTTCATGCGCAAAGCGACAGGAGCACCGCGGTTTACGCGTAACGAGGATATCCACATCGACTTCGAGTTGCCGACCATCCAGCAACACATGAAACTCTGTTCCCGTGGTCCCGTCGCTGCTTTTAATTGACTGTCACTCACCCCAACCAACTAGTGGTTGAGGCATCCGGGTACATCCCCTCTAGAATATCCAAAATTAGAAGACCTAGACATGCTCTCGAAGAGCCGGGTGATAGGATCCCGATCGCTCAACGTAGAGCTCATACGGCTCGCGAAGTCACAACAACACGTCCGCGGTTCCGTTCTCGCCGTCAAGGCAGGAATACGCGCCGCGTTCGCTTCTAGAGAGCGTGCCTTCCGCACATCCTGTTAGTCGGTGACGGTCCAGGCCGAGGTTCGTGCCCCACAGGGGGTGCCCCTGAGGCATGACACTTAAATGTCTTAGGTTGAGGGTAATCCCCCCCACACCCAGCGTAAAGTAGTAAATGTCCCAAGAGACAAACTACTTACTCGTGCCCACAAAAAAGAAAAAATCGGTTCATTGGGCATATACGGCGCGTAATAATAAATAAATAAATAATCTTTTATATTTTTCTTATATTCTACACTGTTAATTATGTATTTTATTGGCTATAATTTCGAAAAAGTACAATAAACAGCAACATAATTGTGACTGATTTCGGTTTCTTTAAGGCGATATAACTTTTTTCGGATACACATTTGAGATTTGCTGTCATACAATAAAATGATCAAAATACTAAGGCCTTTCAATTAACATAGGTTTTAAAGTGCTACAAGCTGGGGACGTTTTGAGCATTGTTCTTTCATCACTTTCACTGATGTAATAAGTGTTAAAGTTGTATAACGTTTTAACTTTCAACAGAATGAAGCGAAAAACGTCAAAATTTACGGTCTGTATGGAACAAGTGAAGTAGGAGGTGTAATATTTCTAGAAGACTACCAAGATTCATCCAGAGGATATTATTGTGTCGCAAAAGGATTGGAATATCGTGTAAGCGGTGGCTTTTATGCAAATTATACGCTTTTGTTCTCCGTGTGGTGACGGTGTAAGAATACAATATGTCACCACCCCATCTCATCCCATGGGTGTCGTAAAAACCGAATAAAGGACTATCCGTGATTATTATCTTTACGAAGTAAAAAGAAGGAAAACTTGAAATTAAACCTTATACCAATCCGTCTGGCCAGCGTGGTATTAGTAGGCCAAGTATCTCTCCGTCATGGGAGGAGGCCCGTCCCTGCAGTTGGACATTAATATGCTGTTATAATGATACACTTTAGTACACAAACGCGGCATGAAAAGGCATGTCCTAGTCCTAAGGCTGCTATTCCTTCGTGTGCCGACAGAGAACTCTATAAAGAAAAAAAGTTTGCCAAGACCCTGTATCGTTATGTATACGTATGTCTTATGTATTATCTTAGGTTAAGTGTCCCTCTGTCACTTTATGTGTTCTGTGGTGTGTTGGGAGAGCTCGAAGTCAAGCATTGGAGTGTGGTATGCTAGGTTAATTTATTGATTGGTTTCCGTATCATGATTAAAATAATTAGTCGAGAAGCCGATGGATGAGGTAGGCTGTGACCACCCATGGTGCAAATGTTTGGAGGAGGTCTATGTCCAGTAGTGGGCACCCATAGACTGTTGATGATGTAAATGATGATTAGACCTTGAATAACTCCACATTTCTTATCATTATTAATTATTTCATCGTTATATAGTGTGTTATCTGATACAGCAAAATTCTTACCTAAATAATCTTCTTTTTAGCTAGTGGATCCAACAACTAATGAAGAAATAACAAAGGCTAATGTTCCGGGAGAAATGTTGTGCAGAGGTCCTCAAGTTTTTAAGGTAAGGTGAGGGAGGCAAATCACACAAGTTTTATAATTTGTTCTACATATAATATGTGAACTCTATTCAGTATTTTACAAGTCTATTTTAAATTCAAAACTATTTTAAAGTATTCGATTTTGTAGTTTAATTTTTTTATATAATATAATGGGAGGCAAACGAGCCAGCAGTTCACCTTATGGTAAGTGATCACCGCCGCCCATGGACACCCGTAACACCAGAGGAATCATGAATCATGAGATGCGTTGCCGACCTTTAAAAAGGGAGTTCGCTCGTTTCTTGAAGCACCCCAAGTCGTGACGGTCCGGAAATATCATCATTTGATCGTAATTTCTCCTATAAATTCCGTTTGTACCTTTTTACAGCCTCTAGATAAGTACAGTATAAAAATTTTACATCATAGAATCATGTAATCTTAACCGTAGCTAATTAAGAAAGAAATGTTTTAGTGTAAATAGCTGTTGGTGAACCCAATCTATAGTTGATATTATAAAGAGATAAAGTTTGTGTGTTTGTGACATTATAGGGGGTAATCTCTGGATCTAATGAACCGATTTAAAAAATTATTTCTGTGTTGAATATTCCATTTATCGGGGAGTGTCATAGGCTATAAAATATAGTATCACGCTCTGACTTGTAGGCGCGTTTATTTCGCCGCCCAACGAAGCGGCCACGCGTCAGCTAGTAATAAATAAATATATAAATGAGGAAGTCTAGTTTAGAACTCGATGGTGTTTTGTGAATGTATGAAGAATATAAATTTTATCCTTCTTTTTAATACATAGGGATACTATAATGATCCAGAAAAAACAGCGGCTGCCTTTTCAGACGGATGGTTCAAGACTGGTGACAAATTTTATAGGAATGATGAAGGGCGATACTTCTATGTGGAGCGGTATAAAGCTTTGTTGAAGTATAAAAGTCATCAGGTGTGTTTATTAAAATCCTATTAAGTATAGCGTATACATTGTGATTTGAATGACTATTTACTTATTTAAGTATTTAAACTACTATTTCGAATTGAAATAATCTTCTAGTTCAAAAACTACTCCAACTGGATATTAAAGCAATTCCAAGAGTTAACTAATTTTGGAATGATTTAATAATTCTAAATAATATGTATTTTCTTGGCGTTGACATATTTAGATAGCGAGACATTTTTTCATGGTTTTCGTTCTTTTCCGCAGTTATAGATCAATTTGTTTAAAGATGAAATTACTAGTTCAATTATCCTTACGTCATTGATGAAGGCCCGTCCCTAAATAAGAAAATCACTAATTTATCTACCTAAATTATATTTTTTTCTGAGCGCCGAATATTTATATATGTGTGGACTGAGGGCCCATTTTTTTTGCGGTTTTTTGCAGATTAATCAACAAAAGTGCATAGTTAAAGTTGTTAAAGAGTTTGTTAAACGAATATCAAAGATTGTTAAGACTTTATTCAAAAGATATATCGCTTTAAGTGGGTCCCTCAGTTCAAACACAAAATCTCCCATGATTAGATAGGTAATGAATTAAACAACAATTTTTTGTTAAAAATCCTTAGTTAAACATGTATAAAAGTATAAAAAGCATTGAAATGCCTAATATGAGTAGATAATAAAAAATAACAAACGTTTTAAAAGGTCCCTGAGGGCCCACTTGAATTTATCTCATAATTAATAAATTATAGCATGAACATTAAATATTCCTAAGCCAACCATTTGTTAAAAGGGCAAGGATAAATTTAATATTAAAGAAAGATCACAAACAGTGATAATTATTGTTATTTTTAAGTTTTGTAAAGTTTTGTAAGTGGTCCCTCAGTCCACACACTATGCAAATGCTAATTGTTAAATATATAATTAAATACAACAATTACGAAAATGGGGAGCCTTTCAGTGCATAGTAAATTTTGTATTCTATCGATCTGTATTTATCTAATGTCTGGTTTATTTATATTTTTTGTCATTTTAACTGTTTTATTAATTTTCATACAAAGTCTGGTGTAGGGTGTCCACATTTTAAGAAAACGCCTGTATATTTCTTTTTAATGTCATTTATTATTAATTAAGGTATTTATTTATTTATAATTAGAACAACCCACGAAACATACACAAAGACAATCAGAAATAATACAATATTTAAGTGGCTCAAGCAACAGTGCTGATTCCATTACAAGTTGCCACGGCAAGCAAAACATTACACAATATTAATATTAACCATTTAAATCTAAATTGCAATTATATTTTCTATAAATGTAAAAAATAATGCAATACTATTAAGTGCAAAAAAAAAATGGGCCCTCAGTCCACACATACATGAATATTTTACCTCAATTACTTATTAAACTAAGCTGACTTAATGTTATTATCCTTCCAGATATCCCCAACAGAGGTAGAGGATGTAATCAAAAAACATCCTGGAGTTCAAGATGTTATTGTGGTTGGTATACCAGACAAAGAGTGTGGGGATCTTGTTGTGGCTTGCGTTATACCTAAACATGGAACCACTGTTCAAGCACAGGAGATAAAAGATTTAGTTAAAGGTAGGTTAACACTCTACGTGTGGTGACGGAGTAAGAATACAATATGCCACCACCCCATCTCATCCCATGGGTGTCGTAAAAACCGACTAAGAGACTATCCGTGAATATTATCTTTACGAAATAAAAAGAAGGAAAACTGGAAATTAAACCCTATACCAATCCGTCTGGCCGCGTGGTATAAGGTATTAGTAGGCCAAGTATCCCTCCGTCACGGGAGGATGCTCGTCCCTGCAGTGGGACATTAATGGGCTGTTATGATGAAGTCATACCATACATACTTATATATAAGCCCATTTTTTGTTCCATTTGGGGTATGTTACTTTTACGTTTAACTTAATGCCAAACTGTCTGGTCAGCGTAAAATTTTATCTCGTTGCATAATTTGTACTTATTTACGTTTACAGATTCCTTAGCAGACAGCAAGCAATTAAGAGGTGGAGTGACATTCTGGAATGAGTGGCCTACCACTAGCACTTTCAAGATCGATAAACAACGAATACTTAAATTAGTTACCTCTATGGAAAGAGAATGAAATTATATACTTAAATATTGTAATTAATATTCCTCACACATTCACACAACGCCATCTAGTCCCAAACTAAGCAGACGATAAACATACTTAAATACTTTTCAACCGATTTCAAAAAGGAGGAGGTTCTCAATTCGGTTGTATTTTTTTATTTTTTGTGTTTGTTACCTAAATTTCTCGAAAACGGCTAGACCGATTTAAAAAATTTTTTTTTTTGTTCAATACTTCCCATTTGGTCCCATTGTCACCAGATCTGGATCTGGATGACGGGATCCCAGAGAAATCGAGGTCATCTCTTGAAAATTGTAGGGACGCATTGTGTAAAATTTTGTCATACATGTGCATCTCTGACGTCACTACCAAATAGTCAAGAGTTAGAACTGGTCAGATCCTGGAGACCACAGAGAGTCGAGGGAACACGTCCGTATGGATTGAGGAGCCACTTCAGATTATAAAAGGAAACGCTCCCCCTTATTTAGTAGGAAAGTAAATAATTATGTAGGCGGAATTCTGAAATTTGTAGTAAAATATGTCCAAAGTTATATCAATGTGAATGTGGCTCCTCAATCCAAACGTCTGAACTGAGGAGCCACCTGAAACACGGAAAGTATATCACGTACATATTTGAAAATGTTGTATCATTATGTAGCAATTGTGTATAGTGTCTACTAGAAATCTGAGCCCAGTACTGTTTATTTTAAAGAATATACAACACTTTGAATGTGGCTCCTCAATCCATACACAAGAGCGTGAATTGTCATGAAAGTAATTGGTAAATTTATATTCCCCTTTCAAAGACATTTAGTAGGTAGTGTGTCCGAATTTATACCAAATGGACAAAGTAGTAGAACTGAGTGAATTTAGTAAATTAACGCATTTTAGATGGCTCCTCAATCCTGACGTCTGCATAATAAATGATTGACTGTACCTACCTGAGATCACAACGGAATAGAATACCAAAGACACTAACGTTTAGTATAAATGTCTACTATATACTTATGTGTACAGTTCAACATTGTTTAAGATCGGAATTTGAAAAACAAATACTTTTCAATATTCCTTACGAATTTGCTATTAAGGGTGACCATGTTTATATCAATAAAACCGGGATGGTTCATTTCTGATATGTTATATTTTATGTACAAATATAAAACTTTTTGTTTACGATTTTATCACAGTACAAGAAGATTAAAGACAAATCTATACTAAGGTACGAAGTTATCATCTCATTTGTTTTTATTTTAGTTTAGTTTGCGTTTTAAAGTGTGATGTGGTGCTCCCACTTTTATGTACAACCTACATCACGACGCTACTTTTATCATTGAATAATCCTTGGTTTTGGTTATGTATGGTATACAATGGTTGCAGCGCCTAATTACAGTTATCTCCTATGTAAAAAAAAATGACGTCAAGAAAATGCAGCAGTAGAGTTTGTTGCGCCGCTTCTTCTCCACTAGCGCTTTGGAGGCGGTGGTAAAGTTTTCTAAACTTTGAAATGTTTATAAACTTAGATTAAGTAGTGTTAGATGACGTCAAAAAGATACAATATTATTGTGATATATATAATGATACAATACTTTGAATAAATAAATGAATATGACTAGGTATTAAATAAGAAGAATCTTTAGCTTTATACCGAATATTGTGTGAATATTTTTAAAAATTAAATTTCAAGAATTAGTAATCCTAGTTTGATTCGTATAACATGGTCACCCTTAATAGCGAATTCGTAAGGAATATTGAGAAGTATTTGTTTTTCAAATTCCGATCATATACAATGTTGAACTGTACATAAGTATATAGTAGACATTCATACTAAACATTAGTGTCTTTGGTATTCTATTCCGTTGTGATCTCAGGTAGGTACAGTCAATCATTTATTAAGCAGACGTCAGGATTGAGGAGCCATCTAAAATGCGTTAATTTACTAAATTCCCTCAGTTCTACTACTTTGTCCATTTGGTATAAATTCGGACACACTACCTACTAAATGTCTTTGAAAGGGGAATATAAATTTACCAATTACTTTCATGATGGATTGAGGAGCCACATTCAAAGTGTTGTATATTCTTTAAAATAAACAGTACTGGGCTCAGATTTCTAGTAGACACTATACACAATTGCTACATAATGATACAACATTTTCAAATATGTACGTGATATACTTTCCGTGTTTCAGGTGGCTCCTCAGTTCAGACGTTTGGATTGAGGAGCCACATTCACATTGATATAACTTTGGACATATTTTACTACAAATTTCAGAATTCCGCCTACATAATTATTTACTTTCCTACTAAATAAGGGGGAGCGTTTCCTTTTATAATCTGAAGTGGCTCCTCAATCCATATGGACGTGAGGGAACACCTCAACGGCATATAGCAGCTACCTTGTGTTTGGGCTTATTTTAATTGTATTGATAAAAACTTTACAAAACTTTACACAAACATGATCTGATGATGAAGAAGATTGAGGGTCGAGGCAACTCCTCAACGGTATATAGCAGCTACCTAGTGTTTGGGCTTATTTTATTCGTATTGATGAAAACTGTACACAACTTTACACAAACATGATCTCATGATGAAGAAGACTGAGGGTCGAGGAAACTCCTCAACGGTATATAGCAGCTACCTTTTGTTTGGGCTTATTTTAATTGTATTGATGAAAACTTTACACAAACCTGATCTGATGATAAGGAAGATTGAGGGTCGAGGGAACTCCTCAACGGTATATAGCGGATACCTTGTGTTTGGGCTTATTTTATTCGTATTGATGAAAACTTTACACAACTTTACACAAACATGATCTCATGATGAAGAAGACTGAGGGTCGAGGAAACTCCTCAACGGTATATAGCAGCTACCTTGTGTTTGGGCTTATTTTAATTGTATTGATGAAAACTTTACACAAACATGATCTGATGATGAAGAAGATTGAGGGTCTAGGCAACTCCTCAAAGGTATATAGCAGCTACCGAGTGTTTGGGCTTATTTTATTCGTATTGATGAAAACTGTACACAACTTTACACAAACATGATCTCATGATGAAGAAGACTAAGGGTCGAGGGAACTCCTCAACGGTATATAGCAGTTAGCTTGTGTTTGGGCTTATTATATTCGTATTGATAAAAACTTTACATAAACGTGATTTGATGATGGAGATGACAGAGAGTAGAGGGAACTCCTCAACGGTATATAGTAGCTACCTTGTATTATTCGCTTATTTTATTAAATTGATAAAAAATTAACACTAACATTATGAATGTAATCGCAGGTATAGTTTAAGACTTGAATTAAGTTCTCATTTAAAATTAAAATAGGAATTAATTAATTATAAATAGACAAACAAATTGTTGAATTGCATTTAATTTATTTTAAACTTATTCTTTAGATATAACAAATTGATAATAATAATTATTATATTTATTTGATTTATTTTTATTTTTATTTACTTAATTATTATTACCAATTAACCACGCCGCACCGTCTTGGCGTGGTTAATTGTTAATAATAATTTACGCTTTTCTACGCTTTTCGATGTTCTCCCTATTTAAAACTTTTTGCATGTAGGTCCTTTTTTGTGAAACTTGATTTATACATTGTTCACTAGTCTCTTTTAAAATGACATTGGAGGTAGATTTCCTACATTAAAATGCGTTTCTCCCCTTCTTCGTTTGTTTCATTCAATCGGCGCTGTCTCATATAAGCAGCGCGTTTCTTAGGTCTACCCATATTCAGACAAAATAATGTCCCACTGCAGGGACGGGCCTCCTCCTGTGACGGAGAGATACTTGGCCTACTAAAACCACGCTGGCCAGGCGGATTGGTATAGGGTTTAATTTCATGTTTTTCTTCTTTTTATTTCTCAAAGATAATATTCACGGATAGTCCCTTAGTCGGTTTTTACGACATCCATGGGATGAGATGTGGTAGTGACATATTGTGTTCTCACTCCGTCACCAAACGGATTTATAGAATTGGTATTCACTAAAAATTTAGAAATACTTAAAATTAATTTTTACAAAAAAAAAGAACCGACTTCAAAGACAAAAATTGCACTAAAAAGTAATAAATAATTACTTGTATTTTGATTTTACAACATTAAATCAGCCATTCTTTCCACTTAATTTTAATCTAAAGAATAGGTTATTTTCATTATAGTCAAAGTATTGCTAAGTAGGTATATTTCTTGAAGAGTCTGTAAATATATTTATTTGTAGATTCTTTAAAAGATAATCAAATTAATATTATTGTTATTTTTGGAGTCGGTGTCAGCCAACGAAATAAGTACAATAATACCTAAGCAAACGGAATGACGGCCATGAATTACAGATTATATATGACTTCGACATTATAGTTGTTGATTGTTTATGGATTAGTTTAAAAATTAAACAAATATTAAATAACTATTCTTATCATATTTAAATAAATATATTTTAAAATACCCGTATCACATTTTATCGCTTTAATATTATATTTAATAACTGATTAAAGCTTTCCAGAACTTAAAATAGATTAGATTTAAAGAAATAATTCGCGAATAGGATCAATAACGCAAAATGTTGTCTACAACGTCGTTAGAATAGGTAATGAAGTTTTGTATAACACACTGTCATCACTTTTAATTAGATAAATATTGCATTTAAAACAAAAACGGGCGTTTCATTTTCGAATGTGAATTTTAAGTAATTATTAGTCTGTACTGTCTGTAACACGACGCCATAATATTTGTTTAAGTTTTCAGTCAGAAATAAAAAATGGTATAATAATAACTATCGTGGCTGACACCGACTCCAAAAATAACAATAATATTACATTATTTGTAATAATTTGATTATCTTTTAAAGAATCTACAAATAAATATATTTACAGACTCTTCAAGAAATATACCTAGCAATACTTTTACTATAATGAAAAGAACCTATTCTTTAGATTAAAATTAAGTGGAAAGAATGGCTGATTTTAATGTTGTAAAATCAAAATACAAGTAATTATTTATTACGTCGGTTCTTTTTTTTGTGAAAATTATTTTTTTTGTAAATACGTACATATTATACATAGAAACACTCAGACCAAGGCAAGCAATTATGTTCATGCACACAATTATTTGCATTGAGCGGGAATCGAACCCGAGAACTCTGCGTAGCAGCCTTGTAATATACCGTATATTCTGTAAATATAAATTTTGAATTAATTGCTTGTTTTTTTTGTTACCCAAAAATCTAACCAGGAGTTCTGACAGCAGTTGTTAACGAGGCAGTATTGAAATTATTTCATAACAGTTATATTTAATAACTTTAATTGTAGTAAGGATCTCCAATAAAGGTAATCGCTCTTAAAAGTACATTACTTGTGAAATAACAATATAAGATAATAATGTACTTAGTTACGAAGTACAATAAAATGAAGACATTATCGTCTGTACGCTACTTACCACTTAACGGACGCAAAGAAATCCAGGCTCAAGGCAAAAAAATGTGAATCATACAAATAAAGTCTTGCGTAGGTGTCGAACCTACAGCCACAGTACAACCAGTACTCTATCTCGGCCGAATATTTATTATAAATGCCTACGGCTGCGCGGTACGTAAACACGCGATAGTGCTGCTCACCTCCAGCTTTTTAATTACATTTACCTACTTTTCCGCTCGTTACTGCAGCACAGTCGCGACTGCCCAACAAACATTTTAGTCTGTTAATTGGAATGTATACGGCTCAAAGTACTTTAAACATCGTATTGAAGTAATTTCAGCGTATAATACAACTTAATGCCCCCTTATCTGAATAGAACTCAGAGTTGTATAAAGTCGTTGTATAAACGTGCATTGACGTTTATACAACTATTTGAAATTACCATTATGCAACTTTCACTGGTATAGCCAATGAAGTCGTACTAGGAACGTCTTTACGACTTTTACACAAACGTTATTTGTAAAGAAGCCGTGAGAACTACTCTTACGTGACAATAGCAAAAGAGTTACCAATTGCACTCTTACACGGCTCTCAGTCAAATTCTTATACTATTATGCAACAATTATACAACTAAATGTTTTATAAGTGCAGTATAAGTGACATTGTAACTAAGAAATGTTTTTCTATGTTTGTTGAAACGAATACTTGTACAGGGCAAGTTAATATTAACCAAACTAGAGTTGGTTCCGTACAAAAATTAATTTTAAATGCAATGAAATTTAGATTAGCGCAGAGTATGTATCATATTGCGCAAAGTGTGGAAAGTGGTTCTAGTGCTTTTGCATTAGTAGAGGAAAAGGAAGACGAAGAAAATGAAAAATAATAAGCGGTTTTTGACTGACAAGCATGAGGGTTTCGAAATAACATTTATATAAAATACTTAACGACACTTATATAAATTAGTTAGGGAATATTATAGAAAATGTCACCGAATGTTTTTGAAAAGCCTAGTCATCATTTTTAAATATATTTATGATAAATTTTATCAGTATGAGAAGATTAGAAGCTACATTTAATATTACTGACCTAAAGTATAAGCTAGTGTCCATAGAACATGGCTCAAATATTTATTTTACTCCACTCATTCATACTCTAGTGTGAAAGGTGTAAATAAAAATAAATTAATCAAATTGGTTTTATTTATTATTAACATTCCAATAAAATAAAATATTTTTTTTTAGCAATCACAAGCATTAAACAGATTTCATGCCTTAACATTGAAAATATACAAAAAAAAATTATCATCTTATTATATCCGACTACTTATGTACTCTAATTTATTCAAAGAACCCTAATTTTGTTAATATGGCTGATACTAAACTGATAAAAAATAAATGCACAAAATGAAAAGTCGTTTTGATGTTGTCTTACTGTTGTAATCAGAACCATATGTTGTGTAAAGGTAAATATTAGTACGTTCGCTAAAAATGTATGGATAATTTATGTTTATTTATAAGAATTAGTAGGGCGCGTTTGTTTTATTGCCAAAACTAACGCATATTATACGATAACATTAATTTCCCATCAGATATATGCACTACAACCACTTTAACACGAGCTAAAGATGTGACACATATTTAGTTTCTAATTAAAAATGGCTACTTCCTTTATAAACTTCAAAGACTCGATCGATGACACAAGAAAAAGTTACCTCGTTATAGTTTAAGTCTCCGTTTTGACACTTCAATTCACTTTGCAACAAAAATGTTACATAAAAATCGTAATTAACACTGTCATGTCGCAAAATGCCGTGAAACAGCGATAAAAATAGATTTTGCAACATCTACACGACGACTACAGAACTAAAATTTCATTTATACAACGTTTACGCGACTATATTACAACTCTGATTCGTATAAAATGGGCCTATTTTCGGTCGCCTCAACGTTACTACAACGTTCTTGCAACCAGCTTTTAGAACCAAAAGTTCAAATGGAGACGTTGTAGTGACTTCAAAAATGTTTGTTGGGTGTTCACTCCGCAAAGCCACCTCTTTCGTGAGCGTGTAGGTACAACTCGCGTTTCGTCCGTTTCTATGAAGTCGAAATACTGTATAATATTTGTACTATGCTACAGCCTCATTCATGATCGCTTTGCCACTGATCATCATCATCATCATCATCACTATTAATGTGCCACTGCAGAGACGGGCCTGCTCCCGTCACGGAGGGATACTTGGCCACGCTGGCCAGACGGATTGGTATAGGGTTTAAATTCAAGTCTTCCTTCTTTTTATTTCGTAAAGAAATAATATTCACGGATTGTCCTATGTTTTTACGACACCCATGGGATAGGATGGGGTGGTGACATATTGAATTCTTACTCCTGCACCACATGGATACCGATGCAGTATAATAATAATAATAATATATGTCGATAGGTAGTGAATTTGTTTGAATACAGAGTTGATTGTTTAGCTGGAACAAAATATACATTTTCACGCGAGTGGAACCGTGTCTGTAAGTCTGGTTATTAATTATTGTTTGTTTCTTATCTCCTAGTGTAAGAAGCAAAAAGATTATTTTGTTTGTTAATTATTACGATAGTCCCAGATAAAGGGTAAGTAGTATGATAAAATATCAATATTGTATTACATTTTTGTTTGTTTAGGTATTGATAATTTCATTCCATAAATAAATAAACAAATCTTACTTAAAGCCCGATTTACACATCGACAAGTACAGTAGCGAGTTAAATAGTAAGTTGTTGATAAAGTTGATTTGAATAGATCTGCATCCTATTTTTTGGCGAGTTAAGTACTAAGTAGCCCCCTCTCTCGCGTTTCGCCAACTTAACTAGCCAAAAAATAGGATGGAGATCAATTCAAATCAACTTTATCAACAACTGGAGATGAATAAACGTTTTTATTATTTTATTATATTATTTTTATTAACTTACTACTTAACTCGCTACTGTACTTGTCGATGTGTAAATCGGGCTTAAGTTTAAATTGTATAGTAATAACACGCTCCCTGTCGTCCCTTCGTGTTGGTCACGAGCTATCTTAGTGACCAGTTCGTGAGTCGCGCTCGGTGATGGATGTGTTCCATTGCTAACGTTGTTTGCAGCCAAAGAACAGTAAGTCTTTTTTTTTAAATTGGCCTACTAGAATGACTCTATGGTGCCTGATGTTAAGCATCTATTAGAGTCCAAGAATGACGAGTATCATGCCAGCTACAATATTTGTATGTCTCCACTATAGCGACTTCAGAAGATGCTTTTTCACGCCTCGCTTGAAAGAACCAGGATCGTAGTTTGAAGGAAACACGTGGGCTGGCAAAGTGTTCCACTGTTTGATGGTTTTGCACATGTACGAACCGCTTTTTTCGGACTTGTATGGTCTCTACAGTGTAACGGTGGCATTTAAGACCGGTATGTTGTTCTGGATAAGAAAGTTCAAGCAAATTCGTAATATTTAGCGCGCTGTTAATTGACTGCCGTAAAGAGTATCTAGTGGATTAAGTTATTTTTCATTTACAGGGCACAACACCATACTTATTTGCAACCTGCCTTTATATATCAATACAAGATTCATAACAATAAAACCAAGATGCTGTACAATGCAGTTCATGATTACATGAATGAATTGGGAGGTCGAGTTGTAGCTAAATCTGGGATAGCAACTGATCGCTATCATTTTGGCAAGCTAATATTACAAAGCTTCAAGGATAACCCGGATTTTATAATGCAAGTAAGTAGGAAAGCGTTTATTATAAATTATATGTACCCTTTGCATCAAATTGTCAATTCTCCCAAGATTGTCACAATAATGTAGGTTACTACAGTACAGTGTTCCGTGTGGTGACGGAGCGCGGAGTAAGAATACAATATGTCACCACCACCCCATCTCATCCCATGGGTGTCGTAAAAACCGACTGAGGGACTATTCGTCAATATTATCTTTACGAAATAAAAAGAAGGAAAACTTGAAATTAAACCCTATACCAATCCGTCTGGCCAGCGTGGTATTAGTAGGCCAGTTATTAGTAGTCCCGATTGGGGCCTAACTACACGATAACATAATAAAAATATCCAATACATACATGAACTGGTGCCTTGTTCTCAAAAGAGTGGGCTAAGACTAAGTTTAGTATCAATTACCCTGATATATAATCGACAGCCAAGCCCGTCAAATAGACTCCGACCCTACGCCTTATTTGTACGATGTCATAAATAATAATCTATTCATATTAATAGATCGACGGAGCAACTAATCAATCAGAAACAAACGAATCAGCTCTTAACAGAACAGTTCGATGCGCCATCGCTTTACAGCGACTTGGTCTTCAAAAAGGAGATGTCATGGTACTCATGGGTCCTCACCATTTAGATCTTTGTATACCGCATTATGCAGCCTTGTGTCTTGGAGTAATGGTTGCTGCTGTCGATGCCACTTTAGGAGTCAGTAAGTAACTCTGTGATTATCTAAATTAAACGACAATTAATAATTAAGATATAATATACAAAATATATTTTTTGCGTTGGAGTTACAGATGAAATTGCTTAACCGAAGGCCGTGCGGGGTAGCGGATTTGAATCCCAATTTGTGTGATTCACAAATCATGGCCAGACCTGAATGTTTTTCGTATAACGTTCATTTCATGATTGTCAAAATCCCCGCGATATTGGGCTTGATCCCTAGTTTAAAAAAAAGAGAAGAATTGAGAACCTCCTCCATTTTTGAAGTTAAGGTTAAAGACGAATAATAAAGTTTTGTTAAAAAACATAATGTTATTATTTTGCAGCAGAACTCGAACATACATTCAACGTAAGAAAACCTAAAATAATATTTTGCGAAAATGAAAAATATCAAATAGTAGATTCAGCACAAAAATTGGCAAATACTGATGCCATAATCATCACTTTCAACAAAGGCAGTAATCATATCAGTTTCAATGATCTTTTAATTGGTATTGAAGACGAGGATGTGAAAAGTTTTCAGTAAGTATTCTCTATCAGTATTCTCCGTGTGGTGACGGAGTAAGAATACAATTTGTCACCACCCCATCTCATCCCATGGGACCGTAAAAACCAACTAAGGGACTATCCGTAAATATTATCTTTACGAAATAAAAAGAGGAAAACTTGAAATTAAACCCTATACAAATCCATCTGGCCAGCGTGGTATTAGTAGGCCAAGTATCCCTCCGTTATGGGAGGAGGCCCTTCCCTGCAGTGGGACATTAATGGGCTGTTATGATTCTCTATTAGCATTTTACATTTTAGCTGGAAAGCATTTGTCCAGCTGTGGCCTAGGCTGCTGTGCAACTTCATGACAATCACTCTGGTTCTCCACCTTTCACATCCGATCACTTCCAATCACCTTCATTAAATCTTTGCCCATGAAGCTGGAGCTCGTTCATACCTATTTGTTACAATCATTTAGCCAAATGAGTGCCAAGTTAGGACGGCAGGAATCCGATTGATGAGGGAGGCACACAAGGTGGCAATACTTGGAGGAAGCCTATGTCCAGCAGTGAACGTCGATTGGCTGATATTATTATGATGATGATGATTTAGACAAATCAGTAAAGTGAATTAATTTTGTCACTACTTTCCGTTGTCATATGAAAATGTAAAATAACTCCTTATCTGTAGACACATTCCAACATATAAGTAATTTAAAATCTTACATTTTTCATTATCGGTTGAATTGAGACATTTTGTCGTAACTTAAATAAAGTCGACTTAAACCACTTCCAGGCCAACGGATTTTGACACATCTGAGACCCCAGCATACCTGACAGCCACCAGTGGATCAACAGGGTTTCCTAAAGCCGTAGTTTTGACGCATAAAAACTTATGTATTTCATTGCCCTATATGTGGTAAGTAGACTCAACATAAATCTTACTGTAGACTGATGACCTGGTCTCATTACCAGAAATCATTAATTAACGGTAAGGAGGTGGACAAAAGAATAAACAAAGTGTTAACGTTTGGACATTGTTTATTGGATTTGGGTATCTCAGTTAATTTGAGAGGCGTTTTGAAGATGTTTGATAAGTGAATCGAAAATCATTAATACATTAACACACTGCTAAATACTTTTTCAATATTTCTAATGTGATTGACGAAAAGACTGTCTGCAATCCCTGAGTGACTCAGGACCCTATCGCCAAAAATTACTTTAAAAAGTCGTATCTGTTTTTTTTTTCAGGAGTATATTTCCTAAGTTTCCGATGCCTACAAAAATGACTCTAGTAATTTCACCACTACAATGGCTATCAGCAGGTGCTAACTATCTTTTTTCGCCTATTGCCAAGGTCACTCGACTTCAGACTTCAGAAGAAATCACACCTGATCACTTTGTTCGTCTAGTAAACACGTACAAGGTTGGTATTTATTTTAGTCAACAAATATTTTATTACCCTACTTTATGAGTTGGAATAATAGATGGTAATTTTGATAAATCCTCCTGGTTAGCGTGGTAGAATTCACTTGCCAAGTGAAGAGTTTTAAAAGAATCTGCAGTCAACTACTAAATATAGGTATACAGGGTGTGGCGTAAATAGTGGACCACCGTTAGTGGTTTGACATCTCGGAAACTTAACTACAACATATTAAAATTTCAACCCATTTTACCCAAGGGCTTCAGAAAAAATGAGGTATATTGCTTTTTGTATGAAATTTATACTTTTTATTGCTAATTTGACTGTAGTTTCAACAAATAACGTTATTTTAAACTTCTGTTTTCTGTTAATAAATGCCGAATACCTAGACTATCATAATAATAAAATAGTTCTATGTAAATTTTAGACTTTTAAAAAGAAATTAGGTTTAACTGTATTTTAAATTAATTTTTTAATTATATTACTCAAATTGTAGGGCGTTTTTTGTGAAAAAAATGTACTACACTTGGGCTGCCCATACGTTAATAAATATGTCCATGAAATACCGATTTAAAAATGGTTTAGTGCTACTATTTCCTGATAATTAAAAAAAAGTTATTATCAATGCAATAAAAAACGGTCTAAGAAAAAAATAAAGTTATTATCAATGTAATAAAGAACGGTCTAAGAAAATAATATTTATTACTAGGTACTATAGCAAAACTATTTAAACCTAACTTGTTACAGATTTTAATAATTAACGATATTGGAATTTAAATAAAAAACACAATTAAATCAATAATTTATTAACAAATATTTTACAAGCGATGCTCGAAATGGCCTCCATTTGCAGCTATACACGCTCTGCAACGTCGGATGAAAGATCGTTTTAATCGTCGAGCAAACCCACTATCATTAAGCTTCCCAGCTGCTGTCTGAATCCTGTTCCTCAGTTCCTGGATATTATTTATTTGTTCCTTATACACGTCTTCTTTTAAGCAGCCCCAATAAAAGAAATCCAAAGGATTCAGGTCTGGCGAGCGCGGTGGCCACAATATTGGACCTAACCGCCCTATCCACCTATTTGGGTACGCCACATGGAGATGCTCTCGTACCACTAACGCATAGTGAGCGGGACAGCCATCATTCTGAAGCCACATACTGTCTCGAACTTCAGGAGAAACGTTTTCCAAGAGCTGGGGCAAGTCATTTTGTAAAAAACGCAGGTATCTTTCGCCGTTTAAAGTTTCCGGTAGCTCAAATGGACCGACAATTTGTCCATTGATTATCCCTGCCCACAGGTTTATTTTAAACTGTTGCTGCGATCGATCTTCCCGTATTAAATGTGGATTTTCCAACTGCCAGCTATGTAGATTATGGAGATTTAAATATCCATCTCTTCTGCAGGATGACTCATCGCTCCACAATATTTTATTAAAAAATTGCTCGTCCTCTCGTATTCTGCGCAGCATTTCTCTACAAAATGTCACCCGTAGAGGATAGTCTCTCGGTAGCAAAGTTTGTACCCGTTTAAAATGATAGGGGTACAGTTGGTGTCGTTTTAAAATTCGATGCACAGTTCTGCTCGATGTGCCAGTTGTACGAGATAGAACACGAACTGAGATTGAAGGGTCTCTACTCACTAAATCCAGCACCTCTTCATCGTTATGTACCCGTGGTCGACCTTCTCTCCTACCGCCAACGCCCGTGCCAGGTATCCTCCCCTCAGAGTATGCGATATGTACTCTTACAAAAACCCGGTGGTCTGGATGTCTTCGAGTAGGATACCTCTCCCTATAAACCCGAGCTGCTTCTCTAGCGACACCTCTGCACTCGCCGTAAATGTAATGCATGTCAGCATATTCGGGTGGCGTGTACTGAGACATTTTTTATTTATCACTTCACTGAGTCCTTCTAAATTACTGTGCAAATCAAAGTCCGGTATACGTAGCCAAGTTTGTTTAATATCACCAAAACAACAAGTCCAAATCACAAAGCAAATCAGAGTCCAGAGAAATAGCTACAAAAAATAACGGCGATAAACAATAATTAACCACAAAACGCATACGTCGCACGAGAGATCGTAGAACGTACTGGATTTAGAGATGGTCATTGAAAAAACGAACAGTTTTTCAGACAGTTTGTTTATGAAAAAATAAAAAACTGTTTTTCATTTTATAAAAAAGAGGTTGAAAATAAAAACTGTTTTTTTAACAAACTAAGATTTAATTTGTTTTTCTTCAGTTTTTTTTTAACCTGTTTTTTATACATTTAATGTAATACGCGCGAACGATTCACTCGTTGACCGAGTGAAATTCTCGGTCCGCCGCGTGTATAATCTATGGTCCGCCGCGAGGTGCTGGATTTAGTGAGTAGAGACCCTTCAATCTCAGTTCGTGTTCTATCTCGTACAACTGGCACATCGAGCAGAACTGTGCATCGAATTTTAAAACGACACCAACTGTACCCCTATCATTTTAAACGGGTACAAACTTTGCTACCGAGAGACTATCCTCTACGGGTGACATTTTGTAGAGAAATGCTGCGCAGAATACGAGAGGACGAGCAATTTTTTAATAAAATATTGTGGAGCGATGAGTCATCCTGCAGAAGAGATGGATATTTAAATCTCCATAATCTACATAGCTGGCAGTTGGAAAATCCACATTTAATACGGGAAGATCGATCGCAGCAACAGTTTAAAATAAACCTGTGGGCAGGGATAATCAATGGACAAATTGTCGGTCCATTTGAGCTACCGGAAACTTTAAACGGCGAAAGATACCTGCGTTTTTTACAAAATGACTTGCCCCAGCTCTTGGAAAACGTTTCTCCTGAAGTTCGAGACAGTATGTGGCTTCAGAATGATGGCTGTCCCGCTCACTATGCGTTAGTGGTACGAGAGCATCTCCATGTGGCGTACCCAAATAGGTGGATAGGGCGGTTAGGTCCAATATTGTGGCCACCGCGCTCGCCAGACCTGAATCCTTTGGATTTCTTTTATTGGGGCTGCTTAAAAGAAGACGTGTATAAGGAACAAATAAATAATATCCAGGAACTGAGGAACAGGATTCAGACAGCAGCTGGGAAGCTTAATGATAGTGGGTTTGCTCGACGATTAAAACGATCTTTCATCCGACGTTGCAGAGCGTGTATAGCTGCAAATGGAGGCCATTTCGAGCATCGCTTGTAAAATATTTGTTAATAAATTATTGATTTAATTGTGTTTTTTATTTAAATTCCAATATCGTTAATTATTAAAATCTGTAACAAGTTAGGTTTAAATAGTTTTGCTATAGTACCTAGTAATAAATATTATTTTCTTAGACCGTTCTTTATTACATTGATAATAACTTTATTTTTTTCTTAGACCGTTTTTTATTGCATTGATAATAACTTTTTTTTAATTATCAGGAAATAGTAGCACTAAACCATTTTTAAATCGGTATTTCATGGACATATTTATTAACGTATGGGCAGCCCAAGTGTAGTACATTTTTTTCACAAAAAACGCCCTACAATTTGAGTAATATAATTAAAAAATTAATTTAAAATACAGTTAAACCTAATTTCTTTTTAAAAGTCTAAAATTTACATAGAACTATTTTATTATTATGATAGTCTAGGTATTCGGCATTTATTAACAGAAAACAGAAGTTTAAAATAACGTTATTTGTTGAAACTACAGTCAAATTAGCAATAAAAAGTATAAATTTCATACAAAAAGCAATATACCTCATTTTTTCTGAAGCCCTTGGGTAAAATGGGTTGAAATTTTAATATGTTGTAGTTAAGTTCTCGAGATGTCAAACCACTAACGGTGGTCCACTATTTACGCCACACCCTGTATGTTTATAAAACGATAGGGAATGATGTAATGATAGTAGCTGGTTTTGTGTTACCCATAAGACTTCCATAATATCTGTTTAGTGTCTTTTAACAGCCACCATGTAATGTCAGGGCAGTTTCATCGGCGTAGATAAATATGGACAAATTTGTTAGAATAATTTGGCATAAATCATTGATATATAAACGATAAAAAGTAAAATGGAGTAAATGGAAAGGGGATAGGAAATAGATAGGTCGTTATTTTTGTTCTAGTTCCTTTTTCTGGCATATCACCTACAATTAGATAACTTTGAAAGAAGAATGATTTAATTCCTCTAACACCAAAAGCTTTAATAATAATAGTGTGCTACGCGCGTTTTCATCTGAGCCTTAGGGCCATATCATTTCTCAATATCCATCTCGCTTACACTAATAAAAAAAAAATATTACACTTATAATATTTTTATGTATATCTTCTATCTCTTTGAATTTCATGACCTGACATACGTATAACCCGCGTACTATTAAGATGAAATATTTTAAATTGGTTTTAGCCTACCTTCCTGATTGGCAGTCCTGTTTCAATCAAGAACTTTTCTTTATTAAGTGACAGATGTGACTTTTCTTGTTTTGAGGCAATCATTATTGGAGGTAGTGCTGTACATTGGGACCTCGTCAGCAAAATTCGAGTAAGTGTGTTGATTTTTTATTATCATCATAACAGTTTCTATTGGGCTATTGCAGGAATGAGCCATTCTATAGTGGCGGCAGAAAACATGACCAATAGATCAGTGTCTAACATTCTTACTTTTTTTTCCTTAAGATTATCATCATAACGACGTACTTTACGTTACGTTAGTCAGTTTTTATGACATCTATGAGTTGGCTAACAACACCGAGCAACTTCTAATTTAAGATTGCTGTCTACGAAAAAAAAACGTTAACCGAACTATACCGCTAAGCCAACTCATCTGACTATTGTGATAATTATTATTATTATTGGGTTTAAGGGTTAATTCCCGTCCTTGCAGTGGGTTAAAGCTGGTGATAAACAGGTTATTAAAAAATAATTTAAAAAAAATCTCAATAAACACTAATAACTATTTTATCATGAAAATCCACAGAAGCTTATCAAAAGTAAAGAAGTGTACAGTGGTTACGGAAGCAGTGAAATGAGTGGGGGACCTTTTATGAATGATTATCAACATTCTTCCGATGGATATTTTTGTATTATGAAAGACATAGAATATCGGGTAAGTATAAAACAGTAAAAAAGTAAAAAACATTTCTTTTGGCGTAATTACATATATACAATATATATACAGTTCCTTTAAACTTACAAATAACTTAAAAAAAATTAAAATAAAACGTTAGAAATATAGGTACCTAATACTAAAAATTTAAAAAAGTAAAAAATATAGGGACAAACTTGACTTATAATAATATGGTACGCCAAAAAAGGTGCTAGTTCAGCTTAATGTCGTAGAACAGTAAGGTTTTACGACGCTGATTTTTAACCAACACCTATAGTCTGTGGCGGCACGGACGCCAACAGCATAAAACATGCAAACAGCCTTAACATTCATCATATCATATCATTCACCACACATACATTAACATACACAACATACAAAAAAACATTACCCCTTAACAAAAACAACAAACATTCCAGAGCCCAAAAACACAGCAGACATAAGAAGACGCTACGCTATTCCATCCAAACTCTTGACCACTCGTGACCACTCGTGACCTAAGAACGACAGCCGCTCGCGTCTCCAGCCCTCTTTACCGACGCCCGCGACACACGATGTTGATATTTTGTTATTTTGCTTGTTCAGTTCAGTCGGTAAAGAAGGTGGTCGGTTCCAGTACATAAGAGGTGACCTGACGGGCCAATAATAATAGGTCGGGGAAAAAGTCTTTTCGCATAACGTAGGTATAAACTTATTATAAAATTTCTTTGACTGTACTACTTGTGTCTGGCTGGTTTTGGTAACATTAAAAAGGTTACATTATAAAGAAAAGAAAAAAATAAAAAAACGTTGTTTCCCGCTATTTTTCATTTGTTTTTCTCTCCGTAAAAATGAGTGAATCTAATGAAGAAATTCGATACATTTTAAAATTTTATTATAAAAAAGGCAAAAATGCAACTCAAGCAGTGAAAAAAATTTGTGATGTTTATGGACCTGATGCAGTGTCAGTAAGAGTAGCACAAATTTGGTTCAAACGTTTTCAGTCCGGTTTTGATGTTAAAGATGCACCTCGCTCTGGTCGCCCTGTTACGAATAAAATGGACGCCATTTTTGAAAGAGTGGAGCAAGATCGGCATATTAGTAGTTACGATGTAGCTGAAGAACTGGGAATTGACCACAAAACAGTTTTGACCCATTTGAAGAAAGCTGGTTATACAAAAAAGCTCGATATTTGGGTGCCACACGAGCTCACTCAAAGAAATGAACCGTGTACTCATTTGCGATTCATTATTGAGACGTAATGAAACCGAGCCGTTTTTGAAGAGATTGATAACTGGCGATGAAAAGTGGATCACGTACGACAAGAACGTGCGAAAAAGGTCGTGGTCGAAAGTTGGCCAGGCTTCACAGACTGTGGCCAAACCTGGCCTAACACGAAATAAGGTGATGCTGTGTGTATGGTGGGATTGGAAGGGCATTGTTCATTATGAGCATTTACCGCCCGGCAAAACCATCGATTCTGATCTTTACTGCCAGCAACTGATGAGATTAAAGGAAGCAGTCGAGAGAAAACGGCAGGAATTGATCAACAGGAAGGGTGTGGTCTTTCATCACGATAACGCTAGACCACACACATCTTTAGCCACTCAGCAAAAATTAAGAGAGTTCGACTGGGAGGTCCTAGTGCATCCACCATATAGCCCTGACCTTGCGCCTTCAGATTTTCACCTGTTTCGGTCTCTTCAGAATTCTTTAGGTTCTGTAAGGTTGACCTCAAGAGAGGACTGCCAAAACTATTTGTCCCGTTTTTTTTATCAAAAGTCCCAAAGTTTCTACTGTAACGGGATAATGTCTCTGCCCACAAAATGGCAGAAAGTTGTTCAACAAAACGGTACATACCTATATATTGTAAATAAATGTAAATAAACTTTGAAAAAAATGTCTTGACTTTTCACACTAAAATACGAAAAGACTTTTTCCCCAACCTAATATATAATTTCACCAGCGATAATGCGCGATGATGTTAATTTTACTGCTTTACAAACGTGGTCATAGGTTCAATTCCAGAATTTAGACGGCTTTTGCTATTACTCCTATGACTATATTACTTACCTATATGTCTGGGTGTTTTCTATGTATAATATGTATGTATTTACAAAAAAAAAAAAAGTGTTTAAGTATGTTTATCCGTTGTCTAGTACCCATAGTACAAGCTCTGCTTAGTTTGGGACTAGATGGCGTTGTGTGAATGTGTGAGGAATATTTATTTATTTATTTATATACTGTTTATATTATATTATTTTGACAGAGAAATTAATTAATAGTTTGTTTTAGCTTCTTGAACCAGACACTAACAAAGTTATTACTGATACCAACGTGCCCGGTGAGTTATGGTTCAGAGGACCTCAAATTGGCATGGTAAGGAAAATGTTTTCGTTCATTTATTTGTCGGCGTTAGCTTATGGTGGCACGTTCTACGATAGATCGGTCAACTCGAAGTAACACTTTTACTACACTGAACACTTTTACAAAATTCGAAATAAAACTAAGTTTGCACTCTACACATTTTACTATATACGTTAATATAATTATACGTTAATATAATAATAATAAATAATAATAATATACTATGGTAGTCTAATAACAATTAACTTGAAAATAAGCTATCCTAGCTCGGATCTACACGGATTACATTGGAACGTGGTGAAGTCTGTATTCGGATGACAACACGACCGCACGGCTCGGTGTCTCGTTAACAACTGCCGCCAATACTGTTTACTCACTGACAAAACCGCTTTGACAGTTGACACCGACTGACGTCTATGATATGCTATCTATGACAAGTGTTGCCAATCCAATAACGAACACACCCAAACCCGTTCGGGCTTGACGTTCCGTTTAACAATCCACGATATATATTTATTATTCTTGTACAACTGCACAAAGACGGACTTAATGCCATAAGGTCAATAACATAAGATTGACTGAAGTGTTAGTAAGGATTTTAAGCCTATTTTTTGGATTGAGGGTTCAGGAGTTGCGTTGACCATATTTACTGACTTCTTCCATGCATCAAAAATGCTTACGTTTACTTAAATACTTAAAATATATACTCGTATTTACTTACAATATAACGTTGTAGGGATACTACAACGACCCAGTGACTACAAAGGAGGTTTTCACAGAAGATGGTTGGTACAAGACTGGCGACAAATTTTACATGAATAAAGAGGGACGGTTCTTCTATATGGATCGTTATAAAACATTATTGAAATACAAAAATCATCAGGTTAGTATTTACATATTTTTGTACCCTTAGAGTGCTGACTTCCATGCAGAGTTCTCAAGTTTAGTAACCGCTCAATGCAAGCGTTGGTGTGCATGACTATGAATGTTTTATTCATCATCATAATCATAACAGCCCATTAATGTCCCACTGCAAGGGCTTCCTTCCATGACGGAGGGATACTTGGCCTACTAATACCATGCTGGCCAGACGGATTGGTATAGGGTTTAATTTCAAGTTTTCTTTTTTTCTATGTAAAGTTAATATTCACATATTTCCCATATTTTTCGGTTTCTACGACACCCATGGGATGAGATGGGGTGGTGACATATTATATAATGTAATAACTATGAATGTTTTATTGCTACGAGTATGTATTATGTATTTTACGAAATTATAAAAGCACAATTATGTTTATCCATTGTCTAATAGGCCCATAGCTCTGCTTAGTTTAAAGAGCGCGGTGTTATGCAAATTGTTAGTAAATTATTATATACATTGTTTACATTAAAAAAGCAATATTTTATTATTATCTTTAATAATTAGCAATATTTTATTTTTATTATTATATTATTTACTAGCTGCTGTGCCCGCGACTTCGTTCGCGTGGCGGATGTTCCTTACTTCGCAATTCGATTTAATACTGAAAAATCGTTTTTAAACCCTTATAACGAACAGATATACCTACCTACATTACAAACGAATTGTAAAATTTCAAAGTAAATAAATCTATACTTATAATAAAACTGTAGAGAGATCAATTCTGTACATTGAATATATGTTAAAAATTAATATTGGAGGATGAATGGTGATCGATACTAATGCCAAAAATGCAATCAATAAATTTTTTGTCTGTCTGTCTGTCTGTCTGTCTGTCTGTCTGTCTGTCTGTCTGTATGTGCACGCATGGGTCAAAAACTACTGAAGGCATTTTAACCAAACTTGGTACGATTGTAGTCCATACTCCCGGGCAGGTTATAGGCTGTATAACATAACGCTAAGACACATAGGAGCTGAGCAGTGGCAAAAAATTTGAAGCAAGTCGGTTGAAAAAAAGCGCGTTCGAGCTCTTATCATCGCATACGTTGATCATACGCCAAAAATATGTATTACAAAAATAATGGTCTTCAAACGATGAACAAAAAAGTCCTGAATAGTATATATCTATCTTTTATATATTAGCCACAATAACGTGTTTAATCGTTAGGGTTTTCTTCAAAGTGTATTAAATACATAAATATATTGTAATTTGCATAGACATATCTTTTTCAAACTCCCATATTTCAAAAGTACACTTTAATACCTTATTCATAAAAAAAAAAATTATAGAAATCGGTTTATAAACACACAAGATTTAGATGAAAGAAAATTTCCAAATGTCGCCGCGCCAGTATGAGTACGGCAGTACGGTTGATTTTTGTTTAACGTCCGAAACGGCCAACCCGTGCATCTATATAATTTCATTCACATTGACTCTTAATGCGAACGGACGTGGTTCTTATTGACTCTTCTCGGAATAAGCGAGCTTTAGATATTAAAATACATAGATACGTAGTTTTTAGGTATTAAGTTTAAAGTAGGTATCTATCTTCTATACTATAATAAAACAATCGGAATCGGATAAGTAATACTCGAGATATCGCTAGATCTCTTTATTAGAACAGTCCAATACAAATCAGGGGTCATGAAAAATGGATTTGGTTCAATGTTGAATGAATTTAAATTTCGTTTCTTTTGTTCACGAGATGGCGTTACCAGTAGTAATCATAAAATAAATGAGTTTTTAAATAATATATAACTATTTCTTTCTTTCTTTCTTTCTTTCTATTTTATTATTAAGTGCTATTAATAAGTTATTCCTTTTAAATGTTAATAAAATTAACCATGAATCGTATTTGTAATATCAATTATTATAAGTCTTCACATTAGCCTTTAAAAATATCAATTTAACGGACACAAAGAACATCCAGACTAAGGACAATAGTTTGTGTATCACAATTGTCCTCCATGGGTATCGAACCCGCGACCTCATGCACGCCAGCCATGTAATGCGACCGCCGCGCCACCGAGGCAGGTAATTCTGCCGCACCATAACGTGGCGTGCAAATGTATTCATTCATAATTAATTAGCGATTATCCGTGTGGTGACGGAGCAAGAATACAATATGTCACCTCCCCATCTCATCCCATGGGTGGCGTAAAACCGACTAAGGGACTATCGGTGAATATTATCTTTACGAAATAAAAATGAAGGAAAACTTGAAATTAAACCCTATACCAATCCGACTGGCCAACGTGGTATTAGTAGGCCAAGTATTCCTCCATCACGGGAGGAGGCGCGTCCTTGCAGTGGGACATTAATGGGCTGTTATAATGAAAAAAGCGATGTCATTTATTTTAACTTACAAATTTGACAACAGATGGCATTGTGCCTGTGACGTCATTTTCAGTATCGCGGTATTAAGATTTTACTTGAAAGAATGACGCTCGCTCATGTCTTTCAGTATAAGTTTAGACACAGTCTTCATAGATCTGTCTTTGTTAATTTTACAATTCGTGTGTAGGTATATCTGTTTGTTATAAGGTTTAGAAAACGATTTTTCAGTATTAAATCGAATTGCGAAGTAAGTAACATCCGCCACGCGAACGAAGTCGCGGGCACAGCAGCTAGTAGTAAATAAAATATCTATGAAGACTGCGTCTAAACTTATACTGAAAGACATGAGCGAACGTCATTTTTTCAAGGAAAATCTTAACACCGCGATACTGAAAATGACGTCACAGGCACAATGCCATCTGTTGTCAAATTTGTAAGTTAAAATAAATGACATCGCTTATTTCATCATAACTGCAAGGACGCGCCTCCTCCCGTGACGGAGGAATACTTGGCCTACTAATACCACGCTGGCCAGTCGGATTGGTTGATAATATACGGATAGATTGGAAGATAATATTCACCGATAGTCCCTTAGTCGGTTTTACGCCACCCATGGGATGAGATGGGGAGGTTACATATTGTATTCTTACTCCGTCACCACACGGATAATCGCTAATTAATTATGAATGAATACATTTGCACGCCACGTTATGGTGCGGCAGAATTACCTGCCTCGGTGGCGCGGCGGTCGCATTACATGGCTGGCGTGCATGAGGTCGCGGGTTCGATTCCCATGGAGGACAATTGTGATACACAAACTATTGTCCTTAGTCTTGATGTTCTTTGTGTCCGTTAAATTGATATTTTTAAAGGCTAGTGTGGGATTTGTCTTTTGTAAAAAAAATGCTGAAATAAATTATTGTACATACCTCACACCTTTTTACCATCTAGCAAAAAATATTTGACTAAACTTAGACTCGACTATATTATTATTATTATTATCTATAGATAAACTGCGTGCAGTATTTTTGAATTACTTAATAAATTAAACACAAAACACTTTGAATAATAATTTAATGTTTTGTGATTGTATTTCTATATTTTATTGTCAGTTTTGTATTTTTTTATTGTTGACAAATAGCAATAATGTGTAAAATGATTTAATAAAGAAAAAACGTGTTACTTATTACGTTGTCTGTTATATTATACCCATATATTATTAAATAGTTATATAAGTGTGTTATAATTGCAGTTATAATAAGATTGTGAGAAAAGGAATGTTATTTTAATTCAATTTAATATTTATGATTAAGTATAGGTATAGTTTAACTTTAAAAAATGAAGTTTGTACGCCAATATTAGCAATACAGGAAAAGACTATTTATTTTTGTCAGATGTTTTGTATCTGTGATTAACTAATAAAGGTTATTTGTATTTGTATTTATTTACATTAATAAAAACAGGTGGAGTCTGTTGCATACTTTTACGCTGACCAGTAACTACTACAGTTTAAACTAAATGAATACTTACCAAAAGAATAATTTTACTTTAGATTAATAGCTTACTAATACAATTTATATTTAATTAAATTGTTTCAATTACGAAAAACACAAAAATATAACAATCAAGTAAACTTATAATTGATTTAATTTAATAAGACTTATAATAATTATAAGTTCCCTCCACCTGTTTATGATTGTTATTTATTGATATTACACATACGATTCATGGTTAATTTTATTAACATTTAAAAGGAATAACTTATTAATAGCACTTAATAATAAAATAGTTATAGATTATTTAAAAACTCATTTATTTTACGATTACTACTGGTAACGCCATCTCGTGAACAAAAGAAACGAAATTTAAATTCATTCAACATTGAACCAAATCCATTTTTCATGACCCCTGATTTGTATTGGACTGTTCTAATAAAGAGATCTAGCGATATCTCGAGTAATACTTATCCGATTTTGATGAAACATACCTCAGTTTAAGCCTAATAAGAAAGGCTACAATACAATGTATTGGTCTTAAGATTATATTTTAATTCGTTTTAAAGATGTGCGGTAACAAACAGACAGACAGACAGATAGACATTAATTCTAAAAATTGTAAGTGTGTAGTGTTGTTGCTTTTTGACTTTTTTCTAGATTTTATAGATAATTTTTATCTGAATTTTCGAAAAGAACAGACATTTCGACCTCTACAGTTTTATTATAGTATAGAAGATAGATAGATTACCTACTTTAAACTTAATACCTAAAAACTACGTATCTATGTATTTTAATATCTAAAGCGCGCTTATTCCAAAAAGAGTCAATAAGAACCACGTCCGTTCGCATTAAGAGTCAATGTGAATGAAATTATATAGATGCACCGGTTGGCCGTTTCGGACGTTAAACAAAAATCAACCGTACAGCCGTACTCATACCGGCGCGGCGACATTTGGAAATTTTCTTTCATCTATATCTTGTGTGTTTATCAACCGATTTCTATAATTATTTTTTTATGAATAAGATATTAAAGTGTACTTTTGAGTAGTGTATTATTGGGCATTCTGGGCCACTTTCGTCCAGTCGCTCAGCGAAACAAGTTTCGCTCTCGCTCAGGACTCGTGGCCCAGAATGCCCAATAATATAAATTCGATATAACCAGCGATTACATCGTTATGCAATGCAACCTTACGTTTTTTTGCAAGTTCGAACAGCAAGCTGTATCTATTCATGATCATCATTATAACTTTTCGTTATTAATTGCAACCAACATTTCTGTCGGGTGGCTAACATTTGTATGTGAGATGCGATCAATACAGTTATCGATCGACTTTATCAATTGCAAACAACATTTCTGTTGTGTGACTTACAATTACAACCAACATTTCTGTCGGGTGTGAGATGCGATCAATACAGTTTTCGATCGACTTAATTATATTATCTTGTGTATATTAAGGTAAGACGCTATTTATGTTTCTAATAAAAATAACATAAGACGTAATATATTCGTTTATTTCATAAAATATATTTACTCATACAATTCGTATTTTATTAATTGTTAAATATCTTTGGCGGTGAATCGAACAGTTTGTCAGCGGAACGGACAAATTCTTGCAATTTTTCCCACTGATGTGAAGCAGTGTCGGTCTGAAATTTTATTCGCACCAGTGCTTTCTTCCAGACCTCTAAAGAGTCAGTGTGTTGTGCATCGATCGACTTGTACACCTTGCAGTCAATGTAATATTCACCGTCGTTGCTGGTTGTTCGACGTTCGTTACCGTTTGCCACTCGATAAATGAAGTAAGATGGTAAATACTTGGTTGTTGAGCTACCACTCGATTCATTCTCAGGATCATTGCGACTAATGCCGAATATATCGCTAGCAGAAGCAGCAGACTTCACTTTTTTACTGAAATAAAAAGATTACACATTGTTAAATTTATCTATCTATAAACAACACATAATTACATTGTTAACTAAATTACACCTTGTACATTATAGGTAATAAATAGTAACGAACATTGTATTAATTAACCTGTTGTCGAGAAATACTTTTAACTTTTTGTTCGTAATAAATTCAACAAATTCTAACCAAATCCGTTTAGCACCATCTAGCCCTAATCTAAACAGAGCGTGTACATTTTTATAATTACACATTTTTGAAAATACATAATTATTATACATAGAAACACCTAAACCAACCAAAACCCATGTTCATAATACAAACGTTTGATTTGTGCGTGGATCTGCGTCAACTGCATATCAGTCAAGTACATTAACAATTATGCCACGAGGGGGAAGGTCATCAAATATAATATTGCTCCAGTTAGAAAACCAAACTTAATTACCTTATATGAGTTGATTTTGTTGATGAAGTCGTCTTGCGTTTCGTGTTGCTTTGTGAAGGCTGCTTGTGAAAGGTTTTTGATTTATTTTTAATGGGTGGTGTCAATTCACAGTCATCGTATTCAGAATCGGACCTGAAAACAAAAACACAACCTTTAAAATCAATGTATTAATACTAGTAGGTAGCTAAGAAGTTAGAATTGTTATATTGTATAGGTATACTTACATGATGTTGATAAACGGTTCGTTATCTTTTACCTATGATATGGTCTCCCAACGATGTATAGACAGGTACAGCGGTTAGGAGGATTGAAGCGGTAGTTTATGATGAAAAACTAACCACTAATCGACAGGGATTAGTAATAACTCGCGTTATACTAATTAATTATTAAGTAATAACCGATGACGTCGTACTTTTCTTTACTCGTTCGTGTTGACTGATGAATATTGCGAAAAACACGTAGCTTATAAACCACAGAGGCATTAAAATACCATACATTTAAAATTAACACAGTTGATTTAGTTGAAGCCGAAGAATAAGTAAACTTTTTGTTTTGTACGTATTATACCAATGAAAAATGAAGATTTTACATTTTGCTGTACTTATTCAACAATAATTTTAATATTGCTGGTAGTGCACGATAAGTATTACGAAATATTTAATGAAATATGAATACTTTGTTTTTGTAAAAATTACAAATAATTATAATATTGCTGGTAGTGCACGATAAGTATTACGAAATATTATGTACCTACATTTGTGTTACCTAAATCGTTTAAATAATAAAATAATATTTATGTATTTTCATTGGTATAAAAGTTTGTTATTAGCCTCATAGCAGTGCTTCACATCAGAGTGGAAATCTAATAGAATATCTTATCAAAACATTTATACCAAATTTTATTAATCAACAAGTATTACTTACCTACTCTAGAAACCATATTCTTACAGTATCTCTAAGATATTGGGATAACTTATACTTATGATAGAAGAAATTTTGAAGAAAAATCACGCTTTAAGACGTACATGTACAGGTAATATCATAATAACATTATTTTATTGATCTCTTTTTCTTGACATTTAAAAAAATGAGATGTTAATATTGTCATTTTAATTTCAGAAATATTTTGAAGAACTGCATACTACTACATGTGAATTACCAAAGATTTTTGACCGAGGGTTTCAGGACACAAAACACTGTTTGGAGTCCTCATCAAAACTATTGTTCAATAATAATTTAAGCAGCTTAAAAGGTACATAATATTATTCACTTGGATTATTTGAATAATTGACTAAAATATTACTAAGTATAGTGCTAAGGTAACCCTGCTAATTAAGCAAGAGGTCGTGAATTCGAAGGCTCTAAAAAATATACTTATTTATAAAACAAGTACAATTAATTGATTAAAAAATTGTAAAAATTCAGATACTTTGTATTTTTTTGTAAGTTTTTAACTATCTAGTTTTGTACCAGAGAAATTTAGTTGTTTGTGGACACCTTAAAGACTTTTTAAATTATTTAGCTATTCTTGTCATATGTACATAAAAGTAAATATATACTTATATATTTAATTAAAATTTATAACTGTAATAATAGTTACATTACGATGCCTCGCTGTTCAGTTTGTGATATATTTGTAGAGAAAAGTCGGTGGTCAGGTCATTTACGTAGTACTGTACATAAAAGCAAAAATACAACCCATTTTTATGAGAACGTTGAAGTTATTAATAGCTCGTTTAAAGGACGGATCGTTAGTTATAGAATAAACGGTGACATTAATCATGTAAATAATTTACCTGAAATATTTCTCAATAATATACGTAAACAAGTTAAAAATTTAATTGACAGATCATTAATAAAACATACATCTTTAAAAATTAATTTTGAACATTTTTGTTACTTTATTTTGTTCAAAAATGATCAACAAGAACTTAAATCATTCCTTACAAAAAACTTTATTATTCATTTTAATTACAATTTTGATTCTATTTTTAATTCAACAATTGCAATAATATTAAAAAAAATTGAAGAGTTCCAGGAGAGAGATAGCGGATGGACTTTTATTAGTAATTCTCACTTAGAAATAAATATTAATAAATACCAACCCCTGTCTGGCTCTAAACATATTGCTTTGCCTAAATGTATAAGAAATAAAAAAGCATGCTTAAATATCCAAAATAAGGATGAATATTGTTTTCTATGGTGTGTTGTAGCTGCATTGTACCCCACAAATAAACACTCTTATAGAGTTACTTCATATCCTCATTTTAAAGATGTTTTAAATATTAACGGCTTATCATTTCCCATAACATTTTCTAACATAACATTATTCGAAAGGAATAATCCATTTCTAAATATTTTTGTGTACGGGTTGAAAAATGATAACTCTATAATTGGACCATTGTATAAGTCAACCAATAACAAAAATAAAAGTATTCATTTATTATTACTGGAGGATAATAATAATTCACATTATTGTCTTATAAAAAATTTATCTCGTTTAGTTAAAAACCAGATTACCAAACACCATGATAAGTTACATTTTTGTGAAACATGCTTATTGTTTTTTTCCACTCATAAACAAATGGAAACTCATTTGTGTGGAGGGGTTGTCACGGTTTTACCCGAAAAAGGATCAATTATTAAGTTTAAAAATTTTAATAGAAAACAAGACATTCCTTTCGTCATATACGCCGACTTCGAAACCTTACTGATACCTATTTCCGGTGTTGAATACGATACCGCGAATACGTCATACACACAACGACACGTGCCGGCGGCCTTCGGTTACAATATCATATCTTCAAGTAATAATGCAATAACAGGGTATCGCAGTTATCGCGGTATTGAATGTGTTTCAAAATTTATTTCTTTTCTTATAGATGACGTCAAAGCAATATGTAGAGTACTGTTCACTAGTAAATCTATGATATTTACGTCAACAGATGCAATCAATTTTAAACAAGCTATTACGTGTCATATATGTGAAAACTTACTGTGGGAGGATAGAGTTAGAGATCACTGTCATATCACAGGTCGGTATCGGGGCGCAGCCCATAGGCATTGTAATTTACAATATAAAGTACCAAAGTTCATACCAATATTTTTTCACAACTTATCAGGATATGACTGTCATTTGTTTATCAAAAAATTAGGAGAAATTCCTGGACAAATAAAAATAATACCTAAAACAAAAGAAAAATACATGTCTTTTTCAAAATTTATTCCCCTTGACGAAAATATGTTCATAGAATTAAGGTTTTTAGATTCCTTTAATTTTTTAGGTACGAGTTTAGACAAACTTGTTAAAACACTGAATGTTAAAGATTTTGTTAATCTTCAATCAAATTATAAGGATTATACCCTTTTTTCTTTGCTTACACGAAAAGGTGTATATCCTTATAATTATATGACTGACTGGAAATGTTATGAGCAAACATCGCTACCGCTAAAGAATCATTTTTATAACACTCTAACTGATGAAAATATTAGTGATGACGATTATAGTCATGCCCAAACAGTTTGGTCTAAGTTTAACATAAATAATTTAGGTGAATATACAGATCTATATCTAAAATCGGATGTACTTTTGCTAACTGATATTTTTGAAAAATTTCGACAAACATGTAAACAGCATTACAAACTTGACCCCGCATTTTACATAACTGCACCTAGCTTATCGTTCGATGCAATGTTACTCAAAACAGGTATCGAACTAGAACTGATCTCAGATTTAGAAATTATTAGAATGATTCAAAACGGTATTCGAGGAGGTCTGTGTATGTGTTCGCATAGGTATGCAGAGGCCAATCATAAATATATGTTTGAATACGAACCATCAAAACCTGACTGTTTTATAATGTATTTAGATTGTAATAATCTTTATGGTTTTAGTATGTGTCAGTATTTGCCCTATTCGAGTTTCAGATTTCTCACTAAAAATGAAATGAGTAATTTAAACGTAAAAAATATTGAAGATAACGCTGAGTGGGGGTATATTTTAGAAGTCGACTTAGGGTATCCTAAACACTTACATAACTCTCATAACGATTTACCTTTTTGTCCAGAGAAATGTGTTCCACCTGGAGGTAAATCAAAAAAATTAATAGCAAATTTATATAATAAATACAATTATGTAATACATTACATACATTTAAAGAAATGCTTGGAACACGGATTAATATTGCGAAAAATTCATAGAGTTATAACTTTTAAACAGAAACCTTATTTAATGCAGTATATAGAATTAAATACACGATTAAGACAACAGGCTAAAAGTACCTTCGAACAAGATTTTTTCAAATTGTTAAATAATAGTGTTTTTGGTAAGACCTTAGAAAATACTGAGAAAAGAGTTAGGGTTCATTTAGTTAACCGGTGGAGCGATACCACTAATAGAACCAAAAAAGCAATATCCGCTGAAAGACTAATAGCTAATCCCTATTTTCATAGTGCAACAATTCTATCAGATAATTTAGTTGCGATACAAATGAAACCTGATCAAATTGTTTTAGACAAACCAATTTATATCGGTTTCACAGTTCTAGAGTTGTCTAAGTCACATATGTACAATTTTCATTACAATATTGTGAAGCCTTATTATAAAGAACGAGTGCAGATATGTTATACAGACACCGATTCTTTTGTTTATGAAATATATACAAATGATTTTTATAGTGATCTAAAACATTATTTTCTACAATATTTTGATACCAGTAACTATGAATCTAACAATAGTTTTAATATACCACTTAAAAACAAAAAAGTTCCAGGTCTGTTCAAAGACGAAATGGAAGGCGAGTATATATCTCATTTTATAGGTTTAAGATCAAAACTCTATTCAATAAAAACAATAAGTAAGACAATTAAAAAAGCTAAGGGTATCAAGTCATGCGTGGTTCGAGGCTTAAATATCAGTGACTATAAGAATATTTTGTTCAAAGGTGGAGTAATGTACAAAAAAAATACAATGTTTAAATCTATAAAACATCAAATATTTACACGAAGTGTCAACAAAATTGCATTATCTGGTAACGATGATAAGCGAGCTATTTGTAGAGGTAACATAGCAACTCATGCATGGGGGAATCAGCACGAAATAATATAAAAGTTATAAAATAATAATATTTTTATTTTTTGTTTAAGCTAGTTGTATAAGCCAGTATTCCTATATATTTATTTGTAATAAAATAACCGATTATATTTGCGCGATGTCTATTTAGTCACGGCTTCGATTCCCTGTTCAATAAAATAATAAAGACTTTACATACGTAGAGTAACACTCATGATCTATGATAATATTGCAATCCTATATACGTGTTGTTTATTATAAGCAAAATTTTGAATAATTCTAAGCGAAAAATGGTGCATATACCTACCTAATTATCTGTATAATAGAACTCTCATTGTTTTGTGTAATAATTAATATACAATCGACCACATAATTGCTTAACATTTTTTGATAAAAATTCTATTATAATATAAATTCATTCTTTCATTATTTATTCTAATTAAACTGATATGTCAAAGCAACGATATGTCAAGCTTCAACTACTTTTTTGTTATACGATATTGAACCTAATAGTTTTTAACATTAACTCTAAAGGTGGTAAAGCAATTATAAAGTCGACTATATTAAGCTTGAGAATAATGTATGTAGTAAATAAACAAGCATACTTTGTTTTTATGAATGTACTACTTACGTACGTTACGTATTATAAGCCAAGTAATTTTATCTGAAGCTAGCTGTACTACATAATAATAAATGAACAAAGTATTAAATGTAAAATTTTGTTATTCGTTAAAATAATAATAGAAAATATAGTTTTAAGAAATACCCTGTACAATATTGTAAAGTTTATTTTATAAAGAGATTTTGTTGAAAATAAAATAATAATATGATCAATTCTAAATAAATCGTATTTGTTTTATTCATATTTGTTTTATTTATGTTTTATCCTGTTGTTACCTGCTTTTAATCATATAATAATTACATGAATATATTTATTAAAAAAACATTATTAAATTAAAGCATAATAATATCATATCAATATAAATCAAGTGTGCATAATGTTGCGTAAGTATAGTAGGTATCAATTTCACATTTTATTAACAAACATGCACAAATGTAACATGAGTAGATATTAAATTTAATTTCCAAGTAGCTGGAGATTTATGTGTTGGTTTTTAGAATTTATTTTGTTATTGCAATTATTTCACAAAATTAGTGCTTCACAATTTATGAGTAAGGTTCCGTACTTGACATAAATTAATGTTTTGCTTATCAATTTCATTTCAATTACTTATTTTAGTAATGATGACATGTAAAAACTATGTTTATTTTGAAATTATTACACCCATAATTATTTTCAACTAATGAACCCTACTTTTGTCCCACTTTCCTCTATTTTTTTAATCTATAGTAATATTTTGTGGTTGCTGAGTTTGTTTGTATGTTTGTGTGAACGTCATAATTTCACAAGAATTATTTTGTAAGTTTAAGTCAATTTATCAAGGAAACCTATAAAATCATGAAACTAGTCATGTTTAATTATAACACAGGTGTAGCCGCGGTGCAAATATAAGTGTTCTCAGCCTTAACAACAAATGCTTAGCTAACATTTTTGTGTTCAACGTGACCAAACTTGTATAATTATTTCGTAACTTAAATATGTTGTTTTTGATATTTAATTTATTCATCATTTACCAATAAGTCTTTAGCTCGAGAACTTGTACGTACATCAAGTCTACGTCTTCATTATGTCGACTGTAAGTATCTTATTATTAAAAAAACATTTTATTATTTGTATGATTCTGATGAGCCTGATTGTTAATTTATTTTTTTAAATTGTTCTAGGTTTCTGACTCCGAGATCGTGTTGAGCCAATACGCTCAGGACCCCCTCCAAGAATACTATGAGATGCTTCGAAATGAATCAGATCCTGTTGTAAATAGCAAACAAAGTATAAAGAAAAAGAAACCTACGCAACGATGCAGAGAAACACCAAAAAAACAAATTCCCACAAAATCATTCGTAATGAGTCGACTGCAGAGAAAAGGGATAAAGTTAATAAAGATTTCAGTCATAGATCTGTGTAATAGTGATGTTCAAACAAGCGATGTTGACAGTGACAGTGAGAACGTTGTTTTAAGTGCACAATATATAGTTAAGGACGCTATGGATAGTGTCATGGACGAGACAGAATTATTAGTTAAGAAAATATCAAAATCATTAATTGATACTGATTTCTAATATTAAACTAGATGTTCCTTTTTTCTGTTTATTTTTAAGGTTTGTAACTAATATTAAATTGATGTATTTTTAGGTTTAAAAATAAAACAATAAAATATTTTGTAAGTTATAAAGCTTTTTATTTATTACCTACTCCAAAAAATAACATATATTTTTATATAAGTACATAACATTTTTTGAAATTCACATGCTTTGTGCTTAATACAATTGAAATTACTATCACAGTATTTTTTATGCAAAATAGAAAGTTTAGTCACTCATCTTCACTGAGCGCTACTACCTAGAAATTGCTCGTATACACCGTTTTTGGGCTAAAAATACTTTATTTATATCTGTACCATTTCCCCATAAAAGTAACCCATATCGTAACACAGACTCAACATAAGCAAAATATGCTGTACAGTTAAGTGATTTCATTTATTCCTCAATCGATGACTAATACTTTTTAAACTATTTAGGGTTTTCAAATTAAAATACATTTTGTATAAGTTGTACTATGATATTTTATTTTCAAAAAACACCTCATGATAATATTTTCCTAATTTTATAAATAACATTTGATCGACAGACACATTTTATCACCAATTCAAATACATTTTTAGACATAACACATTTTTAAGCGCACAATGCTTCAAATGTTTAACACAATTTAATTTAGTAGTTCCATAACAGTATTTTTTATGCAATAATGATAAATTAGGACACTGTTCATCATCTAGTGTCATCACATTACAATTCTCACACAGTTGCATAACCCACTTCACTTTCTCCAAACCTTTTACAATAATAGATTTATTTTCCAAATACGGTACGATTATGCGATGGAATTCTCTGTAGTCGATGAATCCTTCATTCCAATAGATACCTCTGTTTTTTTCTATCCATTTAGTTTGCTTCTTTTCATCGCTTGTTAGCTGATTAAACAAGTATGGAGGTTTAATTAAAAATGTTTGAGTATAATCATGAGTGACCAAAGCTAATTCCTTAATAATGAAATTATTATATAGGTCTTTAAATCCTTGAACATCTACTATAATCGTATCTGGATTCATGATATTTTCTTCACTGTGTTACTCAGTGGTTTATATTCAATTATACAATCGTTCAGAATGAGACAATATGCTGCAGTTTGATCTGGTATATCCGAATCGCTTTCAATTTCCACTCTCACGTCCACAACAGGACCTGTCTTTAGATTATCTGCTTGCCTGGAACAGTCGATAATGAAAAGCGGTGCCAAGTCTTTAAATTGTTTCTCACTTAATAACGGTTGCGACCGACATCCGTAATACGACTGTTGAAATCTAGTGTATTGTTCATATAATAAAGCAACTTTATTATTAGCAAAACTTATGTTTAGATTTTCATATGGAAAGTAGGTTGAATTTAGGTACACTCTAATATCACGAATATGACAATGATCGAACTGAGACATGTCAGAACTTGCATTGTTTTTCCTGTCTGTTTGTAGACCAATGATTACATATCTAGGCTTTTCAATTTGTGACGAAGTTTTGATAGACCAAGTATGTTTTGTAGTTTTTGGTAAAGCTGGATATTCATATAGATCCCAATTTCTGAAAATCATCTGGAGCGGTCTGTCTTTTTCTAACACTTTTAGCAAATTTATTTTTTCTTTATCTGATACTTTGACGTGCGGTACGCGCCATACAATTTTGTTTATAACAACATCTTCTATGATTTCTCCTGTGTTAAGTTTTACAGCGTTCAGGTTGGTATTGCTTCGTAACAATATCAGTTCGTGTCTACTATTAATCACGACTTTTTTGAAGTCTTCTGCAAAACCTAGGATATTGCAAAGTGGTATAGAAGCAGAAAATCTACCTCCGTTAATATTCTTTATACCCTCAACATTCCATCCCCATGCATTGGATATCTTTGACTCACTTTCATTCATTGATATTAAAGATTTCATGGTAGTAGTAACACCAGCATTTTTTATTTTATCAATTTCCACTCCATTTAATTCATATCTTATATCTTGGAACAAGTAAAGTAACCCATTGTTCGTAAAATGAACAGTATTAACAGGATCCTTCGATGTACTTTTGCTAACGATAACTGATCCTTCCAAATACAAGGTGCTTGCTGATGGTAATATATACAGGTCTTGTTGGTTGATAGGGATGCGGATTTCATCGTTTCTGTTGAAAGTTGTTATGTACGGCTTGTAAGAGTGAAACTCAATACCTTCAACGGTGTTGTCATAAGTTGGAGCAGATAAAACATCTAAGATATTCATTTTAGCAGTCCAATCGCTTTAAGGAATGCTTTATTGTCTTTAGTTAATTTAATTTTCGTTTTAGAGTAAGCTCGTATCGTGTTGAAAGCTCGAGTAGAACTGATATTTCCTTTTTCTGTCTGTGTATATTTATTGTAGTTAATCATTTTTGCTTCTTAGATGTAAATACAGTTGCACTTCTTCACCACGTAAATTTATTAAGTGGTTATTTATATTTAATAGTCTTATATGTATGGAGCTAATATTGTTTTGATTTATTGGAAAATATATCACGTTTGTTGGGATTTCAATAATTCTGTATCCGGGTGGGACGTTGAGCGCGAATTCGTGCACAATGTGACTGGGTTCTCCATTTATGTACGAGCCACTAACAATATCACATTCAATCCTGATCACGGTTGTAGATAGAATGTTGACAGGATACTCTGACTCATGCCATTTATTTGCTTCCAAGATCTGCTTCTTAAACCCTAATAAACTGTGAATAGAGTCTTCCTTATTAAAATTTACATTTTTTGTGCAGTATATACAAGTTTTTAATGTGTTGTTATTGCACTGTAATTTAAATAAAGCATCCTTTACTTCAGATTTTAAATAATCGCCAATGTCTTGTAATTCGTAAGTGCCTTCCGGTATTTCAATAACTTCATCGGAGCCATAATATAACTTATTATTGCTTTTGTCAATGTTTGGAATAGAGTTAAATGTTGAGAAATGCAACAAAGCACACTCATACTGTCCAGATAATTGTAGTGTGTTAGTATAGTACACAGATAATTCTGACGAGTTTCCAGTTATCGACAAAGTGAGCGACATCTTGAAAATGATTCAAATAAAAAAAACGCATTACATTTATAAGTTTTTATTTCCAATAATTCCGTAAATATTTTAAACATAAGTGTCCACAATTTACAGTATTAAATTTCTGATATCTTGTATAGTTATAAAAAACATTATAATTTTTAAAATACTTTATTAATTCCCTGGGGGGTTTTAAATCACCAAAGCTGTCAAAATATTCACAGTAATTATTTACTTTAACATAAGCTACCCAATGTGTTCCTTCGTTTTTTGCATCATCCAAGTTCACTATACCACACTCAATCCGTTTTGGTGAAATTGGTAACTGATCCTTCATGTAGACTCCTCGAAAGTGAGGGATGTCTCGTGCATGTTTTTCAATATCCAAATTAGTTAAAGGTCGATTAGGTAGCTTCCAATTCAGTTTTTTGGAGATTTTATATATAATCCTTTGCCATTTTTATGTTGTTTTATGTATAGACCCTTGCCTAGGGCTAATGTCTCCATAGATCTGTTATGTCGCTCTGTTTCTTGTAAATTCTTCTGGGCTGCTTTATATTCGTTCACCGTTTTGGCTATACCTGCTGCGCCACCAGCTAAAGAGCCTAAAGCTGATAAACCAGCAAAAATTGGAATTAAAGGTAGAATTCCCCCAGTTTTGGGTATTGGTATAACTCGTGGTATTCGAATATTTGGAGTGCATGGAAATAGTTTCTTTGCAACTGAGTATGCAGTGTTTATTAATGTTTTACTGTTTTTGGGTTTCAATTTCTTAACCACAGATTTAATTTTTGATATAAAACTATTAAACGCCTTAACGCCACCACCAGATTTTAATTTAGCTTTCATAACTTTGCTCACTAACCAGGAACTAAGTTTTTCTCCTTTTCTTGCGTCTTTAGATTTAAGTCTTTTTTTAGCCATATCTAGTAGTTGTAAGTCAGCTTTATGTCTATTGGGTAAGTCTTTATGGTTATCGTATGCAATATCGTGTTGCATACAAGCTTCGTCTAGCTTATTTACACCTCGATCACCTCTGTAGTCGATGAATCCTTCATTCCAATAGATACCTCTGTTTTTTTCTATCCATTTAGTTTGCTTCTTTTCATCGCTTGTTAGCTGATTAAACAAGTATGGAGGTTTAATTAAAAATGTTTGAGTATAATCATGAGTGACCAAAGCTAATTCCTTAATAATGAAATTATTATATAGGTCTTTAAATCCTTGAACATCTACTATAATCGTATCTGGATTCATGATATTTTCTTCACTGTGTTACTCAGTGGTTTATATTCAATTATACAATCGTTCAGAATGAGACAATATGCTGCAGTTTGATCTGGTATATCCGAATCGCTTTCAATTTCCACTCTCACGTCCACAACAGGACCTGTCTTTAGATTATCTGCTTGCCTGGAACAGTCGATAATGAAAAGCGGTGCCAAGTCTTTAAATTGTTTCTCACTTAATAACGGTTGCGACCGACATCCGTAATACGACTGTTGAAATCTAGTGTATTGTTCATATAATAAAGCAACTTTATTATTAGCAAAACTTATGTTTAGATTTTCATATGGAAAGTAGGTTGAATTTAGGTACACTCTAATATCACGAATATGACAATGATCGAACTGAGACATGTCAGAACTTGCATTGTTTTTCCTGTCTGTTTGTAGACCAATGATTACATATCTAGGCTTTTCAATTTGTGACGAAGTTTTGATAGACCAAGTATGTTTTGTAGTTTTTGGTAAAGCTGGATATTCATATAGATCCCAATTTCTGAAAATCATCTGGAGCGGTCTGTCTTTTTCTAACACTTTTAGCAAATTTATTTTTTCTTTATCTGATACTTTGACGTGCGGTACGCGCCATACAATTTTGTTTATAACAACATCTTCTATGATTTCTCCTGTGTTAAGTTTTACAGCGTTCAGGTTGGTATTGCTTCGTAACAATATCAGTTCGTGTCTACTATTAATCACGACTTTTTTGAAGTCTTCTGCAAAACCTAGGATATTGCAAAGTGGTATAGAAGCAGAAAATCTACCTCCGTTAATATTCTTTATACCCTCAACATTCCATCCCCATGCATTGGATATCTTTGACTCACTTTCATTCATTGATATTAAAGATTTCATGGTAGTAGTAACACCAGCATTTTTTATTTTATCAATTTCCACTCCATTTAATTCATATCTTATATCTTGGAACAAGTAAAGTAACCCATTGTTCGTAAAATGAACAGTATTAACAGGATCCTTCGATGTACTTTTGCTAACGATAACTGATCCTTCCAAATACAAGGTGCTTGCTGATGGTAATATATACAGGTCTTGTTGGTTGATAGGGATGCGGATTTCATCGTTTCTGTTGAAAGTTGTTATGTACGGCTTGTAAGAGTGAAACTCAATACCTTCAACGGTGTTGTCATAAGTTGGAGCAGATAAAACATCTAAGATATTCATTTTAGCAGTCCAATCGCTTTAAGGAATGCTTTATTGTCTTTAGTTAATTTAATTTTCGTTTTAGAGTAAGCTCGTATCGTGTTGAAAGCTCGAGTAGAACTGATATTTCCTTTTTCTGTCTGTGTATATTTATTGTAGTTAATCATTTTTGCTTCTTAGATGTAAATACAGTTGCACTTCTTCACCACGTAAATTTATTAAGTGGTTATTTATATTTAATAGTCTTATATGTATGGAGCTAATATTGTTTTGATTTATTGGAAAATATATCACGTTTGTTGGGATTTCAATAATTCTGTATCCGGGTGGGACGTTGAGCGCGAATTCGTGCACAATGTGACTGGGTTCTCCATTTATGTACGAGCCACTAACAATATCACATTCAATCCTGATCACGGTTGTAGATAGAATGTTGACAGGATACTCTGACTCATGCCATTTATTTGCTTCCAAGATCTGCTTCTTAAACCCTAATAAACTGTGAATAGAGTCTTCCTTATTAAAATTTACATTTTTTGTGCAGTATATACAAGTTTTTAATGTGTTGTTATTGCACTGTAATTTAAATAAAGCATCCTTTACTTCAGATTTTAAATAATCGCCAATGTCTTGTAATTCGTAAGTGCCTTCCGGTATTTCAATAACTTCATCGGAGCCATAATATAACTTATTATTGCTTTTGTCAATGTTTGGAATAGAGTTAAATGTTGAGAAATGCAACAAAGCACACTCATACTGTCCAGATAATTGTAGTGTGTTAGTATAGTACACAGATAATTCTGACGAGTTTCCAGTTATCGACAAAGTGAGCGACATCTTGAAAATGATTCAAATAAAAAAAACGCATTACATTTATAAGTTTTTATTTCCAATAATTCCGTAAATATTTTAAACATAAGTGTCCACAATTTACAGTATTAAATTTCTGATATCTTGTATAGTTATAAAAAACATTATAATTTTTAAAATACTTTATTAATTCCCTGGGGGGTTTTAAATCACCAAAGCTGTCAAAATATTCACAGTAATTATTTACTTTAACATAAGCTACCCAATGTGTTCCTTCGTTTTTTGCATCATCCAAGTTCACTATACCACACTCAATCCGTTTTGGTGAAATTGGTAACTGATCCTTCATGTAGACTCCTCGAAAGTGAGGGATGTCTCGTGCATGTTTTTCAATATCCAAATTAGTTAAAGGTCGATTAGGTAGCTTCCAATTCAGTTTTTTGGAGATTTTATATATAATCCTTTGCCATTTTTATGTTGTTTTATGTATAGACCCTTGCCTAGGGCTAATGTCTCCATAGATCTGTTATGTCGCTCTGTTTCTTGTAAATTCTTCTGGGCTGCTTTATATTCGTTCACCGTTTTGGCTATACCTGCTGCGCCACCAGCTAAAGAGCCTAAAGCTGATAAACCAGCAAAAATTGGAATTAAAGGTAGAATTCCCCCAGTTTTGGGTATTGGTATAACTCGTGGTATTCGAATATTTGGAGTGCATGGAAATAGTTTCTTTGCAACTGAGTATGCAGTGTTTATTAATGTTTTACTGTTTTTGGGTTTCAATTTCTTAACCACAGATTTAATTTTTGATATAAAACTATTAAACGCCTTAACGCCACCACCAGATTTTAATTTAGCTTTCATAACTTTGCTCACTAACCAGGAACTAAGTTTTTCTCCTTTTCTTGCGTCTTTAGATTTAAGTCTTTTTTTAGCCATATCTAGTAGTTGTAAGTCAGCTTTATGTCTATTGGGTAAGTCTTTATGGTTATCGTATGCAATATCGTGTTGCATACAAGCTTCGTCTAGCTTATTTACACCTCGATCACCTCGGAGTAACCTTTTTTTGAGTTTTGTTCCTGGTCCGCAATAGTTGTAACCAGGCAGGTGAAGTTCAAACGGTAGATTATCAATAATAGTGTTAAGCAGTCCACCTCCTTGCATTGCTTAAAGCAAAGTAAATAATAAATATGTAATGAATGTGGTTATATAATTTGTATTTCAATCTGTTATTGCAGTTTTATCAATCCAACTGTTGTCATCATTGCTTAATCCCAGCCATTTCACGAATAATTTCGTTCCTTTTCTTTTCAATACTTTTTCAATCAAATACACACCAGGATGATGAGATTTTTGGAGTTCTTGTTCGTAAAACGTACCTAATATTGGTTGTTTTCGCTGATCTTCTATGTAATATGTTGTTGGTATGGTTTTATTGATCTTTTTTATAATAAACAGCTCAGTAGACCAATTTGGAGTATAGCCCTTTTCAAAGATATGTTTGTATTTACTAATGCGTACATTATCACCAACTTTAAATTTAGGTTTAGACCGAATAGATAAATGTTTATGTGATTTACTAATTTTATTTTTTATTAATAACTCATTTAATTTATTCACATTGGAAGGTCTGCATTGAATAGTACGATGATTTGTATTGTTATATGTCTTCAATATATTTGTCAATATCGATCCTAACCAATTATAGTTTCCATTTAAACTAAAACATTTGTATAGTTTATTTTTTATCGTTTTTATTAATCTCTCTACAATTGAAGCTTTCTTAGTAGAAAAAGTAGAGTAGTGGTTAATATTAAACCTCTTCATAAGGTTTTTGAAAGTTGTATTATAAAACTCTTTCCCAGAATCAGTTTGTAAGTTGATTGGTCTGCGAGGGCTACTACGTAATATTTCTTCAAAAGCATGTGTAACATCGGTCATGTTTTTAGATTTCAATGGTTCAGCCCAAGCGTATTTAGAAAAGCAATCAATCACTAATAAAATATAATTATATCCTTTATTACTTTTTCTCAAAGTCTGCATATCTATCAGATCAGCTTGCCATAAATCATCGATTCCTTTCAATATTACAGGTCGTCGAAGAAAGTTTTTTCGTGCTGCTTTGTGTATTTCATTAACAATTTGTTGCTTTGTCATTATGATTTTATTGATTGAATTAACTTGTCCACAGTGGTTTTTGTATAAAATTTGTCTTCTAAATGAAGCAAAGTATTTGTAAACTTTGTATTTAAAATACTTTGAACGTGTAGCGATTTATTAACTTCTTGTAATATTTCTGATTTAATTTTATCTACGTATTCCTTATTTACCACATCATCAGCTTCCTCAGGCAGTCTAATTCCTCTTAGCCGTGATGCTTTCAAATCAAAATCACCGTTTTCAGATTTATACAAAGCGTTATTATTAATCTCGAATAACTCAGATAAACGCATTCGTTTATGAATATAATGACCGAATTTGTCTACATTCATGTTAAGTGTGTTGTACTGTAAGGTTGGAAATAAAATGAACATTCTATACAAACAACTTTTATTTATTAATAATTTTATTTTCACGTAATTCCTCAATAATAGAGATAATTTCATTATCTAATCCTGTATTGCCAGCATCTCGAGATGCTATTAACAACTTTAATCTATCAACCAATTCGTTTGGATCATCCCAATAAATGTAATCCACATTTTGTCTCCACATTTTTTTCATTGACATTCCTTTACCTTTAGATTGCTTACCAGGAATTGTACTTTGTAGTGAGAAAAGCGGTTTAATAACTTGTAAATATTTCATTCCCTTATTACTTTTTATTGGTTTATTTGGTTCGAAATCTCTACGATGTGCATTTGTATCAAGCAACATCGATTTATAATTTTGCATGTCACTCTCTGTAACTACGCTTAAATCTACATTCTTTTTTAATAACAATTGTTTCAAACCAGGTGTATTACGATATTTACAACCAGATACTACAATAAATTCATCACCAACTGTTATATTAGCAGACCCTAACATAAATTTCCCTTGATCTACTCGAACGCCAAACGGGATGTCTCGTAGGGCTTCTGAAGATAACGACCAGGATGAAGTGTCGTGCTCTTTATTATTAACATCATCAACCAATGATTGAAAAGAACTTTCACTGTCATTGTCAGATTCATCACTGTCATTTTTACTCTTTGAATTTTCATTCTGCATAGTTTGTTTATTCAATGGACCTTCGATTTGATTATTAGCGTTGGAAAGCAGGTTGAGAGATTCTGTTACAGGCCTGAAAACTGATTCCAATGCTTGTTTATTGCTAATCTCAATATCTCGCATGTTCCGTACTTTTCTCTTTACAGCTTCTGCGGCATCAACAATTTGTCTTTTTAATGATTTTTCCATGCTTGTTATCGGTTGAAAGTCGTATAAAGAATAATAATAATACAAAGATGACAACCTTAAATATTCGAAATTTTAATCAAAGATTACAAAGGTATCAAATTTAGTTCTATAGCATCCATTATTTTTAGAACAATCTTTATTAATTACAACATAGTTGAAGGGTTCACTCCATATCTTGGAACACATTTCACGGAATTCAAACCAAGTCATATCGGTATTAACATGTTCATCATAAACATGTCTTAAATTAATGTCATCTTGTTTAAAAAGTACTATCAGGTTAGCATTATCTCTTACTAATTGTTTTGGGATTTTACTGTATGTTTGATTTAGGTAAAAACAATCGATGTATTTGTGTCTACCCATAGCAAAGTAATCACGCATATTATTTTGATTCTCACACGCCACGTCATCAAAAATAATTATAGAGTTTGGTTTCGCATCCTCAACTTTTAACACTTCTTCATTTCCTTGAAATTTTTGTAATGATATACATGGTACTTGCTGTAAAACCTTTTCTAAAAACACATATTTTGGCTGGTGTAAAGTTTTTGAATATATGTATATGTTCTGAAAGTTTAATCCATTTTCATGTAGGAGTAAACCGATTAATAAGTTTGTTTTACCACAGTTTGATGGTCCGCAAATAAGGCATCGTATGGTATTAGGTAATAATTTTCCATGACGTGATTCAGTCTTACAAGAATCATTGCAAATTATATTTAATTGCAAAGATTGTGGTTGTTTGACGAATTTCATGTTAAATACATCGTCGCCTGAATGCTTATTTGCTCAACCGACCATTTTGACGAATTTCACTTTTTAATGCAATTTTATTAAGGATCAAATTGCGGTTCGATTGGTATATAATACTTGCTGTTTGGACTTAAAATACATTATTTATAAGGAATTTAAGTTTTTGTAAACTAACACAAGAGAATTAAAACTTCATGCTTAATTGCTCAACGTCCGTAGAGAAACACCAAACGTGCATCCGAGCATCGATTGCGTGCTTAAGTATTCAATCTCCTTACAGGTAACCAATCACGACATCGCATTTTGATGACGCAATACGCCGCCATCATTAATTTCTTTTTTGACTAAGCTGGTGCTCGCTCGCATTTGAGTAAAAACTAACACGAAATATAGAAAAAGCTATTAATTTTAATAGAAAACATTACCCCAAATGTCCGTGACGATATATAAATCGGAAAATATAGTCACAACTATAGAAAAGAATCGGTAACTTGTATTTTTGTTAACTTTTCTTTGTAGATTATCACTGCGTATCGTTAACTTATAGTACAGGGTGTTTAAATTTAATTCTTATAATTTCAGATTGAATTAAATCTTTAAATGAAATTGTGACGTAGGTATCTATAAATGAACAGATTGTTTTGAACATTTCGTAAGGTTGCAAAATATAACTAATATAATAATAAAAATATTGCTTTTGTGCGGTGACTGTCAAAATATACCTGCTACTTGCATGTTTGCTAATTGTTAAATGGGTAAATTTCTTAGCATTAAATAGGTAGTTTTGTGTTTACGTATACCTACGCTTTGTGTTCGCAATGATTTTAGATGCTAGATAAGTAGATTAATACTATTTTTTACTCGCCACAGATCCATTGCTCACATTGGACATCTATTTTTATTATGTCCGTTGCTTTGCATTTTCTTCCCTATTTTGGATGAGAAATTCAGAACTAATTACGCCGTTGAGGGATGAATAGCCCATAAACCAAAGAATTCCTTATGAAAACATAAAGAATCGTCAAAAAAGAGTTAATTTTCTTGAAAAAATAAATCAATTCTAAATTGTTTATATAGTCTCAGTATATTAATTATTTTTTATACGTGTAGGTATGATCTTATCACCGTTTTATTTTCAATTTATGTCGTTTTTATTGTTCATATTGAAATTTAAAGAAGTGGAGTCAATCAAGAATCCGACCAAACAAGAATCCGACGAAAGAAGAATACGACGAATAAGGACTAATTCAAATCAGACACTAACCGAAAAGAAAATACTACTATACAAAGCCTTTATGGAATCTCTAATAAAAAAGGTTTTGACATGATCAGACAACATAAACAATACCAGGCGAAGTAAACGATCTTGTATCGGTACAAAAACAAAAAAATATTGTATTTTGTATTTTATATATATTAAACAGTGTTTTTTTTTTAATTCTGTGTTATTGTTAATAATAAATAGCCAGTTAACTAGTTTTTTTTTTTTACCACGATACCCAAACACACTGTATTTGGTTATAGGGCACTTAAGTACTAAATATATTCGAATGCAAAATGCTCAACCTCCACCCCGGTAGTGGTCTATCTCCAATTGCACAATTGTTTATGTGTTTATTTGCTCAACCTCCATAAAAAATTGTGAAAATAAACATAACTGTTTGACTTTTTAATGATTATTTGTAATATATCATTTCATAAACACATAAACTATTTTTTTAATATAAAACTTTTATAAAATCATATTAATTGCTTAAACTAATCAATAAAACGTCTCTGGTGTAAAATGTTGCAAATGGAGGTTGGACACTTAAGTATTCGTGCGACGACATGTTACAGCTTAATTAATAATGATTAAATTTAAAGATTGTTAATCTTTATAAACACTATCGATGTTGAATATACTCAAGTTCATTTAAGTACTGGAACAAATTTTACCACACTAATCTCCTCCTTACAATATATGTTTATTAATTCTATGTCTGTAATGACACATTGGTACACTAAAATTCAAACAGGTAAGTATTCACGCATTCATCATTATTGATATTCTGTCCGATTGATTATGATCATGATTAAATCACACGTTTGCTGGTTATATAGAATTTATATTATTGGGCATTCTGGGTCACGAGTCCTGAGCGAGAGCGAAACTTGTTTCGCTGAGCGACTGGACGAAAGTGGCCCAGAATGCCCAATAATACACTACTCTTTTGAATTATGGGAGTTTGAAAAAGATATGTCTATGCAAATTACAATATATTTATGTATTTAATACACTTTGAAGAAAACCCTAACGATTAAACACGTTATTGTGGCTAATATATAAAAGATAGATATATACTATTCAGGACTTTTTTGTACATCTTTTGAAGACCATTATTTTTGTAATACATATTTTTGGCGTATGATCAACGTATGCGATGATAAGAGCTAGAACGCGCTTTTTGTCAACTGACATGCTTCAAATTTTTCGTCACTGCTCAGCTCCTATGTGTCTTAGCGTTATGTTATACAGCCTATAACCTGCCCGGGAGTATGGACTACAATCGTACCAAGTTTGGTTAAAATGCCTTCAGTAGTTTTTGACCCATGCGTGCACATACAGACAGACAGACAGACAGACAGACAGACAGACAGACAGACAGACAGACAGACAGACAGACAGACAGACAAAAAATTTATTGATTGCATTTTTGGCATTAGTATCGATCACTATTCATCCTCCAATATTAATTTTGAACATATATTCAATGTACAGAATTGATCTCTCTACAGTTTTATTATAAGTATAGATTATTATCTTATTATCTGTTATTTAACCGCTCCTTTGTGATTCAATGACCGTTACCCCTTCTTCATTATCTTTTCGGCAGGTATCTCCAAGTGAAGTAGAGATGGTCGTCAAAAAACACCCAGGAGTATGGGATGCGTGCGTCATAGGTATACCTGATGAAGAGTGTGGTGATCTTGTGGTAGCTTGCGTCATTCCTAAAGCTGGTAGTACTCCCAAAGCTCAGGAGATCAAAGATTTAGTTAAAGGTTGGTCTTTTTCTATAAAACGAACAAACGAACTCCTTAAAGGACGTCTACTCGAGTTTCGCTTTAACTTCTTATGAATATGAATCATTAAAGTGGCTTATTTAGCGCTTGGGATTGCCCGATGAAAGTGAAAAATCAGGACTCTTAGCAGGCAGAACCAGAAGCTGATAGGGATGAAAGGTTTGAAAGAAAGAAAGAAAGAAAAATTTGTTTATTCACGTAAGATATAAAAATACCGCGTGTGAAGGTCGTTTTATAGTGATCACATAATATGCTCGTCTAACTTAACGGCTAAGTTTACTGAGGGTTCGGAACACGACCATGTCAGAGAAGACACCCACAAGAAACTCTGCTGGGTTCCTGGTTTTGGAATGGCAACCGCGTATAGACAAGCGCAGAATAGGTATGGACCAATGACTTGATAAGAGGGACGGAAACTCAGAAGCAGAAAATCCCGCGCAGTAGTTTCACTTATAGGAGGCATAATAATATTATTATATCCAGCAGTGGTCATATATTATGGCTAAAATAACCTAAGCGTCAGAACCTCTGGACCAAGTACGAAATTGTGTATTTAGATCCTATCAATCTTTAATACCTTTTTGGTACTATTTGCTACCTAAATTGAATTTTTAATACCTCGACGAGCTGTCGGAAAACATTAAAAAAAAGTGACCAGACATTCTGACGTCAGGTTGTCTGGACGATATTTATTTCATATATAGTTGGAGACAATATTTCTTAATTATTTCTTTGTAAATATTAAATACCCTTTTAGTACGATACGATGCATGATGGGAAAAAAGGGCAAAATCCCTTTTACCTGTATTTTGCTTCACAATTTCGTACAGGTTACATTAACCAAGTTATCAAGCTGAATTACAGGCATATTTGTCCGTTTATGTATACTATGAACAGCTTATGAGCAATAGCAGTATGTCGATTAATAAGTAATTAATACTTACTTAATTGAATTGAAATTTTTGATATTTTGTTTCTCAGAGTTTTTGACGGACTCCCAGCAGTTAAGAGGGGGTGTCACATTTTGGAAAGAGTGGCCACTCAACAGTAGCTCCAAAATAGATAGATTGAAGATGCAAAAGATGGTACTCAATATGAAAAGAAAATCATCATAATCAATTACATTGTTATTTACTATTTGATTAATAAAGTTGAATCCGTTGATCAAACTATTTTAATTCATCGCCCGTAGAAACTTTGATTCTTGGAAACCCCTATTTATTTTGGGACTTCCTCAAAACCTTTTTACCACAAACGTGACTTCTCAATGCCAATCTCAAGCCACGATCAGTTTTGGCAAATTTCATAAGCGGCAGTTACTACATACCATCAGGTAACCAGCTCGACTAGAAAATCCTAATAATATTATAGTTTGTGAGGATGGCTGGATAGATGTTTGTAACTCTTTCACGCAAAAGCTAATAAATGGATTTTGATCAAATTTGGAATATAGGTAGTATTCCAAATTTGATCAAAATCTATTCAATTCGGTTGAAGCCGCGGGCATCAGCTAGTAAATGATAAACCGTTGCATAAAACATGGGGCTACAACGAGCATTTTGAAGTAACTTTCTAAAAGACTTACTCGTAGAACTGCCACCAGAGGAATTCGTTTTCTATAAAATATAATATCAGTTTTGATATTATATGTACGGGAAAAAAATAAATGATAAGTTTTGATATTTCATTTAAATGATATTAATTGAATATTTTATTGATATAAATTGTAACAAAATGCTAATGATTAAAGTGATGCTAAGAGTACACGCGGCGGTAAGGTAACGTTAATTGATACAAGCTAATAAAATGTATGTGGTACAAAATGCAGACAAACATTACTCCATTGTACGGTTGCACCATACTATGTTACAGTGCAGGTAAATAAAACTTCAAGTTATCTGGCAGTCATATATTTAAAAGCATAAGTTTATTGATACAATAATAAAGTATTTTACTCTACGGCTTATTCTTATGACGGTAGGCAGACACTACTGAGCGCTATAATATACTACGATTCCTAAGGCTCTTTCAAGTTAGCCGTTCGTTTTTCGAACGGCAAAAGCAACGTTCGTTTGTTTTCATACAAATCTTGCCGTACGGCAGCCGCTCGACACTATAAATACTGCTGTACGGCACGAAACGGCTAAATTAAAAGAGCCCTTACGAACTTACTTAGCTTCATCTACTTCATACATTTCCGGCGGTTCGGTTCTCATTCTGAACGATATCACCAATTAAATCCCTGTAACTCTTTCTACCTATGGATGAGGGAGGCACAGGAACGTGCAAGGTAGCAATACTTGGAGGAGGCTATTGGACGTCGATTGGCTGATATGACAATGATGATGAAGTCTTTCTAGGGCGCCCCCTACTGACGTTACTTACAAAGCAAAGCCGTTTTGTAAGGATCGTATTACGGAGAGCTTTAGTATCTACCTACTCCCACAGAAAACAAGGCGTGACCTTCTGTATGTATATGTCCCAGGGAAATAAGGAAATCAGGGATTTCAAGAACTCCCGGTAAATGTCGAAAATGCCCTGCATTAAGGTCACAGTTCAAACCTAACCTAACCTACAGAAGTGGAATCCTTGTGTTTTTAACCTACAAACAAAATATGAGCATTTCTTTTCTGGTAGAAACGGCATTTTCGACATTTACCGGAATGTCGCGATATACCTAGTGATTCCATGAAATCCCTGGTTTCCTTATTTCCTTACGACATGATAAATATTAATCTCTTCTAATTTGTAGTTCATTAATTCTCTCCAAAACGATTTGTTTTATTTTGGGTCTGTTCACTTTTGTTGAAGCTGTAAGAGGCATCTCGCTTAAGAAGATTACTCCTCCGCGCAGTTGTTTGGAGTCTGATAGGTTTTCTGAAAATAAAGTAAACCAATGTTTAAAATACAGTTCAATTTATGATATTTTACGACACCGCTTGGTACCATTTTTTAAGAAAGGGGTACTTTCTTATGAGTTTTTAGGGGTAATTTCTACCGCACATGCCTTGGACCACAAAGTTTGGCAATTTCCTTCTAAACCAATGTGTTTCCTTCTGCCAATAACATTGGGTCTTTAGCGTTGAGTGACACACACTTAGTTAAGTATGGCACTTAGTATGGCTACAGGTACAGACCTCTTACAGTGACGAAGGAAATCCATTCCTACTAATGCAGCGTTCGCCAGAAGTTTTACGAAAAGTCTTCCTTCTTTTGTTTTTGGACCCAGACGCACGGCTCGAGTAAGGCCTGTCCTTTCGCCCTCGAGTTATTACTTGGTGAGAGTAGAAACACCGTAGGTTTTAGACGGTACACCGTATTATCATTTTTCGGAACTCTGACACTCTTGCCCACCTGGACGAAAGACGGGTCTAAGGTCTCTAAAAGGATTCACGGGAAAAAAATGAATCCCAAACTAACTTTCCTTTTATCGGTTATTGGTTCCAACTTTTGAACCATGACTCTTTACTCCACCACCAAAAGCTGAATATAAAAAAAACAGTTAGGGAAATTTAATAAACAGTCTAGACTGCTACAGCCTTACAATGTTACTGACCTTTAACCAAGTGGTTGATCTCCTCTGGTGTAGGTTTGGTGCCGGGTCGTGGCACAACACACGCGACTGCCAGTTCTCCACACTCAGGGTCAGGTACACCTGTCACAGCCACGTCCAGAACACCAGGATGCTGGCGTATTACTGCCTCTACTTCTACTGGTGATATCTAGAAATAATTTTTATATAAATAATATATGTTGGATTTTTATTCAAACCGCGCCGTAGACGGTTCAAATTCCGTTTTAGAAAGGAGGAGGGAAGGTCCACTTCGGTACAAACCTAACTAATCAACTCTGCTAGTTAGGTTTGTGGTTAAGGTAGGACCTGAGGGAAGGGTTCATGTGGAGTACCAAATTCATGAAAAGGTTTTTTCTGGGTTCAAACCGCACATAAAGCAAAGGTATGCACAGCCGAAAAACCATTGTGTCCTGTCTGCAAAGATTTAGGCCGTTCGATAACCAGTAAAAAAAGCCCTCCAACAAAGAAGAACAGAGTAATTTCATATCTCTACCGGCTGATTTGTCGAACCAATTGAACAACCGTCCGATAGAGGTTATGGAGGCCTAAAATTCTATTCTCTATACAAAATACTAAAGGGCAACCTAAACCACTTTTGTTGAAGTGATACCGGCGTCCACTAGAGATACGCTTGAACCAAGCCTTGCTCCACGACGTCTAACCCGGAGATGCAAGCAGCTAGCATTAGTTCTTTTCAAAAATTGAAGTAGCAAAAAGTGCTACACAGCAGTGGCGAAGGGTGAATTTTTATAAAAGGGAAGCCGAAAAAAAAACTTATCAGTGTCGGTACTCATTTGACAAGCGCAACAGTGAGCCACTGACTGGCTCACTGTACCTACCATACGAGTAAGCACTGTTGGTTATTATAACAGATTTTTTTATTATTGTTATTTTTTTATGAAAATAATATTATATAAGTTCCGCACTAGGGATCATGAACTGCGTCGCGAAGACTGCCACAAACATCTATTTCACAGACACAAAGAACAAGACCCAGACTCAATAATTTGTTGATCAAAAAGAACTGTCCTACATGGGAAACGAACCCGTGACCTCGTGCACGTCAACCGCTTATCTCGACCGCTGCGCCACCGAGCCCGTTACAGTGTCTTTCGTAATATAATAAAAATTACTAAAGCGAAGTACGTACTTCATACGTATTCGTAAAAAAATATTATAGTTGTCCCAAACTCATGTAAAGCTAATCAACTCCGAATATGTTTCTCATTCTCAGTATGGGCATGTTTCTTTGATGAATTAGATATTGTTTTAAATATGTCGCTATATCCTAAATGACTCCACAATTTTTTTAAATCTAAGAATAAGAAACATAGAAAATAATACGTAGGTACTATTTAATTTACAACTGCCTGTAAGCCACTAATATTTATCGTTAAGATGTTAATAATATAAAAATATACCTACCTAAACCTATCGTAAATTCATCGTGCCGGGCGGCGTCGTTTGTATTCCATAGTTATGTCTGTGTTTCTTATTTTCGTTATTTAATTTCAAGAAAGATGTTTTGCTTACACAATAATTAATCAATTAGTCAACAATCTATAATAATACTGTTAACGCTGCCATTATAACAACAAACTAAAATAATAACAACGAAGTAAGTATGTACTTACAATAATGTAAGGCACCCAAAGTACTATGACAATGTCAATCAATGCACAACACTCAATACACAAACACAAATTATACTTAGTAATTACTACTTTACACAACAAAGCGAATTCTAACGATTATTTGCAATACTTTAAATAATAAATGAAAACAAAAATATTGCAACTTGTGATGGGAGCCATTATTAAGCATCGTTTCAACGTCATTCATTGCAGTGGGAAATTCAAACAAATTGATTGTAGCTATGCTATGATCACGTTAATGCTCTCTCGCTCTCGCATGTCGCATCTTTCATCCTTGCAATCGTGCGACAGAGCTGGCGCTCTACGAAGCCGATATTGCCCGAATGTCTCTTTCCACTCGTCGATGTGCCGGCGCCGCCGCGCTCGGGTACTGTACAACAGGACCTACTCATCATAACATAACCCGGACAGAGTCGGCTTACCTTTACGCCTACATACGCAGATAAAATGCATAAATACACCTAGGTTTTGCATGTGTGCGTACGACTTTCGTACCGTCTGTTTATACTGGATTCCTATTTTTGCGCCCGGCTTACCCGCCATTAGTTGACAATGTTGTAATAAGAGATGGCGTTATGAGTACGGAAATAATAATTATATTAAAGCGATTTACGTAACAGAAAACTTTTTGGTTTTTTAATTTTGTGTACTGAATGGATGTTGCGTCATTGATTTATAATTTTTTAATAGAGTATGCTTAGCGGTTTTTGCAAAGGTAAGCCGGTAGGAATCGGGTTATATGGACACTTCGCCACTGCTACACAGCAGCAACGAACTAAGTTGAAGAAGACGGGCTTTTTCTCTACTTTTACTCTACTGTATGTACCCTTCCACCTAAATATATCGACATTTGCACAATGCTAATGTCGACGTTCGACGGTCTCCGTGTGGTGACGGAGTAAGAATACAGTGTGTCACCACCCCATCTCATCCCATGGGTGTCGTAAAAACCGACTAAGGGAATATCTGTGAATATTATCTTTACGTAATAAAAAGAAGGAAAACTTGAAACAAAACCCTGTACCAATCCGTATGTCAGTGTGGTGTTAGTAGGCCAAGTATCCCTCCGCCACGGGAGGAGGTCCGTCCCTGCAGTGGGACATTAATGGGCTGGTATGATGAATGTCGACGGAGTGAAGGCATTTTATGACTACATTCCTGTCAAATATAGACTATATTTTAATGGGAAATTAATAACCGATTAATTAATTAATGATTAATTAAAGTATTAAAAGTGGATATAAATTACCTGAAATCCTTTATATTTGAGTAAAGATTTAATTCTATCCACAAAGTAGTAGTTCCATCCTTCATCCCTATACATGAGATCTCCGGTCATGAACCAACCGTCCTTGGAAAATGCCTCCTCGGTTGCTTTTGGGTTGTTGTAATAGCCCTGTCAAAAAAAACATAAGTACAGCTGTAATCCACGAAAACACAGGCCTTTATTGGCCATAGACAGAAACTTGTGTCAGTCATTTGCTCAGCATTGGGTTGACAGTGACTGACACTAAGGGCCCTCGCCCACGACGACATTTTGTAGCGATGTAGTCGCACATTTATTTACTAAAAGCGCCACAGTGTCGCTACTAACGCGCATTAGTCGCATTTCCAACGCGCTACTGCATCGGGACTGCATCGCTACAAAAAGTCGCCGTGAGCGAGGGTCCTAAATAATCAAAAACTTGTCAAGTTGATATATTATTATATTTAAACTAACCTTAAAAACTCCGGGTCCCTTTACCCATAGTTCGCCATTCTTATGAGGCTCTCTTACATCAGTTTTCGTCTCCGTATCAACTAGCTGTTAAAACAAATATATTTAAATAGGTAAAAATAATAAAATGTTTCTGATATAATAAGAAAATGTTTCAAAGGCGCTAAATTGATAAAATGAATATTGTAAATTCCCCGCGACACAGGGCTTAATAACTATACGGGTATTAACAAGATATTAATGTGTTAAATATTTAACTATTTACCTTTGAGGCACTCGACGTTTTAACCAGCATGTCAATTCTCGTACCTTAAAATCGTCAAAAATTCGGTTAAGTTAACTTTAGTAGTCAAATTGTCACACAATAGGACAGGTAAGACAATTTGACAACTAAAAGTTAACTTAACCGAATTTTTAACGATTTTGAGGTACGAGAATTGACATGCTGGTTGCACTAGCCATGGTCACGCACGAGATGATTAGCAAAATTAAATCGTGTTAATACTCGAATAGTTATCTATACTAATATTATAAAGAGGTAAAGTTTGTGTGTTTGTGACGTGCGTTGTAGGGGATAATCTCTGGATCTACAGCGCAGATTTAAAAAAATTCTTTCTGTGTAGAATAGTCCATTTATCGGGGAGTGTCATAGGCTATTAGTCATAGTATCACGCTATGACTAATAGGAGTGGAGCAGTAATAAAATATGTTTAAAAAGGTGACGCTTTTTTTTCGCCGCCCATCGAAGTGGGCACGGGTCAGCTAGTTAATAATAATTAAATAGAATTGTTACTTAAAAAATAATACATACCCTGTATTGTATATGACCCATTCTAGTCCCACTGGACCCTAGCGGGGCACCAACACTCTGAAAGACCGCAGTGCCCAGCTCGCTTATACCAAATGTATCTTGCACTATCGTTTTGGGTGACAGGGTCTGTACAACAACAAAACAATTTAAATTATACATACTTCCTACTAATATTATTAATGCGAAAGTTTGTGAGGATGTATGGATAGATGGATGGATGTTGGTTACTCTTTCACGCAAAAACTAAGTACTGAATGGATTTTGATGATATTTGGAATATAGGTAGTTTAGGGTGTAGAATAATATTAAGCTATTTATACAACGCGGGTGAGGCCGCGGGCATCAGCTAGTGTCGCATAAAATAATGGTAGCATCCTGGACAGACTTTTGTTAATTGAACACTAAACTTACTTAAATGAACATTTCAGCCAATAGCCACTTCTGAACATAGGCATTATATAAATATTTCCACTCAACACGGTTTGTGCCTCTCTCATTATCTGTTTCCTGCCTCTCTGACCAGGTTCGCCGTCGACAGGGTCTCAAAACCATTGGTAAACTTTTACCTTTGGATTCGGCTAAATTTGACCCTTCATGGACAACTGAGCCCACATGAAACTACTCTACATGAAGTTACACCCTAAAAAAACGAATGGGGTCAACTGAGCCCGCGGGATCAGTTTCATGTGGGCTCAGTTGACTATGAAGGTAAATTAAATTTTTAAAAATAAGTTTTTATTTTTGTTGCTTACATGTCTTATAACTATAGGTACATATATTTAAACATACAAAGAAAGTTTAAAAGAAGTAGGCGCATAAGTCACGTGAGGTTCAAAAACTAGGAGCAGTCTCAGCATCGTACTGCAGCTAATGCGGTAGCTTACAGCGCTGTTATTCTGACTGAATTTGAAGCTTATCTTTTGGTTAGTGGCCAACCTAGTGTCGACAGTTGTCAAACCACCTGACGTGGCTTAACAACTGTATCACTACGACGACAGGTTACTTGAGGAAAGGGAAACCGATGGATGAGGGAGGTACAGTACAGGACCGCACAATATGACAACGTTTAAAAGAGGCCTATGTCCAGCAATGGACGTCAATTGGATGATAAAATGAAGAAGAAGGTACTTACTTTAATATGTTTAACTAATTCTTTAGGTACAGCACTCCCTGCTACATAGAGAAGTTCGAAGTTTGAGAAGTCGTAGTTGTCTACTTCTCCTATTTTTGTTAACGCTGATAACATTGTAGGACTTGATATGAAGAATGTTGGCTGTAGTAATAATATTTTTCTTGTTAATAAACTTTCACCGTGTGGTGACGGAGTAAGAATACAATATGTCACCACCCCACCTCATCCCATGGGTGTCGTAGGTACCGACTAAGGGACTATCCGTGAATATTATCTTTACAAAATAAAAAGAAGGAAAACTTGAAATTAAACCCAATACCAATCCGTCTGGCCAGCATGGTATTAGTAGGCCAAGTATCCCTACGTCCCGGGAGTAGGCCCGTTCCTGCAGTGGGACATTAATGGGCTGTTATGATAATAAACAGATTTAATTCACAGATTTTTAAATAAAGAGTAAGTAATAGGTAATATTTCTATAAGACCATCTTCTTGAAAGTATAAACTATTATAACCCCTTTTTTTTTTAATAAAACAAGAAATTACTGTTTGCTTAAGGTAGATCCATAAAAACAAACAAAACCAAATTAATCCGAAAAGAAGAAAGACAATGGAAAAATTAGTACTCGAGGCGGGACTCGAACCCGCGTCTCTGGACTATACGCGTCCAGCGCCATGACCAACTAGGCCACCCGAGTATCCGTCTCGCTCGACTACCTTTAACCATTGCTTTATACGGCGCGGCGCCAGAGTCGCAACTTATAACTTAACTGTACAACGCCATCTAGGCGCGACAGCCGTAAACTTTCAGTGTTGCAATTGAATAGTTTACGTAATGGTTTTAAATTTTGTATTAAATTACAATAAATTTTTACCTATAAAGCTTAGGCATAACTAGAAAAATCCGGATACTCATTAGCCACGTTCCTAATAAGCTATTATGGGCCACAAAAGAAATATAATTAAAAAAAAAAATAACTTACTTTATACTTTTTAATAAGCTCATACAAATGCTGTTAAGTGACAGGTTGAGAAGTCTGTATTCTCGTATACTTAATGTATGGACTTATCATGAAGTGTGCCAACGATGTCAGCCATTGAAGAGGTGCGGCCAGTAATGCTGACTGAGTTGGCATCGGGAACTTTGTGGCGAAACACCTAGGAAGTAGAAAATAACACTTTCTAATGTGACCTTAGAGACATTTTGAGTCATGGATTATCGATCCCTAGTCATCATAACAGCCCATTAATGTCCCACAGCATGGACGGGCCTCCTCTAGTGACGAAGGGATACTTGGCCTAATACCACGCTGGCCAAGCGGATTGGTGTAGGGTTTAATTTCAATTTTTCCTTCATTTTTTATTTCGTAAAGATAATATTCACCGATAGTCCCTTAGTCGGTTTTTACGACATCCATGGGATGAGATGGGGTGTTGACACACTTTATTCTTACTCCGTCACCACACCATGATTGTAATGTTTTCATTCCTCATATTATTCCATTTCAACCACATTCAATAAATTCGATGCTTATCGTAGAGATTACAAATTTTCGTTATTGACTTTACCGTCGAAAGATTAAAACTTACCAAGCATAAGGTCCGGCAATAGCAACATGTTTGTAAGTCAAAGCAGCAGATTTAGGCAAGCCCGTTGTACCACTCGTAGGTATTAGCAATGCTATCGTCTCTTCAGGATCCTCGATGTCGGTCGGCCTGTAATTTTACAATAAATGTTTGCAAAGTCCCATCTTTAAATGTGATCCCTAGTGCAAGAGTTGTCTTTAAAAAAAGTTAAATATTAAAGCGAATGTTCGAATGTTTTATTACCGTGTGCACACGGAGAGCGAATTTTCGAATGTTTCATTATCGTGTGTACACGGAGCCGAGGACGGACAAAGTCCAAAGATTATTTTATTTTATCAATGGACTTTGTCCGTATTATAATACTTTGTTATTATACTCCAATTTGATAATATTTTTTTTTAAATAAGTAAAGAAGAAAGCTAAAGATAAAAATAGACAAATTAAGTAGGGTTTAAATTATAGATAAAATGTTATAAAAGTATTTTTATGGACGTAGGTATTTTATAAACATAAAAATGCATCACTGAAAGCTGTGAAGTATTTAAAACGCATCTTTGAGACCAGGACCCTGTTCTGTGGCGAGTGTTGGGAGACGCCTAAGTCCAGCAGTAGACTGCGATAGGCTACTTGATTGATTAATTCATTCTCCTCGTCTAGTTTCCACTTTGGTGGTTTTCGTAAATCCTTATTTATCTTATTAAAAACTACAACTTACTTAAAACCATTCACGTCAACATCCTTTTCAGATTCCAGCAACTCCAAGAAGTGTAAAGCATCAGGACTTTTATCAAAAGAAATTATTTTAGTATCAAGTTCCAAAAACTTAATAGTTTCTATGACATCTTGCACTTTCTCACTTTGACAGAACAAAACGCTGGGTTTTAGGGTACCCAATGAATGTTTAAGCTCATCTGAAATAGACCAAACAAATGTTTTCAGTAATCAATAAAACACAAGAGCCGTACTTTTTAGCCTTTTGTTAGCCACGGACTTGACCGCGACGGGCAATTGTGTCGCAATGCCTATGGTTTCTAGTTTCTATTCGGTTTACTGACTAAAACCCACAGAGTTTCTCAATCGTCCATTAGTCGTGGTAAAGAGAGGCGGTAGCGTAACTCGCCAGCCCGACAGACGATGGCTCGCCTAAGCGGGTCCTTACAAAATCAAGAGCCTTTGCTCTTGATTTTGCCCTTGCCCTTTCAGCAAAACAGCGGAAGTCTGCTGCTGTGCTCAAGGTAAAACACATCTAGGAGTCAATTTCATGTACTTACGTGTGATTTACTTTTCTTTCATTATAGTATTCACTTTGTTTTCAAGTTATTATGAGCATTCTCGCTAAGTTTGCCAACATTGGCGTATGCACAAAAAAAAGTTGTAGTTAGTACAGGTAGGCCGGAAATATAATCCATTAGTACCTATTACTTTGTTACAGAAAACATGACACTTTCACTGGACCATGCGGTTTGAAATGTGAAAACAATATGTATTTGTGCGATGCTCGTTGTAAATTAAACTCTCTTCTGTACTGTTTTATGGCTCAAAACTATAAAAAAGTACTTACTAATAATCATAGTCCTGTCAATAGGAGCAACACTGAGCCCTAAGCACCATCCAGCATAGAACGGTATATTAAGATCCAAATGATTTGGTGCCATCAGCACAAGGACATCGTTCTTCTTCAAGCCCATTTTCTTCAGGAAGGCAGCACATTGGATAGTTCTTTTGAGAACTGAACCGTAGTTTTCTGATTGGCCTGTTGCGCCATCGATCTGTAAAAAGGTAAGTATTGTAAGGTAAATGAATAATTATTTCTTTTAGTTTCTATCAAAATTTAATTCGACAGTACAATGACGAGTTTGGAAGATGACGAATCTGGAAAATGACCTGTTTGGAAGATGACGAGTTAGGAAGGTGACGAATTTGGAAGATGACCAATTAGGAAGATGACGAATCAGGAACAAATCATCATTTTACGTAATACAAATCCATACTAATATTATAAATGGGAAAGTGTGTCTGTTTTCTTTCACGGCAAAAAGGAGCGACGAATTGACGTGATTTTTTAAGTGGAGATAGTTGAAGGGATGGAGAGTAAAACAGTCTACTTTTTTTTTCTTTTGTGTCCAGGAAAGAGGAACAGTGCTATCCCGAAATTAACGCCAGCGAAGCCGCGGGCAAAAGCTAGTAGGGTAATATATTAGAGTGCAAAGGGTCCAAATAAAAAACATATCTTAATTAAATAAGGTACCTGCGGGTAACAAGAGCCGGTGGGTATCAAGAGCCGTTGCTTGAAAATGACACTTTTAATGATCACAGCACTCTACATTTACACATGCTTAAAAATGACCAATAGGAAAGCTAAGATCCGAGCTCGCGTCGTCGCAAGATCATCAATCTTACCAGTAGCCACGAGTCAGTTGAGAGTGATAGACAACGCAGCTCCACTATAATTTTATCTTGCCAAAACTATTTTTTTTTTACCTAATATACAGCCGTTTGTTCAAATCTTGTTAATTAATTGTGAATGTTATACAAATAGTGTGTACTAGGTGAGATAAGTTATAAATTTTAGTTAATAAATACAATACTTTTTACCGCTTTCAATTATGCTATTATCAGGGGCTAATACGGGCCACGCTCGAGGCGGGTACATAGGCCGGCCCTTATTATACATATAGAATGTAAATTAATTTTAAAAAATTTCAATAGACTTCGTTATTTTAATACCTACCATAGTTATTATTATTAAGCATGTATTTGTTATTATTTTTGTATCATAAATCATCCCTAATATCTTTAATTAACTCTTGACACGTCCGCGTCCCTACATATCGGTCCATATGCAAAATGATCCCGGTCCGTCCGCGTCACTACATATAGGGCCAAATTTCCCGCGCTCATTCAATTGGTAATATTTCACATTTCATTCACTAAATGCACTATGGTTTGATGCTAATTATTTAAATAGTTCGTAATCTATCGGTCAAATAAATATTTACTCTGGCAATTTACAAAAAAAAAATATTTTAAAGAAATGAAACAAGTGCAGGTGTTTATTCTTCGTGATTCGCGGGTTTTTGTGAGTGAATTGTAATAACGGAGTATTTTGTTTCAATTGTGTAAATAAAGTGATTTATTATCTCAAGTAGTGTTAAATGTCACTAAAGTGTTGTCTTGTGTTAATAAGTAAATTATTTGAAATGTTTTATTGTCGAAATGTGTAAAGTGTGTGTTTTTGAAAATAAAGTGTTGACGCCCGGGGCCATTTTGGTTACTATTTTTTGAATTTGCTAATAACAAACAGCTCCTGGCAAGAAATGTATGTATTTTATTTCTTCATTTATTCATTATTTTATCGCTATATAACATGGCAATAAGTGCTACTCGTTTCATAACATATAATTATAGTTTTCATTCATAAATTTTCATTTAATGAGACGGGTATTTTTCTCATAAAAAACGCATAAACAGTTGGACATGTAGGGGTGTGGGTCAAAATTTGGTCGGACGCTCGAAAGGTTAACTTAAAAGTGTCCAACTTGTTGATCTCAATTACAATAGATTTTATAGTAAGGATAAGACGGGCCACGTACGTGGCCTGTCTTATACCGTACTACTTATTTATAAAAAAAAATGTTTTAGTTTTGTAATTTCCATAGATAATATTTAAACAGTTACAAGCTCATTGTTTACGTCTGTGATTATTTTGACGATATGTTATAGATAAAGGTTTTTATGACATGTTTTTGCTATGTTAGTTTATTAAGAGCCATTGCTAGTTTTTCCTTTGATTAAGTAATGTTAAAAGCGTGATTTAATGCCAAATCATAATTAAAGTAAAATGAAACCGAAAACAATATTTTTTCAATGGATTACTCTTTTAATATTTGAATTAAAATTTGGCCCTTATAAAACTACAGACGTTTATTAAGGGCCAAAGAGAGGGTTTTTTAAAATGATGATTACTTTGCCTAATTGAGATGCAAATACTTGTAAAAGTACTTTCTGATGCAGATATTGAAATAAACATTACCATGATATTAAATATTTTATTATATTCCTTTATTTATAGAAATTATTTAGGTTTAGATTAAGGTGGCCCTTATTTACCGCAAGTACCTTATATTTTCATCAGTGCTGAGCTATGTGCACCAACGAATACTTATGATTGGTGAATATCAAATGCATTCATAGCAACAGCACATCTCGCTAAAGCTTATCGTATTGAACAGAATATTTATAATCTGATACACTCTTAAAACATGTCAAGTCAAATAAAACGAAAACGACGAAAAAGTTTTTACATGAAGCTCGCAAAGCATAGAGTTGTTTTAGGGCCGAAAGTGTACAACTTTTTTGTTTGTTTATGATGTTACCGAAGGAGAATTTATTCCACTCTGGGCACATCCAAAGTTATATTTTTGAAAAGTTTTCGACAGAAATTGTCTGTATATTGTGTGTGAGTTAAAATATTCTGTGATTCTATTTTTGTTAATGCATTTATGTCATTTAATAAAGGAAATAGATGGTTAACATAAAATGGCGATTTATGTACCTACATTAGCTCATCCTCGAAAACAATATGTATTTGGGGGACGTTTTGCTTGTGTGTACAGTAAGCACTACCCAGAGGAAACCGTTTATGTGCTTATGTTTAATTCTTTACGTAAAGTAAATTAATTTAACTAAGTAATATAATTTTCCTTCGGTCCACAAATAATCTCCTTCTTCTTTGTCCTTCTCATACTTCTGCTATGGTTCACTCTTCTTTCATGGTACAGTCCATTCTTCTGTGGAACGCCCTCCCTCTTGAAATCAGGACGACCACGAACCGTGCTGCGTTTAAAGCCAAGGTTCGCCTACTTTGCACTGATTTATTAGCGGAATAATCTTCTTCTATCTTCATTATCTATATATTTGATCTTGTATATATAGTATAAACCAATTAGCCTATCGCAGTCCACTGCTGGACAAAATGCCTCTCCTAACAAACGCCACAGAACAGGGTCCTCCGCCCTTCGAATTTAGTCCGACCAAGCGATCTTTTTGAGGTAGAATTAATTTATAGTACATACTTACAGGTATTTAACTCCGTGTGGTGACGGAGTAAGAATACAATATGTCACTACCCCTTCTCATTCCATGGGTGTCGTAAAAACCGACTAAGGGACTATCCGTGAATATTATCTTTACGAAATAAAAAGAAGGAAAACTTGAAATTAAATCCCATACGAATCCGTCTGCAAGCGTGGTATTAGTAGGCCAAGTATCCAGTTTCAGTTTCAGTTTCATTTATTTATTCAAAGTAGTACAATAATATTGTATCTTTTTGACGTCATCTAACATTACTTAATCTAAATTTAAAAACATTTCAAAGTTTAGAAAACTTTACCACCGCCTCCAAAGCGCTAATTGACAGCTGTCAAAAGTGACAGAGGTATCAAATATTTTCCCGCCAAAATAATATGACGTCACAAATCATCTGTCAAAAATGCTGTGACGTCACGACTCATCTGTCAAAAATTCAAAAACATCACTGCTCAGCTGTCAAAATATATTTACCCGCCAAAATTCTGTGACGTCACGAATCATCTGTAAAAAATTCTGTGTCGTCACGACTCATCTGTCAAAATTCTATGACGTCACAGGTCACGTGACCAAAATTCTATGACGTCACACGTCACGTGACCAGAATTCTATGACGTCACAGGTCACGTGACCAAAATTCTATGACGTCACAGGTCATACAAATTCTGTGACGTCACGAATCATCTGTCAAAAATTCTGTGACGTCACGACTCATCTGTCAAAAATTAAAAAACGTCACGGCTCTGCCGTCAATATTTAATTCTGTGACGTCACGACTCAGCGTACCAAAATTCAATGACGTCACGACTCAACTGTCAAAAAGTATTTTCCCGCCAAAATTCTGTGACGTCACGACTCAACTGTCAAAAAATATTTTCCCGCCAAAATTCTGTGACGTCACGACTCATCTGTCAAAATTCTATGACGTCACAGGTCACGTGACCAGAATTCTATGACGTCACAGGTCACGTGACCTATGACGTCACAGGTCACGTGACCTATGACGTCACAGGTCACGTGACACAGCTTTCCCGCCAAAATTCTATGAAATCAAAATATAATATGATTGCTAATAAAAAGTAGCCTATGTTCTTTCTCAGGGTCTAAAGATTGTCTGTACCAAATTTCATCGAAATCCGTTCAGCCGTTTAGGCGTGAAAGAGTAACAGACAGACAGACAGACAGACAGACAGACAGACAGACAGAGCGACAGACAGACAGACAGACAGACAGACAGAGTTACTTTCGCATTTATAATATTAGTATAGATTGAGTTAACTTGGCCCCAGCTATCATTACAAAGGTTCTCGAGAATCTTCCCCGGGAGAGCCGAGTCAAAGTTGGGTAGAATTTTTTCGACAGTTTGACGTCTAGTAACAACAGGACACCAAGGGTTATTATAATTTTATAATTATAGCATTTTGAATTTTAAGTGCGTCACCCATTGATTTACAAAAACCCTATAAATCAATGGCGTCACCACACAGATTCTCACGGTAATTAAGAATACAAAAATAGTTATCACAAATATATTCTATTGTTTAAACTTAAATATTAGAATATGTTTTCTTAGTATTTAGACGAATGGTACTAAAACAAATAAAAAATAACACCGCGTTATTAGGCTTCAAGATGAAATTTATTAACCTTGAACTAGAACTCGACGTCTAATCTTTTGCAATGGACACGAATAAAGACACTTGATTTTATTAAGACGAGTTCAGCTTTAGGGTTCTCTTTGAGAACTTTAACGGATATACGATTAAATGACACAAAGAATCCAGGCTGAAGACAATAATTTGTGGCGACTACAGTAATTATTTTTACAATAAATAAACAACTTCCACACTGGTTATCCTGTCCTGTTTCGCAATTTAACAAACACAAAAAACATCCAAACTCAGCCCTGTAGTTTTTGGATCGCAAACAGAATTGACTTGCGTGGGATTCGAACCAGCAACCAGGTTGGCGCTAGCCGCTCCCGCGACCATCGCCGCAAGGCATTTCAACTCCAACATCTAAGAGCTATTACTTAAGTAAAATTCCGTGTGGGGACGAATAAAAAATTAATGCTGCCGCCAACCTATCTCATCTCATGGTTGTCGTCTTTAGGGGAAAAAAGACAAAATTAACATTAACATAACGGCCCTATTATCATCTTTCTAGCCCAACTACGAGTATAGTAGGTTATGTTTCTAAAGGTCCTTGCATCAAAGCGTATTTAAGTATTCTATAGGTAGGTAGGTATATAAGAGCCGGCTTATTATGTGTAGCCTACTGTTATGAATGTCAACTAAGTACCTATATAGGTACGTCAAGTCAGTATATAGTTCAAAAGTAAGTAAGTATAGTATAAAAAATATTTTCCTCCGTATGGTGACGGAGTAAGAATACAATATGTCACCATCCCATCTTCTCCCATGGGTGTCGAAAAAACCGACTAAGGGACTATCCGTAAATATTATCTTTACACAATAAAAAAGAAGTAAAACTGTAAATTAAACCTATACCAATCAGTCTGGCGTGGTATTAGTAAGCCAAGTATCCCTCCGTCACGGGAGGAGGCTCGTCACTGCAGTGGGACATTAAGGGCATTGCATTGCTCAATGACCTTGAAGATCTGAGGTTTGTTACAGTTTTTATAGAAAAAGCGCCATCTACTAACAGAGATTAATACTAGGATATAATCAACTAATGATTATTCAAATCACAGACGCGACACAAATTTGTCATTGTTTTGACCTAACTTATTTATTCGCTCGGAGACGCGAATTTTATACATACGTATTTTACTGGAAATAACGTTCACCGCGCTCAGAGCAATAACGAATTTATTATTATTACTGTTGCTACTAGACTATGTCTTCTGAAGGTCTGATGATGGCCAGGTAAGTACACAACGGTTCTCAGCGATGGTAACAGCTAGAAGTACTCTGTTTTCATAATTTGCCTATTTGATTAATGATGCTACTACACTATGTCTTCTGAAGGTCTGATGATGACCAGGAAGTACACAACGGTTCTCAGCGATGGTAACAGCTACAAGTACTCAGTTTTCATAATTTGCCTATTTGATTAATGATGCTACTACACTATGTCTTCTGAAGGTCTGATGATGACCAGGTAAGTACACAACGGCTCTCAGCATTGGTAACAGCTAGAAGTACTCAGTTTTCATAATTTGCCTATTTGATTAATGATGCTACTACACTATGTCTTCTGAAGGTCTGATGATGACCAGGTAAGTACACAACAGTTCTCAGAGATGGTAACAGCTAGAAGTACTCTGTTTTCATAATTTGCCTATTTGATTAATGATGCTACTACACTATGTCTTCTGAAGGTCTGATGATGACCAGGTAAGTACACAACGGTTCTCAGCAATGGTAACAGCTAGAAGTACTCAGTTTTCATAATTTGCCTATTTGATTAATGATGCTACTACACTATGTCTTCTGAAGGTCTGATGATGACCAGGTAAGTACACAACAGTTCTCAGCGATGGTAACAGCTAGAAGTACTCTGTTTTCATAATTTGCCTATTTGATTAATGATGCTACTACACTAAGTCTTCTGAAGGTCTGATGATGACCAGGTAAGTACACAACGGCTCTCAGCGATGGTAGCAGCTAGAAGTACTCTGTTTTCATAATTTGTCTATTTGATTAATGATGCTACTACACTATGTCTTCTGAAGGTCTGATGATGACCAGGTAAGTACACAACGGTTCTCAGCGATGGTAACAGCTAGAAGTACTCAGTTTTCATAATTTGCCTATTTGATTAATGATGCTACTACACTGTGTCTTCTGAAGGTCTGATGATGACCAGGTAAGTACACAACGGTTCTCAGCAATGGTAACAGCTAGAAGTACTCAGTTTTCATAATTTGCCTATTTGATTAATGATGCTACTACACTATGTCTTCTGAAGGTCTGATGATGACCAGGTAAGTACACAATGGTTCTCAGCGATGGTAACAGCTAGAAGTACTCTGTTTTCATAATTTAGCTATTTGATTAATGATGCTACTACACTATGTCTTCTGAAGGTCTGATGATGGCCAGGTAAGAACACAACGGTTCTCAGCGATGGGAACAGCTAGAAGAACCCAGTTCTCATCATTTCCCTATTTAATTACTCATGCTACTACACTTTGAACTTACCTGATCCTCATCAGACATTCTTCTGAAGGTTGAATTGAACTCAATGATTTTCAGCGATGGAAACAGAAAAAAATTGAAACTAACTGTAAAATGTTATTTTGTAAAATAGGCAAAATGGTTATTAAGAAAACAGCTTTAGTAAGTTTAATATTTTATTTTAATCAAAGAAGATGAGACCTAATCTTAGCATTCCATAGATTCTCCGTGCGGGTGCCGGGTCCATCGCGTGATAGAGGAAGGAACACTTGCATAACAGCGTCTGGGACTTACGACCCAGATGTAGGTTTAAGGAGGCCCCTATTACTCTTCTTCCAGATATATTTTTTGTTTCTTCCTAGGAATGCCCCACTTCTACAGTCAAATTTGGTAGTATTTCTTCTTCAAGCTAGAACAAAAATTTTTATTTAATAAAATAGTCGATGTTACAAATTAATACAAGTATTAATCACAGTACATAACACATTTGTGGCGGTAATGTACTCTAAAACAAGTAGCAGGAGGATTATCAGAAATATGGAAAAAGTTACGAGTTTGCTTTACTAGCAATCATTACTCATTGAAAAACAAATTAGCTTTCAGCTGTTTGTCTGTTTATGTATGCATTAATCTTAAAAACTAGGCAGCAGACAGAATTCATAATAACTATGCATAATATAGATGAAAAGCACTCATAATTTTAGACGTTTACAATGTGATGCCGTAAATAAACACTTATTTGAGCTTACATAAAAAACAACAAAATAAACTTATATTTACCACATTTTGCTCAACTTCCATATCAGTTTGCATATCTGACGGTTCGCATGTGTCGTAAGATTTTGACAGCGGTTGATCTTCTTGATTTTGTAATTCAGAGCCTTGCTGCTTTCTTATTTTCCTTAAAAAAAATAATTCCTGTTTTAATTGGTACTTGTAATTTTGTCGATATCAAAACATTGGAGTAAAAAAAAGCTACCTAAGTAAATGTCTCAAAGTCAACTAGGTCAAGACCTAATGAGTAACAACTTGCTGTTTTACGTAGGTACTGCCATCATGACTGAAGTCTACCTACCTTCGTAGTCCACCATAAGTCAGTCCCTCACAGTCACCTAGGTCTCCCTGAGCTCTTTTAAACGAGTACCAACTTGCTGGTTTACGTAGGTACTGCCATCATGACTGAAGTCTACCTACCTTCGTAGTCCACCATAAGTCAGTCCCTCACAGTCACCTAGGTCTCCCTGAGCTCTTTTAAACGAGTACCAACTTGCTGGTTTACGTAGGTACTGCCATCATGACTGAAGTCTACCTACCTTCGTAGTCCACCATAAGTCAGTCCCTCACAGTCACCTAGGTCTCCCTGAGCTCTTTTAAACGAGTACCAACTTGCTGGTTTACGTAGGTACTGTTCATGACTGAAGTCTACCTACCTTCGGAGTCCACCATAAGTCAGTCCCTCACAGTCACCTAGGCCTCCCTGAGCTCTTTTAAACGAGTACCAACTTGCTGGTTTACGTAGGTACTGCCATCATGACTGAAGTCTACCTACCTTCGTAGTCCACCATAAGTCAGTCCCTCACAGTTACCTAGGTCTCCCTGAGCTCTTTTAAACGAATACCAACTTGCTGGTTTACGTAGGTAGTGCCATCATGACTGAAGTCTACCTACCTTCGTAATCCGCCATAAGTCAGTCCCTCACAGTCACCTAGGTCTCCCTGAGCTCTTTTAAACGAGTACCAACTTGCTGGTTTACGTAGGTAGTGCCATCATGACTGAAGTCTACCTACCTTCGTAGTCCACCATAAGTCAGTCCCTCACAGTCACCTAGGTCTCCCTGAGCTCTTTTAAACGAGTACCAACTTGCTGGTTTACGTAGGTACTGCCATCATGGCTGAAGTCTACCTACCTTCGGCGTCCACCGAAAGCCTAGGTACTATCAAGGTACTCAAAATATAAGTTTAATCGAAGCAATGCCGATGTTCTAAAAATGAATCTAAACATCGTACTAAATAAAAACGTGTCTAACTAAAGCATACAAAGGTATAAAATAATATAAATGTATAATATTTAGCTTGTAGGTACTTACCAATAATTTTGAAGAGCTCGGCCACGCTTCACATTACGTTTATTTTTATATTTAGGCATAGTCTATGAGTGATTAAAAAACAAAATTTAATTAAAAACTAGGATATATTACACATAAGAACTTAATTACAAGTAGTATTATTAAAAACAATTGTGTACTTTTTATTTACAATATTTTTTCATTCAAAGTTGGCCGGTTTAAAGTTTTATTCGGTAAGAAAATACGGTCGTACAGTCCACCCGTCACAAGAGTCGTAACGACACTGAATGTGCGACTCCCGAGCAATCGTCACGGCGGTAGCGGGGGTGCAGGCGCGGGGATTTTATGAAAATCTAGTTTTTGTCAATTATTTTAAATATAACGAATAATTAAGATAAAGTAATCAATACAGATTATTAGTTAGAATATAGCACATTTTTTGTATAAATTTCGAATAAAATCAATCATCCGTTTAATAGACAATTTGATATTTAGTTATTATAATACCAGATTTCGTGATTTTTTTTTGGAAGTTTTTAAGAAATAATTAGCGTTTTTAATCAATACAAAGTTTTTTCGGTAGTATCTAGTTTATTCATGTTTTTTTGTGAAGTAAACGTATGTAAGGATTCGTCAACAAACTTCTCCAAACCGAGCGTGTTTTTGGGGTTTGAGCAATGCAATGCCCTTAATGGGCTGTTATGATGATAGTAAAAAAAAAAACACCAACTTACTTGCATAATAAATTCCGGATCATCTTTCAAACTTTGCAATATTATTTTACCTACATGAAACCGGTCATTCGCTATTCCAGATTCTGCCACAATCCTTGATGTTAATTCACTCACATACAAATGCACGAAATTATTTCCAAAATAATCAACAGCCATATTTATTTAAAAAATAATAATAAACAGTGTTCTTTTTTAATTATTATCGCTGCGCACGAGCGCGTTAACAAAATGCAATGTTAAATGTTATCAAATTGAGTATTGAGTAATACTGTACTGTACTATCATTCATTCAAACTCAAACTTTATGACAGCTCAGAAGTTAGCCAAAAGCGCGGGAATGCGCAGATGTCAATTCATTGGCTGATTTTGTTTAATGCGCAGCATTCCGCACGAAGTTCACAATAGTAGTTCTGTCAATCTTATTTCATATTTATTACGCTAGCAAAAACAAGATGAAGTAGTGTAGCTATTTATACCTATATTATTTTTGTTGACATTTCATACGTGTTGTAAAAAGTCAAAGTCCTAGGGTCAAAGTCCAACGTCGAAATTTAATAATTTCAAGGCCGAACACGAACTAACCGGGCGACGAGAATATTTGGTCAGAGTCATTATAGTCCAGTATTTTAATAGCTGAGTGAACATAATATTATTTGACTGCCCCGTTGGCGCGGCGCCGGTGGCGGTCGTAGGTTCGAATCCCTTGCATGCAGAACAATATTGTTTGTGCGATACAGAATTTTTTGTCTCTGAAGTCTCTCTTTTGAAGTCTGAGTGTTATTTTTATAAATGCATGTTCCCTAGTGCGGGAAAAGTCTTCGAAAATAAAAAAGCATGTACCTAAGTACAGCGAAAGCATTATATTTCCACACAGATTATTTATACTTCTTTGGCGTAGTGGTTGTAGCTCATGTTGATACATAGAGGTCTTAGGTTTCAAATCTATTATGAACATGGCGGTTAGCATTGTTCTATTAATAGTCTTCGCTGTTTTGAGCGTGATAACCATAATATGCATATATATCTGGCTTAAGACTATATAACTTAAGACTAAGGTGACCTGACTGGCAAGTGTGTCGAAATGCCTATGCAACCCGTTTTATTTCTTAAAAAAACACATTAACGTACTTACTACGTTTGTAAGATTAATCCATTAATGGTCAAACAAAAACTACAGGTTTATTTTTGGGTTTTACTTTATTCAGGCTAGTGTACATACTGACTAGGCCCCACCTAGCAACCCAATGTATCCTCTTAGCAATCGAGTCAAACCTTAGGTCCATCGCCCAGTTCAATACTGTAGATTATCGCTTGCTCACCCGCACCTTCTGTTCGTAGACAGAGAAAGGTCAATTGCGTTGACAGCGCAAGGAACCAAAATAGCAACTGTCACACTTCCTTCCGAAACCATACATACCGACTACATCGAAGGATTAACACGGCATATTGGCGGTTCCACAGCGGGTATTTCGACCATCATTTAAGTATAATCATCATCATATCAGCCAATCGACGTCCACTGCTGGACATAGACCTCCTTCAAGTATTGCCACCCCGTGCGGTCCATTCATTTAAGTATGCTTACCGTAAATAAAATAACTTTTTATAATTTGTTCTTTGTTTAAAACTCAGATAAAATTACGATAAAACATTGTCGTCAGTAGTTATCTCTATCATATTTTATCTATTTGATAGAAGGTATGTTACTGTATCAATTGAACTAATATACTATAGGCAGACCGTTTATGTATGTGTGGACTGAGGGCCCATTTTTTTTTCTGCGACTTTTTGTAGATTAATCAACAAAAGTGCATAGTTAAAGTTGTTAAAGAGTTTGTTAAACGATTATCAGAGTTTGTTAAGACTTCATTCAAAAGATATATCGCTTTAAGTGGGTCCCTCAGTTCAAACACAAAATCTCCCATAATTAGATAGGTAATGAATTAAACAACAATTTTTTGGTAAAAATCCTTAGTTAAACATGTATAAAAGTATAAAAAGCATTGAAAAGCCTAATATGAGTAGCTAATAAAAAATAACAAACGTTTTAAAAGGTCCCTGAGGGCCCACTTGAATTTATCTCATAATTAATCAATTATAGCATGAGCATTAAATATTCCTAAGCCAACCATTTGTTAAAAGGGCAAGGATAAATTTAAAATTAAAGAAAGATCACAAACAGTGATAATTATTGTTATTTTTAAGTTTTTAAGTGGTCCCTCAGTCCACACACTATGCAAATGCTAATTGTTAAATATATAATTAAATACAACAATTACGAAAATGGGGAGCCTTTCAGTGCATAGTTAATTTTGTATATTATCGATCTGTATTTATCTTATCACTGGTTTTATAATTCTTCTACGAAAAATTTACAAAATATGTTTTTCGTACAAGTAGAGTGTCCATGCAGTCAAGAGATAATCAAGAACCATTACATACATTAATGATGTTACATTACGTTTTAAAGTTTCTGCATAGTCATAAAGTGTGAGATAAAAGTAAATAGTTGTAATTGTGTTGGGCCGTATGCGGACCGAATTGAGTGCTATTTGATGCAAACGTAAACAAACAATAAAAAAATACATGTTTCTGTTAAATTAATGATTTAAAAAAATATATATTACGAAGTACCTAATCTTTAAATTTTCCAAAATTATGACATAGAATTCTTATGGTCCCGTATTGCAGTTAATAATAAATTGATAAAAATGTTAAAAAACATAATAATTTAGTCTACATAACTTTTGAAATATTTTTTTTATTTTACTTTCACTCGGACCTCTTATAATAGCAGTAGATATTGACAGTTTTATTCTAAATTAGTTATTTATATAGTAACTCTCAAATCCATAAAAACAAGAAAGTAGAACTCTCAAATCTGTGGTAAACTGTCAGCTTGTTGATTATCGTGAATTCGTTCAGTTACGAGTATTAATTTTAAATTAAAATAAAATAAAATTGTATTATTATTCTACCCATATTATTATTTATTTTCGCGCCAGAACGCGATGACTTCACGACTCATCTTTTAAAAATTTTACGACGTGACTTAGCTGTCAAAAATTATTTTTCCAATATAAAATAAATAACCCTTAAATATTTATTTTATTTTGTTTTTAGTATTTGTTGCTATAACGGCAACTAAAATACATAATCTGTGAAAGTTTCAACTTTCTAACTGCCATGGTTCATGAGATACAGCCTCGTGACATACAGATGAACGGACGGACAGCGGAGCTTTAGTAATTGGGGTTCCGTTTTTACCCTTTGAGTACGGAACCTTAAAAACTGTATATTTCGTGTTACAAACAGACACTCCAATTTTATTTATATGTATAGACATACAGATATGTATTACGATTGTAGCTAATTAATAATATAACCTGTCACTTGTCTAAAACTTAAAATTTTATTACATTTTAATTTTACTGTATTGCAAATTTTATTGTTTTATTTTTTACATTTAAAAAATGATTGCAATTTAGATTTAATTGATTAATATTAATATTGTGTAATGTTTTGCTTGCCGTGGCAACTTGTAATGGAATCAGCACTGTTGCTTGAGCTACTTAAATATTGTATTATTTCTGATTGACTTTGTGTATGTTTCGTGGGTCATCCTAATTATAAATAAATAAATATCTAAATTAATAATAAATGACATTAAAAACAAATATACAGCCGTTTTCTTAAAACGTGGACACCCCACACCAGACTTAGTATGAAATTTAATAAAACAGTTAAAATGACAAAAAATATAAATAAACCAGACACAAGATAAATACAGATCGATAAAATACAAAATTAACTATGCACTGAAAGGCTCCCCATTTTCGTAATTGTTGTATTTAATTATATATTTAACAATTATTATTTGCATAGTGTGTGGACTGAGGGACCACTTAAAAACTTAAAAATAACAATAATTATCACTGTTTGTGATCTTTCTTTGATTTTAAATTTATCCTTGCCCTTTTAACAAATGGTTGGCTTAGGAATATTTAATGTTTATGCTATAATTGATTAATTATGAGATAAATTCAAGTGGGCCCTCAGGGACCTTTTAAAACGTTTGTTATTTTTTATTAGCTACTCATATTAGGCTTTTCAATGCTTTTTATACTTTTATACATGTTTAACTAAGGATTTTTACCAAAAAATTGTTGTTTAATTCATTACCTATCTAATTATGGGAGATTTTGTGTTTGAACTGAGGGACCGACTTAAAGCGATATATCTTTTGAATGAAGTCTTAACAAACTCTGATAATCGTTTAACAAACTCTTTAACAACTTTAACTATGCACTTTTGTTGATTAATCTGCAAAAAACCGCAAAAAAAAAAATGGGCCCTCAGTCCACACATACATGACCGTTTAACTCAGACCCCGCCTGCGGTAATAGGGGTGCGCGGGGGGCGAGGACAAAGGAGAGAGCGATCTCTTGATATTTTGGCAAAACGGCGCCATCTAGAGACTGTGATCCGAACTATATCACATCACAACACAGCTCTAATTTTTAGCTAGCTTATTTTTATGAAATAAAAAGAAGGAAAAATTGAAATTATACCATAAACCAATCGAAATACCTGGAGAGGTTTTTTTATTTTTCTGGTCAGGCTTTAAATTGTGTAATAATTTAGATTGCATATTTTCTCTAAGAAAGTACGAGATTTACTGGCAAGATGACGCCACCATCTTTGACATTTGTAAATTGTATAAAAGACGGACTAGGATACCGCACTAGTGTCAAACTGACATACTGACTAGATGTCCGTTATGGTAGCGTAAATAGTGTAAAAATTAAAAAAACTCTTAATACATATTGTTCTTATTATCTGTAAATATTTTCTAAGACTGATTATTAAAAATTAATATGTTTAAATCATTGTAATTACAAATTACAATTAATTAATGTAAATTATTGTAATTACACCAAATGTGATTATACTGTGATTTTAATATATAATTAATGATTGTACATGGTTATTATTTGTAAATATTTTCTAAGACTTTAGTTATAATTATATACTTTAAATCAGCCATTCTTATATTCTAAGGAATAGGTTCTTTTAATTATTGTACAAAGGATTGTTCAGGATATTTCTTATATAACAAATATATTTATTTGTAGATTTTAAAAGAAAATCAAATTATTACGAATTATATAATATTATTGTTATTTTTGGAATCGGTGTCAGCCAACGAAATAAGATAATACCAAAGCAAATGGAATGGCGCCCATGAATTACAGATTATATTAATAAATGACTTCGACATTATGACATAAAATTTTTGATTGTTTGTCATGCAATAGCGAAAAAAGCCAAAGAGCTATTATATTTCTATTGGTATTTCACTTGACACTGGCAAAATATGTAACTATGTTCATGATGCCATAATAAACAAATAATATATATACATACCTACATTGTTTTAAGACTAAATGTATTTAAAATTACTGAGTAAAGTTACTAAAAAAAATTAAAATGTAATAAAAAAGGTTATTTTTTTTAAATTTATACTCTGGATTAGAGTATAAATTTTAAAAAAATAACTTTTGACACACCACACACGGGAGTTAGAGTGCAATTTAAATCCAAGAAAAATTGCCACCAAGAAGTAATGTTGCTGCAATACCTGAAGATGCCACCGCTAAGGCAATTTTTCCCATTCTTATAATTTTTGCTAAAATCACTCGGGTAAGAAATGTTTTCCCTGTTCCACCAGGAGCATCGAGAAAATATACTATGCCCTCTTCGTTTATTACTGCTGTTGTTACGGTATCATAAACACATTTTTGTTCTGTAGTTAGCCTAGTAATATTATTATTAAGAATTGAGGATAGTTCGGCTGCACTATATCCTGTTTCTTCAATATATTCCCGGTTAAGTCTAGGCTGAATTGGAATGACTACTGGCTCAAGTAATCCATATTGTACAATATTGTTACCACCCATTGTGCTAACAACTTCTTTATGTTACAATTTTGGAACTATCAGATAGACGCACTTTGCAGAGAATCCTTGACATAAGTAATAATAATAAATATACATTGATAATAATTTTGAAATGAAATCCGTCAAGTCATGCAGAATACAATATTAACTATATATTCGGTAGACCATCAGCATCCAAGGTTGCGTAATGTGCGCATGTAAATTGGAAATAAAAAAATTATGTATGTGTGGACTGAGGGCCCATTTTTTTTTCTGCGGCTTTTTGTAGATTAATCAACAAAAGTGCATAGTTAAAGTTGTTAAAGAGTTTGTTAAACGATTATCAGAGTTTGTTAAGACTTCATTCAAAAGATATATCGCTTTAAGTGGGTCCCTCAGTTCAAACACAAAATCTCCCATAATTAGATAGGTAATGAATTAAACAACAATTTTTTGGTAAAAATCCTTAGTTAAACATGTTTAAAAGTATAAAAAGCATTGAAAAGCCTAATATGAGTAGCTAATAAAAAATAACAAACGTTTTAAAAGGTCCCCGAGGGCCCACTTGAATTTATCTCATAATTAATCAATTATAGCATGAACATTAAATATTCCTAAGCCAAACATTTGTTAAAAGGGCAAGGATAAATTTAAAATTAAAGAAAGATCACAAACAGTGATAATTATTGTTATTTTTAAGTTTTTAAGTGGTCCCTCAGTCCACACACTATGCAAATGCTAATTGTTAAATGTATAATTAAATACAACAATTACGAAAATGGGGAGCCTTTCAGTGCATAGTTAATTTTGTATTTTATCGATCTGTATTTATCTTATCACTGGTTTTATAATTCTTTTACGAAAAATTTACAAAATATGTTTTTCGTACAAGTAGAGTGTCCATGCAGTCAAGAGATAATCAAGAACCATTACATACATTAATGATGTTACATTGCGTTTTAAAGTTTCTGCATAGTCATAAAGTGTGAGATAAAAGTAAATAGTTGTAATTGTGTTGGGCCGTATGCGGACTGAATTGAGTGCTATTTGATGCAAACGTAAACAAACAATAAAAAAATACATGTTCCTGTTAAATTAATGATTTAAAAAAATATATATTACGAAGTACCTAATCTTTAAATTTTCCAAAATTATGACATAGAATTCTTATGGTCCCGTATTGCAGTTAATAATAAATTGATAAAAATGTTAAAATTATTTTTCCAATATAAAATAAATAACCCTTAAATATTTATTTTATTTTGTTTTTAGTATTTGTTGCTATAACGGCAACTAAAATACATAATCTGTGAAAGTTTCAACTTTCTAACTGCCATGGTTCAGGAGATACAGCCTCGTGACATACAGATGGACGGACGGACAGCGGAGCTTTAATAATTGGGGTTCCGTTTTTACCCTTTGAGTACGGAACCTTAAAAACTGTGGATTTCGTGTTACAAACAGACACTCCAATTTTATTTATATGTATAGACATACAGATATGTATTACGATTGTAGCTACTTAATAATATAACCTGTCACTTGTCTAAAACTTAAAATTTTATTACATTTTAATTTTACTGTATTGCAAATTTTATTGTTTTATTTTTTACATTTAAAAAATGATTGCAATTTAGATTTAATTGATTAATATTAATATTGTGTAATGTTTTGCTTGCCGTGGCAACTTGTAATGGAATCAGCACTGTTGCTTGAGCTACTTAAATATTGTATTATTTCTGATTGACTTTGTGTATGTTTCGTGGGTTATCCTAATTATAAATAAATAAATATCTAAATTAATAATAAATGACATTAAAAACAAATATACAGCCGTTTTCTTAAAACGTGGACACCCCACACCAGACTTAGTATGAAAATTAACAAAACAGTTAAAATGACAAAAAATATAAATAAACCAGACACAAGATAAATACAGATCGATAAAATACAAAATTAACTATGCACTGAAAGGCTCCCCATTTTCGTAATTGTTGTATTTAATTATATATTTAACAATTAGCATTTGCATAGTGTGTGGACTGAGGGACCACTTAAAAACTTAAAAATAACAATAATTATCACTGTTTGTGATCTTTCTTTAATTTTAAATTTATCCTTGCCCTTTTAACAAATGTTTGGCTTAGGAATATTTAATGTTCATGCTATAATTGATTAATTATGGGATAAATTCAAGTGGGCCCTCGGGGACCTTTTAAAACGTTTGTTATTTTTTATTAGCTACTCATATTAGGCTTTTCAATGCTTTTTATACTTTTATACATGTTTAACTAAGGATTTTTACCAAAAAATTGTTGTTTAATTCATTACCTATCTAATTATGGGAGATTTTGTGTTTGAACTGAGGGACCCACTTAAAGCGATATATCTTTTGAATGAAGTCTTAACAAACTCTGATAATCGTTTAACAAACTCTTTAACAACTTTAACTATGCACTTTTGTTGATTAATCTGCAAAAAATGGCAAAAAAAAAAAATGGGCCCTCAGTCCACACATACATAAAAAATTGTGTAAATAAAAAATTGCCCAAAAAAAATCGTCGGCATGGGATACGAACCTCATTACCCAGCTCCTACTTTAACCATTTGTCTATGAACGACTTTCAAATACTTAGATAAGGAACGAAATTTAAATTCATTCAACATTGAACCAAAACCATTTTTCATGACCCCTGAAAAATTGTAATGTAATTGTTTAATAAAAAAAAATAAAAGTTGGACTTTTAAAAGAAATCATAATAAAATAAATTAAAAACGTCTCCTTGCGCAACCGGTTAAAATTAACTTATATCTGTGTCACTTTCATTTGATTCGAGATTTGTACTACTGGTATCGGAATCTTCATTGAAATTTATAATTAACCTATCTACGGCATCATCTAAAATACCGTCGTTTTTGTTATACTCGTCTTCTATCTTAATAATGTGATTGACGCAGTTTCTCCATTTCTCAACGGAGTATTTGCTAAACAGTTCCTCTAATGATTTTTTTTTTTTCGTCCAAGTTGGTATCGATGGTTGTTTGAGCTAATTGTCCTTTTATTTCTCCCCATACTAACTCAATTGGGTTTAAGTCTGGGTGGTATGGAGGTAAACGCAGCACATCATGTCCATTTGCCTTCAATAATTCGTCAATTTTATAAATGTCTTCAAAATTATGCATTTTAATTATCTTCACCAAGTCACATTTTCTAAGTTTTTCATCATGAGGTACGTTGTGTCGTGTAAGCCACTCCAGCATCATTGCTTTGGTACAAGACATGCTTGGCTTTTTATCCTCCCGAACGGAATGATATGCTGCGTTATCCATTACTATCACAGACCTTGGCGGTATATTTGGCAAAAGTTTTTCTTTGACCCATTTATTAAAATTTTCAAAATTCATATCATTGTGGTAATCTCCAGTTTTACATTTGGACTTAAAAATCAATAAGGCGTTATTCACAAAGCCAGTTTGACCTCCACAATGAACTATGATCAAACGTGGTCCTTTACCTATATGAGTAAGAACTCCGCGTTCGTCCTTTGATTGCCAACACTTTGACACATTGTGAGAGGAATTGACATACGTTTCGTCAAGATATAATATAGTTCTTCCTTTGTTACGATAGTTTTTTATGGCATTGAGATATTTCCATCTCCAAGAAGTTATATTAGGTTGTTCTATAAGAAAAGTCCTTTTGGATTGACATCTCCGAAATTTAAAACGCAGATTGTGTAATAACAGCCTTAAATATTCTTTGCCGCAGTGTAATGTACCTTCTTCTTTGAGTAAAACGTGTAAAATTGAGGTATTTTCCTTCTTACCACCCCTTTTGTAAAATCGTCTACATCTAATCGCTTCCTTCTGCTTTGCTTAGATTTTATCGGTGATTTAAAACGGTCGTTATTATCTATTAAAATTTTTCCTTCTTGTACAATCCTACTGACAGATTTTTCAGATAGTCCAGTAATTTCTGCTACAGTTTTTTTCAAATTAATATCTTGCTGAAATTCAACAGTATTTGGGTCCAATTTTTTTTTTCTAAAGTATTCGTACACATTGAATGCCATTTGCTTGGCCTGGCTACCTATTTTGTGTCCGAAGATACACCGGCTCATCATAATCTCGTGTGTAGCAACAAAGCAACCACAGTTGACGTGTGACAGCTGGTTGTGCAGCATGCTAGTCCGTCTTCTATAAAATTTTCAAATTTCAAAGACGGTGGCGTCATCTTGCCACTTAAATTCGTAATTTCTTAGAGAAAAAAGGCGTTAAACAATTTAAAGCCTGACCAGAAAAATAAAAAACCTCTCCGTAATGCCGTATTTTTAATAACTAATTTTCGGCATACAATTTGATAGAAGATTGACAAACACGAAAGCGCCCTCCTGTCAGGTTTATTTCTGTTTTTCTCTGTCCTTATTTTTAAAACTATTTGATGCAGGCAGGGGAATGATGACATACATATAACAAGGAAGAAAGAGAGTGAAATTTAAGATATGGCAAATTATCGGTGCAATCTCGTCAATAATCGGTGCGATCATTTTGCGACTTATACCATCACTGCCAACTTCATTGGAAGTTATGGTTAATTGTGCCACCCGTGCAATCCCCGCGCGATCCCCTTTGTCGTCATTCCCCGCCCCCCAGTCACACCGCAGGCGAGGTCAGAGTTAAGCGGTCAGCATTTAATTATTTTTTTACTTTTTAGTGTTGTCAATTTTTGTCTTTGAAGTCAGTTTTTTTTTTTTGTAAAAATTTATTTAATTTGACATAGAACCAACTCGATATAGCTCTTGTGTACGCTACCATAACGTACACCGCTACCCTGCCCCCTCGTCCCTTTCATACCGCAGGCGGGGACTGAGATAAGCGGTCGGCCTATAGGTACGTAACTACCATTGGTCTGGGTGTTTTCTATGTATTATATTTATGTAAGTAGCTATGTACAAAAAATGAGATGAAATAAATTTTGAAAAACTTATGGATGAGGGAGGCACAGGACCGCACAAGGTGGCAATACTTGGAGGACGCCTATGTCCAGCAGTGGACGTCAATTGGCTGATATGATGATGATGTACGAAAATCTTAGCTGTTATTTCGGCCTTCTATTAACACATCCACGTCATGGATGGTAACAATAATACATAAGCAAAAGCGATAAATAAAACCACACACCATTACAAAAATACAAATGTTATTAATAATAATTAAAAACACACGCCCACAACAATTGGGCATCAACGTCAATAATTAGGACAACACTCAAATATATAAGATAAATACAATCAATTTAATTATAAATAACATTCAAACGTCATATCTTAACAACAGTACTATAATTAGATATGTTCACAGCGCCACGGAGAGTCTTCTTTTGGAGATTCTGAAACAACAAAACATCAAAATTAACATAATTGTACACACTACTAAACTAATCGGAACTTTAAAGTAAACGGGAGATTAATCATCTCCTCCAGTGTAATCATAATCATAACAGCCCATTAATGTCCCACTACAGGGACGGGCCTCCTCCCGGGACGGAGGGATACCTGGCCTACTAATACCACGCTGGCCAGACGGATTGGTATAGGGTTTAATTTCAAGTTTTCCTTCTTTGTATTTCGTAAAGACAATATTCACGGATAGTCCCTTAGTCGGTTTTTACGACACCCATAGGATGAGATGGGGTGGTGACATGTTGTATTTTTACTCCGTCACCACACGGAGAAGTGTAACCTGTGCCGAATCGTCAAACAAAATAATGGTGAAATGCATGTGAAATAATCTCCAGTATTTAAAAATAATGCAAATCAATAGTTTACAAGTTACTCGTATAACCAAAACTTGTAGAGCAGGTACTTGAAAAATGGCGCCGCAAAATGATATGAGAGCGTTTTGGCGGCCCACTCGACCCACTGTAAAAAGAAGCCGCAGTGAACGGCACGTTAGTCCTCCAACATACGCTTTCAATATAGGAATAGTACCCTTACTAGGTATTCAGGGCTCGCATATCGCATAATCCGTGTGGTGACGGAGTAAGAATACAATATGTCACCACCCCATCTAATCCCAAGGGTGTCGTAAAAACCGACTAAGGGACTATCCGTGAATATTTTCTTTACGATATAAAAAAAAAGGAAACCTTGAAATTAAACCCTATACCAATCCGTTTTTGTTTTTTTTTTGTCGAGGACAAGTAGTTGGTCTCTGACGACCGCTACTACTTTACACGGGCTGTGGTGGGGCGGATGGCCCTCAACCAAAGCTACCAATCCGTCTGGCCAGCGTGGTACTAGTAGGCCAAGTATCCCTCCGTCACGGGAGGAGGCCCGCCCCTGTAGTGAGACATTTATGGGCTGTTATGATGATGTTATACGCAGACCTATCTTCGGCCAAATAGGTACATGAGAAACCCCATTAACCGAGCCTTTGTAAACCCGCCAAAGCCAGATCGACGGGAAGAAGGTTATTGGGTTTCTCATCCTAACAACTTGACAATTGATTACCCAATTTTTTCGGCTGAGTTATTTAAAAAAAAAATCTCAATTATCTTTAAAACTTTCGCGTTTCATTACACATATATTATAATTATTATATTTACAGGTATAATCACGAATAATATAACTATTAGGTAATTACTTCATCATTTGCCCTGAGACGCTCGACGTTTCGGTTCATGATGACAAGGTAAATAATTAAGTTTTTACCAAATATCTATTCGTGTAAATAACCGGGAATATAATTTTTAAACATCTTAAATCTATACTCTATACTAATATTATATAGAGGTTATGTTTGTGTGTTTGTATGTTAGTGACGTTGTTGGGTGTAATCTCTGGATCTACTAAACCGATTTTAAAAATTCTTTCTGTGTTGAATAGTCCATTTATCGGGGAGTGTCATAGGCTATAATATAGTATCACGCTATGACTAATAGGAGTAGAGCAGTAATAAAATAAGTTTTAAAAAGTGACGCGTTTTTTTCGCCGCCTAACGAAGTGGGGCACGGGTCAGCTAGTTTTATATTAATTTTAGTTTTAGAGTATATTACCTTTTTAAATAAATTAGCCATCAGTAAATTAGTCTTTTTAATGTTTTCCTTTTTCTTTTCCTCTTTCTTCTGAACAACCTCTGGTAGAGTTTTATATATCTTCTCCGAATGTTTCTTCATGTCACGTTCACTAATAAATTTCGAGGATGCTGAAATAATAAAAAATATATTATTATTTATTTACTAACAAGAACTTCTTTAAATTCCCTATTTATGTCCTGCCAATGAATGTTTTACAGCAAGAGCTTCCTTAAGTAACGAAGGGAAACTTGGTGTGCAGGTCAAATGTACGAGGGTCAAAATAGGGTTTAAGTAATGTTGAAATATTTAGAGGCCTACGTCCTACGCCCACTGTACTACTACAGGGTATTGATCCTTACTTGATTAACTTTGTAAACAAACACCACATACTGGATACTTATTCACTATTTAAATTTTAAATAAATGTATTCTTTTCCAACGTCAAATTTCACAGATAAAAATTAATTTCACCATTGGACATTTAATTTTGTAGATTCTATAATTTGTTCTTGATTCCTATACATTTCTATGAGCCCAAAGACTAAAGTCCTTAGTCTGTGGTTGACACGACGCACTATGGGGCGCTGCCTAAGAGAGCCGGCTCATAAATACTTTTGTCAAAAGTTGCCTCTCAGACATGTATCATACCTTAAATTAAAGTTAATAAATGAAACAGTATTTATACGTTCAAAATAATGTTATATTTATCCCTATTTTTAACCGAGAGCTGGCAAACATGATGAATGAAAAAATGTTTGAAATTATATGGAATTTGTGGCATGTTTAGTGTCAATTATTAGCAAAATGTTAATAGTAAAGTTGTAATAATGGCACCATTTCTGAAAGCTGATAGTGTCTCCTTTTTAATACAGTATTTAAATGTTTGAATTATTTAGAAATTTAGTCAGGGCTGATACAAGTATAATGCTAACTCGTTTTCGAGCACCTTTAATGTTCAATTAGAGTTTTGAGGGTTGCCGAAATTTGCCGATGCTCTATATTTAATGTCATTTCATAGGAAAACTAATATTATTTCTTATAAAAAAATAAAAACTTGCGGCATCCTTGCGCAACATGGTCATTTTTTTTAAAAACTTAACATACTTTTTTTCTTAAATTTACTAAATTGCAATTGAAAATGCTCTAGAACAGCCACCAACGAAGATGTTTTACATCCACTTTTGTATACTTGAGACCCCTTACATAACAAGTTTAAGAAAACCTTATAATAAAAAGTCTACAGAGCTATTAGATGAAGCTTCGGAGCTCTTAGAAACCTCCTAAATGATTAAAAAATATACTGTCATACAACAAAAAATAAAAACAAGTGCTAAGCTTGAGTTTACTAAAACAAAGTCTTAACTCTAAATATTGTTTATTGAACTGTCAATTACACTGATTAAACCATGTTTAGAACCGTTTTACTACAAAAGTGCGTCTATGCACTTTTGTAGTAAAACTATATTTAGACACAAATGTACGACTATTGTCTATTTTTTGTGATAAGACAGATTGTATTTAATTGTTTCATTTAATTTAAGAATGTGAAATATATTTTGTATTATCTACCTATCAGTACTAATAAGTAATATAATATTGTAATCCTACTTCTATTGCGTAAGAATGTAATAATATTTTTTACACCAAAACTACTTAATCGAATTGGATAAAATAGTAAAAAGAGACAGACTTTACTCCGGAATAGCATATTCACTACTACTTTTATATATTTACTATTTTATTATTTCTATACTAATTACCTAAGCGGCATTGCGGTTTTTAGTTCTACATTTTAGTCGTATATTTTTTTTCATGTTTTTTTTTAGGTATTTCCTTAAATTATAATTAAACGTGAATGTTATCATTTTAAGCCTACTTATTCTAGAATTTTCCAAAAAAAGAATCACGTCATTATCTTTAAAAACATAGAAGTTATAGATTTTTGATCCGAAAATGACTTGATTTCCCCATAGTGCGACGCCACAGTTGTTTACCTTTATAATCAAGTCGTAATAAATTAACTATACTATCTATGTGCTAAAACGATGATGAAAGGGTTTTAATGTCAAGATTTCCTTCTTTTGTATTTGTAAATATCTGTGAACTTTCCTTAGTTATCTCTTACAACACCCGTGGAATGAGTTGTATTTACAGAGTTCTACAGCATCTGGTTTGGACATGAGACTATAGTAACTACTACTATGACTGTACTAACTTTAATGGCTATAGTAATTTATTTAAGTGGTAGTAGTTTAGCCAACATTTTTCTTCATCATCATCATCATAAAATCCTATTAATGTCCCACTGCAGGGACGGGCCTCCTCCCGTGACAGAGGGATAATTGACCTACCAAAACCACGCTGGCCAGGCGGATTGGTATAGGGTTTAATTTCAAGTTTTTCTTCTTTCTATGTAAAGTTAATATTCACAGATAGTCCCTTAGTCGGTTTCTACGACATCCATGGGATGAGATGGTGTAGTGACAAATTGAATTCTTACTCCGTCGCCACACGGACATTATATCTTGACCATCACAAATATTGCCTTATGGTTTAAATAATAAAGTTATCCGCTAATGTAACATTGCTAAAGTGAAGTACGTATCCATACTAACAAAAATTATAAATGGGAAAGGTGTCTGTCTGTTTGCCTTTCTTTTACGGCAAAACGGAGCGACGAATTGACGTGATTTTTTAAGTGGAAATAGTTGTAAGGAAGGAGAGTAACATAGGCTACTTTTTTTTTCCTGTGTCCAGGAAAGGGGAACAGTGGTACCCCGAATTTAACTCTAATAGGCGAGCGAAACAAATGAAGAAAATAATAATAAATCTTACGTCTCTTCTGTCTGATATCTAAGCCGATCTGCTGAGCGAGTTGCCTTAGCTGTTCACTGTTGAGGGTCGTCAGATCCGGTTGCCGTTCCAACTGCATCGATAGCAAGCTACGTTGGTTTGCCCGCATCTTTGATCTGGAATGTTATAAAACATAAATTAATAAGTTAATTTCCTTGTGTGATTAATAAGTTAATTTCCTTAATCTCCGTGTGGTGACGGAGTAAGAATACAATATAACACCACCCCATCTCATCCCATGGGTGTCGTAAAAACCGACTAAAGGACTATCTGTGAATATTATCTTTAATAAATAAAAAAGCAGGAAAACTTGAAATTAAACCCTATGCCAATTCGTCTGGCCAGCATGGTATTAGTAGGCCAAGTATCCCTCCGTCATGGGAGGAAACCCGTCCCTGCCGTGCGACATTAATGGGCTGTTATAAAGATATTTAAAATGACAAAAAAAAATGTTTTTAGACCTTGTCGCATAAACGACGGCGTGTTATAATGTTGTCGTGTCTCTCTGTGCCACCAAGTATATTTATCATATAGCTCTGCTTATTCCGAAACTAGATGGCGGTGTATTATATTATTATAACATGAAGACACAGAACTCACCAGGACAAGACATTTCAGTAATAGTATGTAGGTTACCGTAATCACATGGGCTACAGGGATTGCAGGGATTCGGTTTACAGGGATAGCAGGGATTACATGGATCGCAGGGATTGACGCACATCACACCTATAAGGGAATATTTATTTAATATTTGTGTTAATCCTTATCCTACTCATTTAAATAACTAAGGTAAATTTAACAAAAATTCTTCTTAAAGGAGGTAAAAAAATCGCATTCACAATCAGTGGCTACCAACCAGAATAATGCTATCTTTAAATTTGACCTAGTGACAAAAAAACAGTAAAATACATATAATAAAACTATGTACTAAAGTCTATTTTTTTATCTCAGATACTAAAATGACATTTCATGTGTTGCCTGTTTTTTACAATTAATAAATAGTGATGCGATACAGCCAGTACTTACCAATTAAAATATAGGTTAGTTCGACCAATTACGGTAAATAGAAACTATAGGCTGTTTTTTGGTTGGTAAGCCAACCAATTGTTGGCACCTTAAGAGTGGACTTCGTGTCAGACTAAAATATAAAATATCATAAAATGATAAAATACTTTAATCTTTGCTTATACTTAATCATTATTATGTGATTGAATAGTATTATATAAATATTATTAGCACTAATGCTAATAAAAGGATTCTGATAAATTTACTGTTGCTATGTTGACACATGAAATAAATAAAATATGGTAAAAATATTAAATAAATAATATTTGAACTTGAATAATCATACTTAACTTGAATAATCTATAGTGTTTTCTTTCTTTTTACTCACTTTTTACTCTTAAGTGCCAACAATTGCAGGACTTCTAACGATTAGGTGGTTTACCCTAATTTGTTTTATATTATACTAGCGGCCGGTCCCGGCTTCGCCCGGGCATTATTTTCCCGCTTTTCTGTTCAAATTTTTCCTGAATTTTCTTTGCTATAAACCTAACGGAGCCTAAGACCTTTCCAACGAATGCAAAAACGTGGAAATCGGTTCGTGCATTCTGGAGTTATAGCGCCAGGAAGAAAAACCCGACTTATTTTTATATAGTAGATTATATCTAATTTGTTTATATTATAAAATTACGAAAACTTTAAATTGAAATATGCGCCAATGACGTCATGCAAGAAATGATAGGGATGGACATAGAAGGAAAAAAGAGAGAAATTCATTAGATCAAAACGCTTTACCGAAAATATGCTCTAGTAACAGTCAATAACGTTGACTTTACTATTTGTTTTTATAAATATCTAACGACTATTTACTAATACAAGAGAACTGATATGTCAAAGTAGCGTCATGATTTAGCTGATGTTTTGTTGTGCTATATTGAACCTAATAGTTTTATGACATGCAACTAACATTAACTCTAGAGATGATAAAGCCATTTAGTTCTCGACTATACTAACAACCGTAAATATTTTACAATAATTACAACACGAATCGAATCACAGGACAGCACTGTTTCTTACAAGCTGGCTACATTATTTTTACGTTTGACATTTTGTAGTTGTCATTTTAGTATCTGAGATAAAAAAATAGACTTTAACTTATTTTACATTATATTAGAAACACAAATTTAAAAACAGATAGGTGCATCGATAGAGCTTAGGAATGTCGCTTTCTAAGTTTGTATTGACTCCCGGTTCTCACCGGCTTAGGTTCTCGCTCTGTTTTTGAGCTCGTGTTTGGGTATTTAAGGTTCATTTATTACGACTTGATTATAAAGGTAACTATGGCGTCGTGTCAACCACAGACTAAAGACCTTTGAAAAATGTATAGGAATCAAGGACAATTTCTAGAATCTACAAATGTCAAATGGTGATATTAATTTTTATTTGTGAAATTTGACGTTGGAAAAAAATACATTTATTTAAAATTTATGAAAGATAGTGGTATAAAAATTAATTACACAAAGTAATTTACGTGTTTTCTATTGCATAAACGTTTAATCCTACTTTCCAGATATTTTCATCCATATCAAAGTGTGCGATTGATGTAAAAACTAGTGAATTTGCAATATGTGGTGTTTGTTTACAAAGTTAATCAAGTAAGGATCAATACCCTATAGTGTTTTGTTATTATAAATTTATTACAACTAAATATCAATACTTTCTACTACACAATTATTTTATAGTACCTCCATTACAGACGCCTTTCCCAACAGATCCCTTGCGAGTAGGTGGATGTACGACTATCATTTTCAAACCTGGCGATCTACGGTCTTGAGGTCTGCGAGAAAGGTGAGTTCTATGTTTAACTATTACTTTAATATCGCGACGGGAATAGAGGCGAGCGTCGCGACAAGCGTCGGGGCAAGCGTCGCGACGAATGTCGGAGTAAGCTTCACAACGAGCGTCGAGTCGAGCTTCGCTATGAGTTCAAACGATGGTCGCGATAAGGACCATGGCGGGCGTTGCAACGAGCAACGAGGTGGGTGTGGTGACGAGAATAGGAAAAAGCGTTGCCATAAGGAAAAGAGCAGGCGTCGCAATAGGGAGTTAATGTCTCAAGACAGGGCGTCAGGTCGAACTGCGACGCAAGTATGTGATCAAGCGTCGCTTCGTACAGTAAGTGAATTAATTTGAATACTTTTTAGCAACCCCAAAAGGAGAAAACGAGGCGAAGATAATCGATTTTGTTGTATTTTCACCAAAAAGTTCTGAAGTATTTCAGAAAGGAGAATTGATCAGACTACCAAAGCTAGGGAACGGAGTGAATTTATGACTACCTTCAATTGCCTTAACTCCTAAAGCGTATTCACGCTTTCCATAAGGATCGATGCGGATTTATAGCTGCATCCTAATAATAAAAAAATATAGATCAAATACAACTTACCGCACTTCCTTGATGACTTTTATAGATTTCTGCCTATCTGTAGTATTCGCCACAAAATCAGGTCTGTTTTTCTCCAAGAACTCTCTAACAGTGGCACCTTGTTGCTGCTTATTACTTGACAACTCACTTTCTTTTGGACAACTTCTCGATCTCGGAGCTCTTGGACTAGTACGAGCAACTTTCTCAAAACCACCCGCAGGTTTTTCAAAATTACCCGCATGTTCCTGATTATTCACTTCTCTACGCTTCGGAACTTTTACAAAGACACTTGGCAGTGGACGGTTTTCCACATAGCTTCCCCCATCTTCGCTCATCATACTCTCAGAAGTATGTAATATCAAATTGTACGCAATACATTTCCTCTTGTATCTGTCAACGGTTTTCGATCTTTTGCATTTATGCCTACACGCGCAGTGATGTACTACTTTACAATCGTCACAGTTCATCGAAGTGCTACTCGAACCGTCGCACTTTCGACTGCATTTGGCTCGTCTTAAATGATATTTCTCGCATTCTTTTCTTATTTTATTGAATATTCTACAGGCAGTTGAATCTGATGTCGATGGTAAATCAGTAGAACAAGGTAAATCGGATGACCCGGTACTTTTGCTGGAACACTTTGAACACTGCTGGATACCTTTATCATGTTTACAAGATACACATTGCAGCATTATTCTCTTCCCTCTGTCAGAACTAATTGGTGGTTTGAAAGGTTTATTATTATCTTTACTGCTCTTACTGCTTTTTTTCGAGTCATCTGGGGTTTTAGGAATACTCGGTGTTTTTATTTTCCTTTCCGGTGAAGATTTAGTGCTACTAGATGTAGGTCTTTTTTGAGAATCTGGAGTTAATGGTCGCCGTGGCGAGTTGGGTCTAGGTTCCGTTTCGGAATCTGTATCAAGTAAATATTTGATAACAGAAACTATTTCACTAAAGCACTTCTTCTTTTTCATCTTCATGATATCTGATTTCGAGTAACGTTTCGTAATATCTTGTATCATATTAAGAATAGGGTCATTTATGTCATCGCATGGTCGTGGATCGTCTTCATTACAATGGCAATCACCGTCATTGCATGGACAACTGGGGCCAGATCTTAGTAAACTTTTTATATCTCCTAAGTCGGGAGGTGTTTTTGGCCTGGCCATTCTTGTGTAATCTTTGAAGCCACCTTCGGGAGGTGTTTTTGGCCTGGCCATTCTTGTGTAATCTTTGAAGCCACCTTCGGGAGGTGTTTTTGGCCTGGCCATTCTTGTGTAATCTTTGAAGCCCCCATCGCGAGGTGCAACTTCTTTATAAGGTTTATCTTCTTTGGCAGGTTTTTTCGTGTTAACCTTTTCACGAGGTGAAGGTGACGGTGAAGGTGACATGCTTCGCCTTCTAAAATCTTTTATAACTTTTTTATCAGGTTTTTCAACTTCATCAAGTTGAACTACTTTATCAGGTTTAACTTCAACAGGTTTAACTTCAACATGTTTAACTTCAACAGGTTTAACCACTTTATCGAGTTTAGCTACTTTAGCTGGTTTGGCCACTTTATCAGGTTTAACTTCAGCTGGTTTAGCTTCAGCTGGTTTAACTTCTTCATCAGATTTGACTTTATTAGACTTAACTTCTGTATTAGGTTTATCTTGTATTGTCATATCTACTTGACAACAAGCAGCACAAGTTTCTTTAGCCATTTCACTGTCGCTGCCGACACACTTGCATTCCATTTTCGGAGGGGATTTATAATCAGTATACTCGTTGTCTATTTGTACACCAATTTCTTTGCTTTTTCTAGGTGAACAAATCAAATCATCGTTTTTATAAGCTTTTACAGAAAAGTTTTCAGGTGTTGGCGTGGTAACTATTTGTTTTCTAGGAGATAACTGAATAGATATCTTATTGTAAGCTTCTGTTTGATCAGCATTTGCAGTAATTTCTAATTTTCCGGTATCAGTGAATGAACGAACGAAAGGTTTTTTATCTTTCACTAGAATATTTTTTGGATATGTGTTACGCTGAGGGGATCTTGGACTACAAGTTTTCGTTAGACAAGGCTTTCTAGGAGATGATTTAGTATTTACAGGACTTCTATTGCCGGTGTTTTTGTTAAAAGAAATCGGTTGTGTTGTTGTACTGCAATAACATTGTACAGATTTTGCGCACTCTGTTGCTATACAAGTACCCTGCTGCGCTATTGAAGGTTTGCTAGTACCAACACATTGGCAAACTCGATCTTTCATTTGATTATTATCATTTGACCTAAGCATCATTCTAGTTTTTTCAGTCGGAGACTGGCGCTCTCTTGAACGCGTGTCTGTAGTGGCGGCGCCAGATACTTTTACATCAATATTTAAATCGGGATCATGAAATTCTTCAGTAAATATAACATCACTAGGTTTGAAAAGCAATCTAGTAGATCCACTACTAGTGCATACGTCACTACAACTCTTTTTCTCTGAATGCTCAGATGGATTTATGACCATTTCTTTACAATGCTCATGACACAGGCCACCACATTTGCTTATTATGTTAATGTCTGAGAGTGTAGGATCGGAGACTGTAGGATTGAAACTAATCTCTGTCTGAACCCATCTTGTAGCAACGTTAATCATTATCGTCTGCGTTTTAACTTCAGGGCCTGCCATAGCTAAGTTGTTATTTACGCAATCATTAGTTCCCGTATCAATAAGTATCTGTGTTTGTGAAAATTGTGAAAATGTCCGACGTTTCGGACTGTTCTCGGAAGATGTGCTAAGAGAACTATTGATCATACAACGTGGTGCTCTTATTAGTTTAACACCATCCCCACTTGATTTGCAAGATCCACTTTGACAGACGTCATTTGTCTCGAATTGTATACCACGATCAGTCAACCGAGTACATTTACACATCAACACTTCACAATCATCACTAAGGACAGGTCTTTTATCTTTACAGGCACATAGAGGTTTAATGTTTTCAGAAAGCTTTTCAGGTTCTTGTTTCTTGAGGCATTTATTACATTTTTGACAGTAAAGAGGCACGTCTTTAGGGTGTTCCTGTTGTTTTAGATATTTCCCGCATTTACAACATTTGTTTTGTGGACACTGTTCAGGTTTGTCATAAGGATCTTCTTCCTGACTTCGTTTATCGAAAGGACTATTTTTATCACTTGCAGATCTATCGGGTTTATAATCGTTTGAGCATTTACAACAATGGTCCTGCTTTACCATCTCATTAGCTACATTTTCCGCACCATGACACTTTATGTTCACTTGCACGGAACTGTCAGCATATGCGACTTTAGTCGTAGAATGATGTGGACAGCAGCAGTAGTGGTTATTACTTGACCCAGCATCTAAATCTCTGTTACCTAACTGTTTTTTCCTCATACACTTTTTCGATGAATCTTGGCAAGAAGAAAGTGTAAATACAGAATGACTTCTCTGATTTTTACTTGTTCCGTTACTTTGGTCAACATTTCTTAGACTGAGAGATCCTCCTTCCAGTTTACTAGCATCACCTGATCCATCGTCATAATTATTTCTCGTTAGATCCTTCATTAGCTCTTTTAGTCTTCTATTAACAATAAGATCTTGCCGAACTGGAACCTTTATAGCACTATCTGATCCTCCCAACTTTTGTTTCAAAAATATTTCTTTTTCTCTCAAATGTCTTTTGTATGCCTCTTCGCGACGCAACGCTTCTAGATATTGTTGGTAAAGATTTTCTGATGACGTTTTAGGTGGAGCACTGTCCGATGAATTCTTTCCTTTGCTGGATCCATCTGATTCGTTATTCGATAATAATTTATTTAGGTTGGTACGGATTATTTCATTATTAACAGCAGTAAATAAGTTTGGGGCACTTTGCGAAGTTGAAGCTACTGCAGACGGATCAAATTTTTCGGTTCGTAAAATTGACTTGGGTTTCCTTGGTTGGCTATCATCGGTACAGTTTGCATCAGAAGTACTCGTAGTCGTATTGTCACTTCGTAAGCCAATTTTTTTACTATTAAAAGTAAGTCCAGATAAAAACTCAGTACTTGTGTCATCGTCCTTATATCTCGTCTTCAATAACTTCTGTACTATTTCTTTAATCAACTTTTTCTTTACTTCGTCATCATCCAATGGTCTCTTTAGAGTCGCTTTTAAAATCTCGATACATTTTTCTAGATCTTTAGTAAGGGAAGGCTTCGATCTTTTGCTCGAATCAGTTGTAATACCGCCGCTAGATTCTAAGCTAGATTTGTTCCCAGGTGTATTATTATTATCAGCTCTTACTTCATTAGCCTCCATGGCTTTCATTTGATTTTGGTTGTAAATATGGCCAGGCATGTACTCAAAGCTTTCTGCTTCTGACAACTGTTCACCACTCTTTTCTCTAACTGGTTTTTCTTTATTATCCATACATTTATTTCTATTACTCAACCTCTTTCTTATTCTCCTAGACTTCTTTCGTCTTATTCTTTTCTTCAGCGTATTTAAGCTGATCATAACAGGTATTTTCTGTGCATTGATATTTATAGGCTGCGGTACCTCTATCGAACTGCATGACTTATCTTCTGTTTTTGGCAATGTAGTCTGGTTTTCTTTGTCAAAAAGAAGACAAGGCACAACTGGTCTTACTGTATCTTTATCAGGTGAAATATTGATATCCTTTCGTATATTGTCAATTGTAATAGCTCCACTCTTTTCAACATTAAAAGATATATGTTTTGTAAGATTAACATTAAAAAATTGGGGTGTATTTGAATCAGATGTTTGGGGTAAGTTAACTTCAACAAAATCAACGTCTTTTTTCACGATTCTCGTCATTTTTCTACCCTTTTTCTTTTTATCATTTTCATCTACAGGTGTAGAATGACTAGTAGGATGACCAATTTCGGTCTTTGTGTCATTATTAGAGTACTGTTGCTGTAGTGCCAATCTTTCTAAAGTGCTTAAGCTTGAACCCGACGTTTTCCTATCACTTTCATTGCCATATCCTACGTCAGCGAGAGAATCCCATTCCAATTTACGCTGAGACGTAATACTACTTGTCGGTGAAAAAGGCTTATGTCCCGATAAGTCTAACAAGGGATCAAACGCTGAAAAGAAAATTAATAATAGATAATTTATACAATTATCAGAAAAATTCTTAAAGGTATTTCCTACATAACATGGGACTTTACTAAAACAGGCTCTAATACTAAATTAGTGTTAAAAGCATTGAGGTCAAGATACAAAAATAAGCGGATGTAATGCAGCTCATAACAGGGATCTCTAAGGCTCATGCAATTTTATCGAAATCAAAGTAGAATTAAATTTTCGAGCTCCAGTTGTCAAACCTCCAGTGTATTTAACAAATTTTCTCAAAAGACAAAGTATAAAATTAAGTGTTGCATGGGATTTTTATAGAAATTAAATTTACGAACTTTTATGTTCAGGATAAATAGTCCCCTTTAACTACATAACAAGTATAGAGTTAATAATACAAACAAAAAACCATTACACTTACATTTCTGTGAATGATTATCATCAGATTTAACTGACTCTTCATCGGAATGTCTAGATGTATCAGCAGGGGCTTCTTCTATTATGATTGGTGGTGATACTGTTTGTGGTGATTCAGACTTTGTTTTCGGATCATCAGACTGAAACCAAGGATAATATTATTATTCTTCTTTGTGTCCCGTTACGTTACAGTAACAGTCATCAACAGTATAATGAGCCGGCAAAGGCGTCTGCCATGACTTTCGTATCAGCTAGACCTTTCGGCAATACAGTATAACCCGCTTAAGACGATTTCTCAGGGACCCTACCAAAAACGCGTCTTATGCGAGAAAGCGTATTAAGCGTGATCATATTAAATGGGTTCTACTGTATTTTCTCCTCTTTTCACAACTTTTAGTTGTGGAACAAAGATTTATTTCGTGTCAGCTTTAGCAATGACTTTAGTCAATGTTTATGACACACAAATAGACACCTAGAAGAGGGCATTCCTGACAATCTTTGATGGAACAAACAACCTTTGTTGATACTGCATTCTTTGCATGCGTTATTATGTAATTTAGCTACTAGTAAATTAAATAACACACTTATCAGGCAAGAACACTAAACTTATTTTTAGCCAGAAAAAATAAAAGCTATTAAGAAAATAATTATATAATATTAATTTCCTTGATTCTTTAACAAAATACCTTACTGTGTTAATCAAGCAAGCTGTCATAACTAAACTAGTATCTACCCAAGAGTGTAGAAAGCTAATCAGTTTATAACTTTGCTGACATTCAAAGTTTCAAAGTCACAATACAAAACTTTATAAAACTAAATGGCAGTTTTATGACAGTTCAAGAACAATAGAATCATGTAGTTTATTGCTGCAGCGTCTAATTCAAGGCTGTTAAAAACCTTTAAACTATGTCAAACTACAGAAGGTTTGTATTTAGTATTTTTAGCATGGGTATGTAAGAGTTAGGTGTGGAATACAGCTAGAAACTACATATGGAAGTAGGTTAAGCAGGGCTGCTCTAATTTTTCGCGGACTAGAGAGGTTGGCCTACTGGTGTTTCATTTACACTTCTTAAAATGGGAAGATGTTTTCGTATAGCATAATATTTATAGTAGAGTAAAGAATACCATGAATTTTAGTCTATAAAACCACACTTCCATCTCTAAAGTCTGCAGTGTGACTCCAAAATATGGTAGCACACCCTTTAAAAGGTTAGCCTTTTTTTGTAACCTACTTCCTGTGCATAGTCAACTCCCATATAAGTACCAACTGTATCTCAGGATAATAATTATAGAGTACATAAATAGATTTAGGTGCAGGGCTGTGTTATATAGCGCGTGTTGGTAGTGGGGTCCAGCCGTGGACTGCAATAGGTTAGTTGATTGATTGAAATAAACTTACTAAGTCAAATTGATGCCCATAACAATATTGTCAACAGCTATGTATGGACAGAGACCACAATATTACATTGACACATTAACTCTAGCTTTATTTCCATGCTCGCAGGCACATAGAAACAGTAATATTTGTGGTATTCTAGATGAACTTGGATCTACTTGGTAACATCATTACTAAAATAGTTAAGTATTTTTTTTAGATACTTTTAGTTTAGCAGGCCACTACCGTCACTATTAATGCAGGCATTGGTCCCATCAATGTTAGTGCTGTATATTGTCCACCAAAGCACAAACCGAAACAACACATGTTCGACCGCTACTTTCAGAGTTTGGGAAACAGATATATAAGTGGTGGGGACTGGAACTGTAAGCACACCCATTGGGGATCAAGATTGACGAACAGTAAAGGACGTGAATTAAAAAAATGCGTCGATAAACACAACCTAACAACACTAGGAACAGGAAAACCAACTTACTGGCCAACTGACGTCAACAGAATGCCTGATCTAGTCGACTTCTTTGTTGTGAAGGGACTGTCCGACGTGTATTTCGACGTGGCATCATCGCTCGATGGTGACTCTGACCACACCCCTGTCATAGCTACATTTAGCGTTTCGGCCATACACAAAGCACAGAGACCAGCGCTATACAACCATAAAACAGACTGGGGCGCATTTGCTGAATACTTGGAGGATGAGGTTAACTTAAAAGTTAGGCTTAAAACAGAAGAAGATATAGATGAGGCAACATTCTACATCACAAACCTCATACAAGTTGCTGCGTGGTGTGCTACTCCGACGCTGAACTCTCCCAATCAAGTGGATAACATACCACTAGAAATACGCAATAAACTGGAAGAGAAACGGAGACAAAGGAGGCGATTACACTCCAGCAGATCAAATGTCGACAGGTCGGAATTTAACAGAATATCCAGGGAGCTAAAAGAGCTAATCAAAGAAAATCAGAACTCGACCTTTCAAGAAAAACTCCGCACGCTCTCAGCTCACAAGAAGGATAATTATTCCCTCTGGAAAATAACTAAGCGCTTTAAAAGACCACACAACCATACGCCACCTATAAGGATATCCTCTAACGATCCATGGGCCAGAAGCGAAAATGAAAAAGCGGAACTTTTCGCTAAACACCTAAGCGAAGTTTTCACACCAAACCAATCATCCATGACAGAGTTTGAGGAAGACGTGGATATTATGATCAATAGTGACCAGCAATTATCATTACCACTAAAACTTGTTACTCCGCGGGAACTAACTCGAACAATTGGCTACCTGGAAAACAAAAAAGCTCCTGGCTTCGACCTAATAACGGCAGAAATTCTTAAGAAACTGCCTAGAAAAGCGATAGTGTTTCTAACAATGCTGTTCAATGGTATCTTTAGAATACAGTACTACCCAAAGCTGTGGAAGATATCGCAAATAATTATGATTGCAAAACCCGGCAAACCACCAACGGAACCCAGCTCATACAGGCCTATAAGTCTTCTCCCCTTAATATCCAAACTTTTCGAAAAAACATTTCTGATGAGACTAAAACCAGTTCTCGATCAAAATAAAGTTATACCAGACCACCAATTTGGGTTTCGGGAGAAACATGCTACTGTAGAACAAGTACATCGAGTGGTTCACAAAATAAGACAATCGTTAGAGAAGAAGGAGTATTGCTCTGCAGTATTTATAGATATACAACAGGCATTCGATAAAGTTTGGCACAAGGGGTTGTTGTACAAACTGAAAACCCTCCTACCGAACTCATTCTATATGATCCTAAAATCTTACCTAGATCAAAGAAGATTCCAAGTAAAGTATGGGGAAGAGCTTTCAAGGCTGTATTACGTCACTGCTTCAGTTCCACAGGGATCAGTGCTTGGTCCAGTTCTTTACTCAATATATACAGCGGATCTACCTGAAACGGAAAATGTTGTAACAGCAACATACGCGGATGACACCGCATGCCTTGCAAGCGATGTGAACCCACTCAGTGCATCACTGAAATTACAAGAACAGCTGAACAAAATTAACGAGTGGCTGCAGAAGTGGAGAATTAAGCCCAGCATATCTAAATCCATCCACGTCACCTTTACACTACGAAAGGGCGATTGCCCGCCTGTGCGTATGGATGACAAACCGTTACCGAGTAGTAACAGCGTTAAATATCTTGGCCTCCACCTGGATAGAAGACTGACCTGGGCTAACCATATAAAAGCTAAGAAAACAGAAGCAACCTTGAAATTCAAAGAACTATCTTGGCTCCTAGGGCGGCAATCCAGATTGACACTCAGTAACAAATTGCTTGTTTACAAGGCCATCATACAACCAATCTGGACATATGGAATAGAACTCTGGGGCTGTGCTTGCAACTCCAACATTGAAATCCTCCAGAGATTTCAAAACGTTGCACTGAGAACAATTGCAAGTGCACACTGGTTTGTCAGAAACAAGGAAATAAATGAATATCTGGAGATTCCGACCGTAAAGGAGGTAGTCCGCAGGAACAGCATGAGATACAGGGAAAGGTTGAATAAACACACAAATGAACTGGCTAAGGATCTGCTGACTCCACGAGATGATGTTACTCGCCTGAAAAGGTGGCAAATACTGGAACTAGACAAGAGACACTAAGCTTATACAAAACTAGCTTCCACCATTATTTACGGTGCCATTCGATGGAATGGCGCTCTATCAAGTTTAACACATAAAATATCTGATTATGGCTGATAGCCGATTGCAGATCAAGTAGAACAAAAAAAAAAAAAACTTTTAGTTTAGCGTGTTGTTGTGTACCTCTGCTTTTTAGGTCTTACTTAGTAATGTGAAGATATTTGAAAACCAGACCAAACTATCTGGTCTATTGCAAATGTATGAATTAACTTGTGTGTTTCAAAAGAATAATAATAAGGGTATTTATCAGATTTCTCAATATACTATACCATTGCTTTGTATGGGGTGACTTGGTGTTGTGAAAGTGACATAAAAAGAAAAAAAATTAAAAGATGTAGTATGTTACCTGGGAACTGGAAGGATCAGGCATAGTACAACTAATAGATATTCGACATAGTTCCTGAGGAGACGCATCGCTTTTACGTCCCCCTGAATCAGACAAATCATTTTCGTTTTTCATTTTCCTCCAAAATAGGCCACTCGTATCTCTAATATCACTCTGAGCCGTAGATAGAGAGAAAAATTGCTCCAAATCACGCTTTCTTCCAAACTTTTTATAGTAATCCAATATCAAAGAATTTACAGCGCTTTCCGTTACTGCTTCACTCGTTGGGTTATCCACATGACCTGGTTTACCAACCACATTACTATCCATACTTTACCAGCATCAAAACTAATGTATAACATTCATAGCATAAAATAAATATAACGCAATTTAGATTTTTAACGGCTTCACTAATTGTACATTTTAGATTTTTCAAAAGTTTGACGTTTCCTTTCAGTAAACAAAACAAAGCAGCATTCCTTTTTTCGACCCAGAAAAGACGAGGAGTGGAGTAGTTAGCTTTTGAGAAAAATGTTTTTTATCGGATATTTAAAATGTAAATATAAATATTTGGAGAATACCTATGTCCAGCTGTGGACGTCAATGGTCTGATAATTTTCGTTGCCGTAAAATAAAAAAATAGCTGAACCTTAATAATCTTATTAATTCAACTTTAACGACGAAAAGAGGAAAAAAAATGCAAAAATTGAAATGTTACTATCTTCTAAACGGATAGACCTTTTTCGATATTTTTTTGTTTCTGCCTACTTAAATTATGCCCTACCTCATGTTAAGATTTAGGCGCCATTGTCGTACACCTTGTATAATTTAAGATTGTAAAACAACATTATACATGTTATACACACACAACATAATAATATGACATATTTATTGAACACAGAGATAAATAGGGCACAAAAACACTGGCCTTCATTGGTCAAGGACCGACAATTGTGGAAATCAAGGGGAGAGGCCTTTGCCCAGCAGTGGGATGATAAGGGCTGAAACGAACGAACGAACGAATATTGAACACACTTTGTATTTAATTAGTATAATAAACATATTTGTACTTGAGTTGTAGGATTTTGCAGGCTGTTGAGGATTTGTACGTAAAATCATAAAAGTATTATGGAAGAATCATAGACGATACACAGATGGAGCATTAATATTGTAAAAAAGTAAAGTGCAGAATGACAGTTGGACTGATAGTGTCATGTCATCACTGTCATTTTATTTAATCAATTCATCGGAATTCCGGATCAAATTTGTCGCTTTTGTTATTTTCGTGTAAAAAAGTGGGAGGTTGTTTCTTACGATTCACAAAATTGTAATAAATATTGATTTTATCAAATTTACATAATAATACACTACAAAACAATACAATGTCCAGGCAAACGTCAAGACTGGACGCTAAGAAAGTTGTAAGTTTTCTTGATAATAAACTGCGTTAAACTCAATACGAAGGTATATTGAATAAAAAATACATTAATATTACAGAATGCTGAACTTCTCACGCTTACTTATGGGGCCTTAGTGTCTCAAATGCTAAAAGAAACGGATAATTCTGATGATGTCAATAAGCAATTGGAAAGAATAGGCTATAATATGGGTGTACGACTTATTGAAGACTTTCTTGCTCGGACTACTTCAACGAGATGCTTGGAAATGAGAGAAACTGCTGATAAAATACAACAGGCATTCAAGTATGATACTTTATTTTAATTGAAAATTGATTTTGAGTTTCAGACAAGTTTATTATGAATGAACATGGTTTACAAGAAAATAACTTCGGTCAGAGTGTCGCAAAAAGGGTCCCAATATATTAACGAAAAATTTTTTTTTAGTTAATATAGTGGGACCTTTGATTATTTACATAGTTATGTTGGAATTAAGCTCAGAAATTGATGTATTGTATTTCTTGGCCTGAATTATAATGGAGTAAACTGTAGGATTTTGATTCAAGGAGATTTGAAATTAAATAAATAATTCAAAATTGCCCAAATAACAAATAAATAAACTGGTGTCGTAAAATGAAGTCAGAGGTGTTAAATAAAAAACTAATATTTAAATTTTTTGGACACACAATGCTGCAGGTAAACATTATGCAATTTAAACTTATTTAGTGGTTCTAAGCCCCTTACAAGAAATTGTAACACACCATCACCAGGCTAAGTTATAATATAGGCTATCTTTCAATAATTTAAGGCTTGTAATCTGTCTTACATAGTTTCCTGCGAAGGCAAGAATAAAAACATGTTATTAAATTTCTTACCTTTTAAAAGGGATTTAGGAACTTAATAGGTTCCAAGTAAAATCAATCTTAAAGTATTTAAATTGAGCGGAAGTCAGGGAAACCCAGCTATACTAAAGCCAAAGTCTATGTGAAATGTTTAATAACAAGCCTAGGCTCAGCAACCATTGACAGGCAAAATAATTAGGGCTGTTCATTGTTATAAAAAAAATTGGAAATTCCTAATTTACTTTTCTGGGTAAATATGAAACACCATCACATGCCCCATAGTTACTTTATGTCGTCTCGATAGCAGATAATGCCAAATTATGTCATAAAATACAGTAGTACTAATAAAATTCACATTTTTAAATACAAATATTTTGAAACATTTCAATGACATAAATGGTTGGTTTACAAAGATTTCACAACGAGTTTGGCTTTAGTATACATGGTGTATGGTAGATAAATATTTTATAGCAGCATGTTAATGACCTATCACAAGGATAGGCTTCCCACTTAGAACCCCATACTTTAAAACATTGTCTTTTTCTTAGATCTACTTTTCTTATCAAGGCAAAGATTTACTAATGTATATACATTTAAATTGATTCTTATGTTTGTAAAATTTACTTAAATTGATTGATTTTAGATAAAGATTATATTTACTCACCATTGTTATAGTAGAATATGATAAGGACTATCATTGTAACTGTACAGTCTCGCACTGTACATTTTAGCTGACCAACCTTTTTACGATATAATATAAATTAAATTACAACATAATTTTAGTTAGTGTGCAAATACTGCAACGCGGTAAACAACATTAGAGAAAGAAAACACTTAGTCATACCTACTTGTTTTTACTACGTAAATAAAGTGGATATAAAAACGAAGTTATCTTTCATCTCAGCACTCCCTACAACTACAACCTCAAGCTCAACGAGCACAAGTGTACAAACCGTACAGTAACACAACCACCATGTTACCTCAATCTAGTAATAAATGATTTCTATTTTATTCTATTCAATGAGGTCAATATGTCCTATGCCACATTTTGCCAGCAACATTGGGTAATTCATTAACCAATGGCATAATATTAACAATTTCAGGCTATATCTCAATATGCAGCCAACCGTAACCAGTTGGAGCAGTTCTGGTGATGAATTCTCACTCGTATGGGACCAGTGCCCACTGAGCGAGTGGGTTGAGATGCCCAGCAATGGACTAAAATACTGCGCGCTCATTCCAGGCGCTATAAGAGGAGCACTGCAGATGGTACAACTAGATGTACAGTGCTGGTTTGTTCAGGTAATAAGAAAAGTTTTTCATAACTAGCTGGTGCCCCCGACTGTGTATGCATCATAACAGCCCATTGATGTCCCACTGCAAGGACGGGCCTCCTTCCGTGACGGAGGGATACTTGGCCTACTAATACCACGCTAGCCAGGCGGAGTGGTAAGTATAGGGTTTAATTTCAAGTTTTCCTTCTTTTTTATTTTGTATAGATAATATTCACGGATAGTCCCTTAGTCGGTTTTTACGACACCCATGGGATGAGATGGGGAGGTGACATTGTATTCTTACTCCGTCACCACACGGATTTGTATGCATATTTTGGATAATTCGCGCAATGTCTGTATAAATTGTAGCCTATGTGTTATTCTGATCCATAAGGTATATTATTGTAAAGTTTCATTAAAATCCATTTAGTAGCTTTTACATAAAAGAGTAACAAACATCCATACTTACAAACGCCTTTCGCCCAGTAAAAAAACCTTGGTGTGTTTGTTACGCCATCTGTGTGCTACAAGTAGAACTAACATGATAATGTTCTTTGTTGTCTGTTATTTGATGTGTTAGTTCAGGATAAAAAATACAGATGGCGTACAAGTTGTTTATAAAGAAACATAGATGGCGTATAAATAAATTTGTTAAAAAAATCAACAATGTAAAGAAAAACTTCTATTATTTACCTTGTTTATTGCAAATAGCCAGATTTATTTTCCTATTGTTACAATGTGCGTATTTTGTGACCAGTAGATAGAAATAAATATTAAGTATATAAATATAGTCATAACAAAGGTAAACAAAAATGGCACGTTCACTATTCCGTCTGGCCAGGGCGTCCTGTGTGCCTGTGTGTGGCGTAGTGGGACATTCATCATCATCATCACAGCCAATTGACGTCCACTGCTGGACATAGGCCTCCTCTAAATATTGCCACCATGTGCGGTCCTGCGCCTCGTAAGGACGGCGGGAAGCCGATGGATGAGTGGGACATTAATGGTCCATTGGCTAAGTTTAATAGCTCATTTAGTTGTAATCTATTGCTAAAATACACAACAGTAACTATGGTACCTACGCCTCGTAATGTATGGTATAGCTACTTGTTGTGATAGTTCGTTTTTTATTCCCACAACTGAGCAAAGGTCTATCCACTGTTGTTTAATAAGGCCTCACGCCTAATTAAAAAACATTGGAAGATCAGACAAATACGTATCATCATCATAACAGCCCATTAATGTCCCACTGCAGGGACGGGCCTCCTCCCGTGACGGAGGGTTATTTGGCCTACTAATACCACGCTGGCCAGACGGATTGGTATAGGGTTTAATTTAAAATTTTCCTTCTTTTTATTTTGTAAATATAATATTCACGGAAAATTCCATAGTCGGTTTTTACGACACCCATGGGATGAGATGGGGTGGTGACATAATTGTATTCTTACTCCGTCACCACACGGAGCTTATGTGTGTATGTAAAACTTATTTCAAATTTAAATTGTTTCAGGATCAATTAAAGGGAGATCCAGTAACAGAACTAAGAGTGAAATACATAAAGAGGTTAGAAGATGCTGTACCGGCCGGAGAAGACTAGATATAAGTATATAAAATGTTTAAATAATATTATAATTTTTATTGTTAATTCTTCGTATTTAAAGGTACTATTATATTATGAAAGGTGCCGAGTATTAAAATAAGTTTCTCGATTTAATTTGTTTTATTTTATATCGTACGGTTTAAGGGACTGTACGTGGCTCACTAGCGCTGCCTATAGATAAAAGTCATAATTCGCAAATAGGTAGAAATACTCAATTATGCAATATTTATTATATTGCATTATAATCAAAAACAGCCGTTTTCTTTCGAATGCGAAATTTAACTAATTGAAAAACATAGTGTTGAGAATGTGTTAAGATCGTTTATAGGGCCACTAGCGCCGCCAATTGAAAGAGAATGCGTGCGTTCGCCCAGCAAAAAAGTATCGCTTTACAAGAATTGAATGATACAGATAATTAGACCCTTATCCCGTATAAATGTGCCCCTAAATTAAAAATTCGAGCGTCCAGAAGCTTCAGAGTTATTTAAGAAAAACAAATTCTGCTGCACGAACGTTCGCCCAGCAAAATATTTTTTAGTTAATGGGTCTAGCTGAATATAAAATATGCAGAAATATAGCTTGTATTCGAGCCTAGATGTGCCGTGAAAATAAAATTCGAGCGTCATAAGGTTTCAGAGATTTTACAATTTTTGCTGGGCGAACGTTCAGGCGATTGCTATATTATCGGAAACGGCTGGACGTGAAGTCGTAATTTTTTGTATTCGGATAGAGCATAATTCGAGCCTCTTTAAGCTGAAATTTACATTAGTATAACTAGCACGGCTCAAGAGTTATTACTTGATTACTAAAAAAATTTTAGGGGGCTCTATCTCTCGAACGAAGTAAGGTGCGGTTTTCAAGTTTGTGTTGACTGGTACCTGTTATTGAATCACATGATCCTGCAAAGTTTCGCCATGAAACCACCTAATATTGTAGAGTTTTTAATGATTTTCCTCTTATTTTGAGGTTATCTTTAATGAAATTAGTTACAGCCCCGAGACACTAGCTTTCTGTAAGCTGGCATGTTATACGTTTTAACAAAAATTAAAGCGCTTTTTGAAGAATACATATGCATAAAATCAGGTGAATATAGCCATTAATTTAGATGTTATGACTAGAAACCACGATCGACATCTTTTGATAGATTAACTGACCAAATTCGAATGGACATTAAAAAGCGGCCGCACGATACTTCAAGCTATCCTTTCACACTTACTCGTATTATAATGAAAATTCAATAGTACAGATGCGTACAGAATTGATAATATGATATTTTTAATTTACATACTTTTAAAGTTAAGATTGGGATACGTGTAAGGGTAATTAATAAATGAGGTATAGTACACAAATAATATTCATCGACCGCCTTTTCCAACAAGTACTGTGCTACTGGGCGCAGTATTATCCGTCCAAGACTTTAACTTGGTGTGTTTAACATTTAAAGTTTCATCTTTATATACCACTTTGTTCCAGTTCCTTATTCTGTTACGAAGAAATGTTACTCTTTGCATGATCAAAACAAATCTGTACCTCCTCGAGTAGAGATAGCCTCCTTACGGTTAAAAGGTATCTAACGCGTTGTCCTGCGTGGGCGATAAAAGAGAAAATGTAGAGAGAAAATACAGAGCGCATTGTTATAGAAAAATAAACAAAACATTTGAATGTTATGATGATTTGCACACTAAAATACAAACTTGTCATAAGAGATGTACGCCACATGCAATTATTTATACTTGCGACTAATTTTATTATCTATTTATTTATTTATTTTCATTTGTCAAAAAAGCTATAACGTCACGACTTATTTTCCCGCCAAAATTCTATAACATAAAATCAAAATATAATAAATGATGGTAGTAAAAATGTATGGTTTTCTGAACATTCCCTTTACATGTACTATAAGACCTTGCTTCATGCCAAACTTCAAGTTTGTAGGTAGACTGGAAATAGCCTGTAGGTTTTTACCCTTGCTCGTTGAAAATTTGCGACAAAAACGGCGAAATCTCTTGATTGCGTTGGATAAGAAGTTTGATTTTTTTACAGCTCTTAGATGCAACATACCTTAGTATTTGGTGTAAATTTCAGCTTGATACCTCTACGCGTTCCTGAGATAAATGGTCTTGACAGACAGACAGACAAAAAAGTGATCCTACAAGGGTTCCGTTTTTTCAACGTCGGCATTTTGTGAAAGGGTTTTTAGTCGTAGAAACAGTATTGATCTAACAAATAAAGCCCTGGTAATGATTTCGGGTACCTCCGTGTGGTGACGGAATAAGAATACAATATGTCACCACCCCATCTCATCCCTTGGGTGTTATAAAAACCGACTAAAAACTCTTAAAAATTGATATCTAAGTATGATTATTTACATAGTAAATTTAATTAAAACACAATGCCAGTTTATTTATTTTATCGAGGTAATACAAATAATAAGTATGTATAAGAAACAGTAAAATGTAAGGTACAATATTAAACCTACATATTTTTAAACTTAGATAGTACAACTTTTAGATACTACATAAGTATATACCAAGACTGTTTATGGCAAATTACAAAATATAATATTAAGTATTTTGTTTTATTTTCTACCTAAACTGATTTCCCTAATCCCTACTAACTGTATAAAAAAACTCATTCATTGAACATAAACATGTTTATACACCATGTTTTCATGTCCTTAATACATAATATTTCCCGACCTACAATTCTGTTCGCATCTGTACTCGAACTGTCATTATAATACGAGTAAGTGTGAAAGGATAGCTTGAAGTATCGTGCGGCCGCTTTTTAATGTCCATTCGAATTTGGTCGGTTAATCTATCAAAAGATGTCGATCGTGGTTTCTAGTCATAACATCTAAATTAATGGCTATATTCACCTGATTTTATGCATATGTATTCTTCAAAAAGCGCTTTAATTTTTGTTGAAACGTATAACATGCCAGCTTACAGAAAGCTAGTGTCTCGGGGCTGTAACTAATTTGATTGAAGATAACCTCAAAATAAGAGGAAAATCATTAAAAACTCTACAATATTAGGTAGTTTCATGGCAAAACTTTGCAGGATCATGTGATTCAATAACAGGTACCTACCAGTCAACACAAACTTGAAAACCGCACCTTACTTCGTTCGAGAGATAGAGCCTCCTAAAGTTTTTTTTGTAATCAAGTAATAACTCTTGAGCCGTGCTAGTTATACTAATGTAAATTTCAGCTTAAAGAGGCTCGAATTATGCTCTATCCGAATACAAAAAATTACGACTTCACGTCCAGCCGTTTCCGATAATATAGCAATCGCCTGAACGTTCGCCCAGCAAAAATTGTAAAATCTCTGAAACCTTATGACGCTCGAATTTTATTTTCACGGCACATCTAGGCTCGAATACAAGCTATATTTCTGCATATTTTATATTCAGCTAGACCCATTACCTAAAAAATATTTTGCTGGGCGAACGTTCGTGCAGCAGAATTTGTTTTTCTTAAATAACTCTGAAGCCTCTGGACGCTCGAATTTTTAATTTAGGGGCACATTTATACGGGATAAGGGTCTAATTATCTGTATCATTCAATTCTTGTAAAGCGATACTTTTTTGCTGGGCGAACGCACGCAAAAAAATCATAATTCGCAAATAGGATAAATAGGATAATAACACTAGTTCCAGTAACAATCCAACGAATATGAGAATAATTAGAAGAAAAGAAGTCATTGGTTACACGGTTATCTAATTCCACTGGATTTAGCGAGAACGTGAAACGTTTTTCTACCCTAATTTTATATAAGTTTTTTTGAGAAGTTGTTTCTTCCTAGAAATAACATCAAAAGTACGGTATTAGGAAAAAGGGAAGGGTACGGTAAGGAAAACGTGACTTAAAACTTTTTCCCAATCCCTCTAGTCAACGTGATATTAGTAGACCAGCCTTAGGAGCGTTTATAGAGCTCACTAGCGCCGCCAATTGTAAAAAAAACATAATTCGTAAATAGGATAAATAATGTAAAATGTTGATAACAAAGTCTTGAGAAAAGGCAATAAAGTATTTAAATAACACACTCTCAACACTTTAAATGTTTTTCAATCAAATAAATATTGCATTATAAACAAAAACGGCCGTTTTTTTTTCGAATGCGAAATTTAACTAAATGAATAACATTTAAAGTGTTGAGAGTGTGTTATACAAATACTTTATTGCCTTTTCTCAAGACTTGTTATCAACATTTTACATTATTTATCCTATTTACGAATTATGTTTTTTTTACAATTGGCGGCGCTAGTGAGCTCTATAAACGCTCCTAAGGCTGGTCTACTAATATCACGTTGACTAGATTGGGAAAAAGTTTTAAGTCACGTTTTCCTTACCGTACCCTTCCCTTTTTCCTAATACCGTACTTTTGATGTTATTTCTAGGAAGAAACAACTTCTCAAAAAAACTTATATAAAATTAGGGTAGAAAAACGTTTCACGTTCTCGCTAAATCCAGTGGAATTAGATAACCGTGTAACCAATGACTTCTTTTCTTCTAATTATTCTCATATTCGTTGGATTGTTACTGGAACTAGTGTTAGGTAAACTATAAATTAATTTAAGTCTAAACACAATTTTATAATATAATTTTATTTTGTCTGTGTGATTCCAAAAGAATTTCACCCGTACTTTTTACGTAACTGTTCTAAAATGTTACAACCTGCAGCAGTTTTAGTATGAGGTCCTTCAAAAGGGGAATAAAACCTTTCTAAACAGTTACTCGGTTACAAGTGAAATATCTGGCATTTTAAACTTTCATAGGCCAACTGTGAACGTACCTATTAAGCTTGTTTTTGTTAGTAACGTGTTAAAAACATCATCATTATCAGTCAATCGACGTCCACTACTGGACATAGGCCTACTTCAAGTATTTCCACCTTGTGCGGTCCTGTACCTCCCTCATCCATCGGTTCCCAGCCGTCCTAACTAGGTCGTCGGTTCACAGGTAACCTAAACTAATTCAGTAATTTTTTTTGTCGGTCTTTTAAAAAAACATTTATAAACGTTTATTTAACGTATAATAAATGTCTTATCATCATTATAGTCGTATCATCACTGTTAAAAACCGTTCTCTACTTAAATAAGGCCTCTTTGTAAAATTACCACCGCCACCTCTCGCGATCTTATCTCCCTCATCAATCGACCTCAACGGGTTGAAGGGTCAGCCCAACTATATGGCTTCCGTTATAAATACCTTCTCGTTCCAACGCAATAAAGTTCAAATTGCAACAAGTTTCATAAATGAGTTATACAAGTAATGTAGGTACTTCACTACTCGTTTTTTATGCGAAATGTATCAAAGTGACAATTGAATGGTTCGAGTACCTTATACTACACGGAATGAGTGTATAGGTACATAATTCGAATAACACGGTCCTCCAATCACACTGTATTTTACAAGAATTTTGTTTTGAATGTGGGAGACAACAAGCGGCCCATAAAGATAAGTGGTAACCACCGCGTTAGCTGTGTCACAAAGCCAAGACGCTGCCTGCCTACCTCAGAAGGGTGGATTTTTATAAAAGGGAAGCCGAGAATTTCGTGGAATTTCCTTGTACTTTATATTACTACTAGCATTGTTATTTTACACCATAAACTACCTATATTCCAAATTTCATCAAAATCCATTTTGTAGTTTTTGCATGAAAGGGTAACAAACATCCATCCATCCTCACAAACTTTTGCATTTATAATATTAGTAGGATAGGATAAGCAAAGGTGTGTCACTTTAGTGCCTAACAAATAAGGTGAATATTATCTTCACTAAATAAAAAGAAGGAAAACTTGAAATAAAAACCCTATACCAATCCGTCTGCAAGTTCTTCTGTCCGTCACGACTCATCTGTCAAAAATTCAAAAACGTCACGGCTTGCTGTCAACATATATTACCCCGGCAAAATTCTGTGACGTCACGAATCATCTGTCAAAAACTCAAAAACGTCACGGCTCAGCTGTCAAAATTTAATTCTGTGACGTCACGACTCAGCGTTCAAAAATTCAATGACGTCACGACTCAACTGTCAAAAAATATTTTCCCGCCAAAATTCTGTGACGTCACGACTCATCTGTCAAAATTCTATGACGTCACGGGTCACGTGACCAAAATTCTATGACGTCACAGGTCACGTGACACAGCTTTCCCGCCAAAATTCTATGAAATCAAAATATAATATGATTGCTAATAAAAAGTAGCCTATGTTCTTTCTCAGGGTCTAAAGATTGTCTGTACCAAATTTCATCGAAATCCGTTCAGCCGTTTATGCGTGAAAGAGTAACAGACAGACTGACAGACAGACAGAGTTACTTTCGCATTTATAATATTAGTATGGATGCCTACGGTTGCGCGCTACGTAAACATGCGATATGACGATGCGATATTATAAGTAATTAGGTACTTCGCGTCCATTGATTTCACACAAACCTCATCCTTAATGATGCAGTTGTTTAAAAAAAGGCCCTGTTCTCTAAGTAGCCGTCGCCTGCGGATTTCCTATTTCTGATTTGATCTAGCAGGGAAACTTCTAACTTTTTTTAAGGCCCATGTGGGTCATACTCAGAAGCCACATACACGACCTCCTTACTACTGGAACAGTTATCGTTAGTATTATCTAGTGTTACCTCATCAATATCAATATCAATATCTCACCTCTCTCTATTAAATACTAGCTTTTGTCCGCGACTTCGCTCACGTTCAATTCGGGGTAACACTGTTCCCATTTACTGGACACAGAAGAAGAAAAAAAAGTAGCCTATGTTACTCTCCATGCCTTCAACTATCTAATCTCCACTTAAAAAATCACGTCAATTCTTCGCTCCGTTTTGCCGTGAAAGAAAGACAAACAGACACACTTTCCCATTTTTAAGTAGTATGGATTAAATTTATGGTGAATGATAGGTACGGCATAGAATCATCATAACGGTGTGATAGTCATCCTATGATTTTACCTTATTGTTGGCTTGTTAATTAAGAACAGTAGGATACAATAGTTTAATCCAATCAGTAGCAGTGATTGAGTGAGTTCTACTGATACTTTACTCTTACCTATATAGGTACAGTCTATATATAGCTACGTACCTACTCTTATCTATTTTATAGTCTATACGTACGTATTTAAGTGGTGCTTTTGTGACAATACATTCGTGTTTGTGAATACTTACTTTACATTTTTAAAAGACTCATCTGAATTCCAAATTTTACCACAACCTACTAGCAGATTGAAATGATGATTGGTGAAAATGATCGGAGTGTGATGCAAAAATTCCCCTATTCCATATCAATCGTCAAAAAAATCCTAGTATTCCTACAAATAGGGATACTAGGATTTTTTCCAATTACCTATAGCTACCGGTAGTGATAACATGGAATCGTATGAAATCATTTTCTCCATATATCTTTATTGACTTACACCGGTTGGGATAGGTGGATTTTTATTTCCATTTACCGCTACCAGTAGGGATTATAGGGCAGGTATGTGTTCATAAAAACTGTGAATCAGTCAGGCTATGTGGAATAGATGCAAAAATTATTGTCTTGGGTCTGGATGCTGTTTGTGTTTGTTAGTTTAATGTCTGTAAAAAACCCCGCGACAGAAAGCTAGATTCTAATTGCGAGAGTTGTATAAATAAAGAAAGAAGAAAAATTTAAGAAGGTACGAAAATGGGTGGTGGTGACCTTCTGTAATAATTTGAGTTTTGTTACGCTTTATTTTTTACTATCTCCCGCGACTTCCTACGCGCGGAATAGTTATTTTAGGCATATTATTTATTTTTGCGAACAACCTTTTCTTATTTTTTATTGGGTAAAGCATTAAGGTGAATCCTAACAACCAAATAGGTTTGTTTGGCTCAAATATCAGCAACAATCAATTAATGTCAGCGATGCACTATGTCAAACGTATGGTCACACTCACTGGCCGTTTTAGAAGAGTCACGTTCCTTATTCAAATAAACAAAGTAAAAAAAATTAAAAAAGCTATACTTACTTAGGCTGAGCGCAGACTTGGAACACGACAGTCTTAAGACAGACTATTGCTTTACGTCGTATAGACAATATTGTCTCAGATAGACAGTTTTGTTTTATGTGTGCTACGTATCGTAGTCAAAACTGTTTCGTTTTAGTTTTAAGACAGACTTGTCTATATGAGGCAAGTCAGTCTTGAAACAGTCTAGTCTCCAATGTGCGCTCAGCCTTAAACTTTTTTAAATTGTTCAATAAGTCTAATTCGGAAACAAAAGAGTTCCGTAACTCCTTTGGAAACGTGGATTCTTTAAGTTGTTCATCATACCCCTTCTCACGTGGACATTTTGGGCCTTTTTATTTGTGTACACACAGCAACACATCAAGTTAAACATTTTCATTTGAAATTGTGTGTTATTTCAAGGTATTAAGGTAGACGAGTGTCTAGCTTGATTAGTTGCTGTGTGTACATTGTAGGTAATCAAAAATTAATTGAGAGTATTGTAGTCTACTGTTGGACAAAGTCACGTTGAAAGATACAGTCCTTTGCCTGCCTTATTATGTAATCAGTCAACCAAAATAGGAGTTCTGTTTGGGACGCTGCGTATTCATTCTTTTACATACGTAGACACGTATGTATAAGAATACGCAGCGTCTATCATATTATAATATAAACTAGATAGTTTATCCACGAGTATATATGTCGCAGGGAAATGAGGAAACCAGGAATTTCACGAAATCACTAGGGGTATCACGAAATCCCGGTAAATTTCGAAATGCCTTGCACTTCGGCTTCCGCTCCCGCGGCACGCTCGCTTCGCTCGCTCGCCTCGTACATTATGGTCACAGTTCTAACCTAACCTAACCTTCAGAAGTTGGATTCCTTATGTTTTTTTAATCTACAAATAATCATAATGAGCATTTCTTTTCTGGTAGAAACGTGATTTTGTCTTATCCCTAGGAATTTCGTGAAACCCTGGTTTCCTTATTTCCCTGCGATATATAGATAAAAATCACGGCTGCCATGGGGCAAGCAGATAATACGGAACGCTATGTGCAACTTACAAATCTACTTCGATTTTAAAAGCTTTATCTCTTGTTTCAGTAAGTAAATGTACTTATTACTTACAAGTTTCATTACTAATCTTTTGTTTAAAAACTGACGTACCAAAATTAAATATTATGTAAAAGAAATATCTTAATACACGGCCGTTGGTTAACGTACGAGTTCCCACATCCCAAAATTTACTTCACACCTTTTAAATAAAGAACGGTACCCTAAAATACGTTACAAACAAATGAATAATGTATCTAAGTTTCCATGTAGGTACCATGCAATCAGCACATTGCAGATAGTTGAAACAGAACAGACAATGACTTCGTTAGTCCTAAGCACCCTCGCTTTAAAAGTGTCACTTCAAGTCCGTGGTGGGATAATACAAAATTATATACTACACTCACTTCAATATAGATGCACCTTATTATTAAGAAGTTAAAGTTCATTTTACAATGCTTGTGAATTTTCTGAGTGTTGTTGTTTATTTTTGTATTCCAACTGTAACACATAGAGTGCTTATCTACATGGAAGTGCCTATCTACCGCTGTTTCATATGAAATTCTTGAAAACAGTATACAAATGAGGTTTGTATTTCAGAAGTGGAAGAGAAGTGTGGTTGTGATGTGAAGTTTCAGCTCATTAAAGTGGTAGTAGGTTTCATTAGTCCAGCACGGGTTCAAGTAATACCAGTCTTCTTGCAGTCCAGTCCTGGCTATAGGTGAGGAATACTTTGAACTAGCACTCGCCGGACTGAGTATATATTTGCTTATTTATTTATTAAAAATTAAATTTCACGACATGACAAAGCCGAGGCGCCAATGCGCCGTGAAACAACATACTTAGTTATTTATTGTACGCGCAGGTAAAAACGTGTACAACTACAAAGTAAATGCATTACAATTAAATAAAAATTATAAACGGATATTTCAACGATCATCCATCCGCTCACAGAACCTCATACACTCACGATACACACACGCGCACTCACTCCCCATCAAATCACACTCTGGCGCTGATTCCAGGAGTTCATTGAGCATACGCAACACTCGAAGTAGTGGCGAATTTTCGCGCGACACGGTGCGCACCACCGGCACAACCAGTGTGGCCGGTTTCTTAAGCAAAAGTGAAAATAATCGAAAATTAAACTGTTTTTAACTGTTATGTGAGTAATAAGTACATTAAAAAAACCGTAAATAACGGTCCTGCAACGGTTTTTCATGCTTGGATTAAGTTATCCAGGTCTTGATGCGGTATAATGTTACAGGTCCGACTAGGATACAAAAAAAGTTGCTCTTCCATCGCAAGTTTAAGCAGGAAAATTCATCAAAGCCCTTCTTTTGAACATGTCTTACGCGTATTTTATGGTTTTGAGGTTAAGCGATTGAGTGGTTCAGCATAAAATCGATACGTCGTGTTCCTGCAACCAGCTCGTCATCACTCTCGCTTTATGCGGACGGGTGTTATCGTCCACGAGCTTAAACATTTGGCCCAATTGTAGTCTACGGGGGTAGATTATTAGTTCTAGCACCTCGTTAAGTTATTTTGCAGCCGTCGTGATGTTTCTGATCAAAACGCGCTCTGTTCTTCGACCGACACAAATTCCCGTCCAAATCATGTGGTGGTTGCGTGGCCGGAGCTCGTATGCAGGCGCAGGGGGGACGAATATCTAATGGCAGTCTTCTCGCCATCCTGGCCCTTATTGGTGAGAAAAAACACTGCAGTTGGTGCACCGTATTTCCGCATCTATTCGGCTCCCTGTTACACTGCCCAGACCAAGCGTTTACAAAAATAAAAGGTCTTATCAGCAAGGCTTCGCCGGGCTGTGGCTGTTTAAAACACTTTATCATAACAGCCCATTAATGTCCCACTGCAGGGACGGGCCTCCTCCCGCGACGAAAGCCTGGCCTAACGGACTGGTATAGGGTTTGATTTTAAGTCTTCCTTGTTTATATAACGTAAAGATAATATTCAGTCTGTTTTTATGACATCCATGGGAATGGGATGAGATGGGGAGGTGACGCACTGTATTCTTACTCCGTCACCATCACCACACGGAGAAAACACTTACAAGCAAGAATACGCAAACATTACCGTGTTTAGGTAGAAGGGACAGCTCTTGGATATATTACAATGCCATGGAACTTAACAGCGCTGTGCAGACTCAGAGGTACTCTGATCTTTAAAGCGATCGTGTAGGTAGCTACTACTGTGTCGAAAGTTGCGCTTTGATACCTTACGCAAGATAATAATTATTAGTGATTAGTGCTAAGTATCTACAAATTCTTTTGAGATAAAACGGATCTGTTTTCAATGTGGAATCCCTAACTCCCTACACACGATACTGACCGTATCTCTGTTCTATATGTCAACCGACTGTTTAAAAACAGTTTTGTTACTTTGTACTTAATTTTATTTCATTTCTATAAAAATCCTCTCGTTACACGATTGCGAAAGTTTTTTAAATACAAAAACATAAATATCTTTGTATGGTAAAACGTGACGTTTGTTATAGAAATATTTTCATACGAATAGAAAAAAAACACAATAAACTTAATTATATTTCTTTTGCCATTGTCCGTTGTAGCGTGGTTGTAGCGAATACTTTATACATTTTATTCCTGTAGAAGCCTTTCGTTTACTAATTTATTCTAAGAGAGTAAATATGAAAGGAACCCTTTTAACTACCTACTTGAAACAGTAATCACACACAGACGCAAATTAAATTTCACCCTTTAACCACACCTCTTTCTCAAGTTTTTTTTTTTCACAGGGAAGAAATCATAAAAATACACTAAGTATTTCTTATGGTTAATTTTGATAACAGAAATTAAGACTGGCCTTTCTCAAAAAAAGATAACACCGAGCTCTGTGGTTATAATATATTTTATTATGTGCTTAGTTAATGGCTGCTGCTACGCAAAGGTGTCTGGTTCGCTTCAATCGCTTATAAATAAATAAATCTCAATGAAAATATGCATTCCGCAGTTGTTGGTTCATAAAAAGCCGATGTCACCGCTGTGTTCATTAATTCACCTCCAAGCGTTAATGAGAAGATGTTACTGAGTTAAGGTGAAACGGTACAGTCACGAGCAATAATATGTACACATTTTCGCATTTTGTAAACCAGTTATCTAAAGTTCTGCCAATCCAAAATTGAAAATTCGAAGATTAATTCAAAACTGTACGGAACCTCTTCTAAATTACGAATTCATTTTGATATTGTAATGTCTAGATAAACGTGCAGATAGTTTAGAAAATTTGAAAATGTGTACATATTATTGCTCGTGACTGTACATCAGTTAAGCCCGATTTACACATCGACAAGTACAGTAGCGAGTTAAGTAGCAAGTTGTTGATTAAGTTGATTTAAATAGATCTCTATCCTATTTTTTGGCGAGTTAAATTGGCGAGACGCGAGAGAGGCTACTTCGTACTTAACTCGCCAAAAAATAGGATGGAGATCTACTGTACATGTCGATGTGTAAATCGGGCTTTAGTGAAATTATAGGGTAGGTAGGTATACCTATTTCGACCACGCGCTTGGTTGCGGAATTGCAGTTTCTTGTATACTTTTCTGCACACAGTCGCGTAAGTGTGTTGCGTTTTGTATTTTATAGGCTTATTGACAACTGTTACTATAATAAAATAATGAATAAGATAATTAAGTATCTATTCCCCTTACTCATAAACGCCTCTTAAATTTAATCACTGTTTAGCGAGGTTTTTATTAGTAATTTCAACCTTATACCAAACAAATCCGTAAGAATTTAAGCCAATCAATGGTGATGAAAATGATGAAATGATTGAAGATGGCTGGCGTGACGTTCTAGAAAACTGACTTAGATTTTGGTAAGCAACGAGAGGTTTTTTGCCTATCAGTTGAACTAAAGAGGTATACCTACTCTTGCCCATCCGTCGGGATGCAACATTCTGCGGGTATGATCACTCTCACTCCCATTTCAATTTGACTTGTGGCCTTTCGTCGGTGATCAGTGTTATAGAGCGGATAATAAATAAATTACAAATTTAAAAATAAAAACTACGCGATTTTTCTATACTCGTACCTACCTACTTACAAAGACAGTAATTCATACTTACCTACTTTCAAACAAAGTAAAAACACGCATTCCCCACACTACACACCACACGTGCAATGCGCGAATTCAAGTAATAAAAATAATATCTTTGTGTGCGCCTGCCATGTAAAGGTCTCGATTACCCCTCAATGCAAATCTTTGTGCCGTGTATTAATTTATGTTTGCATAGGATTATGTACACACAGCAACACATCAAGTTAAACATTTTCATTTGAAATTGTGTCTTATTTCAAGGTATGAAGGTACATGAGGGTCTAGCTTGATTAGTTGCTGTGTGTACCTAGTAGGTACAATACTTATGTATTTAAGTAAGTACAAATATTTGAGTAAGTATGTTTATTCGTTGTCTAGTACATAAGAACATGCTCTGCTTAGTTTGGAAGAAGTTGGTTTTGTGTGATTGTATGAGAAGTTTTATTTTATTTTACCACTTGTTTAAATGGAAATGTTCGTGAGAATTATTGAAACAATAATAATATATTTAAAGAGAAAACTAATAAGTAGATGACTGTGCTACAATTTTGGAGTACTTAGTATTATTACTTAACAGTGGTGACAGAGTTCTTCTCTCGTGTCAATGGTCGAAAACTCAAACATTTTTTGTATAGTGAGCGGCCACTTCAATGGCATTTGGAGTGGCTGCGTAAAGATCAGCCATCGTACACCGCTCAGGGCCCAGGGCACACCAGTAGATGATGTGACATCGATTGCACTAGATTGCCGCTGTCACATTGGGGAAGACAGGCGTCTCTGAATCCCCACTTACACACGGACGGAGTAAGAATACAATATGTCACCACTCCATCTCATCCCACGGGTGCCGTAAAAACCGACTGAGGGTATATCCGTGAATATTGTCTTTACGAATTAAAAAGAAGGGAAACTTGAAACTAAACCCTATACCACAGACTATACCAATCCGTTTGGGCCAGGCAGCGTGGTATTAGTAGCCCAAGTATCCCTCGGTCCCGGGGGGAAAATACAAAAACATTCAATCTAAATACGTTCTCTACACCAGAAGATAAGGTTTCATAAAAAAAACATATCTGTATTGTGCCTTATCTATATTTCTATACTAATATTATATAGAGGTTAAGTTTGTGTGTTTGTTTGTAACGTTGTAGGGGTAATCTCTGCATCTAATAAAAAGATTTTTAAAATTATTTCTGTTTTGAATAGTCCATTTATCGGGAAGTGTCATATGCTATATAGTAACACGCTATGACTAATAGGAGTGGAGCAGTAGTGAAATAACTTATGTTTAAAAAAGGGACGCGTTTTTTTCGCCGCCCTACAAAGTGGGCACGGGTCAGCTAGTTAATAATAAAATCATCTAAAATTATCAATTATAAATACCAGTGCATAAGTATTAGTATAGCTAGTTTATTTGTTTGTTTCGTCAAACACAATATTCTTAACTATTTTTTAGAATTCAGTTTCAGTTCATTTAGACATATTTTTCATAGGCACCATTAAAAGTTTTTAAAATGATTGAATTTGCCCTCCGGCCTAGGGCATGCAATATCGGAAGGTTTTCAATTCCGATACTGACTTCCGATATTAGATCTCAATATCGGAATTCCGATATTAATATCGGAATTTCGTATTTTTTTTAGAAATTGCACTTTTCGTTCAAAAATGCACAAATTCGGTGTGAGGTTGGATTGAATGCAATATACAAAATTTATAAATCATATTATTTAATTTGGATTGCTTGTTTTATACCCGTATTTAAGTTTTACCCACAGTTTTTACTAAATCAGATATTTCTCATTATTTTTCTGTACTTATTGCTAATTAAACTATCTGACTCAGAGACTCAAATCTGAAATTAAATCAACAATTAGGAACAAAAAGTAATTTATAATATCCTATTCTTTAATCTAATATCTTATTACTTATTAAACTTATCAACAAAGCTTAAAAGTTGAATTGACGAACTTCTTAGAATTTAAAATATTTTATTTATTTTATTTTCTTCGGAACACTAACAGCATAATTTACAATCGGTTAATACATAAATATACTTATACACAGCTATTAACAGGTATTCGCAAATATAAACTAAACATAAAACCATTGCAAGACCATTGCATGACAGAAAAAAAAATAGTTTAAAATAAATTGTAAATTTAATTTGTTGCTTCTCTGGGATCGGGACCAAAATAATCTGTAGTAAATAATTTCTTTACCACTGTTGGCTTAGACCTAAATATCTCAAATTCGCTATGCCTTTTGGCAATGCTGTTAACGGAACTACTCGCACGAATGAGAAATGAGTTTTGTCTAAAATTACTGTTGCCTAAGGGTAGTACTAAGCTTTGATTGCGCCTAACTGGCAGTTTTCTAGGGACCCAAATGTTTAGTTTTTCAAATAGGGTTGGGCAGTCGACCCCACCATTGACAATTTTTACAACATCAGACATTGTACGTCTATTCTGTAGGGGCATAAAATGATACCTCTTACATCTTGCTTCATACCCATGATCGATGCACCTTCACCTATACTGTAAATATCTTAGGAACTTTTTCTGTACGGATTCAATGCGCTCGATATAAATGTCATAACGCAGGTTCCATACCACTGATGCGTATTCGAGGATACTGCGCACGAGAGCACAGTATAGTACCTTAATTTTTATTTAATTATATAATATGACAACAGCAATAATTATTGGATTTTTTTTTGTCTAATTTTTATCTTTACTCATTACTAATATAAAACTAACAAAACTCGGAATCAACAAAACTTTAAGAAGTCTTGTTTATTCTAAGTTTGGTAGTTTAAATTACAATCAACTGAAATAAAGGTTCGCTATATTCATAGGTTTATATTTATTTTAAAATCTCGTTTTTCTTGGTAATATGTTCTCAAAAACAACAAAGCGTCAAACATTTTGTCGGATAAATAACCGCCCGACGAAAAAACATGCTCACTTTCAACATTGGTGGGCAAAATTTATGTGAGATAATGTATGTCTGTGACAAATAAACTCATCTTTCACCTCTATTAACGTATGTTGCCTTTTCAGTTATTACAAATCCCAATAGATCAAATTCGTCGGACGGAAGCACTGCCTTCTTCTTTTCTTTGCACTTTTCTACTTCCTTCTCAAATTCTTGGTGCAGGGTCTGCTCACTCGTTGTAGCTAGACTAGCTAGTGATTCATCATCTTCATCTGAAGAGACAGAAGCTATCGGTGCTTCAGTCTTTCTTTCTGTGAAGTTGAGACTGCTAGTATCGTTTTGTTTATATTTGAGGCGTTTTAAAAACCTTACAATAATATCACATATTATTAGAGTAGGTAAAGAGTGAGCGAAACAGGTAACAATATTATTGTTCTTGTAGCACATGCATAGCGAGCTGGCAACATTAATACGGTACCTACTGTTTCGCTCGGCGACACAAGGATCGATATATGTATAATTTAAAACTCAAAATATAGAAAAATGTTCGAGTTCCGAGATTCCGATATTCGATCACCCAGTATCGGAATTGTAATATCGGACTTTGCGTTCCGAGATTCCGATATTACGATATTCCGAGATTCCGATATTCATGCCCTACTCCGGCCCAATGGATCGACGACCGGAAAAAGGTGGCTGAATGATACGGCCAGAGGACTGGAAGGAATAGTGCTCACTTGGTTGTCTAATGGACATAGAACGGACATAGAACGTAAGTGAAGAGGAAGAAACTGTAGGTATCAATGCTCTGGTTTTGGAGTCAGTTTCTTTAACGACTATTGTGTAAGAAAATTATATAGGTAGGTCATCATCATCATCATAACAGCCCATTAATGTCCCACTGCAGGGACGTCCTCCAGTGACGCAGGGATACTTGGCCTACTAATACGTAGTATAGGGTTTAATTTTAAGTTTTACTTCTTTTTATTACGTAACTAGCTGTCCCCGCGACTTCGTTCGCGTGGTCGATGTTACTACTTCGCAATTCGATTTAATACTGAAAAATTGTTTTTTAAACCTTGTAACGAAAGAATATACTCCAAACGAATTAGGATATTAAAGAACGAACCAAAACCTTTTTAAAAACAGATCTTTATAAAGACAAATCTTTAGAGACTGCTTCTTAACCCATACAGACATAAGCGAACGTCATTCTTTCAAGAAAATCTTAACAACGCGATACTGAAAATGACGTCACAGGCACAACGCCATCTGTTGTCAAATTTGTAAGTTAGACATCGCTTATTTCATCATAACAACCCATTAATGTCCCACTGCAAAGACGGGCCTCCTCCCGTGACGGAGGGATACTTGGCCTACTAATACCACGCTAGCCAGACGGATTGGTATAGGGTTTAATTTCAAGTTTTCCTTCTTTTTATTTCGTAAAGATAGTATTCACGGATAGTCCCTTAGTCGGTTTTTACGACACCCAGGGGATGAGATGGGGTGGTGACATATTGTATTCCAGCGTGGTATTAGTAGGCCAAGTATCCATCCTTCACGGGAGGAGGCCCGTCCCTGCAGTGGGATATTATTGGGCTGTTATGATAATAGGTATAGTTTAACTTTAAAAAATAAGTTTGTACGCCAATATTGTCAAAACAGGGAAAGACTACCTATTTATTTTTGTCAGATGATTTGTACCTGTGATTAACTAATAAAGGTTATTTGTATTTATTTACATTAATAAAAACAGGTGGAGTCTGTTGCATATTTTTACGTTGACCACTAACTACTACAGTTTAAACTAAATTAATATTAAAAGAATAATTGATATTTTAGATTAATAGCTTACTAATACAATTTATATTTAATTAAATTGCGTTTCATTTACGAAAAACACAAAAATATAACAATCAAGTAAACTTATAATCGATTTAATTTAATAAGACTTATAATTGATATTACACATACCATTCATGGTTAATTTTATTAACATTTAAAAGGAATAACTTACAATTAATAGCACTTAATAATAAAATAGTTATAGATTATTTACATACACATTTATTTTGTGATTACTACTGGTAACGCCATCTCGTGAACAAAAGAAACGAAATTTAAATTCATTCAACATTAAACCAAATCCATTTTTCATGACCCCTGATTTGTATTAGACTGTTCTAATATAGAGATCTAGCGATATCTCGTGTAATACTGTTCCGATTTTGATGAAACACACATCAGTTTAAGCCTAATAAAAAAGGCTACAATACAATGTATTGGTCTTAAGATTATAATAATTCGTTTTAAAGATGTGCGGTAACAAACAGACAGATAGACATTAATACTAAAAATTGTAATTTCGTGGTTTTTGACTTTTTTCTAGATTTTATAGATAATTTTTATCTGAATTTTCGAAAAGAACAAACATTTCGACCTCTACAGTTTTATTATAGTATAGATAGATACTTTAAACTTATACCTAATAAAAACTACGTATCTATGTATTTTAATATCTAAAGCGCGCTTATTCCGAGAAGAGTCAATAAGAACCACGTCCGTTCGCATTAAGAGTCAATGTAAATGAAATTATATAGATGCGTTTCGGACGTTAAACAAAAATCAACCGTACAGCCGTACTCATACTGGCGCGGCGACATTTGGAAATTTTCTTTCATCTATATCTTGTGTGTTTATAAACCGATTTCTATAATTTTTTTTATGAATAAGATATTAAAGTGTACTTTTGAAATATGGGAGTTTGATAAAGATATGTCTATGCAAAATACAATATATTTATGTATTTAATACACTTTGAAGAAAAGCCTAACGATTAAACACGTTATTGTGGGTAATATATAAAAGATAGATATATACTATTGAGGACTTTTTTGTACATCTTTTGAAGACCATTATTTTTGTAATACATATTTTTAGCGTATGATCAACGTATGCGATGATAAGAGCTCGAAAGCGCATTTTCAACTGACTTACTTCAAATTTATCGTCACTGCTCAGCTCGTATGTGTCTTAGCGTTATGTTTTACAGCCTATAACCTGCCCAGGAGTATGGACTACAATCGTACCAAGTTTGGTTAATATGCCTTCAGTAGTTTTTGACCCATGCGTGCACATACAGACAGACAGACAGACAGACAAAAAATTTATTAATTGCATTTTTGGCATCAGTATCGATCACCATTCATCCTCCAATATTAATTTTTAACATATATTCAATGTACAGAATTGACTTCTCTACAGTTTTATTATAAGTATAGAAGATAATATTCACGGATAGTTTCTTAATCGTTTTTTCGACACCTATGGGATGAGATGGGGTGGTGACACACTGTATTCTTACTATGTCACCATACGGAGATAGGTAGGTTACCTATACTTACTTAATTATAATATTTAATGTTTTTATAATACGTACGTAACCATTAAGTACTTACTTAATAAAATGAACATTTATACGCAATAAAATATATTTAAAGGTTACAATAAAAGGTATTCTGCTTAACCAAAGTGTAGGTATTGAGATACAGTTCAAACTTTTTTTTTATAGACAACTCCCGCACTTGGGATCATGCCCTGTGTCGCAGGGACCTTTTACAAACATCAATTAAGTGACACAAAGAACACCCAAACCAGGACAATAATTTGTGGATCTCACAAATTATTGTCCTGCGTGGGGATCGAACCCACAACCTCTTGCACTGCACCCGCTTGCGCTACCGTCGCGCCACCGAGGTTGAAGCTTGAAGCTGATCTACGTCCAACAGTGGACGACTTTTGACTAAGATTATGTCGAATAAGACAATAACACCATAAAAACCACATAAATAATAGTGCACAAAATATTTTGTTTAATTTACAAGTAATCAAATGGAAGCCATTTAAACTTAATAAAATAAAATAATACAAAAAAAGTAAATATAAAACTACAATTAAAACCCATTCCTACAAACAAAGCATTATCAAGCAATACGCGGCACAAACTTAGCTATATTAAAACGACAAACGAAAAAAATCACAAAAGTTTATTTTCTCCACTGGTATACATTACAAGTTTGCGGGCATCTAAAAAGGGTTTCGTTATCAAAGAGTCTGCGAAACTTAAAAAAAAAAACTAAAAAAAAAAAGAAATAAAAAGCAGCCATACTGCTTTTAAAGGGTTGGGGATGGATTAAGTGGCACTTTAAAGTACCGCCCTGCAAATGAAAATGGCTTCCTACGAGTACATGTTATAGAGACGAAACACACGTCACATTTTTAATTTTCTAAATTGCAACTAGCGGTGTTGATTTGAAAGCTTAGTATTTTCGTTGTTTAGTGGTGAAAAGTACCTAGGTACTAAATTAGTACTTAATATTAGTAAAATAGTATCCCGTCATTGTTTGCAAATAGAGATATGTTTTAAGTGAGATATTCTTAAGTTGTTCAAGCATAATAATATCCAATAATTTTATTTTTGTGTATAGTGGGACAGAGAAGTTAGGCCTATGTCCATCAGTGGCCCGCTCAAGGCTGAGATATATACATAAGCTATTATCTTTGGTAAGTTGTACGTTTATATGTGTTTTTTTTGCTATTGACTAGTGATTGACTTCTTATCACCATTAAAGTGTCTACAGCAGTGAAGGGCTTTTTTCAGTAATGATGCATAGCTTATCCAGGCGGCTTGATGTAGCTCTAAAGGGTATCATAACAGCCCATTAATGTCCCACTGCAGCGACGAGCCTCCTCCCGTGACGGAGGGCTGCTTGGCCTACTAATACCACGCTGGCTAGACGGATTGGTATAGGGTTTAAATTCAATGTGATGAGATGGGGTGGTTACATAAATTGTATTCTTACTCCGTCACCACACGGATACTACGAGTAAAGGGTATGTTTCAAGTTAATAGATTAATTAAATATTTCTGGGGATGATAACATACTTATGTTACGAATTTTTAGCATTTAGGTATCACAACCTTTAACGACACCTACAGATGAGAAAAGCCGACCTTACTAAACGACCGTGTACATTGTTAAGTCGTGTCCCCCACTCGCGACTGATGTCCGGTAATTTGTGCTCACCTTAGTTGTTCGATTTTATTTGTCCATAGAATAACTCACTACCTAAACCTACCATTAAGATGTGGAACCAACTTCCCGCTCACGTATTTCTTCCATCGTATGATATTAGGTCCTTCAAACGCAGTGTGAAGAAGCATTTATTTGGCCAAACCGGCAAGATGATGACGACGCACGGATTGAAGTTATTTTAAGACTTCTATCCGTTGGCTTCATTTGTCGACTGTACTCTCGCTTTCCATCAGGTTCGATCATATTGCCGTGTATGGATATAAAAAAAAACTTATTACCTTCCTTTTTTTAAACGTAGAAGTTACGAACAGACTTCTTGCAGCATCTGAGGCGCAGATTACCAAATAGCTTAAAATGAAATAGTTTATTAACAATACTTACACACACGGTAAGAACTTAACAATACAATGGGTATTTTTTTGTATAGGTATAGGGCGCAGTATGCAACCCTGACGTACCCCACTTCTTCTTTCGAGTCGTAAAACGTACCCCACGATCTAAACTGTGCAAATATGTACTTAAGTACAAAAGCGATGTACATAGAATGTTGTAAGAAACTCGAGTCTTTGAGTCGTATATAATACTAGCTGCTCACAGTGCCCATTTCGTTAGGCGGCGAAAAAAACCGCGTCCCTTTTTTAATCATATTTCATCACTGCTTCATTCCTATTAGTAATAGCGTGATACTATAGCCTATGACACTCCCCGATAAATAGTCTATTCAACACAAAAAGAATTTTTAAAATCGGTTAAGTAGATTCAGAGATTACCCTACAACGTCACAAACCCACAAACTTTACCTCTTTGTAACATTAGTATAGAAGAATTAAGCTAGTTTTTAAAGTTCAAGTCTTAAGGTGACTAAGAGATCGCTTTGAGTTCTGTTTTTGCAGGAATCAAATCTTACAAGAGACTCCACATTCAGAAGGACTTGACCTTTAAGTATGATTTATAAGGGTGTAATTCATCATCATAATCATAACAGCCCATTGAGGTCCCACTGCAGGAACGGGCCTCCTCCCGTGACGGAGAGATACTTGGCCTACTAATACCACGCTGGCCAGACGGATTGGTATAGGGTTTAATTTCAAGTTTTCCTTCTTTTTATTTCGTAAAGATAATATTCACGGATAGTCTCTTAGTTGGTTTTTACGACACCCATGGGATGAGATGGGGTGGTGACATATTGTATTCTTACTCCATCACCACACGGAGAAAGGGTGTCATTAGACTTTTGAATTTGGAGTCTTTTGTATGACTCCTGCCAAAAACAGAACTCAAAAAGATCTTTTAAAATACTATTATGACTGAGACAAAGAATGATAACAGCTGTACTTTGAATTAAATACAATAGTAATTAACAAATCATTGATTAAATTTATTAGGTAGTAAGTATTATACATACTACCCGTGCAGATAAAGAATGGGATTAGAAATGGCGACACATCCATTCACTTCTCGCTCGTACATTATCTGCGTCTATACTCACACTTGTGGGTACCGACTGACAAAAAATAATTAATTTACTACCAATTTAATAATTTTATTTAAAATTGTTATTCGTTATTGCGTTTTTCCGTAGTATGCTGACGGTATCGGGCATAGGAGCCGCCATTTCTAATCCCATTCTTTATCTGCACGGGTAGTACCTACATTATCGCTCGAACAAACTGTAGGTATATAATCTATTTATTAATCGCCCGTGTTGTACCTATTCATAATAATAAATTCGCTAGTATTGACATTTTTCATTTAGGTATCTCTCAATCAATATAAAAGTGCACTTGTTGAATGCTTGTGTCCAAGTTAGTAATTACCTAGACTTATTTTTTTTTACTATTAACATCTCTATTTTGTTATGTATAACTTTGTAATTAACTTAAGTACTTAGGTCATCTTACCTAGATGATTCATTTTAATGCTGAGATCTTTTTGATTTGTGTTCACTTTCCTTAATTGTGTTTTATCTAACAGTAGAAACTTTACTGGATTATGTAAGTATTATCTACATGTTATAAACCATATTTTGACTTTGAAACTTGTTTCCCAAATAAACGAAAATAAAATTAAAATTATTTTAGTACATTTAACGACAAAGACAGGCACTTTAAAGTTTTATCACCCAATTGGTTTCATTATAATGGTTATTAAATTTTGATATTTTAATCAGTAGTACACTATAAATAATATGGATGACAATATAAAATTATCCGGTTTAATTATTATTAAATAATAAGTACATTATCTCAAGTTGAGTTACACTTAGTCAAGCTTGAAGAACTTGAAAGACTCGAAAGGACCCAAGATTTGTGTGTCTCATGAAACCCAGTCTTGAAAGTTGAGTCAAGTCTCGAGATACATAATAACGGCCCATTAATGTCCCACTGCAGGGACGGGCCTCCTCCGATGACGGAGGTATACTTGGCCTACTAATACCACGCTGGCCAGACTTTCGAGATACTTTGTGCATTATATACATAGTATTGTATCTTTGTACCGCTGTACATCAACTTTGTATTCATTGCGATGCCGAGATGCAAGTCAATAAAAAAAAAACATTTTATTTATAAGTTCTTTTTAAAGTAACACATTACTTACTATTTAATAATCAGAGCAGACAAAGTTATCAATAAAATTATTCCACTTCACATTAAAAGCATGTATAGCACATTTTTTCCTAGCTTCGTCTAAAGCGCTGTATTTCAATGAGTTCAGAGCTAAAGTCTTTAGCAACCTCAAGTCAGATAATCTACTCGCGACGCCGACAAACGCTATATAAAAGTCATCAGATAAACTATCAGCCTCCCACGCACCAGGATCGTCACATGACAGCACGACAGGCAAGCCGTGACTCAAGAACACACTCAGTGGATGATTACGAACGTCCCTGACCAAGGACAGCACTACATTAGACACCACATTCACTTCAATACCGATATCCTTCTCAATAACTTCTCTCATGATCACTGGGTGCTTCGGCAACGCATATCCGTGACCAATACGCTTTGCTCCAAGTAACACTGCATCTACAAGGTTCTCATCGCTCCGTGTTCCGTACCAATTCGTTTCACCAGCGTGGAAGAAGAAGTTTAGATCCTTTGCGGAGTCTAATAATGATGCATATTCGATAAGAGGATTCCCAGAATCTTCTTCTCCAACTAAGTCGAAACCAGCAAATATTTCTGGCACTTCTTTACTTAAGTCTCTGGCCGTTTTGATGTAGTCATTCATTGTAGAAATGTTTACTATTCTTAGGGGTGCAAATATTAGCTTTGCTCCTATGAAATCTGGATGATCCCTCATAAATCTATTTATAGATTTTCTGTAAGCCTTAGCTGTAATTTTCTGATCGTAAACAGTTCCGTCGAGTTCATACAGATTAGGTAAAAGACTCCTTACTTCAACGTACATTACATTATCTTTTCTGAATGCACTCAACGCATCATAAAAATACTGTTCCCAGACTGGTCTATACGTTAACAAAGGTGCGTATACGTCAAATAATTTCAAAAACGTTTCCCAGCTCTCTTTTATACTGGGGTAAACTTCGTCAGGATTGTCAACAACAAGAGTAAAAAGTTTTCTAATTTTCAAATTGAACTCGGTGATGTTTTTTGCTAATTTTCTTTCGTCACTCATCAGCCGCCATGTTGCGTCACAGGAAGCGTTAGGAACGCTGTTAGAGAACAAAAACTGTGTCTTCATACCTAAACATACGTACAAATGTTCCATGTATGTTATATTAAGAACATAATCTGGACCTAAGATCGCCATGTCGTGAACATGAAGCACTGCGCCCTTGGGCATATTTTTGATGATCTGATACACTTTAGAGTCTGGTATTTTGTCTTTATAAGAGAAGAAGTGTCGCGAGAGCTTGTACTGATCTGGATGATCGAACCCGTAGTCGACTTCGTTGAACTTGTGTTGCATCAGACAGTTGTTTACAATGAGTTCCTTATCTGTGAGTGTGGTGTTGCCGCCGAGTGTGAGCTTGGACTCAAGCTCGAGGATCTTAGCTCGTCTTGTGTGGTACTCCTCACATTGTGTGGACACAAACACGAGTACTAGTAATATAAAGCGCATTGTGCACGTGCGACTCTCAGCGATCATGATACGACACTGATGGGTAAATGACCCTTGACAGTTGATACAGGATAAAGTACGTCTTTAATACGTAACTGATATTAATTTATATTGTGTATTGTCGAATAGAATTTGAGATGGTATTCATGTCCGACTTTTATTATGTTGTGACGTCTGTTTCTTGTCATAAAACTTATATAATAGTTAGAAGTTTTCTATTTTTAGAAATATGTGTAATTAAACTGTCTGTGATATTAAAATGCAATGTTTCTACTTGTTTTTGACTTTTAACTAGGTATGTGGTATTTTGTAAAGAACCGAAATGCGGCATTTTCGCTGTACTACTAATAGAAATCTAGTTTTGAGCTTAGAATTCTTGCATATTTTTACATTGTAGTTAGTTTCTCTGATGGAAAACTGGATACAGGGTTTTATTGGTAGGTATATGTGCGCGAGCATTGATGGCAAGTGAGGACAACTCTCCTGTAAATATAAAATATGGTAGATTTTTGTACTAACCGCCTCCACTTGGTACATGGCTTTTCAATAATAGTAATAATATAATAGTAACAGATATTCATCATAACAAGTTATTGGTGATGCAGGGCCATAAATAGACGTTATCACCATTAGTTTTTAGTGTGCGTGAAAATTAATCTATGCATTTATCTGGGTGCTTCTACCCAAGTAACACATCAAAGCATTATAAGGGCCGAATAAGAGTATTCTTGTATCCTTATAGCATTTGGAGTTAGTTTTATAAAAGCATTATAAACGTTTATATGGCTACTGTAATGCTTATTTGGGCACAAATTATACAGCTTTAGGCCCTATATGGGTTTACAGTAGCTGGTTAACAGCATTACTGGCGCATTATATTAGCATTATTGTGGTCAAGAAAGATGTCAATCGCATTAAAGAAACATCATTTTGGTCAATAATATTGTTATTTCTTGCCTTCAAATATTACTGCGCAGTGTAGTTTACTGTACTTCTTTATATAAGTTTCATTGAAAATTTTCACGCGCCTTCGATATTTTGTGGTTTTCATACAATGTTTTTTATAAATAATGTGTGTAAAACCAAAACAAATGTGAATTCCTAGTACAGAATAAGTAAGTTTTGAATAAATACAATAATAGTATTGCTTGTACTGTATTAAATTAAGTTATATAATTATTTTAAATGACAATTCATTCTATAAATAGGTCCGAAAGAATATATTTTTTTGGTATAAAATATTTACAAAATGGTGGTCAGCCTTAAGGAGCCCGGTGAGCCCAAGTAATGCCGCCAGCATTACAACTACTCACGTGTGATTGTTTAAAGAGCTATAAGCTACACAACAGCACTCAGTTCTTCCTTTAAAATGCAAGCATTATATTGATTCACATTTATGCTGTTTAGCAGCATTAAGCTTTTTCTTACCCCTTACAAGTGCTTTTACACAGCAAAAGGCACAAAAAACAGCTTAAAGCTGGATAGCGGATTTACATGGCATTATAGTGCTTCACGTTTGTGCTGTAAAACAGCTCCAAACACTTAATAACTCCTTTAAAATGTTGCTATAGAACCAAATGCACTAAAAACAGCTGAACGCTGTACAACTGCATTGTGGTTTACTGCACTAAAACTAAAGTCTTTACAAAAGCATACTGATTTGCTATTATACAACTGTTATTCAGCATAAAGCATTACAATGATTTTCAAATGCCAGTGTTCAGCTTCAAGACGCTCGGTGAACTTATATAAGTGTTTGTATGGGTTTTAAGCTCTATATAAGTTTACTTGTTGTTTGTTAAAATGATTTCTGTGTTACTTGGGTAGACATAAATTGTATTTAAAAAAATTTATTATAATATTGCCTAATAAAACTCACAGTACAAGGTCATCTTAGTTTGAAATTAGATGGCGTTTTGTGAATGTGTAAAAAATAGAAGCATTATTCTAGATTTCTAGTCGCGCGCGTTTGTTTGTTCCGCAGTACTTACCGTATCAAAAAACAGCGCACGATTAGCTCATTATAATTATCTCAATTTGTTCACGTTGCATGCTAGCGTGCATATTGCATATGCCTGCGCACTGCAGACAACAACAAACAAACAATAAATTTTAAGTACATAACAAAAATGCACACAAAATAGGACCTAACTCAGCTAATTCCTGTAGCGTCATAGACACTACAGCGTTTGTTCATCTATGAAAGGTATTCTTTAACATGCGGAGAAAGGATGGAAAAAGGCGTTTCTTGACAGTGCAGAATTGAAGGCAGCGAATCGCAGTCCAAAAAAAACTCTACTTACTTTACGTTATCACTTTGCCGGCCTGCGAAACATTTTAAATCCTATCATCAATAAAAATAAACCGGCTTAGGTATATAACATTACATTTAAAAAATAAAAAAAATATTTCCTTAAGTATATCCATATTTCAATAACCAGCATTAACAATATAATATTTTATGATAAGAACGAACTGCATAACTAAACAAAGTTGGTAGATAAGTATAAATATGAATACCATCATTCATATCTAACCATCTCGTATTTCATTCAATGCACAATGTAAATGAATATCAATATATTATTATCGTCGCTACGAGTCGCACGTGCACAATGCGCTTGATATTACTAGTACTCGTGTTTGTGTACACACAATGTGAGGAGTACCACACAAGACGAGCTAAGATCCTCGAGCTTGAGTCCAAGCTCACACTCGGCGGCAACACCACACTCACAGATAAGGAACTCATTGTAAACAACTGTCTGATGCAACACAAGTTCAACGAAGTCGACTACGGGTTCGATCATCCAGATCAGTACAAGCTCTCGCGACACTTCTTCACTTACAAAGACAAAATACCAGACTCTAAAGTGTATCAGATCATCAAAAACATGCCCAAGGGCGCAGTGCTTCATGTTCACGACATGGCGATCTTAGGTCCAGATTATGTTCTCAATATAACATACATGGAACATTTGTACGTATGTTTAGGTAAGAAGACACAGTTCTTGTTCTCTAATAGTGTTCCTAACGCTTCCTGTGACGCAACATGGCGGCTGATGAGTGACGAAAGAAAATTAGCAAAAAACATCACCGAGTTCAATTTAAAAATTAGAAAACTTTTTACTATTGTTGTTGATAATCCTGATGTTATTTATCCCAGTGTAAAACAGAGCTGGGACCGTTTTAGAAAACTATTTTCTACAATTATTCCTTTGTTAACGTATAGACCAGTCTGGGAACAGTATTTTTACGACGCTTTGAATGCATTCAGAAAAGATAATGTAATGTACGTTGAATTAAGGAGTATTTTACCTAAGCTTTATGAACTCGACGGAAATGTTTACGATGAGAAAATGACGGCCAAGGCATACAGAAAATCTATAAACAGATTTATGAGGGATCATCCAGATTTCATAGGAGCTAAACTTATACTCGCGCCCTCAAGATCGTTAAACAGATCTAAAATAAATGACTACATAACAATTGCAAGAGAACTAAGTAAAGAAATGCCAGAAATATTTGCTGGTTTCGATTTAGTGGGACAAGAGGATTCTGGGACTTCTCTTATAGAATATGCATCATTATTGGACTCCGTAAAGGATCTAAAATTCTTCTTCCACGCTGGTGAAACGAATTGGTACGGAACACGGAGCGATGAGAACCTTGTAGATGCAGTGTTACTTGGAGCAAAGCGTATTGGTCACGGATATGCGTTGCCGAAACATCCAGTGATCATGAGAGAAGTTATTGAGAAGGATATCGGCATAGAAGTGAATGTGGTGTCTAATGTAGTGCTGTCCTTGGTCAGGGACGTTCGTAATCATCCACTGAGTGTGTTCTTGAGTCACGGCTTGCCTGTCGTGCTGTCAAGTGACGACCCTGGTGCGTGGGAGGCTGATAGTTTGTCTGATGACTTTTATGTGGCGTTTGTCGGCGTCGCGAGTAGATTATCTGACTTGAGGTTGCTTAAGACTTTAACTCTGAACTCATTAAAATACAGCGCCTTAGACGAAGCTAGGAAAACATCTGCAATATCCGCTTTTAATGTGAAGTGGAATCATTTTATTAATAACTTTGTCTGCTCTGATTATTAAACAGTAAGTTAGAGTTTTATTACTTTGAACAATTACTAAAATGATTAAGTTACTTGAATCTTAGCATCGGTCTGAGCACAAAGCTGATATTCTCAAAGATACAATACTATGTATGTAATGGAACTCGCTTTTATACTAACGTATTTGTATGGTCGAAAACTAAATGGCTTTATCACCTCTAGAGCTAATGTTAGTTGCATGTCATAAAACTATTAGGTTCAATATCGCACAACAAAATATCAGCTAAATCATGGCGCTACTTTGACATATCAGTTCTCTTGTATTAGCAAATAGTCGTTAGGTATTTATAAAAACAAATAGTAAAGTCAACGTTATTGACTGTTACTAGAGCATATTTTTGGTAAAACGTTATAATCTAATGAATTTATCTCTTTTTTCCTTCTATGTCCATCCCTATCATTTCTTGTATGACGTCATTGGCGCATATTTCAATTTAAAGTTTTCGTAATTTTATAATATAAAACAAATTAGGGTAAACCACCTAATCGTTAGAAGTCCTTCAATTATTGGCACTTATGAGTAAGTGAGTAAAAAGAAAGAAAACAATAGCTATAGATTATTCAAGTTCAGTATGATTATTCAAGTTCACATATTATTTATTTAATATTTTTATCATATTTTATTTATCTCATGTGTCAACATAGCAACAATTTTATCAGAATACTTTTATTGGCATTAGTGGCAATAATATTTATTAAAGCGCCGATTACACTACCCTACATGTAGGGTAGTGTAATCGGCGCTTTAATACTATTCAATCACATAATAATAATTAAGTTAGCAAAGATTAAAGTATTTTATCATTTTATGATATTTTATATTTAAGTCTGACACGAAGTCCACTCTTAAGGTGCCAATAATTGGGTGGCTTACCAGCCAATATTTAAATTCTACATTTTCAGTTTTTCTGAAATGACAAGCTTGTAATGTCACAACTCACAAGTAACAAGTTGGCTTTAGTTTTAAATTATTTAATGGTTTTTTATGGTTTTTCATATACAAACTCTACAGTTTAATATAGTGACATTTGTATTGTGTTAGTAGATTTTATTATTTGTTGCGTTGAAATGAAAGTTTAAAATAGATTGCACTTTTAATCTAAGCATAGTTTTGATTACGGTCAACCAATGACGTCAAGCTCACGCATAAACATTAAATAACGATCTTAATGAATTTGAATTATGATAGAATTTTTTGTCAAAACTGATAAAGCCATTTCGTTTTCGACTATACAATATGCAACTCTGACGCACCCCACGATCCTATCGTGGGGTGCAGGTCAGGGTTGCATATTGTGGCCTATATACAAAAAAAACCTTTGTTGCGTTTAGTTGTATCTGTGAGTGTGTAGTAGTGACTCGTATTTAGTTTTTTGATTTACATGCAGTGTTATCTTTAATACTGATTAATACTTAGTATAGTTTTTTTGTAAAGTGGTCGGCGCTCTAGTTAAAAAAGTAATTTTATGCTGGCTGAAAGATTTTTCAAAAAATCAAGGACGGGACCTCCTCCGGTGATGGAGGGATACTTGGCCTACTTATACCACGCTGGCCAGACGGATTGGTATAGGGTTTAATTTCAAGTTTTCCTTTTTTTTACTTCGTAAGTATAATATTTACGGTTAGTCTTTAAGTCGGTTTTTACGAAACCCATGGGATGAGATAGGTTTGTGACATATTGTGTTCTTACTGCGTGTATTGGTAGTTATTGTACCTATTTGGCTAGTGCCCATGCTCCGTGTGGAGACGGAGTAAGAATACAATATGTCACCACCCCATATCATCCCATGGGTGTCCTAAAAACCGACTAAGGAACTATACGTGAATATTATCTTTACGGAATGAAAAGAAGGAAAACTTGAAATTAAATCCAATACCAATCCGTCTGGCCAGCGTGGTATTAGTAGGCCAGTATCCCTCCGTCTCGGGAGGAGGCCCGTCCCTACAGTGGGACATTAATGGGCTGTTATGATGATATTGAAAGAAATAATAATTATATTCAGTAAATATTTTTAATAATTTAACATATTCAATGTTAGGTAAACTTTTTCTTTTAATTAACGTAGATAAAATTTTTGGGGCCGTATACCCGTGTAACCTTAAGTTCAGAGAGGCAAATGTGTCATGTTCCCTATACCTGGATGTATGGTCACAGTACTTACAAATGCCTACGGTTGCGCGGTACGTAAATATGCGATAGACCTGCCCACCTCCAGCTTTTTAATTACATTTACCTACTTTCCCGCTCGTTACTGCGGCACAGTCGCGACTGTTCACTCCGCAAAGCCACCGCTATCGTAAGCGTGTAGGTATAACTCGCGTTTCGTCCGTTTCTACGAAGTCGAACTCCTGTATATATTTGTACTATGTTATGGTTTACTGTCCAAAACCAATTGCATTTTACACTTCTCTGTAGGGGCCGAAACACTCAGAAATAACACATTTTGTTGTTCAATTAACAAGGATGTTTATTCTTTGTTTGAAAAAAAAATGTCACAGACGAAACACAACGTGCTAACAGAATAAAATAATTTTCTCTTGGACTTCGGATTTTAATTTTTTTATCGTAGCGACTAATTTTTCTTACATACTTAGTTTAATTGGAGCCAAATTTATCTTTTATCAAGATATTTACTGCACTAGAGATCAATTGCTGTGTCATGGGGACTTAGAAATGTGAAATTAACAGCGGGAAGCGGGGCGGGTTGCGGGAGTACCTTACGCGTACATTTTATATGAACCGGTTTTCGAACACAGCGGCGCGGGAGCGGGCGTTGCGAACAACGAGCGCCCACCGCCGCTGCCGCCCCGCAGCCGCCGCCCAGTCGTCACGCAGTCGCTCCGCCGCCGCACAGTGTGAGAATTTTGCAATCTAGGGGGATTTAAATCAAAATATATTTTTTGTGAATTTATAACATACTTATAACATATTTATACCTAAGACTCTCTTTGTCACAGCTACATATTAAAAATTCTTATAGGTAGGTTAAATAAATAAATAAAAAATGTTGAAGTGGGTAGATAAAATTGTTGTACCCTTAGAATACGAACAACAACATTTAAGTGTCATCTTCAATTGAGATTACTGATCAAATTAACGTATAGTCTTGTTTATTGGTTTATTATTAAATTGTGTATATCTTTCAAGGTAAGTAAAAATGTATTATATTTAAATAATAATTAAACATTGATCTAATAACATCGTTTGAAAATGTAGTAAAATTAAGCATTTTTAGAGATGATTTGCAAAATAAAAGGTCTATTAAAAAAAATGATCTGAATATCCCGGTGTCTTTATTGTTTTATTTTATAGCTCAGAGTCTTAACTTTTGACAACAATTGATAAAAGTTGCGATTTTTTGCGACCGTCATACAATTTTTTTCGGTTTTCAGAATGACCGCCGAAATTACAAAAAAAAACAAATTTTTGGACCTTAAATGTGAAAAAAGAGCGAATTGATGCTACTTTTGCTTTTATAATAGATAATTACCGTCTTGTACAATTTTCGGATGATGCTATCAACGATATTAAGTTCTTTTCAAAGAGATTATGTAACAAATTCAACGAAAAATGAACAGCAAGCGGTAGACATCGTGAACGCTGTATAAACAAGAATATAACTTGGTTAAATGAATGTATTAAATTACCATATAATGTTTTTAATGAAATACCATCTACATCTGGCCATTCACCAGGAAGACCACACAAAAGTTTTGTAGAATGTTGTGATAAAACCAAAAAAACGTAAGGTTCAGAACCTAATATCGTCTACTAGCCCCGAAGAAATAACTATGGCACATGAATGTAATCTTCGTAAAGCAGGTAAAAGTGACTCTTTAGCTATTGTAAAAGAACTTTCTATGAGTTCACCTAAAAGAGGTTCCGTTATGAAAAGCGTATGTAAAAGAATGACTAAGGAAACTGTTCAAATGACTGAATCGGCCAATGAAGCATTAAGCATGATGGTAGATGCTGGTTTATCTATAATAAATTTCTATCTGTGCCCACTGTAAGGGCACAGATAGAAATTTAGATTGACTTTAGATTGAATAGAAAGTAATTTGATTGGCCGATGAGGCCGAAAGTGGAATTAGTGATTAAAATAAAAATAAAAATTCATATCGCATTTTTAATATAACTTTATTTTCTGACACTATTTAAGTATTTATATTTATTTTATCACCAATCAATATTATTTTTAACACTTTTCCTTTATTTAATTCAATTTGGAATTAAATCCCCCTAGATTGCGATATTCCCACACTGTGCGCCGCCCCGCAATCGCCCAGCTCCTGCCCCGCTGCCCGCAAAATTAGAGGCAACGGCCGAAGGCACGAAATATACGACGCGTCGCTCGCAGCATCATAAGATGTGATTAAATAACAAAACTGGATTTTTGTGTGTTGAAATTAACATTAAAGAATCAATTCAATAAAATCTAACTATGGCAACACAAACACAATAAATCAATAGTTACAATACAATAAATAAAATGCAATTAAATAAGTAAAACAGTAAAAAAACAAGACAATCTCAGACCAAATAAAAAATAAAAATGTAGCGCTGTCAACAGAAAAGTGAAGCCTGTTTTGTAAACATGTGTGCACTTCATGAGTGTTGCCATGCAGTGAAAACTAATTACCCTAATGTTTTGTCTAAGTACTGGCAGACTGATTGAATTCATGGATAGGTTTAATTTTAAAATTGTATATAGGTATATTCCTTTTAAATGGTGGTATAGTAGCATGTTTATTCCGACAAGATTGGGTAAAAATTAAACAATTATTATTCTAGAATCATGACTTAATAAGCAATGGCTTTCTTTTTAAAATCCTAAAAGAAGAAAGACAATGGATAAAATTGGTGCTCGATGCGGGACTCGAACCCGCGTCTCTGGACTATACGCGTCCAGCTATCATTTAAAATAATTTAGATAATTAAGATTAATTTAGCAGCCTTACATTGATTTGACACCTACTAGATTTATAAGTGCTTGTACACACTGGCAGGCATTGCGGTTTAGCTGCGTCAGCGTCGCCGTCGCTGACCGGTCCGAACTTAGCTTTTAGAAACTTGCACGCATGTACAGGAACCAAGAACATACTCGCTCTCCCTCTATTTAGTTCTCAACATGATATATGGGCAGCTATTTGCAACTACTTTAAGCCGGTCAGCTTAGGCAGCTCGCCTACGTCTCACTTTTTTAGGACATAGCATCATTATCATCATCATCATAACAGCCTATTAATGTCCCAATGCAGGGATGGGCCTCCTCCCGTGACGGAGGGATACTTGGCCTACTAATACCACGCTGGCCAGACGGATTGGTATAGGGTTTAATATCAAGTTTTCCTTCTGTTTACTTCGTAAAGATAATATTCACTGATAGTCCTTTAGTCAGTTTTTACGACACCTATGGGATGAGATAGGGTGGTGACATATTGTATTCTCAGGACAGATAATCGGGTCGAATTAATTTTTTGAAGCAGATTATTAATTGCTAGAAGAATTTTTGTAGGAGGTATTCGCACTACTGCCATCAAAACGTTCCATTTTTCGTTTAGAAAAATTCAGTCACAGACTGTTGGTCATGGACGATTAAAAACAATTTGCAAGTAAAACAGTAATTGTATGTAAAAAGGCCTCTTCCAAATATTGCCACCAAGTGCGATCCTGTGCCTCCTCATTCATCGGTTTTCCGCCATCTCAACGAGGTCGTCGGTTCACCCTGGTATACTTTACTATAAGATTATAATTAAGTATTATATTGTTGGACATTATGGAAAAAGCAATAATCGATTGAGTAGGTATAGATTGCGCGTTACAATACTTACAATACGCTCAATCTATACTCATCGCTTAAAATGTACGCAAGCAAACACGTTCGTACGCTTACTGCGGCCAGGCGTATGAAGCCCGTAAATCGTGCGTAAAATGTCCGCGCACTACCCGCACAACTGACCACGCCCGGTTATTTTTTTCTTTATGTAAGATTTAGTTACTTACAGATGACCGCAAAGAGTGGATAAGCGAAATGCCCACAAATAAAATGGCTGCTCAAATATTTTTTTGTACTTTCAAGAACAATACTCCGTACCCGTCCCGCAAACGCCCCGCACTCGCACCGCTGTTGCCCCGCTCCCACCCCGTTTGTAAATCTAGCCAATGCCAAACTTTGTTTTCGAAGCATTTGTAAGGTTTCCATCAAGTGAGGTGCCATTTTATTTTTTTTGCTTAATGTTTTTTTTGAAGGTATTGTTATGAGAAATAATGTTGTTTTGCAATGCGCAATGTAACATTTCATGTTTTGATTGAGTTGTTTTGTTTTTTTTCTGTTTACTTAGATGTTTCTTTCTTGTTTTTTTTTTTTGACTTAAAGTAATTTATTTTTGTGTGTTTATTTTTTGCTAAGTTTCATATTTTCAATTCATATTATATTGTAGACGGGTAGTTATGAGACAGGCCTCTATTTTTTTTTCGTAGGAAACTATTCCCCGTCGCTCGCTCAGTTGATCCTCCGTTGTACACATGCCTTTAGGATCTCCTAGATGACGCACATACAAACAACGCCACCTCGTTACCAAATAAGCAGAGATTGTACCATGGATACTTAAAAGAGGTACTAAGATAAGTTTTTTTTTAGAAATACATACCTTTATACAGGGAATTACCCAGACCACCATTCCAAGTGCAGCAATTACTTTGTAATGATATTTTTTTTATAGACATGTTACAAACATGTCTGTTATAAACATGTTACGTAGGTTCTCGTATTACTCACTTGACACTGGTAATTATGTTATTATGTAGGTACACGAGAACAGTAAATAAAACATGAAGTTAAAGAGTAAAAAGAATATTAAATAAGTTAGTATTCAATTAACGTTTATACAGCTAATGATAAGAATACTTAATCATTATAAATTAACGAGCATATCTATTACAAAATCTTTATATCACACGTACCTACAAGGAAAAGATACCAATATCTACCTTCATAACGTAACTATTTTGATTTCGTATCATTTAAGATACAGGAAACTAACACAACAATATTAACTTCAGTAGTGGTCATTATTCCATGAAGTCAACATGTCTCTTTTAATACTCCTAATTTCTTGTGTCTTTGTGACGTCAGCGAGTCTCCTCGGAGATTTGAAAGTTGAAAGAGATAAACTTAAAAATGAAGAACTTAAAATGATGGTCGGAAGTGATATAGAACTCAGTGATAGTGAAATAAAAGCTAATCAAATAATAATGGACCTTAAACTTGCGGAATTAGAACACGGTTTCCAAAATCCTAAGAATTTTAGTGTTGCCAAACATTTCTTTTATTATAAAGAAGAAATAAAGGAAGATAAGCTGTTCCAGTTAATCCAGAAGATGCCTAAAGGTGCTGTTCTTCATGCTCATGATACAGGAATATTAAGTCCAGATTATTTAGTAAAGTTGACTTATTGGGAGAATCTGTACATTTGCTTCGATCTGGATGACATATCATTAAGATTTTCAAGCAGCTTACCAACAAAAGATATCTATCCTTGTTCTACTCAATGGCAACTTTTAAGAGACGTAAGATATTCTTCGGGAAATGTTGATAAATTTGATAACTTACTTAGAAAACATTTCTCAGTTGTTATTAATAATCCTGATGAAGTATATACAGATGTTAATACCGTATGGTCTCGATTCCAGAAAATATTCATCGAAGTTGAACCCTTAGTTACTTTCAAACCAGTTTGGGAACAATACTTTTATGATACATTGAAAGCTTTACGAGAAGATGGTGTAATGTACTTTGAAGTCAGGAGTGTGTTACCACATTTATACGATCTAGAAGGTAATATATACGACTCAGTGGCAACAGCTGTTTCATACAAGAAAGTCGCAGACCAATTTAAAATTGACTATCCAGACTTTTTCGGTGCAAAACTTATTTACGCACCTTTTAGACGCGTAGAAAGCAAAACAATTCAAGAATATTTAGAAATAGCACGTCAAATTAAGAAAGCTGTATCTGGTTTCCTTGCAGGATTCGATTTAGTTGGTCAGGAAGACTTGGGCCACCCTTTACTCGCATTTCTACCTGAACTTATAGAAGCTAAAGAAGAATTCGACCTTTTCTTACACGCTGGTGAAACGAATTGGAATGGCATGAGCACTGACGAGAACATACTTGATGCTATTGTTCTAGGAACGAAACGTATTGGCCATGGCTATGGAATAATTAAACATCCTCTGCTGATGCAAGAAATTAAGAAGCGAGATATTGCTTTGGAAGTTAATGTTCTATCAAATTCGGTGTTGAAGCTTGTTGCTGATGTAAGGAACCATCCATTAGCAGCATGGCTGGCTAATGGAATGCCTGTAGTGATATCTTCTGATGATCCTGGATTTTGGGAAGCAGAGCCTCTATCACATGACTTTTATGCAGTATTTGTCGGTGTTTCAAGCCGTCATGCTGATTTGAAACTATTGAAAAAGTTAGCTTTAAATTCACTTTATTATAGCACTTATCCAGAAAAAGATAAGTTGGTACATGAATTTGAAATTCGGTGGACTAAGTTTATTGATTCTGTTGTTAAAGATAAGTGGTGAATATGTATGTATTTAGTGATAGGTTTGATTTTTTAAAACAAAGTTTATTATATAATTTCCTAAAACCTATATTATACCGACTTATGATACTATAAAAGTAGGTACTAGGGAAACTATAAAACATTAATTAGTTATCAACAAATTAGATTATGTTTATAAAAATAATCGAATACGAAGTTAAAGAAATAACTTATAAAAGATCCTATCTTTGAGATACAAATAAATAAGTAATACCATAATTTATTAATTTAAAAACTTATTCCATTAAACGTGTTTATTTTGATAATTTAATATTTTAAAAATTCAATGCACCTACTTACAATTTATATTTTTTTTTTACTTAAGTTAAAGATCATCGTAACAGCCCATTAATGTCCCTCTGCAGGGAAAAAACAAGTTAAAGTTAGTACTTAATTATTCTAAAACCGTTTTCGTATTAACCTTATTATGGGTAGACCCCTTGGGAAAACTTTTGATGTGCCATGATGATTGAAATTATTTTCTTTGTAAATTAGATTAAGTATACCTAGTTATTACATAGCTGTAAGTTTTATATAATGTACTATAAAAAGTACTTATAATTACTTTTATATTTAGCTTAAAATAAAAGTTTTGAATTATTTAAGTTGTTTATTTTTATCATTCATTCAAGGGGCGAATGGCACTATAAAAAGTGGCTTACGGGCGACTTTGCTTATTTAATAAAGCTACTGGTTTACTGGCATATCCAGATTCAGGACAATAGTTTGTGGATCAATTGTCCTACGTGGGATTGAACCCGTACCTACCGCAGCCATTTCCGCAATCGTCGCGCCACGCACCAAGGCAATCTCAAGGAATATTAATCAAATACTCCTTATTACCTTCTCCGTGTGGTGACGGAGTAAGAATACAATACATAATATGTCACCACCCCATCTCATCCCATGGGGTCGTAGAAACTTACTAAGGGTTTATCTGTGAATATTACCTTTACATAGAAAGAAGGAAATCTTGAAATTAAACCCTATACGAATCCGTCTGGCCAGCGTGGTATTAGTAGGCCAAGTAGGTATCCCTCCGTGACGGGAGGAGGTCCGTTCCTGCAGTGGGACGTTAATGGGCTGTTATGATGATTTCTTACTAATTAAGACAGCACCATCTAGAACCAAACTAAGCTGAATTTGTACTATATGTACGATATCTGTTTACGGCGTAGTGGTTATAGTCTAAGGTTGCTATGCAAAAAGTTCGATTACCGCTCAATGCAAATCTCTGTGTGCAAAACATTAATGTTTGAGTCTTTAGTTAGAATATGTTTATCCGTTGCCTAGTACCAATAGTACAAGTTCTGCTTGGTTTGAGTCTATTTATTTATTTATTATATGGGTCTCCAACAAAGGAAAGACACATTAGAAATTAATTTATAAAATTACAGGACATTGCGTGTATTCCTTCAATAATAGGAAACCATAGCATGCGAATAAAAAAAACAAAGTAAAATAATGACAAACTAAATTAAAAAATTAAATTATAATAAGAAATCTATTTGTGTCTAGTTGGAGTTGTGTTAATGTGCCAGTAATATTATTTACAAATTACAAAAACCGTAATTATTTTCTAAACATTTTTAAAAAGAGTTTTTAATTCTGTTGTTTTTTTTAAATGTTTGTTATCTTAGAACTCATTCATAACCTACTTAATTAATTAAAACAAATCGTCATGTTTATATAAATTTTATCAAAATTAGCTTAGTTCTTTCTACCTACATCTCAAATAATGTGTAAGTATTTTATATAAATAAATTGCGTAAGTGTAATCTGTAACGCACTAATTGTTTTAATTAGAAAATTATTTAAACACAATGACATGTTTTGCATCTCAAATTGAAAGTCTTTCTTTACGGAGGGAAAAATGCTGATAACGGAAATAGGCTAATAACTCCCATTCGGTTAATTCCAAAAATAAAATCTGCGCTGCGCACTACACCATAGAGGTAGAGGTTGTCATAATAATATGAAACCACAGAACACTAAACTTATACTCAAAGAAGTATGAAACGCATGGCAAGCTAAACTAACCATAGTCTATTGGCAATATTCTTTTATCAGCATTTAGCAACAAAATATTAATATTATTATTTTACGTGTGTAACTTATCAAAATATTTATCGATGTCTATTATTTATTAATCAATTTAGAATATCTTAGCTTATGTTATCGGGAATCATAAATAAACATAATCGTTATCTTTTTAACAGTTTTTAGCTTACCTTTTTTATTATGGGAAGTAGATATACCTAAGTACATTTTGTAGGTCATCCCATTGCCTTTTGCCCGGGAGGCTAGTTGTTCCCGACTTAAGTAAAAGTTCTGATTATAATCACAATGAATAATCAGAATGAAATCAGATGACGTTGTGTGAATGTTTAAGAGAAAAAAAAAACACAAATTAAGTACTTAAACTTGTGAACAAGTTAACTCAATAATATTTTTTATCAATATTTATTGATTTAACTTGTTCACAAGTTTAAGTACTTAATTTGTGTTTTTTTCTCTTCTAGTCCCAAAATAAGCAGAGTTTGTACTATGAGTAGGTACTAAACAACGGACAAACATACTAAGTTGTTCCTTTAACAAACATACAAGGGCCGACAGGGCAAGGAACGAGATCAAGCGAAATTTTTCAAGATGGCTGCTCCATAGGGTTAGTTGCATTTTTCCCCGAAAAAAAAAATACCTACCTAAGTACACTGCATGTAAAAACTTTTATTTTATTAGGTTTTGGGAAAATCGCAATTGGGATCTAATGCTACTAACCCGCTCCGTCAAACCCGGCCTCGATATCTATATCTACCTAGACCTTTTGATCTGCCATAGCTGATCACGTTCAATATGCCATTTCTTTTGTTAGCCGTCAACACTGAAAGAAGCCTTTATATAATTTAAATGTAATGGATAATTAATTAAACATAAAAAAGGCCTATTTTAATAAATATTTTTAGAGGAAACCTCACAATCAAAAATGTTTGTAACTTTTTTGTCACGTTTCGATTTCGAAATTTCGAAAGGTCAATAAACATGTTTTTGTTATAACTTAAGCATTGTAATTTCGAAATTGTTATGAACTATTTCGTTTTAACTTCCGGTTCCATAACAATTTTATCAAAATTTGAATTATATTTTATAGTTAGGTAAGTACCCAAACATATACAGAAGCCACAGGGCATGATCCATAGTCCGAGAGTGGTCTTTAACAAATAAATAAGCATCTTAAGTTAACCCTATCAAGATATTTTTCTACTAATATCATGCTGGCCAGATCAATTGGTAAGTATAGGTTTGTATTACCTACTATAACTACAAAGGAACCAGAGGTAGCACACTAATTTGAGACCTTCTTTACTAGTGCTCCAATTCTCTTGACAAAAACACTTGGTTCTTCTACCTCCCTATCAGAAAATTTGTTGAAAGCAAATGTAGCTAGATTTGATGAAGTATTTATATTTAGGCATGTTAGCGCACAAGATATTCGTAGAGTGCTTAAAGAAATCAATCCCAAGAAAACTAAAGACATTTGGGGGATTTCTGTACCTATTGTTAAATCTATAATTGAAGTTATTATACCTCAGCTTGTTGTTATATTTAATAGTTGTTTAGATTGTGGAGTGTTTCCTGATTTAATGAAAATTAGTAAAGTGATTCCTTTGTTTAAATCAGGTAGTTCATTAGATCCCTCCAATTTTAGGCCAATATCTGTTCTACCAATATTAAGTAAAGTGTTTGAAAAACTTATTTTAAATCAACTACTCAAACACTTTCATGATAGCAATCTGTTACATAACAAACAATTCGGTTTCACTAAAAGCCGATCGACAACTGATGCGGGTGTAGCCCTGATAGAAAACATATTTGAAGCCTGGGAGGAGTCGCATGATGCGTACGGCGTATTTTGTGACTTATCCAAGGCGTTTGATTGCGTTTTACATAACACATTAATAATGAAACTTTACCACTACGGTGTAAGGGATGTGGCACTCAATTTAATTTCATCCTACCTTAGTGGCCGGGTGCATAGTGTAGATATAAATGGAATACGTTCCCCTGGATCAATTGTAGACATAGGGGTACCCCAGGGATCCATATTAGGGCCTTTTTTATTTTTGGTTTACATAAATGACTTACCATATATGGTAAGGGACAATCATGGTATAGTATTGTTTGCAGATGACACATCCTTCATATTTAAGGTTAAGAGACAGCAATCTAATATTGACGATGTGAACAATGCTCTTGATAGAATAGTCAATTGGTTTAGTACAAACAATTTGCTACTTAATAGATTAAAAACAAAGTTAGTTAGATTTACACTTCCCAATGTAAGGCAGGCTAAAACTACAGTTAAAGTAAACAATGAGGAAATTGAATTAGTAGATAAGACAGTATTTCTGGGCATAACTTTAGACGCTAAGCTTCAATGGGGCCCACATGTGGAAGCTCTGTCCAACAAACTTAGTTCTGCCGCCTACGCGGTTAAGAAAATTCGCGCATATACGGACGTTGAGACTAGAGCCTAGTCTACTTCAGCTATTTTCACAGTATAATGTCTTATGGCATACTATTGTGGGGATGTGCTGCTGATATTGAGACCATCTTTATATTGCAGAAAAGAGCTGTCAGAGCTATTTACAAAATGGGACCCAGAGAATCACTTAGGGAGAAATTTAAAGAAATAGGTATTTTAACTGTCTATGCACAATATATTTACGAAAATCTGCTTTATGTTCATAAAAATCGTGACAAATTTCATAAAAATAGCGATTTTCATAATCTTAATTTGAGAAATAAAGATGACTTAGCTGTGCCCAGCAGCAGACTCCGAAAAATAGGTAGGTCGTTCTGTAGCATGTGTGTACGCTTTTATAATAAACTACCAAAAGATGTTTGTAACATGTCCATTAATAAGTTCAAGAATTATATCAAGCCTAAATTGTGCAAAAAAGCTTACTATGATACATCTAGTTACCTTAATGATAAGAACCCATGGATATGATGATGCTCCTAGTCGTAAGATTACAATATAAGTTTTAGAGTAATATAATGTACCTCTAAAAATAATGTACCTTTATGAATTAAGACTCGCGGAAAATTACTTTGGTCGATGTTAAATGGAGGCGTCCCTCTGCCATTTTTATCTTATTTATTTTTTGTTGATATTATTGTCAGGACTCGTCATGCTCACTAAAATGTCATTGCTTGTGGTGGCGTGGGGGCCGGGTCAATCCCTTCCCTACAATATGGCGAGGGGGTTGATGGCTGACCTCTGTGTTATACTCGTGAACGGGTGCTACTTGGGGTGACTGGTCGACCTTGACATTAATCAATTTACATTTTGGTTCACTTCTAATAATTTACCTTAAGGGTTATTTGGCTGAGCGACGTCTTTATTACTGAATTGTTTATGGATGTGATTTGGTGCTCCCACTTTTATGTACTACCTGCATGACGCTACCTTTATCATCTATACTTATAATAAAACTGTAGAGAGATCAATTCTGTACATTGAATATATGTTCAAAATTAATATTGGAGGATGAATGGTGATCGATACCAATGCCAAAAATGCAATCAATAAATTTTTTGTCTGTCTGTCTGTCTGTCTGTCTGTCTGTCTGTATGTGCACGCATGGGTCAAAAACTACTGAAGGCATTTTAACCAAACTTGGTACGATTGTAGTCCATACTCCCGGGCAGGTTATAGGCTGTATAACATAACGCTAAGACACATAGGAGCTGAGCAGTGACGAAAAATTTGAAGCAAGTCAGTTGACAAAAAGCGCGTTCTAGCTCTTATCATCGCATACGTTGATCATACGCCAAAAATATGTATTACAAAAATAATGGTCTTCAAAAGATGTACAAAAAAGTCATGAATAGTATATATCTATATTTTATATATTAGCCACAATAACGTGTTTAATCGTTAGGGTTTTCTTCAAAGTGTATTAAATACATAAATATATTGTAATTTGCATAGACATATCTTTTTCAAACTCCCATATTTCAAAAGTACACTTTAATATCTTATTCGTAAAAAAAAAAAAAATAGAAATTGGTTGATAAACACACAAGATATAGATGAAAGAAAATTTCCAAATGTCGCCGCGCCGGTATGAGTACGGCTGTACGGTTGATTTTTGTTTAACGTCCGAAACGGCCAACCGGTGCATCTATATAATTTCATTCACATTGACTCTTAATGCGAACGGACGTGGTTCTTATTGACTCTTTTTGGAATAAGCGCGCTTTAGATATTAAAATACATAGATACGTAGTTTTTAGGTATTAAGTTTAAAGTAGGTAATCTATCTATCTTCTATACTATAATAAAACTGTAGAGGTCGAAATGTCTGTTCTTTTCGAAAATTCAGATAAAAATTATCTATAAAATCTAGAAAAAAGTCAAAAAGCAATGTCTATCTGTCTGTCTGTCTGTTTGTTACCGCACATCTTTAAAACGAATTAAAATATAATCTTAAGACCAATACATTGTATTGTAGCCTTTCTTATTAGGCTTAAACTGAGGTATGTTTTATCAAAATCGGATAAGTATTACTCGAGATATCGCTAGATCTCTTTATTAGAACAGTCCAATACAAATCAGGGGTCATGAAAAATGGATTTTGTTCAATGTTGAATGAATTTAAATTTCGTTTCTTTTGTTCACGAGATGGCGTTACCAGTAGTAATCGTAAAATAAATGAGTTTTTAAATAATCTATAACTATTTTATTATTAAGTGCTATTAATAAGTTATTCCTTTTAAATGTTAATAAAATTAACCATGAATCGTATGTGTAATATCAATTATAAGTCTTATTAAATTAAATCAATTATAAGTTTACTTGATTGTTATATTTTTGTGTTTTTCGTAATTGAAACAATTTAATTAAATATAAATTGTATTAGTAAGCTATTAATCTAAAGTAAAATTATTCTTTTGGTAAGTATTCATTTAGTTTAAACTGTAGTAGTTACTGGTCAGCGTAAAAGTATGCAACAGACTCCACCTGTTTTTATTAATGTAAATAAATACAAATACAAATAACCTTTATTAGTTAATCACAGATACAAAACATCTGACAAAAATAAATAGTCTTTTCCTGTATTGCTAATATTGGCGTACAAACTTCATTTTTTAAAGTTAAACTATACCTATACTTAATCATAAATATTAAATTGAATTAAAATAACATTCCTTTTCTCACAATCTTATTATAACTGCAATTATAACACACTTATATAACTATTTAATAATTAATAATATATTGGTATAATATAACAGACAACATAATAAGTAACACGTTTTTTCTTTATAAAATCATTTTACACATTATTGCTATTTGTCAACAATAAAAAAATACAAAACTGACAATAAAATATAGAAATACAATCACAAAACATTAAATTATTATTCAAAGTGTTTGTGTTTATTTTATTAAGTAATTCAAAAATACTGCACGCAGTTTATTTGTAGATAAGTAATAATAATAATATAGTCGAGTCTAAGTTTAGTCAAATATTTTTTGCTAGATGGTAAAAAGGTGTGAGGTACAATAATTTATCTCAGCATTTTTTTTACAAAAGACAAATCCCACACTAGCCTTTAAAAATATCAATTGATATTTTCTTGATGTTCTTGATGTTCTTTGTGTCCGTTAAATTTAACGGACACAAAGAACATCCAGACTAAGGACAATAGTTTGTGTATCACAATTGTCCTCCATGGGAATCGAACCCGCGACCTCATGCACGCCAGCCATGTAATGCGACCGCCGCGCCACCGAGGCAGGTAATTCTGCCGCACCATAACGTGGCGTGCAAATGTATTCATTCATAATTAATTAGCGATTATCCGTGTGGTGACGGAGTAAGAATACAATATGTCACCTCCCCATCTCATCCCATGGGTGGCGTAAAACCGACTAAGGGACTATCGGTGAATATTATCTTCCAATCTATCCGTATATTATCAACCAATCCGACTGGCCAGCGTGGTATTAGTAGGCCAAGTATTCCTCCGTCACGGGAGGAGGCGCGTCCTTGCAGTTATGATGAAATAAGCGATGTCATTTATTTTAACTTACAAATATGACAACAGATGGCATTGTGCCTGTGACGTCATTTTCAGTATCGCGGTGTTAAGATTTTCCTTGAAAGAATGACGTTCGCTCATGTCTTTCAGTATAAGTTTAGACGCAGTCTTCATAGATATTTTATTTACTATTTATTTACTTTGAAAAGGTTTTGGTTCGTTCGTTAATTTTACATTTCGTTTGTAATGTAGGTATATCTGTTCGTTATAAGGTTTTAAAAACGATTTTTCAGTATTAAATCGAATTGCGAAGTAAGTAACATCCGCCACGCGAACGAAGTCGCGGGCACAGCAGCTAGTTTTATAATAAAATCCTTCGTTGTATGGATATGTATGGTATACAATGGTTGCAGCGCCTGATTACAGTTATCTACAATGTAAAAAACTTGACGTCAAGAAAATGCAGCAGTAGAGTTTGTTTCGCCGCTTCTTCTCTACTAGCGCTTTGGAGGCGGTGGTAAAGTTTGCTAAACTTTTACATGTATTTAAACTTAGATTAAGTAGTTTAAAGGACGTCAAGAAATATATAATGAGAATTGTATTTATCTTGATTAAAGCGTTTTTGACTTTGACTTTGACTACAAGTTTTGTTGTCAAACACACTTTTTCTTAAGGTCGAACCCCACCAAACGGCCCGCATCGAAACGCATTTTACATTCTATAAACGAAATTAAATCTTGTATACCTACAGTGTTTAAGGTTTATATTATCAAGTCAAGGGTAAACACAGCCGGTGACATGCCGCGACACGCGATCGGCTCCGTCCGCGTGCGTTTGGATACCGGCGCATACGTTTGAATACCGCCGAATACGCCCGTCTGCACTCAAGGCATAGTACAAATATATACAGTATTTCGACTTCGTAGAAACGGGCGAAAGGGGAGTTATACCTACACGCTCACGATAGCGGTGGCTTTGCGGAGTGAACAGTCGCGACTGTGCCGCAGTAACGAGCGGGAAAGTAGGTAAATGTAATTAAAAAGCTGGGGGTGGGCAGCCCTATCGCATGTTTACGTACCGCGCAGCCGTAGGCATTTATAATAAATACTCGGCCGAGATAGACTACTGGTTGTACTGTGCTCAAGGCTTAAAATTATGAAACTAAAAAGAACTTAAAAGAAGCGAAGGTAGTAGAATGCCGCCGCATCCGACCGTGTCCGTGCGATGCGATACTGGCCGATGAGGGCCGTTTGGTGGGGTTGGACCTTTACTCTGCTTTTAACCTTGGGATGGAAAAGGATAGCGACACTAACTATTTTCTGTCACCACACAGAGATGCCTATACTTAGCTTAAAGTACTTAATTGTAGAACGATACTTATAAGTAAATAAATAATAATAAATAATCCTCACACATTCACACTATGCCATCTGGTCACAAACTAAGCAAAGCTTGTACTATGGGTACCAGACAACGGATAAACATACTTAAATACTTTTTTTGTAAATACGTACATATTATCATACATATAAAACACCCAGACCAATGCAAACAATCATGTTCATGCACACAAAGATTTGCATTGAGCGGGAATCGAACCCGAGACCTCTGCGTAGCAGTCATGTTATATAAACACTACGCCACAGAGGTCGTCGTTACACAAAAGAGTAATTTTTCAGTTTTTATGCAACCTAATGTATTTTATTTTGCCTATTATATCACGATGAAGATTTTCTTGCTTGTGTGGTCTATATATATCAGCAGTAAATCTTAATGCCCACTTTACACCAATTAGTGTGAACAGTAATGTGAACCGTATGTAATGGACCGCGACTACGCTATGTGTGAACATAGCTTAATTAAGTTTGTTATAGTGACAAAGTAGGGACATCTCAAAAATATAGTTTATTGAGATGATAAATTTAAATTTGTGTAGTGTCTTCAGTACTACCTGTCATTTCTTTCAATGTTATCCTTGTTTAGTTACTAAATTGACTTTTTACTTTTCCTCTAAATCGATTGGCTGTCATTAATTTTATTCATCATCATCATAACCGCCCATTATTGTCCCACTGCAGAGACAGGCCTCCTCCCGTGACGGAGGGATACTTGGCCAAGTAATACCACGCTGGCCACACGGATTGGTATAGGATTTAATTTCAAGTTTTCCTTCTTTTTACTTCGTAAAGATAATATTTAAGGTTAGTCCTTTAGTCGGTTTTTACGACACCCATGGGATGAGATGGGCTAGTGACATATTGTGTTCTTACTCCGTCACCACACGGAATTTATTATTTCCTAATAATGTGTTTAATTGTTTAATAAATCATTATTCTATTGCGTAATTCGTTTTGTCAGTTGTTAAACGATTCGCATCAGTTCAAAGGATTAAAAACCAGGAAATAATGAGCCTCAAAACAATTTATTTGTGACTGGAAAAAGCTAATTGTTTTCGTAAAATAATGAATAACATCAAACTCCAACTGGTTAGGGCTTAGTTTGAGTCTAATTTTATAATTTTTTATACTCATTTGCAAAAAAAAAGTTACATTCCGTTTTAGGAACAATTCATCGTTGTTAACCTAATCTTAATTTTGTGTAACATATAACTTTAGGTTTATTGGTTCCTTTGTCATTTGCTTAGTTGCCTACCTGCCGCTTATGGCCTCTAACTTGGATTAACGACTCGCCCCCTCCTAAATTTTAGTCAATTGATTAGCATAAATTCTTACGTTTTTGTTTGGTATAAGGTTGATTTTAATAATAAAAAACTTGCTAAACCGTGATTAAATTTAAGAGGCGTTTATGAGTAAGTGGGTTGGTGACTACGACAAAAACAATATGTTACATGCCATTCAAAGCACGTAGACGGTCAGATAAAATAACACTCAGCGGACACCCATATATTGAATGAACACGACGACGATGCTTAACCAGAGTTATTGTTCTTGAATAAGTCTTTGAATTGGATGTGAGCGTCTAAAAGCTCGAAATAAAAAATATGTACCTCTAATTTTAATTAATTTTAATGTTATTTTCTACTTACACTCTTTTACCTCACAGTTCCTAATTAGTATATGGACATAGATTTAATGGGATGTAACTGCGAACATTGACGCTGTCATTACGGGCGCCGGGCTTGGCAGAACTTAGATGAGTGGAGTTGATCCGTAGCCGTAGCTAATTGTTTTAAAAATATATTTAAAGGACTAATTGCCGACTATAAACATGTTATAAGGCGGTGATGTACAAACTAGAGAATTAATAATTGAATGTTATGTTACAGAAACATTTTAAGTTATTGAAATAATAATTATCATTATCATAACAGCCCATTAATGTCCCACTGCAGGGACGGGCCTGCTCCCGTGACGTAGGGATACTTGGCATACTAATACCACGCTGGCCAGACGGATTGGTATAGGGTTTAATTTCAAGTTTTCCTTCTTTTTATTTCGTAAAGATTCACGGATAGTCCCTTAGTCGGTTTTTACTACACCCATGGGGTGAGGTTGGTGACATATTATATTTTTACTCCGTCACCACGCGGAAAATTGAAATAATAATAATAAGCTATTATTTTCTGTTATTATTAGGTATAGGTGTGTTCAGGTTATCCGCTAACTCAAGATAAGCCTTGTACCAATATAGTTCTTTAAAAGGTTGATTAGAATGTCGCTCTGAACGTAATATGAAGTCCTTTAAGTGAAATACAAAGAATCATTATTTAAATAACGTAAAAGGTAAGTAAAACTTAAGACAACAGTGAGATGTTTATAAACACTAAGTACAGAATAATAATATATTCACACAACGCTATTTAATTTAAAACTAAGCTGAGCTTGTACTATGGGTATTAGACAACGGATAAACATTGTGATAATTAGGGTAAGGTTGCGACTATTGGACCACTTAATTTTAAACAGACCTGGTATCTAAAATAGAGCGTGAAATAAAACAAAATCTGTGTAAACGAGTAGTCTGTATATTCAATTATCGGTAATTAATATAATTAAGTAAATTTTATTATGTATACAGTCACAAAAGAAGAAAATAAAACTTTGTGATGGTTTCCTTGTTTGAACCACCGTCTCTTTCATCGGACCACTTAGTTGCTATAATTGGACTTAGGGATTATAGGTGGCTGGTCCATTCAAGGTGCATGTACAAAAATTAACAAAGTTAAATATTTTTTTTAATAAATTTCTTTTATTTTAGAAAATAAATAGATAGTTACATCAACTAGTCGATTCTAATTATATTTCTTTATTTATCATGCAAAATCACAAAAATATTTCAGGTTTGTCAAATCTTCTCTTAAACCTCGCTTTTAGCACTCGAAACATTCTGATTACCTCATTCAATACAACTTCTTTTTTCCCTAAGCTAGTTTCATACTCGCCTGTTTCTCCTCTTTCTGCCATGCTAAAATAAAAAGATTTGTTTTTTAAATAACACACATTATAGAAGTTGCCATGATTGGACCGGTTCAATGAAAGAGCATCGTGCCAGTCCATTGATAGAAACTCACTAACATCCACTAAAATATTAATTTAAAAAAAGAAGTTCGTTACTCAACAAAAATAAACGATAGTAAGTATGCATAATTAGTTTACTGTACTAGTAAAAAAAAGCACATTAAAATAATTAATACAACAGTACTTACATGCTATTATTTGGCGCGTAAAAATTAAATTCAAGGTCCGAGAAACAAAGCGAAGTACGTCCATTCCTCATGCTGCCTGCTGCGGTACTGGCAGTTGGAAGGCGGTGTGGGGGGTTGTAAAGCTATCGTTTTGATGGAAATATCGGGTTCAAATATGAATAGATCGCGAAATATTGAACTGGTCCAAACAAAGCGCTAGTCTAATGATCGCAACCTTACCCTATATTTTTGTTCTTCATCATAACAGCCCATTAGTGTCCCACTGCAGGGACAGGCCTCCTTCCGTGACGGAGGGATATTTGGCCTACTAATACCACGCTGGCCAGACGGTTTACGGTATTTTGTTCTTAAACTGTAGGTATAAATCTTTCTGGTGACTATTCTGTTCATTGCCTCCATAAACAGCAGTACGTTACATGATATTTCGTATGTTAGAACATATAAAAACAACAAGGATGAGTCAGAACGGAAACTCCTACACACAAATATGGAGTACAAAGTACATCTGAGTGCTTATTGTAAGCGCCTATGCAAAATAATGTTGGCAGTTATAATAGTTGCTAGTAGAAAATAAAAAGGCGCTTTAGACCTTTTTTCTTATAAGAATTAAAAAGGTTCTCTGTCCAGGTAGCCACTATTAGCAATGCGGCCGAGTATGCGTCTGCCGTGCATGAGGTCGCAGGTTCGAATCCCTCTCAAGATCATTTATTGTGTTATCCACAAATTATTTATGTACATTATCTTAAACATGAATGTTCTTTGTATCCCTTAATTTATTAAGTAAGTATTTACAAAAAAAATTGTATTTAAGCATGTTTATCTGTTGTCTAGTAGTCATAGTACAAGCTTTGCTTAGTTTGGGACTAGATGGTGTTGTGTATTATGTGTATTTAACGGACACAAAAAACATCGAGGTTCAAGAGTATAATTTGGGGATCACACATGTAAATATCTTTTGGGGAATCAACGCAGGCAAAGAACAATCAACCATCAAATTTATCATAACAGCCCATTAATGTCTCACTGCAGGGACGGGCCTCCTCCCATGACGGAGGGATACATAGCCTACTAATACCACGCTGACCAGGTGGATTGGTATAGGGTTTAATTTCAAGATTTCCTTCTTTTTATTTTGTAAAGATAATATTTACGTATAGTCGCTTAGTCGGTTTTTACGACACCCATGGGATGAGTTGGGGTGGTGACATATTGTATTCTTACTCCGTCACCACACGGAGATCCACACAATCAAATTCTCTCAATCTTCAATCTTCTCTCAGTCTAAGTACAATTAAATATCATAATATGATAAGTAGGTACAATCAAAAGTAAGGCAAGTTTCACAATCAAAGGTCTGACAATTTTTACTGAACTAAATAACTTCACACTGTCTTACATAAAGGCGACAATACATTAACTAATCGAAGTCAATAAACCTTTTTACTGCAGTCTCTCTCACGTCTGTAACTAGCCTTGGTTACTATAGCTTTCTATTATAAATATTGTACGTAGTTGTTGTGTTTTAATAAATAAATTGTAAGTACGAATTGGTACAGTATGACACCAAACCAAATACTTTGATTCAATGCGATTTTATTTACACGATGTTTTTTTATTACATTTCAATTTTCATTTTCAATGGGGGCCGCGGAAAATCTTAATTCTTTTACAGAAAGTTGACAACCCCTTTTTTATCGTGGGAAACCTTTTAAAGGCTTCTTGGGAGTCTTATGTAATAGGGCGAGTCTTGTAAAATTCAATCAAGTTAGGACTTAAAGACTCGAGTTCTCTACATCTCTAAGCCCAGACTAAAGACCAGAGGCAAATGCATTACTCGAAGCCCACCTTAGCGTCACTGCCTGTTGTAAGAATCAAAAGTAAAGTAGGTAGGCACCTATCGTGCATCATCATAACAGCCCATTAATGTCCCACTGCAGGTACGGGCCTCCTTTCGTGACGGAGGGATACTTGGCCTACTAACACGACGCTGACCACACGGATTGGTATAGGGTTTAATTTCAAGTTTTCCTTCTTTTTGTTTCGTAAAGATAATATTCACGGATAACCCCTTAGTCGGTTTTTACGACAGCCATGGAATATGGGGTGGTGACATATTGTATTCTTACTCCCTCATCACTTGGAAAACCTATAGCTGCATAAGCACATAAATACTTACGTTTTACGCGATTAAGTACTTGTAACGAACTCCTAAAATACAAATGACATAAGCATGTTATTGTTAAGGTTTATGTAAATTACATCTAAAGTGTGATAATGTGCTTCACGCTTAGGTTATCACTAAACATTTCCTCTGAACTATTTAGCTAAGTACTGCCCTGCTCTTTGTAAACAGTTTGAAGATAAGCTAGCGTGACCTAAGGGGACTTACAGACGGATTAGACGACAATTTGTATGGTAAAATGCGATAGTTTGGCCACAGTACAACCAGTAGTCTATCTCGGCCGAGTATTTATTATAAATGCCTACGGCTGCGCGGTACCTACGTAAACATGCGATAGGGCTGCCCACCTCCAGCTTTTTAATTACATTTACCTACTTTCCCGCTTGTTACTGAGGCACAGTCGCGACTGTTCACTCCGCAAAGCCACCTCTATCGTGAGCGTGTAGGTATAACTCGCGTTTCGTCCGTTTCTATGAAGTCGAAATACTTACTGTATATATTTGTACTATGACATAGGCTTGCGCTAAGAAGCTGTATTTCAAATAAAGAGCTACGAAGTCATGCCCTATCAATTATATCTTTGTCAAATAAACAAATTGTATAAAAAATACAGTCTGGAATTGTTTGTGATAGTTAATGAACTGCGTCATTTAATCAGAAATGCTTTCATTGATTCGAAGGTTGCGTAATTGATTAACATTCTTCTTAGTCATCTTTATCAGATCCATTACATGACATGGGCCTGCTTCAAAATTAAATGTTTTAACGCGTGCAATCTTATGCATCGTGTGCGTTTGTCAACTCTATGATTTAAGAATAAATTTAGATTTTTATTTCTAAGATTTCGTATAACTACTTTCCGTGTGGTGTCGGAGTAAGAATACAGTGTGTCACCCCCCCAACTCATCCCATGGGTGTCGTAAAAACCGACTAAGGGACTATCTGTGAATATTATCTTTACGTAATAAAAAGAAGGAAAACTTGAAATTAAACCCTATACCAAACCGTTTGGCCAGCGTGGTATTAGTAGGCCTAGTATACCTCCGTCACTGGTGGAGGCCCCGTCCCTACAGTGGAACATTACGGAACTGTTATGATTTCTAAGATTTCGTATATCTACTGTTGTAGTTGCCATTCCAAAACCTTACTGCCTTATCAGTTAATGGCTCTCCGTTCTACATGTCTTGCTCATTGCCACTTTAATCGGCTAATTGTATACAGTACTTTAGGTTTATGTCATTAATGTTTTGTTCGCGTAAAATAAATACTTTTTGATCTTGTGGGATAAAAAATCTGTCATGTTTACATGGATTACTTATTAAACAATTTTGACAAAGAAAAAACACACTTATTTATTGTAAATACTTTATTATTATATTACTTATTAAGCATCATATTTAGAAAACGCATCATTACCTATGCAAGTTAGAGCAATGATTTGCATTAAGCCCTAATCTCACTCAAGACCTACTTATGCGTAAAAGAATTGCACTATTTTGATACACAATCTAGATAAATAAACATAGTTAATTACTGTTTTAATAATCACTACTATACCTAAATAAAATCTTATTCACAAATATACGTATATAAGTCAGTCAAGAAATAGATAACAGATCAGGACCAAAAAATAAAAGACCTAATTCCTTATCAACACAAAACATTATCCGTCTCTATATAGGTCAACAAATTACTTTAACACTACTTAAGGCCTCAAGTGTAAGCTTTTACAATTACGTACGCACATACCTTAATATATATTATAGGACAGTCTTATGTCTCGGGTCAGTTTCAGACAGACCACGGCCACAATAAGACCTAGTGGTAAACATGCATGCAGTGTACAGTGTCGTGTTTCTATTTATCAACATCCATGCTCACGTAGTACTCGAAAGTTATGAAAGGCAACGTAACGCGATACTAGATCAAGAAAAACTATTTGCTGTCGGTGGAAAACTTAAACTAACAGAAGATGAAAAGATAGCCAATGATATACTAATGAAATTCAAGCAACAGGAATACGATGAATCTTTTAACAATCCACAACATTTCAACTTTTCGAAACATTATTTTTCTTATAAAAATGATATTGAGAAATCTAAAGTATATCAGATTATTAAACGAATGCCAAAAGGAGCTGTTTTACATGCCCATAGTTCTTTGATGTTGGATCCTGGGATACTGGTGAAATTAACCTATTTGGATAGTTTGTACGCATGTTATGAAGAAGAAGGTTTGAGAATGTTGTTCTCGGCGACGTACCCAGAGCGACCTTGTCCCTCGGAATGGGCACTCGTTAGCGAACTAAGAAACTCGTCCGGTAACGTAACCGCTTTTGATACTCAATTGAAGCATCATTTCACGCTTTGCAAAGATGACGAAGATTACAATAGTGACATAGATATAAACACAGTTTGGAAACAATTTGAAGATGTTTATCATACTATTAGATCATTAATACTATATAGGCCTGCCAGGGAAATGTATTGGTATGAAACTTTACGTGAATTTTATCATGATAACATACTGTACATAGAAGTAAGATCTGGTCTCCCAAAATTATACGATTTGAGCGGCACATACGATAGAAAATACACATTGGAACTTTATAAACGTGTTACGAATAAATTTATAGAAGATCATCCAGATTTTATTGGAATGAAATTAATATTTTCAAGACGCAGGAGTATCGATTCGGATCAATTACTTGAAGCTCTGGATTTTGTAAGAAAATTGAAAGCAGAAATGCCAGAAATGATAGCTGGGTTTGATTTAATCGGTCAAGAAGATGTAGGAAAGCCTCTATCTGATTTTATGCCTCTACTTACTGAAGCGAAGGATGACATAGACTTCTTCCTACACGCTGGTGAAACATCGTGGTTCGGGACTGCATCAGACGAGAATTTAATTGATGCCATTCTTCTGGGAGCGAAAAGAATTGGACATGGCTACGCGCTAACAAAACATCCGACTCTTTTACCTGTTGTTGCTAAAAGGAATATTGCTTTGGAAGTGAATGTTATATCAAATGTTGTGTTAGGCTTAGTGCGTGATGTAAGGAACCATCCCCTAGCTACTTATCTAGCGATGGGATTGCCTGTTGTTTTGTCTAGTGATGATCCTGGTGCTTGGAGTTCCACTCCTTTATCCCACGACTTCTTCGTGGCTTTCATGGGTGTTGCAAGCAGACGAGCAGATTTAACGATGTTAAAACAATTAGCTATGAACTCTATAACATACAGTGTGTTAGATGATGCAGATAAATCAAAATTTTTTGATGTTTTTAATAAAAGATGGTCTGATTTTATAGATGAAGTTATAAGCATGGAGTATTCTGGTGAATAAGTTTTTATAGTATTTTTTTAATTACGTGTGACTTGTGAAATGTGAGTACCGAAATAGTAAGTTCTGGATAAGTATTAAAAATAGTGTTAAGAAATTCTGATTTATCAATAATACTCGATGTAATTACATAATAAAAATAGATAATTATACAAGAAAACGTTTTACTTTTTTATTTCATCATTAAAGGATTTCTTTAATAAACGGGGAAATAGCTAACTAGAAATCTTATCTGTTACCCATTAATACAAAATTTCACCACATGCAATATCTCTGACAACATTTAACAACACATCGATGGTTGACAAGAGGCACAGGACCGCGCGAGATGCAAATATTTGGAGGAGGCCTCTGTCCAGCAGTGGACGTCCATTGAACATCCAAAGTACAGATCCTTGTCCAGTGTTTCCGTGTCCATGTTTCCTAGGAATGTTCAAGCGCGGCAGGCAGAAGCGTTCAGGCGCAGCGCAAAGTTAAGTTTAAATCGACCGCGGCGGACTTAGCGATACTGCCACGGACGAATGAATAGAATTGGATTTTATGACTTGACTGATTAGAAATACTAATTAAGACCATAAAATAGTATTTATAATGAATACAAATCGCGTAAGATTTTTTTTTAGATAACACGTAGTCGAAGTACTGTTTTGACCGCTGTGTTTTGCATGGGTTTTATTACTATTATGCAACTCCGGCACTAGGGTTTCATGCCCTGTGTCGCTGGCTCTTTTACAAACATAATTTTACGGACACAAATAAAATTGAAACTCGGGAAAATTTGACAACACCTATTATAGCTGGCCTAACCGCGCTGGTGGTCTCTTTATCACTAAAGGAAGACTTTTTCTGCATAGATTAAAACAATCTATTACATATTCTCCGTGTGGTTAAAAACTATCTATTAGATATATAATAAATAAAACTATAGATTAAAACAATCTATTAAATATTCTTGCAAATAAAGACTCTTGAATCTTGAATCTTGGTGACGGAGTAAGAATAAAATATGTCACCACCCCATCTCGTCCCATGGGTGTCGTAAAAACCGACTAAAGGACTATCATCTTAACGAAATAAAAAGAAGGAAAACTTGAAATTAAACCCTATACCAATTCGTCTGTATTATTAGGCCATATATCCCTCCGTCACGGGAGGAGGCCCGTCCCTGGATTAATGGGCTGTTATTATGATGAGTTACGTCTGACCCCATAATTTTAAGTCAATATTTTGCCGTTTAAAATATAAATAAATATTATTGTTATATGCATTAAAAAATGTCAATGGCCTGACGATAAGGAATGATTGCCTACATTTCTCAGTTACAAACAGATTTATAGGCCGGTCATTGCCATGTGAATTGACGGAAGCGTTGCATGGGAGAATGTCTGTCAAAATACCTATTAAATTTATTTTTACAGGTAAATATGACTCGTTAAAAATAAAACAAAATGCTAGAAACGTAATGATTTAAGTAAATTTATTTGTAGATTGTTTTTTTAAATAAGTACATAGAAATCACCCAGACCAATGCAAACACAAAGATTTGCATTGAGCGGGAATCGAACCCGACATCTTAGCGTACCAGCCATGTAATACACTACTACGTCACAGGATGGACGGACGGACGTCAATGCCAGAATTATTGTTTGTAAAGTCCCGGTGATACAGAGCGGCAGTTGTCTTTTGAAAATAAAATCTAAAAGTATATATAATAAGTACAGTAATTAATTATTAAATCTATGCTAATACCTATATACTTAAAGCTAAAGAGTTTGTTTGTTTGTTTGAACGCGCTAATCTCAGGAACAACTTCTTCGATTTGAATTTTGTCGAGGAAAGCTTTAGGCTATACTTATACTTAAGTCGGAGTACTTACTAGAAAAGTCACCAATCCAAAAAAACTTTTTTCATACATTTTACACATAGGTATATTTCAATAAACGGACAGGTCTTTTTTAGCAGCGCCTTTAACAAAAGACAAAAGCATTGAGTATAGAAACCTCTTTTAAACAAACTATTATGGCTTCACATTGTCAAAGTTTGATGACAGTGCCATCTAGTATCACTTCTATGTACTCGAAACTACAATGCGTTGTCTTGTAGTGGTCATTTCAGTTCACGCAATTGCTACTATGGCGTTGCCGGACAACACAGTAGCGCCAAGAGAGTGCTGCGGAATGATGAGTAAACTATGTTGGTCAAGATTTTTTTCTGACTGCTGATAATTAATTTACCCTCTTTAGCAACAGGAGTGTAATGTGTTGAGCATATAAATATGTTTGTTTTTTCATGGCACTCAAAAGGCCAAGCGGGGAACGCTTTTTATGGATCTTCTCTACATTCGATACATAATTTAATAATATAATCGACAAAACAAATAAATTATAATTAATACAAGTCGACTAACTATTAAATTATTAAATTTTTATTAATTACCGATTAATATTGAAAATAGCTCGCGTTAAATTCGGAGTAGCATTGTTCCCCTTTCCTGGACACAGAAGAAAAAAAAATAGGCTATTTATGATACTCTCTATCCCTTCAACTATCTCCTTTTACATTATCAAGCTTACGCCCGAATACTCAAACGTCACTTAAATCGTCTAACAATAAACGGCATCCTAAACGTTTGGATCCTTAAATTTTTTTCGGTATACACAAACGCCACTTAAGTCATTCATATCTTTGATTAGCTAAACAGACGATAAATGTTTGCGTACTGGTAACATTCACCTCATAAAGTATGTTTTCAATTACAAATTTAATTACCCTATGCTGTGTTTTCGTTTTACGCAGAAAATGGAAAAGAATAATCAGTTGTGTGCTGCATACTACGATTGTAATTGAATATTCACTTGGAAATTTTCAGACAGTATTACAATTTCAATAAACAAACTGAATTACACCATTCTTTATTTTTAAATATCCCTATAATTGGTTATTATCTTTATCTATGATTGACACGATCATTGCACAAAGAACGAAACGTTTACTCAGTGACACTGACACAACACGACAAAGCGCGAGTTTTCATCAGCTTGAAAATTTTTAAGAAGAATCTTTTACTTTCGAAAAGAGATAAAATCATTTAGAAATAATTATAAAGTGAGTGAAATGTGAACGTAATACGAAAATGAGACAATTTAATGTGAACACATTTCAACATACTTCTTTTTAAATTGCAAGTTTGTGATTCAATTCAATCAAAAATGACTTTCCAGATATCAAAATATTGTAGAAAATAAGGAAATAAACGGCTACATGATAAGAAGCGAGAGACCTGGGAATTTGTGTGTCAGCACTGTAATGCCGTTGCTGTGAGTGGCTTCAGATCATGGCAACAACTGCGACACTTTTACGAGAAACACAAACAGAAGTCAAAAAATAATAAAAACAGAATGGAAATCAATAAGTACAGAATAGAAATGGAAATGGAAAAATTGAAAATAATAATCTTGTATAATTATGTTGTATATAAATAAAACTACTTATAATTAAAAAAGTGTGTATTTATTAAAGTAGTCCTTGTTATAAAATGTTGATTAGTATAAAGGCTTCTAGGCTGTGGTACCTACAGGTTTTTCTTCTACGGTAGAAAGTGAATCCTCTTCTAAGATCCCATTTCGTCTACGCAGCGCTATGTTGTGTAACAAAGCGCATCCCACAATAACTAGTGGAATAATATTAATTTTTAAACCCATTTTATGTTGAAGACAGGGAAATCTCCTTTTTAGTACACCAAAAAGCCTCTATAGGATTTCTGGTGCTTATTTGGGCTCTATTGTAAGCTTATTCTGTTGGTGTCCGTGAATTTTATAATGGGGTTAGCAGGTACGGTCGACACAGATAACCGCTATAACCAAGTAGAGTCTCATGGCTTGAAAATCTCCACGCTCTAACTGTGCACATAGAGGAAAGTCATTTAATATTGTGCTATCATGTTCGGAACCTAGCCATCTTGCAATAACATTTGTAATGCAAAGTTTTGGCTGTCATTTAATGTACAATTCGGTGAATGAATACACTTCTTTGATTATTAAAGCGATAATCGTCAGCTGTAGGGACGAGAGGGGTTGTTAAGTCCATTAAATTAGAGTGAAAATATTTATATAACACCTGATGATTTTTTTATAGCAATATTAGATTGTAAACATCATGACCTATTTTTAGTCGTAAAATATTTTTCTATAATCTCTATATTTAGATATTTTTTTTTAGATAAAATTTATTTAAAGGTCCACTTAAATCTAATTACATATTGCAGTGAGATAGATATCTATAATGTGTTTAAAACTAAGGTTTTCCAGAGATTTTTTAATGACTTTAACAGCCTGTATACTTTTACTCTACCGCTAGTGCGGCAACTGACGCTTACTTTACTGATTTCCAGACATTGAACCACTGTTTGAATCATCATAATCACTTGTTTATTAACTTTTTGGAGATTTAACAGACCTTGCGACCACTCTCAAGTTTTTAAGCTACTTTAATCAATTTGGCAGGTCATTTGACAGCTAAATAAGTTAAGTAACGTTTGAGTAGGTATACGAATTTATTACTAAGTCGGCGTTTAAGTACAAATAAATTTAAGATAAATCGTTGCTTAAAATTGTGGTTTGTGTATAGGATAAGAGCTACTTTGTAGCTAAGAAACCGATAAATATTTAAGTAGCGTTTGAGTATTCGGGCATTAGTGTTTAATTTTCTAGTTAAAAAAACTGACTCTAAAAACCAATACTTAAGTACACCATTTTCATTTCAATGGCTATCTTGAACGTGTCATAATCATCATAACAGCCCATTAATGTCCCACTGCAGGGAAGTGCCTCCTCCCGTAACGGAGGGATACTTGGCCTACTAATACCACGCTGGCCAGACTGATTGGTATAGGGTTTAATTTCTAGTTTTCCTTCTTTTTATTTCGTAAAGATAATACCTATTCACGGATAGTCCCTTAGTCGGTTTTTACGACACCCATGGGATGAGAAGGGGTGGTGACATATTGTATTCTTACTTCGTCACGTGTCATAATAATAAGTTAAAAAAAAGGTAAGTTAATTATTTGTTTTTCTGTTAAAATTTAAGGTAGAGGTTTCCACGTCATTGCTAAACGATAACCTCATCTCGATTGAAAGTTTTGTAATTTTTTTATTTCAATGGCTTCCTTTCCTTGGTATTCTTGCTAAGTGGGCGTGCTAACTTTTTATTTGAAGTTTTGTAATAAGTACTATAGGAAATAGGTGTATATATTTTCTATACAAAGTATAAAATAAAGTCGCTTTTTTCTAACCTTATGTCTAGTATGCTTAGATCTTTAAAACTACGCAACGGATTTTGGTGCGGTTTTTTTAATAGATAGAGTGATTCAAGAAGTAGGTTTATATGTATAACACGATATGCATGATATAGGTAGTAGAGAAACCCATATCAATTTAGAGATTTCTAATAAAGGTGCACTTATAGGTTGTTTAAGGGCATTCTGCAGTAGGTGCCCGTGCGGAGCCGGGCTGGCCGCTAGTATAGTACATCTATACTAATATTATAAATGCGAAAGTAACTCTGTCTGTCTGTCTGTTACTCTTTCACGCCTAAACGGCTGAACGGATTTCGATGAAATTTGGTACAGACAATCTTTAGACCCTGAGAAAGAACATAGGCTACTTTTTATTAGCAATCATATTATATTTTGATTTCATAGAATTTTGGCGGGAAAGCTGTGTCACGTGACCTGTGACGTCATAGAATTTTGGTCACGTGACCCGTGCATCATAGAATTAAGACAGATGAGTCGTGACGTCACAGAATTTTGGCGGGAAAATATTTTTTGACAGTTGAGTCGTGACGTTTTCGAATTTTTGACAGATGAGTCGTGACGTCACAGAATTTTTGACAGATAATTTGTGACGTCATATTATTTTGGCGGGAAAATATTTGTTTTTTTTTTTTTTTTTTAAATCTTTATTCATAAAAATAAACAGTTACAAATTATAAAATTCCTCGCTAAGCGACAGCTTGTTGGCGAGATACGCTCGTTACCATAAACTTATAAAATTAAACACATAGTTATCTTAAATCTATACATTATCTTAAACAATAAAACAATTAGATATTTATCACTTAACAATTTAAAACAGTTTTTTTTATTATTGTTCGTTGTAATGGACCTCACTGATGGTGGGGTCACACTCACCGAGCAACCATCTCTTTAACATTTGCTTAATTCTATCAATACTGAGTTTTGGTTCCTCTCTTAACATATCTATCTCATTATATATAATAATATTGTCTTTTAGGCGCTATGTATGCATATTTAAGAGTGGAAACTGTTTTGGTTTAAGTGTAGTTTATAAGCATAATAAGACTGTATGTTATAACTGTTTGTTTCCCAAATATATAAATAAATAAATATATTTTAGGTACTATGTATTCAGACATTCACATTCACAGCTGTCAAAAGTGACAGCTGTCAAAAAGTGACAGCTGTCAATTTTGACAGATAGGCAGACAGCTGTCAATTTTCACAGAATTTTGGCAGGAAAATATATTTTGACAGCTAAGTCGTGACGTCATTGAATTTTGGCGGGAAAAATAGTATTTAAACAGCTGAATCCTGACGTTATCACAATTTGGCGGTGCGCGAGTCAGACTCGCACTTGACCGGTTTTTTAAGCTGTGGGTCTCATATATCTAGAGAGCTCAAATTCGAAATTGTCAACTTATTTCATCATAACAGCCCATTAATGTCCCACTACAGGGACGGGCCTCCTTCCTTGACGGAGGGATACTTGGCCTACTAATACCACGCTTGCAGACGGATTGGTATAGGGTTTAATTTCAAGTTTTCCTTCTTTTTATTTAGTGAATTTTATTTTATTTATTATTAGGTTCACCAACAGCTATTTACACTAAAACAGTTCTTCCTTAATTAGCTACGTTTAACATTGTAAGTGTAATAACTACTTATAGGCGAACACCGCATGCATTAAGTGTTTACAACTATACTTAAAATAATATTAACAAAGATAACTGTGAATTAATTACATTTCTCCTAATATAAACCAAAACTAATTAAGTGACATGCATAAACCAAATTAATATAAAATATTGCTTAACATTATATTTTCTGCCTTGTTAAAAACTACAACTGGCCTCTGAAGACAATATTCACCTTATTTGTTAGGCACTAAAGTGACACACCTTTGCTTATCCTATCCTACTAATATTATAAATGCAAAAGTTTGTGAGGATGTTTGTTACCCTTTCATGCAAAAACTACTAAATGGATTTTGATGAAATTTGGAATATAGGTAGTTTATGGTGTAAAATAACAATTAAGCGGGTAATACCGCGGGCATCAGCTAGTATATAATAAAAATATATATCTACTGGTATTATTTTGAGGAGGCCTATGTTCAGCAGTGGATATCCATACGCTGAAATGATGAAGTAAGCCATTGACTCTCTAAGATGAACTGAACTAGTATGTACCAAGTATTATTACTTTCTAATTTATTAGCTGACCCGTGCCCACTTCGTTAGGCCGCGAAAAAAACGCGTCAATTTTTTAAACATATTTCATTACTGCTCCACTCCTATTAGTCATAGCGTGATACTATATAGCCTATGACACTCCCCGATAAATGTACTATAATTTAACACAGAAAGAATATTTAAAATCGGTTCAGTAGATCCAGAGATTACCCCCTACAACGTCACGAACATACAAACACACAAACTTTACCTCTTTCTAATGTTAGTATAGATAAAAGTATTTGTAAAAATATATTTCTTTAGAAAAAATAAACAAAAATATCTACAGAGTACACAATTCGCGCTTCATTCCAAAGAAGAATTCATGCAGTCTTAGCTATTCGATCATAGATGGCGTTAGGGTACACAAGGTACTAAAATTACACACAGAAAAGCGCAGCGCTGTCTTTTACTTTGTAGGAAAAGCTTATTGGGTTTATTTATGAGAATAATGTTATGTAACTACACTGGGTATTCAAAGAGTATTTCGTGCTATATTTATTTATACCTATGCAATAATTTGAGAGCGGGTACCGATTGTAAAAGGCAAATTTTTTTATATCAATGTTTCACAAAAATATTATTTTATTGATAACAACTAAATTATTGAAATAATTTTGATGATTACATAAATAGGTCTTATGTACTTGAATGTGTACCCTTTTAAAGTTACTCATTATTTTCAAAACCAAAACAACGTGTACCTAAGTAGGTACGCAATTTCGCTACATGAACAATTTCCCAGAAATTCCATATTTTTAGATAAAATAACAAAAAAGTAATTATATAACTTGATTTCCTTTATTAGAATTTATATCAAAAATTCTATGGGATTAAAGCTTGACCGCTGTAGTCGACTCTTCGTTCAATTATAACCCTCGCAAGGCTAGGCTTGAGAAAATAGAAAATTCTAACAATATAGGTAAAACTCATTTAAATTGACAAAGTTCTAAAAATTACAAGTTGTGAGGTTAACAATTATAAAAAAAAATCGTTCTCTGCGTATTGAGTTTGAGTCGGTTTACAAAAAACAAAAATCCAACTCCTTACTTCGCAAATTGCTCTAAAAATTGTTTATCTCAAAACTAAATCTAAGATGCTGTCGCCCATCTCCCAAAAGGTGCGTCACGATGTCATATTTTTTACATCCAATTGTGATACTTATGCCTTTGTAATAGAGGTGTTATCAGCGTGGGTCATCAGGGTCATGTCGTGACAATGATGTGACATTACAAAGATGCGTTATGCCTCGAGGTTGTATGAAAGCGTGAGGGAATTATGATAGGATAGATATTTGCTTTCTTTACTTTGTGTGTTTTAGACTAGTTGTTTGGTGTGGTTTTACTCCTTGAGTTTAAATTGCTTTTTTACACTCATTTCATTTTTACAATACATTCATTTATTACAACAGTCTATCAACGCTCTACTGCAGGGACGGAACTTATTTCAGCATTGGACTATGACATTTTTAACTTGACTTGACTTCTTCGTGAATGGCCTCATGTGAAACGTCACATATTTTGCCAGTGTCTTGTCGAGGGGCTCGTAATGTCATTAATCAAGAAGTGTCATGATCCATGCTAATAACCAAATAAATGGTAAACCAAAACAAATCAGAAACAATTGTTCAGGATGATTATTTTAAACAGAATAACATAATTATATACACGAAAATAAATAAATAAGATAACTAAATACAAAATTATTAAGCTAATAAAAAAAAAACACAAACTTACATAACTATCTACAATTTAATTTTATTAAACGCTATATATTTACATAAACATAAAGCAATATTAGGACTAAAGATACGGGAAAGGAGACATTCATTTTTAACTTAAAAAACATTCGAACATTCACAAAACGTCATCAAAACGTCAACGTCGAAAAAAACCAATACCGATGAATGTATTGGTATTGGTATGTATGTTATGTATTCAACCTGATTTACTTTGTCAGCAAACACCACATATTATTATTGCAAATTCACTAGTTTTTACATCAATCACACTTTGTTAAGGATAAAAATTTCTGGAAAGTAGCATTAAACGTTTATGCAAAATAAACTGATTGATTATATTATTGTTTGTGTTTCAATTCATTATTTTGAGAGATTAAAGATACTACTTGAAAACTATATTTCCTATTTAGCAAATAACAGTACTTACCTCTTGGTCACACAAATCCACTTAACCCTTTTCTTGACGGTGTGCATTGTTATGCACATATGTAGAAATTAAATTCTGCAGAGTTAATTACTAATGAAATAAGTTTATTTATTCCTTGTGTATAACATCAGTATTCTACTGATTAAAATAAAAAATATTATGATGTTCGTGGCTAAACTGAATTAGCAGTAGAAAGCAAAATAGTAAACCTACGTCAGGCGCTTGCGCACCGTATGGTAAATATTATTGTTTTCACTATGTTTTTTGCATTATTGCCCTAATAACTAGCTATTATAATGTAATATATTATATTGCCTATTCGTTTATGCTATTTTTATATATTTATATACGATAAATAGAAACTTATACAACCGTTTTTGTGTATGTATCTTTAAATGCACACTGCCCAGGCGTCATGTATAATGTTTTTTATGGCTATGTACATTTAAAGATACACTGTCCTTTTACCGCACTAATATTTACGATAGAAAAGTATCTCTGTCTGTTTGTCTTGGACGCTTCCACTAAAAAACTGCTAAGCCTATTGTGATGAAATATTGTGTAAAAATAGCTTGAACCCGGGAGAACGATATTATGGGCTTTTACCGCGGGCATGTTTCTAAATTTCCTTCTCAATGTAGGGTCTCTTTGCATTCTCTACCGCATTTATCACGGGGAGTGCTCTGAGGAGTTGTTTTGGACATTGCCCGCAGCTGAATTTCTCCACAGAACCACTCGCAATCGGCGGTCATCCACTGTGCGATTTTCGCGAACTTCCTACCATAGATAAGAATTATATACTGGAAACTTCCTACCGCCAACAACTGTTTTGTGGAACAAGCTCGCTGCGACGATATTTCCAAAAGACTTGGGGAGCTTCAAGAAACCAGCGTACTCCCTTTTAAAAGGTCAGCAACCCATCTGTGATTCCTCTGGTGTTGCTGGTGTCCACGGGAGGCGATGATCACGATGATCATTTACGTTTAGGTGACCTGCTGGCTCGTTTGCCTGTTTGTTTGATTGTGTAGCTCATCTTTTGAAGATGAGCTACACAATCATGTGCCTTGCAATCGGTCTGATAGCACTTCAACACCATTTTTTAACCATCTTCCTTTGAAAATCTCCACCTGTTGTGTGATAGTTATACTGAGATAACTACCATTACAAACACAGGTAATCTTTAAGGTGCTCCCATCAATCACTATCAACTTCTGCTGCATCCCCGTTGATTCTATCTCAGTATCCATCATTGCTTTGGCAACATCCTACTGAAAGCTGTCTGCAGTCACCTAATTCATCTTCACATAATCCAGTTGATAACCTAGTTTCTCCTCTTGCTGTAACCTCTCAATCTGTACTATCTCCGCTAAGTACCATGTGTTCATCCAAATAAATTGTTTTTCTTTCTTTCTTTATCGCCATGGCTTCTATATCAAATTTAAAGTTCTTTCTCTTTTAGCCGTTACTCGATCAAAAAGACCAAGGCTAATTATTCATCATTCTCCTGCTCTTATCTCAATTTTCTTTGAGATCGGCGCAGCATGGGTTTCTGCCTCTAGGTCTTCTCCCGCTCACTTTACTCGTTATGATCAGCTTTTCCAGGTTATCACCCCTTTTTCTAGCAATGTGCCCAAAAATCTCCAAAATTCTTCGCAGGCAGTGGTGCTGAGCCTCGTCGGTAATCTGTATTCAGTGTCCCAGGTCATAATCTTCAGAAAAATTTATAAATTTTTTTGTCGACAAAGTACAATTTTATTATTAATTACATTTATTTTATAATTGATCACCTAATTTTGTTAAATAATGCGAAGTAAAATTACTTTTTTGTTGTATTTAAGCAAAAATTGATATCTTTTTATTGAATGTGATTATGGCAATGTGTCTTTAAGGATACGCTCAATTTGGAATGTTATATTTTGTCGACTAGGCAATGTGCATTTATGGATACATTAAAAAAAACTTATTTCGAACTGATATGGATTTTTTTAATTATTTTTCTACCCTTCTTTAGTACCCGTAGAAAACAAATATGCAAAAAAAATAATAAAAATCGAACATAAAATGTCTTGCCAAGAAAAGGGTTAAACAGATTCCCCATTACAATTGAGATCACTCTATAATTGTAGCAGGATATATTTTTCAATTGACATAATTTCGGGGCAACGGCCACTCATATAAAATTGTTTAGTGTACAGGCAAATATTTTGAAAACAGGGGGACGGTGGCCATTGTCAAATTGACCGAATGATTAGGGAGCTAACGTATGAATGGAGAACTATTGTATGGATTAAAGTATTTTGGGGAGTGGTACATTTGATGGGATGCAGTTTAGTAAACTATTTTATTTACAAAATTTTGAACTTGTTTCTAGTTTTAGTAACTGTATTTATTGCTAGCTGTCCTTGGGCTATACTAAGCTGGTTGATGTTGAAACACAAAAATCTGACAGAACATAGTCTGGATTCTATAATTGTATAGATTCCATAACATTAAGAGTTCTAGTTTCCATGTTTAGACGACAGTCTGCCTCAGTGGCACAGCAGAGTGACGCGATTGCGACCATTGAGATCCACAAATTACTGATCTTTTGCACTGTTAATTTCGTGTCTGTAAATGTCCTGCCGACACATGCCTTATTTACTTATGCGAGAGTAGAATTTAAAAAAAATTAAAAACATAAAATAAAAAATGTTCAATTCTTTCTATACTTAAATATTATTGTAAGAGATGCATACCAATATTCTAATAAGCATCGTATGCAAAATGCCGTACGCCAAAGTGTTCCTAAATCTCTATAACAACCCCGTCCTTGCAGTGGGCCCTAAAGAAGAAGACTACCGTACAGTTTAGTGTAATAAACATTATGATCACGCAATCTTATTACCTTAAACAGATCAGACCACAGCTCTTTTGTATATTAAGCGACATGTTGCAAACGGAAGATCAACTTAAACTCTATAAGACCACACCATTCAATATACAACCTTATGCTAAAATAGATAAGTTTTAAATCAGCTTGACGAAGAAGATCTTTTCATAAATCACCCAAATTAGTGATTGCGTTTCCACAAATGGTTACGAAACCTTACCTCTATAGAAATACAGATCAATTCAGCTTGTTTTGTGTTTTTAGATATATAATATTAAAGTTGCTATTCAAAAATATTACAAATCAGTCTAAAATATATTTAAAAGGGTGCTTTTTTTCTCAATTAGTCTCATTAGGAGGATGTGGTTGGAGATGTGCTTGTGATCTGTCGACAAAAGTTTTGTATTGCACGCAATCGTTGCCTGTTATTTGACGACACCTGCCCGGGTATTATCTGCATGCTACGACGGGATAAGAATATACAGTGCTACCACTTGAATTCATCTCGTGGGTATCGTAAATTGACTAAGGGAAAGTATGCAGATACCTAGATAGATATAACGATAATACCACGGAGTAAGAATACAATATGTCACCAACCCATCTCATCCCATAGATGTCGTAAAAACCGACTAAGGGACTATTCGTGAATAATATCTTTACGATATAAAAAGAAGGAACCGTAAATGTTATCTTAAATAAATGAAAACTTGAAATTAAACCCTATACCAACCCGTCTGGCCAGCGTGGTATTAGTAGGCTTAGTATCCCTCCGTCACGGGAGGAGGCCCGTCCCTGCAGTGGGACATTAATGGGCTGTTATGATGATGATAACATGAAACGATATACCATTTCGTCTGGTCAGAGTGGTCAGTCGTCAGCGTCAACACCACACGCTATTTCCCTGCATAACTAATAGAGGAGGTCAACAGTCTAATAATGTCTTGCAGTGGGACATTATTGGGCTTTTAAGATGATTTTATTCAACTTAACAGAGAGGAGAAAACAGAAAACTCCGTAAGCTTAGGGGCTTGCTAATTACTGCCTCTAGCCAGCCAATTATGCAGGCAACTACGAACAGTAAAGCCTTTTTGCTAGGGAAGGACAAAAAACTGCCATTTATTTTATTGGAGCCCCTGGTAACAGCTAGTTTAAGTTTGTATCCCGGTTTTTGTATGAACTCTGACTCCGAAAGTCCTCCAAAAATGGTTCGACGCGTTAAAAAGATTTAAACAAATGCCTATTTATTTTCATTGTTATTAACTATACTAACAAGATTATCTAATCCTCCATAACAATAACATAAACCATTTATAAAATCAATTGAACATATTAACACTAAAACGAAAACCTTTCTCAACCTATTTAACTACCACTTAAATACTTAACCCTAAAACAATCTCGAAAGAACCAACAGAAGTCACTAAAACGAATGCCTACAACTCAATCAACGCATTTCATTTACTTTCATTTACTTACATTTACTTAGTATGTAAATATTGACAAGCGGGGGGTTACAAAAGAGACCGCTTCCTTTGATGTCACCGGGAGATCACCTGGACGATTTATAGAGGCTACCTACAGTATTGTTGGGGTCCTGTCGTTGTTGAAAGCAAAAACAACTGATGAATGCTTTTTCGGAGAGTCATTGCGTGTGTTTTTTTTTAATTGTTGAAGAGGAAACTTTTGGTCGTAAATCTACAAATCAATTATAATGTGAATTGTATTAAGGGATATTTGTTTAGTTGAAGTGGTGATTATTAATATTTTCGAGTGGTTTAGTAATAATTAATAGTAACCATAATTTTTACGTATGACGAATACTTACATAGTGTCATCGTTCTATTTAAACCAATAAGTGATGTAATAATCGTTAGGTTACTCGGTGTGGTGACGGAGTAAGAATACAATATGTCACCACCCCATCTCATCCCATGGGTGTCGTACAAACCGCCTAAAGGACTATCCGTGAATATTATCTTTACGAAATAAAAAGAAGGAAAACTTGAAATTGAACCTATACCAAACCGTCTAGCCAACGTGGTACGTGGAACGTGGCCTACTAAGGCCAAGTATCCCTTCGTCACGGGAGGAGGCCCGTCCCTGCAGTGGGACATTAATGGGCTGTTATGATCATGATGATCAAAGGTCTCAGGAGTAGGCTATGTAGTGGTCTAAGTAGCTGTGTGACCTAAGTAATTTTTTTTTCAGATTTTGCGACGCAATCAGTTGTCTCAATGTCTTTTTCTCTTTAGCGACAAAATTTTACGTTTGTTATTTAGTGAACTGTCTAAAATGCACAATGTCTGGTAAGTGCCCTACTGATAGATCAAGTTACCCTCACAAAGTAGAAGGCCAATCTTAGCACTGGGCCATTAAAAAGCAGCTAGACAAAACAAAATAACGGCTGAAACAGTTGTTCATTGTTCCAACATGTTCCAAGACAGTTGTCTCAACAATTACATCTGATCCCTTTATAAGAATTAATAGGTCGTCAAGCGAATTATGTATGACAAATGTCAAAGTTTTTTTTAATAGTATTATTGATAATAGGGCAAAACACAGAAATCTAAATAAAAGGAGAAGTGGTATGACGGGGTTTTCGTGGGAGCGCAATATGATTAGAACGATTATATAGCTAAATATGGCTGTCACCTAGGTTTAGTTTTTTTTTGACAACGACCGAGATAACATATAAAATGCCGAGTTGTTCAGTGGTTGCCTGTAAAAATAAGAGCAATAAAAAAAACTTTATTAATAATGGAATCACTTACCATGCTAGTACATGTATTTTATTGTATTTACCTCTAAAATCATGAAAAAATAATCTTCGATGTCCTCACAATGTTATTTTCATGTTCGGACAATTAAGTACTATAATATTTTTGCAACATATACATTGCTTCTCTAATGTTGTCTAAACTAGTCATTCAATGATATATGAAGCAATGAACTATTCGCTCAACGATATTACGTATGACAAGTGGTTGCTAACCGTGATCGCTCTAACAACTAAACGATAGTGACGACCCGTTCATGACTACGACTATCTATCGTTTTCGATAAAAAGTCGTGTATTGTAGGAATTTTAAATTGTAAAAGTTTTATTAAGTTAAATGAAAAAAATATATTAATATAAAGGATACTAATTGTTGTTTACGTTAAAAATGTATGATGCAGCACCTTATTACAGTTACAATTACAATATTGTTAAATTATAAATTGACGTCTAGAAAATGCTGCTATAGAGTATGTTACGCTCTTCATCTCTAATAGCGCCTTAAAAACGGTGCTAAAGTTTGAAAAACTTTTAATTTGTAAACTTAGATTAAGTAGCTTGAAATTGACGTCTATAAGTTGTAATTGACTACAAAACAGTTTCGACCCATGTGAAGAAAGCTCAAAATATGGGGCACACAAGCTCACTCAAAGAAACTTAATAACCATGTACTGATTTACGATTCATTATTGAGATGTAATTAAACAAAGCGCTTTTTGAAGAGACTGATAATTGGCGATGAAAAGTGGATCATGCATGACAAGAACGTGCGAAATAAGTCGTGGTTTAAAGTCGGCTAGGCTTTACCGACTGTGGCTAAATTATCGCTAGCTCTTCCTCACAGGTGCGTTAATTTTATATGACAACAGTCAAAATGTAACAAACTGCTGCGACAATAAGGACGCAAAGAAGTATGACGCTTGAGTTCCTTCAACCTGCGATATTACGACATCAGTTCACGGATTAATTTGTTTCACGACATGTACGATTTTACAAAAGTATTGTACAATTATATATTATTACATTATACATATTTATACAAAAGTAATTATTATTTATATTTGTAAGTACTTAATTTTTAATAAAATATAAGTCTTGTCTATCGATAAATTTTACTAATTATTTATTGATAAGGTCAACGCCTAGCATAAATGTAATTTTTTTAATGTAGTAGTTTTAAATTGTAGTAGTTCTTCTATCTAAATTTTTTGTAGTTTGTTTTATTTGTTTAAGTATAGTAGCGCTGATTGGTTCGCTGTGACACCGTGTAAGGGAGATATTTCAAGGAAAAACGAGATAGAGTAATTGCGTTCATTGATAATCTAGATGTAACTGAGAACAGTGGTCTATTCGTATATTCTATTGCTGTGTGTGTTAGTAAAACTGGCGACATTAGGTTTCCATACAAAACGACATTCAGGGCACATCTCCTTTATTCAGATATCTGTGGGGCAAAATAATGGTGGCACATGTAAGAATGTCTTGGGACAATAAGGGATTCAATTAATACGTTAATATCACTGGTATTTTATGTTCTATCACTGGTTTTTTATGTAATAAGGTAATTGGTTTACCATGTGTGGTCGTGTAATAGATAGAAGGCAATGTTATTTTAGCATAATAATTGGTTTTTTATGTAACATAAGGCCTTCTGAGCAAAATATATTTAAAAGTATTACATATCACTAAAACATTAGATAAGAATAAAATGTAATGGTACAGTTAAATAGAATAAATTGACGACCTCTGTGGCGCAGTCAAAATATTACATGGCTGCTACGCAGAGGTCTCGGGTTCGATTCCCGCTTAATGCAAAACTTTGTGTGCATGATCATGTTTGTTTGCATTGGTCTGAGTGTTTCCTATGTATAATATGTATGTATTTACAAAAAATTATGGTTTTGGAATCGACATCGGTCAACTTTTAATTTACATACCGAATTCCTGGGTCATACAATTAAGTACCTTGCGTGGGAATCGAACCTTTGTTTTAATTTACGTATTAAAAACCCAAACAGACTTCACAAAACTGATGACTGTCAGTGTATTGGGTATGTCATACCAGAACCGACTAAAGCCACACGGTGTTCTTGCCAGAATCTCGGTGACTTTAGGTACGCCATAGAAAGAATAGCCTTAGAATCCTCTTACGGACATTGAGCGCGTTTTTAAGCACTGCTTATGTATGTATATCGCGGTCACTTTATCTCGAGACCTGGCGTCGATGACGTCACGTCGCGTGCGTCGGACGTATCACTGATGCGCCCGTGGTAAGCGCGGGGGTTGAAAGGAGAACGGGACGCGAGGTTTACACTCCAGCGAGGTCTCTAGTTAATAATCTGAGTATGTAATATGACGTGTGAATACTGGTGTATTCACAACCACATCTTCTTTTTTTTTTCTTAATCTAAATTTAATTTGGGGTTTTTATCCATGAGGATACGTCAACCCCATCGTAT